>JAKCOX010000020.1:8478433-9692756 GCA_022605575.1 Laterallus jamaicensis coturniculus | reverse complement strand
CAGCCACCTGGCCTGGAAACAGGGTACAGCCCTCATCCTCCCCAGGGTACGTTATGGTGGCTTAAAATTAACGCTCCCAGATGTGTTTTCAGATCCCTCCTTGAAAGGCACCAGCGGTGTCGGTGTTATTAGAATAGATCTTTTCACCTTTTAGCACTGTTAATTGCCACTAAACCCAAACTTCCATGGCTTTATGGATGGGACCAGCATCCGAGTTTCCCTGCCACTGCTTGGCCTTGCTCTCCTGCACGTGCCAGCCTGCCACGATGAGGTGCGATCGCCAAGTCCTACCTGGGCAGTGGGGGTACCTTGCACGGTGGGTACCTTGCATGGTGGGACCCCCTTTTCGGGTGCCCCCGATGCCAGGCTTTTCCCTTCACCCTCCTGGCCGAGCTGCACATCGTTGCACCCACTGTCACAAGAAACCTGTTCCCCCCCCCCCCCCCCCCCCCAGCTCTGGACCTGCTAGCAGAGAGATGATGGGATGTAAAACCCGTTCCCAAAAAATACCCCCAAAAGAAGCAAGCAGGGGCCTGCCTGGAGGATACAGTCCCTCAGGCTGAATCCGTCCTGCAGCTGCCAGCAGAAGCATGCGCTGGGTGTCAGAGGGATGGGAATAGCCTGCTGTGACCAACACGGTGTAAATCACAGTCACTAACAGGCAGGGCTGGCAGCCTTCGTGTGTGTCCCCCACCCTCCTTGCTGCCACAGCACTGGGGGCTTCTTTCCCCCACTCCCTTTGAGGGCTGTTGGGTTGGCTCCCACCCTCAGCATCCTTCCGTCAGCCCACGGCCCAGGATCTGGGGACCACCATACAGAGAAGCTGAAGGCTGGGCAGGGCAAAAGCCTTGGTAAACTGGTGCAGTGGGAGTTTTCCTTGTGTCCAGCAAACTGCTGGCTCCTCGCATCCACCCAGCACCCATTCCTCCTGGGAGTGCCACAGCCCAACACCAGGTCCCAAACCGCTTCCCAAACCGCTGAGGGTAAAACACGTGAGATGGGTTCAGCAGGGAAAGAGGGGAAGGAATCCCTGTGGTTCCAAGCCTGAAGCATCTTGTTAGACCCCCAGAGTTTCCTCCAACCCTGAACCCCAACCTAGAGAGGGGGTATCCCCTTTCTGTCCATCACCCCAGCTCTCTGTACGGCCCTGACTGCAGCCAGGAGGGAGAGAGAGGCTGGACAAGATGAGCCCCTTTCTGCTCCACGCAGCTCATCAGCGCTGGGCTTATAATTATTATTTCCTTAAAGAGGAGCTGAGCAGCTATAGACAAAAAAAAAGTCCCCTCTTGTCGGAGCTGGAATTTGATGTCCTAACGACTGTTTTTGTGCCATGCCTGTTAGAGGAAAGAGCTCGGCAGGAGGGGGAAAGAGAGATTTAATTATAGAGCTGCATTGTGATTTTGCACACATAGCTGGCTGTTGTAATCAGGTTACAAGTGTATCTGATTTTCCTCCCTCCCCTCCCTCTTCCTCCTCTTTCTCTTTCTTTTCTTTCCTTGTCTTCCCCCCTCCCCAACCCCCCACCCCCCCCCCTTTTTTTTTTTCTCTTTTCCCTTTCGGTGGTCCAAATGAGTCGCTTCTGTTTGGGTGTTGCAGAGACAAGCTGTTATTTGGCTTCGCTGAAGATCTTCATCAAGGGAACAGTGTTTCCGAAGAGCATCTCTTGGCTGGAGAAAGCCTCCAGCTCCCCCAGGCTGTGCCAGCCACTCGCATCCCACTGCCCCAGGGCTCCCCTCCCACCACTGCAATAACCAGGACTCACGTATATATATCTGCACACACACACACCCCAACCCTGCAGATCCAGGATTCCCTCGATAAATAGAGGCTTTTGAAGAAGAGGAGGAGCCCTCTTTACCTTGGTTGGGGTGGAAGAAGGAAAAGAGAGGAGAAAAGAGTGTTATTAAAAGCAACTTTATATTTTTTTCTATCCAAGGCAAGTGATGCCATGCTTGGATTGGGGACTGTTGTTGGGTTCATTTAGGAATCCATTGTTGTCCATGTGAATTCTCTTTTACATTTCAAATAACAGGATTATTTCCCCAGGGGGTAATATCCTGTAATTTGAACACAATAATGGGAATAAATTACTTACTTAGAACTAATAACGACAGCCTGATTCCAATATATATAGGAACTGTAACAGCTTTGGTTAGTTAAAGTGTAATTGTGCCGACGGATGACATTTTCTTTCAAAGGAATCTGAATGACTTTTAATTAAATTTGCTGGGGGTGGGGAAGAGAGGGAGAGATATGCTGGGAGATCTCGGCTGCTTGGGCTGCTGCTGGTCCCAGCCACCATGTCCCAAGCCAGGCCTCACCCCAAGCTGGCCTCAGCCCGAGCTGGCCATCACCCTGAGGTTGCAGTTTCCACTCCAGACCCATAACTGGGGAGAAGGAAACTGCTGCTGAGCCCAGCAGTCAGGGGAGGGTTGCAAGGTTGCAGGACAAGGAGAAGGGACAGCTTCCCCCATCCCAATTTGCCCAGGTTAGTGTTCCCAGGGAGCTAGGAGTGCCACCATGCAGCCAGGACAGCACTGCCCCAGCTGTCCGGCCCCGAGCACAGATGCCATACTTCAGCCATGGCTTTCAAGATGTTGGGGTGCTGAGGTGTGAGCCTGCTGGGCCCCAGGGCACTGCCCCTGTCCTACCTCACAGAGCAGCACCTCTGCTGCTGCTCCAGCTGGGCATGGAGGGATGGATGGACTGGAGCCCAGTGCATTCCCAGAGCTCCGGGCTGGGCCAGGCAGGGGCAGGGCAGTGCCCACATCCTGTCCTGGGCACTGCTTCATTGCTGCTACCAGTATGGGGGAACGGAGGAGCCCATGGGGCGCAGGAGGCACCTCAACATGTCCGATATTGCAGCTCAGGGTGCTGCCCAAGGGGGATCCCCAAGGGAAGGCAGTTCTGCCCGAGGGGGATCCCCAAGGGAGGGCAGATCTGCCCGAGAGGGACTGGCACCTGCTACATCCCAGCTCCTCGCCCTCACCCTGAATCTGCCCTGCATGTCCCTAAGCTTCACACCTCTCCCCACCACTAGCTTCACTGCCAACTGCTCCCCAGGTCTATTTTTGAGTCAGAAGCACATGAGGTTCCTTTGGAGTCAAATAAATAAATAAATACAATTTAAACCCCTTTTTTTAAAAAAAGCAGCATCTTTCAGGCACAGCCTGCAGAAAGCCAAGTTCTTGCCCCAAAATATCTCCGAGAGGAGCGGCGTGCCGCTGCCAGCGGCTCTGGCCTCCTCCAGGACTCATTTTCCTCTGTTTATCTTGAAAATATTTCTGCTCTGGGGTCCCACCCCGCGCCAGAGCCCTGCGAGGCCGCCTCCAGCCCGACACACGGCCCCTTGTTTATCCTGAGCGAGTTTTACAAATAGCTTATTAAGCCCAGAGTCCTGCTCGCTGGAGGAAGACCTCTCGGAGCAGCCCCTGCAGCCCCCCAGCCAGGCTCCTGCCAGCCGCCCCCCCACGCCCCTGGCAACCCCTCTGACGTGCACCGAGCGGCTCAGGCCTCTGCAGCTGCAGACATCATGTATCTGCCAGGCTCTGGAATCATTCATGGGTTGGGAAAAAACCCAGCGATGCTGGTGGTGGAGCTCCCACCACCCTCATCCTTTCCCTGCTCCCAGGGCCGATGACTCGGCTGGGATTTCAGCACAGCCCAGGGATGCAGCAGCACTGCCAGCTCTGGTCTGTGTGATGCTGCACTGGCAGCCACTGGGTAGTGGTTGCTCTTTGCAAGCCTCTGCTGTGAAGGCTGCTGGTTTCTGGGGAGTTGGAGGGGTTGGGGTTGCAGGGAGTATGTGTTTTAGTTGGGGTTGCTCGTGCTTGGGGGTTGCTGAAAACATGCCCAAACCCATGGAAGATGAGGACAGCTGGAGGCTGCAGATGGTGGTCCTGGCAGAAACCTGGCAGCACTGTGCCTCAGTTTCCTTGCCTGCACCTCTGCTGCCTACCCAGCCCCTGGAGCCCCCAGGATGGGTGTGGGAGAGTGAGTTTCAGCTCACAGCAGAGAGTGTCAGGGATGTCCCATGGGATGTGGAGCCCAGCCACAGGCACCCCAGACGGGTCTGTCAAACCTGCGCTCGAGCACCTCTGTCCCTGCTGCCACTGCTGCCCTCAGCACATGGGACAGGAGCCCAGCTGAGCCCCCTCCCCATCCCCACACCCCAACATTGGACTCTGCACCAAGCTGGGGCCCCCTCCCCAAGCATCCCCTCCCAGACAGCCCCCAAAGCATCACTCCCAGAGCACACACCCACGCAAAACCCCGTCACACAGCAACATTCATAACCTGGGCGATGGGATTAAATTACCTGCCCCTGGAAGAAGAAAGGAGGCATTCAGCTGGGCTTTAATGCCTTTTCCCCTGCCAAGGCCAGACACCACGGTGACGGTCACACACAGAGGCAGAGAAACACGAGCCCTCACCTCTCCCTCTGAGAGTGACCCCGATGTGCCCTGCATCCCCCACTTCTCCAATGCCATAGCACCCAGGAGAGGACATCCTCCTTCACTCACCCATTCCAAGCTCCCTTCTCTCTTAATAAAACCTTTAAGAGCAGAAGTCAGGCGATGGCAGCAACGGCAGCTAAACCTCCTCCCGGGACATCAATCATCATCTTTGACACGTTTTGCTAATTAGCCAAAGCGTTTGCCTCCATGGGGGAGAAATTGGGGCCTGGGGAAAGAAGAAAAGAAATATGAAGGGGGAGATGTGGAAAGAGAGTAAGGACCCAGGGAAGAAGGAGCTGCCAAGGCTCCTGTATTATCCCACATCCCTGGGCATCACCTCGCTGGGAGAAAACCTGTCCCTGGGTCACTGGGATGTGGTGACCAGTGACACACATTTTACACACACACCCCCTCCCTGTCTTCATTACCCTGGTTGTTTCGTAGCACAGCAGAGGAGGGGGGTTCCCAACACGCCATTTGGAGGCTGAACTCACCGCTTTATCTTTTACACGGCTGTTAATCCCTGGGACACGTGTTTCCCATCAGCTGTAGGGATTTAACATACAGTAAGAGTCTTATTAAATCGCAGCAACTGGCTCCACACGCACCAATCCTCCCCAAAACTGCCCTGGGGGTACGCTGAAGGCAGATGGGGCACCCCAAAGGCAGACAGGGCACCCCAGCGCAGGTGCAGGACGTGTTATACCCAATGGGGTGAAGGCTCGGTGGGAATTCAGCCTTTGATTGGGGTCTTTGAGCCCCTCAGCAGCTTCTGCTTCTGCACATGGGGAGACCCCTTTCAAGGTTGGGGTTTTCTTTTCAAAATAAATTATTTTCAAGGGTTTTCCAGCAACACAGTGGTGGATGGTGACCACAGGGATGAGCTCAGCCCAGGCAGGACCAGCTACTGCCCCAGCACGGCTTCTTTTTCCAAAAGCAGGGCCCAGTCTTCCTAGGAACTGATGTATTTTGGGGGATAGAGACCAGGGAGAGAGAAGCCCACAGGAAAACCGCTCTAATCTACTACACTGTAGAGAAAAAGAAGCCCCAAAGAGAAGCCATCACCTGCTCACACCTCCCTGCAGCCTGGCATGCAGAACATTGGCTCCCAGCTCATCACTTAACAGCAGCCCTGTGCCCCAGTCGCCCTAGGGACGAGCAGAGGGGAAAACCACAGAGCACAATCCCCTTTTCTCCTTAAAACCCAGCATAACAACAACTAACTTGCGTGATCTGGTCCTCCCTGGGTTGGAAGGGCACCCACCCCTGGGTGTCCCCATCGATGGGTACCGAGGGAGCGAGAGCAGCATCCCAGAGCCAAGTCACTCCTTTGGGTAGTGTTAAGAAAACAATAAATCACAGCTCTTTGCTCCCTTTCAGCACAAGCTTCTCATTGCTGTGGGATGACACACACCCCACCCCCCCACCCCCCTCCAAAACAAGGCGCTTTATTATTATTCTGTTTCCAATTTGGGGGTTGGAAATTATTTTCCATCCCAGCTTCCAAATTAAACCGTCCCCCCCCCAAAAAAATTCTAACACTGATCTGCTTCCCAGAGGGAAACTCTGAAAGAAAAGGGTGAAGGTGTGAAAGCCAGGCAGGAGAGCTCACAGCAGCAGGCACCCAGGAGCATCCCTCCCTCTGCCCATTTCCAAGACAAAGCATTTTAAAAAGCCAATTTGGGTAAATATAGAGCTGCCCCAGCCCCTTCTGCAACCCACTGGGGCTGGGATGGGCTGGTCACACTGAGAAGGGGCTGCACTCCATCCCTGCCCTCCAAAGGGTGGGGGAAAAGGGGTGAAAGGGAGGTATTTGGGAAGCAGTGCCATGCTGGGAGCCCAAGGCATAGATCAGCATCATTCACCATTTTTGAGCATTTTAACCCAAATCTACTGGTGGATCCTGCTTGACCCCACAGGGCAGCAAGCAGCTCCACTCAGGTCCTGCTTCACCCCATCCTGCCCAGCCTCAGGGACAGCAGAGACACCCAAAACCTCCCCAACTGACTCACACCCCAGGTTGTGCCACAAACCTCACTGAGAGGCCATAGGGGGTGGGGAGGAGATGGGGGGTGCCTGGTGCAGCCAGCAGCTCTGGCAGGCACGCTGCAACCAGCACGCAGGGAGCTGGCACAGGGTGGTGTAAACCCTCCCAGCTCCCTCCACCGTTGTGTAAGAGCCACTCAGAAATAATAATCCCGAAAACATCCAGCCCCAGGAGTGCAACAGGCAGCTCCCCACAGCTCACACAGCCAGCCCTGCACACACACTGGGGAGGGGGATAAGGTGCCTTCAGGTGGGGCAAGGCAGGCCAGGAGCTCAGGAGTTTTCATACCTAGGATCTTTTTAAGGGGAAATGATGGGGGAAGTTGAAAAATGAGTGGTGAGGGGCTGGAACAGGCTGCCCAGAGAGGGGGTGGATGCCCCATCCCTGGGGGTGTTCAAGGCCAGGTTGGATGGGGCCCTGGGCAACCTTGTGTAGCTCCAGGCCTGAGGTTGGTGTCCCTGCCTGTGGCAGGGGGGTTGGAGCTCTGTGATCCTTGGGGTCCCTTCCAACCCTTGCCATGCTATGATTCTATGAAAAGGAAGGGAAAAGAGGGAGGCTCAGAGGCAGAACCACCCCTCATGCCGTGTGGCCGCTGCAAAAACAAGGGTTTTTCTGTGAGTCACCAGTGGAAAGATCAGCTCAGGAATCCTGAGGGTGGGCTCAGCCAGAGCCAGCTCTCCATCCCTGCTCCGTGAGGATGCTGGGCATGCTGTGGGTGCAGCACCAAGCACCTTCGCTGTGCTGTGTGTCCCCCTGGGGGTGCTCGATGCTGGTGGGGGGGATTTCCTGAGGCTGCCTTGGGGGGTTCGATGGAAAGCCCCAAGCACCGCGGGCCTCCGGGCTCTGCACTGCATCCTGGAGGCGTTTGGAAGGGGGAGCAGCGTTGAGTCTGTTCCAGCAGCGCAGGATTTTCCCGACCTCCCCACCCTATTCCTTCACGCAGAGACCCACCGTACCCTCACCGTGGCCTCGGGGCTGCGTTGCTACTCTGCTGCTGTCCCCCGCACCTCCTGTGCCCTCCCGAAACCCTCGGGGAGCGAGGGAGGCAGCGGGAGGGAGGGAAACAAACCTAAACAGACAGGGAAGGAGCGACCCGACACAAACAGCTTTGACTGATGGGCGGCGGGAGGGAGGCGAGCCCGTCGCAAGGCAGCGCAGGAAGCCCCCGGGATCGTAAATCCCGGTGGGATAGGATAAAGCCGACGTGATCCATGGGCTGGGAAAGCAGGAGGTGATGGGGAGGGCGGGCGGGTAAAGTCCGGGGACTCTGGGGTGGGGTTTTCGTGGGGTTTTTTTGGTGACGGGGCGGGGATGCTGCAGCTCCGACCGCCCTCCCCGGGGCAGGATCCGGAGCGGGGGCCCAGCTGCAGCCTGGGATAGGAATGGGCTCGCATCCCGGGCAGGGATGGAGCTCCGGGCCCGTCCTCGTCACCCGCAGAACAACAGCCACCCTGGCCGTGTTGTGGGTACAGCAACGGCACGTACTCGCTGCTGGCCGGCTCTCCTGGCGGCTCCGGCCGGGGTTTGGCTGCGCAGGAATTTGGAAGCTGCCTCAGATCCAGCAAGAGAGGAGAAGGGGCTGAGGGCGACTCTCTGAGCCGAGTTCAGCCGCACATCTCCGCCCAGCAGCGGCCTGGAGCGGGGCCGCGGCCGCCCCCTCCCGACGCGCGGGGCGAGGGATGAGCTTGGAGCCGCGGCCGGCGAGGATCGCGTCCTCCTCCACGGGGACACCGGGAAGGGCTCCCGGGCACCCTGGGACACAGCTACCTCCCCAAAAAGCCTCCTCAGCCGCGACGCACCTCAGCACCCGACCCTCCATCCCACCCCCGCCCCACGGTGGTCCCAACGACTGATAGCGCCCATACGACATCCCATAAATCCACCTCACAGGTCACCCCCCCACTTCCCCCGGGGGCTGTTGGTGGCCAGTGTCCCCCCGGGGATGGGCTGGCGCAGCTACAGCCCAGCGCCAGTCTTCACCCTGACCTTGAGCCTGGCAGGGTGACAGTGGCACTGCTGGGAAGACCCACGGCCAGCGGTGAGGCTTGCGGCTCGTTTTGGGGCTCCTGAGGAGGGAGGGAGGGAGGGAGAAGGAGGCAGGAGGTGCTGAACACTGTAAAAAGAAGCAGCAAAGCCTCAGAGAAATTAAAACCCATCCTGGATCCTCTTCTGGATGCTCACGGATGGGCTTCCTGACCTCCAGAGCTCCGCCCGGGATGCTGTCCAGGGCCAGTGCTGGGGCCATCTGAGACCCACACCCTGTGAGAAGCCAGCTCCAGCTCTTCATGCCCCCCCAACACGCCTCCAGAGACCCACCTGTGGCATCCTGGTTCATCATTTCCATGGGAAGTTTGGAGTTTCTTGTGAAAAACAGGCCCAGTGCCCACGAGGAGGGATTAACTGCTCCCCACCCGGAGCCAGGATGCTCCCCGCCTCTGCAGCATCCCCTGCAATAACCAGGATGGGGTTTTGCCCACGTGTGGCAACAGCTAGAAAAGCTGGAAAACAGTGTAAACCATCACCATTCCCAACCCACTGAGGTTTTCCAGCCAAACCTTAGCTTCTCCACCACCATCCCTGGATGGAGAGGGTCCCAGCAGTGAGTGGTACCCATCCCAGCATCACCAAAGAGGCTCTAGGATCCAGATTACCCCTCATCCTGCCAAGCTGAGGAGCAGCAAAGGGCTTTTCCACTGCAGGGATTGTTTTTCCCCTCTCACTTAGGAGAGCATTTTTAATTAATATCACTATTACCCCATGCACCTGCTGTATAAACAAGGCCTCTCCACGATGGTCTAAATGGCCTGAAATCACATCCTTTAATTAAAGATGTCCTTTGGGTTCTGCCAGAGAGGGGGGAAGCCCAAAGCCAGGAGGCAGGTTTGCAGTGGGAAGGGACATACTTTGGATATACCTCTAAAAATCCATCATATTCATGTTTCCCAGCTCCCTTCTCATTCTGGGATGGAGATGGGTGCCTATGAGTCCCTTTATCCACCCTAAAGGGACTTCAGTGGGATTTTGCCCCACCTACGGGCTTGAGGATTATCCTGTCTGACAGCACCTGGGACACAACAAACACATGCTATTTGCCATCCCAGCAAGGTTTTAAATCCTCATCTCTTCACCCCCAAATTGGAGCTTGTTGGGGGAAAAAAATCAGGTCTGAGGGGAGCAGGATCCCAAGCACAGCACGCCCTGGGGATGCTCGAGCATCGTTTCAGGCAGCCAAGGGCTCGTGCTGCCTCTCCCTGTCAGAGAAGCCCTTGAGCATCATGGAAAGGGCTCAGCTTCACTTCACTGCTTTCCCAGCAAAACCTCAGGAAAAGAAGCCTTCCATAAAAACACAATCCAGTTTAAGATAACCAAGGGATGCTCTTCAGGGATTCAAGCCTGGCTTTGACCCCCCCGCTGCCCATACCAGCTGTGCAGCCCCCTCCCCCCCCCCAGAAAAAAGCCATTTTTGCTGATTGTTAATAACCCACTGCAAAGAGGGGAGGGAAAACCCCCCCCAAAAAATCCCCTCATGCCCTAAACTTACACACAGATGAGCAAACATCGTTAAACGAAGCCAAACAAACGAGTCAAGAGGCAGAGAGAAAACTCACATTATCCCCAAAGATAAACCCCCAGGGAGGGGTATTTAGGGGCTGAATTGTTGAGTGCATTGGAACCCCAGAGAATCTGAGAGGCAGATAGCCATAAAGGCAGACAACGGCCCTGGAAAAATGCTTTGATTAGGATCTGGGCAGCATTCAGCCCAGATGTTCATTTGTCACTGAAAGAGGGATGGGGGGAGGTGAGAAAGGCTTTAAATTAATCTTTACAACTAGAAAGGAGCTCGTAATACATACCATATGGGGAGAAACGTCCTCTGAGCCCCCTCACCATCCCTCCCAGCCCCCAGTCAGGCTGGGACACCCCCTCCCCTTCACCAGCCAGAGTGTGTCCTCCCCATCCCCACCACTATTTATTTCATCCCCCTGTTTTCCACAGGCACCAAACACCCCATGAGCCCAAAGTGCTCGGCTGGCTCCCCCCCCCTTCCTACCCCCTCTTCCACATGTCCTTGCTTTTCCTTGCCTTTTTTTTTTCTACCATGAACAAAACAAACTGCAATTCCTCTCAGATCCCAGCTCTCTTTTATTATTCCCCCCGCCCCAGACTCAGATACCTGCTCCATCCCCCCCTCCCCAATATCCACATGTGGTTTCTTTTTAACCCTTCCAACACAGCGTGGGGAGGGAGGGAGGGAGGGGGGGTGCAGAGAGGAGGGATGAGGCTGTTTATTAAATGCCAGCCATTCCAATTAATTCCCCTAATGGGCTCACTGGCGTGGTGGTGTGCATCCAAATGAATGCTTTGTCAGAGCTGGGAGCCAACCTGCAGCGCTCCACAGGGCAAACCTGCCCGAAAGCCGGGCTGGGAACAGCAGGGACAGGCCTGGGAAGGGATAAATAAGAGTTAAATACAAACCCCAAACACAACACAGGAGCTCAGGAAGCCCTTGGAAACCTGCAGGTAGGGCGCAAGGCCCTGGGCAGGGTGAAGAGAGCTGTGCAATGGCCACAGGAGCTGCATGGGAGGGGGGAAAAGGGTCTCGCTGCTGGGGTGGGATGGACCAGGGACCCCTCACCTGGGAGCAGAGACCCCTCGCCCAGGCCAGCGTGAAGCTGATACTTCCCAGGTAGCATCCAGGCTGTGTTCGCTCCACCAAAGCCCCAGGGAGCCCCATCATATCCCTGGGGAGCCCCACCGAAGCAAGGATCAGCCCTGGCATCCCCCCATCAGGCACAGGGACCCGGGGAGAAGGCAGATCCCATCCATCCCACACCCCTAGCTGATGCATCCCTCCAGACCACCCATTTGGGGTCCTAGCTGGCATCCCTCCTCCGTGAGCACTGGGATGCTGAAACCCACCCCCTCCTGAGCCACCACCAGCTCCTGGCAGAGCATCCCCGCTGCTCTTAAGAGCCCACCACAGGTTACTCACCCTGGCCCTGGCTCCAGGAGCTGTCTCTCTCTTCATCATCCTGATGGAATGCCAACACACACACATCTGCTCCACCCCTGCCCTGCTCATCCCCCCAGGGTCTGGAGGATGAGGAGGGAGAGGGGGGAGTGACACCACTGCTCCCCTCCTGTGGGGCACACCAGCCCAAGGGGGGTTTGCACACCACAAGGGCCAAGGGAAGGGGGAACATTCATGGTGCAGGATGAGGGTGCAGGTGCCCCCACCCTGGCCACGGGTTTGGCAGGGGCAGGAGCACAGAGGGAGCAGCGGGTGCTGGCAGTGGGGGCTCCCCACTTCCTTTTGGCCCCGCTGCTGGCTGCTGGTCACTGGACACCCATGGGCTGAGAAGACAAACCGATGGGACCAGGGGCTGGTCTGAGGGCTGTTGGGATGCTGGTGGGTGGGATGCTGGAGGATCAGAGCTCTGCTCTGTTGAAAGCAAACGTTAAATCCAATCTGGTTGGTATTGCCTGAGCTCAGGGAGCTTCTGAAGCCCAGGAGAAACAGGAGCTGGGGGAGGAAACAGCTCGCATTGGAAAGAGCCAAGAGCATCCCAGCAACAGACTGGGCTTAGGCAGAAGCAGAAGCTGGATCAGGAGAGAGCTGGTGCTGCACCCGGGGTGCAGCAGCGATTTGGGACCCCTCACTCACACCTGGAGCCAGTAGCCATGCCCAGCAGCAGCATAAGAGCCGTTCAGACCAGGGCCTGCACTTGGTACCACACACACAGGGATTTCTTCTCTTGCCCTGAGTGCGGGTGCTTCAAGCTCCCGGTGCTGCTGAGCCACGGACCCCACTCCTGGGGGTCCCAGTCCTGTCACCCCCCAGCTTGTCCCTGCACCACCAGGACTGGGGAAAGGAGGGGGGACCATAGGCAGCTCCCTGCCCATCCCCAACCCAGAGGACTGGGGTAAGATGGAGCCAGCCAGAGCGAACCAGCCCAAGAATGCACCTGGAGTGCAGCAGGGGGAAGGAGGGGACATGGCTCCCCCACACATCCGTCCGTCTGTCCATCCGCCACGCCATCAGCACAGCTCCAAACACGAGCTGCAGACATGTTCATCACCATCCTAACAGCCCTTTCTCTCTCTTTCACTCTGAAAGCAAACCCTCTCACTCCATGAAACACCTGCAGTCAGCACTTGGGCACAGAAGGGCAGTGAAGGGTTCAGAGGATTCCAGCCCTTGTGCTGGGGAGGAAGAAGAGGAGGAGGAAGGAGCAAGGAGCTGAATGCCTGGTCCTTTGGGGATGGGGCATGGTACATTCCCACAGCATCTGCTGTGTGTCCTCAAGTGAGGCAGGGACCATGCAAACCCTCCTGGCACCCTGACCAGGGGAAGAGCCCCTCCAGGCCCCAAAAGCTTGTGGGCCTTAAGAAGGGCTTGCTGATGCCCCCTTGTACCAAAGGGACACCAAAGGACCCTGGGGACCTGAGGGGACAGGAGGAGCAGGGATACCCCTGGGATGGGGGTGAGCAGGGAAGGGGGCTTTCAGAGGAGCAGCACATCTGGGGACATGGGCTGGTGTCACAGCCCAGCCAGGGGATGTCACCACCTTCTCCAGATCCTTCTGGACCTTTCTCCAGGATCTCCTAGGGCCCTGGGGCTGGAGCTTCCCTCAGCCAGCCATACCTGAGCTGCAGCAAAGTCCTTCCTGCCACCCAAGGGGGGGTCCAGGCAAGGAGGGGTCTGTCACTCCCTGGCAGGTCCCCAGGAGCTGGCAGGACACACAGTGCATGAGCAGGACCCTGTCCCAGCTGTCCCACATCCCCAGGCAGGACGGTCCCACAGAGCTGCAGTGACACTGGGCTGTGACATCTGCTGGGCTCCCCATGGGGGGGGAACCCTCTGGCCTGGGATGGGGGGGATGCACAGCCCCACACCCCAAACAAGGCACCCTCCCACGTAGAGCCTGGGGGCTCCTGACTCCAGCCAGAGCTCTGTGTTTCCAGCCCTAAAACCACCCTGAGCCCCCCCCCCAGCTCCCACTCAGACACCTCCACACCACATCTGCCACCACCAGTCCCCAGCAAAGCTCCCAAACCCTGCAGCCAAAGGAGAGGGGCAGCACCCCCCCCCCAACCCTCCAGCACCCTGGAAAGGGTTGAGGGGAGGTGGCCACAGTGCTCCCAGGAAGACCAAAAAGCTGGAAAATCTGCATTAAGGGAGAAAAAGGCTGGAATTGGGAGTGGGGGTAGGGATGGGGTGGGAGGGAGAGTTGTTTATCTAGAGCTGATTTTGATTTTCGAGTTTCAAATATCAGCAGGATGCTGAGCCTTGCCTCATTATGCAAATAGAAGCAATTAGAGCTCACCCAGGCTCTGCCCACGTGATGGGTTTATGGCACCCGCAGAAATCCTTCCTGCTACATGAGAGGAATAACAACAGCTCCCCTGCACTGCCTCCAGCCCCACACCCCCCAGCCAGGAAGGGGGGATGCTTTGGGAAGGGGAGTCCCAGAGCTGGGACAAGCTTCCTCATTGCCACCCCTCAGAGATGGGCTTTCCCAGGGTGGAATCTCCCCCTCTTTCAGGGGGACACTGACCCACCGGGCAGTGACTCCTCCCTGGCTCCTGGGATGGGAAGGAAGGGAGGATGAGAGGGATGGAGGGGGGAGCATCACTGGGAGCATCACTGGGAGCCACGAGTCAGAAGGTCAGTGCCAGGCAGGGCATCACCATGGCTTGGGACTGGTGTCTGAGCTGATGGACCCTGCTGAGCACCACAAACCAGCACAGCAAAATCACCCAAGTTCCCTGAGCTGGGAAGCAAAAAGCCCACATCCCAGAGCCCCCACCAGCCCCAGTCTCACCTGGGGGGCAGCAGGATGCAGGGGACACAGGGGTGGCTCTGGTCCCCATCCAGGGGCTGGCTGGTGGCAGGGGACACAGGGGTGGCTCCGGTCCCCATCCAGCACTTTGCCTCCCCAGGGACACACGCCAACCTGCAGGGACCAGACAGCAGAGAGTAAATCTGGATCAACTCCCATAAATCCATCATCTTCCTCCTGATTTACATGGAGGAGCCCAGGAGGATTTATTCCCAGTACCTGCCCTGAGTTCCCCACCCCAGAGCAGCATGATAAAAATAAAGGGGGAAAAAAAAAGGGAGGGGAGGGGAAGGGAAAAAGAAAGGAGAAAAGGCAAAGGGCTCTTTGAGTTTTGATCTTGCTCCTAAACCTCTTCCCCCCCCATTCCTTTTTTGGATGCAAATGGAGATCGATGAGCCCAAGCCAGCAGCTTCTCACCTCTGAGGGCAACTTCTATCTGGGCTCCCAGAGGAGGAACAGGCAGTGGGATCACCCACAGCTCCTGCCAGCACCCAGGGGGTTCAGCCAAGTGCTCCTCAGCCTGCAGCCATCTCCACCTTGGCTGGGACAGCCCAGACAGACAGTCTTGGTGAGTTAATCCATGAGGTTTTGCCCAAATTTGATGAGGGAGTGATTTATGCCACTCTGAGAAGCAGCAGGGTGAGGTGGGCAGGGGGGAGCACGCTGGCAGGAGCAGCAGCCAACAGCCCTGGCCAGGAGGAGAGACACAGTCAGAGGTCTGGGCACAGGGAGAGACCCCAGAGCTCATGCTGGGATGTCCAGGGAAGTATCCTCCTCCCTGCTGAGGCTGTCCAGGCAGCTTTGTGGGGCTGGGGGGGAAGACTGGACAAAGCCACTGAGCACTGGGAAAGGGAGCCAGCAGCCAGGAAGGGTGGGTGGGGACCTTGGGGACCCCCTGACCAGCTCACACCAAGCATCTCTTCAGGTATCAGGTGGGTCATTGGGTCTTACCTCCCCAGTGCTTGCTTGCTCTCACTGATCACTGCCTCAGCTGTATCCCCTTGCCCCAGGGTGCTCTTTGAAGGACAAAGGCAGCCCCAGCATGGATTTATCTCACCAGTCTTCTTCACTGGAGCCCACTGCAGGTGGAGCAGGGGCCTCCATCTTTCCTGGACATCCCATACAGCAGCCACCAGCTCCTGAGATCACCTCCTACCAAACCAAGGGGGTGTCCAGAGCTCCCAAAGCACATGGTCACCCTGTGCACCCAGCTGGACCCACCAGGCAGATGGCAGGAGGCTTTCCTAACAGCAGGATGGTGGCTAACCATTTCAAAGACTCTTCCTGCCTCTGTCCCACACAGATCATGCTTGCCATGGTCCTTCCCACTGACCAACTCCTCCTTCCTCCACTACCCAAACACCTCTTCTCCTCCAGAACTGCTGTCCCTCCTCTTCCTCCCTGCAAGGCTCCCACTGGCACACACCAGGGCTGCAGCATCATCCAGGGAGCCTGACCCCAGGGTCTGAACATCCTCACCTGAACCCCACCAGTGTGTTGGCTGGTTGGCTCCAGCACTGGCTCTGTGAAGGCTGCTGGCTGCCAGGGAGCAGTGTCACAAGCTGTGGTAATGGGGATGGCTCCTGGGGAGAGGGTCAGGGGACAAGTCCCAAACCAACCACAGAAGCACCCTCAGCATCCACCCCACTGTCTCACCACCCGAGCCAGGGGCAGCCTGGCTCAGCCCTCTCTGGGGCCAGGGTTTCCCCTGCAGATCCCGCCAGGGTGGAGGTTCTCCTTGATCCCAGGGATCCCTGGATGAATCTGGGATGGGGGCTGCTCTCCTGAGCACAGGAGCTGCAGCAAGGTGTCTGCCACTTAAACTCACCATCCTGGAGGGAGCCCACAGTGTATTGGAGATGTGTAAGGAGACCTGGTGGTCTTGGCAGTGGATTTGGCCATCTTCAAGCTCTTCAAGCTCTTCCAACCTAAGCTATTTGATGATTGCATCCCACCCCCTGGGAGCAGCTGGCCAGGAATGCCCCATGTCAGCGCTTCACCAGCCATAACTAAGGGAGGAATGCAGCAGCTCTGGCCCCAGCACCTGACGGGCTGCTTTTGATGGAGCCCTGTGACTAGTGGTGTCCCCAGGGCTGGGTGCTGGGTCCAGTCCTGTTCAATGTCTTCATTGACACCTTGATGAGGGAACAGCACCCACCCTCAGCAAGTACCTGATGATCCAGAGCTGGGAGGGGTGGCTGACACACAGGACACTGCGCTGCCATCCAGAGCCCTGGCCAGGCTGGAGAGCTGGGCAGGGAGAGACCAGATGGGGTTTGATAAAAGCAAGTGGAGAGTCTGGCACCTGGGGAGGAACAACCCCATGGATCAGGACAGGCTGGGGGTGACCTGCTGGAGAAGAGCTCTGTGGAGAAGGACCTGGGGGTCCTGGTTGATGACAGGGTGGCCATGAGCCAGCAGTGTGCCCTGGGGCTGAGAGAGACAATGGGATCCTGGGGGCATCAGGAGGAGTGTGGGCAGCAGGTCACAGGAGGGGATCCTCCCCCTCTGCTCTGCCCTGGTCAGGCCCCACCTGGAGCATTGTGTCCAGTGCTGGGCTCCCTGGGATAAAAAGGACAGGGATCTCCTGGAGAGAGTCCAGAGAAGGGCTATGGAGATGATGAAGGGCCTGGAACATCTCCCCTGTGAGGAAAGGCTGAGAGAGCTGGGGCTGTTCAGCCTGGAGAGAAGAAGACTGAGGGGGGACCTGATCAGTGTTTATCAATATCTTAAGTATGGGGTGCAGGGGGAATTGGCCAGCCCCTTTTCAGTGTCTGTGGGGACAGGACAAGGGGCAATGGCTGCAGATTGGAGCACAGGAAGTTCCACACCAACATGGGGAGGAACTTTTCCCCAGTGAGGGTGAGGGAGCCCTGGGACAGGCTGCCCAGGGCGTGTGGAGTCTCCTTCTCTGGAGAGATTCAAGACCCATCTGGATGCCTGTCTGTGCAGTATGAGCTGGGGAGCTGCTTTGGCAGGGGGGTTGGACCCCAGGAGCTCTGGAGGTCCCTTCCAGCCCCTACAATTCTATGATTCTATGATTCCATCAGGGAGGAAAAACGAGGCCTCTGGAGATGCTGGTGCACTCACCCCTGCCAAGGCTCCACCACCAGCCTGGGGTGGGACAGTGAGGGTGCCCAGAGCTGCCTCTTCACCCCTGTCCCTGCACAACCCCGAGGAGCTGGGTGCTCAGCAAGGCACCCCAAGAAAGATTGAGACCACCAGGACAGAGGAAGGGAGAAGAGGTTTTATACCAACCCCAGATAGTTCCACCTCAGGTGATGCACAAGGGTGGGAGTGGGAGGCAGGGGAAAAGCAGGAGCTGGGATTTCAGAGAGAAAGGAAGACAGACAAGAGGGAGGAAGATGAGCACTGCTGAGCTGCCTGTGGTTGTCAACCCTTTTTTGGGGGGGTTGGCAGCAGGGAGGTTAGTGATCAGCCAGCTCTGAAACCAGGCAAACTATTTCCACATGCCAATAAAACCCTGAGTGTGGAGAGTTCACAGGGCTCAGGGGGCCCTGCACTGCCTCTGGAACAAAACAGAGGAGCTGGGACGTCACCCAGGCAGGAGCTGGTGCATGGAAGGGAGTGCAGGGATGGCATCTGGCCCTTCCTTCCTCATCATCATCCTCCCCTGCTTGCCTGCTGCAGCTCATCCCTCCCAGCATCACCCACTCTGCATCAAAGGGGTGCACAGAACAGCAGCTGGGCAAGGATGGATGGAGTCCTTGACCAGGCAAGGATGGACCTTGCCTACCACATGGACCTGAGAGCCCAGCACCTCAAACATCTCCCTGGCACCTTTGGTAGGCTCCCACGTCCCTTCGCAGAGGCTGTGACAGCCCCAGCTCACCCCGTGCTGCCACAGGGACGTTCTCCAGGCCACAGCTGAGACATCTGCTCCCACCTGTGTCCCACCACACAGTGACCTTGGCTGAGCCTTTGGCTCCCCCACGGCCTAGTCACTGCAGCTGTGAAACCCAGCGTGGTGGCCAGGACCTTGCCAGAGGGAAGGAGCTGCTGCCTGTGCTGCTATAAAGCATCCCCCCCACTCCCTGGCTGTAAATCAGGGAGCAGGAACCAAAGCAGCTTATCAGCAGAGGCCACGTCGCCACCCCAGCCCAGCTCAGCCCTCATACTGGCCACATGGGTTGTGTGTCCCCCTCCTCAGCCCTCCAACACCTCCCCAGGGAGCAGAGAGGCTGCTGGGTTAACATTAACAGCAGCAGCACTCGCAGCCTCAGCGGCCCCACAACGGACACGCTGCGTGTGCTGAGCTTCACACCAGCTCCCAAGCCAGGGACAGCACCAGTTCCACAGAGCTGTGCCCCAGAGCTGAGCCCTGGGGGGAGACAGGGGGATGCCAGGGATGGATGGCAGCTCCAGGACATGGACAGAGCTGAGCAAGCCCTTGGTGTGTCCCCAAGCCCTTGGTGTGTCCCCAAGCCCTCTACATGCCCTGCTGCCCCCAGACCCGGTGCCTGTCCCCATACCTACACAGCCCTCCTACCACTCCAGCCTGCACAGAGAGCTGGACTCCTGTGTTTCCCCCAGTGCAAGGTCCATGCCATAAGCCCACCTGCCAATGCAGCTCCATCGAGTGACCCAGGAACCAGCACCTCCCATCACTCATGGGGATGGACTGCACGCTGTGTGTTGGCCATCAGGAGCAGCTGGCTCTTACTGCATGCATCCAGCAGCCATGGGAAGGTGGTACAGACCCAGAAGGTCCATACAGACGCTCCTTGGTGAGGGAGATGTGCAGAAGATCCAACCACCTCCAGCCCAGAGCGTCAGAGGTGGCACCTGAAGGACCTGCAGGATTTGGGTAGGTGGTGTTGGCAAGACATGGGTGGTGTCACAGCACAGGAGGGAAAATGGTACCCCCATCTCTGGGAGAGGGGACAGCAACTCAAGGGAGATATGGAAGTCTGCTGGGCCAATGCCAGTAGTAAACTGAAGCTCTAAAACCCATTTAGACAGACACAGTCTAAAGCAAAACTACACATGGGACCCTCACTTTGTCACCTGCACCCAAGGAGAGTAAGAGCACATTGGATTTCTCCAGCATCACCTGGATTTCTTGAAGAAGGAAGGTCAGTCCTGGGATCACAGCTAACCCTGACACAAAGAAATGCCTGTGGCAGCAGCTGCAGGAGGGGAGCTGCCTTTCCCTGGGAACTGTGGCCCTGAGGAGCAGCATGATGGAACTGGCCACCAGCATCATGGTGGGGAAGGCAACACATTCAGTGAGGACAAATTTTGGGTCTAAGGTGGCAGGTTGCATGGAAAACAGTGAGGCAGAGGTGGATCTGCACGTGTGGGGACATCTCAGTGGAGCTGAGAGCCACTGGTGGGTGAAAAGGGAATTTTAAGTTTGAGAAGTGGTTTCTGTAGAGGCTGAGGAACACGAGCACTGCCAGCCCAGGCAACGGGGGAACTTCACCCAAAAGGTCACTCATCCAAGGGGAGCAATACCTTGAGAAGGACAGAGGGCCTCATCCAGGTCAGTGCTGGTCCAAGGAGGAGGGTACAAACTGGTGTGACTTAAGGGTGGGA
Source organism: Laterallus jamaicensis coturniculus (assembly GCA_022605575.1). Lineage (NCBI taxonomy): Eukaryota > Metazoa > Chordata > Aves > Gruiformes > Rallidae > Laterallus > Laterallus jamaicensis. The sequence goes on along the minus strand of JAKCOX010000020.1, from coordinate 9,672,849 downwards.
GTTTGAAGTCTGTTCCCAACCACGGGCATGAGGAGACGCTGGCACAACCCTGTGTAGGAAAAGCAGGTGAAACACCCAGCTGCTCAAACCAGAGCAGGATCACAGAGTCACAGAGTTGTAGGGGTTGGAAGGGACCTTGAGAGCTCATGGGGTCCAACCCCCCTGCCAAAGCAGCTCCCCAGCTCATACTGCACAGGTCGGTGTCCAGACGGGGCTGGAATCTCTCCAGAGAAGGAGACTCCACACCCCCTGGGCAGCCTGTCCCAGGGCTCCCTCACCCTCACTGGGGAAAAGTTCCTCCCCATGTTGGTGTGGAACTCCCTGTGCTCCAATTTGCAGCCATTGCCCCTTGTCCTGTCCCCACAGACACTGAAAAGGGGCTGGCCAATTCCCCCTGCACCCCATGCTTCAGATATTGATAAACATTGATCAGGTCCCCCCTCAGTCTTCTTCTCTCCAGGCTGAACAGCCCCAGCTCTCTCAGCCTTTCCTCACAGGAGAGATGTTCCAGGCACTTCATCTCCACAGCCCTTCTCTGGACTCTCTCCAGGAGATCCCTGTCCTTTTTATCCCAGGGAGCCCAGAACTGGACACAACACTCCAGGTGGGGCCTGACCAGGGCAAAGCAGAGGGGGAGGATCCCCTCCTGTGACCTGCTGCCCACACTCCTCCTGATGCCCCCCAGGATCCCATTGTCTCTCTCAGCCCCAGGGCACACTGCTGGCTCATGGACACCCTGTCACCCACCAGGACCCCCAGGTCCTTCTCCACAGAGCTCTTCCCAGCAGGTCACCCCCAGCCTGTCCTGATCCATGGGGTTGTTCCTCCCCAGGTGCCAGACTCTCCACTTGCTTTTGTTGAATCTCATCTGGTCTCTCCCTGCCCAGCTCTCCAGCCTGGCCAGGGCTCTGGATGGCAGCACAGTGCCCTGTGTGAATAGCAGGACCTATTCCCTGACATAGTCACCACCAATAACAGGAGGTGACAGTCAAACCAGAGCTGTAACCCTGCTGTAAATGAAGAGAGACACGTCCTGATTAAAAGAACTGGGCACCTAGTTAAAGCCTGATTGCAATGGGCTGCTCACACATTTGTTGACCAGCTGAGCCGTGCTCCTGCAGAGCTTGTAGGGCAGGGGTAGGGTTACACTGGAAACAGGAACATTCCTCAAAATCATACTCCCTGATCCTGAGGGAGTCAGTCATCCTCCCCATGGAAAATGAGCCCGCAGAAGCCAACAGGACAGGAAAGAAAATGGTAACAAGAGGTTTGGAGTTTGAAGGAACCACTGCAAAGCATGTCCGAGGTGGGAAGATAGGCTACCCTGGGTTTCAAAAGGAGAAAACCTGGTGCAAACATCAGAGCTTCTGCAGGAGGCTGGTGAAAGCCCTTCCTGCTCCCCCCTCTCTCCTCTTCCCACCCAGACCAGCTTCACGATGTGCTGCTCCCAACATCTGCAAACCATGGGAGGGCTGGGAGGCTGGAGACAGAAAGAGCCCCTTTGTCATGCTGGGGACTATCGACTGCCATCATGGATGTGGCTTGAGCAGCTCAACCAGGCTGCACCAAGCCCATGGGCTTCTGAGAAAGAAAAGCTCCTGCCCCAGAAAGAACCTGAGGAAGCCACCCAGTTCCAGCCACACCATGGCAGGGCCTGATGCTCCCCAGTGCTGAGCAGAGCTGTCTGGTGTGGTCCCTGCCCCTCCAACCCCCTGCCATGAGGGAATGGAAACCACAGCATGAAACTGGGTGTTCCCAGCACCCCTGGTAGCACAGGGCCTGCTCAGAAGGGTTGTTCCAGCCTGGGGGATGGATTTACCAGAAACAAATCCAAACAGAGCAGCAGCCACAGGGCTGTTTGCACCTTCTGCCAGGAAACCTTGGGGCCTCCAGCACCAGAGGGGCAGCAACTTGTTTCTTCCTCTCTCCTTCCTTTTCCCTAGTAAATGAAGAGTAACAATAGCAGTAAGTGAGCTCCCCTCACAGCTTTATCCTCCCCCAACAGAGCAGACTCAGTTAGCAGCTTCCCTGGGTGGCAGAGGTGGGATTTACTCCCAGAATGGGATGTGTTAAGGTGGGGGGCAGCAGGAAATTCCCCTCCCCTCCACTTTCCCACCTCATTTCCTCGTTAACAGGTTTGGGAACACAGCCTAGGGCTTGGTTTAAGCAGCCTGAAGACACACTCACCTTCCTTTTCATTGCAAGGTGGGTGCCATCACCCATCCAGGGGGTGCTCTCAAAGTCCAAGCATCCCCCAAAACCCTGCTGGTACCCATGAGCCAGGCACAAGCTGCTTCATCACTGGAGTTAGGAGCTGGTGCTGCTGATAGACAAAGCACCCCAAAATATCCCAGGCCCAAAGTGATACAGGTGGGAAGCTGAAACCTTAACAGGTCCTGGATGGGAAGGGTGAGCCCACAGCATGGGATGGGGCTGCAACCTCATGGCACCTGAAGTACTCAGCGAGCATCCCCACCCCAGCACCACACCCACAGAGGGGCAGCCATCAGCCCTCCCAGAGGGCCCAAACCCACCAGCCACCCCATTGCCACCCACATCATCACCCTCCTGATGCTCTGGGGCAGGTTTTCACACCGCTCCCCAGAGCTGAGCTCCCAGCAGAGCTGCTGTGTCCACATGGAGACCGGATGGAAGAGCTCAGGATGCTCCAACCCTGAGCCCTCCTCAGCCTGGGATTTCGGTTCTATTCCCTTCTAAAGGGGCTGTTTGTGCTCCAGAACAGCTTGTTTGTGTAATTGCCAAAAAAAAAAAAATTTAAAAAAAAAGAAGAAAAAAAGCCCCAAACCAAGCCTGCCACAACGAGTAATTAGCTGCTCCTGCCTTGGCCCCTGTAAACAAATGTATTTGTAACCAATTTGCAAGCACTTTGCATAAGGGGCCCAGAACACTCGTGCCTGTTTGATGCATTTTGACATTAATTTGATAATAGCAGCTTAACAAGGAGCCCAGGCTCCCCAGCTATAAACACACCACGCTTCCACTTCCTTTTATCTGCACAGGGAAAGGAGGTGGATGTTCCCCCCACTGCCACAACGGCCAGCCCAGCCTGGCAGGGACACCCTTTGTGTCCTTTGGTGTGTCCAAGGCTTTTTTGGGTGGGTTTTTTTCTCCTTCCCTCCCTTTCTCCTGGAAAAAGTAAGAGGGTTTATTAGTTGTATTTTTAATTCCTGCTCATCAGGTCACAGGAGGGGATCCTCCCCCTCTGCTCTGCCCTGGTCAGGCCCCACCTGCAGTGTTGTGTCCAGTTCTGGGCTCCCTGGGATAAAAAGGACAGGGATCTCCTGGAAAGAGTCCAGAGAAGGGCTATGAAGATGATGAAGGGCCTGGAACATCTATCCTGAGAGGAAAGGCTGAGAGAGCTGGGGCTGTTCAGCCTGGAGAGAAGAAGACTGAGGGGGGACCTAATCGATGTTTATCAATATCTTAAGTATGGGGTGCAGGGGGAATTGGCCAGCCCCTTTTCAGTGTCTGTGGGGACAGGACAAGGGGCAATGGCTGCAAATTGGAGCACAGGAAGTTCCACACCAACATGGGGAGGAACTTTTCCCCAGTGAGGGTGAGGGAGTCCTGGGACAGGCTGCCCAGGGGGTGTGGAGTCTCCTTCTCTGGAGAGATTCCAGACCCATCTGGATGCTGACCTGTGCAGTATGAGCTGGGGAGCTGCTTTGGCAGGGGGGTTGGACCCCAGGAGCTCTCGAGGTCCCTTCCAGCCCCTACAACTCTGTGATCCTATGAAAGGAGAGGAAGGCAATGGGACTCGGATAATGCAGCTTCCAGGGAGGAGGGATTTGTTTGTTCTGAAAGACTTCTCCATCCAGCTGTGCTTCATAGGGGAGAGAAACCTCATCCTACTCCTCTTCTTCACCCATGTGGCTCTCCCACTCCATGCAAATCCTCAGTGACACAGCAGGAAGCAAATTCAAGCTTGTTTTAATGAGAACGGGATACTGGAGTCTACTCTGATGCCAACCAAAAAGCCACCCTGCCCCCAGCCTCAAAGGGTGGCACTACAGGACCACCCCACTCCCAAGCTCTGCTGGATGGGACAGGTCACATCACCACAAGAACCAGCCTGTGTCCCACAAAAAAGGGCTGGGTACAGGGACCAAAACAGTGCTACAGCTTGTCTATGCCCTGACAACACCATTCCTCCTCATCCCCCCCAGACTTCCCCCCTATCCTGTGGTGAGAATCTTGCTCACACCCAGGCTCTCACTCATGCACCCATCCCTCTACCCCTGTCTCACCTGTCAGCCCCCAGGGAGAGGCCATCTCTGGGGTCTTGGAAGCAGCAAGCACAAAACTAGCACCTTGGAAATTGTTGGCTGTATCCTGTGGTCACAGATGAAGCCTCTGGGAGAAGAGGGAATTGGCCTTCTCCCCTGCCTCCACCTTGGAGCCAGCGATGCACAAACTGCCCCCAAATAGATCCAGGGGGTGAGAAACAGACCTGGAGGATCTCTCCTCCTGCTATCCCAGGCCTAGAGATGTCCCAGGCAAGGTCCCAGCAGGTGGAAGAACAAGCATTCACAGCTGCAGGCTCAGAACAAGGGTCTGGGAGGTGTTTGAGACAGCAGCTCTGCAGACCAGACCCCCTCTAAGATGCTCTCCATCGAGATGCAACAAATGCTGAAGGGCAGCTGAAGGTGAGAGATAAGAGCTATGGAAAACTGATCAGCTGGACCAGCAGCACCCATCTATGCTTCCCACTTCGACCTGCAGTGCTCCAAGACCCAGCAGCAAGAGACCCTACAAAGCAAGGAGAGGACTGGATTGTCTGCCCTGTTTACATGTCCCCCCCAAACCCTGTCTGACAGTTATTCCCCAGCTCCTTTCCACAGCTGGAGATATTGTTAAAGATCCTTCACCCCTACCTCCTTGACTAATCTCCAGGGCTTCTTCACACCCTAAGCACATCAGCCCCCCATGATGATGTTCCTGCCTGCAGAGCTGCAGTCAGTGGTGACCTGCTGCCTTCCCAGCAGGCTGGCACATGTGGCCCAGTGAGCCCAGTTAAACCAGGCAGCAAAAAGCCAGTTGGGAAGAAAATGGAGGCAGGGAGGTGGGAGCAGGGGACAGCCAGCACCCTGCACTGCAGCACTTCACAGCAGGGGGGATCATTAATGACCCAGAGCTGCACGTACAAGGTCTCCTGTCCCCTTTACTCAGCAGGCAGAGGTGGGCACAGCCTTGTTCTCCACCAGCACGTCCCACCCTCCCCCCTTCACACAGAGGGGTCTGGAGGGCAGCAAGGGTCTGGGGACTGTTTTCTGCACACCCACACACTGCTATGAGCCCAGAGCCCTCTGACAGCCCAGGGACTGTGGAGCATCCCTGGAGGTGTGGGGCTCCAGCCCCACAGCACCATCAGGAGGTGGGCAGGAGAGAGCACACCCACAGGCAAGCCAGCAGCCTTCCCAATTTTCTTTCTTCTTCCCTGTGAACATGCCCTGGGTTGCCATGATCTCATCTGAGGAACTCGCTCAGAAGTGCCTCTTGCCTCCTCTCCCTGACCCTCTCCTCACAGAGATCAATACTCCATTTGCCCAAACAATGGCTGTACAGGTGAGGGCAGAACCAAGAATGCACCCAGCCAGCCAAGCAGTCACAGATCTCTCCCCCCACCAAGCTGAGCTCTCCACCACTCAACCCTTTTCTGGACCTCTGGCTCCAGTTCCCCCCTCCTAGAAACCACACCACATTCCTCCTTCCCAACAGATAAGCTGCAGAGGGCATCAGATCAGTACTGAACGGGAAGGGGGTTGCTCTGCCTGGGCCTTCCCAAGGCTGCCTCCCACCAGTACCCTATCGACCTGCAGCCCTTTCAGCCCTTTCCCCCTTTGGGATGGTTAATGCCAAAACCCCACAGCAAGCCCCAGTGATAAGTCAGAGACTTTGCAGAGTCCAAAAGCACATTCTTTCCTCAGCCTCCTCCCTTCTTATCTCTTTCCTCCCATCCTCAAAAGCAGGTTTAGATAAAAGTTATTGGAACAATAAAATCCATAACTTAAACACAAGTGCAAGAGAGACACAGGGAGGGTTCTCTGCTCTGTGCCCTGTCGAGCAGACCTGCCAGAACAGTGAAAAAAATCAGAATGCCCATAATCCCCTCTGAAATAGAGCCCTGGATGACTGTGGGGAGAGGATGCAGCACACATGGCTCTCCTGCAGTCCCATCCCAAGTCACATACAGACTCACCTGTTCAAAAGCGATCACACAGCAGTTTTGAGTGATCTCCTGGTGCTTTGCTTACCTGGGCTGAGCTGATTTAAGCACACAGGTACCTGAGCCGTGCTGCTTTCCATCCATCTGTTCCCAAAGCCCAACTTCCCCCCCTCCCCTCGGATCACTGTCCTGCACCTTTGAAACAGCAACACAACAGACAGCTCAACAGGACCCGTGTTTTGCCCAGCACTGACCACCCTTTGCACATGAGCAACCCCCAGGGCCAGCACAGCTGTACTCTGCACAGGGCTGTGGTCCAGCACACCCATCCCACTCCCCTCCACCCCTTCTGTATTTGGTGGCAATGCACTTCCAGCCACCGCAGCAGAGCCCCAGATTCAGGGCCCCCGCAGCTGCGGGGGTGGGTTAATGCCTGTGCAGTGTCCTCTATCACACTCCCCTCCAACACAGCAGCTCCCCTTTTCCCCAGCCACAGCCACCCCAGCTCAGCTACACTCATGGTGGTGTTAACAAGGTTTTGGTGGCCCCAGCTCATGTTTAACCAGACCCTCAATTCCTTCATGTGGAGAGCTGAGCAGGTCCAAGTGGTGCAGGTCCAGACCGCTGCCCAAGGGGCAGAGAGGTTGGAACAAGGTGGAGGCTGCAGCCCCTCAGAGTGACAATCCTTCTGCACATCACTTTGGGTCACTTACCTGCACCCCTGGGAGAGCAGTGGTGTCATCCCACAGCACGATGGCTTTGCTGCTGAGTGCTTGGGAATCCAGAGGAAAAGCATTTCCTAAGGACAAAGTAGCTGCTCCTTTAAGGTGCAGCTGAGCCTGCAAGCACCAAGGAGCAGAGAGTGGCACCTGTGAAGGGCAGACAGAGCAGGGACAAGGGCTGTAAATCCCATTAGCACCGCACACCCCTGCGCTTCCGCAGCCCCCAGTCCGGACTGGGGACCCTCCCAGGCACATCCCTGCCCATCCACACCTGGCTGCAGCAGCACATCACTCAGAGTGAGGATGACACCAAAGCGTGTCTCCAAGGACGATGGCTCTGGGTTTGAGAGGAAAAGAGAGGCAGGAGGCAAGGAGAGAAGCCTGGTTCCGACTCAGTTTCACTCTTTATTGGAAGTTTCACATGCCACCAGCATATATGAAAGTTGCACATTCAGAATTCAACTCACTACTAGAACAAAGGGCCAGATGCAAACACAAGTGTCAGATGAGCACAGAGATGGAGGAGCCCAAACAGAGGAGCTGTCAGTACGTGCGACAGGGCTGTGCCACATCCCGATGGCGCTTCAGATGCCAGAGAGAACCTGCAGTTTTGAGGGCTGCCTCTCCTGGCCATCTCCAGGACATTGGGCCTTCTCTCCTGAGGCAGCACCAATCTCTCAACAAGCCAAACAAGGTTTGGTAACATCTCTATCAGAAATGAGGGCCTTGGGAGACCAATTGCCTGTTTCATGCTTTCCTGAATCCCCCTTTCCATCCATGCCAGCTGTTTTTACAAGGAGAAGCAATTTCCACCCGCTGTTTATAGGCAGAAACAAGAGAAATAGGGACTCTTACACTGACATTTTATTTTCAAAGAAAGTTTTGCTAGAAAAACATTTTCCCCAGCAGCCTTGGGCAGGGAGTTGCAGCTTCCACTTCAAAGGACAAACTTCAAAACCAAATGCAGTGTCCTAATGGTTTTTGTGCTACATTACTTAATTGTCATACAGCTAATTAGCAATGCCTGATTTCACATTCTCTGTACATAGACGAAGTTCACAAAAGAAGGGGCTACTTAAAACAATAAATAAAACAAGGCACCAGGCAGCCAGGCTCTGACAACATTAACATAAAACGTTACACTTTTACCATTTTTAAAAAAACAACCCTGAAATAAAACCCCCCATCATGATTAAACCTATATTGATCTGTCTTCCTTCAGATCTCAGAGCTTTGAATCTCCACAAGTGAAGGGGGAGAACGCAACGCAGGAAGCGGGGGCTGAGCGTGTGTGTGTCTCTATGTATTTTGCCAGCAGAGATCTTTAAAATTCTAATTATTTCCCTATCACCAAGTCAGATGGGGATCAATAGGTGGTACAAACCGACCCCCTTCCTCCAGTGTCAGGGGGACATTAAAAAAAAAGGGGGGGGAGGGGGGCAGGGCAAAACAAGAGCGTCAGAGGTCAATGCCACAAAACAATAGATATTGATGTCTCCATTCATTTCAAACAGCGGAAAGGTCAATGCCTCCCTTGCTTCGTGTTTCATGGCTGAAATCCTGCTGCTAACAGCAACAATGTTAGGAGTCAGCCCTCATCCATCCTTTTTTATTATTATGATTATTCCTAACCAGGTTAGCCATTTTGAAAATTTGACAAAAGCTGGGAAACAGCAGCAGGGGGGCAGGGTGGGAGGAGAAGAGGGGGAAGCTGCCCTGGAAATTAATGGGAAGGATGGTTTCCATCAGGTTCTGAGCCCACCCGTCCCCTCCACCTGTGCTCCGGTTTGTCCCTCACTGGCCCCTAAAAAATGAAGAGGGCCTGAGGCAACATCCCTTCACTATTAATCATTATTCCCTGTACAACATCCCAATTGGTTTCTATGGAAATGATTCTCCTGTTGGAGTACCCTGGCTGCTGGCACATCTCAGAGAGGCAGGACAGCTGCAATGGCTGGACAGAGGTTTGGCTCTGCAGCACCCAGCACCGCTCCCAATCCCTGCGGACAGGGGTGAGGAGCTTTGGGTGCTCTCTGCTAGGACCAGCCAAGGGGGGGATTGCATCTGCCTTACACAGACAAAACAACCCACCTGCTCCAAGCAACTCCACAGATGGAAGAGCCCCAGTTCTATGCCCATAGAGGATTACCCCATCCTAAAAACAGGCTTCTGGGAGAAAGCACCCAGTCCTGCACAACATACAGTCCCATTCCTGTGGGTGCCCCAGGACTTTCTCTGAAGAACAGGAAGGGGAAGGGACAGCTCCTGCTCTGCTCCTGGGAGTCTCACATCCCTCAGCAGAGGAGGGGTAGCTATGCAAACTGAAGTGAGCAGGGTCCCTGCTCTGCTACCCTCAGTCTGCATCAGTGGCCCCAGCCCTGTCCTCTCTTCCATGGGAGCAGAGCCTTGCCTGGAGGAGCAGAGTGTCTTGCACCCCCACAAGCTCCCTTGCACAGGACAGGTGAGCCTTCCTCCCTTTTTGCAAGTGGGGAAACTGAGGCCAAGTCTCTCAGTGCATGTCTGACTCCCAGTTCAAGGTCCACACCACACTCCTGCCCTGCCTCTACCTTTCAGTCTCATCTCTTCCCTCCTGCCAAACCACCTCTGACAGACAAGCAACTACAATCCAAGCTCTCCTGAAGGGAAAGGCTGCTGCCACACAGCCCTCCTTCCAACCTGGGCAGTGGATGCACTGCTGTTTTCTGAAGAGACCATGAAATCAGCTTTGCAAAATGGCTGAGGAAGGAATCCTTTAACCTTCAGTCCTTCTAAGAAACCTATAGTAACACCAATGACTCCTGCACCAAAACCACTGTCACTTTTCAGGTCCAGATCCTCCCAGCCCACAGGAACCAAACCCCACTTTGCTAAACAAGACTCTGGACATCAGCAGAGCAGCAACCAACTTCTGACTTTATACACTAGTGGCACTTGTTCCAGAATATCCTCCTCCCAGAGAAGGAGAGACACCTCACTGGCAGTCAGAGCAAAGATTTCTCTTGCAGTGCCCAAAGATGGGAGGTCTGATGTGAAACCTGGCAAGAAACAGGCCATCAGGGACTGGGAATCCCACAGAGGCAGCAGCCCCTGCGAGAAGGGCACCTTCTGTAATTGAATTCATTTATTTTAGACTACAGACAGTGGCATCAGCAGGCTCAGGGATCACCTCATCAGATGCTTACAGATAGCAGGAGGGAGATTTCTGAGGAGAAGGGGACAGGGAAAAGGAGAGGGAATTTCATATTAAAGAGCAGCCAGGAACAAAACACCCATCTCTCCGTTCTCCTCTCACGCTGCACGCCGGAGTCTCAGCACTGAGTGGGCTCCCAGCCCCATATATTGCTCTGCTCAGAACATATGGTGCTATGTTTAATAGCCCAGCTCTGCCAATTGGGGACTATTAGGGTGGGTTCTTTTCCCAGTGTAAATGTTGCAGAATATAAATTGTAATTAACACCGATGCCAAAATAGCACTTAGAGAAAATAAGCACATTATTAACATCTGGTGAATCCTGCCTGGAGTGCAGAAGCAGTGGAAATTCTCACTCACCATAAGAGGATGTGTAGTAGAGATACAGAGCATTGGCCCGGAGTTGGGGCGTTGGGGATGGAAGGAGGTTTCAGCTTTTTATTGCTATTTGTGGTGCTATCTTTATTACCTGTGGGTGACCTTTCCTAGCCCTGATTATAACTGGTAGTGTTCACATCAGGACTCCTGATCCGCTTGTGTGAATACAGATGTCTAAACATCATACTCCAGGCAACAGGGTAATGGTGTTATAAAACATGCCTGATTGCCTGCCCCGATCCAGCAAGACACGAGGCAGATGGGTACCGCTTTGCCAAGCGAAAGGTCTATGCACAGCATGTTTTGGCAGGGACCTCTAACCCCCAAGAGCAAAGGGGTAGCATCACCATTAAGCTACAGGTGTTTGCTGCATACCACTGTCCTCCAGCACAGGTTTTTCTGAGGGACAGGAACAGCCGGAGCCGGTGGTTCTGCCAAACTCCTGCCAGTGCCACAGAGTGTATGTGGAAGGGAAATCCCTGCTGGGGGTGGGAATAGCTCCTACAGGGTGTACCAAGCATCAGGATCCCTCCACAGGGCAGGACACTAAGCATCAGAGCTGGCTTTATGCCCTCAGCCTTCCCTGAGCCTGCCCTGAGGCTAGAGGCACAAGGAGGAGAAAACAGGTTTGCTAAGGCTGAGAACAGCTCCCCACCTAACCCTACTCTAGGAAAGAAACACAGACAAAAACTAGGCAGAGCTGAAGTGGCTTGAACTGGACAGAGCAGTGGCCCATCTTTCTGCCAAAAAGTACACCTGATTTGCTGAAGTGAGGGAGAAGAAAGATGTTGGGAGAGGGAGAGAGGGATTCCAGCAGGCAAGCAATATGACAAGACATAGAAAGAACGACCTCCCTGGGACACAAGGAGAGAAAACGGTGGCAGGGTGCCAGGAACAGGGCACCAGCTCCTCACACTCACCCACATGGTGTCTAACCCAGGGCAGAGTCTCAAATACTTGGGAAGCACTGGCAGCTCAGCTGCAGCCCTTCCCAGAGGGGCACAGATCCGCCTCCCACCTGGAAACCAGCTGCAGAGACTGTTCCTGGGACCCTGTCCTGAGTGGGGAAGGGAGAGAAACTCAAGGGTGATAGTAAAAGCACACAGAGGTTGGTTGTAGTGATGCACAGGCTCCTGCTAGCCAAAGTCTAGCATTAATCTGCTCATTAACACCATAACTTATCGGAGCCCAAGGGTTACCACAGTCTGGCTCAAGATTTATGCCAGCAAGACAGATTTCCAGACAGGTTCACACCTGACTGATAGGAAAGTCAGGAGGGAAAGTCCTCTGCAGCTATGGGATGTGTTTTGTTCTCATATTTAGCCCATCAGACCAGGCTTCCTACAAACTGATCACACAACAGCGTTGGGGAAATGGCATCTTGTGTAGAAAACACTGACAAGGAGATGGGGACATCATCTTTGGATGGCACTGGGCCTCCTTAGCTCAGCACATTAGGGAGCGTTGAGGTGAAGGTAAGACAGCTCTGGTGCAGAGCTGTCTTGCAGAGAGAAGATGGACCCAGCGTCCTACCACAAAAAAACTGCAGGAGAAGGGAAATCCGACTGTCACCCAGAAACATAGCTCCAGGAATTTGTAACTCTGCTTTTGGTACAGCTGTCTGATGCTTTCAAAAGTGCTCAGTAAATAAGGCAATATGAAAGTGATCCAGACCACTACTGATGCCTGAGGAAGTTCCGTGGAGCAGAGAAGCTGACTGAAATCACACTGTGAAAATACTTCATAACATCTCTAAAATTAGCATGAGCTCAAGGCATGGGATCTAAGGACAGAACTGGAACACTACATTCCCATCTACACTGCAAGACAGACTGAATTTAAATCAGATCTGAGCCTCAACTTAGTCACTGTAGGCAACATCTACCCTAGGACAAGGTTTTCCAAAAGAGCTGAGAACATCTTCCACCAGACCAATGGAAACAGCATCAGCAACAACACCCGTGGTCGAGATGCTAATGACCTTCATTTGTTATTCAAAAATTAAAAAAAGAAAATCCTTGTGGTAACTCTCAATTAAAAAAACCCTTTAAATATCTGTGATTGCACATGTGTGACTACAAACCGTATCTGTAACACAGAAAAGATGTGATGCACTTCAGAGCAACACGTTTTTCTGCCTCTTAGCTGGCTTAGGCTTTCTACTTTGCCAAAAATACTGAAGCAAAGAATGATTTCCACCAATATCACAAAGCACACTGCCAAAGTACACAGGGGCCCTTAGGAAATACACCAGGCGACACAGGGGAAAGAGCATCATTAAGTCAGTTTCTCTTACCTTTAACTTCAGTAAAATAACAAAGCAATTCATATTAACTGCAAAGGAAATACTCAGCAGATTCCAGAAGCCTTTGAGACAGGATTTTCAGATGCAAGCAATAGCCAATAGATGTTTCCCCACTGCAAAGAACCAGCTTTTTTTGTTTTGTTTTAATTTTGCAATTGCACCTATGTCAAGTGATTGTGCAGAATCCAGTGAGGTGGCCAGGAGCTGAAGATGGAGAATCCAGGCCAACAAGAAGCTGTTTCATGTGTTCATGCTGACCGTCCTTTCCACGCTGTGACAGTCACCACCACAAGTTGGGAGGTTCCTCAGCCACTCTGCTTTTAAACAAGGTAATTTCATCCAAGTGCCTCATGGGGACATCTCTGATGACCTCTGTCAAGTCCTCATGAAGCAGAGGGAAGATGACGACATTTAGAGCAGGACGGTCTGCCTGGAAACTAAATCAGACACAGGTTATTAGGTGAGGAGAAATGGGAATTCTCTGGTGCAGGGGAAGGGGATTGCACGGGTACAGATCATGCAGGGATGCTCAGAGGAGGCAGGAGGGGCAGCTGGATGTCAAGGTCTCCCACTCTCCTGTGTGGAAGTGGGGAGCGCAGGCTGGGCTTACATCCCTTTTCACTGAGTCTGTTGAGCTGAGAAGCCCAAATTCAGTCCAAGAGGGGGAGGGAGCAATAAGTTTTTTTAAAAAAATAAATCACAATATACAGGTATCCTTAGGGGACCAGAGATCCTGAGAGCTCTGCCCAAACTGGGCAAGGTGCTCTGAGATAACATTTTAAACCACCTACAAACCAGCAGCAAGTTGCAGAGCCATTAAGAAAATCAGGGCAGAGCACTGCCAGGCATTCCCTCGGGGATGAGCCTGGGATTATCACTTCAGGCTGGGCTGTTCCTCATGCAGAGTCTACACTCAGCAATTAGAGCACAAGCAAGTTTAGAAAGCTCAGATCTGCAGACAAGCATTTAAGTGTGCATGAACACACACTGCAGCCTCCTTAATCCAAGCTGCAGAAAACCTGTCTTAGCACCACAGGAATTTACTACAGGTATCCCTGTCAGCCACTTGCATTTGGGGATACCAGTTTTCTGATCAACAACCTCAGCCTCTTGGTCCCCTCTTAGGGAAACCTGCATCCTCCTCCTGCCCTCACAGCTCTCTGTGCAAACACCCCATCACAGGTTCTGCCTTCCAGCACAAATCCCACATCTAGCCAGTGAGAGCCCTGAGAGGACAACATGAGAGGAACAGAAGGGTTGTAGCTACAGAGGAAGAGAACAGCAAAAGTTAAGGCCATTTACACAGTGTAAAGAGAGCCACAGAAAGCGATTCCAAGTCCCCATCAGCGAGTACTCTACATGATAGCCAGCCTAGTGAGTAAGAATGTGGGGAAGAGCAATAGCATTACTCAGTGTAGCATAACAAGAGCTCAGTCTTTAAAAACTGGGAGGTAAAGGGAAGTTATGCTACAGCTTAAGAGCTACACCCTGAAGATTAAAAGACTTGTGACTATTAGCCCCGTGCCACCAAGATGCTTCCTCTGAACCCTGTGACTGTTCATTATCACTCTAAAGGATGCAGAGTTAAACTGGCAGCATCAGTCCCTTGGGGCTGAACCAAGTCGTACTGGGTCAAAAGAGGAGTTCACTGCTCAACAAACCTCTCATGCAGATGTGTGTCCAGAAAATTCCCAGCTCATCTCTAGCCCTGAAACAGCCAGATTTGTGTAAGACAGAGAGGGAATAGCTGGAGATTCGGCTGCTGGAAACACACATGAAAATGCTCTGGTAGCTGAAGAAGAAGCCACAAGACTCTGGCATTTCCCAGGAAGACAGAAAGGATGTTCCCATCCATAAAAGATTTGGAGTAGGGCTGCCAAAATCATAGCAGAGAAACTCCCATTCCAAGGCTAGTTGCTCAGTCCTGGTGAGTTGAATTAATTTGCCTGAACCGAAGTAGCTGCAGGAGTAAAGATTTCCAGGGACAAAACCACCCAGGGCAATTTTATATCTTTCTGCATCACAGACCTGCCCTTCATGCCTCATGCCTGAAGGGCCATCAGAAAAGGACACCACTGCTCCTTGAGTGGATCTGGGGGCTTGTGTAGGAGCTGAGCAGTTTCCTACTTCCATAGCGCTGCCCAGAAGAAATCAACCAGTGAATAATCACTGATCTGGGAGGCAGCTGGTAAAGTCTGCAGTGAAATTACATAAAATACAGCAAATCTCTCTTTGATAGTCCCTCCTCTGCCTCTGCTCTTCATGTTTCTTATCCAACACCACAGTCCTGCAGAGAAAATCATGTTATTAGAACAAGTTTACTGAAGTTCAGCTAGAAAGAAACAGTCATCTCCCCAAGGCAAAGAAACCTCTGCTTCTTTCTTTGTATATAGACTCTCCCAAATTAGATCTGCATACTGCCTTCTCACCATATACAAAATTGTAGTTTATAAGCAGCCTTTACATGTAGCTATAAAAATGAGAACCTAGACAAGTTTACATGACAATCTGCCACCAAGACAACTGAAAAAACCCCACAGTAAGCATACCTTCCAAAGAGGCTGGATTTATGGGAGAGGTTTGAACTTGATCTTAAAAAATAAAGAAAAATAAAGAAAAAAAATAAAAAAGAAGAAAAAAATAAAAAAGAAGAAGAAAATAAAAAAAAGAAGAAAAAGAAAGCTTTGTAATTTTCTTTCCCCCTCAACAGGAAACTGTATGTTACTGCAAACCTTGTAAATTCCATACCCCAGCAAGTTGACGCCGGAGAATTCTTTCCATGTACAATTTGTGTGATTTAAGGAAAAAAAAAAAAATCAAATGCACATGGCTCACTATTATTCTGTGCTAAATGTGCGTGCAAAGCCTCTCCTCTAACTGCCTGTTAAAAAACACCCTGATTTTAACGAGCAGCTGTCATAATGTTAAACTGGGATTAGCAGTTCCCAAGAGCAGGCTCCCTCTGCAATGCATGCTCCTTTAGTCCTTCCCCGGAAGGCAATTCCTTTCTTCATCCACCTGTCCAGGTGGGCTAGATTAAGTGAGAAGCACTTAGAGCACTAGTTTGAAAGGCCCCAGGCATGGGGAGGAGATAACAAGAAGGGGAAGAGATTGAGTTAATGAGTTGCAGAATAGCTCCTGTAATCTTCTTGACGGTTCTTTCCTCATTCCACACCTGGATGGACTTCAAACTGGATCTACCTCTGCAAGCACATGGCTTGTAAAATTAAAACCCGAAGGACAGAGGAGGATGTCAACCTGGGGAGACAAAAGAGCTGCAGTTTCAGACATGAAACCCTGCTTTTTTTTCCAAGGGAAAGCCGCCAAGGATATGCTTGCTTGCTCTCTCCTACAAAACCTCCAGACTAAACTCATCATGATTAATTAAATGAAAGCAAGTTTTCTAGGCAACTGACTAGCAGCCCCCTTAAAAACATACCCTTTAATCAGAAACAACCACCAGGATAACAAAGAAAATACACCCCCCCACATATTTTCCACCACAGCCTCTGGTCCAGCAGACTCAATACCAAACCAACAACCACCCAGCAGGAACTTTAACAAGGAGGTCTCTGAAGTGTCCTCATTTGGATGTGGACACATAGCAGACCTGGCTTCAGCAGCTGGCTGGAATCATCCACAGAGCAGGAAAATGGACAGCAGAGTACACACTGTGTCACAAATTCCTCTTGGTGTTAGCTGAGGTGTAACCTTGCTTGACAGCTACATCTTGAACAGGTTGTGAGTGGCTGAAAGGGTTAATGCTGATTTGCTGCTTGCCTCCAAAATAATCCCAGAACAGGTGTGGACTGGACACAGTAAGGTTATTTTCCAGTGAACAGCTTGGTAAATAGCCTAACACTACAGTCTCAATTACTTCCAAACAGCGTGGCAGGATCCAATATGTAGGTCAGGGACAAAGTCAAAAAGAGAGAGAAAAAGTCTAAAAGCAAGGCTGCACTTTGATCAGGTTTCCTCGATTTTAGCAAGACAAAAGAGTCACTCCCTGGAATGCAGTTATCTCCTGGCAAACACTCTCAGTGTGTGTTTTCAGCCATACCTCTCTAGAGAGGCCAGTCCCCAGGACTCCACCTGCTGATAGAGCTAAAGGGCAGCCCAAAGCTGCAGGAGAATCTCACCAGCCAGCCTGTAAAGACAGATGCTACCCCACTGTGACTCTGCACTGCAGACCCCAGAAGATGACACCTCAAACTTACCTTCTCTTACCTGTAAGTAAAGAATAAGGCTATGCTGGGGACTAAAGAACATATTTCCCCCTAACATTTCCAGAGAGACCTAAGAAAACCCTAACACCAAATCCCAACGTTTCAGCACATCCCACTGCAGAAAAGCTGGCAAGCAGGAGGAAGGGCACAGGAGGTGGTGTAATTAAGCACTGGCAGCAACAGTAGCACACACCAGATAAAACGATGAAATACAGTGTATCAGGGGTGGACCAGAGCCAGGATTTTTCACTCCACAAACTGAGAATGAGTTTATGGGAAATAAGGCTTTTAGAGGGGGAAATCGAGGGATGAAACCTGGAGAAGCTTGATTTGAGGGAACAGAGCACAGTGGGCACAGAGCAGATGTGGACTCCAGTCTGCAGGACTCTCACAAATGCAAATCAATCTCTGCAGCAGTCACACACCTTCTCCCACTCTATTTAGACTTCTCTCACAGGCTGCTGAGCTGTTTCTGGAGAGAAGCAAGTCTTCCAAGAGAAGGGAATTCAGAGTGTCTTGTTTTTTGCCATGTACACAGCTCTGTTACCCACATCCACAAACCCCCTGTTAATCCTCTGCCAGGTACAGCAGAAGTCTGTTTTCACTAGGTTTGCTCACATCTCAAAGTTCAAATGTGGCATCTGTCTTGAAAGCTCCGGCCAGCGTACCTAAGCCAGGCTGGAAACTCCCATCCCTGAAGCATGGCATGGTGGAACAGAGGAAGTGCCAGGAGAAGTGGGAGCAGCTGAGAAGTGGCATGACCCAACAAACATACACACACTTTTCTCATCTTTTCAGGAAGATCAGACATACACTTAAAATTTGTTCCACTGGCCGTGCCCTGAACTCAGTACCAGGGAACTGCAAAAGCTCTCCTCGGGTACAGCGACTGCCAAGAGCATAAAAATGAAGCTTCCCCAGAGCATCTTCCAGCCACACCAAAGAAACTGGGGGTGAAAGACCCCCAGACCCTTTCCTCCATGAGCAGGGAGGACCTCTTTTCCCTACTCACCCTCAAGAAGCCCCACAAGGGGTCCAAAGCCTCCGTGCACTGACTCTAAAGAACACCCATTCCCTAGGGCCATTCTGACTCCCAGCCCTGCCAGAGTACCAGTGCTGAGCAGATTTCACCTTTTAACCTCAGAAACAGAATTCAAAACTTCCCTAGGAAAGCTGTTGTGATTCCTCAGGTTGCTCTTAGCTCCACCCAATAAATATTTCCTCCACAAAGTATTTTACTTTAAGGGTGCTGTCCATCTTCTCTAATCTACACAGACAGACTCCAAACAGGCATTCTCCTCAGGCCTGCACCTTAAATCTCACCTTAAATCTCATCATCACATTCCCTCCCATCTTAAAGGGGTTCAGATGGGACTTGAAGTCATTTGCACACCACACTCTCCGATTGCCTTCAATGCAGCATCCTCTGTCGCTGCATCACATCACAGGGAAGGAGCAATACACATCAGACTCATCCCCAGCGTAGGCAAATTACACCTCAGAGCTGTGGTTTTCCTCTGTAAGGCATGAATGACACTGCTCTGCTTCTCCTTGGAGCTGAGGTTTATATCAAACATGCTTGCAGACTGAGGTTCTTACATTATTTTGCCAGCTGAACTCTGCATCAGTCAAATGTGACCGGACAATTAGAGGGGGAGGGAATAAGAACCCAAAGAGCGATGCCAGAGCGCCCAGGACACGTCCTAGGGGAGTGCTCTGCCAGAGCAAGCTGAAAGTTATTTCCTAATCTCTTCCACAAATTAAAAAGCTACTGCAATAACTGCTCAATTAGATTTATTTTACTATGGAAATGCTTTAAAGCTGCAGTTAATGCTTCCGTTCAGCCTTTTACACCCTCATGAAGAGAAAGCACGACAGCACTATTCCAATATTTTTTCTCAGCCAAGAGAGGGAGGAGGACACTGCTTGAAACCCATTTAATGGACAAACCAACCCTACATGCCAAGGAAGGTTTCAGGACTGAATCCCCTTCAAAACACATGAGCTAGCAGTTAGAACAAGCCAGTTGGTCAGCCACAGGAATGCATTTAAGAAAAGGATATGTTGGTACCCCCCCCCAAAAAAAAAAGATATATTAATATGCCAAATCAGGGATGGTCCCACAAAGCATGCCAGCTTGTAAGGTATTTGAACCCAGCCATAGAGAACATCCCTGGTAGAAGTAAAGGTGTCCAGGCCACACCTCAAGCACAAGCAGCCTTTGCCAAGCCGGCCAACGAATTCTTGGGTAACACAAGCTGACAAGGATGCAGTTTGTTATTCAGTCTGTGACAGAATGATTCAGGGGTTTCTAAGAGCAGGAAATGAAACAGACAATGAAAGCTGGAACAGGATGCTAATGATTCACTACACCAGCCTAGCGATACATTAAGTCTTCTGCAATCAGACGCAGGGCCTGAGCCCACAACATGCTTAGGCTAGTGGAGTGGGATTGGCAGCTACCGTGCTGGCTCTGGGATCCAGGAAAGCCAGCAGTGTATAGAGAGGGACTTCTTCAAGGTCAGAAGGAAGAGAAGGTGGTAAAGGGATGCAAAACCAGCTTGAAAAATCTCAAATAAGCCCTAGGTAGTAATACCAGCTTTCTGCAGTGTCAGTGCAATTGCACGGGTCAGGTGGGCAGTGCAGGAGGGATGCTGGACAACCCTGTGGAATTCAAAGATGATCTTGTACTTGCTTACTGCCCTCACAGCCCACTCCCACCCCAGCTATCAGTGAAAAGGATTACCCAAAAAGGCTTCTCCGAGGATGAGCCTACAACAAGAATCCAGGCAAGAGGAATCCTGCAGGGATATCCAGGGAAATAGCAACAAGGGAGGAAGAAAGCTTAGCTCTGAGGTGAGCAAAAATTCATTTGTGTAGTTCAATCCTGTGCTAAATGCTCACTCAGCACTTTCCAAATACTGTTTCACCCCATGCTCCCACCTGGAAGCACTATTTCTGCATCTGAATCCCAGGAGGGTGCCACAGCCACAAAGGGCCACTGGAATCAGCAGTTTAAGAGAAGGTAAGATCCAGCCAAGAGTTTCATGTTAAAAAAAAAAAAAAAGGACAATAATAGGCAGGGGAAAATTTAGGTAATGCTACAAAGCTTGAACAGTAAGATGTAATTCAGCCTGAAATAGCTGTTCCTGGAAAGTGGCAGGAGTCCTATTGTGAAACCATCTTTAAACTAAGCCGTGCTCATACCTGACATGGGCAGAAGGCAGGTTAAGTTAGTGTTTCTTTCTCTGGGTCTTGGATCCCAAGAACAGGCAGATTGTCCAAAACCAGCAAAGTCCTCTGCACTTTCCAGGACTGGTTAGCCCTTACAGTCACCTGAGTCACACACTCGCTCTGCAAAGCCATTTACTGGAGCCAGGTAGCCAGCATGGCCAAGGGAACTGGGCCAGACAGCTTCAGCTGGGACTGGCGAGTCTCACTCTCCACCCTGCAGCTCTTGAGGGATGCTGCACCAGGACCCTGACACCCTTTCCCAACAGCTATCCAGGAGATGAAAACAGTGCTTTTGGGAAACATGAGCAGCAGAACCCAGGTACCCATCCACCTCCCCAAAACACACTTCAGCTGCACTACAACCTTTCACTTCCTGAGCACACTCTCTCTTAACTTAGATTGCATTTATATAAATCACAGCTCACCACTATGCCTTGACACTTTCCCCCCCATGCAAGAAGAATCCCTGATGACATCATGCTCTCAGAGATTTTTGTTGTTTTGCTTTGGTTTTTTGGTTTTGGTGGGGGTTTTTATTGCTGCTTTCTTGATCTTTTCCAAAGTGTTTTTTCAAGGACTTTTCACAGGCTTGCATTGTCTGGTGTTGTGAAGTCCTTGAAGCCATCACAATGATAGAAGCTGTCCAAACACTTAAGCTAAACCCAACAAAATTCTAAAGGAACATGCTGGAAAATAAAATCTGTCCTTGAGGCCAAGGAGATACTTGCCAAAGCATTTCCTATCCCCTGTTTTCTGCTGGTGAGCATCACCAGGAAAGCAACTTATCCTGCACATTTGTGAAGTGCCCACTAACCACACCGTGCAGCTGCACAACCCTGAAGTCACCCAAATTCCTTGGCCGCAAGATTTCTGGGGCAGAGAAATACAGGCGCATATATAGGGTTATTTAGCATGCAGCACGTCAGTAAGCAGTAGGACACCTTCTATAGGTCACAGCTCCATCTACTGACTGTTTCACAAAATAACCGTGGAAGCCCTAAGGGAAAGCAGTTCGAAGCACGCCACATCCCCCCGGACAGAACTCGGGACACAACAGCTCCTTACAAGCACTTAAAAGGAATCCCAGAACCGTAATTCAGCCCAAAACCAAGAGGCAAATCTCCCTTCTCTGCAAAGAAGCTTCTTTTCACCACAACAGGTCCGAGGTCACGCTTGAGCCTGGAACGATGGGGTCCCAGATTGTGGTATTTTAGTGTTTCTGAAATGAGTACTGCAGTGGTTTGAAGAGAAGAGTGATTTAAACAAAAGGCAACACATGCTTGGAGCTAAGCTCTTTGGCAAAGTTGGGGTCCAAGCATAAAAGGGAAAACATTGTGTTTGATAGATCTGCTCCCATCTGAAGTGTGGCAGCAGCTGAGTCCCATGTGATAGGAAAGAAAATGTCATTTCACAGAGAAACTGAGACTAGACCACTGTCACATGTGAAATCTGAGGAAGATCAGGGAAGTCGATATGGATCACTCAAGCCACATCTCCCACTCTAACCACTAGGCCCTTCTTACATGCACAGAGTATCTTCCTAACCATAAAGGAGACTGCCCCTCCCATCCACACAGAAGAAAAAAGAATAAAGAAAAACACTGCAATGATTTATCTGCCCAGAGGGAAACAGTCTTCTCTAAAGCTCAGAGGAGACCTTGCCCTTGCAAGCCTCTTGTTTGCTGATGAGGGCTCCAGATGAGTGCTGTTCTGCTTACTGTGTTTCATTGCAAAAGAGGCAGAACTGAATCAGAGGCTTTTAATGACTTAAATACGTAAAGCAATCTGTCCCAAACAGCAGCAAACTTCAACCAGAAAACTGCCCACAAGAAAGCTGGTCACCACAGGGCCTGGTTTAGAGCTGTCACAGGACTAACAGACATGAGAACAACTCTTCTTTTAAGCCAGCAGATCAGAAATACATAATATTATCCTTTTTACAGTCAGAGGGAAGAGTTTGAGAATTGGTTCAGGCTTTCTGCCATCAGTGTGATGCAGGAGATTTAACACCCAAGCTCCTGTCACCACACCCTGTACACACCATCTTCCCACCCACTCTCCATGTTTCACACACATACACAGCATCTGCACACATTAAAAAAGAAACTAACAAAAAAAAGATAAATCACCTTATTTCAGTCTGCCACAAGGATATACAGCCTCAAACTTGCTGCCCAATGGGCTCTTCCAATTAAAAACTTGGATTAAAGAGATACTAGCACCATATTTTGAGAGGAAGCTGTGCTGTGTGAATTCGAGCCTTACCCACAGGTTTAAGCAGGGAACTGGCTCACACACAGATTTTGCTGCATGTTGCTTTGCCCTTGGAGGAACAGACAAAAAAGCAGTCAAGGGAAAGTCAATTCCTGACCTCATCTGAGGGCACATTTGCACGAGGATGAAAATGGGATCACTGGAGAAGTCACATGGTTAAAGACTCACTGATGGCTTGTGGAAGACTCCAGGCTTTGCTTACACATCATTGTCTGTATTTCTTTCTTTCCATTTTATTACTAGAGGCAGTTGCAGGAGAAGGGGATCTTTGTTGCTTAGGAGAGCATCTGCTCCCACTGCTTATCCTCCTCCTGAAGTCATAATCTTACGTGACATCAAAATCGTTTCCAGAGCCACCAATTACAATGTCATAGGGGATTATGACTTCAGGTGTAGAATTTGCAGTGGGAGCAGATGCTCTCTTCAGGAAAAAAAAAAGGAAGAGCCCCACATACTTCAAAAACCCCGTTTTCATACACGTCTCTATTAATAAAATACAAAAGAAGAAAAATAGTATGACAGCCAGAACCGTTGCTAAATATAAAAATAGTTTTTAACATTTCCACAAGGCATCAGCTGCTCTTTGGAAAGTTCCCAAGGTTTAAATTATTAAGAGGTACAGAATGTAGAGAGAATCTGTCCATGACAGAGAAAAAAGAGGGAGAAAAGACTGCAGAACAGCGTGTTTCTGCTCAGTAAGCAGACATTAAAACGTTGGCCAGCGCTGCAACGGCATCTCAGAGGGGAGAGCAAACTAAAAAAATGGGAACTGCAGGTCCTTGGTTCTTCCTAAGGAACCCTGAAGCGATACTGAAATCCACTGAGGAATCTTTGTTACAGATAGGAAGCCCTGTGAAAACCAAACTCAAAGAATCCTTGTCACATCACAAGGAATTTGCTTAGATGTTTCCAACAATCGCTATCCCAGAAGGACACAGAGCCTTTTAGAGGCTGTAACAAACAATCTCGTGTGCAGTTGGGTAGGTAGCTAATACAGTCATAGGCTCTTCTGGATTCGATCCGCGGAAACAAGCCAAGTGTAATAAGTCAGTATGAAGCTGGAGAAAAGCTGGGGGGAGGAGCACCCTTTAGGATGCAGTAATAATGCCGTGTGATTTGAAATTTTTATTAAGAGCTTAGCAGGGCAAAGCAACAGTAGGTGACAAAGAAAAACAGACTGAAGGCGGAGAAAAACCCTTCTAGAAAAAAAATAATAATAATAATGGAAAGTCTGTTGCATGGGAAATATTTTGTAAGATGACTGCCACTACTAGAAGATTTCAAAATGCCAAGTGTAATTAAAAGCTCTCTTTTCAAATGCAGTTCACGGCTCACACACAAACGTTTCCCACCACGTGAGCCTCAGAACACTGCAAGGGGCCAAGCAAAACGCATTTAAGAACTGCCAAACGTGCAAAGGCAGTTTGTACTGATTCTCTCCCCATGCACCCCCCTCTCCAAAAGAAAAACCCTTCACAACAACCCTTTAAAGGCTTTGAATTGCGCTGCCAGGGGATTATCAGTAAGTGACATTTACAACTGATTAGAGGACAGAGAATTATCTTAGTCACTTGTGGGAAAGGAGGAAAGCTTCAAGGTCAAATCTTTCAGCACTTAAAATGTCGGCAGATGTTTTGTTTACATGAAGAGTGTCATTTGATTTATGATGGAGCTTTACATCCAGAACTTCAACTCTGCCAACGGAACTGCAGAGAACATGGGTGGGAACGGAATCAAAAATTCATATAATACCTTCAAATATTTCACTGATTCACTCCTATTAAAATAAGAGGCTAGTCCACATGCCAAGTGGTTACACAGTACCTATTAGCTTCTTGGAACAAGTGCTCCAAGCCATATAAACCTTGGCATGCAAGGAAACGAAGATGAATCTTCAACAGCTCCCAAAATCCCACATCAAGCCCTTTCCGCACTCACCTCCGGACGATAGATTGCTGGAGGTTTTTGCAAACAGTAAGAGATTCTCCCATAAACATGTGGCACATGATGACCTCAAGGCAGTTGGCCATAAATGACATCACTGCGTCAGACTGCAGAGTCCCACTCCGGGAGACGATGCAAAGCCGCTGGAGAGAGGAGCAGTGACTCAGTGCCTGGAAGAACTGGGCGCCCGCACAGAAGTACGGCTGTTCCAGCCTGCAAGAATAAACAAAAACAAGTCAATGGGCAATTCATGCTTCAGGCCACTCTCAGACAAGAGGGAAGGCAGCACATTCATGGGAGGCTGGCAAAAAGAGCAACTGGTGTGTGTGTGTGTGTATTTACACACACACTCTGCCTGTTTCACACACACACGATAACCTGCTACCTGCCTGTGCCAGTGGTATGGCACAACAAACCCGACACAGTGAGCTCAGACCTCCTGCTTGATGGTTACTCCTGAACAGCTGAAGGACAAGGACACAAACAGGCAGAAAGGCCCTAAACTGCACGATTCCAGTATCACAGGGAGCAACCCTGGCTCTGCAAGTTCTCCACAAAGCATGTTGGGTGAGATGACTCTTAGATCTGACCAGCAGATCCAGGCTGGTCTTTCAATGAGCACAGTCTGGCTTTTGCTACCTACCCCCCACTGAGCAGGTGATGGGATTTAGGGACTTTGCACTCTGGTGTGCCAAACACTGAACAAACTGGTCATCTGCTGTTTACTGCCCAGAGAGAAGCATGAAAAAATTCACAATGCACACATGGTGATGCAGAACATGGGCCTCTGAGCCAACAGTGACCACAACCAGCCCTCTCCAGTCAGAGGATGGCAAAAAGATCAAAGCCTTTGCTCTCCCATGGCATCATCAATCCAAACATTACCTTGGCCCAGAGAAGAGAGACAGGATTTTCTATCATGGCTATCTGCAATCTTACATCACAGCCCACAGTAAGACACCAAAATGACAATGTGAAAACACCATGACACCTGACCAATAAGGGGCCCGTGTCTTAACCAGCAGCATAACTGGATGACTGCCTCACAGAAACCAGTCTACAAGAAGCAGAACCTGCTCAGGGCCAGTATCACCAGGAGACTGGATCTGCTTAGTGCAGATTTACTACAGGGCCTCAGAGCACTTGGGAATCCCAGTCATTGGGTCAGCAAGGCCAAGAGCTCCAAGAAGGTTAATCCACTGGGTGATAACAAGCTGTCGGTCCCGATCTGATCTGGATAATCTCTGTGTAGGATTTTGTAATACACGGGGTATCTCAGCAACTTAATCCTGTTAATTGATAAATCATGGTTTAGAGCCTCAGTCTGCAACTGCTGGCCAGGTAACATTGCTGGAAGAGATCCTAACAGCTCATGAGGGCTTTGGGCCATAGCTTAATATTAAGGAAATGGGAAGTCTGTCCAACTTCAACAGTGTTATTGGTTCATCACCCGTTTAGGACAAAAAGCACAAAAGCCCCCACAACCTCACAGCAGGTTTCTAGGTTAATCTCTGAAACGACAGCCATGCTTGCAGTACTGCCTTTCACTCGCTAGATGACAATGTTGCTCTGGAATATCCCCTCCAACCAGTTTCTCAGCCTAGAAAACGGGGAGAGGAAAAAAGGGTAGAAGCAGCAGAGAATTAGTCAGGTGAAAATAAAACTACACATTCAGGAGGAAGTGCTAACCATCAAAATCCTCTTAAGCCTATATAAACCCTTAGACTTTACTCAAGAAAGAACAGCAATGGCTTATGTTGAAACGCCTGGCTGTTACAAGGAGACACCCTTGTTTGTCCTTTATTCAAGGCTCTACGCTGCCTCCCATCTTCATTGCTCTTGGCCTCCATTTCAAAGTGTCTGGAAACCACCAGGCCTAGACTGAGAGAAGCAACACTGCTCTGCACACCCAAACCTCCTGCCCCACACCTCCCTTCTTCCACGACTGCACAGTCTCCCAAAGGTTAGAGATACATTCACCTGACCCAAGACATTAAGGAACTGAATTCCCAACAGCTGCCAGACCTTGGCTGAGAGACCACCACAGTCCCTGCCTGTTACAAAGGGGAAGTGGTGGACAACCAGAACCTGCCTGAGGTGTTTTAGCTGCCCTGGCTCCCTTCACTATTGCAACAGATCCAGGAACACAGACACACACACAGCCTCAGCTGATGAGCAGTAATTTTAGTCATGCTCACAGTGTTTGTGATCAAAAGAATCACCCTGCTATTACTACTGTTAGATGTTTTACAGTCATTTCTGAACAGAGGGTGAGAATGGGACTGACAGGTCTAAGCTGTTTCACCAACACAGACTGCCAGGGAAAAAGGGGGAAAAAGGATCTTTCTCAAGTAATAACATTTGTACTCATATGGACTGGTACAAGGAAGCAGTCACAGTTTGCAGCCTTTGCTTCCCTAAGTACATTTTGGCTACTGTGAAGCAACTTTATGCATCATTTAAGACTGAATCCTACCAAGAAAGGAACATCAACAGGACAAACTAGTTCTGGAACATTTTCAATATACTATCAAGAAAAGAAAGATAAACAAAAGGCAAGATTTTAATACAAACCAAAGGCAGAAAAAATCCCTCACTGGGAAACCCAAGAGCTCTACATTATCTGGACACTGGAGGAGTCCCTTCCTTTCCTGAAACCTAAGAGATACCTATGTACACAAAGCCAAAAGTCAGCAGAGGCATGTAGTATTTAACCTAGCCCTGACAGACTGCTAGCTCCAAAATATGCAACATCCACTCTTCCTTATCTAAAAGGAAGGCAGTTGCAGCATAGACACATTTTGCTCTTAGAACACTGGTTAAAGGGCATATCCTGAGCCCTCAAGGACAGCACACGATGCCTTCCCGTTCTCCACAAGTCAGGAAGGAAAATACCCAGTTTTCAAGCCATTGCAGCTACTTTTGACCAGAACAGGAACACTCACAGTTTTAACACTAGCCACAAAAAACCCACACATTTCTGGAGATCCACAAGCATGACAGAGACGTTCAGCAGCAGCCCCTCACCTGAGATCTCTCAAACACTTGCAGTGTTTCAGCATGTCCATGAGAGCAGACATATAGACCACTTTCCCCATCATGCCTAGGTTGGCCAACGAAAGAGTCCGCAAGTGCTGGCACTGCAATCCAATGTTAATTAGCCCAGAGCCAGTAAGAATATTTGGCAGTTGTGCTAAGGTCAGGCTCTGTAAGTAAGCCAACTGGCTAATGGCAGCCACATCTGCATCCCCCACACTTTGTGCCCGGACACAAGGAGGCAACGAGTTCCGAATTGCTGGCTCATTGCGGGGCATGGCAGAGGAAAAACTGGACCCAATGACTTCCAAGGTTTCCAAGAACCGGAGGCTTCCCATCAGCGCCCAAAATACTGAAGACTCTATCTTCTGGTTTGCTTGGTCTGCTAAGTTCCTTGGGTATGTCTGTATCCCAATCCGCACTTTCCTTCCAAGGGTTTGTGGCACCAGATTAGACGCCATGGGAGGCTTCTCCACATTTGCAGCAACATCTGTGATGGAGCAAACGGGTAGTGCTAAAGAGAGCAGGTGCTTTAGCCTGGACAGAAGCTGGCACAAGTGATTCCCTATGCTTTCTGAGCTGTGGTGGTGAGCTGCAGAGAGGTTGAGGTGTCTCAAGTTGCAGCAAGACACCACCAGGCTTTCCAGAATGCTACTGTCAATGTCATCTTCTGCTTTTCGAAACAAGGACTCTGGAGCCAGGCAGTGAACACAGCCGCTGAGATTCAAACTGGTCAAGCTTTTAAGATCCTTCCCACCATTAATAACCCTCTGGATCAGGTGCCCACCAGATAAGGTGCATCGGCTAAAGCTGAAGTAGAAAGGGTTGTTGAACTTCAAGTGTTGCAGGAGCCCAGAGCCATTAATCCAGGCCTTGGGCAATTGTAAAGCATCCAGACGTACATTTCGAGCCATAGAGTCCAGGAGGTTTTTAGTGGCTCCTGTCTCTGCAAAGCTACCAGGGGCAGAAATCAGGAAGGCGTGAAGGTTCTCAGGTGTCCGATCACTCAGCACTGCCAAGTACAGCCTCACCACCTCCTGATTAACGTAGCCAGGAGCCAGCCTGGCGTAGAAGACGCGGAGGTTCTGGTAATGGGGCACATTGCTCTCACCTACCATTAGCTGCCCAGAGAGCATAAAACCTTCTCGAGAGCGGTCAAGAATCTCAAAATAAAGCAGCAGTTTCTCAAGGCTAGTGCAGCATGGAACAACGCCATATGACGGCGTGTAAAGGGTTTGCTTCAGTTCTGAGACACGGCTAAGAGTGGCTTTGCACTCACTGCTGAGCTGACTGGCATCGAACCCGGGGTTGACATCTATCGCCAGGGAGCGCAGGTGCTGGAGCGTGGACAGCATCTTTGAGAGGCGGAGAGAGGTGACGTGGCACCCCGACAAGTTCAGCTTTACCAGGTTCTTGCATCGCGTTACGTGATCAATAGTGGAGCTGGGCAGCCAATAGCACCCGGCCATGTTCAGCTGGTAAATCTCTTTCCCGATATCCCTCATCAGCTGCTTCACTTTGTCTTTGTTTACCTGTACTCAAACAAAACCACATTCAATGAGATATAGGGCAATGGTGTGTACTGACTCAGTTTCCCATCTGAAGATGGGGGATAAGAGCAATTAGCACTTAGGCTACATGGCTCATTCAAAGTTTCTGGGGTGCTAGCACAGTCTAAGAACCATTATATTGCCCATAGCTGGCTTGGTCTGCCATGCTTTGGGTTCTTAAGTTCACACTTCTATTAGCTTCTCAGGCTGTGCAGTTCTGCGTTACTGACTGCAAGGCCAAGCCTATCCAGCTGTTCCAGACCATCTCCATTTTCTAACAGCAAGGCTATTTCAGCAGAAGTAGCTATCTATGGAAACTCAGACTGAAAGAAGAATGTTTGCATTCTCTTTCATCCCATTTCCTCTTTTGGAAACATAGGAGAGGCTTCCCCTTGCCTGCCCTTGGTGACACAGTCCTTGTAAAACATATCACCCTTCATTCCTGAGCTTTATTTTTGTTCTAACACATACACAGTTTCTGGCTTAGCTGACTTCATGCCTGACAGCAACACGCACAAGAACTTTTTTGTACAACACCACGAGAAGTGTATTTTAAGAAAATGGTAACTTTACACAACCACAGCTACAAATGGAAAGTCACTTTCATTTTAGCTTCCATAAACACAGAGAAGTTACTTTCACTGATGGTATTTTATATAACTAAGGGAGCACAGAGCTGTTCTAACAAAGCATTCTGGAAAACAAATGCTTTTATAAAACAGTTTATTGTTTGACTTGAGCGTTCAAGAGCAGTTCGTTTACGCAGGCACACTGGAAAGTTCTACCTCTTGGCATTTTTTCAGAAGTCAGATTTGTCTTCATAGCTAACAGAAGCAGCAAGCTACTCTCCCCACCTTATAGTCTTTCTGAAGTAAAACCGTATGCGTTAGACTCTTGTCAAGGCAAAGCGTTGCGAGCTTCCTGCAGGTTCTCCTGACGTTCAGGACAAGGTCTGTGCAAGGGACGTAGCTGAGGATGTGCAAGAGGATCTCATCTGAGAACTCCATCAAGTTGACGCCATTACTTTCCTCCTCGCTCTCCCTACTTACAGTCTCCTGTGGGGAGGAAAAACAAAAGAAAAAGAAAAAAGAAAAAAAAAAAGCTACCAGCTCAGAAGCTTCAGTAAACCTTTTGAGAGAGCAGATACCTCAAGCCTCATGAGGATTTATCAACTGAGACAAAACAGAAACACTTGAATCTAAGTACTTCCATCTGCATGAAGAAATCAAAAGCTTTCCTTTATAAGACAATATGGAGGTAGAACAAACCTTCACATGAAGCCACAGTGCCTCCACTCACTCTTTCATTCCTAGCTACTTTAGAGTGAGGGTAAAAGGAAACATTCACATTCATTCCACTTTTGCTGCTTTGCAATTGGGAAAGCAACTATCCCTGACTCTTTAGAAATAATACAAAGTCTCTTTCTACATCTTTCCTCAAAGTACCATCCATTTTGCCAACCTTAAGAATTATATAAGCATATATATACACGCATATAAACACACACAAACAAAACCATGGTCAATAATCAGATCACCCATTGCTCTTTTGCAGCATGCTTACACCTGAGCTATATGAAACCACAGGCCTGACAGCTGGGCTCCAAGGGGGACACGAGAGCCCCTCTGCTTCTACACCCCACAATCACCTCCTTCAACACTGGGGTGATAAGAGGCATCCTAGCAATCACACCCCAAGTGCACCTGATCGGGTGACAGGGTGCACAGAGCCTTGTGTGGTGCAGGGACCTGGCATGGCACCCAGCCCCCAGCCCGCCCCACCGCCACGATGCTGGCTGCGGGGTGCAGCTGGGACTCAGCACCATCTTGAATAAAGCTCGGATTGCCGCTACCGCTATGGCGTTCCCTAAGGGAATGGGGGGAGCTGGTCCCACCTCACAGACCCTGTAACCCTCTCCCCCGCCCCCAGTTTCGTTGCCCGTACCCAGCCCCGTTAGAAGCCGCCAGGCCCGCCTCAGGAACCGGATCCCCAGGGCCTCCCCGCACCGGCAAGCGGCCCGGGCCGAGCCACGAGGGAAGAGGGGCCGCCGGCACTTCCCGGCCTGTCCGCCGCCATTTGCGCCCCCTCCCCACCCCCGGGGCCGGCTCCAGCCCCCCTCCCTTCGCCTCCATCCCTGAGGGGCCCAGCTCATCCCAACGCCAGACCCGGGATACGGCGGCAGAGGCCAAGCCCTCGCTACAGCCCCAGTTAACGGCCTCCGGGGGTCGGGGCGGAGGGATAAGGGGAGTGCGAGAAGAACCCCCCTCTCCGCCCCAGCTCACCTCTCCAGAGCGGAACATGGCGGCGGCCGCGCGGTCCCGCCGCCGCCGCCGCCACCTCCCCCGGGCACCGCTCAAACCGGCCGCGTCCCGGCCTGGCTCCTCGCCGGCCCGGCCGCCGCACGGTTCTTCCGGCGCTGCCATGACCCGACTTCCGCAGCTCGCCACACCCCGCCGCTCCCTCGGCCGCCCCGCGCCTCCATCTTGAGCGTGGCCCGTGGCCGGGCGGGAAGCGCCTAGCTGTTGTCCGGCGCCATCTTGAGAGCGGCGCCGCCATGATGGGAGTGGCGGGGCCATGTCGGGAGGTGTGTGAGCCGTTCCTGGCAGCCCGGCTGCCTCTGAGGGCGCCTTCACCTTGAGGGCGGCGGCTCCCTGCGGAGGCGAAAGCAGAGTCGCTCCCCAGGCAGCAGCCCGGCTCCATCGCCTCTACCCCAAGGCCACCAGCGCTGAGGCATCAGGGCTGGCGGGAGCCGGGCAGAGTGTCCGCTCAGCCTCCTCCACCCTGGCAGCTGACTCACGTCGAGCCCAGAGCTGCTGGTTCCAGAACTGTAGATCCACCCTGCGAAAGAAGTGCCGCGGGGCACAGCAGTGACTCAGCGGGAGGCAGAAGCAGCCCCACCGGGCTGGCAGGACACCCCAGCTGAGCTGTTCCGCAGCCCCAGGCGCTCTCTGGGTTAGCACCCCGCTTCTCCAGGGAGCCAGCAGAGCGTTTGATTTGAGAGAACAACCCTCTCCCAGCGCATGGGGGAAGCTGGAATCAAAACCTATTAGCACCAAACGGGTTGATGCTAACAGGGAGAGTGCAGATACCACCCGTTTATATAACCCATCAGCCCCAGGTTCACTGGTAACTGATGGTGCCAACGATTGTCACCTGGGCTTTAACCAGACAGAAGGTGGGAGCTTGGGCCGCAGGTGTGAGGTGCGATCCTTCAGTGATGCAAAAGGGCCACGCAAAAGTCATCTAGTGCTACTCTGAGCACAGTCATCACATGCAGCAACGTCCAAGGGGAGCCGCTGGCTCAGCACTGTTAATATTAGCTCCTCATCCCGAATCTCAAGTACAGACAGGACTGGAGTGCTGGTATTTCCAGTTACGTGAATGCTTCGGGAATTTTGTTCATAGAAGATGTGTTTTAAAGATGACCCACAAAGGAAGATGAATAGGTTGCTGCTTTCTTCCTGCTTGATATTTGCCATTTAAGGCCATGAATTAGATTAGGGGTAATTTGGGGGTTTCGCTTAGAAATATCAAGTATCTCAAGCCTTGATTACCTATTTTGCTTCTAGGCCTGTGAGAAGGCTCTGGAGTTGAAGAGGAAACCCACCCCTCCTTAGCCCTTAGATGAGGGAGAGCCTCAGTAAGAGAATCTCTACCTGCTTTGTTTGTCATGTGCTGAGGTTAAATAGAAAGTAATGACAAATTAAATCCGGAGGCCCTTCAGTCAAGACTGACTTGTTTGACATCTGGGAAAAATACCAACTTAACATATTTGCAGTCATCAGGGAAAGCAGAGACCAGGATGGAGGAGACCTGCATTTCCAATGCAAATGGTAAATAAAATTGTCAGCAGGACTCATGAGTTGAGCAAAAGCCCTGCCCAGAGAGCCAGACCGGCTGGAGCAGCCTGCGTTAGGACAAGCCGCTGGTTCCCTCCAGCCCTGGGGCATATGTAGACCAGACAGCAGTTGACAACCCTGAATAAGAGCTGGCAACAGAGATAGGTATAAGAACCTCCTGAGGAGAAACCAGGCTCACAGCAGTTTGTAAGAGGAACTGCACTTGGACCCACGATCCACCAAATAAATGAGCAATGTGGTGGTGTAGATAAGACATGGAGGTTGAATACGAGGCAGTGGTGGGACATCAGATGGCGGCAAAAGAGGAAGGAAACAAACAGTTACAGCGAACTTTGGCGTTTCTTTTGATGGTCGCTGGGAGGTGGCCAGACAGTGAGAGGAGAAACCTTCCCTTACTGCCAGAGAAACCCTCCCTCACTTCAGGAATGCTCTTCTCAGTGCGGGCACTTTGGAGCCTTCTGTGAAGATGCATTTGGTTCGTGGCTGGGACATCTCAGGGCAGATTTTGGTCATCTTATGGCTAACACAGTTTTCTTAGCCCAAAGAAGGCAGAGACATACCAAGCTATCCCAGTTCAGGATGGGAAACAAACAGATTAATGCCAGCATCAAAGTAGTGTGCTCTCTATAAGACAAAATCTCTTAACTGTTCAAAGCCAAACTGACCTGGGGATTTTGTATTTTTCCCTCTGGAAAGTCTTGGGTCATTTCTGTCCTCTGATTCTTCTCAGGACTGATACAGTCTGGACCTCTCATTGTTTAGGCTGCATGACTAAGGCCCAGCACTACAGTGTCCAGGGCACTTGGTAAGCTTGGGTGAAGTGGTAGCTACCCTGCCGCAAGTGATTTTCAATACTTGATAGGGTTTAGTACAGCAAGGCCTGCCAAAGTAGATTACAGATGGGTATAATACAAGTCAGGGCAGGCTCCAGGTCAGCAATCCCTCTGCAAAGACCAACTTCAAAGGCCAGCACACTCATCCTGCCCAAAGCACACCCAACACCCACAGTGCCACCCCTGAACTGATCCCCCAAAAAGCCCGTTTTCTGGAGCTGACCATCTGCACGCTCAGAGGGGACTTCAGCAGGGAGGCCAGTTTTGTTTGAATGCTCTGAGGTTTCCTGGGACTTTTGCATGCAGCCAGCTGGCACCTGTCCTAAAGCAGCACACGCTCGCTAACGAGAGAACAGGAACCCCCCCAAGCCAGGGACCGTTTCTGGTCAACATTCCCTAACACAACTAAGAGACAATGAGGCCCTTCAGGGCTAAATCCCAAGAGCTGCAACCGTCTCCTTTGCCAAGGACATCACTAATTCCTGGCGGTGGCTTGATTCCATAAGCGGCTCAGCGAGGTGACTTTCCAGGTCACCAGCTAATTGCAGGTGAAGTGCCAGTGACTGTCTGGAGCAGGAGCGAAAGTTGGGAGCTCTGAGGGAACAAAGAGAATAAAACGTGCTTGTTCAGCTCCCTTTGGCTGCTCCAGCTCCCCCAGGCAGCTGGCTGGGTGGCTTGCAAAGATCTGCAGCTGAGTCCCACTGTCTCTGCACCCTGAGAAATCCTGGTACATCACCTGAGCCAGATGAGGGAAACACTTTAAACCTCCCGGTCCCTGCACGACCCCCGGCTATTTGTGTGCTGGAGCAGAGGAGGTGGTAGCCAGGCCACTGCTTATTCCCTACACATCTTCTCCATGGCTGGTAGCTTCAAGAGCTGGTTAAACTCCTGTCCCACCTTTCCTATGACAAGCCCCTCAGCATGTCCCCACCTCAGTGAAACAGCGAGGGGCAAACCAAGCCCTCCAAAACACAATGACTGAAAAGTTGTGGTTAAAGAAAGAACCCCCTCTCTTCCAGCGCCTGCCATTCCTGAAAGGAAACCACCCCAGGCTCCCCCCTGCTCCCCCCCAGAGCTGGGAGCAGTGAGTAATGCTTGCAGGTTTCCCTGCCCGGCACCACATTCTTTTCTCCAGCATGTAATGGCCCAGAGGAGGAATAAACTGAACCTTGCTGGAGCAGCCTGTGGAGTAGCTGTGCACGCCATGGCCTCACAACGGGGAGGCATCGGGAAAGGTTGTGAAAAGCTGAGCTTCACTTTATTGGGGGGCTGGTTGCCTGGAATGGCAAGTCAAATAGGAAGAGAGGAGGAGTGTTAGCTAGCAGAAAGCCACACCTGCTGCTCTCTGGAGCATGGAAATCGGCCTGGCTCCCCGCACCCCATGGCTCTGCCCCAGCCCATCGCTCACCCTGTCCCCATGGCCTCACCTCTCAGCCCCTGGCGTTTTGCTGCTCTGTAGTTTCTCCCTCACTGCCACCATCATCTCTTCTGTTCTTTGTGTCTCAACGTGTTTTTCCACAGTGCTCAGTGACCATTTCAGGGAGGGCTGAATAAAGGCGCTCTCAATTTCCTTATTGCAATCATCTCTTCTTGCCTCCTGGCCTTTTTCCTGCCCTGCTCCCACCAGCTCCTTCCCCAGGAGCTGACACTGCCTCCCCCTCACCTCATTTCCCCAGGACCTCAGGTTACAAGCCCAGTTTAGGCCTTGATCCAGCCTGTTTCACCTCCCCTGTTGCAAACTGGTGCTTCCAGTACCTCATCTGCCCAGCCCAGTGTCTGCACCTACAACTCTGCCAGGCTCCTACTGCACCCGGGAGGGAGACTGAGGAGATGAAGGGCTGAAACAGGCAGGTCCACCCTGAGAGCAGCAGGATGCCAGAGCAGGATCAAGCCAGGCAGAGGATTAAAGAGCCAATGGAACCTGTTCCCTGCCTTTCATCTGCTGTAAAGCGTGACAAAATCACATCCATTAGCTCTTCAAAGACAGGCAGGATGGAGGAGCCTTGGGAAGCCAGCACACCTGTGAGCAAGGCCCCAAGCTCTGGTCTGCCCAAGTTGGCTTTGCTCTCCCTAGTCGCTGACCTGGCAGCCTCTGTCCTCTTGCTTTCACAGGAGTCGTTCCAGCATCTCTCCAGCTTTGCTGTGCCCACAGGGTCTCAGCTCTATGAGGGTCCCCAGTGTGGCTGCTCCTTTCCATGGAGTTGGAGAACTTGATCCATCAAACAAGACCAGAGTTTCACAGCAGGCTTAGAAGCCCAGAGAACGGGGACAGAACCAAGCAGCCCCACAAACCTTTATCCTGGGCTAAAAATACATATGGGCACTGCCCACAGCAAGTCTTAAGAGCTGTGGCTGCCACTCACCCTGCAAGTTTCCTCCCTCACACACCCTTTTCCCAGCCCCACCCCTGCCCAGCCATGTGTAACAGCCACCCCACTCAAGCCTTTTTCCACTTCACAAGACTTTCTCTTGCTTTCACCAGGAAGCTGCTCCACCCTGCAACCTGCCTGCCAGAGTGTGAGCCTCCCAGCCTGAGCCCCAGCCTTCCTTCCCAGGGAAGCCAGCAGAACAAGCGACTCAGGCCCTTCATGCAGGAATATGAAGCAGCACAGAGGAGCCTTAGCCAAGAGAGAAGCCAGTTGCTTCAGTAGCCTAGTGAATCACCTCCCCACCTCTTTCCTCAGGTCAAAACCAACCATCCTGCAAAGGATCCACATGCAAGACTGTTTCCAAGGTGCAGCTGGATCCCCAGTAAACCCAGCTCCTCCAGCAGCTCCTGTTGCAGACACCAGCAGTTCCCTGGGGAGCTCCAGCCCCAAGCAGCCTTAGGGACACGCAAGTTTGGCAGGCTCAGCTCTTCCCTGCTCTATCACCATCAGCCATCTGGCTTGCACAGCAGCACCCACCCCCAAGCCCCAACCTGCACAGCCTGGTGAGGCCAGATCAGAGCCCACAGCGTAACTGTCAGTGCAGCAGGGAAGAAAATGAACACCCAACACCAGTCAAGCCTCTATGGTGTGCACTTTTATTTCAACTGGTCTTAAGTCAGTGTACAGGTAGCCCCTCCCCTCCCCCATACTGGCACTTCTAGACCCTGCGGGGGGAACTGTAAAGCCTTCACATCTATCAACCGGGGAACACAGCCCGCTTGCTTGACAAATCAAAGAGAAAAAAGTATCAAGTGTGTTTTGTTTAAGGCGGAAAGATACAAAAAGACACTTGTCGGGTAACATAATTTACAGACAAGCAATTATCACCTAACACCAGTAACTGGCATCGGCTTCCTCCGAGCTGGGCTGCTGCCTCCACAGAGGCGAGTAACTTCCTGTAACAATGCATTTAACGATATTTGGAATGACTATTAAAAAAAGAGAAACAAATGTACAATCAAAGTCCTCAGATGCATTGTAGAACTTTGGGGGCATTCGCTCCAACATGTTTCATTTTAAGACTGCTGCTGACACCTTCACCGTTCCAGTTTTTTTATCCTGAGTCAAGCGCCAAAAAAAAACAAATAAAGCCATGCCAATCTCATCTGTTTTATGCGCATTTATGGGTTTCATTTCATCACGAGGGTGTGGGTGTTGGTAACAGTCCGGTTTAGAAGCATTTGCGGTGGACAATGGAGGGTCCGGATTCATCGTACTCCTGCTTGCTGATCCACATCTGCTGGAAGGTGGACAGGGAGGCCAGGATGGAGCCTCCGATCCAGACAGAGTACTTGCGCTCAGGTGGGGCAATGATCTATAGAGGGAAGAGGAGGAATCTTGTCAGACACACAGCATCGCACTACACCTGCTGCCCACACAGGGCCCTGTGAGACAGAGCTGCCCAGCTCCCTTATCCAGCCCTCAGCCAAGAGGCCACACCAAGTCCAAACAGGCTTGAGACAACACTTCACACCCCCACAGTCAGTATTTGCACTGACCCCGTTAAGCATACAGCTGGGGGATACCACTTGTCCAGAGCAAGGCCATCAAGGACAAACCAGACACACAGAAGCATGGCTCCCATCTTCTCTAGGAGCCCAGTCCCCCCCCCACATTTCAGCTTTATGAAGTTCCCCTGACTCCATCCTACCTTGATTTTCATTGTGCTGGGTGCCAGGGCTGTGATTTCCTTCTGCATCCTGTCAGCAATGCCAGGGTACATTGTGGTACCACCAGACAGCACTGTGTTGGCATACAGGTCCTTACGGATATCCACATCGCACTTCATGATAGAGTTGAAGGTAGTTTCATGGATACCACAAGACTCCATACCTGTGAGGAAGAAGCAGTCTCAGGTCAAAGAAGGGCTCAGAAACAGCTGAGGAAGCCTGAGGAGCTATCAAGTGGCAACCACAGTACCAGCAGCCCCTTCAGTAGTTACATGCTACAAAGCCATGGCTCTGACAGGGTCAGCTTCCTTTTCTACTGTCCCAAGTCCCTCAAACAGCTTCAGGCTGTGTGGAAAGTGAGGCCAACTGCTTGGTCAGGACAGACCTAGCCATGGACCAGCAATTGATACAGTAACTGACTGACACAATCTCTAGGTCACCCTTTACAGAAAGGGACATGGGGGCACAGGGCCTCTTCCAAGAGTTGGACTTACCCAAGAAAGATGGCTGGAAGAGGGCCTCAGGGCACCTGAACCTCTCATTGCCAATGGTGATGACCTGGCCATCAGGGAGTTCATAGCTCTTCTCCAGGGAAGAGCTAGAGGCAGCTGTGGCCATTTCCTGCTCAAAATCCAGGGCGACATAGCACAGCTTCTCCTTGATGTCACGCACAATTTCCCTCTCGGCTGTGGTGGTGAAGCTGTAGCCTCTCTCTGTCAGGATCTTCATGAGGTAGTCCGTCAGGTCACGGCCAGCCAGATCCAGACGGAGGATGGCATGGGGGAGGGCGTAGCCTTCATAGATGGGCACAGTGTGGGTAACACCATCACCAGAGTCCATCACAATACCAGTGGTACGACCAGAGGCATACAGGGACAACACAGCCTGGATGGCTACATACATGGCTGGGGTGTTGAAGGTCTCAAACATGATCTAGGGAGAGGAAAAGAAGGTTGAGTCAGCAGAAGCTAGGGTTCTCACCAACAGGTCTACACCAAGTCCATGCAAGTCTGGTTTAACTTTGGTCCCTAGATAAGAGAAAGACTTCACTCCCCCTTGAAGTCCATGCTTATCTGCCTGGTCTCCACCCACACCTGCCCGGTCAGAGCCTGAGCAGGGATGCTGCCACCACCACAGACCCATCCACATGTCACAGCAAGGAGCAAAACCAACGCCAACTACAGTACAGTCACTCAAGGCTGGTAAATGGATTAGTGTCTCTAGTCAGAAACAGCAGTTAGACAAGTTGCTAGTTCAGTCTCAAGAGAAAGCCAGCTTAGAAGAGCAAACAAAACCTGTCAAGGTCCAGCAAAGAGGAGACTCAGGTCAGGAAAGGAAAACCCTGTAAAGATGGCAAAAAGGGAGAAGAGTGGTGAAGGAGAGAGGACAACATGGGAGAGGAGAGCTGGCCTGCAGCAACATCTGCTGTAGCTCCAAGGCCCAGTTTTTACACACCTGTGTCATCTTCTCTCTGTTGGCTTTGGGGTTCAGGGGAGCCTCTGTGAGAAGCACAGGGTGCTCTTCAGGGGCTACTCTCAGCTCATTGTAGAAGGTGTGGTGCCAGATCTTCTCCATGTCATCCCAGTTGGTGACAATACCGTGTTCAATGGGGTACTTCAGGGTCAGGATACCTCTTTTGCTCTGGGCCTCATCACCAACATAGCTGTCTTTCTGGCCCATACCAACCATCACACCCTGTGCAATGAAGAACAAGCAGTGAGTACAGCCGAAGGATAAGTCCCACCGGGTGGGTAACATGCCTTCCCCAAAACCAGGTCCCCCTCAACCACTATCCCTCTGCTGCCCCCACTCAGAGGAAAGCCTCAGCCAAATGCTTCAACAGGCACCACACACAGGAGCTTTGCAGGAGGATCCACTCCCCACCAGCTTGCAGCCCCACTGTTAAATCCCACTAAAAGGGCTTCTCCAAGCTCACTGCCTCTGAAGGAAGCACTGCCGCTGAGAACTCGCCCCTGTGCACCCCAGACGCCTACCTGATGCCTGGGGCGACCCACGATGGATGGGAAGACGGCGCGGGGGGCATCATCCCCAGCGAAACCGGCCTTGCACATACCGGAGCCATTGTCAACAACGAGCGCGGCGATATCATCATCCATGGCTGGCTGCGGGAGAGAAGAAACAAGGGCACGTCAGCGCCGCCGATCCCACACCGCCAACCCGAGCCGGGTCCCCGCAGGTGGGGAAGGGAAGGCGATGCGAGGCCTCCCCCCCTCCCCTTCCCCACCCATTTCCTTCCTGCCCGCACCGCTTCGCCCGGTGCCCGCTAGAGGGTGCGGCGCCTTCCCGGCTCCGGCGCCGCTCGGATGCGGGACAAAGGAAGTCCCTGCGCCCTCTCGCATTATTACCATAAAAGGCAATGGATGGAGCGCGCCGCGCCGGCCTCACCCGCCGCCAGCCTTCAGGGGGACGCCGGCGGCCACTCCCCCCTCCCCTCCCGCCACGCCCCAGCGCCCCGCCGCGACCAGCCAGCGGGGGCTCCGCGCCTCCGCCGCCGGGCTCGGCGCAGCCCCCGCGGGTCACGCACCGAGGCTTCGCCCCCGGCCGAAGAGCGAGCAGCTCGGGAGAGGCGGGGCCGGCCCGAGAAGCGGCCTCAAAGGGACGCCGCGAGGCGGGGCGAGCGCTGAGGCAGCTCGCCCGGCTCGTTAGCCAGGCGTGACCGGGGCTCTGCCCCGTCCAACGGCGGCAGCGCGGGCGGGATTACAGCCAGCGGCTTACGCAATCGCCGCCCGCACCGAGAAGGGCGAGCTCAGCTCCGGCGCCGCCGGTTTAATCTCGGTTACCGAAGGGGGGGGTAGGGTGGGGGCAGCCAATAGCCAGCACATGTGCCAGCCCCGCACGGGGCAGCCTGGGAAGTGTAGTCGCCGCCCGGAGCGGGCAGAGCCTGCCTGCGGAGCCTGCCTGCCGAGCCGGCAGAGCCTGCCTGCCGAGCGGCGCGGCCGCTGCCCGGGCACACAGGGGGCTTCTCCTCCTCTTCTTCCCCCCTTCTGTTCCCCCCGCCTTTGCATGCGGCTTTTGTTCCGATGCCCACACCCTCGGGAAGGGGTGCCGCCCCCCTTCCCCTCCACGAAACAGCACCGGGGCTGCTTCCATGTGGCATGGGCGGGGGGGACAGACAACGCCCCCAGGCCCAGACGCTCCGCGGGTCCTCTCCCCCGCCACCCCCCTCCGGCAGCTGGGAGGGAGGGGGGCAGCGCCGAGCAGACAAAGCCCCGCGCCCCGCTCCCCACCCCCGCCACTCCCTGGGACACAATAGCCGAGCCACCCGCACCCCCCGGCCCCACGCAGAGCCGGCAACAATCCTCTTAGCAGGCGGATTAGCCCCACAGGAGGCGGAGGAGCGACCCCCCCCCCTTTCACGCAAGGCGCACCCCCGAGCTATCATAGAACCGCGACCCCCTCCCACCCCCACCCCCCACAGCATCGCAGCGCACGGCGGGCCGAGCCCCACCGCCACCCCCACCCCCCTCAGACAAAGGGCGCCGCGGGAGCGGGCACGCCACAGCCTGACGCGCTGAACCCACCAAGCACTAACACCACCCGGGCGGCGGGGCGCGGAGAGGAGCCCCCCCTCCCCTTACCCCCCGGTGCCGCTCTCACCTTCGGGGAGTTGCGCGGTCGGAGCCGGGGTTGGCGGCGCGAGGCAGCGGCGGGAGCGAGGCGCACGCGCGGGGAGGACAGGCAGAGCTCGCAGCGGCGCCCGCCCGCCGCCCGCCCCGACTTTTATCGGGCCGCCGCCGCCGCCGCCTCGCCATAAAAGGAAACTTTCGAAGAGCGACGCGCCCATTGGCTCCCGCCGCGCCTCCCCGCCTCGCGACGCGCCACGCCCCCTCCCCCCCGCCCGGCGCGCGCGCCGCTTCGCCTCGCCCCGCCCGGCGCGCGCGGCAGCGCCCCCCCCCCCCCCGCCCTGTAGAGAGAGGAGGGGGGGGGGGGAAATATGGGGAGGACGGGAAGGGGGGGGAGTACAGCACATCCACATCGGGGTGTGGTGCGGGGAGGGGGCGATGTGGGTGCAGCCCCCCCCCCCGTTTCACCCAGGGAAGGGAGCTGTTGCCGCCGTGCTCGTCGCCCCCCCCCCCTCACCCCACCACCCCCGGGGGTCGCGGTGGTCCCGCCACCCCCCGCGCAGCCCGCGCCCTCCGAGGGGAACCCCGCGACCCTCGCACAAAGCCCCGCGGCCAGCTCGCCCCCGGGGGCTGCGGGAGTCGGGCGGCAGTTGCGGCCCCCCGGGAAGGGATGGGGGTACCGCGGGGGGAGATGAGCCCACCCGGGGAGGGGGTGGGCTGCAGCCTGCCCCTGCCTGCAGCACCTCCCATCGCCTGCGCCTCTCCTTCCCCCCCATCCTGGGCACGGGGCAAACACCGGCGACCCCCGGCGGGTCCCAGCCCGGCGCGGGCTGCGGGGCCAAGTTCACTGCTGATGTCAGCAGGGCAGCGGCGGCACGGCTCCTGCCAACCCCGCTGCCAGGCCTTCGGCCCTTGAACCCGCCCGGGGAACGCCGTGAGAGGCCGTGTGGGCACGGCAGCAGCCATACCCGGCAGAGGGAAACGCTCCGAGTCAAGTGAGGGACCCTGCACCCTGCTCCCCATCGTGCCCCGGGACAGCGGGGATCATTGCGGGAGCAGTGATTTGGTCAGATCCGGGCAGTATTTGTTCCTTTCCTCTTTGGTCCAAAGCTTGCCGGGGCAGGGGAGGTGGCTGCTCCTGCCCGGGCTGCCTCCCCGATTCGCTCTGTGGCTGTTAGTACCAAATATCGATTGGCAATAAAGGTGAGGGCAGCGTCTGTGGAGCTGCAGGCAGCAGCGAGGAGGGGGCTTTGCATCCCCAGAGCGCTGTGCAAACGCACGCTGATTAATCAAGTTAATTAAGCAGCCCTGTAAGTAAAGTAGCAGCAGCCACTCGCAATCTGTTGCCGGTTGGAAGCACGCAGGCTTTGGCATGGGGACCCTGAGTGTCTAATCTCAGCGGATGGAAAACAGCAGTGATGGGGGAAGAAATAAAATTCCCTGGGGAAAAAAAAAGGTAAAACTGCCTGTTTTCCATGGGATACCCCTTGCCTGGCATCGTCATGGGGAGAGCCAGCCCTGCCGTTGGGGTCTTGCAACCCACACCAGTGAGTTCTTTGTCACCAGGGAGCTGCAGAGATTGCAGTGAGGATGAGGATGGGGCCTGGAGGACAGTGTCCCTCCCCAGCGTAGGGTCTGGCCGAAGAGAGGGATGCCCAGGTGTTACTCCCCAACCCAGCATTGCTCCCTGCTGTGGGACAAAGAAAGGATGAGAGCAGCAGGAGGAACCTGCAGAGACCTGCTGAGATGGAGATTTGCAGCTACCTGGGGGGGGGTTACAGGAGGAGATAGGATGCCGAGCATGGATGGGAGCATGAGAGGCAGCCCTTGTCCATGGGACAGCATCCCCTTGTCCAAGAACACCTTGTCCCAGAGTTGGTGGAGGTGCCCCAGCAACCCAGCACCATGGCTGATCCCCAGATGGGTGCTTTGGAGGGGAGACCTCATCCCTGAAGGCCAAGGTGGCTATGGTGATGGACCTGCCCTGCCAGGCTACCATGCGACTGTGCCAGCCCCTCTACATTGGAAATGGCCATGGTGATGGAGCAGGTACCCCAGCACACCAGGACTGTCCCAGTGGGAAGCCCTCAGTGGAAGGAGACCCAGCCTGGGCAATCTGGGGTTTCTGCAGGGCCATGCTGGAGCAG
This sequence comes from Laterallus jamaicensis coturniculus, assembly GCA_022605575.1. NCBI lineage: Eukaryota > Metazoa > Chordata > Aves > Gruiformes > Rallidae > Laterallus > Laterallus jamaicensis. The sequence continues at coordinate 9,629,280 of JAKCOX010000020.1, read as the reverse complement.
CACGGCCTTTCCACAGTCTGTTCCCTGCCACCTCAGGTGGATCGTGCAAGATCTCTGTAATACAGCTTCCCTTGCAGTAAAATGGGAGTCACTGCTGTTAATTACCTCCCTCACGGGGAATTAATTAATGTTTGCGCTCCACTTTGAAAAGGCTGATTATTAATTAGAAGATTATACGTCAAATAAGGGGAGCCACAAGGCACAGGTACAGCTGGTGGCCCTTGCGGGTGTAAAGCGTGGCCCACAGACATGCTGATAAGGGGTCTGTGGAAAGCAGTGGTGGGAAGACATCCCATGATAGCACTGGGGGCATTGGTTTGGGATGGAAAACATCAGCGGGATGTCAGAACAAGGTGGGGAGGCCGCCACGGCTGTTGGGGGCTTGGCTTGGTCAGCTGGATGGGGCATGCATCAGAAGGATGGGATGCTTTGCTCTGGTGAGCCAGTCGGGTGGAGCAGGACTGGGGAACCACGGATGAAAGATAGCCCATTAAGCAGGAAGGGGAATTGCCACGCAATTAGTGTCTCTTGATCGTTGGACTGAATCAGAAAGCAATCAATCCACCAGCATCCGGAGGGCAGTAACCCTGGCCCAATGTCTCCTGGCTCTCAGGGGTGGTGGGATTTGGCCTCAGTGGGGATGGCAGGATGTGGCCCACAGCACACAGCCAGGTGCCACTGCTTCCTTCCAGCTTGAAGACGCTTCGACAGCAAAGCCACCAGCCCGTCACTGTGTTCACCACCCAGAGCATGCATGGTGTGACAGACCAAGCTGGCTCTGCTGCCCAGGGCTCAGGGCTCTCCTCCTGCCTCCTCCTGTGCTGTTGCAAGACTTGAGAGAAGAGGAACTGAGCAAAGAGCTCCCCAGCCATTGTGTTACCCTTGGGTAGATATCGCAGGGCCCTGAGTTTCCCTGTTTGCTTCACTTCTCCCTGCTTGTCCTTGGTGCTCGGCTCGCCCCAGCTCTGGACAAAACTATCTGGGGGAGGATCCTCCTGTCCTTCACCGGCTGATAGGGCCAGGCTTGAACTGCTGTGCTTGTGGGACAACATGTGAGCTCGCCCTTCCACTCACTTCTTCCAGCCCTTTCTCCATAGCAGAAGACCTTCGCTCACATGGGGACAGCATCTGCTGCACATTTGGGGAGAGGAAAGTCAAGGGGAGGAAATAATCCCAGCAGCTTTTTGGGGCTAGCTTGAACTTCTGCTCACTCCCTTTGGCTCCTCCATCGCCACCCTCGCCACACCCTCGGGCCTCGGCTCTCTCCCTCCTGCTATTGTGACAATGAGGAAAAAAGGTGGAAAGTTCTGAAACCAGCCCAGATTCTTTAAATCACCCTCCTGCAAAGGTGGCAGAGGGTTTTTTCAGAGTGCTGCCTTTCCCCCCCCCCCACTCCCCAGAGGGAAGAGGGAAAAGCGCTGGCCACATCCCCTATTTTGCAGGCACAAGGACCATCCCAGCGCCTTCCTCTTTTTCAATTCACTCCTTGCAGCATCAGCTCCTGCGAGAATTTACAGGAGGTAAAAATCCAATCTAAAAGCTTGGACCCAGGCCTATCTCTCCCTCAGGAGGTGTTTGGGGGCCTCCCCACAGCCCTCACCTTTCCCTTTTTACAGGGACATGTTCAGCATTAAAACCTGAAGCAAAACTGCCCCTGACATGTTCTTGCCTCGCTGCATCGTGTCCCTGATGCCAGCTCATCTACAACGAGCTGCAGACCCTCCTCTCCCCGCTTCAAGCATCACTCCCCACTCTCACCCATCCCTCCCTGAGGCTCCTGCTCCTTTGTATCGATCCTCAAGCTCTCTCCTATTTATCAGTGCCTGTAGCTGGAGACATGAGACCCTTCCCCTCTGCAGACCTCAGTGTGCAAGAAGGGACTGTTCTCCCTGAACTACTGCCCCTGCAGTGCATCAAGCATCTCCCCCATCCACAATGGAGGTGAATCCTTGTGTTGTGTCGTGCTGGAAAACTGTTACCAATTCCCTGCTCTCCATCCCCAGGCTGCCAACACACATCCCGTGCCGGGTTTTGCTGAGGCTGTTGGAAAAGGCACAGCCCTGCCTAGGTAGTGGAGGTGGTCGATGGGGACACGTGCCTGGTTTACAGCCTGCTGTCCCTGATAACAGGACTTTACTGGAAGGGTTGATGCACTGAGCAGTGTTTTTTCTCCCTCCGCCACCATTCTCCCTGCCATGCCTGCCCTCGCTGCCCCCATCTCTCTGTACCCCTGTTCCTTCCCCAGCCCCTCCGTTGCACACCCCCTGCATCAAGAGTTCCAGATCATGGTGCTGGCCCCAGGGTCCCCCAGCCCACACAGGCAACAGGAGACCTGGGTTTTGTTCCCAGCCTTGCAGGCAGTAGGGAAAGCATCTGGACACAATGCTGGTGGGGGAAGCAGCCAGTGCTGGGGCTGGGCATCCTCTGCCCAGCTCCATCTCAGACCCTCCAGCAGCCATGCCACCCTCCCACCCTGAGCTGGCTTGGCCAGAGCGCAGCAGAGCCCTCCCTTCCCCCACTGGTTAAACGTGCTGCTGGTGCAGTCTGGGTTGACCTTGACAGCAAAAGCCGATGAGGCCCAAGCCTTGAATTGTTTTCAGCCCAAGGTCATTCCCCAGCACAGCACAATTACAGTGTGCAGCCAGACCCCTGGGGAGATGCCCGCCAGGCTCCCAGCCTCAACCTTCCTGGGCACCCCGTGTTTCTCTGGAGAAACTGAGAGGTAACTGGAGGCAACTGGAGAGGTACGAGCTGAGCCCTACTCTGGCCTCATCCCCCCAACAGAGCGTTTCCCCATAGGGGTTGAGAGCAGCAGGGCAGCCTTGCCCCTCCAGCCAGGCCCCATGTCAGCTTCAGGGGACATTTCCTCCAGCTAAAAACAGAAGGGGAAGAGAAAAAGCTGATGCTCCTTGGGCTTTCTCTGCAAGCCTCAGCCCTCTGGCTCCTGCTCACCCCACGCACATCGCTTCCCACACACCACAGAATGACCCCTCTGCAGTGATGCAGCCCTGAGGGGACTTTCCCCCCAAAGATGCTCCCCAGGGCTGGGTTACCTGGCTAACCTTGGCTATGCCAAGCTGTGCCATGTATTTTCAACTGCTTCTTAATTACTTTGAGGATTGATTTTTCTCAACGATAAAGGCAGGGAGGCAGCTGGATGGAGTTTTCTGCTTGTACAGTACCTAGGAAATGAAACACATCCTGGGCTACCCAAGTATGCCTGGAAATTCCCTTTGATCTCTGTTGTGCTAATCTCCATCTGGGGGGGCTTCAAGCCTTTGGCAGTGGTGACCCATCCCACCCTGGAAGGGAAAAGCGCTGGCTTTATTTTTGGTGTGGGAAGTGGGGAGCTGAGAGCAGGGATGCCCACAGCCCCCAGTCAGGAGGGATCTCCCCCCCCCATGCCAGGTAATATAAAGCACTTCTGATTGCAGGTGATTCTGCTCTGGGGTTGGGGGGTACCATCCCCATTTATCTCTAGCAACGGGGGTCACATTGGCTTAATGGTTAAATGGAAGAGGGGGGTGTGAGACAGCCATGCGGTGCTGCTGTGGCTGGGGCAGCCCTAAGCCCCCACAGATGGGGACCTCTCACCCCTCTGGTGGCCCCAGACCTGCACCCAGCTCCTCCACCCACGGTGGGGTTCACTCGTTCCTAGAAGGAGGGATGCAGCGGCACACGTCCCAGACCCATCCCTGCCTGGGATGGGCCTTGGCTCTGATTCCACAGCCAGTGCTGAGCCCTGACACAAGCAGCTCAGCCCATCTGGGGAGGCGGGGACGGAGGAGTGGGACCTGCCGTTGGCAATGCCCCATCTGCTCCCTGTGCCCCTCTGGGTTAAAATACACCCTCTGGGGTGCTCTAGCACGTGGGGAGCACTCAGCCCTTTCACCAGAGCCACCAGAAACAAAACCCAGCTGCTATCCATCTCCCCCACCTTGGCTCTCTGCGGGGTGTGGGGAGGTGTAGGGAAGGAGGACCGGTGCCAGTCAGAGTGGGCTTGTTCCTGGTCCCCACAGCAGGGATAACAGCAGGGCGATGCCACTCATGACGGGCACAGTGGGGGAAGGAGAGAGCCCCTGTGCTCTGCAGGGCGATGCTGCTCCAAGCCAGCCCCTCTGGTCCAGCTCTTGCCAAGATCTGCTGCGAACCTGGGGACGAGTGGGCAAGCTTGAGGCCGTATCATCCCTGCGATAGCACCCGAAGGTCACTGCACACAGACAGGGGATGAAAGGAAAGCACCGCAGAGGCACCGCTCCCCACAGCATTTCATTCCCCTCTGTGTCCCCCTGAGTTTCCATCCCTCGCTCAGGCGGTGGTTTTCCCTGTGCTTTGTTTGGCTCCCTTCACAAATTCCTGCTGGCTGGCAGGAGATAAGATCTCGAGAGAAAGACAAACAGAAGCTGTGGGTGCTGGGTGCTGTCACTCCCCTGACTCTTTCAGGTACGGTGCCACCAGCTCTGACCTGGGGCTAGCAAGGACACCTGGATGTTCATCCCATCACATGCTGGTCCAGGGGATGGAGACCTGGAAGCAGAAAACGTGATGGGGCTCGGATGGTTTTATGAGTCGTCAGGTCCCTCCCACTCCTGAGGAGAGGGATAGCAGACCTCTGCTCTCTCCTGGCACCAAGGTCCCTTTGCCACCCTCAGGTGTCCTCTCTGCCGTCCCATGTGGGCAATGTGTGCCCAGGTGGGTATGGAGCCCTTCAGGGGTGGTGGAGGTGTTCCCAGCTCTGAGAGTATTTGAAAAATGCACTTAAACCCCATTAAAACCTCAAGGACTCGCAGCTGCACTCACTGGAGCGATGGCACCACCCTGGAGACCCCCCCTGCCCTGGCCCGGACACCCCCAAGGGACCCTGTGCTGGCACAGGCAGGGTGCTGTGTGAATGCACCCCCCTCTCTCCCGCCCCTTTACAACAAATGGGGTGAAGACATCCACGTTCCTGCCCTTTTCCATTCCTCACACCGGAGCCAGGCAGGGTTGCAGAGGTGCCTTCCAAACCTCCTCCATCACTGGAGCACCACAGACAGCAGAGGAAGCTGAGCAGACACAGGGGCCACCAAGGCCACCATAGGTATCAGAGGAGAAACAAGCTGAGACCTGAAAGGTGCCTGCTGTCCCTACAGCTTTTCGTGCCAAGGAAGAGGCAGGCTAGCACTCAGAAATCCAGAGAATGAGGTCCCTGCAGGGACTTTGCAGGAGATGATCCCTGCCCGGAGCCCCCTTGGACCCAACACCCCTCCCCATGGCTGTGGGGTGGCTGCACAGCACCTTTCGCTCTCTGGGAGCCCTTCTTCTTCTTTTGCACGAGCTTGAGGGGCGTGGGACAGGATGACATGAGGAAGAGGAAGGCAAAGCAAACAGCTGCGGTGCCCGGAATGAGGAAGCCTGAGCACGGGGCAGCTCTGGCCCCACACAGCCTAGGCTCAGCCCTGGACCAAGGGTAGGGGCGTCCCTCCTTCAGCCCAGCATCATCCAGCCCTTGGTCAGTGCCACTTACCCAGAGCTCCCTGCCCAGACCCTGCAGCCTTTGGGACCCAGAGGGGTCTGCTTCTGCCCATCGAACACATCCCTCCACAGCTGAGCCCAGACTCCTGGGCTTCTTCCTCCACCATGGAGTTCAGTGATGGGAGGAAACCTGGAAGGGGGGAGGCTGGGATGGCAAGAGCCCCCCCTCCTCACCCACAAGCACACACCCCTCGCTGGGCACACATTTTAATGAGCACAGAGTGGCTGAGGGACCGACCCAGGCTGCAGCTCTCAGCACTGCCGCTGGCCTGGGGAAATCAGCCTTAAATGGCAAAACCTGGCCCTGTCTCCACTCAGCAGCTGGAGAGAAAGGCAGCGGAAACAGGAAACCAGAGAGCAGCTGAGGCCTGGGGCCTGTCACCACCTCTGTTGCTTCTGAAACCCTACATTCCCCAGGAATCCAGCTTAGATGTCCTCCCCTCCCTCCTCTGCCCTGCCGGAGAGGTGGGGACTGCCCCCCCGTGGGATGGGCACCCCACATCATCCTGTGCTCCCGTGTCATCCTGCGCCCTGTGTCATCCTGTGCCCCGATTCCCAGGGCAGGCACAGGGAGGGGAAAGGTCTCTGTGTTTTCCTTCCCTTGTGCATCAGCTGGAGGAACAACAGGGAAAAAGCCCTCCCCCTCCAACCCCCAGCTGCTGGCTTCGCACGTGAGCGTCCGACAGGCACCAGTGCTCACTTCCAGACTCACTCATGGTGCTGAGCAGTGAAAGCATTTCCGAGCTCCCCATGTCTCCACATAGTAGGCTGGGAAGGAGCCTGAATGCTCACTTGTATCCTGCGGGTTCTGAGGTGCTCCCTCGAGTCCAGCTGCCCATAGGGAGAGCCCCCAGACTGCCTCAGCCACGCTCCTCTGCAGGGTTGATATTCTCTGTTGGGCTGTCCGCAGAGGGTGGGGGGAACGGTGGGTCTCACAGGGCAGCACAAGGCCACCAGCATCATTCATTCCACCACAGAAACCACCAGTCCCAGCGCATCAGTGGCTCCCAACGTTTGGCTGGTGTTTGGCCATCCCATTTTTTGTGTGGAGCAGGTTTCCTGCACTTGGTCTAATCACATCCTGACAGGGAGTGGGCAGCCAGCAAGCTGCTCCTGGCCAATGCTGGCACCCATACTCCTTCACCCCACAGATTCACATCTCTGGGATGGGGTGGGCAGTGCCATCCCAGCACTGAGTCTCGCTGCGCTGCCATCTCTGCCCGCAGGCTGGTTACTGGTGACATCTTGTCACCATGCTCGGGGGGACTCACACACACGAAGGCTGGTTTTGGCATTGCCCTTTCCCTCCTCACCTCCTCCTCAGCTGGGAGCGAGGATGCAGGGGCAGGAGAAGGCCTGTCCGCTGGGATACAGGCAACGACTCCCAAGGGAGGGGCAGAGGGAGAAGCCTGCGCTCAGCAAAAGGAAAGAAGCCCAGTGAAGTTGTGATTATTTAAAAGCCACGTAGACGGTCACCTCCCCACAGCCCAGATGGGTTTCTCCTCTTGCCAGGACCAGTTTTGGAGCTCGCCAGCCCAGTGGGGATGAAGCGTCCCTCGCCACCCCACTCCGTCGCAGGGTCCCCACCCCAGCTGGCTGGGGGACAGGGAGTTGCAGCATCCGCAGCCCCTGGATGTGGGAGCATTTCCTCCTGGAGATGTAGTATGGAAATGACATGGAAACTGGCTCTGGGTGGATTTAGTCCTGTCTGATTTCCTCCTCTGTGAGCTTCAACTCGGTCTTTTGAAATTGTTTCCACTCCTAAATAATAAGGGATGTTTCCAACATGGGAGATGCTCTTCTCATCAAACAGGGAAGCACTAGCCCCTTCATCTCCTTTTGCCCCAAAAGTCCTGAGGCTCCAGTTAAACAGGACACAACCATCCCTGTCTGGGGGAGATCTAACTCCAGTAATCCCAACCTCAACTTTAAACAGCTGAAAGGACACCAGCGGAGCCATCGATCCCTGCAGCCAGCCAGCACTCTGCTATCCAGGGTGGCTGATTAAATGGGATGCCACCACCAGTACTCAGCTGCTGTCCCATCACTGGGTCACCTCCACACTGCTTCCCATTGCTCAGTCTTGAGGCAAAATGGGGCTCTGAGGATGAAGACCCCACAGTCTGCACGGGAAGGGTTTCCTCACCTCTAGTCCATGTCTCTGCCGCTGCCAGTTCAGCCCAGGATTTTCTGCCACGGAGGATAAAGTAGCTCCTTCCTCTCCACCATGCCCAGTTGTGCCTCCTCTACCTTCTTTTCCCCAGGCAGATGAGGGGGAGGAGTGGTTCCCCAAGCTCTGGGGATGCTCAGCACATTTCTAAGTTAGGTGAGGCTTTTTTCCAGCCCGTCACAGCTGGGTCTGCAGCTCGGCTCTCCCAGCCCACCTCCACCCTGCTTTACTTCTGACAGTTCCCATGCAGGGAGGTTGAGCCTGACCGGCTCGGTGATAAGAAGAGAAACAAAAAAGCTTTTTTAACCCCCTTCACCCCATCTTTTTTGAGCCTTGGAGAAGCTCAGCCCCTCTCTGCACGAGCTCCTGGTCCTGGGAGGACCTCGTTGTCCCTCCAATGAAGGCAGCCAGAACCAAGCCATAAAGACAAAGGCTCTGAGACCCTTACCCATGGCTTTATTTCTGTGCTGGTGGCTGCCCAGAGCGGTCCTGCTGCTCACCGAGGCCGGATGGCATTTTTTCCCCATGGGTTTCCTTGACCTGGGGTTGAGTGAGCCCTGCCCTCCAGCCAAACCTGGCTGCCAGCAGCTGAGCTGGGCCAGGCGCCCGCGGGGACCACAGGGACCGTCCTCTGTCACGCTGTTCCCACAGTCGGGGCCTTCGAAGGTTTCACCTTCTCCGAGGCAGAGCGGTGCCTAATGACAAGAGAAGGATGGGGCCACACCTGCAGAAAGCCATTTTTGGAAGGACACCTGGGGAAGAAATGATTCCCATGCTGCTGCTCTGTAATTAGCATTAATTACTGGAGCTTGTGAAACCTACTCCTCATTTACTCCAGGCAGCACCTGACGGAAACTGGGAATCCTGTCCGGCTGAGTCAGCGGGGAGCCAGGGAGGGGGGCGAAGGGCCCCCACAGGGTGCAGGGCTCAGTCCCTGGAGTCCCTCCTTCCCCTTGCCCCCTCCCCCCCCAGGGATGGAGTTTGGGCCAAGGGGCTGCAGGGCTGAGTAAGACCCCATCAGACAGCCGAGGGTCATCCAAGTCATGAGGTGCTTCAGTCCTTCCCCACCCTGGTGACAACCCAGCAGATCCCAGGGCTGGGGCGAGGGGGGTGCTCTCATGTGCCCCCACTTTAATGCATCCTTGCTCTCCCCAGCCCTGCCAGGCATGGCAGAGCAGGAGGGCCATCCCCAGCAGCACAGCGCCTGGGGAACTGCTCATTGCCTTCAACAACACCCCTGAGGTGTTATTATAGACAGGGATAAAACCATCCCAAAAGCCTGACCCCAAACAGCTGCTCTGTCACCCCCAAATGTCAGGGTACCACTGCCTGAGTCACTTCTTTCCTTTTTCTCTCTTTTTTTAAATATTAATGATTCAAATGACTCAGGACATTTCATCATCTGGAGCTGCTCTGGAGTCATCTCACCCTGCCCCAGTGACTCCTCAGCAGCCTGGGGCTGGGGACACATCCATTCTCCCCCTGGTGGGGGGGCTGGCTGCTGCAGCTTCACCCCCAAACTGGCTATGTTTGGCTTCAAAATAATACAGTAAACCAAGAGGAAAATCCCCTCCCCCACCCACAGAGAACTGTTTTGCCTGTGGCTGCTTATGGCAGCTGAGGGTGCTACAGCATCCTGGGGGGGGGGAGGCTGAGGGTGACCCCAAACACCACCCTGGGTTGGGGGCCCAGTAACATGGGGCACTGCAATAGGGGTCCCAGGGGTAATACCTGGGTGTCCCCCAACTTTCCACACACCATCGCTGCTGTGACTCCCAGTAACAGCCCTGGTCTCCATCCCCCATGTAGGACCCCTGTCCCTCCCCAGGGACCCAGGGATCCCCCCCACCCTCCCATTTGACCTAACCTCCTGTCCATAAATGGAGAGGTTTGAGAGCTCATCCCTGGGGTGGAGGAGGAGGAGAAAAAAAGGAGAATAATGCCAAGAATGCAGGACACAACGTGAGGAGCCTGGTCCCGGCCCCCCCCTACCCAACACAGCCTGGGTCTAGGGGGACGACTGCCCTGGGTGCCGTGGGAGCTCAGCCAAATCCTGTCCCCAGCCCCGCAGGCTGCTGGAAGGAAAGGCACTGGGTGGTTTCTCTCACTCTGCATTTCCCACCAGCTGCGGACTTTCCAAGGCCTGGCTGCCCGGTTTCCACCCCAGCCCCATGGAGCAGCCCCAGGGTGTGGAGCAGTGCCCCGTCCCAGGGAATGGGAGGGGATCCTTTGGAGCAATGTGCCCCCTGCATGGCTGTCACCTTGCCGCAACACGTCCCCGTGCAGAAGATGCCCTCACCCCCACAGCGGTGTGTCCACCCTGCAGAGACACGTCTCCCACAGCCCCTCTACCTACGGGACCCCCAGCCTGTGGGAAAGCCTCGCTGGGACTGCTGAGGTGGAGGGCTGGCTTCAAAGGCAGGTGGCACGGAGGGTGCCGGCAGCCGCAGGCCCTGGCTGGCACCGTGGGCCGGGCCTCGGCTCGGGGCCAGCGTCCAGCTTCTTAAAATAGAAAGTGAAAACATGTGGGTGCCCCATCCGGATGGGGAGAGGGGGGGGTTGATCCCTGCCTCCACCAGCTGCACCATGCCCCAGCCTCACGCCACCCGCCCTGGTGCTCAGCCACCTCCAGCCACCCTGTCCCCAGCCCTGCGGTGCCTGTCCCCAAGGTCAGGGTGGATCCCTTTGGGTTCCCTCGGAGAACTGCTCCAGCGGCTCGCTCAAATCCTCCATAAAAGGAAAAACAGCCGGCAGGTAGTACTGCCAAACTTAGTCATCCCCAGTCCGGCAGCGCTCGCGGCTCCGTCAGCAGCAATTTCCTCCCCGCGTTCCCCTCTGCGCGGGGGGGACAGGGAGGAGCAGCTCTGCCTCAGCAAACGCACCCTGCGCCGGCTGTGACGCGCTGGGCTTGGCTGAGGACCACTGCTGGGCTCACTGGGATGCTGCTGTGCTCCCACAAGATGTGGTGGGGCACCCAGGGAAAGCAGGAAGCACCTGGTATGGTGGTGCGCCAGTTGGTCAGGCACCAAAATCTCGCTTTCTACAGAGGATTCACTGTAGAGGCAGGGAGGTGTAAACGCACCCCAGAGCATCTTGAAGCACCTGGAGTTAGGTGGGCAAAGCCTGTTCGCTGCCCATGGGACAGGACCCCCAGCATGCAGGGACCAGATCCTGCTCCCATCCCATCGCCAAGAGTGACCCCCAAGCTGGCCATCCACACCCGGGGTAGGATATCCAGCATCCATAGGTCTCCCCATGCCACCTCCTCCAGCCCCATCACTGCCTCATTTCCCGGCAGAGGAAGTGGGGCTCCTTGCCCACTCCACCCTGGGGTGGTTTGACAAGCCCTTGGGAAGCCACCACAGCTCTGCTCATCCCTGGTGGGGATTGCCCGCCTGACACATTCCCCTGGGATTGCGCCAGGAAAGCAAATGCCGCAGGGCACGGCAGAGGAAGCGGCTGTCTCCCATCACCCCAGAGGCAGCCCTGGTGTCAGTCCTGGCAGCCACATCACCCACACATCCCTTGTCACCACGCTGCAGAGACAGGGCAGTGCCCTGCAGTTCAGAGCTTAGGCTGGAGCGAGGGGCTGGGAGGGAACTATGGTGGCGGCATCCCCATCTGTGTGATGGAGCAAGCACCCCAAAACACTGGTGAGGAAGCCAAAGGAGCAGCAGCAAACCCTGCAACCACCCCAGCAGTGGGATTTCAGTGGGCTTCTTGCTCCAGAGCTTTCCCAAATTCTGGCTTAAGACACCCACCCCAGATGGGCAGCCCCAGGAGGCAACAATTGGCGTCACACGCCCATCAACCACCCATCTGATGTACTCCACTTTTGCAGCCTGTCCCTGTACAGGACATTGAACCACCAATGCTTCATCAGCTTCACTTGGGGGGTGACGCCCCCATCCTGGCTGTGCTCAGTTGGCACCAGCTGTTACAGGCAGCCACCCGCCCAGGTAAATGATTCATCCCAGCAATAAAAAACCTGAGGCTGCATTCTCATGACGTCACACAGCCTCAAAGGTGCGTCCGAGGCCACAGGGCAGGCAGCATCCCAGGGCAGGGGGAACACCAAGGGCTGGCCAGGGCTGCTTGGGGTGCTTCGTGCTTCCAGTTCCAGTCCAGTTCTCCTACATGTTTTGGTAAAGGGTGATAGGTGCTGTGCTGGGGCCAGGTGTTCCCCCAGTCCCCCCAGCCAACAGGGAACACCAGCGGGGATGAAGCTGAGAGCATCACATGGGATGAAGGGTCTGGGGGACCCACAGCCTCTCTTGTCCCTGTGCTGGGATCACAATCTGGATCAGGCTGTGATGGGGTGATGGTTACACCGTTACCTCGAGGAAGAGCCAGCCTGAGCCCTCTGGTCGGAGCCAGTCATCAGCACCCAGCCTTCAGCTTCGCTGCTGGGGAGCAGCTGGCACTGCAGCACCCAGTTCCTGCCACGGTGATGCTCGCTCCCACCCTGGGACCCTGGAGCACCCACTTCTTGTCACGATGAAGCTCGCTCCCACCCTGGGACCTTCATCGTGCGGCAGCAGCATCCTGGTTTGCACGTGCCAGTGGTGCTCAGGAGCAAGGGATCTGCTCTTGGAGATGCGTAGCATCCATCGGGGGAGGGGGGACGAGATGCTGACACGGCGCCTGAGCTGGCAGCGAAACCTCCACGCTTGCTTCCCGGAGCCGCTTTGTCCGTCTCCACGTTGGCTCCCCTTCCAAGGGTTTCCAGAAGCTGCAGCACCCGTCCTATTGCTGCAGAGCGCGGCCGGGCTGCTGGGTGGCAGTGTTGGGATGCACACTGCGCTGCGCAGCGCTGCGCGGGGCTGCGCACGCCGAGATGCGCAGAGCTGCACGCGGGATGCACGTTGCACATGGGACCGTGCAGACTGGGATGCAGGCTGCATGCTGGATCATGCATGTCAGGATACAAGCTCCATGGAGGGATAGCACATGCCAGGATGCATGCTGGATCATGCACACCAGGGTGCACACTGCACTCCAGATCGTGCGTGTCAGGATGCGTGCTCCACACAGGATTGCACACACGGGGATGCACACTGGGTGCGGGATCATGCACACCAGGATGCATACTCCACGCAGGATCACTCATGCTGGGATGCACGCTGCACGTGGGATCGCCCACACCGGGATGCACAGCGCACGCAGGGTTGTACACACCAAGGTGCAGATCACACGTGTGCACCCTGGCACGCGTGGTCCCAACACACACGGGACCCTGTGCACCAGCGTGCTCAGGGGATTGCACACAGTGACACACACGTCTCACAGGGACTCGCACAGCGAGGCCCAGGCTGCACATGGGATCACACTCCCTGGGCTGTGCAGTGTGACCACGCGTGTCAAGGTGCACACAGGCTGCCCCACACCAACACACAGGCTGCACATGGGATCACATCCCTCAGGCTGTGCAGTGTGACCACACATGCCGAGGTGCACAGGGGATGCCCTGCACCAACACACAGGCTGCACATGGGATCACACCCCCCGGGATCACACCCCTCAGGCTGTGCAGTGTGACCACGCGTGCTGAGGTGCACAGGGGATGCCCCACACCAACACACAGGCTGCACATGAATCACCCGCATCGAGGCACACGCCAGACACGGGGTGACACGCACCAAGGTGTGCGCCGCAGACAGGACCATAACCTAACCACCGAGCTCACCCGCCCCAGCCCCGCACACCCATCCCGGCTGTCCAAAACCCTTCCTTTGCCCATCAAGGCGACAGCAGACCCTGCCCGCTCCCCACACACTCTGAGGGGGACTCTACAGGGACTCAGGACCCTCCCCCGGCTGCGGGGAACCCAGTCTCCAGCCCAGCTTTTCGGGCTCAAGCCGTTGCCGGGACGGGGTGGGGCAGGGAACCGCTCTGTGCCCCGCACCCCCAGCCCCGCATCCCCAGGGGTTTGTTCCCTCTGCTTCCAGCAGCAGAGTGTAGAGGAGGGGGCTATCAGCCCCGCACCCCCAGCCCCGCACCCCCAGGGGTTTGTTCCCTCTGCTTCCAGCAGCAGAGTGTAGGGGAGGGGGCTATCAGCACCGCTGCTCAAAGGGCGGGGGGCTGCACCGGCGAACCAGGACACATCCACATCCACATCCTCCGCCCCGCGGGCGCGGAGCCCAGCCCGGGCGGCGCAGCAGCCCCTTCCCGGCCCGAAGCCGAGGGGCCTCCCGGATGCCGAGACCCGGGGCCCCTGCGCGGAGGTTTTGGGTTTCAGCGGCGGCCCCCCCGCCCCGCCCCGCATTCCTCCCTTCCCGGGGGCCTCCCTGCAGCCAGCCTGCCCGCCCCCCGCCCGCCGAGAGCCGCCCCGGCAGCCCCTGCAGTGGGAAGCGGGGATGGAGGAGGTGCCCCCGCTCCCCCTCCGGCTCCTCTTACCACCGGTGTCACCCCAGGATTTGCCGAACGGGCACCTGTCCACAGAGCACAAGGAGAGGGAGAGTGGGAGGCCGTACCCCATTCACCAAAGGGGTCCCCATTTTTTGCTGTCCTCTCCACCTCCCCACCCCCCTCGCAGGCCCACCAGGAAGGGCAGCCTCCATCTTCATCCCAAATGCAGTTTTCCACACGCTGCTGGATGGGGAGCACAGCTGGGCACCCGCTGCGTGTGGATACCTGCACCCGTGCCTCAGTTTCCCCATGTGCAAAGCTCCCTCCAGCCTCACTGGGCCCCTAAGCCCAGATACTAAAGGGGGATGGATGTGGATGTGGCTAAGGAGACACACAAGGCACTGCAGAGATTCCCAGGGGTTCAGGCTGCGGGTGGGGGGTTGGGGGGGGTGGTGTGCAAGCACATGAAGGATACGCAACGGGGAGTGGGATAGCCAGTCACTTGGGGACCCAAGTCACCTCTTCCCACCAGCTCCCCCATTTCTCAGCCCCAAGGCTGAGTCCCCTTTCCTCCTGCATCTAAAACCAGAGTGGGGGGACAGTGCCCCGAGGAGGCAGAGATGGGCCCCCCCAGCCCAGCGCCTGCAGGAAGCAGGGCACCACTGGGTGGGAGGTGCAGGGCTAATCCCCAAAGGCCCCGTTCCTAATCCTGACTAATGGACTCTTTTCACCATCAACAATGGAGTTATCCATCTGGAAGGGGATCTCCGGCCCAGGAAGGCACAGCTGGTGGGGGCTGTGCCAGGGCAGGGAGGTTTGACCCCCCCCTAACCTCAAACCACTGCTTCCAGCCCCTTCTCTAGGCCAAAATCTCAGCCACTCGCCCCAGTGCTCCCCACTGTGGGTGTGGGCACAGCCCTGCATCCCACCCTGGGATACCCCTCTACCACCACCAAAGAACTGAATAACCTCTTACCCTCCAAACCCACAGACTGTAAAAGCCATACCCCCTCTCCCCTTCCCTCCCAGCCCTTTCTAGGGATCCCCTGGGGCTTTCCAGCTGGCTGCTATTACTGCTCCTTTAAGCGATGGGCCCCCTTGCTCTGGGGGTCTGTGGGAATCCCCTGGTTCTCTTTGGGCTGGCCTCAGTTTCTCCCCAGGCCAAGCCTCAGCCTCACCCCACTGCAGGGGTTTGCACACAGACTCGTACCCACACAGGGTACAGCCCCCCAGGGGATGGGGGCCTTGGTACCAGCCCCCTGAACTGGGTATCCATGTACCTGCCCCAAAGCTGTGCCTCGAGCCCGTGGTGAGATGCTGGGGTGATGGCAACCACAAATACCACAAGCTGCCTCCTCCTCCTCATCCCCCATCCTGAGTGGCTTCCTCCTGGCCCGCTGGCCTTTGCTCCCTGTTCCTGATGTCCCTCTCTGCCATTTCCAGACACTCCAAGGCTTCTGCATCCCATCTCCTTGCGTTATGCTGTGCCCCATCCCAAGGTGCGATGGAGCCAACATGTTGTCGCCAATTGCAGTAGTGTGACACCAGGGAAGGTGGTCACCATCCCAGCCACGCTCAGGCCAGCTGTGTTTGGGGAGAGGAGCTGAGCCCTGGGGACTGAGGCAGTGCCGGTTCCTCTGCCCACCAAACCCTTGGGCAGCCCTGGACAAGGCCATGAGGAGAGGTGGCACTCGGGCTGTGCATCAGGCTGTGGAGGGAAACATGGATCCAGGAGTGAGTGAGGAAGAGAACGGGAGCAGAAAGGAGCTGCTGCTGCAAGCTGAGTCACCTGCTCCGGCTGGCGCTGCCGGGCGGCTGGGGCCCTGTTATTTCGGAGAGCTGCGTGGGCAGATGCTGATAACACACTTTCTTCTTCCTCCTGAATACTTCCCTGCTGACTCGGTGCTGCGCTGGGGAACTAAAAGCGGGGACGTGCGGTGGGCAGCGGGGCTGGCACGGGAGTCTTCCTCTTAGCTCCCTGGTTTGGGTGGCAGCTGCGGCTCCCGGACTGATGGGTGCAAGGTGCAGATGAGAGCTGAGCACATGCATGCTCGTTGCACCTCTGGGCAGCAGCTTCCCCTGGCATCACCCTCCTGCCACCACGGACTTACCCAACCTTCGCCCCGGCCAAAACCTCCGTGCCAGAGCAGCCCCAGGGGAGGAGGGCAGCTGGCATTGCCCACTGCTGGAGGCTCCTCTAGAGCAGCTGTGGGGCCAAGAGTCACCGTCGAGCTCCAATGGGTGCCCAAGACAAGGCAAACACACTGCAAGGGCCAGAGACAGCTCCCCCCCCCACCGTGTGTCACGCAGGGCCATGCTGCAGGGACCTGCCACCATCACATGGACATGGCTTATCCCTCCTCCCCCTCTCCCCCCAAAAAAAGACTACAAAACCCGTGGGGCTCTTGCCCCCGTTGCTCACAAAGCGTGCTGCTGCGAGATAGGCAGCCAAGAACAGATGGGGCCCTACTTTTTTTGGGGGTTCCCTCAGGGTTTTTTTGGTCTTTTTATTAAAGACTGGAAAGCATCCCAATGCTACTGGCTTGGTTTGGCCTTCGAAATGCCCTGTGTCTCTCATCTGTGGCTCCTGGGTGTCTCCATGGGTTACAGGTGCCTCACGCCCCAGCAGAGTCCCTGGGGACCAGGCAGGGTGCAGCATCCAGGACAAAGAGCATTGTCCCTGCCACCAAGGTTAATGACTGCTATGCAAAAGCTTGCCTAATAAAATTAATTATCCCAATGGATGAACCCGGATCTATCCCCGCCCCCCGACCTCTGCGGGGTCCTCAGGGGGGATGCTGGAGGAAGGGGCAGGTTTCCACTTTAGCTTCGGATAATGGAAAAGCCACACCAGAAAACAAGCTCAAGCAGGAAGAGAGGGACAACATTCCCAGCCCAGGTCCAGGGCTGCCTGGCTGTATGTGCTTTCCTGTCCACTGTCTTCCTTCGTTTGTTCAAGGCTTGCCTACACACAGCACCCAAACCCTTCCAAACAGCACCCTTCCAGTATTTCCCTCCCTTACTACACCCTGGAAGCAATTAAATTAATGCAACAGGATAAACCCAGCTAATAAAGCACCCAGCAAGCACTGGAACCGCTGCTGTGAGAGCTTCTGATGGCTGCAAGATGCAGGGACCCATCTGACACGCGCTCTGCCACTGTCCCTCATTTCCTGGGTTATGGAGCTGAGGATGCCCCCTCAGGGCAGCATCCCCTGGGAAAACTCCCCCCAGCACGATCCAGCCTCTCTCTTAGGGCTGCTCTTTGTTTCCCCTGGTGCTGCTGGGTTTATTTTTGCTTTTTAAATACTGCCTAATACAATTTTAATGAGGCTGGGGCGCCTGCCAACTGTCGGGACAGCCGCTGGAGATCCTCTGCTGAGCTGCAGGGCGGTGCAAGGCAGCCAGGACGGAGCAGCCCTGCACCCCAGGGTGTCCCTCATGGCCCTTGGCTGCGGCAAGGGACACGTCGGTGTCCCCTGGGAGATGCAGCCTCTGTCTGCAGCCGTGCTGTGGGCATCAGGGCTGTACCCGAGACTCGTTGCTGGCCCTGATCCAGTGGTCCCTGGCTGCCAGGTGGTCCTGGCAAAGCCCTTTATCCCGCTTGCTGGGGTGCTCAGGGTCGCCCCATGCTGCACAAGGGCTCCTTGTCACCAAAGCCTGTCTTACTTAGGGACAGAAGTGGCTGGAGAGATGGTGGCCACCTGGCAACGGTGTCTCCAGCCTCTGCTGAGCTCTGTCTGTGGGGTGGGGGGGCACTGCTCTGGGGGAGCTTCACAGGCCAGCCTTGGCCATGTCGCAGCTGCTGCCACCACCACGAGGGACAAGGACACCCTTGGGACACCCGCCTGCACGTGCCAGCGACATGGAGCTGGGCTTCACAGCACATGGGGAGGAGGTGGCCGTAAGCCAGCCTGTCCCACTCGTGCCATCACGGTGCCACTGGGATGAAAACCCATGACAGCCTCCTTACAGCGAGCCCCCAGACTCTCTCCAGCAAGGCAAGGTGGGTCAGGCCAGGCTTGAGGCCAAAGGACAGCTGAGGGTGACCTGGTGGCACTGGCTCAGTACGCCCAGTGTCACAGCAGTGCCCAAAGGGGCTGAGTGTGCAGGAGGAGAAGAGGGGACTGAGCACAGCCTAAAGCATCCCCTGGCTGCTGCCATGGCCTCTGCGCTGTCCCTCCACCCCAGGACCTCTGCTGCTGCCCCAGGATGGCTCCTCTGCCTCCACGGGGACACCGGGATGGACCAGCCCAGTGCACCCCAAAGATGTTTCATCAGATATTGCCCTCCCTGCCCCTTGCCCAGCCCCTCTGTGCTGGCCACTGGCACCCTGCCAGTGTGCCCTGCCACCCGCCCTCCCTGCAGCCGCCCTGGACACCCCATTTCCCTCAATTCCAAAGCCTTGGCACCGCTCGGAGTCGAAGCTGAGCAGCCACAAAAAGCATCTAGGCGAGCATGAAACTCTGAGGGCGTTCCTGTGCAGGCCAGGCAAGGGTCACTCCATGGCCAGGGCTCCTTTTCTCTTGGCTTTTCTTTTTTGGAGCCGGGGTTTATTTGAAGTCCCAGAGGGTGAGTCACGCAGCCCCTCGGAGGGGACACAGCCACGCTCCAGAAAGCCCTTGTCATGGATGCCGTACGCCAGAGATTGGGTCTCCTGCAGGGGGGCGGTGGGAGGGCTGCGGATGAGGGGTGAGGGGGGGCAGGGTGACCTCAGGACCATTTAGTCATGGTGGCTTGCGGAGACGACGGGAAATGCAATACAGTGAGGGAAGCCCAGCGCCTTTCTTACCGCTCCAGCGCATCCGGCACACATGGATGCACATGGGAGATGGGGCTTGGCTCCTACATCCCCTGACCGGGGGACACCAGTCGCCCTTTGCCACCACAGTGACATGCAGGAGGGACATCCCAGCCAGCGTTTGGGGCTCTCCTGTCCCACAGGATCCGAGGGTGCAGGCAGGGTGGGTGCAGGCAGGGTGGGTGCAGGCAGGCCGCCCGCTCAGCAAGGGCAGGCCCTTGGAGCCAGGCAGTGCCAGCCTTCCGCACCGCTGCTGGGTAGTGGGAAGAAAACAGGGTGGGTGTTTTTTTTTCCCCTCTGCATAATTGCTATTTTTTTTGTGTGTGTTGTTTTGTTTTGTGTGTGTGGCAGAAAAGCTGCTTCTTTCTCAGGCTCAGCACCATCTGCCTGCTGCGGCAGGAGAAAGCAGATCCCAGCAGCTGTAGGCCCAGGCAGCTGCTCGGCCTCATGGCCGGGTCCTAACGCCCTGGTGCCTTTAGTGAGAGGAGCACAAGGGGTTTGGAAGACAAACGCTCGGATCTGCCTGGCTGGAGCTGGGAGGGATTTGTTTCCAGCCCGGCTGAGAGGCTGTGGGGTTGGCTCTGGTTTCAAATGGTCGCTCTGTCTGTCTGGATTTGCAGGATGGTGTGGCAAGGACGAGAACCAGAACGGAGCAGGACTGGCTGAGGCATCTGGGAAAACAAACCTCATCCAGGGTTTGCCCCAGGGCAGTTGTGCTAGCAACCCCCCTGAGGGGCAGGGGTGGCTGGTTGTGGTGCAGCCCTGAGGTGGAACCATGGCTCTAACCAGTATGGCCGGTGCAGAACCAGTGGAGCCTGGAGGGCCTAAGGAGATGGGGGCTGGATGCAGCCCTGCCTTGGGGTAGCTGTGAGACTGGGGATGGTCTCTGTGCCAGCCTCAGGTACGCCTTGTCTCACCCATGCCATGCTCCAGTCATTCCCATGTCTTTCTTCATCTGGGGCACTCCCTGATGCACTGAAAAACCATTCCCGTGTCCCTCCCATCCCTCTTTGATTTTCTGCACATCCCCCTAGCAAACAGCGCCCCCCCTCCACCCCCCCCCCCAAAGCGCCTGGCAGTGTGTGTGCAGTTGGGGGGGTGCAATCTGCCACCCCAGCCAGGCTCCTCTTCATCTATGTCTGCGTGAGAACAGGCATGAGAAGTGTCCCCATCGCCAAGGAGCAGAGCCCCTGGGCAGCACCCAGCCTGGTCACCTTGCCATCCTGGGGCTGGCCCTGCTGTACACGCTGCTGGAGTGTGACCTCACACCAGCGCTGCTCACCCACATGCCAGGAAATGGCCTCAAAATGGCCTCGAAATGCAGGGACCACCCGTGTTCGCTTTGGACTTAGATGGAGGCACTGTGGCTTCCCCAGGGTCCAGCACCCCAGCATCACCAGAGCCTGGCACAGGGTGCTGGGTGGGCTCAGAGGTGGCAGGGGGCCACCCACCCGTGTCCCTTTCTGTCCTGCAGCCTTGCAGCTGTCTAATGGTCCGGGGAGGGGGGGATAGAGGGGTGCAGGGAGGGGTCCTGCAGTGTAGGAGGAGCCTTGCAATGGGATGGGGTCTTGTAATGCAGGAGGGGAACTTGCAGCTCACAGAGGAGGGGGGGGGTGTCTTGCATTGCAGGGGGTGGTCTTATAATGGGGTCTGTGTGTGTGGGAATATCCTGAAATGCACATGTGGGGGTGGGCCTTGCCATGCAGGGGGTGTTCTTGCAATGGGGGGGGAGTGTCCTGTGGTTCAAGGGGGCTCTTGCTATGCAATGCCAAGGGGGTTTGCCATGCAGAGAGGGGCCTGAAATGGAAAACATCCTGTCTTCCACTGCGGAAGAGCAGCCTTGCAGTGGGGGGGGGAGCCTTGCGATGGGGGGGGGGGCGCCTTGCGATGGGGGGGGGGCTTGCAATTGAGAGGGGATCTTGCAATGGGGACACACACTTTGCAATGGGGAGGGGGGCTTGCAATGGGGGGGTGCCTTTCAATGTGTGTGTGGGGGTGTCTTGCACTGTGCACAGAGTGGCCTTGCAATGCAGGGAGGGGCCTTGCCCTGTGGTGGGGGTCTTGTGATGTGTACAGGGCCCTGCAGCTCAGCGGGGCTCTTGGGATGCAGGGAAGGGCCTTGCAATGTAGAAGGGTAGAAGGGTCACAGGGTATTTGGGGGGGATGGGGTGGGGTGTGTGTTGCACAATCCAAGGAGGCTCCTGCGACACGGGGAGGGGTCTTGCAATGTGGGGGTCTTGCAGGGTGGGGGAGGGGCTCCTGCAATTCAAGGGGACTTCTGCGATGCAGGGAAGGGCCTCGCAATGGGGGTGTGTGTGTGGGGGGGTGGTCCTGCAATTCAAGGGGGGGCTCTTGCTGCGCCAGGAGGGTGGTGGGAGGCGCGGGGGGTGCAGCGGCGGAGGCCGGAGCGGCCGGAGGGGCGGCGGGGAGGGGGCGGGCGGGGGTCGCGGCGGGGGGCGGCCCCGACGGGCGAGGATGGGGAGGGGGGGCGGCGCCGCGGCGGCGGCGGTATAAAGCCGGTGGCGGGGCGGGCGCGGCGGCAGCGGCGGTCGGTGGCGGCGGCAGCAGCAGCGGCGGCGGCAGGATGACGGCGAACGGGACGGCGGAGCCGGTGCAGATCCAGTTCGGGCTCATCAACTGCAGCAACAAGTACCTGACGGCGGAGGCTTTCGGCTTCAAGGTGAACGCCTCGGCCGCCAGCATGAAGAAGAAGCAGATCTGGACGCTGGAGCAGGACGGGGAGGACTCCAGCGCGGTGCTGCTCAAAAGCCACCTGGGCCGGTACCTGGCCGCCGACAAGGACGGCCGGGTGAGCTGCGACAGCGAGGAGCCGGGGCCCGACTGTCGCTTCTTGGTGGTGGCTCACGGCGACGGGCGCTGGTCGCTGCAGTCCGAGCCCCACCGCCGCTTCTTCGGCGGCACCGAGGACCGTCTCTCCTGCTTCGCCCCCGCCGTCTCGGCCGCCGAGAAATGGAGCGTCCACCTGGCCATGCATCCTCAGGCCAACCTCTACAGCCTGGCCCGCAAGCGCTACGCCCACCTGGGACCTCGCCGGGACGAGCTGGCCGTGGACCGCGACGTGCCGTGGGGCGTGGATGCCCTCATCACCCTGCTCTTCGTGGAGCAGCGGTACAGCCTGCAGAGCTGCGACCACCGCCTGCTGCGCAGCGACGGCCGCCTGGTCCCCGCCGCCGAGCCCGGCACCGCCTTCACCCTCGAGTTCCGCTGCGGGAAGGTGGCTTTCCGCGACGGGGAGGGTCGCTACCTCGCCCCCTCGGGACCCAGCGGCACCCTCAAGGCCGGCAAGAGCGCCAAGGTGGGCAAGGACGAGCTCTTCGCCCTCGAGCAGAGCTGCCCGCAGGTCGTGCTCCGAGCCGGCAACGATAGGAATGTCTCCACCCGGCAAGGTACCAGGGCATGGGGGTGTGGGGAGGGGAGGGGGGAGGCGAGGCTGCCCCTAAATCCCTGGGGGATCATCGCCCCGGGGTGCGCCCCTGCGTCCCCTCCAGCATCATCGTCCTTTGGGCATCGTCCGCCCCGAGCTGCATCGCTCGGGCATCACCTCCTCTGCATCCCCTGCATCACCCCAGAGTCGCTCCTCTGCAGTACTGCCCCCCCGGCAGCACCCCCCACCCCACCCCCATCCCTCCAGCTTTCCCTGCCTTCTTGCAGCAGCAACCCCACAGGGTGCCCCCCCTGCACCCCCCCGCCATCACCCCTTTAATCTGCCCCCCTCTTGAGCCCCAATTCATACACACCCTTCCTTTAATTCATTTCCCCAGAGCACACACCAGGCCCCGCATGGCTGCCTGTGGTCCCTCCCCTAACCCCTCCATCATCCTCCCCCCTCTACAATCCCCCTCCACTCCCCGCATCCTCCCCCCGCATCCCTCCAGCACCGCCTGCCTGGGGGCCCATCCTCCAGCACCCCCATCCCTGCAGCATGGTCTCTGCGGGGTGCCCCGGGTGGGGGAGGAATGGCGAGGGGCCTGCCGTGGGGCGCTGGGATGGACGGGGGGCGGGGGCCGAGGGGGGGATGGATGGATGGATGGATGGATGGATGGATGGATGGATGGATGGATGGATGGATGGATTCTTCCCCTTGCCATGAAGGAGGCAGGGCTGCCATCTCGCCTTCCTACCTGCGGAGCTCATTGTTCACCCAACAAAGCCTCCACCAAACTCCCCCTTCTCCCTCCTCTCCAGCATCACTGAGCCACACACCCCACAGAGCGGGGGTCTGGGGTGGGGTGGGGGGGGCTGTGGTCCTCCCCAGTGGGTGGGTAGGGGTGTGCTACCAGCCCCCCCCCAGCCCTGGCAGTGTTACATAAATGGCTTCACCAAAACGTGTGGAGCCATGACCTACATCTGCCCACACAAAGGCAGCTGCCTGCACCCATCCCCTCCACTCTCTGGAGAGGCCACCATGCCACCTGCCTCCAGAGCAGCCCCTTGGGCACAAGGGTGCCCCCTCCCCCTTCAACCACACAGCACCCCAACTTGAGGGGCGCTTGCTGGAGGTCAGGGGGGTCCCCCACTCCATGGGCAGGGTGATGCTGGAGGTATGCTCAGCCAGGATGCTGTGGGAGCCCCGGGGCCCCGCGTCAGGCCAGCACACGCCGGGCACGGGATGGGTGTGAGCACGCCTTCCTGCAGCCCAGCCCTGAGCAACACACACTGGGGGGGTTTCCAGAGTGTATATATAATATTTCCAGGTTGCAGCTCAGCTCTGATCTGTGTCTGGGCAGCTCCTGGCTCAACGCCTTTCTCAATCCATGAGCAGACCCTGCGCTCTTCAGTGGGCCCTCAAACAAAAAACTCGCCCCAAAAAAAGCCCGAAAAGATGGGTTGATGGGGATGATTTGCCCAGGCACAGGGCTTTGGGGAGGAGGAGGAGGAGGATGGTGATGGCGGGAGGCTGCCGCAGCGCTGTGGGGGAAGGGAAGGCTGCTGCAGCCCTTTGTCACTGGAGATGGGAATACCAGATGTGGGGGGCAGATGTGCAGGCTGGGGTCCCACACGGTGGGGGTGGGACAATGCAGGGGAACCCCATGGCGCGGGTGGAAGTGGTGCTGGTGGACCCGCTGGCTTTGTGTGATTTGGGATGGCTGGGGGGTTGAGGGGGATGTGGGGGGGAGGGAGGGGGCCCAAATCTCCCCAGCAACAGGGGGCTGTGGGCTATGCCCGGCCTTTTGCCAAGCCAAACCCAGCGGGAAGGGCTGCGCTGGGGCTGCACGCCCTCACTTAAGTCCATTTTGGCTAGAAAAGCCGTTTCCACCCAGTTTATCCTGCCCGGCAGCAGTGAGGGGCTGGGGGCTGCTGCAATCTGGGGTTCACCCCCCCCCCACACCGTCTCCCATCAGGAAAGCTCCTTGTCCCAAGGTTACCAGGAAGGCAGCCGCAAGCCAGCCGCTGGAGGAAGCGGTGGCAGACAGCCCTTTCCCCCGCCGAGCTGATAAGCGCCGCGCTGCCGGCAGATGCAACCGGAGGCCGCCGGGAATGGGGGCCGTGGGCAGGGAGCGGCTGTGGCTCAGTGGGAGCTCATGGGAAAAGGCAGCTCCCGCCTGTGGAGTTGGGGTGGGAGTGGGGCTGGCAGTGGCTGTGTCACCCCTGCCCCATGAGACGGGTGGCGATGGGGCTGCGGGGCCTTTTGTGGCTCTCCTGGTTGGGAGCTGGAGCCCGTCCAGCCTTGGGACTGCGCTGTCCCACGAGTGCCGAGTCAGCTCCTGGCCTGGAGCCACATCCCTGTTCCTGGGATGGGATGGGATGGGATGGCCAGCGTGGCCATCCTCTGCGTGTGGGGCACTGGGCACAAACAGACCAGGGAGGAGCTTGAGGGGGGGTGCCAGACAGCACCCATCCTCCAGCTCTTTGCAGAAGGATGGGATTGCTGGGGACCCCCAGGCTCTGCAAGAGCTCCCCATCTCCCCGTTGTGCCTTTGAGCAGAGCCGAGTCGGGGTGCTGCCGGCAGAAAGCAGCCTCCTCCCTGGCTCAATGGCCCCTTTCTAGCCCCCGCTGCAGCAACAAAGGGCCCTTTGTGGGCGCGAGGGTCCCTGGGGGCAGAGCGCTGGCATCCTCCCCGCTCCGCTGGGCCCCTGCCAGCGCCACCCCTCCCACCCCCCCAGTGGAGGTGTGCTGCCTGCCTCCCCGTCATGGTGGGGGGAGAGATGGGCCGAGTCGGGAGCAAGGCATTTTGGGAAATGGGGGTCTGGGAAGGGGGAAGGGAGGGTGAGCGAGTGGTGTGGTGATGGGAGCGTGCCTGGGCATGGATGGAGGCACATGGGCTTGGCTGCTGGCTTTCACCCTGAGATGCCAAGTGGCATCTTGGCACTTGGAAGTACAATGAAGCCGTAGGAAATCGGTAGGGAAGTGGGGGGGGTGGGGTGACTTTTCCAGGAAATCCATGTTTCACCCCCATCTGTGACCCCCTTGCAGAGCTGCACCCCTGGCAGAGGAGCTGCATGGGTGCTTTTAGACAGCAGTGTGCTTGGATTGAAGTAGGGGTGCATCCTGCCTGTCCGAAGGGCAGGGCTTGGGGCAGCGTGGGGCAGAGCTGGGTGCAATCCTCCCCTCCCCCTTGCCGGCATCCTGGGATGGCTGATAGGACTCCCCTCCCTCTGCATGGACTTCATGTAGGGGGAGAGGCTTCTGTCTGCTGTGTATGCGCTTGGGATGTTGTGGTTGGCATGGGCATGGCCAGCTGCTCCTTCTGATTGAGAAGCCGTGTCTGTGGGAGGTGGGGTAAGGCCTGTGAGTGCTCTGGGATGGCCATGGGCCTCCACGTCCTGCACTGGGATTAGCTCCTACAACATGGGGGCTTGGAGCACCTGGAGACCTCAGCACTGGGGCCTTGGGAAGCCCTTGTCTGCTCCTGCACTGGCTCCTCCTGCCCATTGCCCTTCCCTCCTCCCCTGGGACCTCCAGCCCAGGGGTTTTGTTTGGAGGAGGCCTGGTGTTAGGAGGCCCTGGGTACATACACACCTCAGCACCCCGCAACTTCCACCAGCACTCCCCAACTTCCATCCCCCCCCCATCGTCCTCCCAGGACCCCTGTAGCCAACCCGTGTTGAAGATGGAGCCGGCGGGGAATTTCTGGGGGTGCAAGCATGCCTCCACCCTCACCCCTCCTTCCTGCCTCCAGCTGTAATTAGCAGCTTCATCAAGGTCAGGCTGAGTCGTGGGGGCTCCAGGCTGTCAATTTACCAGGAGCAGTAATTAAAGTGTGATGGGCGCTGTGGGACGCCCGCTCCCCGCAGCCGCCAAGCGCCGGGCTGGGGGGTGGCTGGAGGGGCAGCCTCCGTCCCCCATCCTGGGGACAACTCTCTTGGGCTGCCGTGGGCTTGCTGCCCCTGACACCCCCAGCCATCCTGCTGGGCCCGGGACAGCCCTTTGAAGCCCCCTCCTCCCCAGCTGTAACCGCATTCCTTGCCGCTGAGTCGGTGTAACCCAACCCAGCCTGCTGTGAGGAAGGGGCCCTGGGAGACCCTCCTGCCTCCGGGCCCTGCAAGGCACCCTGAGAGGAAAGCCAAAGCGCTGCGCTCAGTTGGGGGGCGTCTGGGGGGTCCTGAAGCACCCTGGGGCCCAGCCATCCCCACAGGCCAAGGGCCTCACCTAAAAGCATGGTGAGGAGGAACCGCCACGTCCCACCTGCTCCTATGCAGACGCCAGCAGCTCGTACAGGTTTGGGGTGCCAGTGGCCTCGGGCGGTGGGCTGCATCCCCCAGCATCCCCGCCCACAGCCCAGTCCCTCTGTGAGCCCCCCTGGAGCCCCTCTGCCCCCAGTTGTATGGCTCTGGGGGGCTGGAGCAGGCTGCTGTGGCGCTGCTTTCCCAGCGGGGGTGCAGAGTCGGGACCAAATATTCCCACTGGCTGCTGGCTTGGCCCCTGGCTCAGCGAGAGGGGTGATCTCAGGAGCCAGGGACTTGTCCTGAGGTGCTGGGGTGAGTGGTCTTGCAGACCCCCTTTGCCTCCCCGTGCTGCCCAGATACCCCAGGGATGGCAGGGGGTGGGCGAAGGTGCGTCAGGATGCCTGGCTGGGAAGAGGCATCACGGGACAGTTTGCGTGGAGGAGATAAGATTAGGGCTGACAAAGCGAGTCCTTCAAAGCCTGACCCCCGTGGGGAAGGTGAGGCACCCACATGCAAAGCAGAGGCTGCGTCCTGGGTGCTGCTGGACAGACTGCCTCTTCCCAGGTGGCAGGACAGGATGACGGACACAGCTGCCCGCCCCGGGCTGGGATGCTGAGGTGGGATGTGGGAGAAGCCATCACTGGCTCTCAGGCTGGTGCGTGTGCCTCAGCACCCAGGGGCTGTGGGTGTGTTCTGCTGGGGAACACTCATCCCATTCCCCTGAGCTGCTGTCCCCTCCCAGGCTGCTCCCACTGGTGATGGACCCCCCCATGCCCCACGGTGGTGCTGGGCCTTGGCTCTGCTTGTCCCAGCTGTAGGCAGATGGGGGGAGCGGGGCCGGGCTTGGTGCCTCAGCTTCCTCCCGCCGCGCCATGGCAGCGCCGCCGCTTTCCTTTGGCTCCGGGCTACGGCTTGTGACTCGCATCCCAGCAGTGTTTCCAGGCAGGAATCCACGGAGCGGGAGGGCTCTGGAGAGGACTTGGCCCTGGTAGCCCTGACTAAGCAGGTTCACTTGGGCTCCATGCCTGCGGGTGGATGTGCACGTGGCCGGGTGGGGGCCAGCGCTGGCCCCAGGGCTGTGGCTGGTGGCCCCAGACTGGCTGCACCCACCTCTGAGGCTGCCAGGGCCCTGAGTGTGCCTCTGGTCCCTTTGGTGCTGGGATGCGTCACCCTGGCTGGCAGAGCTGGGGGACAGGCTGGTGCCGATGGGTGTTTTGGGAGCCAGGGAAAGGCATGGCTGCCCCAGGGCTTTCCTGAGCCTCTGCTCCCTCCAAACCTTGCTGCCCCAATGGGCTGGAACAATGAAAAATGGTTCCATGGTCCTTAACTGCATCCGAGCTGGGGAGGTGACCAGGGGGTGAGGTGGCCTCTGACAATGGAGGGAAGAACCTGGCTGTCACCTGGGTGTCAGTGGGGACACACTATAACCCTTGTCCATGTGCAGTATCTAAGCTGGGTTTTGCTTGGTGCTTACTTGTGGTGAAGCTGCAGAGCCCTGGGCTGAAGCCTGTGGACACGCCAGCCCAGCCCAACCCCCCCCTCCCTGAACACTTGAGCAGCCAAATGAAAACCTGGATTTGAACCCAAAATTCCAGAGGGGAGATGTATGCAAAGGATACAGGGGTCACCACAGCCCACCCAGGGGAGCAGGAGCCCCTCACAGTTGGGTTTCCTGGGCTGCCCCCACACCCGGACCCACTGGAGGTGGGTTGGAGCACCTCCCCCCTTCCCCCTGACACCCCCCCCACCTCCGTCTGCCTCTGCCCCCAGGGATGGACCTCTCAGCCAACCAAGATGAGGAAGGTGACCAGGAGACCTACCAGCTGGAGATCAACAAGGACACCAAGAAATGCGCCTTCAGGACCTACACTGGGAAGTACTGGACCCTCACCTCCAACGGGGGCATCCAGTCCACTGCCTCCACCAAGTGAGTCACTGGCAGTGCTGGGGGTGGGAGAGGCGTGCCTGGGCTTCAGGGACCCCTCTGCATCTTCCAGGGGACTCCAAGGTGGGGGTTTCCAGTCTAGGCGCTCTCCCCAAAATGCTTCCCAGCAAAGGCAGCAAATTCCCCAGCGAGTTGGGGCTGGGCCGGGACTTGCCGCTCACCCGTGATGCTCAGGAAGCCCCTTGGGCCACGTAATCCTTCCCAGCTGGGGCCGGTGAAATGCCTTACCCCACAGTTCAACCCTGGAAACTCCAGAAGTGCCTTTGGCTGGCTGCCTGCCTCCTGCCTTCGAGGAGAGGCCTTCCCACCAGGATGACTGCCACGGTGTGGCTTGTCTTGCAATCCCAGACAGAATCAGGGCCCCCCCAGTCCAGCCATGGCCCTTTCAGAGCTGGCAGGGCAGCAGTAGCCATCCCACCCCACTGACAGCTCTCTGCCCCCCCCAGGAACGCGAGCTGCTATTTCGACATCGAGTGGTGTGACAAGCGCATCACCCTGAAGGCTGCCAACGGGAAGTATGTGACAGCAAAGAAGAACGGGCAGCTGGCAGCCTCCATGGAGACAGCAGGTAAGGGACCTCCTTAGGGACCCCCATCTTGGGGGGTGGAAGGGGGCAGAGTCATCCACTACCCCACGCTGGGCTCTTCCCCAGGGGATGCTCAGGGATGCAGGCGATGCAGTTCTCGGTGTCCGTCGAGATGGGGGGGATGGGTGAGGGGGGTGAGAAGCAGGTGAGGGGCACAGCTCCCCCTCCTCACTGCTGCCTGCCAGCTGTGGTGTCCAGGCCCTGTGCCCCCCCCCCCAGCCTCTCTCACAGCCTCTTCCCTCCGGCGCAGGTGAGACGGAGCATTTCGTGATGAAGCTGATCAACAGGCCCATCATCGTCCTCCGCGGGGAGCACGGCTTCATCGGGTGCCGGAAGGTGACCGGCACCCTGGACTCCAACCGCTCCTCCTACGACGTCTTCCAGCTGGAGTTCAACGATGGGGCCTACAACATCAAGGGTGAGTCCCCAGGGGTGGGAACAGGCTGCGGCGGTGGGGGGGGTGCGCTGGCCCTTGGTGGTGGCTCACGGGGCCACCTCGTCCCCTCTCCCTCTGCCCGCAGATACCACTGGGAAGTACTGGATGGTGGGGAGCGAGTCGTCCGTCACCAGCAGCAGCGACTCCCCCGTGGACTTCTTTTTTGAGTTCTGCGACTATAACAAAGTGGCCATCAAGATCAACGGCAAATACCTGAAGGGCGACCACGCTGGGGTCCTCAAGGCATCTGCCGACGCCATTGATGCCTCCACCCTCTGGGAATATTAATGCACTTTAGCGTCCCTCCCGTCGCCAACTTTTCTTTCCCTTCCTTTGTCCTTGGTTTTTTTTTTCTTCTCAGTTTTGTTTCTCCTCTCTCTCAAGGATTCTCAGACTGGCTCGTCCTCCTCTCATGCCTGAGTTGTGTGGGAGGTGGGTCTGGTCTCCATGAATCTCTGTAAGAACTGGAAAAGTGATGGGGCAGCCTGCCTATAGCTTTGTAGAGGGGTCTGCCTCTTCTCCCATCCCCTCCCACCCTCTTCTGCCACCTCCCTCCAGGTTTGCTGGGCTTGGAAACTGCCGTAACCCCCATCCCGGCCCTGAGCATCACCTTAGGTAGTTTATTTTCCTCTCCTTGACTGGAAAAAAGGGAATGAGATCACCTCTGTGCTCACTGCTGCCATATCACTGCTGGCACCGTCTCTCTGCTGCCAGCATGCCCTGGAGCACCTGTCCCATCCTGCTCCAGCCAGGTGCAGAGTGAAGGTGCTGAGATCAGCCAGCTCCTCCTGGCTTCTCCTGGCAGCTTCTCTCTGCTCCTGGCTTTTGGGGCAGGATTCATCCCCAGCTGAGCTGTAAGAGGTGACCTTACATATCACAGCAGCCCCGGGGACAGGGCTGGCATAAGCCAGCACATGTCCCTGCAGAAGAGCCAGCAAGCCCACATCCCCCTCCCCATCATGTACCTGGAAACGATGTTTTAGGGTGATTCCCATCTGGAAAGCCTCAGCCTTTCATCTCACAAAGCCCCATGCTCCTCGTGTCCCTCCTTGTGCCTCTGGCTCTGGAGGAGCATCGTAGACCCCCAAGGTGGGTCCATCCCAGCAGGTGCTCGTCCTGAGGCTGGTCCTGCTGCTGTGCCTGGCAGGGGGGAGTGTTTTGGAATAGGGAGACACACAGAGCAAGCCCATATCGGGCAGGGGGCTTCATCCAGCCTGCCTCCAGCACCTGGGTCTCCAGTCCTTGCAGGAGGCCGGCTGGGTGATGCGACCTCTCTGGGGCGTTAGCTGGAAGCATCAGCTGCAGATCTTGGTTTACAGAATAGAGAAGTTCCTTAGCAAACTTTGCACAGTGATACTTGCTCAGTACTTTTGTGGTCTTGCTTCCCCCCGGCTCCCTCCCCGTTCCTTCTCCTACAATACTGGAACAGCGATGCGAATCGCTGAGCACCTGATGCTGAATTAGGAACCGCCCGTTCCTACGGGCTCCCCCAAGGAAGGGCAGCTCCTGGTCCTGCTCCCCATCCCCCGGGGCACCTGGGCTCAGCCTCATGCCATCACAGCCCTACTGGAAAAAAAAAAGGAAAAAAAGATGAAAAAAAGACAAAAAAAAAAGACAAAAAAAAAGACCAAAACAGTATTTTTGTTAGTCTCTATTTATATACGCTCCCTGTGGCACTGCGTCCCCGGCTGTTGTCCGTACTAGGTCTGCGTTAGAGATTCCGCTGTTCGTAATGGGTGATGCTGATGCGTTTGTTAGGGTGTTGAAGGGCACTTTATCCTTTGGGGCCTTCCCAGGGCTGGGATTTGCTCCCTGTGAACACACCAAGGAGCCTTTTCCCTCATGGGTCCCCTCTGGGGAGGGAGCACCCATGTGTGTTGTTCCTATTCCCCCCGCGCCCCATGCCAAGGGTGCTCATGGCATCGCTGCTGTGCCAAACCAGGGCCGGTCCCTATCGCCAGAGGCATGGTAGGGGCTTGTCAGCCTTAAAGCCATGTGGAGGGGTAACCCAGAACCCTCCGTAGGAGCTTGGTGCTAAACTCTCAGCTGGGAGAGCGAGTGACCTGTCCCCTACCAGGGGGCACACGGGCCAGGGTCCCTCCCCGGCGCAGGGCATCCCAGCTGGGACTCTACCTCGGCTCTGCACTCACATCCAGGGGCTGCCTGCGCTCGCACGGGCTCCACGCACCCGCCTGGGGACCACGATGCCTCTTGAAGGACCGAGTGTCTTGATGAAGCCCTGAGTGACCCTGTGACTTGGCGCACACACACTTCTCGCTGGCCTTCACCCCCTGCTCCCCCAATTCCGTGTCGCCTCCTCCCCGCCCCCCAGTGTAACTCCCGCTCCGGCTTCTTCCGTGTGACACTAGGTCAACATCTCTCCTGTCTCCTCTTATCGGGTGTCGTGACTCTCTGGAAACATCTCACTCTGAAGATTTAAGTTTTGGGTTCGTTTGGGGTTCTTTTTGGGGGGGTTTTGGTTTTTTTATTTTTTTTTTTTGTAAGTGCCATTTGTATAACTTAAAAAACCCAAAAATAGCTTCAAATGGAGAAAGATGAATTAAAAATAAAACCTGCATTCGGATACGAGCAGCGGTGTGTGGTCTGTTGGGGTGGCAGCAGCCTTCTATCAAGGAGCACAGCTTCGGGCAGGAAGCTCTGGGAGGGGGCCAGAGCCTTTGGGGTCAACTCAAGAGTCTAAGCTAGCTCTAGAGACCCTGGAGGATTTTGGGGGGGGGACACGACACAGAAATGGTGACCCACAGACTCATCTCCACAAAGCAGGCTCCAAGCCACAGCTGGCTGGGGGCTGGGTCACCTCTGGAGATGCTCAGAGCAGTGTTAACCCACTGGGCCCAGGGGCAGCTTTGAGAATGAGCTCTGCTTGGGTTGGGGGGAACAGCACCTTGAAGGAGCTTTTTCTTGCCCTGGCTCAGAGATTTACCCCCCCTACACCAGCCCCAAGGGGGAGGCACCTGCAAGGAGGAGGGCAAGATGGGCAGGGGTCAGCAATAAGCCCCCTCCTCACCTTGGTATAGCCAAGGGGAAGATTAAGAAAAGCAGCCAAGGATGGGGGCGCTTCACCATCCAGCACCCTGAGGCAGCCAAATCAGCCCTAAAACCCAGCCAGCTCCCCTAAGCTCGATGCTGGGGCCAACCTTCAGTTTGGCCACAAAGAGGGGGAGCAGTACATGCCAAGGGAGGGGCTGGAGGACAACTCCATCACCCCTGCTATGAGCAGCCACCCTGTTACTGCCCTGCAGCTCCCGCAGCCCAGCCATGGGTCACCCCCAGGCTCCTGGCTGGCTTTGAACAGGCTAAAGTGGGTTTGCTAGAAGCAAATTTTGGGTAAGGGGGACTACCCAGCCCCCTGGAGCATACCCTGGGCAGAAGGTGCTGCCAGGAGGGACCTGCAACTCCAGACAGGGGTTTAAGTGCCACAGCACAGGCAAAGGAAGGAAGGAAGGACGGACAGACAGATGTTTGTCCGTGCTATAAACAGGGCAAAGCCAAGGCTGTGCGGAAACGCCAGCGCCCACCCTCACCCCTCTGTGTGCGGGAGCCAAGCGTTGGGACCCAGAGCAGCTCTGCCAGCATAGCTGGGGGTCCCTGCACCAGGAAGGAGCCCCAGAGCCGCGGGGGCACCCTCGCCCTGCCCCCCTTCCCCGTTTCCTTTTGATTTTAAAGCCAAATTCCCTATTTACCATCACTCCAGCATGGAAAGGGGGGGGGGGATGTCCCCCCAGCTGTTCCCCACACCGTACGCATCCTGGTTTCCATTTAGAGCGACTGGAAACCATTTTCTCTCCCATCCAGTTTTTCCCCAGGAGCATGTGGAACGCACGGAGCTTTTCCAGGAGGGTCAAACGGGTTTGTGCCTGCAAGACTTCAACCACACAGGCTGAAGATCTGGCAGAAGGATGAGGAGGATGAGGAGGGGAGGGGGAGACGACACAGGGGATGATGCTTTGGCTGTAACAAAGCACAACAGGTAAAAGCCAGATTGCACAAATTTATTTACAAAAATTCAAATTACAGTATAATACAGGAACTTTTTACACACAGAATATCCCAACAGGTTACTACTGGAAGGTCAAGAAAAATATTTTTTGTCTTTTTTTTTTCCCCTTTTTTTTTTTAATAAACCACCTATGTATTTTCCCCTATCGTTATACAAAGTTGCAGAACATGCACATCTTTACAGGGTTTCTGTCTTTTAATATAATGTTTTGCTAAGTGCAAATACTACAAGTTTTTCTCTCCACCTTTAAGGCAAGTAGAACGGGACACTGTAGTTAACCATATGGAGTACCTGGTGAGCGACCGGCCTGGGCACAGCAACCACCCTGTTGCCTCTGAAAGGACAGATGGTTCCAAGGATGGTGGGGCAGGAGGGAAACTGGGATGTGGGAGTTAGGGACCTGATGGGGGGATAGAGCTCTGTCAGGGTCCCAGCTGTCCCCATGCCTCAGCTGCGGAGCAGCTTTTGGGGAAAGGTGGAGTGCTTGGAGCCCAGTGTCACCCCAGGGCCAGTCAGAGGGCTTGGCTGGCTCAGGGCTGCTGGAGCAAGCGCCCATCTCTTCCAGACACAAGCTCACGGCTTGTGGGACAGCAGTCCCCTCTCTCCCCCTTACCTCTACTGAGCTCCTCCAGGATCATGACAGCTGAAGACATCCCAAAGCAGCACAGACCACAGGCACCACCCTCCATCCCTCTTGCCAAGGCTCAGCCCAGCTCTTGACACACACACACCAAAACCCAGGGTGTGAGCACAGGCTCTGGCCACTGCTCCCAGCCACAGAGCGACTCGGCACGCTCGGGCCACCAACTCCACAGCCAAGCTGCATCCCAGCTGCCTGACTCCCTGCACACGCTCCAGGAAGCCCAGAGGGCTGGCCCAAGCCAGCTCTCCAGCCCATAAGATCTCAGCTGTTAAAAACCTGGGATGCCACGCATGGTTCCTCAGACCTGGGTCTATCCTCTTGCTTCCCACTAAGGCTGGGAAGGGCAGCCCTTCCCAAACCCAACGAGACACGCTGCCCTGCCTACTGCAGGAATCACACACTGCAAGCTGGGATTGAAACTGGGCTTGGGGCCCAGCTGAGCAGAAAGTGGCAAAGCTCCTGCAGTGCCCAGACCACTTCCAGAACAAATTAAAATTAAAAAATAAGGATAGCAGCAAGGGAATGCCACTCAGTTGTTAATGCTGGAGAGACCACGGCCCTGAGGAGCTGGGACAGAGCACTCTGCAGGAATGCCCGACCCATGGGCAAAGCCTACAAGTGAAGAAACTGCTAGCAGCTCCAAAAAGTGTGGAAGTCCCCTCTGGGAGACCCTCCTGGGCCACAGAGGATGCTCTGGAGGCTGCCTCTCCCAGGGAGCATCCCAACATCCCCATGCCCATCACTCACTGCACGCCCAAGGAGACACTATGCCTGGAGTGGTTACAGGGATACATGCTAAGGTTTGGCAGAACTGAGAGGCAGAGACAGGGAGTTTTACCTAAACCCAAATAAACCCAAAACAACCACCACAATGCTCAAATTCAGGGAAGCACACCTCATGGGTTCCCAGCAGGAAGGAGCAGGACACTGCCCAGACCAAGCCACACCAGCACAACCAGGTTGTTCATTTTCCACCCCAGCCCTTCTCTCTTCCGAAGGGGGCCTGTACGGACAGCCCAGCCAAGTGCTGTGGGGAAGGGGCTTTGTGCCAACGCTCCTCCCACAGCCCAGCAACCACCCCTCCACCTCTCACAAGGAAGATTTTTCCCTGAACCACCTGCTCCCTAAGCTCAGCAAAACTCACATTTGCCTTTTAACACGCTTTCCCGAAGCCAATTAAGTTGAAACATGCATTTTTTAGAAGTCCTTAAGCACAGTGGACGCAGCCAGCTTCCCTCACACAAGGCTCCAGCTGCAGGGGCTCAGCTATGGGGGGCTCTCTGCTTGCTGCTAGCCTGTGTGGCTACACAAGGGGCTCCTGCCACAGCACACACACCGCTGCCCATGCATCTAACCAGGTACTTGCCCCAGCAGTTTTCACAACAAAGGGTGTGGGTTTGGCTCCAGGTCGTTCTCCAGCTGCTGGAAGGAAAGGGGGGGAATGGGATTTGGGATACTGGATGAGAGTGGCAAAGCCAAAGGCCACGTTTGGGCAGAAGGGGGGAAAATAATAAATATGGAGCCCTTCAAAGGGTAAGTTTGGTTCCGGCAGATTTGGGTGCTGGATTCTTCTGGTGCTTGCTAAAGCCCCAAGGCAGAACCTGGCCCTGGGCTACCTGCCCTCACTCTGCTTGCAGAGTGAGAAACGCTGAGGACACGGCATCAACGTGGTTTGAACGATTTATTTCTGCTGGGAGGTGCTAACAGGTCACAGGGATGCAGGAGAACAGGGGAACTCCAGCCTCCTGCCTCTCTGCAGGCAGAGGGGCAGCCAGTTCCTCTGACTTATTCCCAAAGGCCTTACTTGGGTGCCAAGCCTCTCCTCCCTTCCCCCAAGACTCCCTCAACCATGCAGCAGCTGCTCCAGTGAGCAGGAAGGCAGGATTGGTTTTTTGGGAAGTCCCCAAGGAACGGCTGCATCCCTGTGCTCCACAAAGTCTCATTCTCCCCTCCCAACAGCTGCCCCAACAGGCTCTGCCAAAGGGAAATATCTGGATGCCCAACATAGGGAGAGAGCCCTGGAAACACAGCACTGAGCCCTGCTGCAGCACAGGCTGAAGTGTTCGACTGCAAAGGTTCAGAGAAGCTCTAGAGAGGGTGCAGTGCAGGAATGCTGAGTCAGCAGGTCCCCTCGCAGCCGGCTAAAGGAACCAGGGTGGGGAGGGAGCTGGAGCAGGAAGAGGGGTGACGTTGCTGGGGGGGCTGTGCCCTGCGCTGACTCTATGCTAAGTGCTGTTTGAGCCGGGTCAGAACCGGTGTCGGGGCTGAGGGCCAAAGTGCATAGGCAAGTTGTGCTCCAGCTGAACGTTCATCTGGGGGAAGTCGTAGTTCACCCTCATGTTGGGTAAGGGGGGCACGTAGGGGGCAGGGATGGGGCCGATGTTGAGGGGGATGTTGTTGTACATGGGACGGACAGGAGGGAGCGGGAAGGGAGGGTGCACGAAGGGGTAAGGGGGCATCCGGGGTTGATGGAGGTTCTGAGGAACAGGTCTAGGGATGACCTCGATTCTCTGGATTTTCTCCACGGGCTTTTCTGCAGGAGGGCCGATCCGCTTGAAGCTGTTCTCTGCAGAAATGGGACAGAAAAGAACCGGTCATCCCACCAACACCAAACCCATCAAGCTCAGTTTTACCTTTGCAACTGGCACCCTCCAGCTGCAGGATGTGCCTTGGCACACTCCTCCTCAGCATCGCTTCCTTGCTCCTTCCACACTCCAGGAGCGCAGCACCAGCTTTCCAGGCTGGCTCCTTTCCTCAATACCATACTACAGACAGCAAACACCACCTTCTGCAGGGTGCAGGGCAGCCCCTTTCATGCCCCTGTGCTCCTCCCACCAGAGCACAGAGGTTCTGCTGCCCTTCAGCTCCCTTGGCAAGCAGAGAGGAAGGAGAACAGCTCTGCACACCCAGGAGATGCAGTGCCACGTGTGAGCCAGACACTTGTGGCTGCCCACGGTGCCCCAGCACACAGCACCGCTTTGAAGCCAGACCCATTCCCAGGAGGGACAGGGTGACAGCTTGTGCTCCTCTCTGGATGATGCCTGGCACAGCACAGCAGCACTTGGGGAAGCCTGCAAACAGGAGGGCTGTGGGAAAGACCCAATGGAGATCCAGAGGCTTGGTAGGAGCTGGGAGCCCCGTGCTCTCCCAACACACTCTGCCTGGTCTCTAAAGTGCAGGTAAAGCCCGTGACTTACCCCCGTTTTTCTTCCTTTGCTCCTCTTCTGCCTCCTTCTGAATCTCCTGAATTATCTTCTCATCATCTTCCTAGAAACCACAGGAAGCATCAAGAGTCAGTGGGACAAGTCCCACCACGGCAACCTTCAACTTCCTCAACACTGCTCTGCTTCTCAGCACCCGATCGTGAGGGGAACGAAAGGTGCATTCAGCTGAACCATCCTCCTTGGGGGGTGACCCAGGTTTAGTCAAAACCAAGGCTGTGACTAAAGGGGACAGCACAAGGAACGCGTGCAGAGCCGAGCCTACTCTCTGGAGTACGATTAAGAGGCTTTTCCAGGGAGATCACTGCTACAATTCATTGACTTGATGGAAACCAGAGAACAGCAACCCAGCTCCGCCCACCCGAGGAGCTGCTGGAGAGCAGTTAATCTTTTAAATGGCAAAAGGCTATTAAATATTTACGCTACTCTAGCACTTCCAGAGGTTTTTGGCCCAACAGCTGGAATTAACACAACTTAAATCCCGGCTCTAGTAGCTAAACAGTGCTGTGACGAGGCCATTTAGATCTTATCTGTAACTCTGAGGAGGACATAAATTGCAGTGTGTTTCTCTAATGTCTATCTAGAGGTTGTAGCAAGAATATTTAGACCCTGCTACTCAACAAGAACAAGCCAGAAATTGAAACCGTCCTTCTGCCTCTCATCATCTGCAGTTCTCTCAGCCCAACGTAGCAGTAGCAAGGCCAAAGAAAGCCTCAGGTGGATGCAGGTATCTACAGAGCTGGCCTTCCCACCACGATGGCCAAAGTCCTGGAAGAAAGCTATGAAACTCCTGAGCTAGGAAAGGCTTTGCCTGGAGGGAGAGCTGTGGGCACCAAGGGCTCATAGGGTCCAGACAGCTCCTGGGCTTCACACAAGGTGACACCAGCATTGGCCCAAAACCAGAGAATCACCCCGACCCACGTCAGCACCTGCTGTCCCCTCCCAACAATGGCTGTGAAACAGCTCTAAGGGCAATGAAGATGACACCAAGGAACTGAGGAGACAACACCCTCCTCGTGCCAGGCAGCAGATGCTCTGCTGGCCATATGTGCAGCGATGGCAACAGAGATCCTCCTGCTCTCTGCTGGGCCGCATCTGCTGCTGCTTCATGTCCATTGGGACCAAACACTACCTGGCCCTCTCAGAAACCAAATGGGAATAGCTGTGCCTCCCAGACAGCATCCGTACTTGCATCAGGAGGTATTAGGGAAGAAGGCCAAGAACAGGAGCTGCTGGGTGATGCACAGAACCCCTATGAGCCACCCTAGGTCTGCCCACATGCACAGGAGCGCTTGGTTTGGTTCATGGGGTCACCTGCAACGTGGCAGCGTGGCAGGAGGGACACCCCAAGCCCCACATACCCCACAAGCACAAGACTTTCTGATGTTACTCATCCCAACTCCAGCACTGCCAAGCCTGTACTTTTCTCCCTGAATGCTCTCCACGTGGAGAGCATCCTCTCTTTTGCAGAGCTCTAGGGCCAAATCCGAAACACTTTACACCCGCAGCCACACTGATATTATTTCAAGCCCAGCCAGCTTCCCAAGCCCGATCTCAGGGCCCTGCACGTGTGCAACAGCAATGCCTGGGAACTCAATGAGATGTCCCCTCCTCCTGCCACCAGATAGGGTTTCCCTGGGAGTCTGGAGTTACCCTTTTCAGCAGAAAGCCAAACTCAATGCTTCCCTCCCTTATTCTGGAAGCCAATGGTTAAAATTAAGACTTTCCAGGACACACTTCGCCCCCACCCCACCCCCAAAGCGGGCTGCTTCCACAGGCTGGTAATTACAGCCTGTCTATCTCCATAAGAGCTGCCAAAGAATGGCTCCTTGAGCCTACACAGAGCTTCTAACCACCCCCAGGTACCCAGCTGCGACGATCCCCAGCTGGAAAACAACCCAGGCATGCTCTCCAACTCGCAGCCAAATATCCCCTGCTCCTTCGCTGCCCAAGCAGTGCTATCAAAGGGCAGCCCCAAAGCTTCAAGATTTCCATTTATTTTTCTTCATGGAACATTTCTGTGCAACGCTGTTGAAAATGGAGACAGCTTCTTCTCCCATCACATGGCTGATTACTGGAAACGATGTGCCTGAAGGCTTTCTGTTTAGTTATATGACAAGAAATATATTCTAAGCTCAACTGAACAACATCACCCTGTCTCCTCTCCTCACACAAAGGCAGAGATGTCTCCTCTTAAAGCCTGGGAACATAAAAACATTCCTTCTAACTTAAAAAAGCTTTTGAGTCTCGGATTGATTAGCCCCCTGAAACAGCACTTTCCTGGGACACCACCGTCCCTCCATCACCACTGGAGATGCTGCAGCCCCCACAACCCCCACTGTTGATACCGCTCAGTCCTGCAGAAGTCAGGGGAGTCAGGCACATCAACAACACAACTTTACGAGATCCTCCCGTGGAGAGGGCCCCAGTTTAAACTGCAGCTGACCTCTACAGCTAATGAGGGATCGACCAAGCCATCTGCCCCCAGGGCTGGCGAGCCAGCTGCAAGCACACCCAAGGTGATGCTGGCTCCAATTACCGCATCTCCCTGAGCTCCGGGGAAATGCGCAACAGCAAACCCCATCTGCCAGCTCCCCAAAACGACATCTATCTTGCAAGGACAACATAAACCACGTCCAGTCGAATGCAACAGCCAGAGATCCCTACTCAACCCCATCCCCTCTCGGTCTTCAAGAGGGAGGACACCCTGCAGCACACCCAGGGTGCATAAAACCAGCCCCGGATCGGGATGACGAGTTCCATGACCGCAAATCACAGCGGAGGCGTAACAAGCTGCATCTTCAGGAGCAGAAGTTATCGGCTTTGTTGCTTCTCTGCTGATAAAAGCATGTTCTCATAGTGGAAGGCTGGGAAGTGTTTGTCCTTAACCCCCACATACCAAGCCTTGGCTTACAATTTTTTTGCATCAGTGGATCTGGAAAACCAGCATCCGTTACTACCGAAGGGAGAAAAATCTACGGCACAACGTGCACCTTCCTACCCAAGGAGCCACCACTGAATCTGGCAAGAGATGAAGACACAGCTCAGCTCAAGACCTGCAGGATTTAGGAAAGATCCACATCCCAGACAGAACAAAAACCTGATGATACACACACAGATAATTTTAGACTATTTGTGAGGGAAAGCTGATGCCACAGTTTCTGGTTATTACATATCGTACCGGCGTGGATCATAATTAAACCCCCCCAAAATATTCAACACATGCAACAGTGATTTCTGCAAAACCCCTCTAATTCTCTGAGAAGCAAAGGCTGGGTTTTGATTCCACAGTAATTGGAGATGACAGATTCATCTAAGGGTGAAGCACCCACACCAAGCTCCAAGTTTTCATCAGCACACTGCTGGCTGGCTGCTGCGATAAGAAACCGGTCGATGTCACAGGGGGCGGAGGCTGCAGCACGATTTCCAAAGCCTCTTGTGTCCGTTTGCCTGAGCGGGTTCAAGTCCCTTAATAAAGGATTAGATTATAATTTTAATAGCCTGTTCGCAGGCTGTGTGGATTGAAAGGATTTATCTTGTCAAGGTAACAGTCATCTTCCTGTCAGCTGCCTTGCCTGCAGCAAAAGAGGAAGAAAAAGGCACAGAAAGCAACTCCCCCAAATCCTGGGGAGGGGGGTTCAGCCCACATGCTTTTTGAGCAAGGATGTAACTTGGCTCTCCTCCCAAGAGAGAAAATGCTACAGCGTGGCCCTTCCCTGTGCTCCGCTGCATCACGGGAGAAGGGAGGTGGCCAAGAGAAGAATGCAAAGGATCTATGAGATGTATTCACCCTCCTTATCTGCAAACGCTGTGGAAAGCAAACGCTGTTATTAATAGCTGCTGCGTTTTTATGTGGCCAAACAGGACCGAGCTTTCCCCACAACTGGCAGCAGGATCCTCTTCGGAGGAACCATCTCCAGTCTCTGTAGCCAAAAAGCCAAACGTTCATCCCTGGCCAGTGTGAGAGGGGCTGAGAGCCTGCCTGTGTGATCTGTGAGAAGATCTGGGCATGGAGGGGGCTTTTCCATTCAGCCCTCTCCCATTGATCCTAGGGAATGCAGCGAAGACAGAGCCAATCACAGCAGGAAGGATGGCTCGGCTCTGTGGATGGATTAACTCCGGAGCTGGGCTGGGTTGCTAAGCAAGGCACCTTTTCATGGCAGGGACACAACACTGGTGCAGAGAAATCCCACCTGACATCCATGTAGGGTCCAGCATGCAGAAAGAGCCGCCGGAGACCCCCACAGCCCATGGGGAAGATGAAAATACAGCAGCAACGGAGATAAAAGCTCTCCAAGTCACACAGAGACAACGCCCCCCCTCCAGTAAAACCTCCTCTGCTCACAACAAAAGTACATGGACAAAGCTTTAGGAGAGCTCTGTTTTAATCTGCGGAGCTTCTCGTTATCTTTAATTATTAAGTGTCACAGGAAAACAGCTGCCTGCCTCCTGAAAGAGCAAAAC
The DNA here is from genome assembly GCA_022605575.1 of Laterallus jamaicensis coturniculus. NCBI lineage: Eukaryota > Metazoa > Chordata > Aves > Gruiformes > Rallidae > Laterallus > Laterallus jamaicensis. Next base: position 9,587,502 of record JAKCOX010000020.1, on the reverse strand, counting down.
CAGGAGACCTGGTGACTATTTCTGGGCTGTGCAACCCCTCCCCTGTCTTTAGAAAGTGCCTTCCCCACCTCCTCCCCACCACCTCCCCCCCCCTTCCTGGCTTTTCAGCGCTTTCTTTTTCCACATACGTGTGGCCACAGCCGTTCCTAATAAACTTGAAATGATTTTTCACGACAGAGGCTTCCAAAGGACTAAGGGGTTTTGTTTCAAATCATTCCCAGATCAGCTGCGGAGAGCCTGAGCAAGAACAGGCATGGGGCTGTCTCCGGCGTGTTCCTCCATGCAGCAGGAAGCAGGGGATAAAAGCTGTGTTGTAACTGGAACAGGGCATCCGCAGTGCTGCAGGAAAAGGGGGGCCACCACAGGGATGAGGAACACGCCGGCGTTCCAAGGAACGGGGAGTTATTTTAGCAACAGGCAATTCCCTATCGCTGGCTGGCTGTGAACACCACAGATTAACAGTCTGCTTATGATTAAGGCGTTTTATAGCACCAAAACCACCCCCCCTCCTCAACCAAACACCCTAAGTTTAGGGGTGCTTCTTCCCTCCCCTCCCTTCTGAATCCTAAAGGCAGTGCTGTGTACTTCATTCATGCATTTGAAGTTTTACACTGTTTTTGCTCATTATCTTCTAGTGCTGGAAGGAGGGATAATTGCAAACACCTTAAACTGATTCGTCTCCTGCTTTGAGCTTTAATGATGGGCTTTTGGGGGGGTCTTTTAACAGTTTGCTGAAGACATCTTAAACTTGAAAGCCCAAAAAAGCCGCTCTGCGTTATTACTGATAGCCCAAAGATGAGTATTCCATGAAAACCAACACATGTGAGAGCAAAGCTGGGTTGACCAGAATGGAATGCATTAGTCAAATTGCATAGAGGGATTTCAGCCTCAGGTTTGCACCCCCTATATTTAGAAAAGAGGGAAAACGCAGCCCCCAAGTCCCAGAGGCTGCTGTTTGCAGAGCCAACTCTCACCGCTCTGTCCCGAGCTTTGTCTCTGGCAATATTGCATCAGCCCCTCCCGCAGCCAGCAAGGTCTGGTGAGTGGAGCCAAAGCCAGCACGGGCTGCAGAACAAGCACACGAGGACTTCTGGCCAAGCAGCTTAGTGACAAGAGCTCCTGGCCCATGTTCATGTCCTAGGGGGGTGCAGGGCACTGATTAGCTCTAGAAGAAACGCAGCGATTAAGCGATTACTGCCTGCTACCCTGGAAGCTGCTGACCACAGCTTGATTGCAGCTTGTCTCTGAGCCAGCAAATATTGCATCAATACTTTTAAATCAGCCTCTGATTACAGCACAGGACAAGATTTTAACTGAGCTTTTTATTGTGGGAAATTCTGAAGCGTCTGCTTTACTCTCTCAAGATCATCTGAGACAAAGACTAACAGATGCTGCAGTTCCTAAAGGACTATCTTTGATTTGGTTTTAACCCAAGCTGATGAACAGGTTTACTAGTGCTTTCTCAAGAAGCATTTCTGAGTCAGGAAGCATTAAACATCTGGCAAAGAACAAAGGTTCCCTCTTTTAAAGAAAACTGAATTTTGCTGTAAATAACGGGGACCTAAAACAGACCCTTCAGAAAGGTGTGAAATTATTATCCAGGTCTGACAGAGAGCTGAAGTCTGCCCAGGGCACTGACCGTGCCACCAGTCTGCTGTGAAGACAGTTCTGCAGTTGAACGTGTACTCAAACGCATCAGAAATCAGATGAGGAACACCCCATCACCCTCTGGCAGCCAAGCTTGGGTGCCACCCGTTTACCCCTGTCTGTTTTGTAGCAGAGCCCAATCCAGGGAGAGGAGCAGCAGCTCCAAAGCAATGGGCTGTGAATTCCACAGGTAACGAGATGACCCAGCCTCATCTTCTCTGCACTTGCACACCCAGGGCACAGCTGCCAACATGTGCCAGCCCACACTAGATCCTCTCTTCCTACATACACTGCATCAGCTGCCTACTGACTTCAACAGGATGGAAGACATGGAGCCAGAAGAGAGAACAGAGGAGTTGAGAACAGCATGAGAAGATGCTGGGATCCCTCAGATGGACATTGTCCCTGACAAAGGAATGGACACTACTGATGCAATGGTGTTTTGCTCTTTCATATCCTTAAGTCAAGATTACAAATTTGTTCCCCCTCTTCACCCCTACCACGTTAACTCCTGTTTACATGTCCCACAGGAGAGTGCAGATCACCCAGGTGGGACTGGGTTGGGGTGACTGAGCCCCTTCAGAAGGGGCACGGCACACACACATCTCCATCACTTCAGTCTCAGAAGCCAAGAGCTGACCTTCACCTTACTCTTTGCACTGCAGCGAGGACAGTCGCCCAACGTCCCCTCCCCATCCCACCAGCACTCTGTCTCAAAAAAGAAAGGAAAAAAAAATAGGGGGAAAAAAAAGAAGGAGCAGGCAGTGCCAGGTCTTTGCTGACGGTGGGAAATTTCTCTTTGCCACAATATTGGTTAATTAGAGAGCTGGAAGGGGGCTGGTGACAGTGCAGTCTTTGTGCTGCTTATTTATTTATTTATTTTAAAGTACAGTACGAGCTTTTTGAGAGGCCTCATGTTTTCTCTGGCTCTGAACAAATGCCATCACCCAGCATAATCAGCAGCCTGATGGAAACAAAGGACGCCAGCACTGCTGAATCCTGAATTGCATCCTGGTGGAAAACAGGGAGGAGTGGGACAGGAATCTGAGGAGCGAGACAGGAATCTGAGGAGTGCATAACCAGGTGTTGGAAGCACTATGGGGTGTCTGGAAGGAGGTGTCTGTGTTTAGTTTAACACCTCACATTGATGGGATAACACAGGGAATAAAGGCAGGCAAGGACTAGGAAGTTTATGCTGGGTGAGACATCGTGGGGAGATCTCCAAGAGCCTGCAAGTAGAAGGGAGAGATTTAGAGTGGCTTTTCCTCTGCTCTGTGCAAGTGCAGGACTGTGCCTGTCACCTGCAGAACAAGGGGCTGGCAGCAGCCTCTGCAAGCTCTCTGCAAGCTGCAGCAGTCAGAGACAAAGAAACCTTAGAAAAACGAAGCTCAGACAAGCCCTGGGAACGAAGCTCCACATTCAATTGGCTCCATCGATTACCAAATCCAGGAAATTCAACTCCTGCTCCTACCTACTCCCCTTTCAGATTTCTGGTCTTGAAGACCTCTAGTTACAGAGATGCTGCACTAAGTTTTCCCATGCTTGTCACAGCTACAAGCTGTATTAAGTTACTACATCTTCCCTTATGGCTCAGGCCATGGCTCAGTTCTTCCTTTGCAGCTGTTGACAACAGCTGTGAGAACGGACCCAACTGTAACCTCGGCCCCTCATCCTGTGGGCAGAGCTCTCAGTCTCTGCCAAGGGACTCACAGAGCAAGCAGAAGGTCTGGGCACCAAAATGACAGGACTCTCCTCACGTTCTGATGCTGTACCGACCCATAACTCTGCTGCAAAACCAGGCCCAGTAATGCCAACGCTGGCTACCATGCCCGGTGCCAGCACACAGTCCCTCCAACCAGCTCCTTTCACAAACCCACTCTGCAGAACATCACTCAGAGCGCTTCCAACCTCATCTACCAGGGGCTGGCTTTCCCCAAAGCAACACCAGCCCCTTCCCAGTTGCAGTCAGATGCAACTCTGTGCTGATGCAGGCTTCCAGTGTGGTTTCTAGCCGCCTTAGGAGAGGAAAGGAATTGTGCTGCCTAAAACCAGTTGTTTTCCTCTGGTGGAAGACACGTATTTCAATGTTGTCAGCACAGAATGGTAATTAAAATCAGAGCATGAATCGTTCACAAGAGTCCTTCGTTACTTACTGTGGGATCTGTCCAGAGGGAGCACTTTGCACAGTCCTGGCAGGGAGCCCCGGGCGAGCGGGGGTGCTGGCAGAAGTGGTCGTACCCGTTGATGGCAGCCCGGCAGAGGTAGCACATCTGAGCGCCGCAGCGGCAGGACATGCGGTTACAGCCCTCTGATTTAATCAGGCCTGTCCCACACTTGTGGCATTTTCTAATTCGGGCAGCTGTCATCTTCTCTTCTCTGAAATGCAACAGGAGGGAGAAGAATTAAGAGATGAGACGTTTGCAGTCACCAGCCTGTGGTAACATTACTGCCACTTTACCCCAGTGATGCTTTAACCCCCCTTTCCCAGTGCACCTCTCCCCTCCCTCTTTCCTCCAATGCCATCCCCCACGTTCCGCTGCTGTTCCAAGGAGGTCTGGGCTCAGCTCCACTTGGAGCCGACCCACGACAACTCAAGAACAAGTTAAGTGAAAGAAAGTCAATCACTGGCTGCACGCTGCCGGCCCAATCCCGGTTTCCATGCGAGCTGGAACGCTGTGGTGCCCAGCTCTGGCTCAGGAGGAATGTAAGCTGTGAGTCAAAAGACCAAAAAGGCACGTGGATGCTTGACTTGGCTGTGGAGAAATACAGCCTGGGAGATAAAGTTCAGGAAAAGAAAACCCTTGGCTGTCATCTGCTAGCTAGTTTTATGTTTGCCTGTTGCTCTGGCTACAAAGTTATCACAACCATTTTTTAATGTATATGTGTATATATATATATAAATAAATATAAAAAAAATATTTATAACCAGATTAATTTGGAATTTGTGACATTTAAATCAGCAATTGAAAAATAATCACATTTTTCTGGGCTTTGCCCAGCCTCTTTAAGATTCCCTACGCAGTGGTTAGTGCTTTAGGCTCAAGTGATGGGTTTTAGTGCTTTAGTTTCCAGTGGTTAGTGCTTTAGGCTCAAGAGATGGGTTTTAGAGGTTTAGTTTCCAGTGGTTAGTGCTTTAGGCTCAAGAGATGGGTTTTACTCTAACAGCACAAACGGGAATCAAGGACAAAGCGCGGTCCCTGTCCCCGAGAGACATCCTGGCAGTGATGTGCACTCAGTGCAAAGGCACAGCTCACAGCAATGCTATTTTGGCCCAGAAATGGGAGGAAAGCCTCAGTCATTTAATTAAAAGACTTAAGAATCTAAGTTGTCATCCTAAGGGCCAATTTTCTGACCACTGGAGATCACGTTACAATTTAATTCACAACCTAGAAGTGAAATCTGATGACAGAGAGTAACGAGGCTGATTTCATTGAGGGAAGCACAGTTCTCCAGCTGTGCTGACCTGACAGTGGGGAACGATCTTCCCTAGCCAGGCATCTCCACCCAACCTCTTCAGTGGTCCTGCAAAGTCAACATATGTTTGGGAGATGACAGGGAGGTATTTGCGAGGAGGATCACAGCAGCAAACCAGGCTACAGCACAGCCCCACAAACCGCTCCGTCAGCACAACCGGAGGAGCAGGGAACAGCGAGGTGGGAACTTCAGCTGCCTCACAGCCACACAAAGCTCCCACACAGTTATACCTGGTGTGACCTGCACCCAGGAGTTTGGAGAAACACTAAAAATAGAGACAAAACCCCCCTCCCCAGAGCTTGAGACTGATTTTCCTCAGAGCTGCAGCTGCTCTTCCCTCCGCTACTCAACAGGATGCTGCCAATGCAGATTTTTTTCTTTTCCTTGTGTTTTTTTTTTTGGAAAGTTTGAGCAAGGCAGGAAGCTTGGCCTGACCTCCAGCTGTGCTTCCCTTTCCTTATGCAGGGCTTCAAAAGGAAGTTATTATTGTGCCAGGCAGTAAGACTCATCTATCCCCAGCAACGTCCTGCTAAAGGTTTTCAAACTGAGTTGTTGTATTTTTTTCCTTATTAGGGACACAACTCATTCCTCTTCCCTTTCCATCCTGCTTTCCTACAGGGAAAGGTGAAGCAGAGGAAAAATGTAGGATCAAATTTGTAAAAATTTGTTCTGAACTTGGGACAGCGGGATGAGCAAGGAACAGTCATTCAGCCTCTCGATGGTGGTGGAGCTTTCCAGCCTTTCCTCATCCCAGAGAGACTAAATCAGAAGGGAAAGGGGGTGGACAATGTGGACAAGTCTCATTTGGCTGCACTGGACGTGCAGCTCCATGGATGAGATAGAAAATTTTGTCATTTACTGCAGCTAGTGAGAGATGAAACTTTAGGAGATTTGGTGAAATGCTAAAGATTTACCCCTGAGTAGTTTAAAATACAACAATTCCAACAAAAGACATGCTTCTGGAAGAAAACACATCCCCTCCCACGGAGCCAGAGAGTTCAGTACCTGAGCAAACTGCTCATTGTCACCAGTCCAGATTTTCAAGGGGTAATAAGGACTCACTGTGACTTGTGCAACACCTCCCTTCTTCCCCCACAGCAACGCTAATGGAGGTTTCTCACCTCGGAGCAGGACCAGGTGCCAGTCTGCGAGACACCGGGCCAGCCAGAGGAACAGGCTGGTCTGGTGACAACTTTCCCACGTTCTTCAATTACTGGCTGGATCGGCCGCCAAGTGTCTTTCACAGAAAGAAATCCCATCCTGGGTGCCTTCTGGCCCCTCAGCTTTGACACCCCTAGGACCTGCCTGATGGAAGGTAGCGGCACCCAGCAGAACTTTAGGGCCTCTGCAAGTCTCAAGAACAGAGGGGTTTCTCACTCCCTCCACACCAGAGTGTATTGCCCTCCCACGTTCATCCACCCCCATAGTTCTGCCTGGTTGGGGAATGTGCTTACATGGATGTCCTGTATTTGATGTCATCCTTCTCAGCCAGCTGCTCGCAGGTGAGGTTCATGTGCTCCTTCCACAGCCCCTGGCACTTCCGACACGTTTCCTGAGGGGGATAACAAGTATTAAAGAAAGAAAAGACTCAGCACACTGCTAACAGCAGTAAGAATTGGAAAAAATCCCATCTCTTCCCCCACCATGCTGCAAGTACCCAGTTGAGGGTGGGGCTGGCAATATGGCACATAAGTCTGCAGGTCTTTCCTTTACCAAGGACCTGGAGAAGTCCATCAATAATGAACCAAGAGTTTTTCCAAGGTATGAGAACCCAGGTACAAAACACAACTGTAAATCCTAGTTCACCTAAACTCAGAGAACAGCTACCAAGTTCTCTGGTTACTGCCCTGAGGTGACTGCACGGTGCCAAAGGACATCAGGTTCATCTGTTTCCTGGCCAAAGTCCTTCACCTGCATACAAAGGGCTTTAGTGCAGCTGCATCCAACCCCCACATCACCGTACATACAAGCAAATCCATATTATGCTTTGTAAAACCTCAGAAAACAAAAGTTAAAACAGCCTATGCTTTAAAAAAAGCTTAAAAATAAGCAAGATCCGGACAAATGTCCATAAACCAGACGTGGGATATAAACAAATATTTCTGGATTTAACCAGGAGAGCGGAACTGAACTCAGAGCAAGTGGCTACACAATCCTGTTCTTGTACACTCTTTAGGAATCAGGCTGGAATCTGGGACTGGTAAAGCTGCATGGAGCAGGAGAGCTGTGGAGGCACTACTGGCACGGGAACAGGGACTAACGCTGGGGATACAGCCCATTTTTTCAGTTGGCTGGCCAAGGAAAACATAATTTTGTTTTGGGTCAAACAAGAGATTTTTCCTTTAATTTAAGGAAGATTAAAAAAAGATCCAAATCAAACTTGGAAAAAGTACACGTTTCACAATCCAACTGTTTCATCTTCAGGATGGCTGGGGCTCAGGCTTTTAAATCCAACTTTCTTCCCCCCTGGCAGGAAAAACCCATATGGCTGTGAAGCATCCTCTTCCCTTCAGCACCAAAGAAGGTCCCAAAAGAGCTTTGCCCGAATCCGGTCACACTATTAGCAAGAGACAAGAGCTGCAGGGACAGATCTTTACTGATTGCATTACCTTCATGTGATTCTATTAAAGAAGTTGGACATTTATATGAGATGTGATAGAAGTAACTGCTCAGAGACACACGTAGGCAGCGAGGCGCTTTTGATCACAAATCAGACAAACAGGATGAAGACCAAAGCTTCCAAGGAAGCCACCCCTAGGAGGGGGTGCTAAATGTTGACTTGTTTGTATTTGTGCTCACTGGGAGACATGCAACAGCTTGTGCTTTTCATCTGGAGAATTACAGGCTCCTGGTCCTGGCTGGTGAGCCGGACGTGTTTGCACATTGCAGGGTAAGGGGTGTAGCAAGAGGAGAGCCAAGCATGTGGCTGTGCCCCGAGAGCTCAGCACAAGGTTTTGGGATCTCTCACTTTGCAAACTCACCCTCTGGCAGGCAGGAACTAGTGCTGGGGTACAGTAAATGCCTTGGTCTTGCTGATCCTCGTGAATCATTCACCATGCCCTATGTTTTCCTGCTAAAGCCGTTCAAATGGGCACCATTCTGCATGCATTCATTGGCAGGCCAGGCCTGGCTGTTATGGGCACAGGAGGAGCAGGCTTAGAGCCATTCATGCACCTCGATGAGGACCCACCTTCTCCTTTGATTCTCGATGCCTGGCCGCATGCCATTCCCAGATCAAAAGTGCTGCAGTGGGGTTTTTTGTACCTACACCGATGGTTAAAGCCAGTCCCTGGAGCCCTGCCACACAGAGCCACTTTCACACGCCAGCAACAAAGATTTAACAGCTTTTTGCCAGAAGGGCTGGCACACTTTCCAGCCAGGAGCCTACTATTCCCAATTACTGAACTCCAGGAGCCTCCTTCGCTGCCGAATTAGAACCGATGCCCTTCTGAAGCAGATGGTGCCGCTTATACTTTTGTACCAAGTCATTCCCTTTGCCTTTTGTCTCTGCCACCAGCCTTGCTTCACAGGCTGCAGCTTTTTAAAGCCAACACTCTCCCTTGAGCTGAGGATGCTGCTGTTACTTGCCAAAGAGTTGTCTCCTACATCCGGGCAAAGGGATTCCTGTGGAGGCAAGGAGATGGGGAAGAGGCACAGCAACACAGATTACCTAACGTGCTGGGACAGTGTGAGATGGAAGGGGTCAGGTTCTCCGTGCTACTGTGACCACTGCCCAGCAAGTGCTCTCGTAGCTGTGTATGTTTTGGGGATCCCTCCCCACGGCGATTTAGCTACAGGGAGCTGCAAACCCACAGGCAGCTCTGCCTGGTTCAATGCACCCTGTGAAGGAGATGTCCCCATGGTTTCCTAACTCTGAGTGTCACCTGGTGCTGCTGCCAACCAAGCCAGGTCCTCTCCAAGAGCAAGGCAGGAAGAAAACAGACCACACGAGTGCCATTAGCAGGGCTTGATGCAGCTTCTCCCCTTGTCCTACCCAAGGCAATGGTACGCTGTTTTGGAGCTACAGGAACCCACGCTGGACCCCTCTGCACAGAAGTGGGGAGAAAGCCCATGGTTCAGACAGAGGCAGATGCTCCAGGGCCATAACTGAGCTCACAGCTCTCACCTGAGAAAAAGGCCTTTTTAAATTTTCCCTCTTCCTTGAATCCAACTCACCCAGCTGCTGAGGGTTTTGCACACCTCATGTGATGACAATTCTGATTGCTACAGCTTCCACAGGGGGTTCTTTTATTTCAGAAACAGCTTTCACTTTGCTAAAGAAACACACTGTGCCATTACCATATTAATTAACCTAAACAGACAGTAGGATGGCTGATTTTTCACAACCAGCCTATATCACTCCTATTCCAAGAGCAGCTCTTGGCACCAGGACTGGCTACCGCAATATAAGGCAGCGCCTAAACCCACACAAAGAGGGAATGAGTCCTTCCCAGCCCTCAAATCTCCTACTCCAAACCTAAGGGCTGAGAAATGGGAGCACTAAAGACGCTGCCCAACTCTTCCAGCAGACACAGGGTTACCTGATGTGGGAAAGCACGTTTTGGTTTAGTTTTAATGGCTTTTCTCTTAAGTTCCTAATTTCTGGAGGCTGTATTTTCCACCAGCCTTTCCCCTGCCTGCTCCTTGCGGGCAGGTAGAGCTAACACAGCTCTCAGCACAAGGAGAAGCAACGTGTTTGCAAGCCTTGGCATCAGCAAATGGCTCCAAACCAGGCACGGATGCAGGAGATTAAGTATCTGCTGCCCAAGCTTGGCAGGCAGGCTGGGACAGTCCATTAATGTGTCGAGCTGGGACGGCAGAGAGAGGATGTGATGGAGAGGGTGTTTAATCACACACTGTAATCTCCTCACTGTACATCTGTTAGAGGTAGTGGCTCCGTTTCCTCTCACTGGCTGCCAGGAAGCAGCCCGGATTAACACAAACATGTTTGGGTTCAGGAGGATCCTTTGTTCCCAGGGTCAGCAGTGCGGATACACAGCTTTCTGTGCGCAGGGCCAGCCTGGCTAAAAGCGGCCACTTTGCTTTTAGCATGGGCACTGCAATCCTTAAACACCCTTGTTCATCATCCCTGCACCTAATGAAGGTAGATGAGAGTGTTCTATGGGAACATAACAGGAACATAACACCTTCTTCAGCACTTCCACTGGTACTTGCAAGGGATCCTACAGTTTTAAAACACTGCCTAAACTCTTTTTCACTCTGCTGTCTACTAAAAATAACTCTACAAGGTCCAGCCCCCATATTGGGTGGGGGAAAAAGCCAAATAATCAGCTTCTCCCTGCCAGTCTCCTTGTCCTTTTGGCTACAGTCGGGCTGTTGTACACACTGCTGGCAATGTAGATGCGCTGGCTTTCCTGGTTTCAACCCAAACAAATGCCACATGGACAAAAACATCAGATGATAAGCCCAGCTCACGGACTGCCTGCCCACGGCATTCCAGTGTGCCTGCTGCTTCTGTAGGAGTTTACACGAAGCCATTTACTGATTGAGCAAAATGCAAAGGGAGGAGGGGGAAGCTCAACTTAAACAACAACAGACGACGGACCAGGCTGTCATCACCGCCCTCCAGCTCTCAGTGGTGGCTCGGAGCAGAGTCCAGCGCTTGCCTTAGCTCTCCATATGCTGGTTAATTAAATCCTTTTGCCGCTGTGCAAATCCCTGTGTCCCCCAGGAAGGGCGAGTTGCACACTCCAGCGGTCTCTGCCGATCGCACGCGTCTGCTGCTGCGTTCCTTGGCCAGGGTGGAGAGGGAGGTAAAACATCCCGTGTATCCCCGCGGTGCTCGCTGGGACGGAGCCCCAGTGATTGATTCTCTGCTTCTTCCTGCTTTCAGACACACAATAGCGCAGGCTAACCTCCAACAGGCCAAGTTTTACCCAAAAGCAGATGTGAATGCAATAGTCTCAGAATAGCACCTCAGGGCCAGTCCATACTGCGCTGGTTTAATTAAAGGGCTGCAATCCCCAACCAGACGAGTTAATGGGAAAACAAAGAACCACACAGTTTCCCTCCCCACAAAGTCTCCACTGTCTATAAAGCTGCACTGGCCTTAACTAAAAATGGACGCAGACGTAGTTAAATGAAATGAATGCAACCTTTAAGCACAGATAAAGTCTCACGAGCAAACTCCTTCAGGGCTGTTTCTGGGATTTCCTATGTGTTAAGCTGGGATAAAGAAGCTATAATCCTGGCCAAGACAATCCATGGAGATGAGAGACCCCTCTTTAGAGATGAGCAAACACCCAGCTCAGGGAAGTGAGACCCCCAACTCCACAGGTACCCAACTGCCCGGTATAGAGAGCATTCCCTCTCTTTCCAGCACAAACTGCTGCAGCAGCTCTCTGGTTGTGCAGCTGCCAGCACTGCCCACACGCAACGGGTGAGATCACAGAACGTTAGGAGTTGGAAGGGATCTCAAAAGATCATCCAGTCCAACCCCCCTGCCACAGCAGGATCACCTAGACTACATCGCACAGAACACGTCCAGGTGGGTTTTGAATGTCTCCAGAGAAGGAGACTCCACCACCTTTCTGGGCAGCCTGTCCCAGCGCTCTGTCACCCTCACGGTGAGAAAGTTTCTCCTTCCATTCACATGGAATTTCCTCTGCTCCAGCTTGTACCCGCTGCCCCAGCTTGTACTCGCTGCCCCTTGCATCCCTGAGAAGAGCGTGGCCTCGTCCTCCTCACTCTCACACTTCACACGTTTATACGGGCAGCAGACACCAGCTCCAAACGCCCAAAAATCCAGGCTGAGAGAGAAACGAATGGCATGCCTCAGACTGGCGAGAGGGCCAGGAGCGAGGGGCTGGGAGGGCACGGGTACCGCGTGCTTCGCTGCTCCCCCCGGGTCCCCGGCGAAGCTGATCCCCGGGCGATGCTGTTCCCCAGACAGCGCTGCCGCTCAGCGGCCACCGGCCACACCGCAGCTCCGGGCCCCGAGACGAGAGGAAGAGGCGGGCGGCTGAGCGAAACCCAGGAAGAGCTGAGGTCTCTCGGTAGCAGGGCCATGAGTTCTTCTGGGAGGGGCTGCAAGGAGAAATAAAGCAAGGGCACAAGCCTTGGACTGGGCTGTAAGAACGTGTCAGGTTGGAAAGAGACCGACGAGTGATGGAGAGTTAAAAGCTGGATCAAGAAAATAGGGATTTAGATCTGGCACCCAATGAGAGGGCTGCTGAAGGGGCTTATGGATACGTATTGAACCCCATTACCATAACCAGCGACTCCAACCAGCACCTCCTGCTTTAGACATTGTTGTTAAATTAAGCATATTGTACTAAGACCCCAGAGATACACAACCCCCTTTTGCTTCCAGAAACACACCAGCACACTGGTTCCCACAGAGGCTGGGGTCATCTGAGTTAGAAACTGAGAACCAGAAGCGTGTGGTAACACCCGCCCCACGCTTGCCTAAGTCAGTAGGACTATCTCACATCTGTAATTCAGAAGTTCCTGAAACACATATACCGAGCTAAAACCAAGCTTTTCCTCTCCCCTGAGCCTGACTTTAAAAGGCCAGATCAGCTGCTGGCTTGGGTGCGGTGGTTAGCAGCACTGCTCAGCACCCCTATCACCCCGCCCCGGTCAGAGGTGGAAGCTGCTAGCACAATGAATGGCTTGCTGATCTCACACACACTTACTGGAATTGGAGTTAAGAGAAGCAGGTCTTTCACTGAAAGGGCTCATGCTTTAATGTGAACCTGTGCAAAGCTTTACAGAATTACATTATTTGGGATGTTTTGAAAGAAGCAGTTTTATTTCAAAGCTACTGCCTCACCGGTCTGGAGACAGGAGGAGCACAGCAAGAGCTGCAGGCAGCAGGTCAGCTATGTAAATGAAGACCCAAGTATTTGCATCACACATCCATCTTGCCAGAATCCCTTCTCCTAAACCCAGAAATAAGTGTTTCTTGTAAGGATAAGCTTTCCCCAGCCCCAAATAACATTGTCAAGGAGCTAGTCCCCTGCCCTGAGCAGGCTGACAGAATCACAGAGTCACTAGGTTGGAAGAGATCTTTAAGATCGAGTCCAACCGCTCCTGTCCTGTGCTAAACCATCTCCCTGAGCACCTCATCTACCCATCTGTTAAACACACCCAGGGAAGGTGACTCAGCCCCCTCTCTGAGCAGCCTGTTCCAGGCCCTGACAACTGTTTCAGGGAAGAACTTTTTCCTAACATCTGGTCTGACCCTACCCTGGCACAGCTTGAGCCCCTTGTCCCATCTCCTGTCCCCTGGCTGAAGAGACCATCAACCACCTCTCTGCACCCTCCTGTCAGGTCAGTTTAGGTTGTGATAAGGTCTCCCCTCAGCCTCCTCCTCTCCAGGCTGAACACCCCCAGCTCCCTTAGCTGCTCCTCACAGGATCTGCCCTCCAGACACTGCACACATCTCTCCAGTTCAACCCAGTGGGAACTTTGGATGAGGCACACCCACCAGTTTCCAAGAAGAAATCTCCACTCGGTCACTTTATGAAGGCAGGTTAAATATAGTCTGTGGCCTCCCCCTGCTGATGCTGTCTCAGTCTGTATACCTGAGGTCTCACTGCTCCTTCTCAGGGCAGAAAGTTGAGAAAACCAGCACATGCTACTGGAAACATCTGCAGCTGTAAGCCACAGTTCTGTGATCTGTTGGACTGATTGTGGAAAACAGCTCCACACCTTCCCAGCCAATGTAAATAATTAAGTCCTAGTAGACTAGTTCAAAGCACTCAGCAGCTGACTCTCTTGCATCTTCCCCACAATGTGGGTTGCCTTATCCCATTCAGTAGAGCAGATCTAAGAAGTTACCCATTTAACCCTACTCACCACTTCACACAACAAGGGATGAAGCTTCCAATGGCTGGAGCTCTAACTGATGGAATCTAGCAGGGCTAACCAACAGGGAACTGATGGAAACAATAGAGACCTTAGGAGAGGAACAGATTTAGATTAAGACAAGCAACTATTTTCAAAGGCTGACTCCACAAGGTCAATCAAAGGGTTGCAGCCAAGGACATCTAGAAGGTGGAGGTGTAACAAAAGCCAGGTATCTTCTTTGCAGAGGTACCTGCTAACGATGCATTGTAAGACCGAGAGGAGGAACAATTACTGAAGTTAATTTTGAAACTTCCCTCTTACACCACCGCAGGATAAACAAATCCCCCAGCGCTCTGCCCCAGACACAAATCCCTACCCAGAGCTGCTGGCAGCAGGAACTGGAGAAAGCCTCCTCCAGGCCTGTCCTATTTTTCTCGTGGTTCTCTCTCCCCCTCTACCGTCTCCCAGATTTTACTGTATTCTGAAAGATGGCAGGAGGAACTGCTGCAGATGACTGAGGAACTAGAAGAAAAATGAAAGCAGAGTGATACTCGACCTCCTTGAGATCTCAAAAATTCAGATGATTTATTGTTTTAATGCCTCTGTGGTACAGTTGACTCTCACCGGCTTCTCCTGCGGAGAGCTCTGTGCTGGCAGCACAGCGCTCACAGCCCTGAGCCCTGCACTGCACACAGGTCACAGCAGCCAGCCTTGTGTCTATAGTATTTATAGCTATAGTGTTTACAGCAGAGATGCCAAAAATGGCCTTCTGAACTGCTAACCTCCATCTTCCAAATTCACCGACATGACAGTGAGTCATCTGCAGCTCGTTTGCCATGCTAAAATAAGCTAGTGGCAAAACCAGAGCCGATGGCCCGTAGCAGCAGCCTGCTGAGGCTTCCTGGAGAGAAAGAGCACTGTGCAGGGTGCTCAAAAGCCAAAGCCATGAGAAGGGCAGCATGTTGGAAGAGTTCACACCTGAAGCTCCATGGAGACACGCACTGGGTTTCCTCCTGTATCACAAAAGCTATTCAGATGCCTGTTCAAAATATTGTTATTAATAACAACAACAATAGATACCAAACTCATGAGTATGCACCAAAATAAAACAGAGTAAAGTGCTGAAAACTAATTGGGGAAATAGATGCACCAGCAACTCGGCTATTTCAGAGCCCCCAGCTGCTTCCAGTCCTCCCGTACCTACAGCACCCACAAGCCCAGCCCAACACCAGCTGGGCCTGGGTTCCTCTTTGGTGCTGAGGTGGCTTTTCAAGCCCTGCTTTGGCTGTTTGCTTCAGTTTGCAGGCTGTTTGCTACTCCTGCAGCTTCAGTAGATGCAATGTGCCTCCTCCCTAGGGCTGCAGGGAGGGACAAGGACACTGGGAGGGAGATGCAGTGAGAAAAGTGTTGTCCAAAACCATCAGGCTGCAACCATCAAGAGCATCTCATACCCAAAGCACACCGTGCAAGTGAGGGAAACACCAGTTTCAGCCTTTGCCAGGTTTATGCTGTCACATCCCTGTAGAGGTACTTTGCAGACAGAATCATGGCAGCTTTGAGGTTTTGAAATAACAGAGGGATGCCCAGCGCACACCCAGCAAACCCACCCAGCAAGGAGCACGGTGGAAGGGACACGGTGATTTGGGGCCATTGCTGAAAAGTGCCTGCTTACCCCCAGCACAGTCTAAGCTTGACCAAAGCCAATCAGCCACCCTAACTCCTGAGGGAGGACAGGCAGGTTAAATAACAGCGGTGCCACAGTATCCTGCCAAACAAGGATAACTCAGGACACATTTGTCTCCTAATTAAGAAGAGTTTTTTTAATCTGCAATTTAATTTTCATTTAAGTCATATAATCCCTTTCAATTAACTTCTCTTTTTAATAGGCACAGAAAAACGTGGGGCGCCTGGAAACACTCTGGAGTAAGAGAACGACTATCTTGGATGTGGGGACATCGAAACTAAACTGAATTAGCAATCCCAAGGGGAGCCCCTCCACCTACACAGGCTCCAAAACAAAAGCTGGTAATCCAGCAAGACAGGCTCACTTCTGCACAATCACAGGAGATTGAGCAAATGGCAGGGAAAACGAGACTGAAAACAACACTTTGAACCCTGTAACATTTGTGAGGTGCCAGCACCGTGCAGAACATGGTCCTTCGCCAACAGAAGTGAGACAGGAAGAGCACACTGCAACCCTGGGCGTTGTGAAATCCGAAGACAAGCAGTTCCCTTTCTGTTACGCTTACAAACACTTATCAGAAAGTCTGGTTCCCCCCTCTATGCCCCTCACTTTAGTAGAGCACCCAACCAGTTTAATTAAGCACACTCTAACTATTTGCATGGTATGACTTGTCCGTGAACCAGAAGTGTTGCAAGCCTGTTTTCCGTAAAAGCCAAAGCCCAAAAAAAGCTCAAGCCACCGCGTCTCCAGGGCTCTGCTGGGGAGCCAGCAGCCATTCCTAAGCAGCCATGGTCATTTCTGCCACCACCCAACCACAACAGCAAAACAACTGGAATATTTCATGTTGTATCGCTGACCTTGATTCAGTTTTGAGGGGAGGATCCTGGCTGGTTCAAGAGAAGGAAAGCCATCCTACCATCCCAGGCCGCTGAGGAACGCTGTTCCTGTTGCAAGAGGGGGTCTGCTGGTCACCTTTGCTGTGTATAGAGCAGCCCCCTCCTCCTCCTACACCCATATGGCAAGAAAAAAAATTAAAAGAACTGCAAGTAGAGAGCGTTTTGGTATGGTTGAATGTAGGTGAGGATCCAGACTGGTGTTTTGGGGGTTACCTTATCAAAAGGGTGGATTATTAGGTTATGCTGTACAAGCAGTTCCTCTGAAAGGATTAAGCACGATACCCTCAGAGGGGCACAAACCACAGAGAAAAATGCAGATTGTGGGATACTGAAAGATTAAATCAACAATTTTGGCAGCACAAGTGAAGTATTTAGAAACAGGGCTGGTCTTGGCCATTCCCCCAGCTCCAGAGCAGCTTACAGATCCTGTTCTCATTTTCCCAGGACCTCTATTGTAATGACAAGGAGAGGAAGTAAAAAAAGAAGTGTGATCATACATTAAACCAGCGCTGAAGAATATGCAGATGCTACTGAAAACCATTTCTAAATTGCTTACCCAACACGTAGGGAAGCGTTTAGTAACCCTAGGGAAGAGTCTTTCCACGTCAGCAAACCCCACTGGCCTTCCTACAGTCAGCCACCAAGGCCTGGCAATCTTCAGAATACCTTGCTCTGAAAGAGAAACACCAGCCTAGGAAACAGGGATCTAGTTAGGAGTGGCTGGAATGAAACACAAGATCTGTAATGTACTGAGATGGCCCCACGGCCTACATGTGGCCCCACGGCCTACATGTGGCCCCACGGCCTACATGTGGCCCCACGGCCTACATGTGGCCCCACGGCCTACATGTGGCCCCACGGCCTACATGTGGCCCCACGGCCACCAATCTTGCTTTGAATGTCCAAGTTTTCCATTTAAAAGTGCAAGGAGAGAAATAACAAAGAGCTAGACCAGGTAGGAATAGTCTTCCTGCTGCCTGCTAGAGGGAAGAGCAGGGCAGCCCATAAGCAAACTCTTCTGTTTAGGTCAGTAGCTCCTGGAAGCAAAGGACACTCATGGACCACCTGGGAACATCACAATAAACTCTTCTAACCTGTTATTCTTTTTTTGCCCCCCTCTTCCCTAATTTCAGAGCTCAGGTTCTATATTAGAACCAAAACTAAAGCAGCAGCCAACAGATTTCTCAGGGCAGAAACACGAGCTGTGCCGCTTAAAAACAGAGCGGTGGAACTGGCTGCCAGACAAGCCATTTGCATTAGTGCCATGAAACAGGATATTAAGCACTTTGTAGCAAGAAACAGGAGATTCCCTTTATTAGAAAAAGACTTTTAAGGTTGTAATTCATCAAACCATTTGCAGCCACGGATGATTTGTAAAAGACATCGTTGGCCAGCAAAGCTGGCCTTGGCTTACCAACACCATCCCTGTCAGTTACCATTCCGAGAGACATTACCTGTTCCCAGCTAACAAGTGAAGCCAGTGCCAAGCCTCAAGCACAAAGATCACATTAACTACTATGGAAAATGCCTCTTTTGGATCCAGGAAGAAAACTATTCCAAGATATCCATAAGAGATTAAGACATTTACTTTGGTGTGTAAAAGACACCAAAGGCAGTTGTCAGAAAGAAGCAGGTATTGTCTTCCTATGCTTATCTAGATTCAATCAGAGTTATCTAGACTCAATCAAAACCATCCTGGGCTTGGACCAGATAAACTTCTCCCCATGAAATTAAGGAGTCACAATTCCCAATTGCTGTCTTAAGCAATAGCAGGAAACCTAAGGGACCCCTCAAGCAAATAAAACCAGCACCTCCGGGTAGATGTTGTAACTTGGCTTATTTTAGCCTAGAATTTACTGTGTCACAAATCACATCCCCACCCACTGGGAGCTGGTCAGACCAGCCCCTTCCCCCTGCCCGACTTCTCCCTTCCACTTCTGACCCAGGATTTTATTGCAAAGGGAAAGCAGTGTTATTGGCCATAAAAGGAAAAGACCCATCTGTCACATTTCTGCAGAGGGGAGTCAACGAGGAGGAACTTCAGCAACTTCCTTAAAACTCCGGAAACATGGCTATGGTCATCCTCCCCTATAAGGATTAAAGGCTTTTTCCTCCTCTTTCCGTCAGGGATGCATGTGGGCAACAACACCAGACTGTGGAGGAGCCCAGATGTCTCATTTTAAAGGTACACAAAAGAGAAGAGAAACAAAAAAAAAACCCAGTCAGGAATGAACAACTGGGGTCAGGCAGTGTTTGGAGAGCTCTGTCCTGGGCTCTTGTGCATGGCCCAGGAAGCCTTCATGAGGGCACGTTGCTGTACGGTGCAGTGTTTCCAGGGGACTCCTTCCCATGCAGCCAGAGTTAAACATCATTTCCCAGCAGATACCTAACAAGCTGAGCATTTGAAATCAGGAAGGCATTTGGCATTTTAATTAGGGCATATTTATGGTTGCTTAACAACCCCTTGAGTTTCTTCATCAGATATTATTCTGAATTCCTAAGTTTCAATGCAGACATGCTCAATTGAAAAATAAGAGCAGCAGGAGCAATGCTATTCAGTAACTCAGCTGCTTTTGTTAGTGAAACAGTATTCTCTTACCTTTACACCACTAAACATGGCTGTACTTAAACCCACGTATGCAAAGAGCAAGGCCAAATGGTCCTGCCCTTAATATTGTTAATCAGCTCTGTACACCTTGCATTCCAGATGCATCAACAACAGAAGCTGCCAGGACAATGACATTTTTGTTTGGTGCTTGTTTTGCTTTCAGAATCACCAAAACCAATGCAGCTGTAGTGGGTGGAAACCACAAAACTGATTATGACCCCAGAATTAATAATGAACCTGAGCTTCAGCTTGTCAGGTCTTATTAAGGGAGAGGCTGCTGCACGATGGCATTTAGGGAGAAAGGTCAGCATAATGCTCGTAGGGCATGTTAAGGTTCCAAGGCATCAGCTACTGAGAGCTTTTTGTGAGGAGGTGGCTATTACTGAGAAAACCACCTAGCTGGAGCTTTATGTTAAAAAGGCATTTTGAAGAAAGCAAAACCACCACCGCTTCACATGCACGTTGTCTCTAGGCTTCACCTCTACTGTGCTTCCCACATGCGTGACTCTTGAGGTGCCTCCCTGCTCCTCAGCATCGACCTCTCAAACCAGAAGGCTTTCAGCAAGGAGGGAGCCCGACAGCACCAAAGGACCCGTGTCCTTCCCCTTCCCACCGAAGGCAATACCGCTCCATCCCACACCAGGAAGCTCCTGAACATCACCAATTACCCTCCAGCCTAAGTGCCACCAGCAGATGACCAAAGAGCCTTCAATATCCATCTTGAATTTAATTTAGCTTTGTTCAGTTGCATGAGTTTAACCTCTGGCAACATCCCCCCTCTCCCCAACAGCTGAGCTCCTTTGTGAAGTGGCTCGGTGTGGTGGGCTGGATGATGCCTGGCAGCCAGAGGGAGCAGCTATTGAAACCAACAACCCTTTTACCCTATTTCTTCATTATAAAAACACTATTACTTAACTTCTGAGGCGTACTAAGAGGACACAGTGTAACAAAAAGCCCACAAAAGCTTCACTTTTAAGTTTTGGCCAAGGATCTGGAACCTCTCCCTTGGAAGAGCAGCTTTTCACAACCAGCCTGAAAAATATCTTCACAGCATTACAGGCTTAGAAGCCAGTCTCACTACAGGAGAGGTGAGTAGAGGAGAGTCAGCCTCCCTGAGACACAATAAGCTACTAGAACTAAACAGCTCAGAGATACCAGACAGCTTCAGGCTGGAAGGTTTCCTTGGGTGTATTCTTTGAACCATATTATTCTTAAATCAGATCTTTTCTACCCAGTAAAGGTTCAGCTGGTTGTGGATCCCCTGCTAAGCCTAGTGCTGATGTCCTCTTCTAAGCAAGCCAGCTGTGTTAGCTATCCCAACAACTTCCAGAGCCTGTTTATTTTATGAAGCAACATCCTTGGTATGTTCAGTTAGAGGAGAAAAGTGCAGGTCCAACACTTCATTTGACTCTTTTCAGACACAAGACCTCACAAAACTTTTTTTGACGTGAGGCTGCTAAAAGTAACCCAGCCTTAAAAAGCCCTGTTATTTTTATACAGTCACAAGAATCACTGGATTGCTTCTAATTATCCCATCCTTCCTTGGAATTTCTATTTGTGCTTAACAAGACACAAGAGGCTGCGACACCAGCGCAATCATCCCACATCTTGAATTACAGGCAACTGGGTAAAGTTTAGTTTCTTCTCCCCATAAACGTTTTTGGGAGGGGGGCAGTTAAAATAAAGCCTGTTTGACCTTGGTGTCTGTAAGTCCATGTTAAAAAGGGACAAACTTACAGCTAGGCGCCAGATCAAAGCACAAACAGATCTCACTCTGGCTGTGCTTGAAAACAAAACTGGGCTCTAATGCAGATTCACAGCGGGACTGAAAGGGTTCCGCCTAAACAGGACCAACAAGGAGATCACCAAAAAGCCCCTAGAGCAGGACTAGGTCTACTGGACTTCACTATCTTTCCTGTAAAAACATCTTTCCTGCTTCTGGCGCCCAGGGGACATTTACTTTCCCCCAGACAGTGGTAACGCTGAGGAATCCGCTCCAGGCACAACAGAAATATAAATAGTTGGCCATCTGCACTGTGCCTGACATACCAGACTGGCAGCTGTATCTTCAGTGGTAAGCACGCTCGCAGCACAGGCCCTGCTCTCCCTGTATCTCCCATGGTGCGAGTCAGCAGTCAGCTATTACTGGAACTCATTATGGCACAGCCAAATATTTGCATGGAAAACTGGCTGGGCACTTACTCATAAGGTGCCTGGCTCCTGCATGATCTTCTTAACACTCCCCTGACCCCCTCAAGGGAAGGCCATTTCCAGATTAACACCCACAGCCCCACAGTTTTTAGCAAGCCACTCCTACTGGAAGCTACAATTCCCACCACAGCTCAGCTGTTATTACTTCACACCACTACTTCTTCTCCTTCGAAAAACGTGATGCTTTCATCTCAGGAGTCATCCCTTGCAATTTGTATTGTCATGGCAACACAACTCCCTCCCCTGTCCCAAACCCCATCCCCACGTCTCATTGTGTTGGGTACCAGACGGGCGACGCAGCACGCTGCATACAGATGAACAGTGCCTCTTCAAGTGGTCTCAGGCCTCCTCTCCCTGCTGCTGCACTGACACAGCCCCTGCTTCGGGGGTTTACTTACAACAGGATAAGGGAGATACTCCTGCAGCCTTGGCTTTCTCTATTCAGACAAAGAAGCTTTATTAATACACAGCATTTTTGTACTATGGACAACTATACAGGTTAAAATAGAACAGACCAGGTTCACAGCCCGTCTGAGCAAGACAAGAGAAAACCAAAGGCTTAGCAGAGGTGTAAGAGGGTTTTGCTAAGGTAGCTGGGGGATACTGGTAAAGCAAAAGGGGAAGACAACTCCACAAAAGGAGCATGCTCAAGAACAGGGCTCTGGAGCCCTCTTACGGCAGCTCGCTCTCAGCTTCTGTGGAGCAGAAACCCACGGAGGGACAGACACGTCACAGCAGCTCTGTGCAGGAAAGGATGGAGAGGGTGGGAAGGAATATCGGCTGGCTGGGACTGAGCTTTAAGCATTTAAAAGCATTAAGACCCCACACCTCCAGCTGTGTGACTGCTCCTGACGTGTGCAGAGGTGGGACAACCCCTGTGCTTCAGGGGGTCACCGCAAGACCAGCCTCCTCCAACACCCAAGTGTGGCTTTAGCATTAGAAACAGGGGGAGTGCTAAGGAAATCACTGGAAGCTACTGCTCTGGTACCAACAACTGCTCCATAGGGATGTCAGGCAGCCCAGTACCATGCAGGAAGCCCAAGCTGGTTTCATACCAACCCTTCCTTAACTTCTCCTGGCTGGTAAGGTCCAACAGTGCAGAGCTCGGTTATCGATGGGTCAAAATCTCTGCCCAGGGAACATTCAGGGAAGGAGGCAGCTCGCTGCTATCAGGGATAAGCACAGCTGCTGGGCTCTGAAGGGGTTACAAAGATTAAACAGCAGGGAAATATTTATGGAGGAAAGATGCTGAGCTGTGCATGTTTCCCAGGCTGGAGATGGTTTTAATTTACCTCTTGCAAAGGCTGTGATTATTTGCTGCTGGTTTTTGTTGAAAGCAACTATTTGAGGCTCGCTTGCTCCCTCTGCTGTCACAGCTCTGCAGCTGATTTACAACACAACCACTCCCCAAACCCACAGAAACGACAAGGAATCCTGCTTTTGTTTTTTCTTTCCTTCCCAGTCTGGGAAAGAGGGGACAATATTTATCAGCATTAACTGTTACCACGGGCTGGGTAGGCACAAAGCTTTCTTTGACTACAGCACTCTACAAACATTGCAGATAACTCCTGGAGTTTGGAGCTACAGCCACAAGGACTCTCCTCTTTTCCCAGCTCCCCCCTTTGCAGACTGGTTCCTGCTCGACTTTAGCTGAACAGCAGCATCCAGCACACTCCTCACTAGGTCTTCCTCTGAGTGCATGGATCACATGTGTTGACATGCTGCTATTAAAATCCTGGTTTAGACCTGATGAGCAGAGATTTTTACATCTAGGAGAGCATCCTCACCTTTAGCTAGACTGGGGTCTGGCACCCTGATCCCCTTGGGACTAGCCATACTCTGGGGGAGGAAGCTGTACCCCTTGGCCCTTGCATCACTCCCCAAACGCCAGAAAACTGCACAGCCTCACTACAAAAAAAAAAGGAGATTCAGTCTTCTCCATGACTAAAACGTATCCCCTCCCACCCATTACAGCCTGCTCAGGCACTCATTAGATGCCACCTCACTGTCTGAGCTCTTCTGCTTCTTTCTTCCAGCCTCAAGCTGCTCCTCCTCTGCTTTGCCTTTGGGTTTCTTCTCCTTCACTCTCACCAGAGTTGCCATGTGATGATACTGTAGCACTGAGGGCAACTGAGACACTGGCTCTTGTCCCCCCACTTTTCTCTGAGCTGAGCTGTCCCCCCTCTCCCCTGGGGGATGCTACACAGAGGCTGCCCATCACCTGCATCCCCCCCTTGCACGCTCACTGTCACTGCAGTGGCTGCCCTATGCCTCCTCCCCAGGCTGGCAGGAGCAGCTCACCCAGCCTGGCAGAATCCCTTCTCAACTCCTGTGAACAGGGTTTCCAAGCAATCTTCACAATACATCTACCCCCCTCCACATTCTCAGATTAATCTGTACCTTGAAGGGAACCATAAATATTTGCCTGGACTTTCTGTTAATCTTGCTATGACACAGCTATTAGGATTACTGAAGTGTGAGTTGATAAGCAGTGGGGTGGAGTGCTGGAGTGTTTCAGGAGATGACAGTAACCCCTTGCTATATTTTACTGATGTGGATGCCTTGGTGACTTGCACTAATCCCCTTGGAAATTACTAAGAAGGAATAAAGAGTCTTAAAATATGAAGCAGGAGGTAGAGTGCTGCAAAGAGGAGTTGCTCTCCAGCCTGGCCTTTGCTAAGTATACACATAAACATCTGTATTCAATGCCAAGGGGAGCGGAGAGGAACCCAGAGCAGCACCTTCCCGCACACCCACACGCACCGGGTTCAAGTAGCAGGAGAAATCAATGAAGTCTAGTTTGCAGCACAGCCTTTCTCTCTTCCTCTATCTATGTCCAGAAACAGCTGCACCTTTGGCTCGGGACAGCAGCCATACAGCAAGTCACTGCGCTGGAACAAAGGCTGTTTGCAGGGTTCAGGCCAAACATGGTTTGGGTTTCAGATGCAGCCATTACCTCCAGATCTCTGCTACTGGGTATCAAGACAACACAAATTTTCTCCACCAGCAAAGTCAGAGTGACTCAGTGTGGTGTCACTAGAGTCCACCTAGACCTGTGTTGCTCCCAGCACAAGAAGATGCAGGGCAGGTAGGAAGCACCTTACAGACAGGGCAGGCACGCTGCTCTGCTGCTCTGTGGGCCAGGGACATCCTGCACCATCGATGGCACTTTGTCTAATGTTCTCTACTTCTCTGAGTTTATCCTGTGGCCTTTGAATCATCTTCTAAGGTTGGCTCTCCCTTGGTAGTGCTAATTAACAGAGCTCACTGTCCCCAGGAGAGCATTACCTATTGAATCCAGGCTACCACTTCTTGCAGCTCCTCGGCTGTCAGCCAGCCACATCTGTTCACACCTAGTCTGGCTTAGCCTGGGCCATCTCACTGAATCACAGCTTGAAATGGTGGGGCTACAGACTGTAATGGTGTTAAAGCAATAGACTTCAACCAAGACTGAAGCCAAAAAGTGACCATTAGAGTAGGAAATCCCATAAAAGCATCTATCCCCTGAATCAAAAATTCTATTGACAACTGAAATATAAAGTCACCCTTCCTCCCTCTAAATCAGGGTACCCAACGAGATCCAAAAGCTCCAAGCTGATTCAGAGCATGGCTTTTCAACTAGCTTTACCTTTTAGACCTTTAAGACTATCTTATCATTCATTACCTGCCACATTTTGGAAGTTACATACAAAAAGCATCCATTTACAGACCAAGACTCTTTCATGAGTTAGCTTTAACTTCTTACAGGAAAGCACCACTTCTAGACTGTGGAGAATACTTTTAAAGTTCTTCTAAGGGTCTTGTAACTTCCTGGCATTCCTGACTAAGAATCAGAACAAAACATTGGTGTCACTGATGCCGTAATACAAAGAAAACAAGAACTTTCTCTGGCTCTACATGCCCCAGCAGGCAAGTCCAAGGATTACAGCAGCTTTCCTGGTAATTGCACTGCTTGCTTTTACTTCTCCATGGTGATGTATGATACTTCAGGGGTACTGTCCAGTCCAAATTTTCAAGATAGGATCTGTCACAAGCCCACAGAAGGCAGGGAGAGGACCCACTGATACTGCAGGTGTAAGAAAGAGGGAGACACTGTACAGAAAGGAGCCTGGAGTAACAAGCACACAGACAGTGGGAATTTTGCATCGTTCTGACGAGCAGTTGTACAGAGTCCATGTGGGAGAAATCAGAGGACCTCACTCTGTTTTGGTACAGCTGTGCTGTTGCACAACTCCCTCCATACAAGAACAGTCCACCCAACGTGTGGAGTAAATACTTTTCAGTTCTACAGATCAGCCAAGCCTTCCCCCTACTCTACAGCTCCTCAGCCTATTTGGGCTCCTCAGGGTCAGAGCCATTTATTTATTCAGTCTTGCAGGCAATGAAAGAATTAGAGGAAAGGCGTACAGGACCAGCAAAGGAGTGTGGATGTGCAGGCACACACTCCACACACACATTCACTCACTTTCTCAGCTACTTTCTGGACACCAGAGATGACAGATACCCATTTCTGTAAAAAAAAAAAAAGCTGAAGAACAACCCTTGATGTCCAAACAACAATAATTGATTGGCATCTTAACCATGGCAACTTGCTACCTGTAACAGGATGCAGGCAAAGGATAACATGCCTCTTGTTCAGCAGCTACTCCATTCTCATTTACCTTCCAGAGCTCACAGGAGGGAACAGAAGAGCTAACAGCTACAGCTAATGCACAGCAGCTTTCACCTGATCAAGTCACCTCATCCCTCACACTGGCTCTGCTGGCAGCTGGACTTTAAGGCTGCCCCTCACAGCGACCGAGATCTGAGCCCAGCGCAGCGTGAGCCAGCGCGGACGCGGTTACACGTAGGGCCACGCACAGCCAGCGCTTGCCAGTCATCTCCCCCTGGTACCAGTCACCCACGTTGAGACTGAGGTAACTGATTTGGGGTTAAATGTGTCTCCTTATGGAGGGGAAGCAGAAGGAAGGCAACTGCAAGTGTCAGAGCAACACGTGAAAGTTCACATCTCAGACAAGGAACTCGAGCCACGTGCTTGGCGAGTACCTGGGGCTTGATCCTTGGGGATCACCTGCATTGCTCCACACCATCACTGCTCTGCCTCGTTTGCACACATCGAGGTCATCACAGGATCAGGAAGAGGGAAGTAAATACAATTAAACAGAAGGCACCGCCTTTCCAAAGGCCACCTTAAGAGCAATGCTTGTGGGTTTTTAGATCAGGGTCAGTTTTGACTAGGTAAAGGGTGCTCTGCTCCTGGAGGACCAGTTCAAGCCAGCTGTGTTAAGTCTCCTGTGGAGAACATGGTTTAGTCTGGCAGATGGAGATGCTAAGTAAAACTCATTAATCTGTTATCACTTTCACCCACCCACAAAAAAATCCCAGTGGTCTTAAGTCATGGTTTTGACACAAATCTAGAAATCTATAGCTTGTACAACAGCTGCAACCAGAGTGAAGTTCCAGGAGGAAAAAACCCCACTTCATTTAATTACATGGGTAGGTCAGGATTGTCCAAGACAAGGATCTCTTACGGTAAGAGAGATTTGCCTCTGAAAATATCCACGTGCTCATTTGCGTTACAGAACTGGAAGAGTTACACAAGGGCTTTGTGGAAGTCATGCCTGTTTGCTCTGCACACCTGAAATACCCCACAAAAAAAGGGGTTAAAGCCACAGGAGAACAAAACACTCCAAAGTTCTTCTTAGAAAATACCCCGAGGTTCCATGTGCAAACAGAACAGCTACAACAATTACTCTCATTCACACCACCTCATTGAGCTATCTACTCCTCACACAGGAATGGTAAGATCCAAGGCTGAAAACAAAGCCAAGAAGCTGGCAAGCTGGCTGGTGCTGTGCCTATCTCCATATCTAGAAAGGTTCAATGCATTCATTCTAGGTGGCCAAGAGAAACTAAATATAGTAGCAGGCTACCAACCAACACACAACCTGGCACGGCTTCCAGCTACCTGAAAGATCCATCCCTCCCTTCGCAGGCTGCTCTGATAGCTGCAATCCTTTCCCTTGTTTGGGGAGAACATGCCATACAGAGGCACTTTCAGGTTTTACTTACATGGATAATGGCATGCACAAACCTGAGGATGGAGGTAATGCAGTAACACCTCCAAGACTCCTCTCCTGCCCCACTCAGGAGGGGATCAGCTGGCTCTTTCAGATTGGGGTTTTTTATTAAGCCTGATATCTGCTCACAAACAGGAGGTAGCATCCTTGTTTCACGTGCCAGGAGCTGAGGCTCGTACAGCAACTGCCTCTGAGCAGAGCAGAGACACCATCCAAGAGCATCTGTTTTGTTTTAACCTCTGCCCTTTAAGGAGGACCCAGAAACAAAAACAAGTCACATTATAGCTGCAGCCTAGGCTTCAGTGGTTTGTATAGGGCTAGACATCATGGCAAAGCTTTTCAATATAGAAGAGTCCTTCAGGAGAGATGCTCACCCCTTGGGCTTCTGAATGGCATCTCTGCCGCTAACAGCTCACAGATATTGTGTTTTAAGCAGCAAGCCCAAAGACAGGCCCCAATTTCAACTGGGCTTTGAGACTTAGCTTAAAGGCACGCATGCTCCCAACACAAAAAATGAGGTCAAAAAAAGCTTCTTTTGAAAAAATAAATAGAGCAATAAAGCATTCTTTCAGATCAGCTTCACAGAGGATAAATCACTGAACAATACAACCATCTTATCTTGTTGGCAAATGGTCCATTACAGCGTCCAGCTTTATGGGAAATAGTTGGTTGGTCTGGAGGGCAAACCGACTCTTCATTGTCTAGAAAAATGCTGCTCTTTACTTTTTACAAGATTTGTTTGTTTAAACAAAAAAAAAAGATGATGTCTAAGCAGTGCCAAGTCTGCTTTGCCTCCTGCCTCTCAACGCTTCCCCTGGATGCCTCAGGACTTCCTAGCAACCTCGCAGCAGAAGCATGATCTATCTCCTTTTACGAGAGGGATAACACACTTAAAACAAGATCCCAGCTGCCCTCCTGCCATTCCCCAAATGGGTGGGGGACAGCAACCACGAGACCCCACCAACACTGGGGGGAAGGTGATGAAGCAGGCAGGGCTTTTCCAGCACACAGAGGGTTTGGGGAAAGTTTTGCCTCTGCTTTCAGCCTCTATTTGCCTCTCCTGAACTCAAACACTAACAAAGAGCACCCAGCAAGGAAAGCAGCCCCCGAATAGCTAAGGGGTGGTTACCGAAACGTCGCTGGCCGCGGGATCCAGCAGCAGCTATGCCTGTTCAGTATTTTGGCACTGATTTATGACAAGTGTACTTGCGTTTCCATTAGCTGTGGCTTTCTCAGTTGACCCCTCAGCTCACAGAGGCAGACTCGACATTAAACTCCCATCAGCTTTCAGTACCGCTGACCTCATCCCCAAAACTCGCGGCAATGTTTTACATCAGCCGGGGCCAACGCATTCCATTAATGCTCCCCCAGCTCAGGGAAACATCTGCTCTGTTTACACTGGTAGCAGCATGGAGACCACTTAAGCATCACCTCTGCTCCCCAAGCCCGTGGTGAGAGGAGCAGCCACACATGGGCCGGGCTCTAGACCTCCTGGTCCCCAGCACGACGACCCAGCCATTAGTTATTCAGCAGGGCAGAGGTCATTTAAGCCATCAAGGCACAGGAGAGCTGGTGTGTGGTAGTAAAGAAGGTGGTTTCCCTCAGGCCAGAGAGCAGGCTTGAGAGGGGTATTTGTGCCAACTTCAGCTGAATGGGCTGATTGGGAATAAAGAATTAAAATGCACCAGAAAATAGTTAACCCAAATGGTTTCAGATTCATATGTTTCAGGCAGAGATTCAAAGGCTACAGATGATTAATGCAGGTTAGAGAACATGCACTGAAGGCACCTCTCTGTGCCACCCTGTCCCCAGAGAGCTGGGTGCCAAACCCACCCTCACACCCCACCAGCTCCACTGCTGAGGCTTTTCCCACAGGAACAGGAGGAGACAGGATACCTCCCCATCCACAGCAATCCCCCCAGCAACACTTGTTGCTCCCACTGTTTCAAGGTTAGATATGCATTAAATTAACCCCCCCCCACATCTGTAGGGGCTGCTGGAAGCTTTCTTTGCTATTAACCCCCTAGTCAAGGCTATGGATGCTAACAGGCCCATGAGGACACATGAAAACATCCAGCAGCCTTGGAATACTTGACAGGATCTGTCACAAATAGAGATGGAGCGCATCATGTACGAGGGCATTCAGCAAAGGTCACTTTTTATTACAGTGAAGTCAGGAACACAATCAGCCATCTCCATTACCATCATTTTGCTGGTACGTGGATTTGCTCCTTTTCAGGTTTTCAGCTTTTTGCAGAGCTCAGACCACAAGCTCACCAGGAGCTCACCCAAGACTTTACACAACCAGGCCAGGGAACTACCTTAATTCTCACAGTGGTCCTGAGGCACTAAACCCAGTATTCAAACATGGAAAACAAAGACAAATCTGTCCCCCAAAAGCCCTTATTTTCCTTTTTTAAAACTTTAACTGCATACCAATGAAGGCTGGTTTGATTTGGGTGGTGACAGGCAGTTCATTCAACCCAATCCTGCCACTGCTAAGGATGATGGCAGGTACTGGGGCGGGAAGACAATAAAAACTGTATTTGCTCTCAATCTTCAGCAATACATCAGGGATGAGTGACGTGACCTGCACAAACACTCCCTGTTTTTCACCTGGTTCTCAGCATCCGAGGTGTGGGCAGCTCAGAGCTTTGCTAATCCCACCACAAAGCTAAGGCACCCACTCTATCCACCAAAAAGAAGAAAAAAAAACCCCACAAAAAACCAGTAGAAGAGGAAGAAGCCACCACTAAATGAGACAATTCAAATTGACCCTTTCCAGCTCCTTAATTCACATATTAGGGGACAACTGCAGTTGGGAATTTCAATCTCTGGAGCAATTAAAGAAAATTAAATTCAGCCAATGAGGCCCTATGCACTCAAAGCTTCATTAACCCTGTCGCCTTTTAATTAAATATGTGCACATGAAATTTGGGCTTGAGAAAGCGTTTTCTTTTCTCACAACACTCAGGTTTAATGGCAAATCAGTACTTGCCTTTTAAAAAAGCAGAACACCAAGGTCACACACTCTAGACCTCCCCCATTCCACACCAGCTTTATTAAATACCTGGTAGGAATTAGTGCCTCTCATCGGCTCCCACTCACTGGGAACGCCTGCTCTCCCTCAAACACCCTGCACAGCACTAGCAAAGCTCTGTTCTGGGCTTGCTTTGAGATAACAGACAGCCCTACCAACACCATGAGTAAAATATGAGCCAGGATTTTAAGAGCCCTACACGCTTCTTATGATCAGTTAAAGGAATCAAGTTGGCTAGCTACAGCAGGATGGGTTTTTCAGCCCATGGAGAAGAGATTAGAGTAGCCAGCTTCTCTTTTAAAAACCCTTCATCCTTACAAAAGGCTCAGGCAGGCACCAAAGGCGGTGTGAGACTAGGACAGTTTAAAGGATAATCTTTGAAAGGGAATATTGTCAAGTCTGCTGAGCCTAACTATCCAGCTCGGCTGTGTGGGTTCCCATTTGACTGGCAAGGGAGTCACGCTGCTCACGTGCCAGCCTCCTGGCTTGGTGGAGCATAGAAATGAAGCATGTTACTCGTTCCTTTGGCCACATGACTGCTTAGCAGGGACTGAGCCCAAACTGCTTGGATGCTTCCCTGTTACTCACCCAAAAGCAGTCACCCAAGCGCTGAATGCACAGGCCAGCACACAGACTGGCACCAGTAACAGAGGGAAGGAACTCACAGACCCTTCTGTCTGCAGGAGAGTGAGAAGTCTGCCACCTTGAGCCACCCACCTCACCTGGAGACATCCTCCTGTCCCCTTACCACTACTGAGCATACCTACATGAGCCTTCCAGCTTGTGAGTGGGGAGACTGAGTAACTCTGGGAGAGATGAGGCTTCAGTTTGTCTTTTTTTTCCTTTTAAAGCATCTTTTTGGGAGATGGACCTTTGCCAGCAAATGCTGATCGATTCTGTATGTCTATTTTACTGTTTACCTATGTATTTGAGCTGTTTTAACTATTTCAAACAAGAGAGCAGTGGCAGCACATGTGTGAAGAGACTACCTTCTCTGTTGCTTACCATGAGAGTCAATACGTTTTGCAGTAAACAACAGTTCCCTTCTCACACTTGCCCCTCTCACAGAGCGAGCTAACGCATGCACAACTGCTCCTGCACGGCCCCCAAGGGATGCCAGCCTCCCAAGGGGATGCTCTGCCCAACTGAGTGAGGAGGCACAGCTCCATTAATCACAAGCAGGAGAGACAGGCAATTCCTTATGCTTACAGCAGCCCGGCGCTCGCAGGTTAATTGCTGCATCCCCAAAATAACGTCCTTGCTCTGATTTCACAGCAGCCATGTTCTCTTGCACGCAGCATGGATCGCTGTTAGCTGCTGCAGGATGCCCTTGGTACTACCAAGGACACTCTGAATGCATTGAGCGTGACAGGCTCCACACTGAATGCCAAATAAACACAGCCACTTACACCTCCTCAGTCTTCGACCCCAACAAGGGAAGGGGCTTCTACTACAGCACTAGCAACGAACAGCACGTGAATTTTGTGATGCTTGAAGTACCATCAGGCAGAACACAGCACTCCATCCCTCTGCTCCTGGAAATCACAGGTCTGATAACCTTTTTGTGTGGGTGAGATGGTCTTCTCAGGCCCCACCTGGAGTGTTGTGTCCAGTTCTGGGCTCCATGGTTTAAAAAGGACAGGGATCTCCTGGAGAGAGTCCAGAGAAGGGCTACAAAGATGATTAGGGGCCTGGAGCATCTCCCCTATGAGGATAGGCTGAGTAAGTTGGGACTCTTCAGCCTTGAGAAGACTAAGGAGGGGACCTAATTAAAGTCTATAATTATCTGAAGCAGGGGATGCAGGGGGAATCAGCCAACCCCTTTTCAGTGGTCGGTGGGGATAGGACAAGGGGCAATGGCTGCAGATTGGAGCACAGGGAGTTCCACACCAACATGGGTAGGAACTTTTCCCCAGTGAGGGTGAGGGAGCCCTGGGACAGGCTGCCCAGGGAGGTGGTGGAGTCTCCTTCTCTGGAGAGATTCAAGACCCGTCTGGACACCTCTCTGAGTGATGTGTCCTGGGGAGCTGCTTTGGCAGGGGCGTTGGACCCCATGATCTCTCAAGGTCCCTTCCAACCCTACAATTCTATGATTCTATGATTCTCCCTTGCATGCAGCAAACAAGCAAGGATGATGCTCATGGTGACTGTGTGCAGGTACACTGCCTGATAGAAGAGGCCCTTTCCAACACAAACCTAACTTGTCCAAGGAGTCTTGCTCCCCAGCTCTGATGCTATCATTTTGTGGCAATAACATTTCCTGACCCAGTTTCTATCTTTCTCCTCATTCCTCTGCTACAAGTAGTAATTAGTAATGTCAGTGTTCTGGCTGGATTGCTACAGGCCCATTAATAATGCAAGAGTAGTAACAGAGAGAGAAGGGAGGTTTGAAGGTTAAAAGCAGTAAGAGAAGGCATTTTGGGGGGCATGTGAAGGGGAGGGGGATGAGGAGAAGAAATGCTGGCCTACTGAGATTATAAACCATAAACTTCAAAACATATTGTTCCTTTCAGGTGGCAGCGGTGAGTCAGTCATGGCTAATTTGAATATGCAAATCAGAATGACACACAGAGGTGATTTTTACTAAATTAGAAAAAACCCACTTCTGTTCCACCTTCCCTTTCCGTCCCTAAACTTGCTGCCTCACCACTCTGTGTTCCTGTTCCCCATGTGTCAGAGGTCACTGGTAACCCAGCATCCCACACGTGACGCGCAGCAGTTTCCTTCCTCCAGAGCAGCCTCTGCAGGGCCCAGCCTGGCCCTGCCCACCTTCCACCACTCATCAAGCTGTTCCTCATGCACCTTAACCTGAGCCTCTGAAGCTGTTTATGACACGCACTCTGGACCTAAAATAGCTGGATTGGGACAGGTAACCCAGCATCTCTTGTGCTTCCTCGGCCAGGGAGTCTTCCTCAAAGCCAATGGCAGCTCCCTTAACAGCAACAGCCTCACCGCTACGGAAGGCACACAAACCTCCCACAGCATTGAATAAAGCTGCTGGAGCTGCACTCACAACTGCATCTCCTGGAAACTGGTTTTCCCCACCTCCTTTTCCTGTCCAGCACAGAAATGGAATTAAGAGAGGAGCTTTCAGGTTTGGTGTTAACTCCTCAGCTGTCCTGTTGCTGACTGAGAACTCACACTGACTGTGGAAGGGCTAAGCTCTCTCCTGCACACCTGGGGCAGACTGGTCCAATACCAAAAGTAAGCATCTTCCACAGGGGCTGGTGGTCTCCAGTTTTCTAGAGGATTTGCAAGACACAAGCTAACTTTTACAGGCCATTCAGCAGAGCTGACCAGCCACACTACTTGTCTACATTCACAGCTCCATGCCTGGTACCAGGCCTCTTGTTAGTGGTTCTGTAAGAAACAAGACACAGCACATGCTCCTTCCACTAGCAGGAATCTTACAATCTCCTGAGCTGGAAGGGAGTCCAACTCCTGGCTCCACACAGGCCCAGACAAGTCAGAGCATGGGACTGACTGAGTGCATTGTCCAGACACCTCTTGACCTCAGCCCAGCTTGGTGCTGTGATCCTTTCCCTGGGGAGGCTGTTCCAGTGCCTGACCCTCCCTCTCAGTACAGAACCTCTTCCTGACATCCAACCTAAACCTCCCCTGTCCCAGCTTCATGCTGTTCCCTCAGGCTCTATCCGTGGTCACCAAAGAGAGGAGATCAACACCTGCCCCTTCGCTCCCCCTCAGCAGGAAGCCACAGACCATGATGAGGTCTGCCCTCACTCAGCCTCCTCTCCTGCAGGTTGAAAAAACCCAGGGACTTCAGCCTCTCCTCACAAGACTTCCCCTCCAGACCCTTCACCACCCTCTGAACATTCTCCAATATTTTTATGTCCCTCTTGCCCTGTGGTGCCCAAAACTGCACCCAGTGCTCAAGGTGAGGCTGCTGCAGCGCAGAGCGGGACAATCCCCTCCCTGGACCAGCTGGCTGTGCCATGCTTGATGTACCCCAGGATGCAGTTGGCCCTCCTGGTTGCCTAGGCACACTGCTGGCTCATGGTTAACTTGCTGTTGACCAAGACCCCCAAATCCCTCTCAGCATGGCTGGCCTCCAGCATCTGATTCCCTGGTCTGGATGCTCAGCCAGGGTTCCTCCTTCCTAGGTGCAAAATCCAGCACTTGCCTTCGTTAAGCTTCATGCTGTTGGTGATTTCCCAGCTCTCTGCTTTGTCCACATCTCTCTGCAAGGCTTCTCCACCCTCAACAGAGTCAACAGCTCCTCCTAATTTGGTGTCATCTGCAAGCTTACTTAAGACACCCTCTAGTCCTGTGTCCAGGTTGTTTATGAAAATATTAAAGAGAACTGGACCCAAGATGGAAACTCACTAGTGACTGGCCTAGAAATGACTCAAGTCTCTCCCCCTTACAATAGATAAGCTGATATATCAGCTGATAACTTATTGACTGCAGCACAGCTCCCTCTGTCACTTAAGAGAACTGGTCCAAAGTCCCCCAGCACTAATGACTCAGATGACCACCCAGGGGGGATGGAAGGCAGCAGGCTCACTGAGATGAGCTCAGGAAAGACCAGCGAAAAGGTAAAAAAACCCCAAACCCAACCATAAAAACTGGGAAGATCAGCTTCACAACTGCACTGCTTTTTCAAAGAGACCTTTCAAGTCTCACTTCCTCTGCAGAGAGGAAGCGAGAGGGGAGCTGGGTGTTCTCTGATACAAACAGCTTCCCCTCCATGACAATGATACAAAGGATGGGTGCTTTTAAAAAGAAAGAAGAAAAAAAAAAAAGGAAAGCAGGCCAGCCCTGAGCACAGTGTGACCAAATTAGGAAACAAACTCTACCGACAGCCTCCAAAATGGACATCGTCTGCAGCAGCCTTGTATTAGCTCAGGAAGTCTGATGACTCTGTCATCTGCTGAAACCTGTTTATGTGCAAACAGAAAGGAGAAGCAAAACACCTCCTCACACCACACACACCAGGTTAGGCCATCGCAGCGCTCTGGCCTGAACGAGACAACACTCATCGGCTGCCCTGAAACAACACTACCCCCCCTCCTCTGCTGACTCATGCCCCTCCAAAGATAACTCTGCCCTGGAAGCACTAAGGTGCAGCAAGGTGAGGTGTACCCTGAGAGCCTGGAGTTTTTAAGTGCATTTCTGAAGCAGCTCGCTGTGGCAGATGAAACTGAGGTTAGAGATCAGTGATTACTACGACAGGAATGTGAGGGGGAGGAAGGAGAGGGAAGATGTAGCTTCTTGACTAAGGTCAGAACAATGTTTTTAATTTAGCTTGGGAACAGACTTTTTCCATCCTCTCCAACCTCCAGTTCCACTGCAGCAGCAAAATGATAACCCTGGTCTGATGCTCTGCGAGTACAAGTAGCACCGAGTAGTTTCAGCCTTAAACTTGTCCCTGTGCTGAGCTCCCACAGTGGTCCCAGGGTATTGCTACCTGTTGTGAGGACAAACAAGTGACAGAGGCTGAGTTGCTCCACTGTTTAAAATTCAAACAAATCAAGAGGCCTGAGCACTCTGCTCTGTGAGAAGGTTTAGGGTTTCTCTCTGATGTTGGGGTGACCACGTTACATTACTCCCTGCATGAAATGGAAGAACACTACTCCTCCCTTTCTCTTCCAAAGCAATCCAGGAGGAAAATGCAGAGCTTAGAGGTCATCTCAGCCTGCAGCAGATCTTAGTCTCTGCTCAGCCCTCAGCACAAGTACAGGGTCCTTCCAATGCCAGCAGTTTGGCTATGGGACCACTCCAGCCACTCGCCACGTTCAAGGCGACAGAGGACCTCTCATACCCCAACACCACTCACTCCCAGTGTTCTTATCCAACCCCTCAAGGAGTCATCAGCTTCTCTCCAAGAACACTGCCACCTCATGTCCACACCAACCACAGGTCTGCAGCTGCTCACAGCAGCTCCTGTGCCTACCCAGCTGCAGGCTGGGTAAGGGAGACCAGACAGCTGAGGCTGAAGTTGCCATCCCCACATGAAGCTGCGTTCACCTTACCACCCCTAGACCTTTCCTTGGGAAAGGACAAAGCTACAAAAGGAA
The DNA here is from genome assembly GCA_022605575.1 of Laterallus jamaicensis coturniculus. Taxonomy (NCBI): domain Eukaryota; kingdom Metazoa; phylum Chordata; class Aves; order Gruiformes; family Rallidae; genus Laterallus; species Laterallus jamaicensis. Next base: position 9,551,010 of record JAKCOX010000020.1, on the reverse strand, counting down.
GACAGGAGCACTGCTACCTCTTACAGACCTGGCAGAGGTATTCACTGGTCAGCAAGCCCTGGGAGAGCTGCCTTTTCACTCAATGAGTATTGCTATATAAGGCAGAAAGCAAGCACAGGAGTAAGCTTTGTTGCTTGAAATTGCACTGACTGACATGGTCTATTTTTAAACAGACTAGTTTGAGGTCTTACTTTCAGCAGGGCTTTTTCCCCCCCTCTAAGAGAGGTACCCCATTTAAACTGTCCTCGTCCCTCCGGTCCATTTCCAGGCTGGGCTTTGCCCTCTCCTCTGTCAGACTCATTTATCAAGTGGAGCATTTCCACGTACGACTGCATAAATAGACTTGACCTTGTGAAAGCAGCAGCACCTGAGCTCCCACTGATGGAGTCTCTCCACCTCATCAGAGCAGCCCACTCCTACCCTTTCTGCAGGTGAGGTATTCTCAGAGCTCCTGCACATGCCAAGGAAGGGTGGCACGTACAAAGACAAGACAGGGAGTGATTCCGGGCTGATTGTTGTGCCTCCTCTCTGGAAAGGGGCATCAAGGAGCAAGCTACTGCCAGCACCACTCAATTCTTGCAGCTGCTCCCAGCCCAGGCAGAGCATACACTGAAGAGCAAGCTATGAGGGAGAACAACTCAACTCCCTCCTGATCCCTTCCTTTCTTGGATGCTCCCTCTCAGCCAGGGAACAAGCTGTGCACATTCCAGGGGAGCAGAGAGCCCCAGCACATCCCTTGTACCCCCTGCAGCCCTCAACCACCCCCGTACCCCCAAAGGTAACTATCCTGCCCAGCAAAAAAGCTGGGGATGAGATCATCTCCCCACTCTCAACACTTCCCACGTAACTTTGACCCTACACGCCTTGATGGGATGGACCACGTGGTTTAGCACGCGCGTGTTCTTCCGACACGGGACTGGACTTTTAAGGCTCTGCTGTACAAGGGACACGCTCCTGTTATCTGTCTTCCTTTAGGACTTGGCAATAAAGCTTACAGGGGTGTTATCTACTGCGGATAATCACCTCAACCCCACCTTCGTCCTTGGTCCCTCCCTCCTGCCCATCCCTTTGAGGAGAGATACAGAAATCCCAGCCGCTCGGGCTGCACTCCTGCTGGCACTGCCATCGGCGGCATCGCCGCTCAGCCTGCCTCCCGCACGGCGCTGCTGCAGACCAGTATCAATGTCCTTTTATGGAAGAAAAATGAAAATCGCCTGCCCAGGCTCAGCAGAGTGCCTCGAGCCCGGCCCAGGCGGCAGACGGAAACTTGCCATTTGTTGTGGTTTTGGCAGTGAGAGGGGGAGCGTGTTCCCATGTGCGCCGCTCAGTTAAAAAGGGTGCAGCGAAGGGACTGAGCTGGAGGAGAAAAACTTGAACGCTCCAGAGCGGGAGGTTTCAGGGATGCAGCACCAAGGAGGATGGTGGTAGTTGTGAAAAGATGGTTTAGATTGTTCTGCTGGCTTGGACAAGCAGGAGACAACCCTCAGGACAAAAGCGTACGTGGACACAAGCACTCCACTCCCAATCTCCCCAGTAAGGACCTTGCTACATATCTCCACACCCCAGTTCCCTTTCTTCCTCACTCCCACAAAGTCCACTCAGCTGCATTCACACAGAATCAGGAGAATGTTCCCATCCTCTTTTTTAATGTGGGAGTTGGTTCTTGAGGTCACTGCTGCCAGAAAGAAGTTACAGGGCTCTGCCATAAGCAAGCAGAACCTTTGGCTCTGCTCCCTGCTAAAGCTGTGGGGCTATGCTCTAACAATTGGATCCAAATAAACACGCACGAGGAAAAGCATACAGAGAACAGCAATAGGAATGGCTGAAGAGAGAGCGAGATGGGGCCATGGGACCTTCAAAATGTTTGGGCTGCTGTCAGGAAGCTGAATGAGACAGCAGACTTCAACAGCTGGGAAAACATGTTGCAAACCAAGGAGAATTAAGTAATTCTCCATACGCACATCCTACTCTGAGGCATTTTGGACAAGCTCAATTTCTCCAAGCAGACCGATTTATTTTTTGTTGTTTTTCTCTCTCCATGTCGTACACACACCCTGCCAGTGATGAGTCTTGATACGGATTAAACCTAAACCCACAGCACATCTGAAGCTGGGCAGGGCAGCTCCGGGCAGCGATGCGCCAGCCTCCAGCCCAGAAGCAACGGGCCCCACAGTACGTGTTGGATGACATCCCGTTGGATGAAGGCTATGTCATCCTGAGCACATCCCCTGCTGCTGGGGATCTGATTACACAACCATTTCCCTTTGCACCCTATAAAACACTTGTAGCAGGATCATAGCTGGCCAGGGCTGCCTCGATACCTGTCCCTGAATCCAAGAGCTCTGTGCCCCACTCCCACCCCAGGCTCAGAGATCTCAGGCGTTGTGGTACAGCCCTTAGTGACAACTCCTTACTGCAGCAAGGCCGCTCACATCAACGCTGCCGCAACGCGTACAACGTGCCTTACGCTTGGTAACACAGGCTGCGGATGCAGCGTTAGCACCCTGCTAGGAGAAGCCATGTTCAGACACTGCTTGCCAGGCAGAGCTCTGTACAAGCTTAAACCTGTCTCACTTCCAACAGAAAATGAAGGTTAAAAGCAGCTGGGTGCATCTGTTCCTGGCTGGCACCTTGAAATCAATCCAGAGACATTCTAACAGCTTAAAAAGAAGCCCCCTAAAACATCACATCTTAGTCCTGCAAATTAAACACACACACAGATTGCTGTGGCCAGAGCGCCTGACCTGAAGGTGAAAAAGCAGAACCGTGGAGATTTTATCCACCTGACACAGGCACAGCAGTGCTTCTCTATCCAGTGTGACAGTTTGGGTTCTCAGCAGGCAATCCCACCCCCCAAACACAGCCTCATTAACAGGAACACACTAAGAAGCCCTGAACAAGAGCAGCAGCTGCCCCATGCGAGGGCAGTGTGGTTTAGTGCCACGCACCCACATTCACCATCACCCTTTCCCAGCCAGCACCAAGGCAGACAACAGCTCAGCCTGAGCAAGTAACAAAACCCCCTAAGCTACATGAAGGAATTTTTAAGGAAAAGTCTTGGAAACACAAGTCCCTGCAATGTGGCCTGGCTACAAAAGGAGCGTTGAGGGTTTCGAGCTCTCCTGCACCGGAGGGACAGCGCTGCTCCATGCATGCATTATTTCCATGGCAACAGCAGCTTTCACCTCCCCATCTCTTGGCTGGCTGAAAGCCCTGCAGTGCTTTGTGCTGAGACTGCAAAGAGGGGAGACCATCTCCCCCACCCGCAACACGGCGCCGGGGAGAGCAGCAAGCAGCCCGGGAACAAAAGCCTTGTCTTCACCAACAATACAGGGTCTTGGGAGGAGGGAGGCAGCAAGGAAAGGATGGACTTCCTTTTCTGGTGGGAAACAGCACTTCCCCCAATGTGCAAAAGTACACTCTGGCTTCTCAAGGCTGCACAAGTCAAACAGCATGCTCCTTTCCCTAGTTTTACTAGAATTGCCAGCTTTGGTTTGCTCTGTCAGAGCACGGGAGGAGAAACACGCATGGTTAGAGATGAGAAATTTAAGTGTTGCTTCCACACAGGGATCCCTGCTCAGAGTAAGATGGAGGATGACTGAGCAGGCTGGCAAACCCTCCCATCACCAGGAAGCCTGGCTCCATGCACGGACAGCAAGACATTATAGAGCAACACCAGGTCTGAGCCAAAGCCGCCTCTCCCCCAGACCAGCTCAGACCGCACACACACGAGAACGCATCGGCAGGGGGGCTTGAGCAACGTTTTTCCCCTTCACTAATGAAGCTTTTCCTCCACCCTGCAGCTTGTGATATTAAGATTCAAGCCCTGGCCACCTAACTAGGAGCCAAACTTCACGGCACACAGCTGGAGCCACACTGGCCCTGGCAGATGGCGCAGGCTCATCTGCATGCTCTCCGTGCAGCCACTCAGTTGCAGAAGGTGACCGGTAGCTCAGCTTGTTGCTGAGGTTAGTTAGCTATGTTTTGGTCCCTGCAAGGTGCAAATGACAGGAACTACAGGTGAGATGCAGCAGCAGTGACCTGGGTGTGCCTAGAGCTCCTATTATTGACCCAAACTTACACACAGCCCAAAACAAAGGCTTCCAGCTGGTTCCCATCACTTCACAATACATCCATAGCTGGCCCTGATACATACATATTTTAAAGGAAAGCCTGAGGGTAATTGACACCAACTATCAAAGCAAGACAAAGAATCCAGATGACTGAGCACAGAAATACAACAGGTCCACCACCTGGTCCTCTTCTCCCCACCCTCGAAGGGCCTCGAGGAGAGGCACATTTTGACCTTTCCCTTTTCACACTTCCCCTTGCTTTAGGTTCAGCTGTGAGAGTGCAGCCCTTCCAGCCAGAGAGGGACTCCTTCCAGGATCCCTCATCACCACCACTGAGGCTGCCAGAGGCACTGCTAGCAAAGCCAGCACATCCTCTCCAACCTCTGCAGAGCTCCCCAGATTAGCCCTTTCCTCCCTGAGGGCAACAGTTTCCTGCAAGCAAGAGCATTAACTGAAACTCTTCATTCTAGAGAGAGGGAAGATAACAGGAATATGAAGAACTACCACAGCTGATGCTGTGAGACAACACCACATCCTGCTATCCGAATTCCTCACCCTCAACTTCAAATCCTAAAGTCGTTCAAGACTTCTAAGAAGAGCACAAAGCTACTCAGCAGATTTTCAGCTAATGAATCAACACAAGCTGTCCAGGAAACCAGAAATCCAGCCCACTGGAATGCTGCAACCCCAGGGAGGGGGGGGGGGGGGGGGAAGACAGGCAGTACACTAGGAAGGAAATGAAACAGCAAACCAGAAGGAAAGGAACGTTCCAGCACTGACCCCTCTTACCAGTTACCGTGACACATCACACATTTTAGGAAACAAAGCGACTTCGTTTTGCACACTGAAGCATTCGTGTTCTTACAGCCTGAAATTCGTTCTGTGGTGCTGACACATGTACATTTTGAAAACAACTTGGGTTTTGGAAAAAAAGATATCAATATAAACGTGAATCAACACTGCCACCTAGCGACTAGTGACCGTCCTCGTTCGTGATACCTGGGTGATCCATCAGAATCACATTTCTTCCCCAAATGCCAGAGGTGGATGTTCACAAAACCTACTGGACATCTAAAATGGAATTGTACATGTTTCATAAGCAGCTTTCCCCCACTGGTAAATTTGATTTTCACTACAGAATGCAAAGTTCACTGATGGCAACTTCAGTGTTCCCAGACAGTGTGAGACTTCCTATTCCTTCCTCCAGGCAGGCAAGTGGCAGCATGGCATCAACAGGAGAACCCAAAGCTGAGGCAGCTGCAAGGACAAGGTTAGTGCTCTCAAGAGGAATCTCAGTGATTAGCAGGAATCTCTGCCAGGGGACAGGCAGTTCCCTGGATGCTGCAGGAGAATTTATTGTTGTGGCTACCGTTGCATAAGTCACTTTGTAGCTTCAGCACTAAGGACTTGATACGGTCAGTCCTGGCCTTGGCTCAGGGGCACCAGATGTTAGTGGGTTCTGCCTACATTCAGGAGACTGGGAAACACATTTCTACGCTTCTGTTTCCCCCCAGAACAGATGGTGCAGAAGCAGCAGCAAGTTCACCCCACTCCCTCCCCTGCTGGGCCTGACGATTCTCCAGTTATGGCTATTAGCAAACTCTGAGAGAAGCACAAAGATCATCTGCCCTTTGAACGGGCACATTTCAGTGAGCTCTTCAAACGAGTCTCTTCTCGCTTCCAACTGAACCTCTATTCAGGCAACAGCATAAAAGAAAGCCACAGATGCCAGTTCTCTTCAGGGTAAGTTTGTTTCAGCTCATTCCCCAGAAGTTTTGTTAGAGAAAAGATTACAATTTGGTTTTATGACTTTTAAACCCCCCTGCTCCCTGTTCACCTAAAACATTTCTGTATATGCAAGACAGCAACCTAAGGCACCCAGAAGCTTATTTTAGGCAACATCTTCCAAAGAAAGAAAGGAATATTGTTGTCTTTTATCAATAGTGCCCCAAAATTCCTCTGTCCAGCCACAGTTTTACAGAACATCAGCAGGATTCAAGAAGTACTTTGACTGCTGCCCCATGCAGCCACCTTAGATACTCATCCACCTGCCACTAGGAAGTGTGAGTTGTCCTCCCAGCTCTCCTGCCCAACACACTGGAAGAGCCCAAATGGGAAGCATCCCCCCTCCAATTACCTTTCTGCAGCGGGGATTAGGGCAGCTGAAGCGCTTCACATCATTGTCCAGAAGAGCTGGGAAGTTACAGAAGGGACACCTGCAGCCCAAAATACAATACCATTAATGCAGCATGCCAAGTGGATCTTTGCTGAGAGCAGAGTCAGAGAGCTGTGTGGTAGTTAATAAGGCTGCCAACCAAATGCAGGCTGCCAGGATGTGCTGACTGCTGCCTTTCTGCTCCTATTCCTTCGATTGCTTCCCTGTTTGCAATCAAAATATTATATGCTCAGCACTGCTTTTTACCATGTAATTTAAAGGATCAGCACAGAGCTGGCAAGCAAATCTTGGAGGAGACAAGTCTATTGAATTTTGATCTCCTAGTCAAAGGCAGACCAACCTGAATAAAAACAGACCTGGAAAGGCAGAAGCTTTAATTTATAACACAGCTTTTTGAAAGCTACCTATCTCAGTGTCAGCACACACTCATGGTTTCAGGGAACTGATTCCTATGGCAGTAAGTGCAGGCTGCATCCTCTGCCAGGCACTTACCTGACAAGCTCATCTGCACAGGCAGCAGCCACCTCCTCCTCAGCTTTCCGTTCGTAGTATTTACAGAGGATGTTCTCTGGAAGCACTTTCTCCAGCTCGCTGGTGGGGAATGAACACGTGCAACTGCCCTCCATGCAGCTGAGCTCTGACTAGGGGTGGAAAGAGAGAGCTGAGGTTCAGTACAATGCTAGCAAAAAGCAAGACTTGGTACCCAGAATATTCCCAAAGCAGCACAGAGCCTTGCTTAGAGACAACACAGTTTAAGTCAGCAGATGACTGCCAGAGAATGGATCTGCTATGGAAAGAACAAGACTACTTAATCAAACAGATCAGGCCTCAAGCAAACACTGGGCATGAAGATGCTGTTCATAGCTGGGGTCACAGTTCACCCTAGCCAAGCCCACTGCAACCACATTTCACATTATTCCTGTATGGTCTCTGCTCACAACCAGCACGTTGCAGTCTTGTTGCTGCAGTCACAAAACACAGCTGCTGGTTTGTATATTTACATGAAATACATGCTACAGTTTGATCTGCATACCTTGAGACAAAGGAGCATATACACCTCACAGCACATGACTCATTTATAGCCCAGCTAAGCACCAGGATAATTGCTAGATAAATTGGAGACTAAGAAGGTTAGTAGTATCATAGAGGACACAACCCCCAAATTAATTAGGATCATAGTGACATCACAAAGAACAAACACTCCCAGCTAGGAGGAGACTGGCAAAATCAGAGATAAGAGCCTGTTCTCTGCACAGACATCACAGGTTTATTAAGTAGAAAATAAAACCAGGCAAGTGCAAGCTTGTGTTGTCACTATGAATGCCACAGAAAGTTTTCCAAGTTGCTAAGTACAGAGCACAAAAGATGGCTGTCAGCACAACTGCAATCCTGCTCAGCAAAGATCCCACTGTGAAGTTCTTGGCTTCACTTGATGGTGACACTGACTTGTTGCATTTGGATTTCAGGACATGATTCCACTCAGGTATTTCCTGAAAAGCACAGCTACACCTGATTTAAGCAACACTCCGCAAACAGCAGCGTGATCTCCCCATAGCAACTGATGCATTTTTCCCCTCACCCAGTTGGGAAATCCTTACCTTCCCAGAGCCAAAGACTGCCTCCTGAGCATACTTGATTAGGCACTCCTTGCAGAACAAGTGACCATCTGCACACTGAGTTAGCTCTTCAAAGGCAAACTCCCCATAACAGCAGCGGCACTCTATCATCTGACCATCCTGCAGCCATCAACAAAGGTATCAGCATCGTCATCAGAACAGTGACAGCTACACCAACATACAGACACACACAACTGCAAGCCAGAAACAATGCCAGCATTATTATATACACTATGCCATTAGATACTCTGTTTGGTGGTCAAAACTCATTAAAAGCACAGCCAGAAACGTAGTTTTAAATAACTTAACAGCCACATGTCCTGCTTAACAGGTTCCAAAAAGTTAAAGAATTATTAAACCACTATGTATTCTGATCTCCAGGTAGAGAAGCATCTTGGGTTCAGGAAGCTGCAGTCTCAGAGAAGCAGCAGAGAGCACACGCCATCCATATGGGAAAAGTCAAACTTCAAATCCTTTTCCCTCTAAAAGGAACATGGATCTGCCTGGGGAGACCATGTCTGAGCCTCTGCACTGCAGGGGTGGGGGACCTTGCCACCAATGAAGAATACACTCACTCCTTCAAAGGTCCAACATCAGCTCCAAAGTTGGAAGAGAAACAGGCATTGAGAACAAAAAGGTAGCTCCACATCTGCCAAGCTGCTATCCAACTTTTCTCTCTCTTTGTTTAAAGGGAAAAGACCTGATTTTCAGGTTTTTAAAGAGCCCTTTCTGCAAATGGAAAGCCTTTCCACTGGCAGAGCTCCAACGACAGCAAATCTGTTTTAATGGTGCTAGCGAGAGCAAACCTGGTCCTATCCTATTGCAGTGTTTGCTCTGGCCAGTAAAGATACAAGCAGCAGCTGCCTGAATTACTACAGATCATTACATACATCAATACTGTCTGCTGGATGCAGCTCTTGTCTACCTTCCTTTCTAGAAGCCAGCACTTGAGGCTCTGCCAGCTCAGCAAGAGCAGCAGGGTGCAAACGCAGCTTCAGGAAAGCTCCATCCCAGGAGCCAAAAGAGCCTGTAAAGCAAGGAGTGTGAAACAGTGTCTACCCTTAAGCTGAACTCAAGGGACCACGTTACAGATACTGACCTTCTGATACTGCTCCTCATTCATCTGCAGAGCAAGGAGAAAGTCTGCGTGCTGTAAGAAAGACATGTGCATCTGTATTTACAGAATAGATAAAGCCATTTTCCAGCCTCCACGCTCTTTTACATTATCTCAGGACTTACAAACCACCATAAAAGGCTCACTGTCTGCTTACAGCATCACTCAGCCCACCCTTCCAATCCATTAAGCTATTTATGATTCAGCTAAAACAGATGGGAGAAGCAAAGGCAGCAAGAACAAAGAACTGAATTCTGTATTATGGAGAGCTGCTGGTTCAGGTTTCCATGGGCAGAGATGATCTCACCCAATGGGCCCCTCCAGAGAAAGCCCTGAGGAACATTAGCTTTGTGTTTAAAAGGGGACACTATCCATCTGCTTAAGAGACAAGGATCTTTAGAGACAGTACTTCAGGAAGGTCTGTAGGTGCAGACCTGTGAATTCAGTCTTCCCTCAGACTACCCAGGGAAGACAACACACCAGTGGGTGTTGCAGGGTTCTGTTTCAAACACAGGGTCCTCAGCAGAGAAAAAGATGTTCTGGAGACAGGATTGCCAACTTGTGGAAGGCACAGTGAGTGAACAGACCGCCTTGGGCCTAGTCATTGTTTGTCATGAACTCTGAGCTGCAATTACAAGCCCTGAAGCAGCAGAGAAGTCTGCTAACTAATTAAAGAATTAATTTTGTAGGAAAGAAACAAACCCCGTCAGAGTGTTGTACCACAGACTATGCATCCACATTAGCAGACACCTAGAAGGCTTTCAGGAGCAAGTAGTAGCAGCTATATATTTAGGTATATATGAAACTCTGTACTTGGTTATTTCCCCCCTCCAAAACCAAGTTACTTGGGAAGTCTCATACACATTAACCAGTCAAGGGGCAAAGGTGGTCAGTCACTCAGTGTTCTGTTCAGCATTTAAACTCCTGTAGGAGGCAGATTTTCATGTTCAGGCCCAAGACCTCGACAGCAGTTGAAGTTGTCTGCACTACAAGATCAAAGCAGCTCCTACCACTCACCTCTGCCATCTCTTTGACTTTCTGCTCATAGAATTCCTGCTCCAGCAGCACCGGTGGCAGAAGGGAGAGCTTGTCATAGGACCTCCAGTGCCGCCTCTTATTCTCCAGGAAGAACATGCGCTTCTCAATTTTCACATCCCCTAAAGCCGAGTTAAAGGCACAATGAAACGGGATGGAGCAGCCAGAACAAAGCTTAAACCCTTCTTCCTCCACATAGCACCAGCTGCATGACTTCTGCATCTCAAACAGCACCGTACCAAGCAGAGGTACTAACACAGACTATCCCCAAAACAGATACCAGACAGTGTAAGAAACAGCTGGTTTGGGGTCACATCCCTTTTCAGAACAGTTCCCCTTCAAGAACTGTACTTTCTTCTGAGAGCCAGCTCTACTTACAATAACGATGTGGAGAGCACAATCCATTCAGCTTGGTATTTACCTTGCTCAAACTTGAAGTCTATGTATGAATATTGATTCATTTCTTTCCTCCTTTTTCTTTTCCCACTGGTTTCAGGAGACAGCTCCTGCCATTTTTTGATAGCATCTGAAAAGGCCTAGAAAACAACACACAGACTTAAATCCTGTCTGCTCCTGGAAGAAAGCAGAAGCACATTACAAGCAAGTACAAGACTGATCTGAAACCATATAGAGGCAAGTACACCTCCACCTCTTTCCCTCACCCACCTTGCTGCTCTACAACCTCAAAAAGCACTCATTCCACAAAAACAAAATAGCTGAGCCACACAACACCTCAGCTATGAACTCTGGCACAGCTGCTGTGCACCATGATGCAACAGAGCTGGTTTGGCTTTTTTTGTGTTGTTGGGTTTGGGTTCTGTATTAAAAAAAGCTCAAACACCCAGTGCTCAATCAAGTGAGGAGACACAAAGGTTTTATCTTAGTTAAGCTCTGCAATAGCAGAGAGAAGCTCAAGCAAGAGGAGTGTATCAAAGGGGTAGATCCAAGCCTAAAGCTTGAAGCCACGTTTATGTTGTTTGCTGATAGGCAACACAACTGTCTTTGCAGCTCCATTACACTGGAACTCTTTCATGAGGAATATAGGACTCATTCCATAATAATAATGAACAGGACAGTGAGACCCAGGCTTCTCTTTAGTCACACACAGTCAGTTAACCAATAGCAGCAGTTGAGTGTTTTAAGATTTAGTAAAATGTCTAGGCTTTACTGGTAATTACACTGCACTTCAGTGCAATGTACAGGAACACCTCTTGGTTTCATGCCATCACCTACCACCACCTAGCTAGAGTCTCCCCTGTTCTATTAGAAGTAAAATCTTCCTGCAGCATCTGCTTGGTCAACAAAGTTTGCAAGTCTCTATTAACTGGATTAATACTTCTTAAAAGGAAAATAAGATCATGAAAAACAACCATAGCCACATGTTAGCAGATGGTATACTAAGGCAAAATACATCCCCCTGCTCTCCAGAGACACCAGAGACAGTCCTAGGAAAGAAGTGAGATGAACTGGAGAACCTTCCGTGTGATTGCATAGTGTCCCTTGAGTTCATGTAGTGCCCACTTAATGTCTTGGCTGCTCAGCATTTTGAAGTCTGCCATAAGGAGGTCAGCTGCCTGAATAAAGCACCGCTGATCAAGTGGGGCAAGCTTGGAAAAGTTGAAGTAGTCCACTTTAGGCACCTAAGGAGAAAAATATGAAAGATTAAAAAAAGGTTGCTACAAACACACAGGAACACCCCAAACCACTACTTTCAGTGATCAGATCTTTCTGCAAGACCACCCCAAAAGGTGGCTGCAGAGCACCCAGTTCCAGGGGTGCAAAGCCTATTAGTCTATGCACTTGTGTGGGTAACCTGCACCAGGCAGGACCCAGGCCACAGTTTAAAGCCATTGTGTGACTGCAGAAGACAGCGAGGAGAGGATACATTTAGGATTCTGCCAACTTCATTGGCTTGAAGCTGAGAGTTGCTTCCAAGAGTAGAAAGAAGTATTTGACACTTCTCTCTCAGGCCACACTCAGCTATTTCAACATACTCAGAATTTTTTGTCAAATGGACTTTAAAAAAAAAAAAAAGCAGCAGCTGTAGGGAGATTTGCAGTTTGGAGGCTGAAAGGCCTAAAAGCCACACAAGAGACCAAGGCTCAAGCCTACTTCCTGTGACAGAATGCCCAAGGAATTCTTGTATCAGTTATCCAAAGGAACACTTTGGACAGGGTGCTGGACAGGCAGGGTTGAGGGTCTCACTGAAGGCAAAAGAGAGGACATGGTGCAGCTATGCAACAGCAGAACAGGACATCACCTTGCAAGCTGTTTAGCACCACCTTAAATGCAGCCAGAGCCCTGAGTACAGCTCAGCCAGACACTCTAACAGAACCAGATGTTGTCAAGATCTGCACAGGTTGAGCAAACTCTTTGGGAGACACGTTGTAGATGAAGATGCTCTCACTTGCCTTTGACTCATCTTGGCTGGCGAGCAGGCTGCTGCTGGGATTTAAAACCACTCTGCCTTCCTTCTTTGGGTAATCTGGGTTTTCCAGAAGAAAGTTACAAAGTCTGAAAAGATAAATATAGTTACTTCAGGGTTTAGGAGCTCAGGTTCATTCCTTGCTTCTCCAGTTTTTAGTATCATGTAGTTAGGAGGCCGGGCAGGCAAGTCACAGCCTGTCCTGTAAGAACCAAGAGGTCTCAGACTAGAGCAAACTGAAAGTAAGCGACTGAGAATTAAGGAAGGGATGATCAACTGCATGACTGCAGAAGGAAAAGCAAACAGATCTGTCTCTGCCTTTCAGCAGTTACATTTACATAAGAGAAGCTTATATGGGCAAACTACTAACCACCCTACATCTCTCCATGCCAGCCAAGAACAGTCAGGCTTATGTGCCCGCAGGTAAAGCCATGTCAAGCGGTACCTCCTCTGAGCACAGCTGAGAGCCAAGGAGTACTAACTTCCCTCTACCCTGCCTTTAACACTGAAGAGCACCCAAGGAAGAATGGCCACAGCATTAATCAAAATCAAGCTACCATCTATTGCAGCTATGGAAAAAGAAGCATACAAACCCTTACAAAACCTCTGAAAGGAAGATTGCAGACTCAAATTCCATTTAAAAGCCTCCAACCTCCATCTACTGTCACATTAGGGCAGAGAAACAAGTTTAAACTGCATTTACATACAGTATGTACTCTGACCACAAGCTTCATTGCAGGAAAGCTTGAAATCACACCAGCGTTGTCCAGCAACTCCCACTAGAAACTGGTTTAACGAGAAAATAATCACTAAGAATTGCTGAAAAAATTGCATACTGGCCTGTAAATGCAGCATACCTGAGATCCTGTCACAAGCAATCACCATTTTTTCAGGTAAATTTAGTTTCACCGAGTATTTCAGCTCAGAAAAGGCTCCAGCAAATAGTTTCAGAACACCCAGAGGTCCACCAATGCTTGGGAAACTCTTCTGAATGGGAAGCTTGCTGAAGGCTCTGTCAATCAGCCTGTCAGAGCTTACTCTGAACCCTCACTAGCCAGATGTGCTGGCTGGGTCAAGTAACACAAGCTGTTCCTCAGTTTCCCCAGCTGAAGAATGGAGCCAGGACAAGCAATTAACATTTGTAAAACCTTTTCAATGCTAAGGTGCTAGGTTGCAGCAAACACATAATTGCAGCTAATTTACATTCCTGATGTCAGAAATCAGTCCCTAATTAAGAAATCTGAACTGGCTGGAAGCATTAAGCTGCTATCAAGGCATGATTACTTTAGCCCCACTCTCACATTCAAAGCAGAGGCATTTCTTTCTGTTTAATCAGGTATTGACATACTGAGCCAGAAGCTTTTGACTGAGCTGAATGCTTCTGCACACAAAAGCTGAATAGATGATACCCTGCTAAGAGGAGCTCCCACATCTTATCTTTCACATCAGCTGAAAGTTTTAAGACCATCATTTTGGAAAACAACAAAATATCTTGGCACTGAGCATTTAATCACTTCCAGCCCTCCCCCTGTCCCTCCCTCCCCATCCCTTTTGTAGGAGATAACTGTTCATCTAATCCAACAAAACCGAAACTTCAAGGAGCTCAAATCACTGCAGCTCAAACTCAAGGGTTTCAGCTGGGGCACACAGCCAGAATACATTTGAACTCTCCTGCATGTTGCTGTTTCAATGCTCAGGATTTGCAGAGATGTTAACCTCCAATGTCTGACAATTAGTTAAGTGGGGGTCCCGGCGTGCAATGCACGCACACTCGCGGCACTGTTCATTAATACCTGCACCCCAGGACACAGAGCCACTTAAAAGCCTCATCCCTGCCCAAACCCAGCCACCCTTATTTATTATATTTCAAGCCTGATTCAGCTTGACATACCATGGAGATCAAAGAGACCCTGCCAGCCAAGCTGACCGCTACTTTGACCCCTTTGTTCTCACACAAAAGACGCAGTGACAACTCAAAAGACAGTTTGGTTAAAGGAATAAAAATATGGAGAAGAAATCTTTATCATCCAGTGAGTGGGTAACGCGCCGCTGAGCAGACACTGTAGATGGCCCACAGGGAAGCCTGTAAGCACCTTTTCATCTCACTGGGTCTGTGGCACACAATAGGAGAGAAGAGATTTCAGGAGCAAAAAGGGAAGGAACACATTAAGACCAATAGAAGCTGATACTGGGGTTTAATTCTATCAGGCTTTGCTAAATCTCCCCCAGGACACAATAACGAATTCTTTTTTTCCCCACACAATCTGTGCAAGGATCCTGCAGCCAGACGCCTGACTGCAACAGCCCCAAGGAACAGCCCTGGCCATCATCTTCTACACTCCCCGTGCCACCAGCCACGCCAAGGGGTGTGAAGTACAACAGTGTGGGCACCTGAAAGCTCCTGTCCCACTGACCACACCAGCACTGCAGGGACAGCTGTCAAACAGCAAGAAAGCAGTTGCAGTCTGACAACTTCCCAACCAAGCAGCCGTGCTCTGCAGGCACGACTTCACAGCACAGGCAGAGGCAGCAGAATAGGAAATCCATGCCCAACGGATGGCATCATCCTCCCTGCCTTGCCAGTGAACTTGTTTATGGTCCAATAACTAACTCCAAGCCTCACACACTTGAATGCCACTTAATCAGTGCACCAGTTGGCTGGAAATGGCATTGGATTCAGACAAGACAAAGTAAATACTCCAGCAACCAACACCTATTCTTCATTCTTGTGTCATGTAATAACTAGTTTCAACCTGTTTGAGGTAACAAATGACAGCTGCAGAGAGAGAAAAGGAGAGAGGCCACCTAGCTTTGGACACAAGTGATTTGCTTCAAACCTCTCCCCTCTGTGTTGCTGGTGCCAACACACACAATCCTTCACTCTTCAGAATCACAAGGGTTGGAAGGGACCTCAAGAGATTGAGTCCAGCCCCCCTGCCAAAGCAGGGTCCCTGGGACAGGTCACACAGGTCGGCATCCAGACAGGGCTGGAATATCTCCAGAGAAGGAGACTCCACACCCCCTGGGCAGCCTGTCCCAGGGCTCCCTCACCCTCAATGGGAAGTTCTTCCCCAGATTGGTGTGGAACTTCCTGCACTCCAACTTGAGGCCATCGCCCCTTGTCCTGTCCCCACAGACACTGACAAGAGGCTGGCCATTTCCTTGTGTCCCACACTTGAGATATTTATAAACATTAATAAGATCCCTTCTTTTCTCAAGGCTGAACAGCCCCAGTTCTTTCAGCCTATCCTTGTAGGGGAGATGTTCCAGTCCTTTATTCAGCTGTGCAGGCTTCACCCAAAAGGGTATAGAGATGACACAGCTTAGCAAGAACATTCATGTTTTGGGGTTTGTTGGGGTTTTTTTTATAAACTTTTGGCTCTAACACAACTCCCAGAGACATCAAGCATGATGAACACTAGGGTGGTCTTGGGCTGCTAACACAACTGGGAAAGCAACATTCCTCACACTGATTTTCCACACCCTTTATTTCCCCTCTTGGCTCACACTTCTGCTCAATTCCACCAAAATCAGTTCCTCAACGGGTATCTAGAATCAATCCTACCACCCTTAAGTGCATTTACTCTAACTGCAAAGTGTGATGTGAAAACTCAAACAGTACCACTGTTACTTAAGCAAAAGGGATCAAAGCCAACATGACACTAAACAAGGAAGTCCAGCTTTACCTGGAAAAAGCCAAAACCCAGTGAAATTAAGAGGTAGGAAGCTATTTTCTCCAACTCAGAACTCACCAATCCACTTCTGTACTATGCTTTAAAGAAGTCATCTCAACATCTTACCCTGTCACTCACCCATTTAACACTAGTAATAGATAAGAGGAAATTAGATCCAGTATCTTTAATAAAGGAAATGCTTTTTGAAGCAAAGACAGTACAGCACAATGTCAGCATTAGAGAGGGTTTAAGAAAATCCCCCAGCCTGGATATGCTCTAGAACTGCATTGTTAGCAGGTGGGGAAATGGAACCATGACTGCAGCCAGGCTGTTGCACAGCACACCCTTCGTCTTCACTCTCTACTTACACATTTAAGTCATAGCAGTTCATGCTGCTGATTAGCTCTTCAATATATTCCTTCTTCACATCTGGGAATCTTGCTTCCTACAGTAGGAAAAGCTAAAGGTTATGTAGGTATTAGAGGAGCAACAGCACTAGAGACAGAGATTCATAGGTAATTATATAGCACACTCTTGAGACATTGGCCAAAGTGGATTTCAAAGGACCATTTATATCCATCCAGCCTGGACATCACAAGATGCTGGTTCTCCTTTACTCCATAGGATGATCACTAACGGCTCTTTCTCACCAGAAAAATATGAGTAGGGATTTGAATGTCTGGCTGGAAAGAGGAGAGGCACACAGGTAGGATCTACAACAGCAGCAAAGCTAATATTTACCTTCAGACAGATGATGGAGTTCCAGATTGCGTGCAGAAACACCACATTCCAAAGCAAAGGGAAAAACCCCACAGTACATACACCCACCCAAACACACTACCTGTGAGATCAGAACAGAAAACAAACCTTTTCTGCCATTCCTGTGAAGCTCTTCCACCACCACCCACCTAGCAAAGAGCACCATTTGCTGCTCCCTCTTCAGTGGGTTTCTGTACAGGTAGGGTGCAATCGACTGTGCTGTATGATCTCCTGCTTTGCAAGACTGAACTGGTCAGGGCTGTCACCCCTAACATTGCAAGAGGAGATATCTGTCTGTCTCAAAGCAAGTCACCAATCAGTGAGGTCTTACTGGCAAAGAACTGAGTTTTGCTGGACTGGCACTGAAAGAGTATTTTCCTCAAGCCCAGTTTTCCTAGATAGAATCAGATACAGGATGTGGAAGGAAGCCTTGAGGGGGATAGGGTAAGATATAGATGTAGTAAAATATGCTTGTTTGTAAAAAAACTATTCCATAAGGCATCAAGAGAGACCCTTCATCCCCAGCAAGCAAGGGGTGGAGTGTGTGCTGGAGGGGAAAACTTGAGACACAGAAGCATGACCATATTTGTTTTGTTTTTTAAGTACACACCATGCTGCCTGAGCTGTTAGGCACACCAAAGCTTAAGAACTACCCTTCTCGGTGGTTCAGCTCTTGCAGCTGGTGTCCCTCCTGCTGCCCTCACATGAAGAGTCAGAAAGAAGCACATGGAGTTTGCAAACATGAGTTTGCACGCTGCTTAACCCCTAATTCCTCAGGGCCACTGCTTGGAAACCTGCACTGAGGGCAACTATTACCCAACCACTATGGTGGCGTTACCACAGCCATGGACTACTTCAGGGCAGCCAGCTGAGAGCAGCCAGGGCTCTCAGCCACAGGTCTCTAAACCCTCTCGCCCCCACCCTCTATCCCTCTGCCAGTGCTTAGTGTCTTAGTTTTGCTCCCAAACCAGCTTTACAGAGCTGGATTAGGAATCAGCCAGACCAAACTAAGCTGGCAAGAACCAGGAGGGCACTAGCCTTTAAGGGAACAGGCCCATGTTACCTCACCATTCCCTGCAATCAGTTCTGGTAAATCTCTCTGGCTGAGAGCCCATCCCAAATCAAACAACAGCCTCCACATTCACATCCTCTCACCACTTCTGCCTTAGTGCTGGGCTCAGTCTTTCAAAACAAAGATTTCCAAGACAGTTCATTCATGTGCCTCACCTGGTGCATAGCTGAGTCTCAGCCAAAACAAAGAGGATTTGCCACTGAAGTCAACAGGGCTGTGCTCTGGGCATGTGAAACAGTACATGCCCTGAAAAACCTGTCTGAAAGCAACATGCACACTGAAGCCCTGGGTATACTTACTGTCTCTCTGATGAGCAGTGCAGTGAGGTCTTGCTCCTGTCCAGCAGCATTTTGTTCTGGCACATTACTAGAGCCAAGTTTGTGAGAGCCCTGTGTGGGGAACGCTGGGCCTGGCTGCTCATTGTCTATCGCTGCTGGCTGACCCGTTTCTTCCGGTGGATGCGCCAGCTGGGGTGAAGCAGCACCCGGAATCCCATCCTGCTGTGGCTCAGGTCGGGGGAAGGCTGGCCCAGGAGCCTCCTCTCCATATGCCCTCAGAGGTCCTGGCTCTGCTTCAGGCTGCCCTTGCTGAGGAGCACAACCATTTACTACAGCACGTGGCTCGCCTTCCAAGGGCTGGAAGTGTGGGTGATCCAGCTGGCGGTTCTTCTGGACCTCCTGGTCTGCAGTGGCTGCAGCAGCTGTTGCTCCGAGGTTTTGCTCTGGCTCCGAGTCCTCTCCTTGCCACTCCTGTGCTTCCACCTTTTCCACTTCTTGTGGTGGAAGGTCTGCTTTCTCCATACAGTTGACTTCTTTGTTAACAGGCTGTGGAGTGATCTTTGTTGCTGGAAGCAAACTTGGGCCAGGCTCCTGCTTATCTGTAAGCTCAAACCTGGGGCCATTAGGCTCAGATGGTCCAGGCTCCTGCAAGGCAAAGTTCACATCCTCATCCCTGCTTGGTCCAGCACTGCTCTCCACAGTGTGATTATACTGGTCTCCATGGCACAGCACAGTTGCGTTTTCATCTTGCAGATACATGTTCCTCAAGGGCTCGACAGCACTTTTAGAGCCTCCTTCTCCCACAGGGTTTGCACCCTGCCATTGAGCAGCAGGTCTGATGACGTTGGGACGCAGAGGCTGCTGATGCTTTGGGGTCTAAAAAGAAGACAGACAAGAGTAAGTATGGGAGCTCTTGTCTGGATGTCAGAATCCTCACTCTGGATGATCTTTTACACCTAATAGTTTCTGATGGGAAATGTAGAAGTTCTGTTTAAGGTCCTAAAGGCATAAAACTGCAACCCACGTATTTTTGTGTCCCTGAACTCCATCCTCAGTCTGTCCCTGGGTGCTAAGAGAATATCTGGCAGAACTGAGGTGCACAGGACTTTCAGACTGGAATAATTTCCTGAGCTCATGCCAGTCCCCACTTCACTCCCAATAAAATAGCCTGGAAATATGAACTACCTGATGTTACATTTAGATTCACATCAGTTTATTTAAACAGGCAGTAGGAAACAAAGCTCAAACCTGTTAATCTCTGGCCTTGTTCTTTCCTCTGGCAGGTTAGGACTGCTGTGTGCCAGAGCCTGAAAATTCCCTGCTCCTGTTTTCAACTCAGAATCAGAAGGGTCAGCTTCACAACCCATTTTCTCAATGCCTCTGGTTATTTTAACAGGAAAGGGGAATATATTCTTATCATAGCTTAGATATTAAATGAGACACAACCATAGGAAGCCAAAGCCTTTGGCCGTCCTCTGTGTGACTGCCTGTGCCAGTGGAAAGAGATTTAATCAGGTGGGCTGGCTTTGTACTACTGAAAAATAGCAACATAAGCATCTGCAACAGCCCAACAAGAATCCAAACAGCACGGAGGAATATAAAGCATACAAGGTCAAACAAGCCATGTTTTGAAAACTTGCCTTCTAAGGAACATCAAGTCCTCTTACAAAGCACTCCAGTTTAGACAGACAATTTTATGGAGCAACTTTCTTAAAGAACTTTAAATACAAGGAGTTTAACAGTCTAGTTCACCCCTTCTGTGCCTAAAATATGATTAAACACATAAAGCCAGCAAAATCTGTCATGTCAATGTTAACTTTAGGCATCCTAAGTAAATTACTCTAACTGGATAGGGCTCTCAATGGAACACGGCCAGTATTCGCAAGAGAGTCAGTCATAATAGCCACGAATAAAGCAGGACAAGTACAAGAACAAAAAGTTACCTCTGCCAAGATCACTACATCATCATCATCTTCCTCACGCTGCTGCTGTGCTGGTGTTTCCAGCAACAAAGGTAATTCTTCATCCGAGGAATCTGATATTGTGATAAGACCGTCCTCCCTGCGGTTTATCCAGTCTGCAGTAAAGCAAGTAAAGGCAGCTGTTTGCTCAAGGTAAATAACTGAAATTACAGGGCACCAGCACTGAAACATGAAAAAGCAATCTCCAGATTTGCATTGCAGCAAGCAGCAGTGCTCAAAGGTCACTGGTTCTTCAGCAAGTTACTGTTAAAGCCACTCCTACTTCCCTCGGCCCTCTGAGCAACCTGCATGAACTACAGCTCACCGAAGGGCACAAGCATGAAATGCTCCAACACTTGTGCAGGGATTCTTCTATCCCAAACTCCAGCATGAGTCAAGCTGCTGTAAAGATTACTCCAAACCTGCCACATACAGAGTACCTCCTAATGTTTGGGGAAAGGTCCTGAACTTTTAGTATCTCAGGGCCATTTTCTTTTATTAATGTACAGCACATTCTAGAGGAGAGATAAGGTTCCCTGTGCAATTCAGCTCTTCTGAAAGAGCATGACTTTGCAGGAGTATCTTCTCCAAGGCTGAGAGAGCGTCTCTGACTGTGGGCACAGAAGATATCCTGTTAGATGACAACCTTGTCTCTCAAGGCTTGAGAAGGGTGGTGTATACTTGAATGCAGCTCCTGGAACACAGGAGGGACACCCTGAGCCAGAAACAGAGGGTTTCTGTGCTGTAGAGAGAGTGTACAACCGTGCTCTCCCTGTGATGTGACACAATGGTTTGGCTTATGCTTTAGCATTCATGAGTGTTCATTTATCACCTTTCAGGCATACACAGAAAGATCACTTTGAATTCCACTCATGGAGGAAGGGGTGCCACTGCGTACGGCCCTATGAGGGTATGAACACAGAGCCAGCCTCTCCTAGGAGCTCCTCAGAAGGGTGGAGCACTATAAGCCCCTCAGATCTGCTGAAATACCTCGACATGGTGTTCGAGAAGCTCATGCTCTGCCTTAAGGCAGTACAACAGGAGAAAGACGAGCGCCAAGCGCTCTGCATGTCAGCATTAAAGGAGAGAGTTTTCCATGGGTGGTGGTGCAGTAGGTGTAACAGAGCAGCGAACAACAGGGCAAAGCTGATCCCCAGCTGGCTTCTGTTAGCAGCTCTTCTGAGGTCAGTGTCTGAACCCTGCTGCTTCTAAGCAGAGTTTTACAGAGAGCACTTGGGAGATACACTGTCCTGGTTTCAACCAAGATGGAGTTAAATTACTTTTTAGCAGGGGATGGAATGCCGTGTTTGGGTGGTAGGATGAGAGCAGTGCTGATAGCACCCTGATGTTTCTAGTTGTGGCCAAGTGATGAAGGACTTTTTCAGTTCTTCATATTTCTAACTAACAGGAGGGGACACAGTCAGGACAGGTGACCTGAACTGATCAAAGAGGATATTCCATGCCAATTACGTCATGCTCAGTATAAAGGGGGGACTGGGAGGAGGAGTGAAAAAAAAACAAACCAAAACACTCCAGGATGTGTGGTTTTTGAGGATGGTCAGGTTCTGGGACAGCTCTGGGCTGTATGGCCTAAGTTGTGTGGTTTGATGAGAGATTGCATTGTGTATCACCAGTTTCATGTATTGTGCTCTAAAGTCATGTTATCATTGTTGGTTTGGGTTTTTTTAAAATCTTTTCCTGCTATTTTAGAAAACTATCCTTATCCCAACCCACAGGGTTTTGGTTTGGGGGGGGGGGGGGTTCTCCCTCTTTACATTTCCCTTCCCCCCCAACTTCCCCCCTCTCTTCTTTTTGTTAAAAGAACAAGCGACTGTGTGGGCTCAGCTCTCAGCTGGGGCTACACCACCCCATACACACAGGTGGGTACCCACCTTTCCCTCGGTGACTGCGGAAGCTGCTCAGGTTAATGACTCCTTCGTTGCCACCCCTCTCTGCCATTTTAAACAGCTGCACCTCAGAGCGTCAGTGCGGAGGCATCGCAGGCAGGCTCACCCCAGGAACTGGAAGACACAAGAACAGGAGAGAGTAAGGCAAATGCAGCAGTGCCTGAATTGAGCCTTCCCAATCGAACCCCAAAGATACTTTGGGGGTTCTCCTGGTTCCCCCAGCAAAACCTCTCCAAGAGGATGTTTTCCTGTACCACCTTCTCAGCACCTAAAAGCAAACATGTTTCAGTTGTCTTCTGTTCTGACAGTTAAGACTGAAGAGTGCCACCAGGCCTGAGAAGCTTCACCAGAGAGTAATAAAGATGCTTATAGCAATGCTGTCACAGAATGTGTGTGTGTAACGCAGTTCTGTTCAGCCAGGACTCATCACCACTCCCCTGCCCCCACCATTACATGGGTCTTCTGTCCCCAAGCAGTCAAACCTGAGGTACCAACTCACACAGTGGTGCTGCTGCCACCAGCTACTAGTGAGAGGACCAAAAGCCACTTGCCTGAGCTGCCACAGGGCAGCACCATGTAAGCCCACATCTCAACATACCAGTTGATGTCATTACAGCCATCCCCTGGCACACTTAATGCCATGATGCCATACCACACACGGGTGCTAGTGGAAACACCACCACTATGGTGAACAGCCAGTATTATGGATCAGGACTGGCAGCCCAGCTGCCCAGGAGCTGAACTGTGAAGCAAGCTACACTGATAAAACAGAGACATCTGCATCACACCCTGACTCTCCCTGCATGCCACCAAGCTAAGGCACAACTTCAGAGGGACCAGAGGTGCTCTGAGCTCACTTCCTTCTGACATGTCAACAGCATGGATGTTGTGGAAGCTGCACCCCTGACAGGGCCATGTACAAGTGTGTGGGTTGTGCCCACACAAGGAACAAGCACAAGTCACATTTACAGAGGACGCTTTCTTGCCACCACCTGCTATTTTAAAGGAGACCTCCCTGATTTATAACACATCCCCTCCTCAGGGAGGGTTTGATACAAATTCTAAGGTACACCACCAGCTCTCAAACCAAAAAGAGAGCACAACAGGAGTCAGGTTCCTTCACAGGACTGAGCTTTAGGGACTAAAACTTGCTACCCCAACCTGTTCTCAGAGAGACACAATGAGCTGGCTGGAGGCTCTCAAAAAGGATTAGGAGATCAGAGGAATCACTGCAACCTGAACAGTAGGTTTCCATTTTCTGCTCTGTCAGCTTACAGCTCTCAATTCCTGCTATCACAGAGCAGCTGAATACCTACAGGAACTCAGACCACAATTTGATCACTGGAATGAGGAGATCTTTTTATAGAGAAGTATTTATCTCAGTATTATAATATGGAGGAACCTGTGTTATTAACATTACTGATAAATACATTGGGAGAAGATGGTGGGTCTGCTATAAAGTCCTGTTTTCTAGTGCACAAGAGCAGTATGAATTCCCCCTGGATAATTGTGCTTGGCCTCCTCTACAGGGAACAGGGTTTGCAGCCAGGACAGCAGATGAAGATATCAGTTCAGATACATACTATATACTTAACATCCATCCCCTCCCCAAAGGCACTGGTCATTATCATAATCAAAATATTGTAATACAGGATAAAATAGTAACAATTTTAGAAGTATGTCATCAAAAAAGGGGTTCTCCCAAATAGTTCACATGGTGTTTTGTCCAACGCTGGCTAAACCACAGCTGCTCACTTCCAGGAACAAGGGGGATGTGACCAAGACCAACATTAAGTCTGTGTTGTCCACAGTCAACTCCAGGCCCCACAGAGAGGACCTTGGGCACCAAGAAAGAGTTCCAGGAAATAATGTGAAATTCAGGATAACACACTGTCTTCCTCCCTGCCCCATACAAGAAAGAGATGAGCACACATCTCCAAAAGACTCACAGTGGTCTAAAAAAGCAGAAATAGAATAAATAACCATAACTGCAATCCCCAGTCAAGGCACCAACAACAAGCCCAAGCCTGGAAAGAACTGGCAACGTACCACTCTTCTGTTTCAAACCAGATGGCACACAAACCCAAGCAGCTTCACAAAGCACTGCTTTGAGGGTAAAAGCCAAGCTTCCACCCCGAGCTAGCAGTTCATTCTGTCAATACTCAACACAGCGCTCAAGTTTGAACAAGTATCTCCAAGGATGGGCTGGTTCCATCTAGCGGCTCGAGTAAGAAGTTTATGCATGTTTATCACATGAGGCAGCCAAGAACGTGAAGTAACAAGATCAAAGCCACCCCAGGGTCCTGCCCTACATAAACAACACAATGAAAAGCAAGGCAGATGGAGAGAAGCTATCCCATGCTACCTCTGCTTTCAGTGCCTGCTCACAGGTAAGGAATAAGGTCACCTACAACCAAGCTCTAACATCAGCTTCTTCACTATCGTGGTATCACTGGGTCAGAAGAGACTCTTTAGATCCTCCAGTCCAACCACAGGCTAACCCTGCTTAGCCCACCTCTAGATCACATCCTTAAGCACTTTGTCTACACGCCTTTTAAATCCCTCCAGGGATGGTGACTCCACCACCTCCCTAGACAGCCTGTCCCAATGCCTGACAAGCCTTTCAGTAAAGAAATTCCTCCTGATCTCTCACCTCAATCTCCCCAGTGAAATTTTAAGCTGTTCCCTCTTGTCCTCCCACTTGTCACCAGAGACACCAACCCTGACATCTCTGCAACTGCCCTGTAGACTAAGAAGCCCCAGCTCCCTCAGCTGTTCCTCACAGGACTTGGGCTCAAGACCCTTGTCGTGGTTTTGCCCCAGCTGAAAGCTGAGAAAAGCCTGGAGAAAAGAAGACTTAGGGGGGACCTAATTAGTGTTTATAAATATCTTAGACATGGGTTGCAGGGCGAATTGGCCAGCCTCTTCTCTTTGGTCAGTGGGGACAGGACAAGGGGCAATGGCTGCAAATTGGAGCACCACACCAACACGGGGAGGAACTTTTCCCCAGTGAGGGTGAGGGAGCCCTGGGACAGGCTGCCCAGGGAGGTGGTGGAGTCTCCTTCTCTGGAGAGATTCAAGTCTTGTCTGGACAGGGAGCTGCTCTGGCAGGGGGGTTGGACCTGATGATCTCTTGAGGTCCCTTCCAACCCCTAAGATTCTGTGATTCTGTGAGCACCAGGCAGACGCCTGTTCTTTAAAAGGGAGTGTGTGTAGGGGGAACCTGAGGGAGGAGGGAGAGGGAAGGAAAAGGGGAAAAAACCCCCAAAACCAAGGAACCAAAACCTCATGAGTTGGGATAAGGATGGTTTACTGGAATAGCAAAAGATAGATATAACAACAGGACTTTATAGCAAAACATATGAAACTGGTGATACACAATGCAGTTCCTCACCGAACCACACAGCTCAGGCTGTGCAGCCCAGAGGCATCCTGAAATCCAGACCATCCCCAAAAACATGCATCCTGGATCTGCCTGCTCCTCCCCTCACCAGCCCCCCTTTTATGCTGAGCATGATGTAATTGGCATGGAATACCCCCTTTAGCCAGTTCAGGTCATCTGTCCTGGCTGTGTCCCCCCCATTCTCATTAGCAGGGAAATACGAACAACTGAAAAGTCCTTGATTGCTTGGCAACAACTAGAAACTTCAGGGTGTTATGAGCACTGCTCCCATCCCAGCTCCCAAACACAGCATGCCATCCGCTATCAGAAATGAAATTAGCTTCATCCTAGTCAAAACCAGAACAACCCTTCACCAGCTTTATCACCCTCCTCTGGACATGCTCCAGCATCTCAACACCCTTCCTGTAGTGAGGGGCCCAAAACTGGACACAGTACTCAAGGTGCAGCCCCACTAGAGCTGAGTATAATGGAATCATCACTTCCCTGCTCCTGCTGGTCACACCATTCCTGACAATACAGTTGAGGACAGGTTCTTAGAACTGTTTTAAAAGAAAAAGACCTGGCAGCAGGCAGAGAAACATGTAGCATTTTTTTTCCTCCCCTTTTTTTTAGAAACTCCCTCCTGCACTATGGCACACAGACCAGACTTGAAACCAGAATCCCTATACAGTATCAGGGTGTCACAAAACCCTGGTCACAACCTTGAAGCCACCTGCTGACAGCACAGTGAAGGCCATCATGCTGAAGATGAGGTCCCACCCGATCTCCACTCCATCTCCTGCATTGCTCCATGTAGTCACAACTCCACACAACCAAGTTGTTTCACCACACAAGCAATAAAATCCTCCCCATTAAGATTTCCCCTACAGCAACTTGGGATGAGAACCACCTATTAACAGAAGAGCTACTGAGGTAAAAAAATAAAGAGACCATCAAGGACTTGTGTGTAACTGTCCTGAACCAACAGGATCTCAGCCTGACAGGATCTCAGCCTGACAGTTGAGTTTGGATGTCATTCCTAACAAGCTTCTCACACATGCAGAAATACAGTGTACAAACCCCCTGGTCCCAACAGCTGCTGAGAGGTGAAGCAGGTCGCAGGTGCACACGAAACGCTTACACAAGGATTTCCAAGCCCCATCTGAAATCACTGCACACACCTCATTATGTATTTTTAGCCCAACCTAAAAATAGCAGCCCCGGTACTGTGCATATATTTAAACTCCCAGTATGTGCAGGCTTTTCTGGGCTGCAGTAATTGAAGCAGGACTCAAATCTGCACCCTCCCCCTTGTGTTGGTGCTGCAATAAGCATCTTTGGACAGTGGTGGAATTTAAAGTGATAATTGAGGGGAGACACCCCCCCCCCCAACTTAGACACAGTGTAATGTATATTTTTCCCCCCCCTTCACAGCATTTGAAATTTTGAACTCCCACATACCCAAGACAGGACTAGACTCAAAGTGCTCTTTGCTGGCTCTTGCTCAAGGCAAGAGGACCCGACAGAAAGCACCACAGGGGAGGTAGGAGCTGAAAGCCCAACCAAACAGGGAGGAAAAAGAAGGGGAAAAAAAAGAAGCATGACTTGAAAGAGATGTCAGCAACATGAAATCACTGCACGTTTTAGCCTCTCCTCAGTACAGCAACACTGCTGTTGCTCACCTACGTTGACAGAAGAGCATCAACTCCTACTTTCTGCCTGCAGGCAGCAAACATGTCTGCTGGTAGCCTGCAAGCAAGGTGAACCACTGGCTTGTTTCAAGCTGCTAAAACAAAAGAGAAGCTACTTAAATAATGCATGGCTTGTGACAGCCGGTAATGTGGACGGCTAAAAATTCAGCCCTAAAGAAAGCAGCACAAGGGAAGGGAAACAAACCAGCCTGACTCACTGCTGGGCACCTCATGGAAGCTTTTCCAAGGGTTCATGGCTCACTGGGGCTGCTCCTTCTAACAGCCACTTAGTAAAAGCAGGGAGAGTTTAGCAGTGGGTGAGCATTTTTAAGCAGCATCATTGCAACCAACAATTAGAAATCCCTTCATCATAACCAGCAAGAATCACTGGGCATGGACAAGTCCTGATGGCCCTGCACAAGGTGGCTACCACTGCTGCATTGCACCTGGCAAAGGAATAAAGCCAGAGGTTAAAATGCAGACCTGTGGCACAGCGTCTGAGCCGGTTAGTACACTGACCAGCCCACAGCTCCAGCACAAGCAGGAGACCCCAGGGAAACAGAAGTATGACTGCACGGTCTCCAGCAGCAGCCTGCTAGAGATACCACACAAAATACCACAGACCAGGGGTAGACTCACAGCAACTGCAGCCACGTAGCTCTGCCACTGGTTTCTGGACCAGTGGGCTCAAGAGGAACAGCACACTGGATTATCATTTAAGAACAGAACTGGCTTGGAAGTTTTAAGACACCCCTCAAGTGCTTCACAAGATGTTAGCAGCTGGCTTGGTTTACCAAATTATTTTGGACACACATATATGTTCTCTGAGAAGGCAGGACTCCTGGGATCTGAGCAAAACAAATAAATTGAGGAACAGAAGCTGAAGCAAATGATTTTTTCCTCCCTTAAGAGCCAGGTAACGCAGCGCTTCCACAGGCAGCCAGAGAATCACTTTCATCACATCAACACACAAGACAATACAACACCAGAGGTGTTTTGTGGCAAGTAAATCAAAGCTGAACGTTTACCTCCCCATTCACACATGATTGCTCAGAAACACCTCAGAAGAGCAGCCACAATTGATCTCTGTGCCCACACCAGCATCGTAACTGGCTTCAGAAGCAGCAGTCCAAGCTGGAATATTTTTGACAAAAGGGACAAGGAATCTTCCAGCTTCTCTGGCAGCAATCAACCTGTAGTTATCTTACAGAAGTCCCCTACTCCTCACACCCTCTTGCCCAAAAAGAAAACACGTGTGCCACCACAAGCGCTGCCCTTCCCACCCAGGCGTCCCAGGGATGTGAGCTCTCTGGGTAATGGCAGAGCACACAGTAATGGCTGCATCGAGGAAAAGCAAGCCACAAGCTCACTGGCATGGGGCTGTCCAGCTTTCCTAACAGCCTGCTTGTGGCCAGAGCAAGGAGCACATGGTGCAGCTTCGTGTGGCGCTCCACCACGCCATTTCTGTGGCCAATTCTCAGTCCATGGTGTTACCAAGCAGGTACCCAAGATGCTTTGACAAGAGAAGCTACAGATTAACAGGGAGTGAGCTACATCTATGCCTCACTGCTCCAGCCTAAAAACTGGTCAGGAGCAATTAAGGGAGCAGATTTTTTAGGGATCACTTGGGATCCCTAACTGTATTTCCCTGTTTTGCAAGCCAACTCTGGACTTTCAGGAAACATCTGGACTGCCTGTACATCACAATCAACCTCACTCACAGCCTGTCATTCCATTCAGGTGACAGTACCACTTCATTGCAATGTTTTTAAAATACCCACTGTCCTTTTTTACTGCATCAATACTACACAGAGTACAAGGGGAAGAAATCTGCCCTGTTTCATCTTGTTCAGCTAACAGCTGGCCACTGACAGCGACAGCACTTTTCCTAGTGAAACCCATTTCTGCTCTGTGAGCTCTTCTCTGAAAACATCATCTTCTCTAATGCTGTGAAACACACATACTTGTTTTCTATAACTGGAAGTTTCTGATGCCTTCAAGCTATTCAGCTGTTGGACATCTCAGTGCCTCCTGCTAAATAACAGAGCTCCATATCACCACACCTCTCTGACCAGCACAAGGCTGCTAATTTTGATGCAAAACCCCCTCTGCATTTGGTTGAAGAGCTTCATATCCATTATTTGCCTCCCCTGTCAAATTGAGCCCCTAAAAGAAAGTTAAATTTTAAGAAGCCTGGTTGGAAATGGGAGTTAGCAGCATTGCCTTGAGCTACGTGTTTTGAGAGCAAAGTGAAAATTCAAGGCTTTGAGGGGGGGGAAGGCCTCTCTGCCATCAGCTCCTGCAAAGGGCATTACTCCCCCAGTCTCAGGCTTGTGGCATGCACAGGATCATACAGTACAATTCCCAAAACCCAAACCCTCTCTCCCCCATCACAAACATAGCTGCCAACTTGGTATTTCACATTCAACCAATTCAAACACCAACTAGCAGCGCAGTGCTTTGCTCCTGCAGCTCACACACAAACCAACCTCTTTGGGTTCACAGACTATTTCCCAGACCATCATCTCACCTCAGACCAGCTGTGAGAGCTGGACTTGTTCAGCCTGGAGAAGAGAAGGCACCAGGGAGACCTAATTGCAGCCTACCAAAACTTACAGGGGTCCTACAGGAACATGAGAGAGGGGTTGTTCACCAGGGAGAACAGGGACAGGACAAGGGGAATGGCTTCAAGCTAAGAGAGGGCAGGGTTAGGTTAGAACTTAGGAAGAAATTCTTTACTCTGAGGGTGCTGAGGCCCTGGCACAGGGTGCCCAGAGAGGGTGTAGAAGCCCCAACCAGCCTGGCCTTTAGCCCTGGCCTTGGGCAGCCCGGGCTAGGAAGGGTGTCCCTGCCCATAGCAGGGGTTTGGAACTAGATGGGCTTCAAGGTCCCTTCCAACCCAACCCAGTCTGGGATTCTATGATTTTAAATAAAAGGTTTGTTCTGATTTTGTGGTTTAAGGGTCAGGATGAACCAAAAGGCATATGAAACCATGTGATGTGCAGTTTTGCCACACCCAGACCAACTTTTACTTCCAGTTTTCTTTCCCCAAAGTCACACCTATCTCAAGAGAAGGGGCAGAGCCTCCTTTCTCTGAGCAGCACCAGTATTAACCCCACTGATGCCTGTAAGAGCTGGGCTCCACAGGCTGCCAGGAGCTGCAGGTACTTCAGTGCTCCACATACCATCAACTGTCTCCTCTGCCCCATCGACCCAGTGGCCACACAGAAAAGAACAAGAGAAATGCCCCACAGGCCCCAGGATACAGGATATACACGGGTGCTCCTGTCACCTGTACTTTGCAGACCTCAGGAGAAAGGATGCTGCATTTCCTCTCCAAATTCGTGGCTTTCCCCCTGCCCCTTTCTTCTTTCATTTTTTAAGGCACCCTGAATGTCACCTTGAAAAGGTATAATAGAACAAAGAAAACCAAGTGCAACTATTTAAATAGCTATTTAACAAGTTGGATGCTTGGCTTTGGGAACCTTCTTTGCCCCATTCTTCACCAGAGGGGGAACCAGAGGAGTTTACAATCATGAAGGATGGAGAGGTTGTGATGGCATTCTAGGAACTAAGCTGCTGCCCAGCTTTCCAAGTCTGGAAACAGCCCTCTAAGCTGCACATGGGAAGCTGTGCTCCAGAAACCACATAATGCATCCCCAGGAGCAAGTGTGGGAAGGAAGGGGGAACTTTGTAGGTTTTATTTTATACGTGACCCGAAACTATCGCAAGAAACTTTGCTTTCAAGGATGGCTGGAGGCTGCAAAGCACACCTCACCTCACTTCACAAAGCTGCTGACAATCTAGCAGCTAAGACTTGACCTTGAGGTGGCACAGAAAGGAAAAAACACAACATGCTGCAGTAGCCCACCTAGGCACAAAGGAAGGGCTTTGTGTCCATCTGCACAGCGCTTAGAAGCGCTGACATGAAAGTGTGCCACCAACCATTCCAGGTGTCAAACAGCCCAGAATTAGGGACTTGCAGAAGAACAGCTTCACAGGTCACATACTCTGGTTATTGTGGCTGTACCCCCCCAGTTTAAGCATCTGTACTTGTCATAATTTCAAAAGTCAGTGGCTGGTGACAGCCAGAAGCTGTGGCTTCATGTTAAGAAGGGTTTCACTGCAATACCAACTTGAGGTGGTCACGCTGGCACACCACAGCTTGTCACCTCCTTGCACACTGAGCTCCACCTGTATCTGTTACAGCTTTGAAAAGAAATGCCCTGGAAAGCTTTAATTCACAGGAGACGCCTTCTCTCCTCACACACCCACTGTGGTGTAACTGGGAGAGAGAAGTAAGAGGCTAAAGTAAGCTGCAAGAGGGGAAGAGACCTTAAACTGCAGCTCACAGCTGTGCACCCACAGCCAAGGCACTCAACTGGCACTCAGATTATAGGTGCTCCTGGTCCAAGAGCAGGTGCTGCTTTTGAAAGATGCTTATACACATTCAAGACACACAGGAGCTGGTCAACAGCCAACAGGCCAAGCTCACCTGCAGTGAAATTAGTCTTAAACTGCTTTAAAGGACTGAAAGTAACAGCATATTGGTAGAAACCTCACAAGGCCTGAGCTGCACAGCCACAGTCTGCACTGATTCCTGCTGGAAAGTGTAAGAGATCAGGGGTCCACCTCACCCAGCACACTGCTGCTCAGGAAGGTCTGTCACCAGCCCATCTGAAGAAGGGTAGCTGTGTCCTTACTGCTCAAGCACTGCTGATGACCTGTTGTTACAAGACTTTCAAGCCTGCCAGCAAGTGCTTTTGTAAAACAAGGTTTTATTTTGTTTGCAGCCACACAATAGCCTGGCAGCCAAGGGATTCCAGCCCAGCAAGCAAGCTCTCAGCAGTCGAGACCAAGGGCAGCCTTCCAGGCTCATGACAGTTGTCCAGCCTGACTTCATCCAGGCCACGTGGCAGCAGCCATTGTAGGGTTTAAGCAGAATGTGTTAAAATAACAGAAAAATCAAGGAGGTGGCTGTATCTGAGGTAAGCACACTGCTACATCAGGGCTGGAACAGTGAAATCGGATGGTGGCCAGATTTAGACAATCAGGTCCTGAACCTATTAGAGTTGACAAATGAATGAGTTATCTGCTGCCCAGCTAAAAAGCAGGGAAAGCCACACCACACATGAATTCCTCAGTCCACAGTCACTCAGATTTAGGAGACTGCAAGGCACCTAATGATTTCACCCCAAGGGAAACAAGGATTTTACGTCAGCAAGTCTACAAAAAAGCACTACAGCCAAAGAGGCTACACAGGCTGCAGTCAGCCCAGACCGTGTGCTAAGGACACGACTGTTTCCACTGTGCAGAGCTGTGTGCCTACCCCTCAGTCATGGCAGTTCAGCCTCCAACACTATTTAAGCCTTTCACATAGCAGAATAGAAATTCTCTTCCTGGGTGTTGCAACAGTGCAATATCAAACAGATTATTTACCCATCTGGGACACGGGGTCAGTAAAAGCAGCCACAAACTGCTAAACAAACACAGAAAACACGAAGCTGAGGAGCACTCTTCAGACACCACATTCGAGTTGGAGGTGTGTTCCAGCTGTCACAAGCTGGTCTGTGCTAGTCCTGGCTGCTCCAAGGGCACCTCCCAGTTTACACACAATGAAGCCTGCTCCGCTACAATAGGATTCCGGTTTAACAGTATATAGAGAGGACACGCACGATTTATGCTAGCCAAGTTACTGCTAATGGCTCTTGCCAGTCTTGTTGATCTGTAGCTGGAAGTCCTAGCAGCAGGGGAGGGAGGTATGAAACGCCCTATGCTGCTGGTTTCTTGCAAGGGAGAAGAATCATCTTTTCTTTCCTGCCTCCCTGGTATGCTGCTGCTGTCACCCGCTTCAGATTGCGTTACAGCACGCTACGGAGAGGGGAGGAAAGTCTTCTCAGCAGCATCACCACTCTGCTGCAGGCAGCAGTCAACAGCACTGCCTGCTCCTCTCTGCTATCCCACCCTAATGGGCTTATCCAACAACATTTTGCACTTGCTGGGGGTATGTGGGTAGGTTGTCCTCCTGCTGCCGGCCTTCAGCTGCCTCCAAGCAAAGATGATCTGCAAGAGAGGTCTCCCTCTCCCCCTCCATCACACACAGAAGTGCATCACGTCATGGTGAGGGTATTTGGGAATACATGTGTAAATCTGTCCCTAAGGCTGGTTCTGCAAAGGCTGCACAAAGCCACCTGCAGCCATAGGAACAGTGCCCACCACTTGGTACTGACAAAGAGGCACAGGAACCTCGTGTGAGGAGTGCTTCAGACAAAATATCTTACTCAAGGCCATTTTCTACCCTTCTGTTCCCCAAACAAGGATTCCAGCTAGTAGAAATCCTGATTACCTTATACTACCGGGCAGCATCACATGATGCCTCTACAGATCTTGTCCAAATGTTTATCTGAATAATGTAAACAGTAGCTTGGCCTCCTCAGAGACAAGCAGACCGAGGGTGAGCAACTCAGCACTTGGCCCCAGAAGCAAACTGAAACCATTTCAGGTCACCCTGACACCTACATACACTCCCAGATTCATTTCAGCTCATCAACTTTGGTTCTTGTTACGAGTGATGACAACAGCCTCCAGAAGTCACCCTGTGAACAGACAGGCACCATCAGCATCAGCAAAGGAGTCAGGCTTCCCAAAGCCAGTGAGGAAGCCCCAGTCTAAATTTAAACTCCCCTCAGACCCAGGTCAGAAACACAACAAGACAGTGTCACAACTCAGGGTAGCAGCTGCCCCACGCCAAAAATCTCTCCCCAAAGCCCAGTGCTTCTTCCATGTAATCACACACTGACAGTTCCCCTCATGAATGCAGAGGGGGAACCATGGCAGTGCTGGTAATGAGGAGGAAAGTGTCACTCAGAAGGAATACGATTTCTGGTCCTCAGGAATTAAGCTTTCTTGAGGATCATTACAAATTTAAAGCCACTCCAACCTCTTAAGCACTGACCCAGAGAAACACATCACTCCTGAGATCCTCCAAAATAAACCTGAAATTCTATCAAAGCAACATGAAGGCTGCTGAGAGCCAGATGATCCCAGCTCAGTAAAACATTCCTTATTATCTCACATCTCAGTGCTCTGGCAGGGATAACTTATCCCTGTCACCAGGACACTGCCATTGCCATTCTCCTTGCCTACCCCTCCCTGATTCTCTCGTCCCAGTAACCTCCTTAAAACCAACCTACTCAGCTTCTCATCAGACCACTGCTGGTCAGGATGCTATTTAGCTCAATTTCAAACGCAGGAACTACCACGGCTGTTCATAAATAACCTTATTTCCTGGGCTGCTACTGGAAGATAGCTACTGTCCTGAGTCAGCTGCATGTTTTACACCTTCCACTGCTCACTGTAGTTAAAAAAAAAAGGCACCTACCCAACTAGGGGCAGATCCTACTGAGAGTAACCAAAGTTACATGCAGCAGCTCAAAAAAAGCCCACCCATCTATCAACAGCAAGGAAGAAAGGCCATTATTTTAGAGTGCACACAGACTTCTGTGACTATTATCACCTCTCCTTTAAGGACAGATGTGAATTCAGTAATTTAAACAGAGACTTAAAATATCTCCAGACCAAATCCACGTGCAGAAAAACCCCCACCCCACCAGGCTTCCAACAGGACAAATTAGCGATGAGGTTCTGACTGTCCCAAAAAGAACGCAGCCTGCAGCAAGCCCCGACACCCATACCCATGCTATGACACAGTAAACCACTCAACAGTGACTTTAAAAAGAAAGAAAATTGAGACACCCAAATTAATGAATGGGAGTTGCTCCCAGCAGGCACTAAGCACCCCAAGGACTCCACTCTCTCGCACACCACGGCTTGTGGGACTCCAGCTCGCTAATGGACTCCTGGCCCCTGAGATATGCTTCCTGCCTCTCCAGCTGCACCCAAGCCACCTGTGTTATGTGCTCACTCCACCTATTTTTGCCACAGAACTTCAGCGATTTGTGTCCGATTTCAAAGCACAGGCCACGCTGCCAGGGATCGCAGCTTGCCGGCGGCAGGAACGCCCACTGCATTCTCAGGCAGACAAAGCGTGGACTACCCAGGAATTTTGGACTTCCGAGGCAGCTTCTGAAACACAAGCCCTCAACAGGCTGCCAGCACCCTGCTGCAAACCAGAATGTACCTTATCACCAGTAAAACCTGCCCCAACCGCTCTTCCAGGAGCTGTTAGTCGTGCCCTGACTTACCCCAGAAGGAAGCCTGCGCCAGGCCGACAGGAGAACGCTGTAGGAAGGAAACCCGTTACCAAAACCCAGCACTACCATCTCCACAGACCTTCTTGAGGAAGTGGCTCTTAATCCTTCCCCAAACCTTGGTATTCCAGGCACAGACTCCTGTCAGGACTACTGTTTATTAACATGGAGTCACATCACACAGATTCCCTGCATGTGACACCTATTAAGATCTTTACGCTACCAAACGGCCCAATGTAAGGCAGTGGAATCTTTGCACAGCCTAGAAATTAAAAGCTCAGGTGAAAGCTGCAAATCCCACAGTTCTGTAGTTCAAAGCTGTCCCCATAATTCTTCCAGGCCTAAAGAACACCGGGCCCACCATACAGCCTGTGCCACAGCCCCAACGGCACAGCACCTACACACGGGCCTACCCAAACCTGCTCAAGATCTGCGTCCACAATGTGATGGGCCTCAAACTTCCCCCCCTTCAGCTTCCACACAGGTCGCTGGAAGAAGAAAAAAGCTCTCTGTGCCATCCTCTCCAGAAGCAGGAGACAAGAGCACACAAAGTCCTCTCTGTCCACCCAACCAGGGCACCGCCTTCTCCTCTGCTGCTTCCACTGGAAGCCTGCAAAGCTCCCAAGTACATCAAGCAGGAACTGTAAGAAAGAGGAACCAGCCACCACAGAGCAGAACAGACAAACTGGGATCCACTCACAGGCCTGAGCACTAACACTGCCCGGGTCTCTCAGCTGCTGAGGTAACTAGGTAATTAACCCTTTAGGGCTGCTCCTCAAAGTAAAGCAATGAGAGGCTGTTGTTCTGGGGGGCAGTCAGTAAGACACAACAGACACAGAAAAGCACAAGGATAACCGAGCTGCAGTCCCTCAGCATTACACCTCAGTAATGGGAATAAAAGTGCCCAGCAGCAACCTCAGCTTTGCTTTTTTAAAGCATCAGAGGTCTCAGAACAGAGCCCAAACCCTAACACTTCGTGTGAGGCACCAAACCTTGCCTGACGAGCAGCAAAGAAGCCAGAAATAAACACTGACAGCTAAACTTATTCACAAGAAAGCTAAGTTTCTGGCATTAAGTGTTGTCAATAAGATTCCAGGACAAGGCATCAGAGACACTTGAAGACAACACTTCAGGCCATAAAGCTAAGAAGAAAATGTCCCAGGCCAAGCTGACAGGCATGAGCGGCTGCTGCCAGCCCCACAGCAGTACAGGGGTTCCAGTAAGGGCAGCTGCAGCACCCACAGAGCTGACAGCAGCTTCATAAGCCGACCTACATTTCCCCTGTCCCAGCCCAGCTCACACTCCTCTCCCCTCACACACCAGAGCTTGCCACAACGCTTCAGCCTCAGAAGGCTCTGCATGAGGGGCCAACCTCCCCCAGCTGTGCGGCTCCAGATACATAAGCACTCCGGGACACCCCACTTTATGGACACCACACACGTCAGCGCTTCCAGCCCTCACTCTCTGGCTGGCACTGGGAACTGGCACTGGGAGCAGCAGAGCGGGGCCAGGAGCAGGAGTGTCCGAGCCCCAGGGACCAGCCGTGCCCCAGGCCCTTGCGCTGCAGCGTCCGGGTGTCCCGGAGCGGTTGTTTCCGCAGCAGGACGGAGGTCGGGAGCGAAGCCCAAGCTTACCCCCGCCTCGCCCCGCAGCTCCGGAACCGACGCTGTTTTTCTTCCTGCGTGCGGACACGCGGTCAGGGGGGGCCCTGCTCGGCCCCGGGGGGGGGGGGGGGGGGCCGACACGGCCTGGGGGGGGGTGGGCCTGCTTGGCCCCGGGGGGGGGGCCCCGGCACGGCCCGCGGAGGGAGCCCACGGGCAGCGGCGCCGGGAAACCGCGCCCGGGCGCCCTCCTCGGCTCCCGGCTGGGGCCTCAGCGGGACGCCGGGAGGGAAGCGAGGGCCTCACGCCCGTTGGGATGGGAAGGGAGCGCGGGGGGAGGTCCGGAGGGGTGACCCCGGCCCCGAAGGGAAGAGCGGCGGAGCGGAGCCGGCCCCGGCGGAGGGACACGACCGGAGACGCCGACCGACACAGCGCCGAGGCGGCGGGCGAGGCCCGGGGGACAGGCGAGGAGCCCCAGCCGCCAGGGCCGCCCCCTCCCCCGCCGCCCGGCTAATAACGCTCTACCCCCGCCGAGCCCGCACCCCGCCCCCGAGCGCCCGCCGGGCCGCGGCTCGAACCCGGCACCCGCCGAACGCCCGCCGGCCCCGAGCTCGGCACCCACCGCACAGACACCCGCCGGCCCCGAGCCGCTCCGCGCCGCCGGCCCCGCTTCATTTAGCCGCCGCTGCCCGGCTGCTTCCGGCCGGCCCGCGCCACGTGACCGCGCCGCCCCGCACCATAGAGAGGAGCGGCGGGGAGCGGAGCGCGGCGAGGGGAGGGACGGGCGGCCCGAGCGGTCCCGTCTCGGCAGCGATACCATAGAGGCCGGGGTGGGGGGGCGGGGGGGGGCGGGAGGGGGGGGGCGGGAAGGAAGGCGGCCCTCCGCGCGGCCAGGCCCCGCCCCCTTCCGGGCGGGCGCGCGCTGGGGAGGGGGCGGGGCCAGGGGGGAGGGGCGAGGGCTGCACGTGCTGCGGGGGGCGGTGCGGGGTCATGGGTGGGGTACGGGGGTGGGGCTCGGGTCATCTTTGGGGTGCTGGGGGGCTGAGGACATCTTTGGGGCGCCAGGAGGGCAGGTCACCTGGGGGTGCGCTGCTGGGGGGGCTCGGGTCGTCTTTGGGGTGCTGGGGGGGGCTAAGGACATCTTTGGGGTGCTGGGGGGGCTCGGGTCATCTTTGGGGTGCTGGGGAGGCCAAGGTCATCTTTGGGGTGCTGGGGGGGGCTCGGGTCATCTTTGGGGTGCTGGGGGGGGCTCAGGTCATCTTTGGGGTGCCAGGGGGCTAAGGACATCTTTGGGGTGCTGGGGGGGGCTCAGGTCATCTTTGGGGTGCCAGGGGGCTAAGGACATCATTGGGGTGCTGGGTGGCTAGGGTCATCTGGGGGTGTGCTGCTGTGGGGCTAGGCTCATCTTTGGGATGCTGGGGGGGCTAAGGACATCATTGAGGGGCTGGAGGGGGCGGACCACCTGGAGGTTCTGGGGGGCTAAGGTCATCTTTGGGGTGTGGCACCGGGGGGGCTAAGGTCACCTGGGGGTTCTGGGGGGGAGGGCTAAGGTTATCTTTGGGGTGTGGCACTGGGGGGGGTCTAAGGTCACCTGGGGGTGCTGGGGGAGTGGTGCAGGACCTCTGTGGGGTGCTCCAGGGAGAGGGGTAGGTCTCCTCTGGGATGCTCTGCCAGGAGGGGGGGACAGCACCAGACTGGTGGGGGCTGGTTTCCCCCCTCCTTTAAAGCCCAGCAGTCCATATTTCCCCCTCAGCCGTGGGACAGGACAGCTCTGGGGACAAGACACCACTGAGAACTTCTGATCACATCAGTTTTTCCTTTGACACCTGGTTACTGGGGCGGGAGGGGGGCTGAGCCCCCCTGGGAGGGCAATGTCCAGGCCGCCAGCTGCACCATTCAGCTGCCTGCCCACCAACGGAACGCCTAAGGGGTGGGTTTGGGAATTAGAACCCGTTCTGCTGTGCCTTTTTGAGGCACGTGGTAGTGGGCAGGGTTGTCCTTCCCCAGGCAAGCAGGGTGCCTGGGATACAGGAGCAGCAGCATCAGTCACAACCAGAATCGCTGCTACGATACCAGTGCTCCTGCCCATAGCCTGGCTTCCAACGTCCTGCAGAAAGAGGCAGGGACTGGAAAACTGAGCTTCAGGAATTGAGTTGACCTGCTGAGGTTCCATCAAAGAGCTGGCCAGTTCCTCCAGCTCTGTAAGATTTCTTATGAGAAATAATTTTTCATCATGTTTTCAAAAGGTTCTCCCTGTGCAGAAGTCCTGCAGCAGCCTCACAGCATGCCACTGCCCCTGGGGCTGCCTGCAGGAACCCAGACTGGTTTGGGGGGAACCTCAGAGCTCCCCAGTGCCCCCCCACTCGCACCCTTCCCTAGCCCAGGGTGCCCAAAGCCTCATCCAACCTGGCCTTGAACCCTGCCAGGGATCCAGGAGCAGCCCCAGCTTCTCTGGGCAGCCTGTGCCAGGGCCTTCCCTCCCCCCCAGGAAGGATTTCTGCCTCCCAGCCCCTCTCCAGCTGCCCTCCTGCAGCTGAAGGCCGTTCCCCTGGGCCTGGCCCTCCCTGCACTGGGCACCAGCCCCTCTCCAGCTTTCCTGGCACCCCTTTAGGGACTGGAAGGTGCTTGAAGGTCTCTCTGGAGTCTTCTCTTCTCCCAGCTGAATGACCCCAACTCCCTCAGTCCGTCTCCAGAGCAGAGGGTGCTCCAGCTCTGGGATCATTGTGGTGGCCAACTTTGGACTCGCTCCAACAGGCCCATGACTATTTTCTACTGGGGACCCCAGAGCTGTACTCAGCACTGCAGATGGGGTCTGCAGAGCAGAGCAGAGGGGCAGAATCCCCCTTCCCCAACCTGCTGGTCACACTGCTGGGGATGCAGCCAGGACACGGTTGGCTTTCTATGCTGTCAGAGTGCATTGCTGGGTCATGTTGAGCTTTTCATCCCCCAACACCTCCAAGTCCTTCTCCTCAGGGCTGCTCCCAATCCATTCTCCACCCTGCCTGTCGTTGTGCTTGGGATTGCCCCAATCTATATGCAGGACCTTGGACTTGGCCTTGAACTTCACGCAGTCCCACCGCTCCAGCCTGTCCAGGCCTCCCTGGATGCCACCCCTTCCCTCCTGTGTGCTGGCCAACCACACAGCTCGGTGTCACCGGCCCACGTGCTGAGGGTGTGCTGGGTCCCACTGACAGAGACATGAAACAGCCCCAATCCCAGTCCTGACCCTGAGGAACCCCACTCCTCCCTGGTGTCCAGACATTGAGCTGTTGACTACAACTCCTTGAGCACGACTGCCCAGCCAACTCCTTTACTCTTCAAAAGAAGGCCAGAAACCAGCAATACTTCCCAAAAAGCATTTATTAAAGAAAACACAAGACAGGACCAGTGTCTGAGCGACCGATGGACCCGGAGCATTTCCTGCTCCAATCCACCAAGCACGAGCTGTTCGGTTCATGCTGCTGAGATGAGGGGCTGGCCAAAACCAGCTCCCCAGCCCTTTGCTCAGCAATCACACCATGAAGTTAGTCAAAGAATAAAAACCAGAATTGAATTGTCTGTGTTCCCTCCCTTCCTTTAAAGACATCCCAGCCCAGTGTTTGGCTTTGGAGTGGGAAGGCGCTGCTGCAGCCCACACCAACCCCATCACAGCTGCACACTTGCTCCCATCCTTCTCCCCCTGCCACACACTAATTACAGCAAAACACAAAGAGCAGAGATTCAGTAGCATCAACCAGTCTTTCTCCAGTGCTCATTAAGGGGAGGAATTACCAGCTTTTTTTCCCAAAATGGGAATTTTTCAAGAATTAACAAGGCTTAACAAAAAAAGAGGGGTGAAGGTTAAGCCTGACAAATCAGCTGTAGAGGACTGAAATGACATCACCTACCTGGAAAGGAGGAGCACTGGGTGCTGCTGGCTCCAGTCAGTGGCCTTTCTGTACCTTCTCCCCGCAGCTGGTACCTGGAGTGGTGTGAGCCACTCGTGAGGGAACAGGGACGCTCAGTGTTGCTGACACCAGGACAGCTCCCCAGCCAGCAAACCACTGCCCTGTGCTGTGTGACACTGCTGGATTTTTAACAGAACCCACGTTTTCCTGTGGCTGCCACCTTCATCCTCCACCTCACGACCATGCTTTGGTTTAAGAGCCGATCAATTTCCCCACGACTCCCCACAAAGACTTCAACAAACAGAATGGGGGGCACCAAGATTTTAAAGTTGTGAGTTTATTGCATATGTAACAAAAATGAACATGACCTCCTGGGTCCAGCCTACTATACAATCACTGTTTATTCCAGCTGGTTCCATAACCACATTAAATAGAACTAGTATTTCTTTAAATACTTTGATTTAGACATAAAATGAAACATTAGTGTACAACTTTCACAAAATAAATCTGCAATAAAAACAGTGGGGAAGAATAACAAGGATAGCAGCAATACTTAAACATGACATTACAAAATAATAAATTAAAAAAAAAATACATTATAAAGTGGTTGAACAAAACAAAAAGAAAATTAACAAATTAAAACCAGATCCATACTGTGTGTTTCTGGGAACTTGCTGTGCCACGTGGCCCTGGACCTGGGCACCAGGGTTCCGGAGGGCCTGGTGGCCGGATCGCTGATTTACAAAATCTGTTGGATTTTGTAACCACCTGGAGTTGAACTGAGCACAAACTGCTGAGCCAACGGGGACTGCACCATCCGGAGCTTCCAGCAGCCTCTCTGAAGCAGGGTCTCGTCTAGGGTAATGCCCAAGTGAAGGACGCTGACGCTCGGAAAGCAGTCTCGTTTCTTCCCGATTTAAAACACGAGCAGAGTGGTGGTTTCCTACATCCCTGAGCATATAGTATAGGCTGATGAGCAGTATCAGGGCAAGCACTGAAGGTCTGTGCCAACGGACCAGCTTGTAGGTTTGCCTTTAGGACAGGAACGAAAGACACACGCTGTACCTTGTTATTTCTTTCAGGTCAGATCCAAGAGTATCCGTGTACAAGGTGGAATGTGTAAGGATGAAATGGACACCAGACTCGATGTTTTCTTTGGGCAAGTTTGAGAAGTAACAACCAGTTCAAGTGCTGGCAGACCAAGTGGGAGCGAAGGTACAAATTCCAACAGCTGAGGTTATCCGAATGGCTCCCGAGACCTCCGAGAGTCAATGGCTCAAGCCAGGCAAACTCTTGTTTGCATTTCACCTCCTTCCCTGGCTTTGAAACCAGCCATAGGAAGAACAAGCCATGGCTTAAACCCCACCCCACCTCACTTCTTTATTTCCCCCCATGTCCCCCCAGCTTTCAGGCCTGCCTCGGACGCATGTACGGAACAACACACAAAAAAAAAAAGGTCTTTGTTGTCACTGAAGTGGCACAAAACTGCAAAGACAACACGATGGGAGAGGGGGTGAAGCCATTTAAGGGAGAACTGAAATCATGAAGAAGACGTGCCCTCTTCTCCTTGCTGTCAGCACGGCGGAGGTACCTCGACAAGGGCTTTAAATACAGCGAAAACCAGACGGACTTTTCAAAACAACGATCCTGGCCTATTCTTACTCTGTGCATTCAATAAACACTGACCTAGCAAAGACATTGGGAACTATCATGTCAACCGCGTCGCTGACATAAAGCTACTTGACCTATAGATCTCCAAACCAAGGGCCTTTACCTTCACCTCGCTTGGGTTAGATGAGCCAGTTGTGCTGCACGTAGAGCTGGCGTGATAGGGTTTCCCTTAGTGCTGGGCTTTAGTATCTGTTATTTTTCAACTCCTTTAGAGAAAAAATCCACGTGAGACGGCATGCAAAGCTTCTGGGCAATAATCCACATTGCATTTTCCCTCTCTGACTGGTTTATCACACATGTGAAGGGACTGAAAGGGTTAAATATGCTCTCTCAACTGGCATGGCTTCACAGCCAGTTGGAGAAGCCAGAGCTGTGGGGATTCTGCTCCTCGGCCCGAGACCGTACAGATGCTTCTCTGCAGACAGCTGTGCTGCCTCTCTCTTCTTCAAGAGACTCAGTCACACAGTTTCATTGACGTGCCAACAACCAGTACTGCATAAACAGGTCCCCAAGTGCCAAAAGATTCCTCTAGACCAGGGTCTGGAAAGGCCTGGCCTGTACAAGTCTTGCAGGATGAGCATCTTCAGCCACCCTGTGCAAACCTCACAATACGGAACAATTTTACACCTCCGATGCAATCCTTACTCCCAACAACAAATCACAAGGATTATGGTCAATGGAGAAAAGAAAACCACAAACAAAACAGAGAAAGATGCCAGGGTTTTGACAAGTGTCTACTTTCTGTCCTATCACAGTTTAAAGCTATTATCAAAGTCAATTAAAAAAAGACAAAATAGAAGTATTCCAGTAGACATCTCCTAAGAACGATCTCTTACCCACAGCTGAATTTCAACGCACTATTCCATAAACATAACATCTGTTAAATGGTTCAGTAATGAAGCTCTCTAAAAATCAGGCTTGCCAAAGAGAAACAGATCCTATACAGGCAAGTCTGCTTCACTTAGGTTTAGACATGTTTGATAGATCACCGTGTCGTTCTGAAGCTGTGTTATGTGTTAAAATACTGTCTCATCCTGGTGTGCAAACTGGAAAAAAATGTTAGTGATTCAGGTATTTGATTTGCTTTTGTTTCCCCTGGGAAGTCGTTTTAGCAATGTGTTAGAGAACAAACCTTTTAATATTAGTTTCAGATATTTGAAAAAAATAATAATATAAATAGCCTTATATGGCTCTCTGGAGAAATTTAGATCCCTACAGAACTGAAGTAATAAATTCTTCCAATAGCTTTCCATAACATTTAAAGTGTACTCACTGTATGGTTACCCTTCTTTTACATCAACCTCTCCTGAGGTTGTAAGCTTCACAACAGAGGTACCACTCTGGTAACTTCGCTTTCAGCCATTTCCCCTTGTGAGCCTCAGAATCTGAGTCACACCAATGCACCTCAGGTAAGACAGAGGCACAGAGATCACAGCTTTGGGATCAACTGGATTTTTCTCCTCTGTCTCTTCCTCACAAGGCTTCTCTGCAAGGTACTTACATCTGAACAAACTATGGAAAGTAATTCTGCAGGAGGAAATAATTGGTTTTCGTGTGCAAAACAATTAGATTTCAGCCAGGACAACCAAAAAGAAATCACACAATACCAGTTAAAGCTGTCCCAGATTCCTTCACTTTTTCTCTAGGTGAGCCACAGCTTCTACTGGGAGCTTCCTGCTAAGGCAGAACTGGGATTTCTTCACGTTTCAGTTAAAATGTTCATATGGAGGTATTTTCTG
Organism: Laterallus jamaicensis coturniculus; assembly: GCA_022605575.1. NCBI lineage: Eukaryota > Metazoa > Chordata > Aves > Gruiformes > Rallidae > Laterallus > Laterallus jamaicensis. The sequence goes on along the minus strand of JAKCOX010000020.1, from coordinate 9,506,739 downwards.
CTAGAAGTTTCCTTTTTTAACCAGGTGTTTAAAATGTGCAATGCAAATTCTAGTGCCAGTCAGACACTCTGCACCCACCGGTCTCCACAAAGGCTCAAGCTTGATTTAAGACAAACTAACCAGGTACACCTACCAGTTGCAAGTCCTCAGCAAATTAAGCTCATTCTTAATTGCAGTTTGAGTCTCCTATTAGAAAAAAAACCCCACAGGTCACTGACCCTATCACAATATGTGTTACAAATCTAGCAGAATATCCTGTGTAACCAAAGCCAAATGCTGAACTTGGCTGCATTTTGTTTTACAGGGGATGGAAGAAGAGGGAAGGGGTTATTGTAACAAAGGGAAGAAAAGAAGAGTTGGAAACCACCAACAAAAGCCCCTACCCCCACCCTCATCCACCAGCGGCGGAAGGGAAACAGCCCCATCTCTAAGTTGTCTAGAGTTCCGATGCTTCAGACAGCTTAGCAGGAAGTTCACAGCAAGCTTCTTCTAGCTTTTGATTTGGTGGTCCATGAGCTAGCATCTGTTTCCTTTGGTTGCTTTTTCACTCCACAGCAAACCCACATGTCTCTTCCACAGCTGTCAACAGCTTCTCATAAAGCTTCTCGTATGACTCGTAAGGCGGAATGTCGATCCGGTTAAAGCTGGAGGTAACAGAACAACACAGTGCAGCATATGAATCTAATACAGCTATAAAAATCAATCTAACATAGCTATTAGCAAAATAATCTAGATCAGCTACGTACAGCTAGAATTTGTAAAGGAAAATAGTAGAGAAAAAAAATCAAAGAAAGCCTCAGGCCCCTCAGCAGCCAAAGGAGACGGGGTAAAACCATTCTGCACGACTCAACAGGACGGTGTTTGGGAGGAGGCAGCAGGTGGCAGATGCAGGAGACTCACAAATAAAGCAACACATGAGACAGGCCCACTCCCTGCTCTGCCCGCAGAGCCGTGCTGCGAGATGATTTCCTGTCTCTGGCAGGGTGAGACTCCTGTACAAGCGCTCAGCTCTGTGCCTGCACGGTACCCAAAACCTACAGGTCATACAGAAACTAGCCTATTCGGTGTAACCCTGGATGAGGACTCGTCGCTGTGTGTCATTTCTCAGTGAATACTTGTGCTGAACATGTAGAAATAAACTGTACAAACATCTCCCTGTCCAGAATAATCAACTCTGGGATAGACAGAAACTGCAGAAAGCACAGAAGACAAACCAAGCTGTAAGAGAAGCTCATTATTTTGCTGACTGCAGAGTCCAGGTTTTTCCAAGCTAGCAGAACACACTTTTGAGTCATCTCTGCCTATCACATGGTTAATCCATACCCCAGACAAGCAGAGGTGACTGCTTTAAGCCAATACAAAGGGAAAGCAAGAAGTGACATGCAGAACGTTTTCATCTTACCAAGTGTGGGCTTTTGGAAGGTTGTCCGTGTTTGCATCTATTAAATGGATGGTAAACAGTCTGGGTCCTGCAGCGCCTGTAGAACCTTACAGACAGACATTCTAGTTAATGCACTTCAACAAAACATCATTGAGGCACACAGATTCTGCTGCTTATGAGGAGGCAAGACAGAAAATTACAGTTCCAGCTGCAAACTAAGTATGTCAGAGTTAAATCTGTGGATCAGATTCGCAGCTGATGGAGGGATGGCAGACGTGCTGGGCTCTTCAAGACACTGAATTTGCAGACTAGCATTTTGGAAAGCTGGTAAATTTTATATTAGCCAAGTTGCACCTTCAAAACTGGGAAGGTTTTCCTTGTAAAACAGGAATGCTCATTTTCATTTTGAGCATCAAGTTTGTTGCCACCCAACAGATGGAACGTTACTGGGAGAATCACAACAGCCCAGGACACTGTCACCTTTCTCTGATGAAAAAAATGGCCATTTTCAGGAACTTGCTTAAATCTAATGGTTAGTTGCCAAAAATTGAAGGGAATACAATTTTCCTGTGAAAAAGTTGTTCATTCAGCTCTATGATCATTTGCATGCTTGCACACAAGGATTTTAACATCAGTTCCCAGAGCTGCAGGAGACTGACCGGCTAATATCGACACCAATCACCACGCTACACCATGAGAGATTTATGAGCTTCCACCACTATCAGAAATGGCTGAAGTGTTCACCATCAGCAGAGCTGCTGACGAATGAAAATCTGCTCTTGGGATCTAAATTTTGTTAAGTGCTCGAGTTCTCCAGTAATACCCTGATATTTTACAAGGGGCTAGTAAACACCACACGGTTCTTATCTCCATCTCCCACCCCAGATTAACTCGGCCTCCACATCAGTCACCTTGTAAAGCCTTGAAACCTTGAAGTGGGACACGTGTGGAACCCGTCACGAACTGCAGCAGCCTTGCCCTTCTTTCTTCATCAAACGTTTCCACTGCTTGCCAGAACCACTTCACAATATTGCTGTCTGCCATGCAGTGCTTTAGACGCGTGTTTGACTTCCAGTCATTCAGGTCTATCTTATCCAGGCCTCCTATGATGAGCTGTTAAAGGATTAGAAAAACCCTTCAGTGTACAGAGTCGTTTCAGGTTTGCAGCTATAAAAACACCCATCCAACTATTTCATGAAGCCAGCACTCTTCAGGCGCTCGAGCCACCTTTCTGATGCGTGGTAACGCTCCAAAACAGTTTACAACAGGCAGTAAATCTCTCCAGTTAACTGCAAGGAAACTGAAGCCAAGGAGCATGCTTACCAGAACTAGAATTTTCACAAGAAAACAGAGTCAAAAGCCATCCCAAAAGTGCTTTTAAAAAATAAATCCTATCCTACCTAAAAAGGACAGCCCATCTTTATGACTTAGAAGAAGGTGTGCCATCTACTGCGCTATGCATCACTGTCCCAATACTGCTCAGTTTATGGTACCATCCTGTTTGGTTTCTTGTTCCATAACCCCCAACAAACTACAGAAACTTTTCCTTTTGTTTTCTGATGCTGTCTGTGAGCAGCTCTGACACAGACCAGACATATTACTTGAATCTCTTTTTCAGATGACACTAGGTTGCAAAATACCGTCCAAAGGAAGTCACTGCTGGCTGTGAATCTAACCACCTCCCCTGGCAACGACAAATAAACGGCACAGAGAAAATTTCACTGCTCAAAACAAAACATACATTGTGTTTTAAATTTCCCATGATGTTTCCTATTGAGGGTCACGTTTCTGAGAGCTACCATTTAACAGCTGCCTTCCTGTGCCACCAAGACAGCACCCACTTGCATGCATTAGCATTACTAGGACAGTTGTGACTGTTCTGACGTAGGCAGTATTGAAATATTTAATGGATTTTTAATCTGCCTTTTCAAGCAGCTAGCAAACAGAGCACAATAACTTCATGGGATTAATCAGTATGCACACAACTAATACAAAGAGAGGGCTTCCAATACCACAAATGGCCTGTATTCCACAGGTTGCAAAAATTGCTACAACAGGAATTATTTTAAGTAATTATTCTGCACCTCAGGATTAAATGAGAAGACCAATTAATTTCTTTTTTGTATGTTCCACACATTATTTTTTTTAGACCCTGAAAGCCATGCCCTATGTGTATACAGGAACAGCCATGTATGAAGGCAGTCACTGAGGGTAGATACATGTCAGGTCTTGCCAGCAATTCCTCAGGCTTGCAGCTCTCCCCCTGCCCAGACCACCTGCTTTGAGCATTACTCCTTGTTAGACAACACGCTGAATGTGTCTTTCCCTGTTAACCCAAAGAATGTCTAGAACAAACCAGAAAGGGTTTGGTTAAACAAATCCACAGCCTTTTGGTATGTAGATTGGAATAGGGTTTGTGGCTTTTTTTATATATATATTTTAATGTTGATGCTTGATTGAGGATCAGGCAAATTACAAAATAGTATTCCATGTGGATAAAATGTATACCTCAAGTTCCTTCTGGTCAAAAGGCTTAAGGAGATGTTGAGGAATAAGTTCATTAAAACCTTTCTGCAGAGCCAGGAACTGTGCCTCTATTCCTCTCATAAATCGCCAGTTTACATACAACCTGGGGGGGTGAGAAAGAAAAAGTCAGGGATGATGAGCTAGACAGGATTGGGCTTTGAGCTACAGGACTGGGCTTTGTAGAGCACAGCCAGAAAATGCTCATTTTCCAGAGGAACTTGATTCAATGCACACATTCTATATGATAGAAAAAGTGCAAATGGGTTCCTTTTTCCATCAATTTATTACTGCACCATCAACAGAAAAACTAAACTACAATTCACAGCTTCATCTTCCCAGGTCTTACAACATGGCATTGAATAAAAAATGCTCTGGTCATTTATGACTGAGGTGTTTTCCCCCCAAATATTTACTTCCTTCGATTTTAGATATACATATATATAAAATTAATCTGCTACTTTCTTTCCACTACATTTGCAGAATATACTTTTGTTCCACAATACCTGACGTATTCTTTCTTGTTCTCTTCTGTCACTGGAATATTCCTGCCATTTGGTTTGAGTTCATGCTGTAAAATCCTCCCAAAAGCGTTGTGTTCCACACAAAAGGTGTGGTCCAGAACAGGGGTGATATCGTTCTCTCTGGCAATGGAAAGACAGAGGGTAAACTATTTTTGATTTGATTTTTTGTATCTTGATAACTCCCAGTGCTGATGCTGACAGTTTGTTCTGTGAACACTTGGTCTTCAGGATAAAGCTGGTAACCAGCCACCGGCGTTTCGCACCTCTAGAGGAATATTATCCCAATCACCAGTTTCTTTATGGCTTAATGAATAGCTCGACCAGATGTGAGGCTGTTCTAATTCTAGTAGCAGCCAGGACAATGAAGAACTAATTAAACCCTACATACACACAGAAAGAGAGCAATAAACTGATCTGCTGTCATGTATCAAGCAGAGGAGAGATCACGTAACTTTAAATACAACTCAAAAGAGCATTTGGGGGTTGGACCCCATGATCTCTCGAGGTCCTTTCCAACCCCTACAACTCTGTGACTGTGATTTAGGGGAAACAAAAATCGTGATAATGCAAAGCAGAGCTGAGAGTCCCAAGGCTACACTGAACACTGGATTTTGTTCTGAACTGTAATTGTACAAAAGCCCAAATTACTTTCCATTTTAATCACAGTTGGTTTTGTTTTGAACAAGGCTGTACTTCCCCTCAGAACTCCATTCTGAGTTTGGGCTCTGATATTCCACCATACCCACACAACGTTTAATGATTTAATACCCACTTGGCTGCAGGTGACCTAACACAGAGTCTGCAGTGAGAACTCTTCCTCGAGTACCTTGGCCTTTCTGTCACAGAAACAGCAGCTTAATTATTCTGTACAGATTTCCCCCCACTACAGGATCCCTGCAAATGGTTTCTGTAAAGCATTGTTTCTCTACTACCACCAGAGCCTGCCCCACCCTCTCTACAGCAAGACAACTAGTAAGTACAGTACTTACAAGATCCAGACTAAACTTTTGTGTAATTCTGGGTCAACAGATTCCAGATCAGAAAGCTGAATGGGCTTCCCCAGAAGCTGTTTGTAAAAGGGAACCGTGAACCCCCCGTTGATATAGTGTCCATGGAACACAGCCAAACCCATTATCCGACCAACGAAATGGAAGTAAGACAAATGGTCCTGCAGGGAGAGAGAAGTCAGGGAGCAGGAAGACACTGACATCTTGTGGTTATATCTGCGGCGTCGATCCCACACAGTGAAAGTTATCTGGGCAAGAGAGCCACCATTCTTCCTCATAACATAACCAGAACAGAAGCATTTAACGATTAAACGCCTCCAACAAGTCTCTGTGCGTTACCTGACTAATAAATTGGACACAAGTCCTCTAGCCCTCTCAAAGGGCAAAACTCCTGGAAAGAAAATCATAATTAAACCCCTCAGAATCCAAGATATGATGATTCTGAACAAGTTTGTTTATTCCTTAATCATAAAAATATTCATGTCTTTCGTATTACTTATAAACTGACTTTTGAAAACTGAGGAGCAAGTCCTATGGGTGAGATGCTTCCAGCCTCTCCCCCAGCTTACAGGGGAGATGTCAGGAAATGCCACATCAGGAAAAATCCCCCCACAAGTGGTGCTCCTTCTAGGGTCTGCATCAATACAAATCCTCCTGGAAGGGGGGAAAAAAGCAAGCAGAACAGCTTGCTGAGGAAGGGCAGGCAAGACACACAGGTCACTGCAGTTATGGGGTGAACACTGCTCAGGCTGCAAAGCTGTTTACACAACCACCGCATTCACAGCGGAGATGAATTTCACCCATGTGTATCTTCTCAGAATCACTGTGCATCCCAGTGACTACAGAGGAGTCTCAAAGGAATCAGATCCTTATGAAAAGACACCTTCTCTCTCTCATGTTTTTAGTTTGTGAACAAACCCTCTCTGCTTCATACTTTATCAACATCAGACTCGTTAACACATTCTTATTCAGCTTCACCCTGCAGTTCACACTCCTGTTGTGGAAGAACAGCTAGAACAAGAACCACAGAGGACATCTGTTAAAAGTAGGTACACCACTCAGAAATGAATGCTTACAGGATTGATAGAAGAGTCTGGATTAATTTGCAGCGTGTAAATATTATCTGTGGAGTACTGGAAGAGTCCATAATAGGGATTCAACATTTCATGGCACAGTAAATACAACCATTCTCTGGGGGGAAAAAAAAAGAAAAGAAGTATTTCAGAAGGGTGCAACTTCCACTTAAGTTTCAGACAACATAATTACTGTGAATCATCACACTAGTCATCAGTTATGAAATGCTTATTTCAAAATGGGATCACCTTGCACTGCCCCCCATGTGCAGGCCAAAAAAGTGTGCTTAAAAACCCATGAAGTGTCTTACTCCACTCACAGGCAAACTTGTTTTAGTTTGGAAGTACTGAAGGATTAACATCAATTAGAGAAACTCCAGCAAGCTGTTACAAAATGCCATTATACTCCTCACCTGTTCCTGAACACTATCAGAGACATGCTTAAACAAGTAAGAGTCTGAACAAGACCCACTTCCAAAAGAGCCTGGCTTTGTACTGAGTTCAGATAGTTGGAGAGTAAGAGATCAGCTCCTCTGCAGGGGGACATACAAAAATAATCCCAGGACATACAATCAGCTCCAGAACTTCAGATCTGATGTGACCCACAAGGAGTTTTTATTTTTAAGAGGGAGGGAAGTCTTCTCTAAAATTTTAGCCTCTGTTTAGGATTAGCTTGTTGCCACTCCCGCTCTGACAGATCAGAGGACTCTCCTGAATGTGGCTGAGATGTACAAAGAACCCCTACCATCTTGCAACCCATTCACTGGAAATCAGAGAGGGGTATTTAACAAAACCTTTACTGCGATTTGGATTTTACTTCAGAGTCTATATCCCTCTTCAAAGACTTCCCCATCTGAGCTGATCACACTTTCCCACTTAGGAAACTGGAGGCTGTTGCTGGGATCAGCACTTTCTGCAGTAAGATCAATAGCTTGCCCTAAACAAGGCTCTGCGCTCACTGGGAAACGGTGATGAGAACAGAGCACCTGTGGGGAGGAGGGGAAACGGAAGCACCTCAGTCTGGTGCTAATTCCAGTAACACAACACACACCAGGTCATTCAGAATGAGCCTTTGACACCAGGAGAGCTGTGGGACAACTGTCACATCACATCCTTCCACCTTCCAACCTACCAGTGATACGAAGCTACAACCACAACCTAAAAACCAGATCACAAACCACTTGCACATAACGTTAGGTAATTTTAAAGGGAATGACAGCAGAGATGGGCCACTTTAAGGACAATGTTACAGATAAAAGGTAGCAGATGAACTCCCAAATCTCACCTTGCTACTCCTCCATAATCCAGGCCTTCCTCTCCTCGAAATTTCACCATCAGCCTCTTTTTCAAGTCCTTTGGCCGCATCTTCATGATCTGACGGTAGGATTCCTGGATGTGTAATTGTACAGTTAGGCTTTTTATTCCCTTACTATAATTAAGTCTTCTAGGACACATTACTGTCATGCATAGATTGTCACTCAAGTACAGAAGAGCACTTTTCCCTAACTATTGAGTCACAAAGGTGCTAATAGTAGTAACAAGTCACATACCTCAAATATTTCCTCTCTGGATACTTCGATGCGACAGTGACCAGCCTGAGGTTGCTGGAGAGAGAGCTCATGTCTAAGAACTTTTAACTTCTGTACCAAGTCTCTTTCATATCTCTGTGCAGGCAACTCCTCACCATCTTCTAGTGAGCCCTCATTTGGAGCTGACAGAGGCTGCTGGCTGGGCTCTTTTAGCTGGCATTGATGGCTTTGAAAGAAAAGAGACTCATTCTAGTAGCATAACAACAGATACAGAAAACAACGATGGAAGAACTGACTCTCTAAGAGGAACCCAGAGTAACATGGATATTCAGCTGGGTAAGTTCTATAGCATCCCTACTCTACGTTCAGGGATGTGAGGAACACAGATATTTACATTAAAGAGTTCTGGCATTTTCCAGCTCAGGTTTTATATGGCAATATATTGTGGAAGCTGCGGAGCATGGTCACTGAATGCTGACTGAGCAGTAATTAAAAAGTTATTGTGGTATCTGTCCCATATGGAAACAACTTTCAAGAGCATGATACAAAGAGACAACTCTAATGGAACAAAGAGCAGCTTTTTAAATGGAACCATCTCACAGCTGCAATGAATTTCATTCCAGTCCCACGCTGAGGATTCTTGACACAGTAAAATTACTGCACCTATGGTTATTCACAGAGAAAGATGTACTTGTCCCATATAGTTGCAGCTTCATACATTCATCTATCCTTATCTGACGGTGCTTTATTTGGGTTGTGGAGCAATGGGGGTTTTTTTTAGATACAGAGATTCTCCAGCTGGCCTCAAGCACAGACAGCTCAGATCCGGCACGAAGTCTGATCTTGGACACAAGCAGCACCATGCTGCTGCTCTCAGGGTCAGTTCTCTAGCAGTTTGGCTGTCTTTGCACGATGCAGACCTTGAGCTTATTATATCCTGCTAAACCCAAGCTGGCTGCGCACAGCACCAAGCAACCAGACTCCAGCTGGCTTTATATTCCTGTCTGTCTGGAGCAAAAGAGAGCAGGAAGCCAGCTTGGGTCTAGCAGAGAGCTAGAACTGTGAAGCCAGACAGGCACGAGCTGACCACTGTGGAACCGCCTGGCAGAGCCTCTGCCCCACACACCAGCATTCCCAGAACTGCACAATCGCTCCAGCACAGCTTGGTGCAATTTTGTCAAACCAGCTGAAAGAGATCAGCATTGTGCTGAAGTAAGCAAGCCCTCTCTTAAACCTGAGGACTTAAAAGCATAGTAAAAATATTTGCAAGAGTCTCTGTCTCTGCAAGAAGCTCTGATAAAACCAGCACTGAGAACCAGTGCTTGCACCCTGACTAAAGCTGTGGTTGCATCTGCTCCCCAGTACTGTTAACCATGCAGTTTTTCAGCCCCTCATGACTCCCAGGCTATTGCTGGCACTGGACAAAAAGAAAAGGTTTAAGAATCCAAACTTGAGCCAAATTATTTATCAGGCAAGGTTCTTACTTCATGATGTGATGTAGTCGTGGGTCTGTGAATTGCGTGGTCCTGTTGTTATGATCTACAAAATATATTCTTCCTGAAACTGTACTTCTAACTTCCCAGCCTGGAGGCAGAGGTCCTAGTTCATCACAATTCACACTGTTAAGGTCTCTGAGGAGAAAAGCAAATAAAAAGTTAGAGCACTCCTGAAGAGAAGACAAAACAATTTAAATTCAGGGGAGAGGGGGAAACGAATTCAGTGGTCAGTGATTCCAGACTGTGAAAGTCTTTGGAAGGACAGAGCAGTGATTTAATGCTGTCGTGTTTGAACCCTCAGTCTAAGCAGTGCAGTGCCCTATGTAGAGAGAGGGGTAAACTCAGCAAAACAGCTTCTTCCTTTGAGAGGCTTTGAAGGTAATAAATCCATACTGCTTAGAAGTAACTTCAATATGCAACATCATTTAGGCCACGACAGCGCTTCAGAGGGCTGGAAGGGAGGGATTTTTTTTTTCATAGCAAAAATTTCACACCAAATTTCCCATTAACACTAACATGATCCAGGTCCAGAAAACAGAACAACTAAGCAAAAGCCTCTGCACCAACCACTGTCTCCAAAGACCCAGTAAGTCAATAAGCTAAAGCAGCCAAAGAGCAAAATCACCTAAAAAGCCCTAATCTCCTCTTTAATTGGACATGGTTAGCATCCTAACTATGTGATTTATAAATCATTGGGAGTGAGGCTTTACCAACACATTCCTGCCTTTCATCCTAGATCAATTTTGGGGATCATTCTAAGTGCTGCTAAAGGTAGTCACTCACTTGCAGGTAGCGTTTGAAATCAATACATAGGATGTAGTTGCACCTAGAAAATTGAAAACACTTAAAGCCCCAGACACCTAATAGAGGAAACCACAGAGTGGCAAGAAAAGGAAGGAGGGAAACCTGAGGATTATTTTTAGCCAGAAAAACTGTTGTTAAAAAAAGTATTCTCTAAAGAGCTGGCATGGATTCTGCTATTATCCAGGGAGGAAGGCACCACTCTCTGTATTTCCTTACCTCAATCTAACTGCGCAACACTGGTGCAGATGAGTAAACCCAGAGGCTTTAGAAAAGGTAGAAACACTTTGTACACCAAAGGCTTCGTTAGTGAGTGTAAGCCAGCAAGTGCAGAGGGAGACAGACAAGCCTTTGTAAGGCTCCTTAAAGAAGATTATGGTTGTAACCATTTGTTTCAATCAGCTATGCATCTGAAAGTACTTTAGAGATGTGATTACACCGAGTTTTAACCTACATCAGTGCTAAATGCCAAGGTTAGGTTTTGGTAGTAAGAAAACCACCTTCAATTAAAATAAGTGTGACCTGTGTCTCACAAGACACTGCTGTGTCCACTTAGACCTGGCACTCAGATGTGTTGAGAAGCAGCAATACTTTGATTAGGCCAACCAGCATCACTTGAAGAAGAGAAAAGGCTTTGGGCACACAAGCCTGACATGAGGGAATGAGCAGTGTCATTTCTTCTTCCAAAGATACAGCTAATCTAACATCAGCTATTTTCTCCCTCTCTCTCAACTTTATTTTTCATATCCTCCCATATACTGTGGCTTTATCAACACTTTTGCCTACACAGCTTCATATCATTTTTCTAATATCCTGTATCCCATTCATGTCTTATCCAGTCAGCGTGGCAGCTGGAGAGTTATAAACGTGCTTCACTCTTCAATCTGGTGTGCAGGTGGTCCAGGGAAACAGCCCAGATTCAGAGCTCCTCAGTCACAGTCAAAAAGACCTGGATTAACTGCAGGTTAATGTTTAAAGAGGCTTTACCAAACTAATCACGTGGAGGATTCAGATTTTCTAGCTGCAAATCATTGGTCTAAAGCATAAAACCCCCTCCCAAGACCACCTCAGGTTTAAAGATGACAAGTAATCTCTGCTTCAGTTATAGGTAAGTGAGTGCTAGTCCAGGAAAAGCTGCAAGTTCAATATTTGAGGAACAATGGCAGTAAGTAGTCATTTTTTCCCCTTTCAATTTGCAGTCCAAACTGTTTTCATACCAAAAGAAATTGAAAATTAGCTAAGATTCAGAAACACATATCTTCACCAAAAAAACAAAGTCACACTGACATTTTAGGAAGAATCTGTCAAATGGAGTTCTTGAAGGATTACTTTTTTTCCCTCCCTTTTGTTTCACACGATTCACAAGTAGAGAATTTGTTCTTTCAAAAAGAGCAATCCTTAATGTTTGGTGAATAGGTAACTAGAAAGATCCAAAATTATTCCTCTGCTCATAGCTCTCCCTTTAAATATAGACAGTGAGGAGATTTTTGCTCTTAAGGATTCAGCTTACTGCCACACAGACACACATTAAAAACCTTTGAGTTTGTGACTATAAATACATACCTTGGTATCCTAGGGTCATGCCACGTGCTAACTCCAGTCTGTGTGTGCAAAAAATAAACCTGTCCCTGTACCGTTGTTCTTTGTTCTATGAAAAAGGAAGAAAGATTATTCTTGATTACAAATCTGAAAACACCAGAACAGGCAGTTTGTTCAAAGCTGTTCAAAGTATGTCACCATTCTGTTAAAGCCAGGAGAAAGTACTTGAGCCAGCCCGCCAGATCTCTTGCAGCATGGACTGATTTCTCTTTAGACACCATCTTTCAAATGTACTTGACTACACATTTTGGTGCTCCTTTTGAAACTTACAAATTCGTGCACCAGTATGTTTTAGTCTGCATATTTATTTTTAGCTTTTGAGACAACCCAAACCCCCAAACTGGATTTCTTTACTCCTAGATTTGGTGTGCTCTTTTCCGAGATTTAAATTCGCCTTAATCTCATCCTCCCTAATCTTCTCTACTACTGGCTTCTTTGTTGCTTTCGTATTTTCCTGATCTTTTCTCAAATGTGGGCTCAAACCTACACGACATGCCAAGAGGGAAGGAAAAAAATAGCATTACTGCTCCAGTTTAAAGAGCTCTTTACATTTGTTCTCCCTAGATACACAGCCAAGATTAGCAGTGAATTTTCTGTAACAGCATCATACAACAACCTCATGTTTAATTTACCATCAAGCCCTCAGTGTATCCTGGCATAGCCAACTGCTAATTAGCCAGTCTCAAACTCCCATCTGCACCGCTTAGTTCCTTTTCCAAAATACAGTCCATTAGATGAATGTGGATGCTGCGTGCTCTAACAGGTAAACCACATCTATATATTAAAGCAAGAGAATTTTTCTCTGAAGCCTTTGGAAAAAATAAGATTAATTCAGTTTGATAGTTCTGGAAAGCTCTTACCATAGCCTTCTGGTAGGTCAGGTGACTGGTGACCGTGGGGTCTGTTCTGAGGTGTCTGTACATGACCTCTGACTTCAGGAGTCCGTAGTCGCTGTGCCTGGAGCCTCTGATCTTGACTGGGGGACTCTACGAAGCGACAGTTGCCTCCTCCAGCAGCCCCTGTAGTGTCTGTATACGGTGCTGGTTCTTCCATGAAGCAGCTCAGGGGCCTTCCCGGTCCAGAGTCTTCATAAACCGTTCTGAAAATGGGGAAACTTCAAGAGTTTCCATCACAAGAGAAGTGAATGCAGAAATAACTGTTGCTCTCTCGCCCTCTCCGTTCCTTTAAGTACTACAACTTTTAACCAAAGTTACGCCACTTTCTTAATGTTTTATTCCCCAAATTTCTCATGGAGGTGCCAGAAGCAGCAGTAACAAAAAAGATGAAGTTCTACCCAGTTTAACTGGACACTTACTTGAAGAAAATAAGCTATAACCTTACAACTTAACATATATTCCCAAACAATACATTAGTCACACTGATATTAAATATTTCTAGTGTTCATTGCATTCTTTCTACACATAAACCATCTTTCTAATTAAGAGTAAAGAAAACAATACTTACCCTTCATTCTCCAAAAGCCCTCTACAGTCTACTACAGAACCTCCTGTGCCTATTCTGTCCCGTGTCTGTAAACTGACTGAAATTGAAAAAACAAACAACAAACACAAGTAAACAACAAAAGAATAACTATTGGCTTAAAAGCAGCAGAAAGCTGAAGAACCCACGTTTATACAAGGTAAAATATTGAGGAAAGCTGTATCCTACATGGGAGAACACCACTTACCAAAACTCCTTCTACAACCCTGAAACATCACTGTTTTATAAAAAGGAAGAAAAGAAACCAGAGGCATCACCCCTCAAAACTCAAGCTGAGTCTGTTTCTGCAAATATCAAAGCTGGCCATGTCCTACACTTGCGCTTCAGGAGAATCCAGAAGAATAAACTGGAAAGAAATGACTCGCCACTAGATGTCATCATCAGTGAGAATTTGGGGGTTGCCAATGGTATTTAGGTATCAATGAAAAAGCTGGGGTTGGGAGCAGACAGAAAAACGGGGTAAGCTGGGGCTAGCACTGCCTGGGTGGAATCTGGAAATGGGTTATGTGAGTCGAAGGGATTAAAACAGAAATGTGCAAAATTTCCTTTAACTCCTCCAGATCCTCTTTCCCATGGAAGAGTCTCTGCCTGTCACATTGGTCCAAATGCAATCAGCTTCACAGCAACATTTACCCTTCCAGAGCTGCATCAGAAACCTTGCCGGATGCGTTCCCTCTTTTTAATATCGTTTCCCATTATCAACTGAGAGAAAACAAACTCCTCCATAGGAGCACAATGAAACTGTCCAGGTTAGGCAATTTAACCCCATTAAAGTCAGAAGAAACAACACAGAAAGGCACAGAAGCAATAAGGACTACAGGTTTCTTTTTTAATACAACATTTGTCTGTGTATTTACCCAAGGTGGTGGGAGTTTAGCTGAGGTTATTCTTACCCACTATTTGGCCTCGTACAGCATCGGTATCTGTGGGATTGAGTTTGCATAGATCCAAACGCTGGTCTGCAAATGAGAGTTGGAAAGATCAACAAAACACTGGAGCAGGTGAGGAAATACTATTCACTACTCAGATACAAAGCACTGAGGGTTCCTGATTGCATCAGGTAGGAATTGCTCTTACATCCAGTATCTTTTAGCCTGCTGATGGCATTGGAGAGGAGTCGGACACACCCCAGGAAGCCAGCTCCCTGTTTCTTGTGGATTTTTTTATGATTCCATACACTGATGGTTATGGAATCTGTCTTCCCAACATATCTAGAAAAATACAGATCAGAAGAGTAATTTTAGAAAGAGTAATCTCTTTATGCTTCATCTGGTACAAATTCTGACACATTTCAGTACATTGGTCATGCTACTTTATTATAAATAGAGAAGTGCTTAAGCCCAAAATGGTGTTATTAATGAATTACCGCACTAGGATTGGACACAGCACGTGAAATTGATCCTGCTGCAGCATGAATTTAACTACAGCCAGCCTCATTAAAACCCAGGCAACAAGCTGATCAATGGACAAAACTTTTAAGATTTATGTTTCCAATAATTTAAAGAAAACAAATCACTACAATGAAGACAATTTTTGGTAAAAGCTGGACTGCCCTGCTGCAGTAGAGCTTATCCTGAACAGTTGTGGGGAGTACCTGGCACACAAGTGTTTCCAAATCCAAACAGCTAAAAGCCAAGTACCATTCCTTTATCAGCAGGTTGATTTCTTGTTACAAAAGTCAGTCATCCTCAGCAAACAAGACTCTTCTCTCAAACACACAAGGATGCTGTTGTGTCAACCCCTTGCATACTGTTTACTAGATAAAACCCTGGAGGTTTGGGATTTTTTTTACTTATGACTTTACAAATAACTCACAGATCGTAATGCTGGTTCCATTTGGGGTCCAAGGTGTTCTTCACAGTGTCAGTTGAATGGCACTGACCTGACCCATCAACAACGATTTTTGCAAATGGGTCAGGAAGTCCTGTGGAAGGGAAAAGGTGCTATTAGACATAGTACTTGTTGGTTTGTTTCTTCTAAGATAATGCTATTGTGAGGTCCTGCTTGTTCCTCCTTAAGAAAGGAAAGTTGGCATTATCCTAAAACTAGTTAAGCAAATCCTAAATAGAGAACTGAGTTCCTGAACAGATTATGTTCTTGTGACATATAGATTGATATCAGCATGAATTGTGAAAGTTTTTTAGAAAACAAAAGGTTAAGCACTGTTAAACTAAGCATGCTTAACTGACCCATGCACACCGACAGGCAGGCACGTTGATTCAGTCCCTAACTCAATACTGAGCCAGGAGCACTGGGATACTTCATTCACACCCCTGGCACGATTTACAATAGAGCCAGCTGAGATGGGTGCTCCTGGTACCCTGCACAGAACCATAAGCAACCACCTGCTTGTGGTCTCAGCAGCCAGACTTCCAGCCAGGATTGCAAAGTCCTCAGTATTTCCAAGCCTGGAGTCTGCACGATCTAAATATAATGCAGGGTAACGTGTACTCACATAGTAACACAATGTTACTACAGAAGGAATGATATACATAGATGAGCCACGACAGTAATGGGCAATCTAAGCAGAAATATGATTAATCAAGAGCAAAAAAGTTATAAATTAGGCCATACTCACTGAAGAAATCTTTCTTTGCAAGATTCTTGGCACATAATACTGCAAAACAAAATATCAGATAAAGAAATCTTAAAACCACTTAAAAAAGAGCAGATTTCCTGCAGATTTCCTGCAATCATACCAGCTACACTACTATTTGTTTGTAACTCAAAAAACCACCCAAATATTAGATGTGAGCATTGTTGTCTTTATCTGTGATTGGAATATATGTTTAAAGGGAAAAAATAATCCTTTGTTTTTCTTGTAGTGTTACAGAAGAGTCAATGAACATTCCTTTGTGTTAAAACCTCCTCATTCTCTATACTGTGTGCTTCCACAGACACCAAGCTAGAAGTTTATGGGGCTGTTTCAGAACCTGCCCACTTTACAGCAAGGGCTGAACTGTTTCTGAACCCAGAACGGTTCTGGGACTTGGGGAGGAGACCTCTACATCCCATCAAACCCAGTGCAGACTCCAGCTCTTTGCACACCAAAGGTACGTGGTACATCGTAAAGCACAACACAGGAGGGATGCTGTGACACTGTGAGCAGTTTGCAAATACAGAAGGTTTTGTGGTAAGTGTGACAGGACCTCACTCAGCAGGAAAAAAAACCTACAGTAAAAAGAAATGGCATCGATACATTTTCTTTTGAAAGGACCACAAATGAGACATCATTTCCCTCTCTCCAATTCTACCAAATAGCACAGTAGTTTAAGGAAAAATTAGATCAGGAAACTCACATCAATCTCCATTTCTACTAGTCTATTGCCAGCTACAAACCTAATTTTGCTTTTCAATAAGAACTCTCAGTACGATCTCAGCAATCCAAGTTGTTCAGTATCCATTAAACTCTTCTAACAGGCCAGGAAAAATAGCTACAGAGCCAAAGATGAAAATATTAGAGCTCTAACTTATCTAAACCTAGGATCCAAGAGAGGGGGATAACGAGCAAAGACCCACCTATTTGAGGGAGGCTCTTTCCCCACCCAGTTCTGATCTTTCAGCGCAAGAAATGCTCAGAAAATACTCAAAAGGCCATTCCCCCAGTACAGACCAGTCCTCATCTCTACCCCACCTTGCTCCTGACTTACAGTTCAGGGCATTTACACACCTTAACTCTATACTAAGGAACATGAAGACACATAGCAGCAGAAATATGGGACCAAATAATTTTGTTTTAAATACTTCTAGACCTCCAGAGCAACATCCCCCACAGACCACAGCCAGCACAATGAAAACCACCTCACACATCAAGCACACAGACCAAAGCCCTCTGCTATTTAACCCAGATGTTCATAGAAAAAAACCCCATACAAATCCTCCATCTTAGCAATAATTAAAGCAACACCACCAGGAAACTATTTTTAGAATGGATTAAAGCTTATTTCTTGCACTGGCAAAGTGTAGAATCAGAATAAGCTTCTCTTGTATTTATTTTTTTAAACAACTGACCAGAAAATGAGGAGCCTGCAGGAATACAGGAATTCCATGTGAAACAAAACAGGATTCCAGAATGCCCAGCTGCTGTTCTATGGAAGCAGGAGGGAGCAACCTTTCATTTCCTCTTCCTCTCGCGAGTTCTTGAGAGGAAAAACAGGGAATAAGTACAGGTAAAATCAGAACTTGTGTGCTCCAGTACTAGCCAAAAGGAATTTTAACATCCCTGGGAGTGGTGGAGCTTGGCTTGCTTGCTTTTATTTCTAATTTTTAAATCAAATAATGCATTTTACTTCCCCATCCTTAATGTTAAGAATCCATTACCGAGCTGGGAAAGTATGCCATCCATAACTACCTGCTTATAGCCTGACTATATAATTATTACCTCTATTCTGTATTTCAGGTGTGCTTTCTAGAGCTAACTAGCAGTGGGAGTTTCTAAAGCTGTTACCAAAGAATTGTATTTTTTTCATTTAACTCCTTTCCCTCTGCCACAGGCTTCCAGTCTGCAGCCGAGGAGCAGGGCTGCCAATTTTCCAGTTGCAGCCTGTGAAACCCTCAATTTTAGGTCGCAAAAATCATTACTCTTCCTTGTAAGAAAAATATTGGCACACCAGCTAATAGGAGAAATAAACCTTTATGGAGCAATCGCTAGAATCAGGCTGCTGGAGATGGACCATTGGCTCTATTCCACCGTTTGCATATTAAACCCACTAGAGCAAAAACTATTTTCGAGTGCTCTATCACTTAAAAGCCATAGACTTCTGAATTCCAGTAAAGAAGCAGGTGACAAAGGTCAGCAACTGGAGACTTGGACATGAAACCATGCCAGTGGCAGAGCAGACAGCCCCTCCCAGCTCCGCAAAGCTGGGTACACGCCAGATTGTCACCTTAAATTCTTCGCCTCCCAACAGGACCTCAGCTAGACTGCTAAGCAGGATCTGCCCACTGCTACCCCAAGCCCCAACACATGAACTTGGGTACACGTAGCTACAAAGGCTTAAAAAGTTATTAATTTTATCCCTGCATCAGCAGCAGTGCAGGAGAATGGACGGATCCTTATCTGCAAAGCAGGCACCCGAGACGCGCTTCGCACAAGCTTTGCACAAACCCCATCCCTCTCCCTACTTTCCAGCTTTCCAAAGAGCTTTTTCTTTTCGTTTTTCTTTCTTTTAAACAAGAAAGGTTTAGGGCTTTGTCAGCAGGAGCAATCTCCCTGCATTGGTTGACACGTTACAAAAGGTACTAATTCTCTCTTGCACATTTACATTCTGCCTTCTCCAAGTCAACCGACTTGTTTCGGCTTGACACAGTATTTGTTTATACTCCACTCTGGATTGCTGCACAGCACCAAAGAACTATTATTTCTCCCCCCTCCCCCCCCTTTTTTAATACAACACATTGCAAACAACACTGAAACAATGTCTTTCCACCTAGATTATAATATTTATAAAGGGATGGGAATGTGGGTTTTTTTTTTAGGTACTCGACATTATTGAGATAATTTCAAAGGCTGAATTAGCCAGCTGGGTAAAGTACTAGTGTGAAAGCATATTTGGCAGGAGGTGAAGAAAGGACGAGCCTTATACAAAGTCAGAATTCACCCTGGGGATGTCTTTGATGCAGATGTAACTTGAGCGAGTTGAGCGGTTCCTCTGCCAGTCTCCGGTTGTCCACCCTGCTTCCAAAGCAGAAATGAATCATCTGCTGCTGTGGTTCAGGAGGTGCCGCAGGAGCCAACTACAGGCGGGTGTAGTAAGGGAAGCGCAGAGTGGCACCGATGTCTGAACAACCCAGCCGAGAATTGCATCAGAAAGCTGCTGCTTCCTCACCCAGGCACCTATCTCTGCGGCAAGGCTAGCAGTTCAGAAAGGAGGCAGAGAAAAGGCAGCCCGGGTGAGGAACCGTTTCAAACATCCCCAAGTAAACAGACCCAGAATGCAAAATCAAAGCCTTTGTGTGCAAGTTCCTCCCGAGTTGTCAGCGCTCAAAGGCTGGCTGTTAGTCTGCAGGAGAGCCAGCACATCGCTGTCTGCATCCGCACCGGATTGACTTCCATGTAGCATACCCCATCCCACAGCACTGGGCTATGATGCTACAACCCTTTTCAGCTGCACAGTGCTAAGATGCTACAACTGTTTTCAGCTGCATGGTGTAAAAAGTAGGTAGTTGGGTTTTGGGACCCAAGGGAAAAAAAAAAAGCTAAGTGATGAAAATATTCAGTAGGTCCCAGCCTGCATCAATGCAAACCAGCAGGGAAATCTGCACCAGGGACTGCGTTCATTCACTTTGCAAGTTAAATGCAAAGAGCCTCCTTGCTCAAATTAAGGACTTTTACACGTGGACAGGATCTGAGGTAACGATGGCCTTCAATTTAGTACTCAAATTAATTTTGAAGACGAGACAAACCAGCAGCACGTCCATGTCTTCCTTAGGAAAGGGTAAGGCAGGTCATGCTGAACGATGCTAGCAAACACACCTCTCAGCCATCTTCGGCCTCCCCTTTGA
This sequence comes from Laterallus jamaicensis coturniculus, assembly GCA_022605575.1. NCBI lineage: Eukaryota > Metazoa > Chordata > Aves > Gruiformes > Rallidae > Laterallus > Laterallus jamaicensis. The sequence continues at coordinate 9,486,802 of JAKCOX010000020.1, read as the reverse complement.
TATCCCAGGTTAATCATTTGTGCTTGTACAAACAGGCAGCTAGATTCCAGGATACATTCGTTTTACTTTCTGACAGAAGGCAAACACAGGCCAGCAGGCTGATGACATAGAAAGGACTTTACTTAATATTTACTTCTGTGTAGACCATCTTTAATCATAGAGATATGCAGCATAATCATTAAAAGCATCACAGGTTGGTTGGTTTGTTTTAAGATAGAAGCAAGAAGCAAAGAACAATGAGACTTTGGTGGAGTATAAAAATCTTGACATAAAATGAAGCTAAAGTTACTGCAATACATAGAAAAATATAAAAGGCTGCAAAGCAGGTCAACTTTGATGCATTTGAGTAGTGGAAACACGTGCTAATGATTCGAAGTCAGTGTAGCTTTTGACTTGTTAAGGTGGCAACCCATGTGGGAGGTAAGGGCTGTAGGACAGGACAGCCCTCCCCGTGCACTGCTGGCTTACGGGCTGGTTTCCACAGCAAAGACACTGCCAGTCTGAAAAAAACAGTTTTCAGAAGGCTGCATGGCAAAGATAATGTGCTCAAAGTGTAAAAAAGCCTCCAACCCTCCCCCCCAACCAAACATCAGCTATTGACCACATGCTGCTCTAACGCCTGAGAGCACCACAGCTGCAATTAAAGTCTCTGCTGAATCTGTTCTGTGAAATCACATCTCATCCAAACGGTTCAGTGTATTTTGTGGAAAATACTCTGAATACCATGAGCCAGCCCTTCTGACCTGCCTTCAGGAACAACTCTGCTTACTGTCCCTATCCTCTGCACAGAACTTTAAATGAGACTTCACTGCAGATAAATGTCTGGTTTTATTTCTCCTACCAGGCAACCCGTGAAGGTTTTAAGTGTTCTGTTTTTGTTGGTTTGTTGTTTTTTTTTCTCTAAGGGTGGCAATCATTTATGCTTGGTAGGGTACAAGAGAAAGAGTTTAATGGGAAAGGAAAGATGGCTAAAGGCACTAAGTGTGTAAAAATGCAGTTTTTTTCCAGCTAGCCACATCAGTGAACTGAAATATACTACTTTATTCACAAACTGGAGTTTAAATTGTTACCACAAAGGCCAAGGTTTCTATTCTAGTCCTTTTTTTGTTTGCTTTAGGAATACTTTTGGTCTGTCCTTCCATCTGCTTGAGACTGAAATGCATAAATCCAGGGAGTTCTCAGTAACTGAATCGCCGCAGCGCCGAGCATGCAGAGAGAGATAAACAAAAGTCTTCCATTACATTTGCCAAATCAACCAATTAGCTGTACAGCACTAATTTTATACAGACGTGTACATCGAGTCGCCTCCACTAATGATCTTAGCATCGTGGTGCCAATGAGATTTCCAATCCGACACAGAAGCCAACCACAAACCCCCCCGAGACCCTTCAAACTTCAGGACCAGTATGTACATCGTGCCCTGACACTGGAAGACTGCCTGCTAAAACAGACCTTGACTACCAGATTAAAGCAGCGCTTCATTAAAACCCCTCAATTCTCAAAGAGTTGCTAGATTTGATACACGAAGCCCTTTTGTGTAGGCTGCAGTAAAAAATCAAAGCCTCTTCTCAAGGCATGCTTTCCTTGTGGGTTGGAACTTGGCTTCGTGCAGCCAGTTGCATACACTAGACAACTTTGAAGAGACCTTCAAAAAACCACACACCCAGAAAAAGCCATTTTTATTAGTCCATTAACATGTCATTAAAGTAGCTCCTTAGCCAGGAATCAGAATTCCCTCCTACCTAAGCAGAACAGGAGTCAGTCCTCGTCATGCAAACAATACCAAGTTGACAAAACAGAAGAGTTTCATCTCCAGGATTCTTAAGAATTATTCAAATTGAAAAAATCTTCCTGGGCACTGACCAACAGTAAATCTTCATATACAGAGAAACACACCAACAAGGGCTGATGTGTTCCTCAATAATAGAAACCCTTACAAAAACCTGCGCAGGACCACTGGAAGAACAAGGCTCATGAAGTCCCCAGTTACCCGAGACTGTGCAACACAAGACCAGTAAAGCACGTTTAAGAATGAACTGATTGAGATGCAAAACTTGGAGAAATGCTAAGAGTTATGGAATTAGTCTAAGAACTTTGCAGAGATAAAAAAAGGGAGATCAATAGGAAGCTGATTGAATGCTGATGTACAGAGCCAGAGAAGGGCACGCAAATCAGAGGTGGAAACAAGCATATCCAATTATCTGTCACACTAACTTTTCTTTCTCTTCTTCCCCCTCTGCTCATCCATAACAAATACCTGATATAAAGGCTACCTCCCAGATTAAATCTTTCATTAAATCCTGGCTATTACATCAGTTTTCTTACGACTTGCTATGCCCTCCTCTAATCCAGGCCAAGCACCTTCTCATACTCTGCACAGTCTCCTGTTTCCTAGAGCTAGACACAAACCCTGAGCATCCCCAGCTGCTGGAGTCTTACACCCAAGTCTCAACCCCAAAAGCAGAAGCTACCCATGGAAGTTATTTGCCCCATGGTACACAGGGCAAATTCCAGCTACAGGAAATTCCTATTTCTCACTTAAATTGTGTATCCAGGGGCTTTTTTTTAAAGTCTATTTTTAGGGTAAGCCTTTCATAAACTGCTGCTTCACCAGCTTCAGCCAACCATTTTTCTTGGCTCTACATGGCTGCTCAGCTGTAGGAAACACAGTCGGAGATGCCGGGGCAAGAGCGAGACCGTCACTGATGAAGCCTCCTCTGTCATCAAGAACATGCCCTTGAAGGGATGTCTTCTCTCACATCCTTGTACCTCTTCTTTGCAGACCATCTCCCAAAACATTCAAAGCCCAACCATTTTCTTACAGAACTGGAATTCAAAAGGTACTATCTCCATTTTACAGCCATGCTCAAAACACCCTCCTGATTACACAGTTTTAACAGAGAAAAGATTAACAGAACATCAAGTCATTTATACCCACTGTTCTGTTTTTAAAGCTCAGCCCTCCACCCCCACCAACACACCTGCCAAGTGGAGTAATAACTGCAGAGAGAGATTTCCCAATTTCAGTCAAGGTTTTCCTTTGTTAAAGTGTCCACAAACAGTCTCCCAAATCTGAAAACAAACTATATGCTCAGGCTTCAGCTATAGTGTCAGCTTACTGCATGTGCTGGTAACAGAAATATCTAGGAAGAACTCAAAATTTCTGTTTAACCACACAAAATAACAACCCGTTCTCAGGGCAAATACAATCCCTTAGCTGACAGCTAAACAAAACAACTTCATCAATGACAAAATTCCTACTGGAAATACAAATTGGCATCTTACATTTACAATACATTTCGTTGTGCAAGTTGTATTTACTGGGATCAACACAACTCTGGATTTCTTCCCTTGGATCTTGTATCTCCAGCCACACATGCTCACACTGAATAAGCAGCGTCTATCACGATGGGCTCATCTTGCACATACTCGTGCTCACATTTTGAAAGAGACAGCCATGTGTGCCATACAACACCATCACCATAATACAGTTAAAAACACACCAGGAAACTATGGGGCTCAATTTTCTTAAATCACATTAAAACTATGGAATAAATCCATGCTGGAAGTCTTAATACTTAGCTTTTATAGTTACCCAAGCACTGAGAAAGCATCTGGAAAAAAATTCCTAAAGCATGAAAAACATGTTCCTCCACCCACATGCACTCATAACTCAGATTCCAAACTGAATTTTACTAAGATTGCCAAAAATATTCTGCACTTTTAACACTTGGAGTATTGAAAGCACCTTTTCCAAATCACTACTAATGTTGATACCTAACAGGCCCATATCCTCAATGCTGCTCATGGCAGGTCCCAGGCAACGCTGGGGGTGAAACTCAAACCTCACCCGACTCCCACAGTGCCAGGAAACAAAAGGTCTTTTCTAGAAACACTGTCCTCAGATGTATAGATTTGTTTCTCTGGAAAGTGCTAGGTGAACAACAGTGAATTACTAATCAGATACAGAAAATAACCCCCCAAACTCTCTAGATAGGCAGAAATGACGTGTTGAATAGCTGACACTCCTGTAACGGAGAGCGAGAGCCCCTGTGCAGCACAGTCAGCGTTTCAGTGAGGTGTGTTTAATTTAACATGCCTCTGATCTCCACTTTCAGAAGTTAAATTTATAAAGCATCAAACACCTTGTTTTCATTACCAGAAAGCAGCTTACAAGGACTGTCTCATGCAGCTGATCATTTGCTTCTTAATTCAGTACATAAAAGGCTCTTCCACTAAATATTATGCTCACCATAAAACACAAATTTGGGTTCCCCTTCTTGCCAGATAGTCTCTTTGGGATTACCCATCCCGCACCACTATGGCCTTGACCTGGCTCTGTATCCAGGTTGCAAGACTCCAGTTACATTTCTGCATTAACAGCAGCTTTTCCACCCCTCACAAAACATCATCCAATTAATGGACTTTTTACAAGACATTACTTTTCTAAGTCCAGGAGGAAAACCTACACAACTACTCTCATAAAGAGGGAAAAAGCAGAGGACAAGAGACCAAACCCAGGCGCAGCACATGCTGATGCCTACCGTACACCTGGAATCCGTAGCCCAAGCAACCATATAAATCAAAAGAGATCCAGCCTCGGGGTCCTGTCCATAAAAACATATTTTAAGTGATAAGAACAGAAACATGCAACTTTTGTGCTGTCTAATCCTGTGTTATCTCCAGCTCTCTTCATACAAACATTATCTTGCCTCCAAATATCTGCCTGTTTTGCAGAAAGCAGAGGAAAAGAAAGGCTGGCTTTCTACTGCAAAACACATAAAACCTGTGAAAGGAGAAACCTTGGTACTGGAAATCCTGGCAAAGTTTGACTAGATACAGCCAAGCAGCATTTCAATAGAAACACTGAATTTCTGTCAAACAGTAAAAGGTCTAAAACTTCCAAGCTAAAACGAAGAGTATTTTTCAGCTTAAATCCTAAACCATATGTTTTCTCTCTCCAAAGACTGGCTGGTATTTACAGCCTTTCACATACAGGTAATGTCAATATTTCAACAAAACAGTTTGCATGTTAAACGCTACTGTAAAGCAGGAAAACCAAATGCAATTGAACACATTCTCAATTGAAGAGCTGAGATTTGTTTTTGCAGACAGAATTAGCCTTTAGCTTCTTTGATATCATACTTCAATAAGGCGCAAAAAAAAAATCAACTTTATATGAATAAAATTTTCCAAAGGGGAATACTGCAATAAACAGTACAAAAATTAATGTTTGGTTTTCATCAAGCATTAAGTAGATTGCTTAAAAGCAAGAACAGTGTTATTTAAAAAATGAATGGTGGCATGTGTAAGTTGTAAACTATGTAAACTATTAGTTCATCCCATGAGGGCTTAAATGTATCCATAGAAGAGTTTCAGTTAAACAATTCACATGGAACATTTCCTTAAAACTAAATATACAGGTTTGGCTCTGGTCAAAGTTGGACTGCTCAACTCGGCGTTAAAGTGAAGCAGCACTGTGAAACAAGAAGGAGAAGCTGGCAAGGGAACTGCGTAGGTGACCCAGGATGCTGCTGGTGCTGAAACTAACTGCCAGCAAAATAAAAATTTTAAAAAATAAAAAAAATTAAAACCTTTAGAACACTGAAAATGAGAAACAACAAGTTTTGCTAGAGTAATTTTTAGAAGTTGCAGTTGTCTAAAAGACTGATGACCACCGTGGTCACAATATTCAAGAAACCACATTTTCTTCATTCATTTGGAAACATTGGAGTGAAGAATCTCCAATAACGAAATTCCAGAGAAAAAGAAATTTAGCCTACAGAATATTAGATATATAAAAATAATAAACCTCAGGAAAAGCAGTGGACTAGACTTAGGCTGCTTTAGTAAAACTGCCACGTTTTATAAGTCTTTAATAACTGGACAGTCATATAACAAGCAGAAATCAACCACAAAGAATAACACTTAACCAAGCACCTCTTCTAACATTACTAACAGCTTCCGTAACTGCTACCAGAACAAATTCCAACAGGTACTGGATGACTTTTCAAGAGGCACAGTCAACACCCCAAATTTTTTTGCAAGTAAATGAAAAGCATTCTTTCTTTCAAGCAAGGAATCAGTACCTATCCCTGCTTTAAAACCACATACCTCAGGTTAACTAACGACTTACAAAGTTTCCCTAATTTCTAGCTGGTTTCCATGCACGTATTTTAGCTGAGGTATAGTATATGCTGACTGCTTTTTGGCATGTTTGGATAGAAACATAAAAAAGCCTCGAGTCTTGTCATATAAAGCTTTTCAAAACCATGGGCCTCAGTGCCAAAGAAACTTTTTTTCATGCTCTTACAGCTTTTGCCTTCCTTATTCACAAATCTGTTGTTCATTTTGCGGTAAGCATGATAACAAACAGATGAGAAGCAGAAGTACTTTCAGAACAGGCTGAGAGCAAGCTCAGATTTAAAAAGCAGGGCGGTGAAGAGTTAACAGTGTACAAAAACCTAGAGCAATGAGCTCATTTTGTTCTAGGCTACTAAAGGAATGGACAGCCAAGAATTGAATCAGCTGCAGTTCATTCAGAAGTACTTCTTTCTTCCATAGCTCCCTGGGTTGTCGGTATCAACCTAAGGAGAGCAAACACATGGATCATTATAGATCGAGGTGGTGCTGGAAAGAAGTGGCATAGCTTAAAGGCCCATAATAAGTGAAGTTTTGATCTTAGTACTGAGGTTGAAATGCTTTTAGTGTCTTGTGGGGAAAAGTGTAGGATTTGTGCAAGCTAGATGGAATTAAAACATTCTACTGATTTCTGTTCCTGATGATGGCATTGTAACCAGCTCTCCTGGCCGCGATGTTTAGTCAACAGTTGTGATGCCCTTTCCTCTGCTGGGTTTCAGCTGCTGTCAGTAAAGAAAGGACAGGATAGACTACTAAAATAGGAAGACTCAGTTGTGTTAAAAATCCTCAGTCAGGTAACACTATTACCACAAAAAAGGACAGATTTCTTCAAAAGACCCGCTGGGTACCTTGGTGTAGCAAATCTGCACCAAAAAGGTGGTGAGTGGTTTTGCTTGCCATGCATGACTGACACTGCATGACGATAAAGGAGCAGGGTTTCACATCCAGCACAGCCCAGTGGTTTTCTCAGTCCATTCAGTCAGGCTGAGCAGAGCTCTGTCACTGGTACAGGCACAACCACCCAGGGATCAAAACGGAGGAGGATCACCCTTGCAGCCACCACTGTCAGATCCATGTTGTGGGGCCAACACTAATCACAAGCCTGTTACAGCAACTCTGTGTACTGACATTTGGGGCATAAAAGAGGAAAAAAATACTTTGGGAATTTCCCATACAAAAGCTAAAATAAAAGTGCAATGTTTCCGTTCAGGAAGAGGAAAGAAAAACTGTGTTCACCCAAATTAAATTCTTGGCATCACTTCTAATTTTGAACAAAGTACATCAGCTGGTTTAGAATATTGGTTTTAATTCCTGGAAAATTTCAACTCTAAAAAAAAATCATCAGTGGTTTGTTTTGTGATTATTCAGCCCGTTAGAATCCCTTTTAACATCTGCCCAAGATGTTACAAACCCCTCTCCAGTATTTTCATTTGTTCAGCTCAAACAAAGTTTGCAAATGAAAAACCAGAGGAAGCACCAAACACACGACCTGTGTTTGTGTAGGGCAGAGATGCTAGAAGGTGAGCAGCGATGCTGGGTAACTGCCAGTCAATAAGCTCACCTCGGCTTATTAGCCCGGGCTCTGTGCCAGCGCTGACCTGGCAGGGGGTGCGTGGGGAGCAGGGGGGGGTCAGCAGTGGCACCAGCTCAGGCGGAAGGAGTGGGGTGCCTGTCTATATGTGGGAATAAGGAAGCTGTGGTGGAGGGGAAAGGAGAAGAGGACAGAAGAGAGGCTTGTTCCAAAAAAAGCCTGCAATTACAGCGATATTAATAGCTTTGGGAAGCCAAATTTTTATGATTTATTCACCTACTTTTGTTCTAGTAACCCCAGTACAGAACCACCATTTTCTTCAATAGGTCATTTGTCCATCTGTTCTGGGAAAAACATCCCTATGTAACAAACTTTCCTAGGAACTGGCAGGAAGCCTTTTATGTAGAGAAAAAAAATATCTGATTTAATAACCAGCTCTATTTAAAAGTTACAATAGAAGAATGATGCATAGGAGATTGTTTTGTTGCTGTTGTCCTTACACAGTAAGCCTTGTAGAGAGTGTGTATGTGCTTCTTGTAGACAATCCACCTAATCACTTATTAGTCACACAAGTGGTAAATCCCTAAAAGTACTTTGGCTCAGGTCATGCAAACGCTGGATGAACTAAGTTACATCAGTTCTCATCTGATTTCCGAGCAGTGAGATGCCCGTGACCGCTGCTCTGCCCGAGGAAATGTGGGTCAATACGTGTGCATCCTACTGCTGAATTTGCACGCTCTCCAGGGACTTGCAGCAGTGTGACTCAGGATCACCAGGCTGGCTGCAGGCACACGCTGCACATATATTAATGAGATTATCGCTGCTCCTCGCCAGTGTGCTCACACTACACCGCCAGTCCTCTGCAACAGATCTTCAAGGAGTCCGGCACACACAGGGCGAAATACTCTGCCTCTCCTACGGCTGTGCTCCAGCTGAAATGTTAAAATGATTTAGGAGGCTGACAGGCACATTGCAGGACGGTAGCTGTTAAAAGGAAATGTCTCACTTCAGATAATTAATCACCCGTTGTGTTTGAGTATAAACATCTCAATCTAACAGGCATGTGTTTCTCACAGCTGAGCAGCAGCAAGATGGACAACCCAAACTCACTGCTGGTTCAGAGCTGGAAGCAATGCCACTTGCTTGGAGACGGAAGGCAATCCTGAGCAGTGCTGCTCTCAGGGTGTGCTCTAGGTGGACGTGGCTAACCAGCAACCCCACATTAGCACCCCCTTCTTCCAAACACAATTTCCAACTGGTATCAAAGTTCAGCAGATCCACGTATCAGTGCCACCACTCTTACACAAGCAAAGCCATCCTCTTTGCTTTAGGTAATTAAAATACAACATCTCACTCTTGCGTGACCTGCAGGAGGCACAAAACCAAGCTGAATAGCACCAAACACAATTTCATGAAAAGAAGGCTTTTATTGAGAATAAAGCTGTATCAGCCTATGTGTTACTCCCTTGTTCTAATTATATAGGACAGCATCTATTTAAACTGCCAAGTTAATGACTTCAAATTTGATCAATAGTCTCTGTTTATTCAGCCCAGCGCTACTGACAGTCACCAGGGATGAACAACAAAACAAACAGACTTGTCAGAGCCAATCTAGGGTTGAGCAAGAAAAACCAATCCGGGACAGCAAACACCCTTCGATTCAGTGGGAAGGGGGCGGGGGGGGGCGGAGGTCTGTCGCCTACAGACAGTGACCAGGTCCCCCTCCTTCATGCCCACAAAACGTGTGTCCACATTACTCTGCTAACAACCAACTCATGAGTTGAGTGAGCTCAAGCAGAACTAACATCACAGATACAGAACGACTCCAGCCCTTATCTTGTACCATCTAGCTATGTTAAATATTTCCATCTGTTTTCAGATGAAGCGTGGTAGGACATGACAGCAACAAGAGGATGTCACTAAGGCTTTGGACCATGAGCTGTGACTTCTCTCACTGCCACCGTACAAGCTACAGAAGGAAATTTCCTTTGGAGCAGCTTCAAGAAAGGCTGGAACCATCTTTTGAAAGCAGGATGAAAAACGTCCATGACAACCTCCAGCCAAAAGATGTTAGGAATGTTTTACTTACAGACGGGCTTCAGAGAGCAAAATAAAAATAGCATTTAGAAAGAAAATGGATACTGTACAGCAGGCCTGCAACAGTCTAGCAATTTTAATTTTTTTTTTTAAATTAAAAAAAATAAACACTTCAATTGCAAAGTCAGTTTCTCAACAGTGGCTTAACAGCAATTTACATGAACCTCATCCCTGGGCAAGTTTTTTTTTAGAATAACTTGCAAGTTACTCAATAAAGGAAACCCCCTTTCTGATCCCATGTGAATCCGTAGTCACAGAGGCTGGGAAAGCCTTTTAGTGTGTTATTCTGACTAAGATGTTGGGTTACAATTTTCTCAGCTTTATGCATTCATCCCTTTGCCTGCAACAGCAACTGTTCGCTATTTTCCTCCTACAAGACGTCAGTGGCTATTACATCAATAAAGTATAATCCCACTATTGCTCTGAGATACCTCGATCAAAGGTATTATATAAATAAAGTGGAGCTTGAATGAAAAGATACCATGTCTCTTGCTATACGACCTTAATACACGTTTCATATTCAGGCTCAGGATTTAATGCAAATGACACCACTGGGCTGCAGGATCCTGCAACAAAAAAATATGAAGAAAGTTCTCCTAAACAAAAAAATTCTTTATCAAACTACTATATTAACACATCCAGAGTCCAAAATATAGTATCTTTAAAAAAAAAAAGGCAATACATGAGGACAGTTGGTTCAAAGCTGAAGATGTTTGCTTCCCATTTGACATTGATTAGATCGATCCAATACGTTACATTTTGCACGGATGGTTAACAGTGCTAATATTCCAGACAAAATGAAATGGCTGTATGAGGAAAATTCTCACCAGGGCTAGCTCTCACTGGATACATTACTTACTCTCACAGTAATTTAGTGTAACAGAGGCCTAACAATTTCCCTGAACAGGATTCCAAAGCCCATGGCTTCAGTTGATGATGATCCCAGAAATGCATGTTCCTTCACTACCTTCTCAACATGGGGGATGTGCTTGGAAACAGGCCAACACTTGTTTTGTGGGAACCATAAAGTAACGTTGTTTTCTTTAGTAAGAAGGTGATTCCTATTTAATCAAACAGTTGAGATATTAAAAGCAAGCCCTTTATTTGCACTCATATCACTACCAGGGTTCACACTCCTTGGAATCTGATACTGTCCAAGCACTAAAAGAAAAATACGAGATAGAACCAAAAGAGAGCAAAATGCAATAAACAGCTTTCATAAGAGAAAAGCCTTTAAATGCCATTTCACTCCTTACTAAAATAAGCTATGTGGCACTAATTTGAAGTGATAGTGCTGTTCTTTTAATTAAAAAACGCCAGTAGGAGGTTGATGCATTGGCTGATGCTGTAAGCGACATGCTCATAGGATGCAGATGAATCTCTGTGTAAGGAATTAACACACAATTTCATCTGGGTTAAAGGCAAAACAACCCCCCCTAAGTCCAAACAAACATACAGGGAGTGTTATTACAGGTGCTTGATAAAGTCATCTGGGTGTTCGCCTCTGAGAATGTCAAGTCCAGGGGGCAAACAAAACCCCAAAATACTCTCAGTCTAGTTGTGCAATTGGGAGTTTAATTCACGAAGCCTGACTTACCTACAGCTGTGTACAGAACTTAATACATGTAGATCCCTCCCCTCCCTACCTTATAGCTCCTCTCCCACCCTCTCCTGTCCACATGGCTGGGACCAGGACCACACACCCCTCCTCACCCCCTTGGGCACCACTGGGGGACCACAGGAGGTGGAATTGTCCTACTCATCTCCTTGATTCTTGGAGACACAGTAGGCGTAACATCTCTGTCCTTATCAAATTGGACTGAAATCAGATGCAGAGCCAAACACTGGACAGGGGAGAATGACAGGTGCAGTCTTTTTTCAGCTTGGTAATTTTTTAGCCTGGAAAGATGATTAAGCTTGTCCCATAAGTTTATCCATCAGCCTTACGGTGAACTAAGGCAGCACCATCTCCTAAAATCTGAAGACAGCTTCCACGTGCCAGATTTCACCACTGATTTGTGAAAGCACCAAATTCCTAGAAAACAGATTAAGATCAGCTTTCTGATGTGGAAGAGATCCCTGCAGAAGTATTTGCTGGGTCCTTTTCCCCTTAGTCTTGCAACATCTTAATTCTACCAGCCCAGAAGAGACTCGTAGCCATGACCGGGACCTCCTGCATGCTGCTGTCATAAAAAGAAAGCTCTACATCAGCATCTGGAAGCATGAATGTCCTTAAAACTGGCAGCTGCTCCGCCTGGTACAGGCTCCCTGGTGAAGAAACATGACAGAAACAAGCAGGCAAGCAGGACACTTTCTCTTTACTTGGTATACAGACTATGAAAGAGAAGTCAGTTTATCTAAAGGCTTCTAGTATATTTACTCACCACTCCTACAATGACTATTTCAATCACGTTTACGCTACCAGCATCATCTCACACATCACAGATTAAGCAGTTGCCTTCTGGTGTTTCAAAGTCTGTTTTCTCTCTGCACACTTGTAGGATTCACATCCTAAGGCAATGATAAGAAAAACTGGTGCTACTTTCCAACTGGGCTTTACTCTCTTCCCCCCCCCCCCCCCCCCCCTCAAAAATAGTTCTCATCTATGCCCCAGTTCACTTTGGAAGTAGCGCATGCAGACGTGATAAGCATCCTGCGAAGGAAATGCCTTGAATTGCAGGCTACTTACAACACATTTTCCCAAGCAACTTTTTACAATTCCCATTTGCTGGCTGGTGTGCTAATTCCTATTGAAGTTTATCAAAACATTATTTGCAGACAAGTCAAATTACTTCTATGATTGAACAAAACAAAACAAAAAATCACTGTGACTAAGTCCAAGCCAAGATGCCGGATTAAACCCAAGTATTATTTATCCTGTTACCAGACAGACCTTTAACTCTGAGTAGGTATTTAATTTTAAGCTGAAGAACACTACACAGAAAAGCGCCTATTTACATGCTGCTTTTGTTTGCCTGAGTCTTTCTAGACCATGTACAAGCATTACTAATCAGAGCTGGTGACAGTACAATTATTGGAACTGATTACATTACCCTACGCAGATCTAGGGGTTGGTGTCAGTCTGGCCAGCTGACATACAGCACGATAAACCAGCACAGGTAACAGACACACCTAATTAATCCATCTCAAAACAAAGTCTATTAACATTCAATTCCCTAAAAAAATACTTGGAAAGAAGGAACAAAAGATGTAGGTGCTCCCATTGCGGGGTATTAGCTGTACATGCAGCGTATTATATTTTAGGTAATTACTGCACAGTAGGCAGAAGGCAGTCTTACAGAGAGCCAGGCATTCATTCCTATAACCTGTGCTTTTGCAGTAGCAAATTTAATGTTATTTAATTACAGGATCTCTGGGAAAAGGTGCAGGGGCAGAGATTTAAACCCAAGTTTAACGTGGTTATATTGCACAGCTACCAGGTCCAAAAAACGTCATTAAGGTGTGAGTTCATGTTTTGGACCCCTCTGACTTCAGAACATTCATGGGCTGATGGGCCATCCTGTGTTTCAAGAAGTTGTGCTATTTGTACCTACAAGCTTTAACTTCCCTTAATGCCTTTTAACCTTATTTCACCTGTACTTCACTGTGAAAGGGGAACCCCAACAGAAGCATTTTCATTCTGGTTAAAAACAATTCCAGTAGTGGGTTAAACGCAGCAGCAGATCACAGCATAAGAACTCTTCACATTAAGAAATACCTGGGAGTTGAGAAATTAGACACAGCAGCTCTCTGCAAATGCCAAAACCCCCAACACTTCAGGCTTCCCTTTTATTCTTTGTTTCAGCAGGCCATTCCTGGTGTCTCTGCCCCGATACTCAGTAGGTGTTTACCGACACACTGCATGTGAACATGCCCACGGTAGTACTTAGCCTGACGTTACCAATCTACAGACACTTGAGAGATACAGGAGATATCGCTTGGTACTTCTACTACAACACAACACTCAAGTAAATACAACTGCACACACCCAGAAAATGCACCAAATTATTCTTTCAAAGGCTGACAGCAAAGCATTAGCTTACATCACCTACCCAATTCCAAACCCAAGCTTACCAGATCTAATGGATTCTTTCCCATTAAAAGTACCCAAGAACCCTTGTTCAACGAGGTACCCACTCATCTCATCAGGAGTGTGGCCAGCAGGTCTAAGGAGGTGATCCTCCCCCTCTATTCTGCCCTGCTCAGGCCCCAGCTGGAGTCTTGTGTCCAGTGCTGGGCTCCCTGGGATTAAACAACCAGGTATCTCCTGAAGAGAGTCCAGAGAAGAGCTAGAAAGATTAAGGACCTGGAGCATCTCCCCTATGAGGAAAGACTGGGTGAGTTGGGACTGTTCAGCCTGGAGAAAAGGAGACTAAAGGGGGACATTATTAACGTCTATAAATATCTTAAGTATGGGGTGCAGGGGGAAATGGCCAGCCCCTTTTCTTTGGTCTGTGGGGACAGGACAAGGGGCAATGGCTGCAAATTGGAGCACAGGAAGTTCCACAGCAACATGGGGAGGAACTTTTCCCCAGTGAGGGTGAGGGAGCCCTGGGACAGGCTGCCCAGGGAGGTGGTGGAGTCTCCTTCTCTGAAGAGATTCCAGACCCATCTGGATGTCTATCCGTGCAATATGAGCTGGGGAGCTGCTTTGGCAGGGGGGTTGGGACCCCATGATCTCTTGAGGTCCCTTCCAACCCCTATGATTCTATGATTTGACTTATACCTGTAAACTATGACACCTCCAGATTTAAATTCTAAGTGGAAAATGAAGACCTGCAGGTCTGAATCAAATGGAAGCTCTGCACTTGTGTAGTCAAAATAAAGGTGTTAAAGGAACAGCACAAGCCACATAGTTAATTTTTTAGAGGCAGTCTGGATTTTTCTTTTTTTGCTTTTGCTCTTTCAGTAAGATGGAGCACATGCATTTCAAAAGATGCTTCCTTTCCAAAAAACCATTTTGGGTCATACATCCTGTGTACTAGAAGATGTAAAAACACCAACCACAGGGTAAGACTGCTCTGCTTTACTTTGGGGATGCAATACAGATTGCATTCCGGGTGCAAGGAAGGAAAGTCAAGATGGTAGGGGGAAAGAAGCCCAGAGATCAGTTAGCAGTTGCCTCAAATTCAAAATAAATGAAAAGGTAACTATCTTCAATGAGGTTTTGACCTTTTTTTTTTCCCCTAAACAGAAAAAATGACAAAGGGGAGCTTTTAATACAGTGTCCTGGAAACTAGAGAGATTAATTAGAAGAATCGATTTTAATATGTGTAAATTGAATTTGCTATTTTGTGAAGTAAACAAGAGATGGAAACTTTAAGTTGCTAAGGACATACATGGTTTATTTTAGTTTGGCCATTAGAGGAAATAGGCAGATTTTTACGGAAGGCAAAAATGCAAACACATGAAAAGGTCAAAGAAAACGCTATCCCTCCTAATTCACTCATACAAAAATACCATTCTACTCCAGATAAAACGTACCAAAAAAGACCTCATCAACCTCAAGAAAAAAAGGCTGCATCTTATTGAAAAAAATACCTTTTTGCCTACTGCTGGTTGCCATTAAAAGCAAAAACTACTGCTAGAGAAAGATAATACTGTGTTATCTATGAAAGAAAGAGAATCAAATTCTATTTTCCTGCAAGGCTTCTTCATAATCAATTGGGAAAGAAACATCTACCATTCAAAACCCCGAACCATGGCTGAAACTGCACATTCGTGAGGACATTCAGGGACACATAATATTCCTGGAGTATTCTAACAGTCAATAATACGTGAAGTTAATAGCGTGGTTTAACATTGCCCTTTATTCCTAAATGGGCTGCTGTATATTCTTACAAGGGAATCAGGAACCAAAGTGTAAAACAGAAAGCTATTACAAACACCTAATTCCACAGGGTTTTCCATCGTTTCTTATGGTCATAACAGCACGATTTAGGATTATGAGCTTAACCCATATGAACTGCTTCATCGAACAAGAGCCAGCCTAAAAGGCTGGTGCTCACCGGGACGGGGATGCTGGAGCCAGGCCACTGCCAAAGCCAGCTCCTTCCAGCTGTGGCGGAGGTGAGCACAGCTGGATCAGCCTGTGGCACCACGCAGTCACTGGAGGGGGGGGATTGTGCATTATTTTTGCATCGCTCCCAAACAATACTGGATTGTTTTGCCCACAAAACAGATGAACAAACCCTCTATTTAAATACTCGCCATTAAATTGTATTAGTATGCATCATCGTGTTCATATCCTCAAAAAACACCAACCCCAACAGGCAAGAGGATTTTTTCAGGGGGGAGGGGAGGAAGAGCAACCCATGCTCTGCCAGCTTTATCTAGCTATGCTGTGAATTGGGTAGCCTTGGGGATTTTTTGCCTGCTGTGCTTAGTGTCCTTGACAACAAGCCAGTTTGATTTTTGGCCTTTAACTTGACAAAAATGACTTACTGAAGAGGAAGGCATCAAGCTATTACAGCCCTGTGGAGAGATTCTTTCTAAAACAGCATGCAGGCTTATTCTGCCAATTCAACTAGAGTAGCGTTGAATTTATCATCCAGCTCCTACACCCCCAAATATTCCCAGTGTAGTTGCTGGCTCTTAAGAGAATATTTGAAAGGAAAACTCTCAACATTTTTGCTCTGTCCTCCCATAGTGTTTAACCACTTTCACAAAGGAAGAGAGATGGAAAACAGAAAAATATCCCCAGGGACCTCCTCTCTGAGATGACTGAATTTCCCTTCAAAGAGACGTGAAAGAAAGTTTAAAAACACACAGCATCTTAATCTGTTATGGACCTACTGACTCTTCTTTAGCAAACATATGTGCAGGTTTCTTTTTATCCTACATTAACACTTAAATAAATATTTTATATGTTGATATATACCAACAAAGAAGCTCTAGCAAAGCTGACTGCTTAGTTTAATACTACTCTCTTTCCTGTTTTCCCCCTCCCAAAGTCCACACCCCCTCCAAAAGAAGGCAACACATACACATACCTCAGCTTTTCAAAGTCCAGCATTTTAGTTTAAACTCTTCAGGCAAGCTTACATGGACAAGGCAAATCCGTGCTGAAGCAACTGAGGTATGAGCACAGGTTTTCTTCTGCCTGTTTTCTTACAGTGGGTAACAAATTTTTGGCAATGAGGGGGTCAGCAGACTGGCAAGGAGATAACATCTTCAATTACTGCAGCAGTATCTGCAGGAACACATTTGTAAGCACCTGAAACATCGCAACCTGGGAGCGGTGCAGCTTCCTCACCACCAGCCATAACACAGCACCCACTACCTGCACACCCAACTCCAGGTTTACTAATAAACATGCTAAAGAAGGTGAAGTGATACAAGGTGAAAAAGCTGGAAGACCATCAACTGTAATGCCGTCCTCGTTGTCAACAGAGGAGGCATCCTGGCATCTGCAAGAGTAGCAATGTCAAACAACTTAGAGACACACACCCCAAAACCTAAACAGATCCCTGACTGGAGAAACACCACAGTGGTTGTCAACAAGTATCTGGAGACTCCAGTTCTCACAGACTCCTCTCCTGCCCTGCAAATGTCAGTGAAGGAAAAACCCCCAACATTTTCAGGAAGAGGGTAATACAAGAACAAATCAGCATTAGTTTTCATATCACACCACTAATAAAGGTAAAAGCTTTCAATATTACTGTGAAAAGG
The DNA here is from genome assembly GCA_022605575.1 of Laterallus jamaicensis coturniculus. Lineage (NCBI taxonomy): Eukaryota > Metazoa > Chordata > Aves > Gruiformes > Rallidae > Laterallus > Laterallus jamaicensis. The sequence goes on along the minus strand of JAKCOX010000020.1, from coordinate 9,469,362 downwards.
ACCAAATGCTGGAATATTTTGAACATTTCCAGCAGAATGATAATGGAAAAGAGTATCAGAAAAGATTCAATTCCTTATTTAGAGAAAAAGATAGCAGGTGGAACGGTCTCTTCCAGCTTTGTTTTTTAATACTCCCTTCACTCAAGTCATAAACAAGCTGCTCTGCTGCGTACATACCTGAACTGCATGCATGTGTGTATACATACAGAGAGTATACTACACCAACTGCTTTAAAGGCATCTTTTCCAAACCACTCTGCCCCACCACGCCACCTCAACCAACAGAGCCCGAATCAGTGAGGCAGCCGAGCAGGTAGTTAACTCTGGCACCATAAATAGCAGCGAGTAATCTAACCAGATTAATCCAACTTTAAGCATGTCAACTGGACTTGCTTCAGGTTGGGCAGCACTCCAGGTAAACTTCCAAAACACACGCACAGGGGCTGTATTTCCATACTGTACTTTGCTCTGACCCACCGAGCACACCTCCAGCCAGTGACAGACACATCCACGAGGTCTCTCTTATTTATGGCAGCAGTTCTTGTAGTCGCCAAGCTGCTGGAAGAGATCAGCTACACAGCACGTACACCATCGTGGTGTAAAAGCAACTGAGAAACTGGAAACACTGCTTATATCAATGCTTAATTTCACAACACAAAGAGAACACACAATGCTACAAAATCATAGAATTGTGATAAAGATATTTAAGGAATCGGACAAGAAAAACTGTGAGACTGGGGGGTAGCATGGAATTTAAAAAAGAAGAAGAAATCATTAAGTGGCTGCACAGCCACATCCCAAACTGCGTTTCTTTACATGAAGACATTCAGTTTGAGAAAAAGAAAGTTTCAAGTTACAAATAAAGTAGTTATTGTTTCTACTTTCCCTTCCTGAGGGGAATATTCAAACAAACTCCTTTTGGAGATTTGACTTACTTCCATGAAGACAATGGTTCTGGCACAGCTTTGACTTACTGGGAGAAACAAAAAAAAAAAAAAAAAAAAAAAAGGAGACTCACTACCCATCGCCTGCCCAGAGGAAAAGGCTGCTCTTTGGATTCCCACTCCAGCAGCCCCGAGATGCCAGCTGGCTGGCTGCAAAGGTGGCTCTCTGCACTTCCCCCCAGGAAAGCAAGATTTTTTTTGTTGGGAGTCCCCATAATCCCTTTCCCATCCCTATCCAAGGGCTTCTGAACTGCCACAGCTTCACCTTCGGGAAAACACCACTACTTTGTAACACAAATGGGGAAGAGAGGCAGAGGGAGATTAAGTGCCTCGCTCAGCATCGCACAGGAAACCTGCGGCAAAGCTGAGCGCCGAGTTCCAGCCCAGCGCTCCAACCACAGCCAGGCAACCCGCTCCCAGAAGACACAGAGCAGAGAGAATCCTTATGAGGAGAAAATAACAAGACGTAGGTTTCGACATACTCACAGATCACCATGCAAAGTAAGTCTGGAGCTACTAAACTGCTGCTTCCCACCGAGTTTCCCCATTGCACCAAAGCAGCTCGATACCAGCCAGCCCGCTGCTTCTGCCTTCCTGCACGAGCGCTTTCACCCTGTGACCTGTGGTCTTCCTAAGGAACAAACATAACGCTTCACCCAGCCCTCGAAGTATTTACCATGTGCGATACAGAGATCCCCACACAGATACTCATTCCTTCTGAACACAGGACATAAAACTGTCCAGGTCACCGATATTAGTGTTGCTATTGATCAGTCAGTTAACTCGGCTGCGTCCATCAGTATGACATTAGTCATGAGAGGGAAGCCAAATGCACTGATGTTTCTGACACATCTGAGCCCAGACTGTTACCACAACTCGGCGATACCTTACTGCTCTTCAGGTAATGCTGTGTTTCATTTTCTGCTTGAAGTCACCGTGTTCTGTTATGGATTCCCTGAATGACAAAGGCATGTCTGCAGAAAGACCCATGTCTGCAGAAAGACCCGGCAGGTTTTGGAGACACGACTTCCCTAAACCGTGCTGACTACAGCAAGTGGAAAGCAGCATTCAGGATGCTTGTCTGCATCCCCTCTTCCCTCTTTCTTCATCACTGCTTAGCACCACCTTTCCTACCAGAATCAAACTTGCCACCTACAAATCTCCTCCAGCCCTTCCCCCCACCTCACAGACAGCACCTGCTTCCTCATCATCTTCCTCACTCCTCCCCGATGCTTCTGACACTGCACTATGCTCTCCCACACTCCAGGGAGGGCTCCTACCTATACCCCACCAGCCCCAAAGCTACACCAACAACCAGCCCAGCTCTGCCAAGGAGGACCACATTGTGACACTCCGGAGCCCTCCGAACCTCGCCAAGGGAGATGCTTGGAGACGGCGGTTTGTATTCTCCTGTTAAAACAACTCACTTTTCTGTTAAAGAAACTGGTTTTGCCACCAGCCCTCAACACAGCCCTCTGACCTCACACACAAGATCTTCCCCCCTTCCTGCTCCATCTATGAAGTGATCCATAAAGTTTAATCTAATGCCTTTTCCTTCCCGATCTTTTCTCGGTTCCACACTTGTACCAGAAGCCAGCCAGCTTTTAACACCTCAGCTGAGACACTGCTGAAAAAGCCCCAGTGCTGATGAAGCCAGAACAAAACTTGCAGCTTTGAGTTACATGTTTAGTCCACTTCGTCACAGACTTTCCAATTCCATCCGCAACCTTCGCCTGCAAGCTGGGATAGGAACGTCTCTGATACCCAGCACAATGAGACTGCAGTTTTCACAACTACTTCTGGGTGATATAACAGTGTGAGCAAGACGCACGTAAGCCTTGGAGATGCTGAACCCTTTGGAGCCTCCCCAGGGAGCAGCGACCGCAGCAGCAAACAAAGGTTTTAGGGAAGGACATCAGTAAAACAGGGACACGTGCTCCATGAAGGTCCCCTGGCCTGCAGATCATGTTCCTCCCTGACCCAGAAAATCCCAAGCTGACTGTTTGAGTGCACACACACACTCACAATATCACTTTATGATTCATTATTCTGGTAATTCTGCCACCGTTGCACCACCCCGATGACCACAGGGATCCCCAGAGACCGTGGGCTTAGTAAGTTTTAGCTTACTTTGCCTAGAACTGCTCCAAGCAGCAAGAGGCAAGGCCATGAGGATCTCTGGCTCCTACACCACCAGCAGCAGTGAAAGCTCCCACAGAAACACGAGGAAAGTTGCACAGGCTTTTGGAGAAACTGAGATATGATGGGAGATTAGTGCGAGAGCCATAGGACACAAAGCCATTTTAACCTGCCCTCTCACTTACTGATGTTGGGGTTTTTTTCCCTATATTTCTAACTAGGATGTGTTACTTGACATATTACTTCATTACAGTTTGTACCAGGACACCAGTGTAAGATGGAAGATGATTTCTGCTAGCCTGAACAGCCATCACAGGACCCAGAACTTTTAGACATGTGAATAAAATAATCCCAACATGCTGCTTGACAAATACCTTTTCAGAATACCAGAACATAACCATGTCTTTAAACAGGAAAGATTCCACCACCGTTCCCTTCCCACACACAAAGTAACGCTCACAGGCACCTTCAGGATAAGTGGTATTTACACAGCTATTTTCAGTAGTGCAAAACATAAATGGTTTCTAATCACAGGAAAGACAATGCAGGCACGAAGTCATAACAGGAGAGGTCCTCTGTCTGGAGTTAAATCTGCTCAAACCTCCCAGTAGCAAACCAGATGTAAACCTGAAAGCCGTGCTAACTACAGGTATTTGAAACAGGTAAGTCAGCACGCAGGTCTCCAGCGAAGCCAAGAGTACAGCACTGCCTAACGATTCCAAAGCCAAACCCTTTTTGATTAAATATGCCACTTTTTGTCACATCACTCAGGTTTCCTGCTTGTAAAAACAGAACATGTGTCTAAGCAAGCAGATTTCTTCAATATAGTTAAAAAAAAAGTTTAAAAAATTAATTCTAATCTACCAAGTTGCTCAATAAACTGAAACTTCTGTTTCTTCCAGAAAACGCTGTCAGCTAGGAGAGAAGAGTACTGCACACTGAAAGCAGAGAAGCATTTTGATGCAGCATTCATCCTTTAGAACTAAAACCAACGGCCTCTGTCTGTTATTCAAATGATATCCTCCAGCCCAGAAGGGCTACAACCACACGTAAGTTACTTAACTCACAACAATGTTATTGACTTACTTGCATAAAAATAAGCCACATTAATGACAGAGCTGACATTTAGTGTACATCACCACAAAAACTAATTTCAGATCAAACATCATCCATACACCCTAAAAATATTTTCAGCCTTCTCATGTCCAAGAAAAGGATTTTCAGATTTACATTATCCTTACAACTTGGGTCCTCTGGAGCACAGGCAGTGCAGAATCAAAAAAAAAGGAAAAAGGATTAAACCCAGGATTTTCTTTTTTAAGAGCTGCCTCAGATGGATTGCATTAGATGCCAGAAGCGAGTTAACCTGTAACTGAAGTTTAACTAGAGCCGTTCTCACATTATTTGGCAACATTTTATGCACCCACACAAGCAGCTCTATACAGATCAACACCAGTCACTGTAGCACTGTGCCTTCTTCAGCCCCAGAGATCTCCAAATATCCACCTGTTGCCTTTAGAAAGGCTGGACAGGGCCTTATTTATTAATAATTCACACAGCAGTCTCAAGAAGCAGAAACCCTGTCTCTTCCCATTAAAGAAGCAGCGTCGGCATGGAGCGGAGCAGCTTCCAGAAGACTTAATCCAGATCCTTCAAGGTGCAACATAAATTGGCTTATCCACAGGCACGACACACACCGCTTTGGGTGGCACCTCTCGCTCGGGGAAGGAACTTCCAGAGTTGAATGTGTGACTTGCCAAGTGAGAGAGCAAGTTGTGAGGAAGGAGGAAAAAAAAATCCCAACAAACCAAGCCAAAGCCATTAAAAAAAAAACCCTAAAAAGATCTCAAAGCGACTAAATGCATGTTTTATCGTTAGCCACGGAGTTATCCTCCTTGGCACACACGGGGGATGCGGGGGAGGGTGGTGGTGTTATTAACTAATGAGAAGCAAGGCAAACCACAAAGGGCTTTGCTGAAAGCCAGCCTGTAAGAGACGTGGCCCTGGAAATATTCCTGGGGAAGGTGCAGGTGAGACCCCAGGGGGCCTTGCCTGCTGAGGGGCCTGTCACACAGCCCTCCCACCCCTCCATCTCACGGGCTAAGTGGGGAAGAGACCCCAAGAAGGGGCAGGGTGGCCTGGTTTGCCAGGAGGGGTGTGTTCCACTAGGAAAAATGCAGAAGAAACCCCCCTGGAAATGGGAAACCGCTCCTGGAATAGGGGGAGGGAACAACACACAAGGTCCCCTCTCACCATGGGGACAGTGCAGAAAGCACCCCGGGAAGGGGAAAGATGCCCTGACCTGCTGAAATAGAGAGAGAGGGAAAGAAAGGGAAGGAGAGGAAAGAGGGAGGGAGGGACACCCCTTTCCCCCCTCAAAAACCCACTCCCCCAGCCCAAGAGAGCTAAAGCAACCCACACTGGGGGAGGAGGAGGAAAGCAAGGTAAAAACCAGGCATCGGTAAGAATTAAGACAGGCTCCAGCGGGCCACGGATGGGAAAGCGGGTCTTAGAAGGCGGATAAAAGTTAAGCAACGATCCCAACTCGCTCGCCAAGGCCTCCACGCCTCACACACACACACACACACACACCCCGCATTTCTTCGGGCCCGGCCTCCCCTTCCCCTCACGCCGCCAGGCCGGGGAGGGGGCGGCCGCCCCCTCCCCGGCCTGGCGGCGTAAGGGGAAGGGGAGGCCGGGCCCAAGGCAGCGGGGAAACAGGGAGACACAGACATAGAGAGCGTCGCCTCCTTCACCCCGTTACCTGTGAGGCGGATCTTGATGCTGGAGCCGTTCCGGCGGGTACCGGGATTCGACATCGCGCCGGCTCGAACGGCGGTAACGCCGAGATCAACCGGCGGCCCCGCCAAACACCCCCGCCATACGGGAACACCCCGGCCGTGGCGATGAGGCTGAGCTCCTCCTCCTCCTCCGCCGCCGCTGCCTCAGCTCAGCTCAGCTCAACCCGCTGCCGCCGCCGCCGCCGCCTCAGCCAGACCCAACGCACCCGGCCCGGCCCGGCCGCCGAGAGCGCGTTGGCCACGCCCACACCCCCCCCGCCCTACGTACGCCGGAGGGTGGTGACGTCAGCGCGCGGCGCGGCACAGCGGAGGGGAGAGGAGGAGGAGGAGGAAGGGGGAGGAAAACCCTCAGCCGGCCGCCATCGATGGAAGGTCGGAGGGTGGGTGTGGCGCATGCGCGGGAGGATGCGCTTGCCGGGGGGGGGCGACAGCGCCCCCTGGCGAGGGGAGGGGGTGGGTGTGGCACCGGGGGGGGTGACAGGGCGGGGGGGGAGGGGGGTCTATTGGGTGTAGGGGTGACAGGGTGGGGGGGAGGGGGATCTATTGGGTGTAGGGGTGACAGGGCGTGGGGGAGGGGGATCTATTGGGTGTAGGGGTGACAGGGCGGGTGGGGAGGGGGATCTATTGGGTGTAGGAGTGACAGGGCGGGGGGGGAGGGGGGTCTATTGGGTGTAGGGGTGACAGGGCGGGTGGGGGATCTATTTGGTGTAGGGGTGACAGGGCGGGTGGGGAGGGGGGATCTATTTGGTGTAGGGGTGACAGGGTGGGGGGGAGGGGGGTCTATTGGGTGTAGGGGTGACAGGGCGGGTGGGGGATCTATTGGGTGTAGGGGTGACAGGGCGGGTGGGGAGGGGGGATCTATTGGGTGTAGGGGTGACAGGGCGGGTGGGGAGGGGGATCTATTTGGTGTAGGGGTGACAGGGCGTTGTAGGTGGTGATAAGGTCTCCCCTCAGCCTCCTCTTCTCCAGGCTGAGCAGCCCCAGCTCCCTCAGCTGCTCCTCAGAGGATTTGCCCTCCAGCCCCTTCCCCAGCCTGGCTGCCCTTCTCTGGACATGCGTGAGGACCTCGATGTCCTTCTTGCAGTGAGGAGCCCAGAACTGGACACAGCACTTGAGGAGCTGAAACCCTCCAGAGGCACAAGCATCCCCCATCCCCCTGCATGGGGACAGCCTGGTGTCACACCGACTGGCTGAGGCCTGGCTGTCCTGATGGCTCCCGCGTGTGCCTGGCACAACAGCGAGCCTCTGGCTTTTACTTCCTTGCTCTGCCCACCCTTCCCAGGGGCAAGGGGAGGAAAAAGCTTTTCCTTTTAAATTCCAGGAAGAAAACAAAACAGGGACAGGGAACAGGAGAAAGCCTCAACGATTTATGGCCAAGCATCAGGTGCAACAGCAGAGCTGGAAGCTTGGGCAGTGCTTTTCACCATCTAATTTCATCCTTAAAATCCCCCTCCCCAGCCCACAGCACAAACCTGCCTTGGTCCCCCTGCCTCAGACCCCTGCCTCCTGCCCAGCAGAACTTGCCCAAGGCCATCTCATCTTCCACCTCCTCTTCCTTCTTACCAACTATTGGGTTTTGGCTCCTGCTTTGTAGCCTCTGGGACAGCCCAATAAACCCCCTTCCACCTGCTCCTGCAAAGCCAGACCCATGTTACAAGGTGGAGGGGGGGCTGTAGGGTGCCACAGTGAGGGCAGGAAACGAGCAATTAGGCATTGAAGTGTTTTAGAAGAGACCCTTCTTCATACACACAAATTAATTGGGGGCAAACACACCAGCATGAGCACTGGCAGCACCTTTTCCAGCCCTCCAAGGACATGAGGATGCAGCAGCTGGTGCAGGGCTCCTCTGGGGCCAGGATGCAGGATGCTTTAATTAAAAAACTACTTATTTTGTGTGCCACTGTGGGGAGGGTGAGCTGCTCAGGGGAAGCATCAAGGACTTGGCACGGCAGCATCTCACCCTTGAGATTCCCCATCCCACTGGGAGACGAGTGTGGCTCCAACCCCAAAATCACCACAGTGGCTGCTGCCTGCACCCTGGGCAGGAGAGCTGGGCCTGGGGGGCATCAGAGGGGAGCAGCTCCAATTAACCAGGTGAGCAGATGCCAGCAGGTTGCTCACACACCCACGGCACAGCCCAGCAGCCTCCTATTCCCACAGGCCCTGGTCCTCTGTGGGGTGACAGTGGGAGTGTTGCCCCAAATGCCACTCCTGCTGTTGTCACCTCCCAGCACAGGACAGCAGGCACATTCCAATACCTCCCAAGCCATGGTCATGGCTTTTTCTCCATCACATTCTGGGCTATGGGGACACTATTTGAGGATGTGATGGGGAAGCAAGCAGCTTTGCTCCCAGGGCTCCACATAACTCCATCCACTGCAGGCTCCACATAACTCCATCCATTGCAGGCTCCACATAACTCCATCCACTGCAGGCTCGCCTCCAGCACGCACAGAAAAGCAGGGGAAAAGGCAAACAGCTCTGCCCTTTCTCCTCCCACCTGCTCTAACCCAGCAGAGCAGCAGCAAACAGCAGCCCCGCTGCCTGAGCATCTCCAGGGGACAGCCCAGCTGCGGGAAAAGCCATGGGGATGTCCTGTGCTGGACCGTGGTCCAAAGCCAGGGGGTGGGGTGTGCAGAGCCCAGCTCCGGGCTGCATCTCCATTTACACTGAGGAAGCACCTGCCTCAGGCTCATTTTACCTGGTGAAAGCCAAGCGTTTCCAGGCGTTGTATCAGCCCTGTCAGCAGCAGGAAGGTGCAGGCAGCCCAGCCAGAGCCCTTTGTGCTGACCCAGGGGCACAGACAAAGGATTCTCACGGGTGCTTGTTTCAGTTGCACACTCAGGCGCTGCTTTGTCACACTGAAGTGGTTTTAGATCCCAAATAAAAGCCCAGAAGCACGTTGCAGCTCATCAGTTCCAGCATTTTTATATAAATTAATTGATACCCAGCTCTGGCACCCAGGAGCAGGGCTGCACACCCCCTTGCAGGGCATGGGGCACAGCCAGACTTCAGCTGCCTAACTCCTTCACCCCCTATAAACCCCCTGGTGAGCAGATTCAGGGTAGGGGAAGCGGTTTGCTTCCTGGAGAGAACTTTCCCTTCCAATGAAGCTTAGTGTCACATCACCTCCCACAGCAGCTGAGGAAGCAAAGCCCTAAAACCACCCAGGGTCATTTTGGCAAATCCAACGCCCCTGAGTAGGGAGGAGGAAGCTGCTACCCGCACCTTGCAGGGAGCAAAGCCCTTGAAATGCTCCAACCCCCTTGTACCAAAAGCTACAGAGCAGAACCCTCTCCCCTCCATGAGCACTGCAAGCCTAGGGCAGCAGCCAGCAGCTTGTTACAGACCTGCAGCACAGTGGTTGTGCTAATGGAGCAGCACATGCTGCTGCTGGGATGAACACAGGGCACCAACACTGGATGCAAGATGCACTTCAGAGCCACATCAACGGCATCTTCACCTTCTGCTCTGCCTGAAGCTGGAACCCAGGGCTGGAGGACACCTCACAGCAAAGGGCAGTGACACACAAGGGAAACCCAAAATACAGAGCCTCAATATTAGGGGCAGCTCAGTGGGCTCCAGGCTGGGAAGAACATCTGAGAAGCTGCTGTGTTGCTCCCACAACAGCTGCCTTGGACCCAGCCCCCTGCCATAGGACCAGCATCTACTCAGCTGCTCCTGTGCCCAATACTTCCCTGGGGAGTGGAACAGCACACACAGGGGTGACTAACCCACCTTCCCCAGCCAGTTTCCCCCCTCTGCTAGAAGCATCTCCTCTTAGAAGTGTTTTCAGCCACAGAAGAATTAAACACACCTTCTGAGCAGCTTCAGGGCTGCTCCAGAGTCAAACCTAGAAGTTCCAGCACAAGCACCAGGATGCTGGTGCATTTGGTGGTAACTCCCCAGACTCCATCAGCTCAATGCCAAGAGCTCATGGGTGTCCTCTGCACCCAGAGAACATGCCCAGGAGCTCCTACATGGCCTTAAACACTGTGGAGAGGAGTCTGCACTGTTCACAGCAGCAGCTTATGAAGAAAAGAGCCAGGGGCAAGAAGTACAAAGTCAGAAATGCAGTTTATTGACAGGTTTCAGAATTTAAAAGATTCAGTATCTTTGCTCCTGTTTGGCTGGGGGTCTGAGCTCTACCAGAACACCTTCCCCCAGCACCTCAGAGCTGTGCAATGCTTCATCTTCAGAAGTTGAAGTCTTGCTTCTTCACTGAGAAATCAAACAGCCCATCCCGGCCTGTCCCAGGCTGCAGATCTGGATTGTCCTAGGGAAGAGTTACAAGCCAGGAGTTAGAGGTTCTGAATCTTCATGAACCCAAGCTTTTCCCAGAGTTTGCCTGAAGCTTTTTTTAAACAGCAGCTTATTGCTTCAATTCTTGTTTAGAACACCCACAAGCAGCTTGTTAGATCAGCTTTGCTATCAGGACCCACAGAGACCAGACCAGGTCCCCCTGATCTTCACAGCACACTGTGAAGCTGCTGTCCCTGCACCTCATGCACAGAGCCCAGTCATCTCTACAGACTCAGACACCAGAGACAGAAGAAAGTGTCCAGCAAGGCAGAGCTTGCTCAAGTTAAACACCTGCTTGGAGGAACAACAGGCCAGGGCTGCTTCAGAGAGATGTTCCACCAGCACCCAGCCCCTCAGGCAGGTACTGTGTGCAGGAGAACTTCCTCCACACCCCCTTGCAGGGACATCCTGCAGACCCTGTTCTGGGCAGAGAACTAACAGAGACATTTGCTCCCTGTTGCTGCAGTTCACATCTAGACTGAGTCTCAGCTCTGAGGTCTGTCAGACTGCTAAGCCTCTTCCCTGATATCTTCCCATCTGCAAGGCCAGGCTAAGACTAAGCAGAGCATCCATGAGAGTCATGGGACTCCTGCAACATCTAGTTGGTATCCTATCCTCTTTCCTTAAGTTCATTACCATGAGAAGGGTCAAGTTAACTGCTCAGGTTGTGCTTGGATATCAGATGAGTGGGAGGCTTCCATTCACAGTGACAAGCTCACTCACCTCTCAAGGAGGAAGCCTCTCCACATTTGGTATTCATATCAGCAGCTACAGTAACTCCAGCTGATACCAGTTCAAATTCCAGCAGCAAGATGCTATCAAGGCACCTGTGTCTGTTGTGCTACTCCTCAACTGACAGCTCAGAGCTCCACAGACCTTTAAAAGCAGCTGGAACAGACTGCAAGGACTGCTCTGGTCACATAGAGGTCCCTTCCAAAAACTTATTTCAGCATCCTAAAGTCTGTGCTTCATCCCAGGATGTAACAGCTTCATGTTCTCAGCTCAACAGCAAGAACCCCCCTACCTCAGAGAAGTATTTCTCTATGATATTCAGTGCAGCTATGTAGACCATGTTGTTGTCGTGGGTTTGCAAGGCTTCAATCTTCTCCAGACCATCAAGCTCTTCCACCAGCAGACACAATCTCTCTGTCTCCCCCAGCTTCTCAGCTGCCTGCAGCATCAGATAGACAAGCAGGAGAACATGACCTTATCTCAGTAACACATCTGAGAGCCTTTCCACTCTAACAGCCTGATCTACAAACCAAAGGACCACAGTCCCTGCTGGAACCCAGGGATGGGACTACTACCCATGAAACTCAGCACCATATGGTGGCTTTTCTGCCAGCCCAGCAGCCAGCCAGCCTGGGCTCAGTCCCATCCACAGCAGGTGTGACCTGCCACCACTATTCATTTGCTAAAGCCTTTCCACTGGTTCAAAGGTGCTACAAGAAACAGGCTTTCAAGTGAGACATGCACACATCAGCTGGCAGGGAGCAGAACCTAAATGCCCCTGGAACCACATCATTTCTCTGCAGTTATATTCCTACAAGACCCTCACCTCCATCCAGCTTTAACACCACCTCTTGCTTTCCAGAAGACAACTAAAATTCCCAGGAGGCAGACAAACCCTTTGGGAGCTTAACCTTGTCCAGCCCTTTGGACATCCTCGGGCTGTCCAAGAACAAAGTCAGACAAGATGAAGTTTAACTCTTACTCTAGGAAGAGCTGTTCCAACCACACAGTGGCTCATCCCTTTCTGCTCTGCTGGGGAAAGGGTGCAAGAGGTTGTAGGAGAACTCACTGTGAAGAGATTGGAAATAGTATCCAGGATAACCAGGATAGTTTTGCTGTCTTTGGCCAAGAGCAGGTTGAGCAGAGGTTTGAGGACCCCAGACTGGATGAGCTCCACCACCTGCTCCACAGTGCCTCCTGTTGTGAAGTTGGCCACTGCCCACACAGCTTCCTTCTGAGCTTTGAAGTCCCCCTGGAAGAACAGCACAATGAAGGCACTGCCAAGCTTCAGCATGCCCCTAGGACCAGTGTGAGGTGAGGACAACCTTCTCCCTCGTGTTGTTTGGAGTGACCCCCCCACCCCTTCCCCCACACTTTGAGTGATGGGTGGGCATCAAACCATGCTTCCATGCAGGTGTACCAACAAGCCTGAGCACTCAAGCTGTTCCAAGGATCCCAATGGCTCTAAAGCTCATTGCTCAGGTGGCTCTTGGGCACATGCTGAGCATTTCACAAGTGATGGAGGCATCATGGATCCCATGAACCTCAGGGCTGCTTCCACAGCAGCAGTGTGCAGTGCTGCCCCTATCCCTCACCTTTTCCAGCAGCTCCACCAGAGGTGGCAATAACCCACAGGTGATGAGTTGCTGGATCTGCTGGGAAGGCCCTGCTGCAATGTTGCTGAGTGTCCATGCTGCTTCCTTCTGTATGGTTGGCTTTGCATGCCTCAGGAGGCAGGGCAGGACAGCCAGGACACCGGCATCGATGGCTGCCTGGGTCTGCTCATCGGTCCCTGTGACCACGTTCCCGATGGCGCGGAGAGCTGGAGTCTAGACAGAGATTAAAGGAGATGAGGAGAATCCTGGCCTCAAGGGACACATGCCAGAAAGTCCAGCAAGATCCCTCACTAAGTGCTTGATCCTTCAAATCAGTAATCACCCTCAGTGCCTTCCTGCTGCATTCACAGACCTAGCCTCCTCCTGTCCTGCTCTAAGCAGCTTTACAGCCTCAGGCCAGTCTGCCAGCCACAGCCAGCTGGGACAGAGCAGCAGCCTGACAGACACCATGGCCTGAGCAGGCAGCACACCATATTAGCCACATAGGATGGAAACAGCCTTCCCTCTCCTCAGGTACTCCTACATTAAGGGACAATAAGCCAGGAACTGCAGCTTGTTCCCTACCATCACAATCAACTCCAGGCTGGCCATGATCTCCACCAGTCTTGGGAGAATCCCTGTATCCACCACAATTTGGATGCGATCGTTGGAGCCATCAGTCAGGTAGGAAACAGCCCAGCAGGAATCAGAGATGATGTCCCTGTCCTCATGTTGCATGAGGCAGATGAGGACTGGCAGTATCTTCCTCACAGCATCCAGGGGAGGGTAGGGGTTCTTGTTCCTGCAGAGGTTTGACAGTGTCCATGTGATGTTCCTCAGGAACCCGACCTGAAACACAACAGAGGTGTAAGATCCTCACTGCAGTAGCAAGAGGTAGCACTCTGCTTCTGGTCCCTTCAGCTCAGAGAAGTTATCCATAAGCAGCCTTAAGAGCTGAGGGTTGTTTGAGGGGAGATGACACAGGTGAGTGACCAAGATTCACCCTCCCCAATATCAAGTTCCAGAAACTTCAGCCCTGCTGGTGGGACAAGCTACAGTGACAGAGGTGCCAAGCAGTTTGTTTTCCAGGTCCTTGGATGAGTTAGAGAACATTCATTGGACAAGATCAGGAATTTGGTGGGGTCTAAACTCAGCAGCTCACTGGTCTTGATGTAGTTGTAGCACCCAGACAGCTCACCCCAGTAAGGATGCTGCCAGGAAAGCACTGGGGCTACATTCAGAGCATCATAGCTACCAAGGTGCATGCATATCAACTGGTGTTTTGTCATGTGTCTTCCACAGGGCTCCCCAAGAATCAAGGGTGACCTGGGCTAGAACAGAGCAGCCAGAGAAGTTGGCTTTTTAAAAAGCAAACCTCACAATGGCAATTCCCAGAAGGTCTAGAGGGCATCTGAACACCAACCTGAAAGGCCATAGGTAAACATGCAGCTTCCACCACACCCAGGGCAGTGCCAGCACCACTGCTACAGCCCCAAGAGCTTCTCCATCCACCTAATGCTTCTGAGAGGCCCTTCTGCCCCAGAGTCCAAGGAAGCAGTGGGGCAGGCCCCACTGCAGAAGGGCAGAGAAGCCACAAAAGCATCAGAAAGAAGCTTGAAGGACAAGTCCAGCCCACACATATGCAAGTTCACATGGCCCACACAGTTTCACCTTATTCTTAGCTCAAGATAGTCAAAGCTGGATAGGAGAGCTCAGACTAGAAGACATCACATTCACCTGAAGACTGTCTGCTTGACACCTCCAGCTCCCAATATAGCTGGGAGGCAGGGCCATTAAAACCAGTTCAGGACAGCAACACAAACAGGCTGGTGTTTGTCAGGCAGATGATAGACCACCAGTCACCCATCACCCAAGTCATTAGGAGCTGTTAAGAAAATGAAGGTTATTTACTGGAGTTGCAGGTGACACCAGAGCCAGCAAGGAAGGAATCACATTGCAGCTGATAAGAGCATCTCTGTACAGAGGACCATCACCTGCACAGATGAAAGGGTTGTTTATTGAGTCTGCCCAAGTCACAAGACACCCAACATCAGCCAGACCCACAGGCACACACCAGGGCAGGTGGCCAGGCTCCCTCACAGCCCCACACATCTTCAGTGGGGAGCAATTCCCACTTTGATGGCAGGTAGCCAGGCACAGCCCATCCTGCTCTCCCTACCAACACCACCAGCAGGTTAGACCATCCCAGCAGGATGGAGTCCTGTGCTTGGCTTTGGACAGAGCCCTCTTGGAGAACCAGCACAGGGTCTCAAAGGCTACCTGGAGGGTTACAGGCTTCAAAAGGGGCAGCAGCATGGAGTCAAAGCTGCAGGGAGATAAGGCTATCTTCAGGAACATCAAAGTTTTATCTTCCCAGCACTGGCTCCCCACATGCCACCAGGTCTGGAGACTCCTGCTCACCTGCAATGTTGCCCAGTGCCCACACCGCCTGCTCACTGATGTGCATGTGTGGGGAGGACAGAAGGGAGATGAAGGCTGGGATGGCACCTTCCTCCACCACCGCCTTGGTGTGCTCAGAGGTGCCCGAGGCGATGTTAGTCAGTGCCCAGGCGGCTTCGAACTGCAGAGGAGCCCTGTCTGCATAGCTCAGGAACTCAACCAGTCTGGGGACAATCCCCAGCTCAATGATCTGACTGATTGGTGGGTCCTTCTGCCTGGACAGCATCCTCCTGCAGAAGATAGCCTGCTATGAGCAGCTCTGTGTGGTCCTGTGATGGCCAAAGCTGGGCAGGGCTGTCCCCCCCTTCCACCCATGGCCTCTTACAGAGTCAGGGTTCCCAGCCTTTGTCACACCCAAGCCTTCAGCACTTGATTTCTTGGGAGGTCCAATGTGATCCCAGCCCCAGCAGCTCCAGGAGCCACCACCAACCCCTGGGGTGGGTTCAGCCACAGGTCCCTGCTACAGGCACCACCCAGGACTGATAGAGCCAAGGCACACAGGGCACAAACCAGGCACCAGCTGGGGGTCCCTTGGGGTAGTTCATGTTACCGGGCTCTGTCCCCACTCCAACATCTCTTCAGAGTACTGGGAAGGGATGCCAGGAGGACTCAGTGCAGCTCCACCAGCCATCCCCTTCCCAGCACAGGGCAGCATACCTGGCAGCCTGTGTAGCCTGCAGCTGCAGCTCAGTGTTGCTGCCATTCAAAGCTTCAACGATCTCCTCCATGGACAGCTGAACACTCTGTGGCACAGGGAGTGAGTCAGAGTCAGGTGGCAAGCCAGAACTCCCTCTGGTTTAATCTCCACAATCAATCAGCTGTCTAGACCCAGGTCAGTCACCACTCCATTCCTGAGCAGTGTCTGTTCCTTATGCAAGGCAGTTTCGTGATGAGACAGAGGAAGAGAATCCACAAATGCCTTGGAGGCAATTAATCCTTCTAATCAAGCAGGGGAAGAGTCACCAACACACCATAATGGGCCCAGGAGCTCGGTAATTACCCCTCACCACACAGGGAGCCAGACAGGAGCTCCACCAGCTCCCAGATGGCTGGAGCACCAGTTCTACCTGCTGGTGATGGAAGCCACACAGAGCATCATCTCCATGGAAATAGCACAGAAAGGGGCTGGGCAGGCAAACACTCCCGACCCTGGAGCTCAGGAATTGCACCCACTGTTTAACCCAGGTGACCTGAGCTGGACTTGGTAGTGGTCCAAGTAGGCAACAGCACTGCCCCTGCCCAGGTGCAGAGCACCCAGCACTCACCTCATTTCCTTTGTCTTCTCCCAGAGAGGCAGCCCTTTCCCTCAGCCCAAAGGAAACGTTCCTGCGCTTCAGGATCTGCTCATCCTTCCTGGCCTTGCGCAGCTCAACACTCACCTCCACTCTCTGCCGCCGCAGGGCCTGGGGGTGGGAGGAACAGCACTGTCCCACTGGTGCCCACATCACCCAGCTCCCAAGGAACTCCTCTGTACAGCCCTCTGCCCAAGGTCCCTGTGTGAGCACTGCAGAGCACCAGCATCTGCTCCCCAGCTCCTTGCCACAGCCTGGAAGGTTCTGTGGGGATCATAGCATGGCAAGGGCTGGAAGGGACCCCAAGGATCACAGAGCTCCAGCCCCCCTGCCACAGGCAGGGACACCAACCTCAGGCCTGGAGCTACACAAGGTTGCCCAGGGCCCCATCCAACCTGGCCTTGAACACCCCCAGGGACGGGGCATCCCCCCTCTCTGGGCAGCCTGTTCCAGCCCCTCACCACTCTCTCTGTAAAGAACTTCCCCCTAATACCCAATCTAACCCTTCCCTCCTTCAGCTTTAATCCATCCCCCTTGTCCTGCCATTATCTGCCCTTTGAAAAAGCTGATTCCCCTCCTGTTTCTCTGCTCCCTTCAGGGACTGGCAGGCTGCAATGAGGTCCCCCCACAGCCTTCTCTTCTCCAGGCTGAACCAGCCCAGCTCCCTCAGCCTCTCTTTGTAGGGCAGGTGCTCCAGCCCTCTGAGCATCTTCGTGGCTCCTCTGACCCCTCTCCAACAGTTCCACATCTTTCTTGTATTGGGGGCCCCAGCTCTGGACACAGATCTGGGATGGGACAGTAGCGCCTCTCACCCACTATCTCCCAAGGACATGGGTTGCTGGGTGAGCCAGCAGCCAGTGGTGGGGGGTGGTTTAGAAGTAGATCTGCTGAACCAGAAAGGCAAACTCATCTCCTCTGCTGGCTTAAAACAAGCTGACAGATCCCGTGGCCTGACAGCCCACACCAGCACCTCTCTGCAGGGATAAGTACTGCAGAGAGCTCAGCAGGCTGGGACTGAACTATCTCCTTCCCTCAGCACTGCTCAGAGTCACACAAACTCATGCCCCCATTGCCTGGGCCACCACATTCCTTACAGCCCAGCCAGCTCCACATCTCTGAAGCTAAGCTGGGCATCCTGGCTGGCAGAGCCACCCCTCCCCACTACTCTGCACAAGGAGAGGTGGGCAGTGGCCTTTCCATCAGCTCCTGCCAACAAGCACCCCCCCAGTGAGCTCTGCAGGGGTGGCACAGCCCAGCAGGTACTCACAGCAGCATCCTTGCCCTTGTTCTTGAACTTCTTCATCCGCTCACTGTGCTCCTTCATGACTGGCATCTTGGCAGGTTTGAGAGGGGTACCAGCTGAAAGCCTCCACGTGCTTTTGGGGTTCAGGACAGGGTCAGGTCACAACAGCACAGCCACCTCCACCCACAGAGGGGTCTAGAACCACCCCCATTCCCACCCATACCCTGGGCCACACTTTCTCCCCCAGCAAAGGAGTCGCTGGAGGTTCCCTTCCCCAGGCAGGGCTCAGCAGGATCCTCACCCCCCACAGCTGAGCCACCAACTACATGTGAGCACAAACCACCACTTAGTACCAGACTACAAGAGTCACAGCTGCTGCAGCCCCCAAGGGGGCTGGACACACATTGCTTCTCATCCCCAGTCACACCATCATCTTCTGGCTCTGACCATAGGGCTTCTGGGTCTTCTCAGACACCAGCCCAAGCACTGCAGGGCTGTTAGCCTCCAAAAGCACAAGCTTAAGCTCTAATTTAAGGACATTCAAGCCTACTCTCACCCCACCACAGAGCCCAGGCTGGCTCTCCACACCAGGACCCCCTGGGGAGGACACAGGGTCACTTGCAGTGGTGCAAAGTGACCAAGTTTAACTACACAAAGAGCTCTCCTGGAAAGCCAGCTGCTGAGAGAGTCACCAGGCAGAGACCATTAAATAGGGACAAGTGTAAGTTATTTCTAAGTCTCTGCTGGAAAAAGCCCCAGGCACAGAAGAGAGACCAAGAACTGGTCTTCAGACCGTGTCAGGAGCCACAAGGGTTCCACCCAGCAGAAGCAGAGATACTTTCAGACACCACTGAGGCTCCCTAAAGCCAGGCTCTGCACAGACACACTCAGAGGCTGATCATACACAGGAGATGAAGCCTCACCTTCCCTCCAGGCTCACAGCAACACCTGTGGCTCAGACCAGCTCCCAGAGCTTCCCCTCACTCCATGTTTAAGTGAAGTTGTAATTTTATTCCTCTCTCCATATTTCCAGCCCTCCCCCAGCTCAGAGGGGCCAGGATGAGCCACCTCTTGGCTCAAGCCAACTACACTCCACACTCAAAACCTGCATCAATCTCCCCTCCCCCTGTTTCCCCTCCCCCTGTTTCCCCTCCCATCAGGGGACCACAGTAATACCCCAAAACACTTCTTTCTTGGAAGCTTCCTCAATCCTCATCAAGGTACACCACAACCTACATGCCAATACCAGCCCCACACTCACCCTGAAGTGAAAGAGAACAACCAGCACCCAAAAGCTACTCACCTCAACACTCTCTCTCATGCCCCACCACCCTCAGGTTGCCTCTTTTATTGGCCCCACAGAGCCACATACCCTCTGTTTCCTCCCCATGATTGGCTCTTCCCAGGACAGCCCCCCATTGCCTCCAGCTGCTCCTGGATGCACCTGGGGGAAGGATGGGTGGTGATGCCTTTCCCCAGGAGGGGCTCACACACCCCCCCTCCCCCCCCATACATTTATGCTTTGCTGACTTTTGGGGCTGGTTTGTGGCTGGACCCTTCACAGGAGATGCCACCCAATGTATGTGCCCCAGAACACAGGGCACAGTCTGGGTGCTGCCTCCCCCCTGCCGTGCAGGTGAGGGGGTGCAGGGGGTGCCCCTTGTTTGTCCGGGCAGCTGGAAGGTCTTTGTGGGTGGGGATGAAGGCTGGGAAGCAGCCACCTTCAGTTGGCAGGGCCTGGGACCACAGAGCCGGGCGGCAGCGGGGGGAATCGGCCGTGATGAGGTCACAGCTGGGCTGGGGCAGGATTAAGAGACTTGGAGGAGCAGCAGGCACAGAGCTGCTGGCTGGTGTGGAGGGGGGGCACCTGCTGGGGTCAAGGCAGGAGGTAGCACAGAGAGAAACCCAGTAGGAACATGTTAACCTCTGAGAGTCCTTCAGGGCTGCTGGGCAGCCCTTACCACACTCCATTACTGCCTGTCATGGCCTCTGCCAGCTTTTGGGGGGGGATCCTGTGCCCCAACTCCAGGGCTGCATCCTGCCTGTGCCACCGCTCTGGCCAGCAGAGACCTCAAAATCCCAGCCTTTGAAATAACCCCTCGCAGCGGGGCCTGGCTACAGCACTGAGGTGTGTTGGGGGGCTCAAGTGCTGAAGGCACCCTGGTTTTGCAGCCCCCCCCCCCCCCCGAGCCATCCCCCTGTCTCTCAAAGCCAGAGGAAGCCTGGGCTGTGCTCCTCCGCGTGCGCTGACGTCCCACCCGCTCCGGCTGATGGTGATGGCTGATGATGGCTTCTCGGCCTTTTGGCTAAGATCAAGTGTAGTATCTGTTCTTATCAGTTTAATATCTGATACGTCCTCGATGAGAGGACTTTTATTGGTCTGTGGGGACAGGACAAGGGGCAATGGCTGCAAATTGGAGCCCAGGAAGTTCCACACCAACATGGGGAGGAACTTTTCCCCAGTGAGGGTGAGGGAGCCCTGGGACAGGCTGCCCAGGGGGTGTGGAGTCTCCTTCTCTGGAGAGATTCCAGACCCATCTGGACACCGACCTGTGCAGTATGAGCTGGGGAGCTGCTTTGGCAGGGGGGTTGGACCCCAGGAGCTCCCGAGGTCCCTTCCAACCCCTACAGCTCTGGGATTCTGTGAGTGGAGGAGGAATATATCCCAAAGGGGTTGGGAAAGCAGCTACTGAAACACCCAATGGAAACCTGGTTTTAAACTGACAGACAGCTTCTGCACAGGAGATGGGGATGCACAGGAAGGTGGGGGTAAGGTGGGAGCAGCCCCCAGTGCTGGGGTCCACACCCTGCGTACCCCAGGAGCACAGCCTGGGCTTTCCAGCCCTCCTGGATGTGGGAACCGCTCAGAGCTGATTTATCTGAGTTCCAGGGAACAGCTGGTTCAGCACACGGGGATTTGTGGTATGGGAACACCGATGGGAACAGGCTGCAGGACGCCCAGGCTGCTTTAGGCCAGAGGTACAGGCCCTGGGGTCATCCCAGTGCTCCCTTCCAGGGAGAATGCAATGAATGGCAGGAAGCTTTGTGCAGAAAGTGATGGGGGAAGGTTTGAGAGAAGGCCTACGGATAAACCTCTTGTTTGTGGGCATTAACGAGCCCGTTGGGCTAATCCCAGATGTTGCTGTTTCCAGCCTCAAGTGCCACCAGTGGCATTATCTCGTTCCTTTGCTACTTGAGACCGGAAAATTACGTTTCAATTGCTTTTTAATTCGACTTAATCTGGTGCAAAAGTTAGCGTGCGCCCTCTAATTTTGTTTTCTCAGTGGTTTTGTTTCAGCTAATTCCTAATCAGCCAGTGCTAAATCAAACCAGGCCTGGCTCAAGCTGAATCACACGAGTCCTCCCAACCTTTCCAAGCTAGTTAATTAAATTGGCTTACAATCACGCCCTGAGATAAGCAGGGGCAGCCTCCTGCACAGGCCGCAGCCACCAGCATTCACTCCTGTGCCTGGAGAGCTCTCACCCGTGGTGCTGTGGGATATGAGATGTTATTCTCCTCATCCTGGGCTGCTCCTTCCCTCTCTGCCCTTTTTTGTTCCTGCTCCACCTGCCAAGCACAATCAGACCCATCCTGTTCCATCCTCTGTCCCTGCCAGCACAGGGAGGCAGAGGATGGGGAGAGGAAAACGAGTGTAAATTGATTAGCAACCCCCCCCTTCCCGGGCTTCAGTCACTGATGGCATGAGAGGTGACACCACCACCCCCCCTCCCCCAGCAGGCAGAGGATGAGTGGGACTGATTTAACCCCGTGCTGAGGACACGGGCTGATCAATGTTTGCTGAATGGGAAAAGGGTTGACTGCTGGAGGGGAAAAAAACCCAACCCAGTTTTGGTTTTCAGCATAACAAGAGGGTATCACAGCGAATGGAGGGGAAAGGAGAGAAAACCCTAAATCTACATGACAGTGTCCCCCGAGCTCAGCCTTGTGTGCTCAAGCTGAAAATCCACATGATGACAGGTATGAAGAGCTGTGCTCTGCTCAGAGGTTTCCTTTGTGGCTGCTCTGCCCCACCGCACCGCCCTTCGCCCCGTGCTCCTGCCGGGACACTGCAGGCAGGTTGGAAAATCCCTGGGTTTAGCCCTGAGAGAAGAGCACTGATTTTACCTCCTCTTTCCCCCCGATCCATTTCTTTATGAGGTTTGTCCTCGCTGCACGTGGAGAAAGGTGCTGGTCAGGAAGGATGTCTGCACGTGGCATCTCCATAGCGGGGTCAGAGGAGACAGGAACGGCCCAGGCTCCATCACAGGAGGTTGCATGGCCACGGCAGCTGGTCAGAGAGATCAGCAGTCCTGCTGTGAGCAGAGAACCTCACCTGGCAGGGAGCAAGCGAAGGAAGGGATTCCTGCCAACCCCCAAACGCTGCTCTCAGGCAGTGTGTTCTCTCTGTCAGCTCTAATTCAGTCCGTTAATTTTACTCATTAGTTACAGTAACGCCAAGGAAAAAATCCGTGTGGGTTCCTGAACTCACTGCTGGTGGATGTGGGGCAGTTCCCAAGTGTAGCAGGGATGGAGCCTGCAAATTCCTCTCCTTCCTTTTCCAGTTGGGATGCAGGATGCTGGCGGGAGCAGTGCTAACGCCGCACCGGCTGCTCCCAGGGAGGCAGACGCCGGGCAGCCAGTGACCTCCCCACCGCCAGCCATTGGATTCATTTCAGGCCTATTGTTCACGCAGCAGCCACGGGGCTGAGCCGAGATCAGAGCTGCATTGTGCCAGGCACCAAACAAGCACATAATAAGTGACAATCCCCGTCCCTTACAGTCTATCTAATCAGGCCGTGCAGAAGGTGGGAGAAGGGATTTATTGTTATCCCTGAGCCAGAGGCAAAGCCGAGCACCACAGCTGGATTTTCCAAGGCTCAAGATGCAGCTTGTTGTTTCCCCTAATTTAGCGTAGCAGCCTCAGAAAAGTGGTCCTGCTTTTCTCCCCCTCCTCAGCCTCTTCTCCCAGCGCCCCCTGCTTTTCCCTGCAGCTGGGGAGCCGTAGGGATGTGGCGGCTCAGGCAGTTCATCCGAAGGACAAGCAGCCCATGAAAACAAAGCGAGCGGTGTGGCTTGCCACCAGTTTGGATAACCCAGCTCCAGTGCTGGCCATGGGATGGTCGGGGCTGGTAGATGAGGAATCAGCTTTTAAAAAGGGTTGATAAGGGGAATCAACTTTTTCAAAGGGTAGATAATGGCAGGACAAGGGGGAATGGACTAAAGCTAAAGGAAGGAAGGTTTAGATTAGATATTAGGGGGAAGTTCTTTACAGAGAGAGTGGTGAGGGGCTGGAACAGGCTGCCCAGAGAGGGGGTGGGTGCCCCATCCCTGGGGGTGTCCAAGGCCAGGTTGGATGGGGCCCTGGGCAACCTTGTGTAGCTCCAGGCCTGAGGTTGGTGTCCCTGCCTGTGGCAGGGGGGTTGGAGCTCTGTGATCCTTGGGGTCCCTTCCAACCCAGACCAGTCTGTGATTCTATGAGGAGGAGAGGTGTCCCTGAGAGTGGGCAGCAGCACAGCATTGCACCTTGCAATGGCAGTTACAGCAGGGCCGGGCAAACCAGTCCCGGGACCTCATCCCTGTGGGAATGTACCTGAGCTCTGTGTCGGGGTGGCACCCAGAGCAGGGAAGCCTGTTTTATAGGCGAGCTTAATTTTCTCCCAAATAACTGGAAATTTGGCCTGTTAAAGTGGGTTGGATAAATGCCACAGCTGTGGTTGTGTCACTACGCTGCAGGACATCTCCATCCCCAGCTTCCTGGCCCAAGTTTGGTAGGGGTTTTTATTTGGTTGAGGAAATATTGATTCCTGCTTGAGAGAGAAAAAGTCACACTGGTATTTACTGATAGAAACCCAGCAGAGCTGGGAATTCCCTGGGAATTCAGGAGAAGGGAATTGCTGTGCAGGAAGCGAGCTTGTAACATGGGTGAGAGGGTGAAGTGCAGCAGTCAGTGGGACTGGGAGCAGGACAGTGCCAGTGGGGGCTGTGGGACCCTCTCCCACTCACCCAATGCAGCTGTTAATGTCCTTTAGGCCACTGGGTAAGCAGATGCCCCGGAACAGCAGCACAGCCCTGGGCAGCCTGTAACTCCACACTGGCCTGAATGTTGAGGAGCTAATTTTAACTTCTCAGCAGCATCCTTTGTGCCAGCCACAGGGGGATCAGAGCAACAGGCTTTGAAATTATTTAAAAATAACACCAGACTTAATCAGAACTATTTATTAAATCTATTATCCTCCCTGAGTTGTGGGACACTGATTTATTCAGCTGCAGAAACTATAATAACCTACAGCTAAAAATCTTATTTGCTTTTTTGTCCCCATTGGGGCGCAGGAGTAATTATTCCTTTAGGGTAAACTGGTCAGTTGGGGAACTGAGATGGGGAAACCTATGGTGAATTTGGGAATGAGGCACAGCAGTGATGGAGAAACCTTGGACTTGATGAGAAAACCCCACATAATTTTGTATAAATCCTGC
This sequence comes from Laterallus jamaicensis coturniculus, assembly GCA_022605575.1. Classification (NCBI taxonomy): domain Eukaryota; kingdom Metazoa; phylum Chordata; class Aves; order Gruiformes; family Rallidae; genus Laterallus; species Laterallus jamaicensis. The sequence continues at coordinate 9,445,380 of JAKCOX010000020.1, read as the reverse complement.
ACGACTTTGCTCCATGACACCTGGTGGGAGAAAGGCCAAAGTGCAGAGCATCTCATAAATCACACAGGGGAGAGAAATCCTGTGAAAACACCAGAAAACCCACATCAGCCATGGAGTCTTCAGCCTCTGGGTACCAATTTACTGCCAGGGTGTCCATGTGCAGCTTTAATTAAGGGAGAAGATGGGCTTTCCCTTGTTCCTGCCATGTCCTCAGCAGGGCAGGCTGCAGATGCTGTTCACCTTGCTCCGACACCTCTGGTTATCACAGCCAGGACAGCACCTCCACAGAAATCAGTGCCTGTGTTTAAAAGGTGTATTCTGGGGGCTCTGTTTGAAAGCCATGCTTGGGAAATGCTAAAAAGAGGATTCAACGTGTGTATTTCACCTGATCCTAGGAGCCGAAGGCACATTTTGCTAAGCCCAGGGGTGACAGTCCTCTCTGTTTCACCTGCTCCACATCTCAGGCACACACCGATTTGGTAATGAGCTTTTGGGCCCCCATTAATTACAGCTCATTGTGCCACCTCCTTGATGCCACTCAAAGGCTGAGTATCCACAGCAAGCTGAGCTGTCCAAAGCAGGGGTGTGCTCTCTGCTCCTCTCCCTGCCCTCCACAGATGTACAGCCTCCTTCTCTGTAACTGGGAATGCCATTATGGTCACCAGGGCTGCTGTGTTTGGCCTGGCATCCCTGGCAGGGCTAAGGGGGAGAGATCAGAGCCTTCCTTCCATGGGCTCTGGATTCTATGGGCTGATTTGCGCCTGATCTGATGACTATTTTTCAATGAGAAGCAGGGATGGTCCCCATCCCTTCGGGAGGGAAAGCTGGACTCTTCATCCCACTTTAAGAAGAGGGAAAGCTGGACTCTTCATCCCACTTTAAGAAGAGGGAAAGCTGGACTCTTCATCCCACTTTAAGAAGAGGGAAAGCTGGACTCTTCATCCCACTTTAAGAAGAGGGAAAGCTGGACTCTTCATCCCACTTTAAGAAGAGGGAAAGCTGGACTCTTCATCCCACCTTAAGATGATGAAGAAACCTGTGCCAGGGCAAGAAACTCTGAACACTGAAGGCAAACGGGGTGCTTAGCAGGCAGCTCCCTCCCCATGACCCCCGCAGAGCTTGCTGTGAGTGCTGTCAGGATATGTTGCTGCAGAACACGTCTCCTTCATTTTCTAGGGGAACCTTCAAACAGCCCCTTCCCCACCCACGTCATCGCTGTGCGGGATGTGCCCAGACCAGCCAGCTGCAGCCAGCTCGGGCTGTCACAGGGGGATTCATGGAGCATGGTGATGTGCCGGAGAGCGGCGTGGCCAGGGACGATACAGGACAGGCCCTGTGCTACAGACACTGCAGTGCCACATCATTAAACTCAGCAAGAGGCATCCTAGGAAGCAGCATGGCTGAGTTCTAGCTGTGGCTGACCTGTCCATGGGCTGAGCAAGCCTGTAGCTATTTCAGGTTTGCCATTCTGACCCGTGTCACTCCACAGAGAGGTCTGATCACTCCCTTCACAGCTCACTCCCCTCACGGGGTCAAAACAGACACTCCTGCACCTTACAGCTCAGAGCCCATCATTTATTTGATGCATTTCACCTCTTTCTCTAAGGTGTTTGCCTGAGAACTGCTCACAACCTTCATTTGCAGATCAAAGGTTTGAAATAATTACCTAAAAAAGCCCAGAAAATCAGCCTTGCTCCAGATTCATTCCTGAGTGAACACAATTCTCACTAGCCAGTGCTCAAGCTGGCCAGGGTTCCTGCACTATTACCCTGCTCCTGACAGGACATGCTGAGCTCTTAGGATCAGATTGTCAGGGTGAATAGTCAGTAACAAATTCAGGAGGTGGGTGAACTCTCTAATTTTCACCTCAAAGTGGATGTTTATCTGAATCTTCCTGCTTGGAAAGTCTATCCCAAGTGTATGCACCTGAAACACCCACCATGGGAATACTTGCAGAGCAGCCACGTCCTGGACACTCCAGCTGAGGCAAATACAGCAGAGAAATACTTAAAAGCTGACCCAGAAGGAGTTATCTTTCTGGGCAGTTCACATCCACTGAGCAACTGAAACCAGCAAGACTGTAACACAAGAATAATCTTGATCCTTTCTGCTTGTAGCAAACCCACAGAATTTATTCATTGCAAACATGGGGTCTGAAAATGATTTTTAATATGAAAGAAGGTCCAACACAAGCCAGGTAGGTCATTGACAGGGCTGCTCCTGCCAAGGATTTGGTTTGTCTGCCAAAGATGAGCTTCCCTCACTGATGGAATTCCCCAGCCCACCTTGGCAAGAAGGGCACGACCGAGGATGTGACTTCAGCTGAAGGCTTCCTTAGACAATCTTTCTATTTCAGCCTCTTGCCCCTATACTCCAGCAGCTGAGTTCATAAAACACCCTAGAAGAAAGGAAAGACAAGGAGAAATCCTCATGAAACAAAGCATTATCTCTCCTGAGGGACCCAAGGTTTCCCAATCAGGGTTCCAGTCTGCTGAATGAATGGATGCTCGTATGTTCAGCATATATGCTGGCTCAGGCCCTCTGGACTGCTACTAAAGAGCCTGTCTGGCCCTTGCACACACACATCTCCCTGGATCATGTGTGTAATTGCTGGGAAGAGGTGAGGGGTGGAGATCAGCAAGGGCCTTACAGCTCTATGGGCAGCAATTGCAAGCAGAGGCAAAGGAGAAAGCACAGTGCCTAAACACAGCAGGTCTGACAGATTTATATAGGCCGAGGGGGACGTGGCTGCTGAGCTGTCAGAGTCCCTCACCTCTGCCTGAGCAGGAGTGGAAATAGACAGAGGAAAGTTTTTCCTGCCTGCTTTATGGGTGAAATTCATCCCAGAGCAGCAGACTGTGATGGACAGTGTGACACCAGGACCTTCCTGAGCCCCAAAACCAGTTTCCAAAGGTGCAGCGCTGCTGCCTTGGAGCTCTCACACATTAATGCTTTCAGACCCCCAAGGTTTTCAGGAGGGTGGTGGGGAAAATGAGATCACCAGAAGGGTCAGCACCCTCATCATCTCTGACCAGTGCCAAGCTATTCTGGCTTCAGGCCAAGCAGCAGCCTCTCAAACCAGACCCTGCTGGCAAGGAGCCCCTCACCCACCCCAGGGTCTTCTCCCTCTTCCCCAAGACAGACTCTAACTCCTGCACAGAAGCCTGACTCACAAGGCTGGGCAAAGCATTGCTTGGGGCTGTCATCAGGGGGGCTGCAAAGATGGGACAGTGTATTACAGCCCTTGGCCTGGGCAGAGTGTCCATAGGGCAGAACAAAGCCACAGCACAGCCCATGGTCCCTTTAATCTGTGCAATGCACACTAGTGATGCAATCAGCTTTGCCTCTGCAGGGAGCAACAAGTTGAGCAGGTATCCCAGGTCCCCAGGAGGCACATCTTTAGGTAGCTGGACACTGGCAGACTGCTCAGCATCAGCGGTTTGACAGTTGCCTTGACAACATTAAAGCTAGTTCAGCTGTGTGGGTGGGGGAAGGAATGCTGCCTGGAGTGTGGGACATAATAGTCTGCTCCCAACACAGAACAGGGCCCAAAAAATGCAAAGCCTTGGGACATGAGTCATGTCCTTGAACTCCCCTGCTCCTCCCCGTGGAATGGCTTTGCCACAGGTTTAAGTTCCCTAATGGTCTCAGGTCATGACAAGGGTGCAAAACACTGAGGGCCACGTGAAGTGGTTATGCCACGGATTCTTCTGGCTGACCCTGGTGGTTTTTGATGGCTGAGGACAAGAGCTGATGAACCAGGTCCTCCCTCTGAGGTTCCTCTGAACCCCTTTTACAGCCACACCTGTGACTGTGCTGTTTTGTGCACTGCTGTAGCTTTACACCCTAGGAGGGTCTATGCCCACACTGTGAGGAGGCTCCTGCAGAGGGGTTACCTTGCCCAGGGCAGGGAGTGAGCAGCTCTGTGGTTGCTCTGACTTACAGTGACTTTGTGAGTTTCTCTGGGAACCACAGAAAATCATCAAACACCCTCAGTGCTGCCAAAGTCACCCCCATCCAAGAACTGTCCCCTGCCCAGAACTGGGCTGTTGGATTTTACAGTTTTCCAGAACAAAAGATGGGAGATGGGAGAAAGGCCCCCATCTCAGCCCAGCACTGGACAATGAGGAAGGCTGAAGAGAAAGTGGGAATATTGTCCCTATTTCTCCCCAGTTCATCTCTCATTTTCTGGCCCCTCTTAGGATCTACCACCCAGATTTGGGATGTTGACTTGCCTGTTTGTTCTGCTGCTGGTTTCTTTTGAACTGGAATGTATTGTTGGTGTGAAGAGAACAGCACCACAGGAAATTCCAGGCTTCTTCAATCTCTACTTTCTCAGCAATGTGGGAAGTATCATTCTCCTTTCCTTCTAATTTTACCTTCTGCCTAAAAGAGGAGCCAAGATGTCAGATGGTTATAAAGAACAGTGCATGGATGATGCTGACTCCATGTAGTCCCTGGTTCCTCCTGAGAAAGAGAAGACTGAGCCATGAGCAAGCCTTATGACATCAAGACATCCTGCTGGGGGAAAGATGAGAAAGGGGTTTATCCTTGCTGAGGAGATCCAGTCTGAAAAGGATGACAAAGTCATGGGGAAGATGGTAACCAGCCAGCTAAGCTCTACATTATGGGTTCAACAGGAAAGCAGCAGCCTACTGCCCCCAGAGGTGCAACCACTTCTGAGTCTAGATCTATTTTGCTCTGTGGGTCAGTGGATGTGTGGGACTCCTCTCCTGAGGCCACCTGCCAGGGGCAGCTATTAGACCTGAAGTGGCAGCCTGTCTAACAGAGTGCCTTCCCATGTGGTCTGTGGAGGCCTGTCTGGGATAACACCACCTTCCTCCTGTCCCCCAGCACTGCAGACATCATGGTGAAGGTGGTTGATGACAAACACATCCAAGTTCACCCAGACTGATGTTCCTGAAAGAGGCCAGTGTCCTGGGCAACCTGTGCCAGCTCTACACCTGCATCATGATCTATGAATTGAAAAGGCAGAGGGGAAGCAACGTGGGCTAACAGCAGGCCAGGAACCAGTCCTGACTCAGAGGGCCAGTCTGTGCTGCTGTAAATTGTGTACATGACTTAAACCTTCCAATGACAGCTCATGCCCAAGCCCGTTCTCCCTGCCTGTCGTAGCACTGGGACATCTGAGCCCTCAGCTTTGCTCTGCCTTGTTTTCAAATGAATTCCCTGCATTTCTTTTTTCCCATTCATAAACCAGAGGGTGATATTGATCTGTGGCTGCAACGAATCTACCCTCACACGGAGCTCTGGGGGCTTGCAGGTGGTCTGGAAACTGAACTAAATAGCAGTGGGAGGAATAATCACAGTGTTTACAGAGAGTGTGGAGGTTCTGTAGAGAACAGGGCTGTGGAGCAGCCTCAGGGATCCTCAGCCAGGTGGGATTTCCCAGCACTTTATTTCCTGCCACCTGCAAAACCCAAACATAGTAAAAAGTGTTTTATCTGGGGAAAGCAACGTGAAGAGCAAGTTATCCAAATAATAAAAGAGACTTAAGCATCTATAATCAGGGAGGGAGAGCTGGTCTTTTTTCTCCTGATAGCAGTGAAGTATGTTGTTTGGCATCAGATAGAAAGAAGTCCTCTATGATACTGGCTGCTTCTACATGCAGGGGCATTGCAGCTTCTGGCTGAGCACAATGGTTTTTTCCCCTTTCTTTCTGTGCACCATCCCCCCCCCCTTCCTTTTTCTCTCCCCTCTGCCTTTGCTATGAGGATCAGTGAAACAATTCCGAATTTCAGGACATAAATAGCAGCTACATTTGGCCTTGCAGCAAAAATCCTGTTCTTCTGGCCTCGTGGGATTCCTTGGGTGGCTTCCTATTTCTCCTTCCAGCTTCCTCGCCACCAGAGCTGACTTGTCATGTCCCAGCTTGTACCTCTGCGCCTGTTTCCTCCTGCACAACTCCTCCCTCCCGAGGCTCTCCCTACCCTATCCGCATCCCTAGCCTGTCGTATGCTGCCCTCTATCCTTGGAATAACTTTCTCCTTCCTACAAGCAATAAACCTCACTCCTTCCTAACTTTCTACCTGCAGATCCTGCCATTGCCCTCCCATTGCCCTCAATCCTGGCACATCCCAAAGCCTCTTCTCTGGAAGATGGAATTACTACACACTGAAAGCTGCATTACACTTTGCAGTTGGTTCTTGGAATTAGGGAGATTAGACAGACTCCTGTTTACTCCAGATCCACAAGGCTGGATCTCTGTGGACAGCCTTTGGTAGGGCTGAGCCTGAGGAGTTCCTGCTCCCAGCAGTAATGCAGCTTTCTGTGGGAGCTGACTGGCAGGAAATGGATTTACCAGGTTGCTTTGGATGGGGAGGAGGAGGTGTGCTCAAAGCCTCAGTCTTCTGTGTTGAGCATCCTGCTGAGGATGACTTTTATCTTCTTTTTGTAGTAATCCCTAGAAGATCAAACCATCCAGGTGAATCCTGTTCTGGAGACCCTTGAAAATGCTAAAACCATGGGGAAGAAAAATTCCTCACGTTTTAGAAGCATCAGCCCTTCACTTCCAAGCCACTGGTAGGTCACAGAGGTTCCCCCAGAAGAAATAAACCAAGAAATGCTTCCTCAAGTACTACATTCAGTTGATATCTACCAACATTTCACCTGGACCATTACTGCTTCCCCTTTGCTTGAACTTTATCAGTCGATACTGGGTTTTACTTCATATTTTTATATGTCAGAAGAAACCAGAATTGGTTTGATCCACCCCAAACCAGCACCCTGTCAGTGTTTACTTCTGCAAAGACACAAAATGCTCTCCTTTTTTTTTCCAGCAGATTTTTGATTTTAAGACTGACAGTGAAAATGTAAAACGGGGGGGTTTGTAACTGAAGTCTCCTCATCCCCCTGTTTCTGTGCTACATGCTTCTGCCATATGCTGCAGAGAAAGGAGGATTTCTTTAAGCTCTAATACAGAATCCAAGAAGAAAGAGGTTTTTTTATAGATCTGATCTTTGAAAAGATTAAATTTCCTCTCACTGACTTGCAAATTTGCCCCTACAGGCAACGCTGTCTGTCCCTGATGAACGCTCAGAACCTCTCAGCTAGGTTCTGTTTTCCTACAGATATTGCAATCTTGATTAACAGACTCATCTTTTATTTTCTCATCTAGGGCAAATTTATCTGACTTCACTTTGGCAGCACAGGGAAGCTGGCTGGGGCTGGCACTGAGAGCTCTAAGTAAGTACATCATTCTTTTTATTTACTTTGCTTTGGATTTTTTCTTGTGTTGAAGGGACCTTGTTCCAATCGTTTCAGATGTGCAAATCTGAAATGAATTGTGTTAACTGGAGCGATCAGCATCGCTGCAGATCACTGAATCACAGGGATGGAAAAGACCTTTAACATCATCGAGTCCAACCGTTCCTGTCCTGTGCTAAACCAGATCCCTGAGCACCTCATCTACCTGTCTGTTAAACACACCCAGGGAAGGTGACTCAGCCCCCTCCCTGGGCAGCCTGTGCCAGGCCTTGACAACTCTTTCAGGGTAGAACTTTTCCCTCCCATCTGAACTGACCCTGCCCTGGGGCAGCTTTGTGCCATTTCCCCTTCTCCCATCTCCAGTCCCCTGGCTGAAGAGACCATCACCCACCTCCCTGTTGGGGAAGACAGCAGGCCTGCTAGCGGCCTAGCTCTCTTCACCTAAGACATAGGCCCTGACAATATTCTCCTATTCCCATGAGAAAAGTTACTCACTCTGAGAGGATCCTAATAATCACATTCTCAAAACACAGCGGCCTTGCTGATAGGGGTACAGGCTGCCCTAAACCAAGAAGCAGTTATGGGAAGGTATTTGTGAGTAACACAACATGTTAGGAACCAACCATAACAAGGTGGTCAAAACAGCAGGTGTGGGGATGCTTTTAGGTATTAAAGGTAAACTAAGGATGTTTAGCTATAAGATAGGCTTATCAGAACTCATTATAATCACTAACCAATCAATATGGTGTGAACAGTGTGTGTAACCAATGAGCAGTTTTTAATTTGCCATGTTTGCAGTAAGAAAGGTATAGAATCTGGGTGATTTCACCTAATAGAATGGCTGGCTGGCTTCCTGGCTTCCTGGCTTCACCTAAAATTCATATATTGAATTGTGTGTTGCTCCCTGCTGGACGCCACACCTCCCTACACCCTCCTGTCAGGTAATTGTAGGTGGTGATAAGGTCTCCCCTCAGCCTCCTCTTCTCCAGGCTGAACAACCCCAGCTCCCTCAGCTGCTCCTCAGAGGATTTGCCCTCCGTGATTTGAACCCAAAATCTGCCCCTGCTTCAGCAGTGAAGTTACACACTTTCCATGATGAGAAATTTATTTTTTCTTTAGTTGCCTACAAGACTCTGTGTGAACACAGAGCAGACACAATGCCTCCCCCAAAAGCTGTACCCTTTCCATTCTACAATTATATTGCAACCATTACTCACATTCATCAGTCCAACTCTATAATTGTCTTGCAACCAAGACCCTAAAAATAGCAATCCTGGGAAGGTGCATTGTTCTTTGTTTGCACACGTGCATCCAAGACTAAATTGAGAAGCACAAATCCCAGCTCTCAAGGTAAAAAGACTCCATTGTGTTTCCTGACTAAAGCCCTTCAGCATACAGAAAAAAGGGAGAGGAAACATATGGGCCGGTTATTCTTTAATGTGGGATTGTCTGCATCCCTCCTACTTTCAACTCATCCCAGATTTGTATCACACCCAGAGACCATATGTTGGATTTGCCTCTCTGGACAGTGGGCCAAGGCGAGTTTCAGGTTGTGGCTGCTTCCAGCCTGGCCCAGAGAGTGGGGCATGGACAATCACTGTGTGAGCAGCAGCGCTGGCTCGAGGTCCTTGGCACCCTCCCTGGAGCTCTGCTGGCAGAACAGATTGTGTGAGTGCTCCCTGAAGTCACCTGGACTAAAATTGACAATAAAGATGGATTCAGTCAACCCAAATTTTTCTGAAGACCTCACATGATGCCTTCCACCAGCAGAGCTATATGGACAGAAGACTTCAGCTGAGAGGCAGGGATGAAAAATGCCCCAGCAGGACTGCCAGCAAGAGCTGGTGATTTGGTACAGCCAAATGGATTGCTACACTGAGGTCTAGAGGAGGATGGTTTTTGTGGAGATCAGAAGCCTGACATCATACCTGACAGAAGTTATGGATAGAGTGATCACAAGGTGCAGAGTATCTTTTCCAGAGCTCTTCTCAGAAAGAAAGGGTGATGTAAGGACACGTTTCACAGGTCAGTCTTACAAACCATGCGCTAGGAGATGCTTAGAAATTAGGATTAGTCTAGAGATCAGTTCCTGAACCCAGCACTGACATAACTGGGCAAGTGATGGCATCTTTTGCCTCCATTTCACTTGTTGCCAAAACAGCTGTGCTAAAACTTGTGCCAGTGGGAATGTTGTGAAGCTTAAAATCCTGCTCTGAGAGCATCACTGGAAGACGCTGCAGCTCTTGCTGCACTCACAGGACTGCCAAAGGACAGTGGTGCAATGCTGGTGTCGCTGATATCCAAAGCAAAATTCTCACTGACATCCACAGGGCCATGATTTTCCAGTCTCTGTCAGCTACCTACATCTGGCCCTGTCTCCCTCTGTGGTTCAGGTCTAGAGAAGTCACTTGCCATTTCCTAGGAAGCAGCTAAGAGATACGATCATATTTTCCATCAGATTCCATCCAAGAAGAAACTTGATCTTACTGGTATGGCACTTTGTGTGTGTTACTCACCCCCTTCACCACACACATCCCAGCTCAATCCTCTGTTTCTAGAATAAGAAACTTACTCACCAGAACTGTGCTTGGCTAGAGATTGAAATAGGTTCTCTGCAGTGGGGGGTTGTTACTAATTATCCAGGAAGAAGAGGATTGCAAGTGACTTTTCCTTAGGCAGACCAGAGTGAGAAAAGAAAGCTGTCTTCCTTTATCTTGCTCAGTGCGTGGTGAGGTCCCTCTTGACCTGGCAGGGCTGCCACTAAGGTAAAAATGATCATTTCAAACAGAAGTGTTGAGCTGCTTCATGTCAATTGCTTATGTCTCCTCAGGACAGGAAAGACAGCCAGGACAAGTTTTTTAATCCTGCTGAAAAGGTTTGGGTGTTCAATCCCACTTACTTTGACGCAGCTGCTGTGTCAGAATCTCCTAGGTAGCCTAAGAAACTCATCCCACAAAAAGCTTTCTTCTTAAGTGATACAGTCGAGACGTGCTCAGGAGTTGAAACTTGGAAGAACCCTCAGTCTCCAGCCAAAAAAGCTCATGTCATACCTTGAGTGTACTGATGGCAACTGGTATGATCACCTCTTGGCCTGTCTCTTGCTGCAGAAGCTGCTTCTTGTGCCCAATCCTAGTCATTACTACAGGGTGCATCAAGGTGTGATCACGGCAGACAACACGGATGACAGGGAAGAGACGCTTCTCACTAATGTAAGCCTGGAGAAACATCAGTGAAATTGAAAATACAGCAAACAGGATGCTGTTGCCTCAGCATTAGTTTCCCCTAGGAATAAAATTCAGCTTCTTCAACCTGAGGATAAATAAGCCACTGGAAGAGAAGCTAGGGATAGCCTAAAGATTTGTTCAATTGTCTGTGAGCTGAAGCCTGAATGCAGAAGATCTGCTCCAAAGCAAATGAGCTTGACATAGGAGTTTCTGGTTAACATTCAATGGCCTGGGGTTTGCAGGGCTTCAAACAAGCTAGTTATAAGGTTTGTTTGAAGCCTGAAAACTGACAGATCTGAAAGCCATGGCAGAGACCCTGGGTTAAACCTGCTCATCTCGCATACATATGTAATCTCAAGGAGCAGCTTTGTCTGTTTTTGACACATATTTTCCTTTTTAATATCATTTTGAAGAGTATCTGTTACTGGAAAGAGCTTATTGGGAATATCTGCTGGCTCCTGAGACTATTATTATAAGCAGGACTTGAGCTACACAGAGATCAAACAGTCTCCAGCTGCTGAACTTCCAGTGCCCTTTCCAGCAGCTGTTGGTATTTTACAGCTCCCAGGATTTTACACATTGCAAACAAGCCTTTTGTACAGAGCAGATATGATTTTCATAGCCACATAGGCAGGCAGGCCTCATGAGTAACCACACTGCCTGCAAGACTCTCCAGCACACTCAGAGTCACACGCTCTCCCTTCCACAGGCACAGCCTGTGAGCAAAGCACAGTGCTCCCAGCAGAGCTGGGCTCCCCCCCTGTGCCTGTGCTGCTGGCTGAGGTGGGGGATAATTGCTATGAGGGGATGGCACTGCTCATGTCCTGCTGATTTTAAAAAGCATGGTGAGGAGTGGAGTGAGCTGATATGTTGTGTTTTACTCCTGGTAGCAGCCCCAGTTAGAACAACTGTTGTCAAAGCACATGGTTCTTAGTGAGCATAAATCAGTGTATGAAAGAAAAGGGAAGTGCTGGTTTAAGCAACACTAAGTTACTCTGTCCCAGGCAGTCTGAAGGGACCTGGCTGGTCAGATTTCAATGGGCTGGAAAATTATTTTAGATGTTTAGTGCTAGGGGCTGGCTTCCAGCTTATGGTGCAGATTATGAATTCCCTTATGTGGGTCTGTGCCCCTTCTGCCAGGTGGCCTTTGATGTCCTGGGCTCCAGTCCAGAAGAGAAGATCTGTGTTTACATTGACTAGGGGTACTAGGCTTTTGGGCACTGTGAAGTTTAAGCAGAAGCCAAGAGAGGAGCAGGCAGAGGTAGACAACACGGAGGTAGGATGGCATCTCATGCTTGGTGACAGCAAATCAGGACAAAGCCAACATGCCAAGAGCTCAGCAACTTTGCTAAGATTGAAAAAGCCATTAAAACCAGATTCTTGTTTCCAGGGAATATGAAATGACCTTAAACAACACAGTGATTTTTTTATTTTTTTTTAAATCAACAGATGTGCTATTGAGAGTCAGAGCTGGCATTCACAGCTGCCACAGGGCAGCAGGCCTAGCCAGATGGCTGAGCTGTCAGCTAAGGACTTGATCCTTCTTTGTTGAACAGCCCTGCTTTGCAGGTGTTTTGGGAGCCATGGTGGAGCAAACAGGCACACACCTCCCAGAGCATATGGGAGCCCATACACAGAGCAATTGCTGCAACACCTTGTTTGAAGTGTGTATTATTGCTCCATCTAGCAAGCTCTGCTGAACAGTGTATATGTGTGAAAGGACAGAGCTGAGACCTGCTTCCCTTCTGCCCTTCCCAGTGAGTTCCCAGCAAGGCTGCAGAGCTTGCCCTGCCCCTGAAAGCAGAGCCTGTAACCACCTTCCTGAGTATGAGCAAGGGGATGTCCGCACAGTGAGTGATTTTCTTCCTGTAACTCAGATGAGCATGAGAATCTTCCCTCCAGTAGCAGCTGACAGTTACTCAGCTCACAGGTCTGGGGAGTTGCAGAGTGGGGATCACGGGGCCCTGGGTGCCTGCAGGGAATGAGTGGGAGCAGAAATACCCTCTTAGCACTGTACTAGGGATTTAGCCAGTGTACACATGTTCCCCCAGGCCAGGGATGGCCACTGAAGGCTGCGACTAACAGCCATCCGGGCAAACCACCTAACTTCCTCAATCCCAGGGGAGGCAAAGGCAAAGAAGCTCACTGCTCACCACAGTAAGTACAGACCAGTGCTGGTTCAGCCAATACCCCTGTGTGTAGCTCTGAGTAAGCTGCAACATGCACTCAGCGAGGTCAGACATGAGTCCAAGATACAGAAGCCATGAACAGATCACATCAAACTTCCATAATGTACTGGGAAAAGTACAGTGCTGGTGCAAATTAATGTGACTCTGTTGCCATAAAGCATCACTGCAGCCAGAGCTTGGCTCTGCTGCACAGAAATGTGCATCTCAGAAATCCTTTCCAGCAACAATTAATTGAAAACACTGATTGTGCAAATGTCTGACCAGTGACCCAACAGTCAAGCATTTTACTGTACAGAGAACAGCAAGGCTGTTCCATGACACTTCAACATGTTGCCACTGGTCTTGATTAAAAATATAATCCTTGTAGATATTCTGAAAAGGAACAAACCCCCCCCCAACTCAAGCCAAGTCTTGTTTGTAATAACACAAAGCTGTAGGAATGCTACCCAAAAAAGCACATCAGCTAAAGGATTAAATTCATTTTTGCTTCTGTTGCTTACACATTGCTGGGAGAGCCAGAGTCCTGCAGTTCACTGCAGCTTGTCTAGCCTTTCCTGGTATATGTGACTTGCCTCTCTGCTGTGTTGTCAAGCAGCCATGCTAATGCTTAGCAGCAGGAACAGTCTTTAAGCATATTATCAAACCCCACCAGTTATTCATATACTCCACTGCACAGACACACTGACAGAACATGACCAGATCATGAATCACAGGCCCTTTGCTCTATCTTTTTTACACTCAGCATCTATTTCATTTCTTTGCTACCAAGCAGGTTTTAGAAAGTGACATTTGACTGTGCCAAAATACATTCTGATTGTGCTTGGTTATACAGCCTGTAAAGCTGCATTGCCCCCTCTGTCAGTGTATCAAAGCATGAGCCTAAAAGGTAGGAATGTAATCTCTCCACAACACCTTTTCCTTTGGCAGTCCTGCAGAATCATTTATTCAGTGCAAATGGGCTTTCCACAGTAAGGTGTCCCCCCCTGAGTCCTGAAACTCTAGGGAGAGTGTTAATGCTCTTCCCATGCCAGCTTTAACTTGCTTCCTGTCCCTATAGCCCCAGAGCCCATCTCCCTCTCTCTATGCAGGTTAATGATCAGAAATCTGCTTCCTTGTGCCCTGTGACTGGGCTATTCCCTCACAGTGCCTGAACTGGCCATCCCCTGCTCCTTTCCAAGTGTGCCACATATCACAGGGTGGCTACAGAAGAGTGAGGATCCCTGAATGAAGCCGTAGTGGGATTGCTCCAGAAATCCAGCATGCCCCTGGCTCTGGGTCCTCTTTAAAGGGAAGGCTGCACACTCGATACTGTCAGCTCAACGTGTTGGCAAGCAAATGCCATTGGTTCTGGTGCCCAGCGCTTCCCCATCATTCTTTACTGGAAAGGATTAAGTCTGTCATTGTAGCACTCTCCTTCTCCAGCCTGTGTCTGCTTCTGCATACTTCTCTTCCGTGCTGAAAGCCAGTCTAGCTCTGTCCTTGAGAATGGTGCCCCTCCAGCCCCAAGAGAGGCAGGCGTCTGTTCGCTGGGCTCAGTGGAGGCCCCAGCAGCCCTGCTGCAGAAACAGGCCTGCACAGATGGGAGCGAGAGCACAGGCCCGGCTTAACGACAGGCCACATAATCCCCTCCTGGCAGTCAGTGGCCTGCTGCTGCCCAGACAAATGTCAGGTTTCTATCAACCAGAAAACTTGCTGCCTATGGGGATTGCCATCAGCCCAGCCCAGGCCTCGACAGTGGAAAGGTGAATGGGAAACTGTTTTAGAAAACGCCTCTTCAGGATCTGAACTATCAAATAGGAAGGGCTGGATCTTCTCTGTGCTTCCTGCACCTGCAACTCCATCTCAGCCTCTGCTAAACTGGCAAAGCAGCACCAGTGGAAGAGGGAGAGAGTGCAAAAAATGGTGTGTGCCAACATTCTGTGAGTGCAGCTTCCCTTCTCTTCCACAGATGACATTCAGTTTTGGTCCAAGCACAATGCAGGTAAAATGATGTATATTTTTATTTGGTTAGTAGTTGGGCTCTTGAGATGCAGGCCAGCACCCAGAGGATGTGGTATGCCTTTCTGAGGCTGGTGTCACAGTACTTAAAACTGTCATGAGTGCTAGAAACAGGACAAGAAGGGTCTGAACACGCCTGTTAGTGTTTTGGCTTGAAAGTCACAAATGAAGAGGAGAAATAAGTTAAGGGAAGAGTCCTGGGTTACTATTCCTATGGTATCCAAAGCTGAATGGCAGCTGATACAGTTATACATGAGTTCAATCCCACCCCTTTCAGACATCCTGTTATGCATCATGTTGCCTTTTCACCCAGTTTGGACTGCTGACAGCCATGCAAGAGTTTTCACAGAAGCCTAAATGAGGTTACTGTGTACTCTCTGTCCTCCGTGGCTTCTGTGTCCAGGGGCTGGTCCACCCAGCAAATAAAAGTTCATGGAACTGCTCCTCTAGGCTCGCTGATGGAGAGCTGGACTTTTGTTGTTAAGAATCACAAACCAACATTTACCTAAAATCCTTTCAGGTTCACACCATACCCAAGGATGCTTCCATGTACACAAGCTTGTTCTCCTGGGCCACAGAGGACCGGGCTCACTTCCTAACTTGTTCTGTGTGGGCTTATTTTGTTTGATTCCAGCTGTGAAATGCAAAGGACTTTATGAAACAGAAGGTTTTGTCTCTCCAGCCTTGATAGCTGCTGCTAATTTTTTCAGTCCATTCGTCTTTGTCTCATTCCAGGAGCAGCTGAACTAGCTGATGACCACTTTGCACAGCACATCCCTCATTTCATCCACAGCATTGTTCCAAACGAATCCAGTCTGGTAAAGCAATCCTCAGGCAAAGCCACACAGTGCCTTCAGCACAAGCTGTGGCTGGCTCAACAGCAGATCCTTAGTCAGGAATGAAAGAAGTTGGGTCATCGCTTCACAGACTACATTGTACCCACCCCTTCAAGGGAATATTAGCCTGGTCAGGCCCCACCTGGAGTATTGTGTCCAGTTCTGGGCTCCCTGGGATAAAAAGGAAAGGGATCTCCTGGAGAGAGTCCAGAGAAGGGCTATGAAGATGATGAAGGGCCTGGAACATCTATCCTGTGAGGAAAGGCTGAGAGAGCTGGGGCTGTTCAGCCTGGAGAAAAGAAGTCTGAGGGGGGACCTAATCAATGTTTATCAATATCTTAAGTATGGGGTGCAGGGGGAATTGGCCAGCCCCTTTTCAGTGTCTGTGGGGACAGGACAAGGGGCAATGGCTGCAAATTGGAGCACAGGAAGTTCCACACCAACATGGGGAGGAACTTTTCCCCAGTGAGGGTGAGGGAGCCCTGGGACAGGCTGCCCAGGGAGGTGGTGGAGTCTCCTTCTCTGGAGATATTCCAGACCCATCTGGACACCGACCTGTGCAGTATGAGCTGGGGAGCTGCTTTGGCAGGGGGGTTGGACCCCAGGAGCTCTCGAGGTCCCTTCCAACCCCTACAACTCTGTGATTCCAAGCACCAAGGCTAGAGACAGGATGTCTAATAAACCCCTCATTTCATGAGAGAAGCACAAAAAATTAGGAAATACAGGACCTGGAACTAGACAAACTGGCACCATTATTTATTAGACTGCACTGCCTTCCGCAACCTTTGTTTTCCAGCAAGATCTTTCACAGAGCCAGTGAGTTGCAGAGGGGAAGAGCATCACAAGCTTTCACCTGTGATATATAAGAAAGTGGAAGGGCAAGGAATGGAAAGCAGTGAAATGCAAACAAATCTGCTATGAACAGGCAGTTACTCATGTTGTTTGAATTCCAGCTCCGTTAGTCTGCCGCTCTCACTGCATCCTGTGCGGTGATCCTGCCCGTGAGGAATCAGCCCAGGGGGTGTAGAGTCTCCTTCTCTGGAGAGATTCAAGACCCATCTGGGTGCCTATCTGTGCAGTATGAGCTGGGGAGCTGCTTTGGCAGGGGGGTTGGACCCCAGGAGCTCTCGAGGTCCCTTCCCACCCCTACAACTCTGTGATTCTGTGAATTCCTGCTCCTAAGGTTTCCACATCCGCCTCCAAGAGCTTCCACTTTGCACAGACAGGTAGAAAGGTCCACCAGCTTCCTTACCACCAGCAGCTCAGTGCCATGCCCCTGGGGCTAGGAAGCCAAAACGGAGGAGATCTTAAGCAGCGATTAGCCTTTCTGCACTACCGCTAACTGCAGCTCTCAGGTCATTATACCTGTCTTCCCAGCGTAATCCCTCCAGGCTTTTCGAACAATAAGAAGGCATCAGAGTTGCTGCCTGGCTCTACTGACCTGGGGGAGAAAGAGTACAGAACTAGGTATAACGAGGTACTGTTTACTCCTACCAAACTGAGCTAAATAAATGGATGGCAGTTATGACTCAGCATGCCTTCAGTGGAGATCTAGCTGCAGAGTTTCTACAGCAACCCACTTCCCCGTGCATATTATGTTCTCTCTCTCACACACGCTCCCCAAACTGACTTTTAATCAGACAGCACAGTTAATATAATGCAAATGAAGTGCACCTTAAGCTATGCAATAAATCCTACTTGCTCTTTACTATTCCTTAGTCAGGCAAAAATCCTACTAACTGATCACTTATCCAATTTAAGACTGGAAAGGAAAATGGAGAGAGACTGTTGTAGCTGTCTAATATTAGCAGCCTACATCATTAATTTTGCACATATGTTTTTGTCATAACATAATGAAAGTAGCTATTGTAACAGCCACGCAAAAGGGAGCATTCTGTTCTTTGCATGAACCTAAAATCTGCATTTCCCAACTTTTATAATAATTACACAATATTCATAACTCCTCCAGCCTATTCTATCCTTGAATTTCAACTCGTGGATGGGGGTTAAGGGAGGCCACAAACAGCCCAGGATCTCACTTTTAAAGCCAACATCCACATTACTACTAGTAGTTTTTCATTGACAGGCCCTGGGTGGAGCCAGGCATTGGAGTTGATGGTCCTTATGGGTCCCTTCCAACTAGGTGTATTCTGTGATTCTATGAAACTACTCAGTGTGCTTCCTGGCACAGGAGATCACAAGGTGTATCTGTGCTCCATCAGGAAAAGGCTTCCACTCCTGCTTTATGCTATGCCACTCTGCAGGGTATTATGATGATCCTGCTGTTATTTTTTCTAGCTAGACACTTTGGGCACAGAAAAGGCGACAGAACTCCAGGAAAGTCCATGTAAAGGTGCATGAAACTCCATTCTTAAATACTACTCTTCCATTCCCATAACCTCTCCAAACACTACATTTTTAAAATGTAAGCAGAGAGCCAGGCAAAATCACAAGAGGATAAACTGACATGTAAAGATTAAAGAAGTATTATATCCTCATTTCTGAGTGCCAATATGCTGCATGTCCAGAGTTCGATAGTCCTGAAGACTACCTGGAACTCCAGCTTCTGTCTCCTGACTTCCAGCATATTTTTCTGTGCTGGGATCCTGGCCACACTGGACATGAGAGATGAAACCCTGGCAAAGATCCTGACCATGCTGCAATGTTGTGCTCATGGCTTTCTGATGAGGAGGGAGTACAAAAACATGCTGCAAAGAAGGTATCCTTGGGGGAAAAGATAGAAGCTATTCCATGAATCCAAGGCAGTATTGGAAACCAGCCCCTCATGTAATTCATTTATTAGCAAGAACCATGAAATTAAACTGGGATTTCCAAGATCTGCATCCCAGTACACAGCAAAGCAATTAAATTTTCCAGCTTTTTCCACATGGCTCCATGCAGCAGGACAATAGTGCAGTTGGATGTGTGGTAGCTCCACTACATCCTGTGCATCCACTCCAAAGATCAACAGCTGCAGGATCTCTGGAATTTGGTAGTCAGCATTATCCCTGTCCAGAAACCCCAGCTCAGATGGTGATGCAGTGAGTCTCCTGGAACTCAACCACAACACATATGTTTGAGTCACAAGATTTTGGGTTCGATCTGTGCATTTTTTGTCAATGCCTGTGGCATCTGTGGCTGCAGGACAGAGGAGGGAAAAGATGGGAGGCAAAAAATACCCTGTCAATTAGCTTCTCATTTATGAGCAGTATTTGTTTCTTCCAGTAAAGGAAACCCTCAATTTCTACAGCCACACTAGCATTTTTAAAACAAATACAGTAATGTCCATTTTCCTATCTCAGCAAACTGCTGTGACTCTTCTTGTATGCCAAAAAATTGTGGGGTGCTGAGACCTACCCTATTTGACTGAGATTTGACACTGACTCCAGCATTCTGCTGCATACAACTGAGTGTGGACACTTTGAGTCTTCCTACCTTGAAAACAATTGGTTTAAGCCACATATACTCTGTTTGCTACAGGCTCAGCCTGATGGCAGTTCAAAGGAATGTAGAGAAGCTTCTGCTGCTGTTTTTCTGGGGAGGGTGGAAATTGTACAGTGGGGTGAGAGAAATACTCTGAGGTTGCCCTGGTCTGCAGAATTAAACAGTGGCAATTCCAGGCACTGGGAACCTTGGGATGTCTGGGCAGGGAAAAAAGTGACAGCCCTGATCACTTCAGCAAAGACACTGAGAAAGATATTTTTTTACTAACTGAAAGCTGAATTGTTTGTTAATTATTAATAGGGCAAAGGACCCAAATTATTTATTTCCAAATCAATTCCAGAAAAGTAAGTAAATGGAGAAAGCCCTGAAATCAGTCTAAGCCTGCAACTGCCAGGAGTGGAAAGAGAGTGCCTTAGAAATTCAAGACCAGGACTTCTCCAAAAACAGAGAGAAGTGGTGAGGTGTAGGTCTGAGCATGGGAATACAAGATTTTGCTATTCACTAGCATATAAAAGCTAAAACAAAGCTGCTTGGTTGACTTCTCTTAAGCAGGAGCACGCTGCCAGCATGAAGGGGCAGTTCCTGCTCAGACTCCCTTCACATAGTCCCAGGATGGCCAATTCAGTTGGTTTCCTGGTAAGAAAGGAAAGGAAGCATTGACCAAGATATTCCAGTTTAAGTGAAACAAAACTATGTTAGAGTCAACATATAGGTGAAACAGGACTTGCCTTTTTCCCTGGGGACATACCTTCCCAACTCCAGTGCAAATGAAATGAACTTCCACAGCCTTACAAAGAACGAGCTTTCAGAGGGTTCTGGTCCCATATGGACTGGTATAAATCTAGACCGTTGTAAGATTAATTCTGCATTTATGTCAGTTCAGAATCTGGAATACAGTCCTGATTTCTATGCTGGCACACAGATCTGCTACTGTGCACCATTAACAACCTTTTCTAGGAGTTGCATTACTCACACTATATGAAGCCCTCTACACTAAATAGGCATTTCAAGAGACACCAGGTCTCCAATGATATGCAAAAAATACTAGGATAAGATAATAAAAGCACAGCTTCAGGGCTTTCAGGGGCCATTATAACAGAAGAGGCTTGGTTTGGGAACCTCCTTGCTTCAACTCCTTCAATTTCACATGAAGCCTCTGACAAACGTGGCCCAACAGGAGAAGAAAACTAACTGAAGGAACTGGAGCTGCAAAGCATCATGTAAAAGACTTGGGAGCTCTCAGAACACACAGAAGAGCAGAGAGCCAACCTCCAACCTCAGGATGGAGAGTGACCTCTCCATCCAGCAGCAGGCTGAGAGTTATCACAGGGAACAGTGAAAGGTTCAGTATTCACTGAGGCAGGGCATTGGCTTTCTCAAATGACTCACAGGAGGGTCCTTTTCAGAATATAGAATGAATAAAGAGCATATGGGGATGATGCATGAAATTCACAGTCTGACTAGATCTTAAATACAGTTAAATCCTTAGAAAACAGGGGAGACTCAGAGGCCTCATGGTGAAAGCAAAGGAGCTGTTGTCACAAGTACTGAGTTCTCTTCCTGATCTACAGCCAGTCAGGGTGGCATCTTTTAAAAATGCAAACTCTTCTTTAGAACCTACCTGTGCATGTATAAACAGGTCATTTCCTGGCAATTTCTAGGGATCCTTCTATATAAAGACACCTCTAGCTACATTCTTTACTAATTATACCCAGTTTTACACAGCAGTGCTGGTAGGCCTCTACTTATAAAATGTCCCTTTCCACAGCCATGTAGCTCCTTCCCACCTAGCCTTGGGGAATACTCCCTCTCTCCTGCACCTGCACTGGCTTTTATGTAATATAATTGGAGAAGGTTTAAATCTGTACTGTAGCAGCCATGTGGCTGTCTGCTGCTTCTTCTGAAGTCAGTGTTAACATCCACAGGATGTTAAACTCACAGATGCCTCATATGTCTCAGAATTTATTAACTGAATCTCAGATTCCTTCTAAAGAAATATAAGCTTCCAGTGACATTTTGTCCTGATGCTGCTAAAGGCTTCTGTGATCCACAAAACCTGCAGGATGTTTCCTTTCCTATCTGCAGGCATTAGACCACAGAGTTCGAACTCTGACTTCAGATCTTTCTGCTCAGAATGACTCAGTCACTGAATTCCTAAAGGAGAAGAGGGCTTTGGAGAAAGTTCATCAAGCAGAAATAACTGCTCCATTTTACTTTATTCCCATTCTCATTCTTTTAGTCTGGGGAAAGGAAAAAAAACCCCACCATTGTCTGCTTACTTAAATACTGCAAGACTACAGTTTGCTACACAAACAGTTATCAACTCATGGCAGCAGAGTGAAGTGGTGCCAATTTGTGCCACTGCCCAAAATAAAGCTATGTGAATTGCTGAGGGTGAGCAGGATCCTTCTCTCTGGGTCATTTATGGACCAGGTTCCTCTGCGGCCATTGAAAACGCACCAAGTGAGTGCTGCTTTCAGGAAGCCCCTCAGACAAATCTGTGCTTTGGGATTTCAGATGGTTTCCAGGGTAGGTTGGTTTAGTTTCTCACCCAACCCTGTGCACTAGTCCAGTCTCTCCCTAGAAAACTGCAAGGTGAAGATAGAAGGTGAACCATGAGACCATGAACAACAGGAAACCTACTGCTCAGGTGCATGAAGTGAGGTGCAGTTGCTATAGTTTATTTATTAGATGGCCCTTTTGATAAATACCACCTCTATTTGTGTTACAAAGTTTTCACACTGATTCCAATTTTTTTCAACTAGCTGGAGGACAAGAGGAAACAAGAAAAGACCATCCATGGCAAGGTGGAAGAGGCTCATTCATCATCACAGAATCACAGAGTTGTAGGGGTTGGAAGAGACCTTGAGAGCTCCTGGGGTCCAACCCCCCTGCCAAAGCAGCTCCCCAGCTCATACTGCACAGGTTGGCATCCAGATGGGTCTGGAATCTCTCCAGAGAAGGAGACTCCACACCCCCTGGGCAGCCTGTCCCAGGGCTCCCTCACCCTCACTGGGGAAAAGTTCCTCCCCATGTTGGTGTGGAACTCCCTGTGCTCCAATTTGCAGCCATTGCCCCTTGTCCTGTCCCCACAGACCAAAGAAAAGGTGCTGGCCAATTCCCCCTGCACCCCATACTTAAGATATTGATAAACACTGATCAGGTCCCCCCTCAGTCTTCTTTTCTCCAGGCTGAACAGCCCCAGCTCTCTCAGCCTTTCCTCATAGGAGAGATGTTCCAGGCCCTTATAAAAAGGGCATAAAGCAGTGAGTGACCTCAAAGGACAATTGCTAACCTCAGTGAGAAGAAATGGGTCAAGCTGTAAAAAGAAGTGTCACCTGTGGCAGAGTTTCCCAGGATAGAGGATCCAACTGGGTGCACCTGTGTTACATCATAGCTCTGACAGCATTAGCTACACCTGGAAAGTCACTTGATGATAAAGTCACTGGGAAAATCCACATTTGTACCCTAATCTCTCCAGTATTACCCTAACAACAAGCAGAAGGCCAGTTCAGTAGTTCAGGCAAGCAGAATCAGAAATACAGGATTTTGTTTCCTGAGTCTCTCTCTGACTCATTGTCTGATATTTGTAATTCATCTTCCACACTCCCCCACATATAAAATGTGTATAATCACCGGGAAGTTATGAGGCTTAAATGATTCATGTTTATGTAAGGCCTTATGATCCTCAGATAAAAACTGGTTTAGAAATACAAAATATTATCACAAATTAGAACTTTATTTTAGTGTCACTGTTGACTACTTTAGCAATGGGTCTGCCAGCACTTCTCTGACAAACCTCCCCTTAGAAATTAACTTCCCAGAGTGCAAATATCCAACTCTGTGTTATCCAAACCATTAATTTACTTAGTTAAAGAGCTAAGTAGCTAAGGCAAAGTGTACAGTCATTAATAAATACTGGCAAGCTTTGCTGGTTTGAATGCTAACACAGTGCTGCACAGGGAATACAAAGTACTTGTGCTTCAGAGCAAGGCCACTGGGACACTTCAGTGCCAGAAGAAAACTTATGTGCTGGTGTTAGTATTTCAGAGCTGCAGCAGAGGACCCAGCTTCCCAGAGTACTTGTGCCTTTACTTAGAGATGGGGTAAAGGACTTGAACAAAGGGAAAAGGGGACTTAAGTGCCCTGCCAGCCCCACTAAGGAGACAGGGCACTAGATCTCAACCCACATTCAGCAAAAATTAACCTGTTCACAAGAGTAGAAACACTTACTTGGTTTAACTCATTGCCTGTAACATCCTACCTTTCCTTTCCCCACAGTAGCCTGTTTATGCTGCTTTGGTTTGTTGGTAAGACTAAGTTGGCATAAGAGATTAATGCAGACTTCTTAAACCTGCCCTGTTAAAATGGAGGCTGGAGCCTATCGCTCTTTAAACACTTAAATAACAGAACCAGCTGAGACCCAGCATTTCTTTTCCCCCAGGTAGATTTTGAGGTTTTTTCTACAGCAGATCTTGACTCCTCCTTCTCTGTGAGCTCCTGAGACCCCTCAGCTTCAAAACATTTGCCTTTTTAGCTTCCAGTGAATCAATAGTTCAGCCAGCTCTGAGATCCAGCTTGTCTTGTGTATTAATCCACTCACTCTAAACTCCACTTCCTTTGAAGTCTGAGCAACTGTACCCTCACTGCAGGTCTCCTGCCATCTTGCTATAGCCAGAAGAAAGGCATCTGCTGCAGGGACCTCCTCTTCTGCTTGCAAAGACAGCTGATAGACCTTTTCATCAACAGGTTTAGCCAATATTCCTCATGAAAGAGTAGTAAGATGGACAACAATCCTGAACTCTAGATTTAGCCTATGCAAACTCACTGTTACAAACTGCACATGCTGCTCCTTTCATAGAAACCTCTGAAGAAGGCAGGTACTGATGGGGCAGTGCTCCAGAGAGTAGCAGGTCAAGGATGTCTCTGTCCTGTGCTTTAGCTGTCAGATCACACCATCCACATTTAACAGTTCTGTAGTGATGGACAGATCTACTCCAATAAATCTTATGTAAATTGCCAGGATGTGGTTGTTAAATACATAATGAGATACACTAGGAAAACCCCAAAGATAATTTAGTCCCCCAAAAAGTTATATTTTAAGAGAATGCTCTGAACACACCCTAATGATTCCTACAAATTGATAGCAATAATAAGAAGTAACATTTCTATTCACTTTAGAAATGCCTGCTAATTAATTCTCAATCATATCAGGAGATAGGTCAGTGTTAGACACATTGCACAGGTGGGAAAACAGAGCTAAAGGAACTGTCCAGTGACACAAAAAGCAGAAAACCCAGTTAAACCAGAGTATACCACTTGGGAATTCCTGTTCCCTTTCTGATTCTGCCTCATACTTGCCACTGTTGTGTCCAAAATGTGTGTGTATGTTTCTAGATATACATAGGCTTTGTGGGATGGAATAAAAATGTCTTCCCCTCTTTCCCACTAGGTGGAGAAACAAGGAAGATTGCCTGGAAGAAGCTGATGTTGCAACAGCTGCTCAGGTCAGACACCTTCCCAGCATCCAAGCACCTTGTCTCTTTCCTCAGAGAATAAGAAACATCACTGGGATTCTCTGAGGGAGAAACTTCTTCAGCAGCTTCACCTGAAGACAGGCAGACGGATAACCTCAGTGCAAGCGTGGAGCCTCTGCAGAAATCCAAGGCGAGAGGCCAGGCAGGGAATTCCTCAATGAATCACCAGTGCAGGCATGGGTGCAGCCATCAGGGCAAGGCAGAGTTCAGCCCTCTGCAGTGGCAGCTAACCGATACCAGAAAGCAGCTGTTTGCAGGTGGTGCTGAACATTGCTTGCCTCAGCTGATGGGGTGGGCATCCTCCTCACTAAAGGTCAGGACACTCTGCACTCCCCCTGTGATTACAGTCATTCCACTGTAACTACAACCAACTGGAATAAACTGAGTTTGCAAGAGAGAAAGGCTCACAGAATCACAGGGGTTGGAAGGGACCTCAAGAGATCATCAGGTCCAGCCCCCCTGCCAGAGCAGCTCCCTAGGACAGGTCGCACAGGTCGGTGTCCAGACAGGGCTTGAACATCTCCATAGAAGGAGACTCCACACCCCCTGGGCAGCCTGTCCCAGGGCTCTGACACCCTCACTGTGAAAAAGTTCTCCTGCATCTTGGTCCAGAGCTCCCTGTGCTCCAACTTGAAAGGACATTATGGTCTTACTCAGCATCATTTGCCTGATTGACTCCTTACAGCTGAACTCAGATGCTCACGTTCACAAGCTGGAAGATTACCTGTCTGAAGCCAATGCCCAGCAGGCTGAGGTGGAGAAGAGCCAAGGTGAAATTAATGCCATCAGGCTCCAAGGTAAATTCCTTGACAGCTTTGTGCAACGTTACCTCCCTCTGATCCTCCTCTTCCCCTACATTTCATCCAGCTCTGGCAGCCCTGCCCTCTCTCCTCTAGCAAATCTGCCCAATCCTTCCAGCCTTCACTTCTCTTTCTCTCCAGTCACATTGAATTAGTTCCTCTCCTGTGTCTCCCACAGCTCAGAACAGCTGGCTGAGTTGGGAGCACAAGGAAGCTCAGAGCAGGCTTAACCAGATTGTCTGCATAAAGATTTCTCTCACCTCATAGGCAGATGACTTCAAGAGGTAACTGGATGAAGAGTCAAAGGTTCCAGGGACCACCAACTGCAGAGGTTGTTGCTGTGATGGGACATGCAGTAGCTGTTCTTTTGCACTCAGAGTGTTATATCTCACAGAGGAAAATTTTCTCATCCAAATTAATCACTGGGCTTTTTACCAGCTGATCTTGGAGGCAGTGTGGGGGACATGAACCTTGTATGGCTATGAAAATAAGACACAGAATCTCCCATGAGTCAGCAGCAAAACAGCAGAACACAAACCTCTTGACTCTCAGTCCATTGTCCACTCAGTAGACTGTCCACCAGTTTATTTGCATAGATCACACATGTCTGGCTCAAAATATACCAATATTTCAGGTCTCTGTCTTGGAAATTTCTGCTTATCTCCAAAGAGTGATTGTAGTGCTGCACCTGTATATCTGAAGTCTGTTGAGAACCCTCTCTGTGTTCAGAACAATCACCAAATGGGTTTTCTGTTGCAATTCCTTTGAAACACTGAGAGAAAACAGTGATGATGACAAGCCAAGTTCTGTTTTCAGTTGCATGAGCTCAATTCAATTCACTGCAGTGCAACAAAAACCAGGTACAGAGAACAGAAACTTGGCTCCTGACCAGGAAGATATTTTGAAGTCTAAGATGCTTCTAACTGGTCCAGAACTGAGTTGTTCAAGTGGAGCACTCCAGCTCTGGGATTTATACTTCCAGTAGGACAGACACACAGTAATGACTGTGCTATCTCTAGTCCTGCACTGCTGCTGTCGTGAGCCTGGCCAACACCAAGCATGATGAGAGTATTTAGAGGAAGAGGAGGACAGCAGAGCTGAACTGCAGTGCCTGGTCTCTACACTCAATACTGAAGGCACAAGCTAGAAGACTGAACACAGGGCAGATGCCAGTGAAAGAACCAAAGAGCTGGTAGAAACCAAGTGAGCACTCAGCTTTCAGGGAGTCTGGGCTGGGGCTTAATGGCACTCTCATTATTTAGTCTGGCTGTTGAGATGCAGCTTATAGATGTGATCTCTTAGGACAGAGAGGTACATTTGGTAAGAAAGACAGAAAGCAAAGAGCTCCAGCCAAGATAAAAAAAAAAAAACCAAAAAACCAAACAAAACCCCCAAAAAAACCCCACCAAACCAAAAAACATAACTTGCAATAATCATAGTTATCATTGAGACCTAATACTTCTACACAGAAGCAGAAAACCAACACAGATTCTTTCTGATAAAGGCTTGAATTTGGATAACCTTTCTTTAGTTCAGCAAGGACTTGACTCTTCCTGCAGCCCCACAAAAGCCACTGACATTTCTTAAGAAAAAAGCAATCACCAAATCAGATTAAACCCCTTAGAATCTGGTCGTTGAGAGCTGGTATTACAGGCTAGAGGTTGGGCCAATCTTTGTAGCAGACATAAAGGTGCTTTCCCCTAATAGCAACAAGAGTTTAAGAGAGCTGCAGGGTTTCACTGTGGCCTGAGCAAGTTGAGAGAAAAGGAATAAGCTACTACATCTCAGCATGACTTTGTGCTGAGACCCAGGGATATTCCCTTTGCCCTTAGACACTCTCCCCAGTCCTTGAGATACCTGAATGGGAGGTGGAAGAGTCTATCACCAGGTAACAATCCAGCAAGGAAGAGCTGAGCTGTGGTCCAATATGTCACATCCCAGATGTGGTTTAACAGTCCCTTTTCTAAGACTGCTGCCAGGATTTCACCTTTTCACTGGTGATGGTGCTTGAGGTGAGGGCTCCTGACTCCTGCTACTCCTTACTCCATCAACTTACTCACAAGGATATTTCTGCCCTCTCTCCCTCAGGAAAAAGTTGGCAGTGACACTCCAAGAAGAAGACAGCTGACTCAGTCCAAGCCTGGGCTTCCAACACAGAGAAAACTAAGCAGAGACTTCAGGAAGAAGCAGAGAACCTCACTGTTGACCTCAAGATGGCAAGAAATCCATCCATTCAACACTGCCTCCAGCACAAACCTGACTAGCCAAGTCCTGGTATTGGGGAGTCTGTTAACTCAGGTCAGCTTTGGATTGGTCCCTTGTTTCTTAATATTCTAAGATCTCTCTATTAAATGTCAAGTAATCTGCATGACCATGAGAAGCAAGGCTAAGATTTATCACATCAAGAGAAAACCCACATGAGAGCCACAGCTAATTCCTAGGAGCACACAGTATGCTTCTGTTAAGCTCATTAGCTGACTTCCAGAAACAAGAGCACAGCTAAAGCAAAACCCCTCCTTTACTGCAAGGCAAGGTATTCATCTTCTTTTTAAGGATAATGATATCCTGCTTTGAGCTTTTCAGTGTTGCAGTACCAGTGGGTTGGCCACTGATTATTAACCACCATACTCAAAGAGATCTAAACAACATGCAGCTTAAACACTAGCAACAAATGCTCCTTCATTAAATTAGTATTTCTACTTTTGCTAGTGTTAGTGTAAGAGCATGAATAGTAGTGCAACTGTGGGGCATTTGAATAAAAATGTTACTTAAAATAGGCACAAAGGCTGCTCCAAATCCACTGAAGTCCTTGGGTATCTGCCAACGACTGCAGTCAGCTTTAGAACAGGGTCTCAAGAGCTGAAAATCCCACATACATCATTACATTGCTGGGCTGAAAATCTGTTCCACCATCACTTTCTTTAATGAAGCAGTTCTTTATTCTATGGTTCCTGTGGTGTGCTTGTCACCATGGTATCTGAACGCATGTGCGGATCATAAGGGGACATGGAATATTTGTGATTAAAAGCTCCCAGGAAAGAAAAATGTACCTTTATTCTTTCCCTTCATGACAAGCAGTCAAACAGAGTCTAAAATAGCCTTGAATAACATCTTGTTTGTAACCCAATAGTCTTTGAAATAGAAAGAGTCACACTAATCAACCCAGGCAATTACTAACAGCACATCTGCACAAGGAATATCTGAAGTGGAAACCATTTGCTCCACAGCAGCATCATTATAACCACAGGAGCAAGGAGGACTATCACACTGATGGGAACTGGGTGATCTTGTTAAATTCCTAATGGTGAGGAAAGAAAGCCTCGTAAACATTTTAATCATCCATTCAGAGTGACCAAGAGAAGCTCTGCCAGCCATTAGACTGGCTGCCAATTTAACTGTGACTAGCTGGCAGGACATGCAGAGAAGTGAAGTGTAAAGCAAACTTGTGTCCAGTGAATGCTTGGCTTTATCTTTCTAGGCCACTGCTGCTTGTGCTGCCCTGGACAAGAAGCAGAGAGCCTTTGATGAGATGCTGACAGAATGGCAACAAAAACCACCAAGAGCTGCAGGTGGAAGCAGACAGTTCACAGGAGGAATGTGCACAACTGAAAATATTGAGCTTAAAACTGCTCAAAATCTTTGAATCCTTGGAGCAGCTGGAATCTCTGAAGAAGGAGAACAAGGCCTTTTAGGGTAAGTACTGATTTAGTGTTTAAAAACTCTGCAGATTATAAGCCCTTTGGTTCCTACTGAATGAAGAAATCCTGTGGTGTCTTCCAGCACCAATTCTACTTCTCTCAGTTCTAGCAGTGCTTTCGTTCTCTGGAGACATACGATTGATGCACTTAAAGTCACAGGTTAAAGGCTGCTCCTGGGACAGAGTCTGCACTCACACACCACCCCTATGGGATCACCCCAAATTGTAACAAGCACCCACATACTGCTTCCAGGGAATTGACTCTGGGGATAACATTAAGGATCAAGGCCCTTTCTGAACCCTCAAAGCAAGACCACAATAGCCTCTTGGTTGCACTCACTGTTCTACTAGGTGGTCATCACTCCAGCCTGGGCCAGGTATCATCACCAGAGCACCACATCAGGACATAACGGGCTGGAAACAAGACAGAGGCTGCAGTCCCAGTTCTGGCTACCAGCATTCTCTCCAACTCTAAGCACTTCACTCAGGGGACTATTAACAATGGCCAGCTTCACCCTGGGAAGATGATGTTCCCTTTAACCTCAGTGGAGAGGATTAGGCACCTCCAGGAATCAGTTCAGAGCAAGTCAGTTAAACGCCTGCTTAGAGTCTCCCACTTTGCATCACTTCTCCCCCACTGGCTGCACAGGGAGACCAGCTGCCTTGACTTGTTTTTGAATTATTATTATTATTGTTTAGAAACATTTTGATAAATTGCAAAAATTGATCTCTTACAGGAGGCTGGAAGATGACACTGTAAATATTTAGAAGATGCTACAATCTGCTGCCCTTACAGCCAACAGAAAACAGCAATGGACTCCCTGGCTCAGACCCAGTGTTTTCTGGGCTATGTCCCCCAACCCTTTGCTCTGGCCTACATCAGCTGGCACAGTGCCCCATTCTGCTGTAGAGAGATGATGTAGCATCCTGTTTGCATTTTGTAAGAGCAACCATCTGAAAGGGGGAGAGGGGAAGGCTGGATAAAAACTGGAAAAAAACCCCAAACCTCTTGATTTAATAGGCTTCATTCTTCCACCTCCATGAACACACACAGTGAGCAGGGCTCATTCAGAAATCCAGGATAATATTTAGCAACCAAAGAAAAGGGCAGTTGATACAAAGTGACTGGAATCATTTCATGCCATTTCTATTCAAAGAATCTGCTGGGTGCACTCGGTAAAGTTCATAGTCCTGAAATAAACCTATCATATGAAGTATCTGTTTTCATCCCTAGAGGAAATTAAGGATCTAATCAATCAGCTGGGGGAGGAAGGGAAGAGCATTCATAGCTGCAAAAGACAGAGACAGGAGATTGAGAAGGATGAACTGCAGGTGGCACTGGAGGAAGCAGTCTTCCCTGGAGGTACCAGTGCTACAGATGCGAGAGCTGCATGCCAGCCCGGTGGCTGCTCCCCACATTCCATCTGATGGATTTTGTACGCTTAACCCCACAAAGGGCATTTAAATTCATCCATCTGTTGCACCCTTCCTTCAGGCTGGAGGAAATAAACTGATTTGCATTCAACTCCAACTGGCTCAGGTTAAAACTGACCGAGAACATGGAAGACTTTAAACAACCAGGCAGGGCCATGCTAGGACACTGTCACAGGTGAAGGCTGCAGAATGGAGGCTTTAAGACACTAGGAAAATGTTATAATAATTAAGGGGAATTGCTCCTTAGACCAGATTGTCTGGAGGTTGTAGTGTCTCCATTATTGGAAGCTAAGTGCAGTCCAGTCACACACTGTCTAGTGGGACTGTTTTAGCAGGACGTGATCCAGATTTTAGGCAGTAGATTTTTAAGATGACCTCTTGGAAGCTGCCCCAGCCCTGTGCTTAAAAGAAGGTATTCATGAATGGCTTGGTACAAAATGCTGGTATCTCAGTTTAAATAGGTTTGAAAAGTTACTGTATTTTTATTACTTGGTGGGCAATAATTTGATACAAAGGCTGGATCAGACTCAACATAACAGAATGCTGTACCATATGCTTCACTGGACTCTGCAGAAATAATCACCAGCATGCAATTGAGTCTCTGCAGGCAAGTCTGGAGACTAAAGGAAATGCTGAAGCTCACAGGCTCAAGAAGATGGACTCTGAACTGACCAGAATGGAAATGCAGCTGGATCACACCAACAGGAACAGTGAACTTGCCAGGACACCGAATAAACTGCAACAGCGTGTCAAGGTAAACTGAGGAGGGTGAAAGCAGGTCCCTGGATGGAAAGCTACCAGTTCTATTTTATAACTTAAGCAAAGCAGCAGTAGATTATGTACTCTTGTTTAGACAGACATCTTGAACAAACTGAGAATATATATTCAAAAGCCCCAGTTCTCCCACTCATACCAATTTCAATCTGCAGTAGTTCCACCCTTATATAAGACAAGCATTACTATCAGCTTTTATCAAACTAGAAACCCAAAGAAACATTCATATGTAATTAAACCAACAAAGTTCTGCTTTTAAGAGCAGTTGTAATTGCTGTTGGAACAGGGTAGCCAAGAAGTGGACTAGAAACTAACAGAGATGCAAAACTATGGAGCTTCCTTTGGATTTTCATGTCTGAAGTAAAACTAAGTAAGTAAATTAGTAAAAGGCTAATCTCTTTGTTGGAATAAATTGATGCAACTGCTGCCAAAAATCCAATTTTAGTAATTTAAACAGTAACAACAAGGATTCTTTCTCTCTATGCATGTGTGTATAAATAAATACACCCGCAAACCTGACTTGCCCTCAGTTACATCAGCCTCAGTCAGAAGTAATTCTCTTAAGGCCACTGTGACTGCAGTGATGTAAGCCAGATACACACGATACTGGCATCAAGTGATGGGGTTTTTTGGGAGAGGGTTGTGTTTTTAAATTCTTTTAAAATCTGGCATCACCTTAAAGAGCAGCTTTACAGAGAGACCTCCTGCATCTTTCAGCTTCCTCTACTGTCATTATTTACATTAATCTTTCATCTTCAGATGTAAAGGGATGAGGATGCCTGCCAGCAGCAAGAGGAGCTGCGGGAGCAGTACATGCCGCCTCGGCCCACAGACAGAGCTGGAAGCAGCACAGACTGGCCTGAAGGGCAACGAGCACTCTCACAAACTCCTGGAGCAGGCTGGAGTTGTGGAGAAGACATAATGAACTCAATGTCCATGTACAGAGAAAGAACTCTTTATGCAACCAGCTATCCTGTCAGAGCGTTTGTGTGTGAGTTGTTCCACACTGAATCTTAGCAAATTTCACAGAATCACAAGGTTGGAAAAGACCTTTACGATCACTGAGTCCAACCGTTCCTGTCCTGTGCTAAACCAGATCCCTGAGCACCTCATCTACCTGTCTGTTAAACACACCCAGGGATGGTGACTTAGCCCCTCCCTGGGCAGCCTGTTCCAGGCCCTGACAACTCTTTCAGGGTAGAACTTTTCCCTCCCATCTGAGCTGACCCTGCCATGGCACAGCTTGAGGCTATTTCCCCTTGTCCCATCTCCTGTCCCCTGGCTGAAGAGACCATCACCCACCTCTCTGCACCCTCCTGTCAGGACAGTGTAGGTGTTGATAAGGTCTCCCCTCAGCCTCCTCCTCTCCAGGCTGAGCATCCTCAGCTCCCTCAGCTGCTCCTCATATGATTTGCTCTCCAGCCCCTTCACCAGCCTGGTTGCCCTTCTCTGGACTCATTTGAGGACCTCAATGTCCTTCTTGCAGTGAGGAGCCCAGAACTGGACCCAGCACTTGAGGTGAAAGAGTTAATTCAGTGCTGAGAACTTCTGAAAAACCCACCTTAAAAGGGACAGTATAAAATTCTTCCTCCATTGAAGCTATAGCTTTACTAGTTGTTGTTTCCATGGTGCTCAGATTTCTTCCATAGACTGTAACCCACAGTGAGATCCATTTTAGTGAAATTTTAAGCATCCTCACGTTACAGATTGCAGTATGAAATAACATACCTGCCATTTCATTTTCTGTATAGATTTAAGAAGCTACTTTAGCATTCACCATTACAGTCTGCAGTTCTTTTCCATAAAGACCACACATACTAACATTTACAAGGAAAAGAGTATAACTTCTGGAAAGGACTGATAATACAAGAAGCATTTCTCAGCTGCAATTATGGGACATTGGTTATAAAAACTGAGTCATAAATGTGGCTTTTATTCAAAGAGGTTAAAAAATGCAACCAATGCATTCACTTCCAATTGCCTGATAATGAATGGATACATTTGTAGCAGGTGAACTGCTATCTCCATACCAAATTTAGTGTTTTAAACTTGTTATACAAAACCTCCATAGCACAGAGGTTGTGTGGCATTCTGGAACACAATGGCACATTTACATGATGTGGTTTTGCTGAAGAGCAGCTTGTGTTGCTAGAATACAGTTTTTCTGTTAAAGCCTTTGCAGATCTCCTTCCTTAGAGTGTTTTGGGTTTTTTTTTTCCAAAAAAAAATTATTTTTACAGCAGCAACAACAACAGTCCTCCAATGATTCATATCAGTAAACAGTAAGCACTAAATGAGCTGTGGGGCTCATATTTTCCATGAGATAGAAAGACACATCCATATTGTAAACTGTGGAGCAGAGACTATGTTTGTTGAGAATGCAATCAAATACCATTTGAGCTGGGTCTAAAGCCAGCTGCTGCTACTGCAGCATAATTCTGAAATAAATAATATTGGTATATAAACTCAAATCCATACACAGAAATTTAGGAAAACAGACAGACTCCAGGCCTTCATAAACAACCAGGTCTATTTCTGCCTCAGGAGTGTATCATCATTTTACCTCTCATTTAGTGTGCAAGTGAATGCATAGGTCCTAATGTTCCGCAATGCAGATCCAGTGGGGATGAATCCCACTTGGTTTAACAGTGCTCAATTTTCTAGAGAAAAAACAAACTCCACAGACAACTGTGATGCACAAATCATCTCTTTTTGAGAGCCAAATGGAAGAGCTGAGCAGATAAGACACTCTGGGTCTCTAAGACCTCTTCCTGACCTCTAGTATCAGTCTGCTTACTATTAAAGCTGAAGCCT
Source organism: Laterallus jamaicensis coturniculus (assembly GCA_022605575.1). Taxonomy (NCBI): domain Eukaryota; kingdom Metazoa; phylum Chordata; class Aves; order Gruiformes; family Rallidae; genus Laterallus; species Laterallus jamaicensis. The sequence goes on along the minus strand of JAKCOX010000020.1, from coordinate 9,411,406 downwards.
GACCTTCAACACACTACTAATGAGCATGAGAAAATCATCAGTGAGCATTGTGCAGCAGTGGCTGAGATGTCACATTTCTGCCCTTTATGTTGGTAGCTGGAAACCTTAAGGTACATATATGCCATTATTTCTCTCCAGTGCTGATTTGAAAGCACAGCGTTAATAATACATGTTAGCACTTGCATTGCTTTTTATGATCTTGAAAAGCAGAATGTATGTTAGCTCACTGATTGCAGTCTGGCAAAATTAATCCACAAAAGAAGAAATCCACTTCCTCTCTGCCTCCCTGGTAATCTACATCACAGATGGCACCCTGAGGAATTCCTCCATTTCCTCTCAATTTGTCCTCTCTTTCACTTATTACACAACTCCACTCATCACACCTATCAGGCCTCCAACAAAGACTAGGCCAGCTTCCCTCTCTAGCTAGTCAATGGCATCCATAATTGGCACAGAGGGGAGAAAAGTTGCCAGCACAGAGCAGATTGCTCCTTTGGCACTGTGCTGACAACTGGCACTTCAGGGATATCATAGCTAGCTGTGGATTTAATGCACAGCGTTCCCCCCCGAGTGACGCTGAGCCTTCTGCCACCTTCATGCTTCCAGCTACTGCATTTTCAGACAATATCATCACCTTCCATCTACAGCACACTGCCAGCCACCCTCTTTCCATTGAAGGGTAGAAATAAAAGCCTGCAGTGCCATTAGAACTAAAGGTATCAACTTAAAAATAGGTGGGGACAATACCTTTGACTGGGCCAGTGGTACTAAGCAAGCCTACCACCACCTGGTTTATGACCCAGTCTAGAGTTGCCCCAGTCAGCTGGGGATTACCTTCACTGATCTCAGCAAACCACCGATCCAGTCTTTAGAAAGGCAGCCTATGATACACAGAAAATGTAAAGATAGAGAAAAAATTCTCAGAGGGTAACATACAGATATCAGGTCTACATATCCATGCTTTCAGTGCGCTGTATAAATGGCTGTGCTGTCAATCTGTTCCATACCTTCCTCACAGGCTTTCTGCATGGCAAAAGATCCATGTCAGGAGCAGGATCACTGTGTGTACCTGGAAAAGATTAAGAACGATTAAATTGCAGTAAAAGACCTGTAACTCAAGACAGAATAGGCTAAAAAGTCCTGAAGAGGGGAAAAAAATAAATCCATCATTGTGAAACTTCAGGGTAACAAACCCATGTACAAATACATTAGAAAGGTAACTCCCAACAGAGCAGTTATGCAACTCTTTCCAGCACCTGAGCTGCCATATTCATCACAAACACCTGAAAGGAAACATTTTGATTTAACAGCCAACATGTTCCAAAGGGAATGCATTAATTTAAGGAAATCCAGACTGTAGAAAGGATGCAGATCGAATGCTCTCAGCCCACTGGAGTACAAGAGACCTTCAGCACTTGGCACCCCGTGCAGAACTCCTCCATTGGAATCTTTATGGTGCTTGAATACAGCAGTAACAAGCCACTGGTATCAGCAGAGATCTATACCCACGAAGGAGAGTCTGCAAGGTGTACTGTCATCAGTGGCATGACTTGCTGTTTATTTTTCAGCTGCTACAAAACTCTAAAGCACAAGTAGCTTCAAATTCTTGGTGTAGATATCATCTTCCTATTTCTTTTTCTAATCCTTGTAATTCCACATGTGCACTTCAAATCCCCTCCATAATCATTTATCCTTCTGCTCCTTTTCAGATTAAAGAACTGGAAATAGATCAAGACTCCAAACAGAAACACCACGTGAAAATTCTGGTCATGAACAAGAGGCCACAAAACAAACACACAGATGCAGGAGCGACCAGAAAAGGTGAAGAACAAACTGAAAACTCACAGGAGACAAATTGAAGGGGCTGTACATATTCCCTGCTACAGCTCACTGCTTCCCCACTTGGGAACTGGGCTCAATAATCCTTGCAGTTCCCTTCCAAACTCGAGGTGTTCAGTTGCACACCTGTACTTTATGTGTACCAGGGGCATTTTGTCTCTCCAAAACATGCTGGAGCAATCACACATTCAGCTTTTCCTGATAGCATCACTAGCTGTGTGGCCCACCACTGACTTGCATAATTATTGAATCACCCAGAAGTGTGCATCGTTCTCTACAGAGGATTACCCTCCTCTCTAATCTTTACAACCACTTTTTGTCCTCAAATACAGCCTCTAATCTGTGCACAAATATGAACACATAATTTAAAAATACCTATTGACTACCATTCTTTAGGCTCATGACTATAAACCTCACCTTGATGTCATTATGCAACAGGTATTAGACATGTTGCAGGTGAGTTTTGTCCTGTGCAAAGTTCTCTCTTGTTAAGTCAAACCCTTTCTGGTACAGAAGCAGGATACTAACCAGAGACTGGCCAAGTAAAGAAAGACCATACATGAACTGGATGATGCAAAGGAAGGAGGCAGGACAGCTGAATCAGCTCTAAACAAACTGCACACCACACATTATGTCTCAGCAATCAAAGGGCTCACTTTTGGAGAGATTATCAAAGCAGCTAAACCCTCTTCCTCTCTGTCAGTGGCTCTGGAACTGGCACCAAAGATAGAGCTCACATGTTTGGACCCACCTGCCATGAATTCATTAGAACAGAAAAGGGTGTGGGATGGAGATGAGGAAAACATAGGTGTGTTCCCAACACCAGCTGACTCATGCAGTTCCCTACAAAGGGAACAGTTTTATGCACATATTTTCATCAAGGTCTGAAATGGCTGATGGTTAGTACAGATGTGTGTTCACTAATGGTGAAACAGGGGTAAAAGCAGCATTGTTATACTTCCAAAAGGGATGCCACCAAAATTGCACAGCAAGGACCTGTCAGGAAAAAGTCCACCTCATCCTGGCAGGGTACTCCAGGACACTTCTGTACATTCCAACAGTCTAACGGGAAAGACAGGGACCAAAACTATACAAAGCAAGTACCACCCAGTTCCTACTCCCCCCCCCTCTGGGCTACATAAAAGGGGTTGAACATCTCTACTTTTCAAAGAGATTTCTTTACATAGCAAGAGGTTTGATGCACATATACCTAGACACTACAGCATTTCTCCCTTCTCTCAGTAAGGTTTTGAAAGGTAAATAAGATGTTACTGCAACACAGCTTCAGCCTCTTTTTGTTCTCCAGAGTACTGTGTATCCTGCCGAGAGCTGCCCATTAAAAAATTGCTATAGCAATTTTGGACTGAGAAAGAGTTCATTTTCTTCACAGTAGCTATTAGGGGTCTGTGTTTTGTATTTATGCTTAAAAGCATTGATAAGAGAGAGATGTTTTTGTTATTGCTGAGCAGTGCTTACACAGAGCCAAGGCCTTTTCTGCTTCTCACCCCATCAGGTGAGATGATCTAAACACCTAAACACAAGAGGCAGTGATGAATTAATTCCTTTTGCTTTCCTTGCAGGCACAGCTTTTGCTTTACCTGTTAAACTGTCTTTAGCTCAACCCATGAGGTTTTTCACTTTTAGCCTTCCTATTTTCTCCCCCAGCCTGCTGAGGGCAAGGGAGCAAGCAGCTGTGTGGTGCTTAGTTGCCAGCTGAGGTTAACTCACATGTACTGATTAAAACAGGTCTGAGATAGCAAGTGACCTACATGGGAAAAAGACTAGAAGAGACCAAAAAGTGTGTAATGATTTGCAGACATAGCAATTACCTCTGTCTCAGACCCAAAACCTTGCAAATAACACTTCTAGAATATATCTCGAATGACAGAAGAAATCCAATACTACTTGAAAAGAATGTGTAGTAACAGAGATTTGGGATTTTTCAAGTTAAGGATATAAAGTACAGTCTGGTCCATCTCTTGAAACTAATTCATCAGTAGCTTTCATTCATAGTCTTAATAAAGCTTATTGTATGGGGAAAAACTTGAAATTGTTAGCAGCAAGAGAGGACATAGTGTTCTAGGCTGCAGCTCAAACCTAAGATACTAGAGATAGCAGGGTACTGCAACAGGAGCAGAGAGTAGCACAGAAAGAGGAAATTCAGGCAAGTTGGGAGGCAGAAACAGCTCCTGTGACAGCACTGGAGTACAGTCCGTAGGACAGGAGACTTTGCTTGTTGGAATTACTCCCAAACTAGAAGGGCTGACTTCTAGGGAACCAGCCCATGTTGACAATGTCAATGTACAATTTTACTGCCATAATGTAAGAACCAGTGATAAACACTGTTGCTGTTTCTCTTCTAGTGATCATTTTCTGTAGGAACTAGAGTAAAACACTGCTGTCATCTAACCTGCTGTGGTCCACCGAGCCCTGCTTGGACAACTGAACAAACACATTTAGGCATATAACCTTTGGAAAGCAAGCTAACAGAGCGCAGATGCTGCCAGATGTCATACACTTTACACTCTGCTATGAAGCTGGTCACTTGGAGCCTAAGCCTAGGGGCCTGCCAGCCTGCAAACACAGGCTCCTACCTGCTCCACCACAGATCTTCTCTGGCAGTGGGGGAAGCAGTCAGTATCAAGCTCATCATTACCTAGAATGCCTGTATACAAAGAGACTGCACAGTACAGGTCTGGTCTGGCTGCATGCAGCAAGAGCAGCCTGCCTGCCTGCAAACTTTATACAGAACATAGAACAGGACTTGGCAAGGGGACACAGTATTAAATAGGGGGGGAAAAAAAAGCAAGATATTGGGACACACTGTACTCCCCTGCTTAAAAATCTGAAATTTGCAGTTATTTAGATCATCAGTGACACTACCTTATCTTAAGGCAATGTTCTTGATAATTCAAGAATACTGCTGATGTAAATAAATTTTGACAAACCACCGTGATCCAGACAGCAAGTCTAGAGAAACAGGGGATGGTTAGGGGAAAAAACACCCTACATTCGTTGTATCTTCCTTTTAAACATCAGGCATGATACCACACAGGACTGGAAACAGCTCCATTTTCAAATAACTGGATGAACAATGCCCATCCAGAATGCCTCTCAAAGCAAGTATTTTCATCTGCAATTACCTGCTTGCAAACCTCACAGCCTGTTTTGAAAAGACCTCTGACTAGCTGCTACCCATCTGCAGGCATTCACTGATTAAAAAAATAACATCAGCACCCTCAAAGGATGTCATAGCCCAATTTTTTTTCATATATACCTTAAGGTCAGACTGCATCTAAACTACTTGCACTTTCTTTTGAGGCATTAATCTCAAAAACATTGGCATCCTTTCTGGAATTGGCACAGCAGAATGGTATTAGCAATATAGCAGGAACCCAGGTGGAAAATTCTCAGGAAAACTTTAGTGGAGACAGCACCTTAGCTTTTAATGCTTAAAAATGTTGCAGAATTCCTCATTTAGATACTTTTACCCCATCTGGTGAAAATAATTTTGTAAACATAGAACCATACTTAAATGTAATTCCATTCCTGTTACGTAATTTACTTGGCCTAGTTGAATACCTTTAATCTGTGCAGTTGATCTAGTTTTATCTTGAAGCCAGTAAGGGCTGCAACGGTTACATATCTCGCAGTTAGAGAGCCACAGTAACACTGATGTAGGAGGCCATTGCCTCCAGCCTCCTTCCTGAGAGCAAGATCTTACACTGCACTTCTGCCATTCTGACAAATAATTGTCTGATCCACTCTTAAACACCAGTAAAAAGAGCCCTGAATCCCACTAAGTCAGTCCAACACAGGGCTTGACTACTTCAAACGAATCACTGGCAATTTTTTCCCTGTAACCTAGATCTGCCTTGCTGTTATCTTAGCTTATGACTTCTTGCCCTACCCTCAGTGGACATAAAAGAACAAATTGTTCTCTTCCTCATAGCAGCAGCCTTTTATCTACTTGTATGCTTACATCTTTCTTCAGTTTTCTGCCCATCAGCAGGCTCAGCAAAAGTCACATGTTCAAAGACTGTGATCATTATTGCCACCTTTTTCTCCAAACACCCCTATTTCTCTTGTGTGGAGCCCAGGACAGGACCTAAGTCTTCTAGCTCAGCTCAGCCGCGCAGGATTCCTGCGTATGCATTACTATCACTTGCTTACCTATATTAATCTGCATGATGTTTGCCTCTTCAGCAACAGCAAACTGTGATGGACTCCTGCTCAGCTTAACGACCCACAGCAGCCCCTCCATCCTTTCCCGCAGCACAGCCAGCTACCCCATTCTGTCCCATCTGGTAAGCCTGGAGTTGATGACAATAAAGTGTGTGTGCAGCGGTGCACCTGCCACTGAACCACATCCCATTTTTTCCACAGCGCTCCTATTTTGAATCTTAGTTCTGTAGCTGTGTTTACTCTGCCTTCAAACCTAACCTCATCTTCAAATGCAGTAATTACACTCTATTTCATCATGGATGAGTAATGGACCCAGGGTAATTCCCTGTAAAGGTACTCATATCAAGTACGTATCAACCAGTTTTGCAACTCCCTTAGAGTGGTATCATCTAGACTGGTTTGCCAGATTGTTATTAGACTATCCTGCAAGCCAGTGTCAGAAGCTCTACTAAAAATCAAGATGTATGACTTAGGCTGCTTCTGCCTTATCTGCAAGCACTGTTACACTGCCAGAAAAGGAAATTACATTGGCTCAATTCATTCACAGCAAAACCATACTGGCTTGCATTCGCCTTCCTTGTTTCCATTTAGATGCTTATAAATGGATTATTTTCTTTCAGATTTAAAATTAAGCTTATACACCACTGCTCCCCAGTGTATCTGAGAGCCCCCAACCTCTCCCCATTCCCCTCACTCCTCTTTTTTGTAGTTGTTGTTGCAGTGGAGCTACCAAAACCTCACAGACAACAGATTGAAGCTTTACAGGAGCCAAACCACAACACCCCAAACAGCAAGCGACTCCTCAAGAGGATTAAGAGTAGGGCAAAGGCAGCCAGGCAGAAGGGAAGGCTTCACAGCATCTGAGTCAGGGCAGTACTGTCATTCCCTGCCCTGGAGAGCACATTCCTTCTGTCCCTCAGCCTCCAAAACAGAGGGCAGCCACAAGCACTGCTCACCAACGCTTAACCTAACCTACACCAGTGACACCCTCCCAGCCTCCCCCACAGCACCTCTCTGGCGCTGCCACTCACAGCCCCGCCGACCCCGCGCTCAGGAGACCTGGCACAAACCAGCCCTCCAGCAGCTCCCTGGGTCTGCTCACACCCCAAGGCTCTGCAGCCCTTTCCAACGGCGGCGGCCGCAGCCCCCTCCGCCTCACGGGATGACACAGCCCCCTGAGACGCCTCAGCCTGCCCAGCGCCGCCCAGTCCTCTGAGGCGAGGAACGGCCTCGCCGCGCGCGCGCTCGCGCTCCCCGCCGCGCGCCGGCCTTTGTGTGAGGAGCGGGCGCGGCGCGCGGCCCCCGAGCCCTCCCACCGCGCGAGCGCGGAGCGGCTCCCCGGCGCGCCCCTCCTTGCCGCGCCCCTCCTTGCCCCGCCCCCGAAGCGCGCAGGCGCAGCCCGCGGGGCGGCGCGCAGGCGCAGAACGCGTTTCCTGGCTCCCTTGTCAGTGCCGGGCCCTCCCCCTCGGCCTCCGCCGCCGGCCGCTCCCTCTCCCGCCGCCCGGAGCGGAGTCGCGTTGACTGACCAGAGTCCGCGAGTCCCGCTCCGCTCCCGCCGCTTTAGGTGAGTCACCGCGTCGGGGGTGGCTGTCGCTGGCGCCCCAGGGTTGGCTTGCCCCCGCCCCGAGAGAGATGGCGGGGGGGGGGGCGGGGGGAGAGCCTACAGGCCCGCCGGTACTGAGGGGGTGGCAGCGGGGAGTCCCCTCAGCCCCGTCCCTCAGCCCCGTCCCTCCCGGCGGTGGGGAGCCGTGCCCCGACCGGCCGCAGGGTCGACCCGTGTAAGGGTGAGGCGATGGGCCCCCCTCAGTCCCCTCACCCTGAAGGCACGGGGCTGCACGGGGGGATGGATGGATGGGCCCGGGGGGGGAGCAGCCGGGCGGGCCTCGGCGGGGCAGCCCCTGCCCTGCCTCTGCCCCGCCGTGGCCTCCGCCGCAGCGCTCTGCACCTGTGTTATCGGCGTGGGGCTGGGCCGCAGCCCGCAATCCGTCCCAAACCGGTCGGCTTTATAATGCTAATGGTGTCCTGTGTCGATAGGCTTGCCGTGAGGAGGCACCCTCTTGGGAGAAGCTGCGCTGAGTGTCTTGGAAGGGAATGACAGTAGTAGGAGGCAGTCCTTAATTATAGGCACATCTCTTCCAGGTGCTTGAAAGTGGTGTAGCTGCTCTGAAAATAGGCGAGAATTAAAATAATTCCTTTCTCCTTCGCACACACACGATGCTCTCTGCACTTTTGAGTCTGTATTCTTGCTAGCTGCTTGTCCAGGGATGGCCTTACACCACATATCTCACCCCATTGAGAGATGACAACAGCTGAATCCTGTACTTCCCAACCTTGATCTTCTCAGTCTGCATACTCCTGCTGTACAAAGGTTGCAAGATTTCCCTTTTCTTCCTTCTTTAAAAATTCACTGAAACTCAAGGACAGTTAATTTGCATTTGATAAAAGGATCAGGGGTAGCTACGCTGGTAGCTTGGCTAACAAAGTTATCACAGCAGTATCTTCCCTCAGTGGGATTCTGAGGTTGGCTGACAGGAAGGCATTGAGGGCTTTACTACATATGAATCACATTGAGAATCAGCACCAGTTTCTCTTGTGAAATGTGACTATGATACGAGAAGACTTCATTAAGATTTATCTTCCTGAAGAAAGTAGCACTGCACCTATCAGATGAGAGACAGAATAGTGCTTTTTGGGATTATCACCACTCTTGATTTTATGAGTTTGTTACCAAACTGAAACAGAAATTAGTCACTTGCTACAATTTATGGTGCTCAAGCTCAACCAGTGGGAAGGAATGGATGGTGTTGCTTGTCTAGGCTGACTTTGGCAACAGCCCATAGGTTAGTAAAAATATCTCAACTAGAAATTAAGATGGGACTGTATCATTTATACATAGTGCCAGTCTGTGAAGAAAATACCAGGGCTGTATTAGAAAGTGTTTCAAAATAGCAGTGCTCCTTGGGGAGGGGAGACTGGATATTTTTACGTTTTATTTCAGAAGGAGTAGAAAAGCCTGAGCATTCTTTGTTGGTAGAGCAGCACTTCAGCTTTTCCTGTATATGGAAATGTACTGCTACTGAATGTTGGCATGTACTGAAGCAAGATTGTGGAAGGAGCAATTTGCAGTTGTGGTTTGCTTATGTTAACACATGGAATCTCAAATAGTGGCCATCCAAGGTAACTTGGATTATGTCAGCGTTTTCACATTCATAAAAAGTATCTATTCTGCTGAGGACTGCCTATATTTAACAGCTTCATTTGGTAGAGGGTGATAGAAGGAGGATGAAGATCACGCTGGTTACAATTAAGAACTGGACCTAAAGGTCATATAGTTAAAATTACAGTTTAAGTACATTTGAAATGTAATCATAAGTAATATTTCTTTAAAATAGCACTGCTTGGTTTCTCAAAAGAAAGTCTCCAGTTATACGTGTTGGCAAAGTACTGTATCATCTCTGCTGCAAGGCTCAGCACTTTCAATGTGTTTGTTAAAGTAGTAGTGTGATTGCTTAGCTCTGTAAGAACTTACCTCTCATTCCTCCTGAGTTGGGCTGCTGTTCATTTCCTGTTTGCTTCCAAATTCCTACCTGGGCCTAAAGTCTCCACCCTCTGCTAACACAGCCATACTTGGGTGTGCTGTAATTCCAGGCTATAATGGGTGTGGATGCCTTGGAATGACATCACAGAGATACTTCTTTTTAGATGTATATGCAGGGGTAAAAAGACTTTGATTCATCAGCCAACGATAAATTGCTATGAAAATAAGAGGAATATATGGAAGGAATTGATAAATCTGAGTTGTGTGTATTGAACTGTGCACATTGTAATTATTACAGGTGACCTTGAGTTTTTACAGTGCTGTTTTCCATCCAGTTATTCCACCCTTGATTAATAGAGGACATAGAATGTGATATGATGTTTCAAACAACTTTATAATTGTGGGTCAGTGCGCCTCCAGTTGCAGATGTTCAGCCCTATCTCTTGTAGCTGTTACAGGTTAAAGTAAAACCTAGGTGTCTAGCTAAAATATTTACAAACTAGAATGGTTCAGCTTGTTCTTTCAGTGTTGGAATCTCATGGGAGGCTAGGATTAATTTGAAGAATGCTTTATCAAATAATACAGCAGCAAATTGCAGTTACATATCAATGTTCTGGACACACCGATTGAACCACCTGAAAAAGAAGAAACAGGTTTTATTGTAGGGCTGCCTGTGAGCCTGGATACCTCTCAGGGTTCACTGAGCTGTGTCCCTGGGTTTCTTACATTTCCTAACCTGATGTCTCCCCTGTGCCAATACACCAGGAAGTCAGCATATGTGGCTCGTAGGGCAATTACAATTAGCTGCAGTAACCAGTTAAAATTCATCAGCCAAGGTGTATGGATGACAAAGGCAGCTCTTGAGCAGCCTTAATGTATTTAGTAAGTTGTGATCTTCTGTAAGTAAATTGTAATGTTGGGCTGAAACAACCCTGGTGAATGTTAAAGGCTGATTTTATTTCAATAATTATCTGATTTTGAAGTGGTTTGTTTTCAACTTTACACCTTTCAGCTTTTTCAAAACTCGGAATGTCTCTACATCAGTTTTTACTAGAGCCAATCACCTGCCATGCTTGGAACAGAGACCGTACTCGTAAGTAATACGTTAGAGTTTTCTTTCTCAGAGCTATTTGTTCTTTGCTGTCCATTTGTGATCTTGTAATTTTCTGGATCATGTTTAGGGGAGGTATGGCCAGATACTCAGTGCTGAATATTGAATGTTCCTCATATGATCCAAAAAACACACATCTTCTAAATCTGAACTTTTCTAAACCCGTTACTGGAACTCTGGCATATAAGCAGATCCAGTGTTGCAAGTGTTCCAGAAAGCTTTGCCTCTTGGTCTGTACCTTGTGAGAATGACCTACCCCTCCCTCTCTTTGACTATTTCCATAGCCCCAAAGCAGCCCTTTAATAGCCTACTTTTCTACTAGAACATGAATTGTGTTCAAAATATATTGTCTTTCTGAACAGTATACTCATGACCATGTTATAGCCATAATTATTTAAGATAATCCAGGGATATTGGTCCTTTGTTTAAAAAAAACCCCACATAATTCTCTGAAATTTGAGAATACAGGCTTTGAATTGGAAAATCTTTCCAAGTAAAGCATTTGTTACTATGGGATTGTTTTATTTCCTCTTCAAGAGATCGCCATTAGCCCTAATAACCATGAAGTCCACATCTACAAGAAGAGTGGGAACCAGTGGGTAAAGGCTCATGAGCTAAAGGAACATAATGGGCACATTACAGGTAAGTGAAGAACGTGCTGTGTCAGACATGGGGTTTGTCTGCCCCCTGTATTCCCCAGTCGAGAATCTGAACAGGAAATCTGCAAGTGTTGAGTAAATAGATCTTTTTATAGGTTGGCATTCCCACTTAGAGAGATCTGCAGCTTTTTTCTGGACTGCATGTTAGGAAGAAAAAGCCCTATTTCATTTCCAGACGTTTCAGTAGAGTCACTGAGCCTTTCTATCTGTTGCTCATGTTTCATCTGGAATAACAGCATGAGAATAAGTTTTCAGTCCTCTGAATTAATCAAGTTGTGTGTCACACTCTCTTGGTGATACATGCTGTTCTCTTTCAAGTGCTAATATTAAAACTTCCATCAAGTATACAGCTGTTGTGTTGGTTTGTGGTTTCTGACAGCAATAAATACTCTTTCTTATGGACTGTATAAACGCTTCAAGTGGTCAATCCCATACTTAAGACAGACCATCAGTGAGCGTGTTTTACTGCAGGCCCAGAGCATCTGTAGATCCACAGTGAAAATCCAAGAATAGCTGCCACCATGAGTCACAAGGTGTTATTTTTAAAATGTGATTGTCCTGTGGTAGTCTTTTATATTACTTTATTTTTTTTTAATCACCTACCGTGGTGATATTTTTACAAGGACTTTATTCTCTAAGGAAATGAAAGTAATTAATTCAAGCACTTGCCCAAAACAGCAATATCCTTTATTCTCAAGTCACTAATGGGCAGAAATTTTGCAGGAATTTTATTCAATTTATCCCATCCTTGCTGTCAAAGAGCACACCTGTGCATGCTCTTTTGTTAAGAGTCACTTGGGCTGAATTTACAAGTGACATGTTGCTCCCCAGAGACATTTCTCTGCATTTTTCTTGTACATGTTACTGTTAGAAGCAAAATATTCATGACTTGGGAGCAGAGCACACTCTGCTTTCCTGCATATCCTATACCTGTGGAATGCTAAACGCTGTGGTTGTCATAAGGAGTAGACTTAAACTGTGGTTAAACACAGGAGATAGACTGATCAAACCACTTGCTGCCTCTGACAGGAGTGATTCAACTGCTGCCACTCCAGCTTTGGATCACAAGGGACAAGGTCTCTTGTCTTGCTTTCCTGTGTTTTCATTCAGATATTTGTGGTGAGCTGCTTCAGTTCACTTACAGGTCAGAAGAATGCTAGTGAAAGAGAAGTGAAAAGAGAGATGATAGTGCCCCTTTCAAAAGTAGTACTAGATTGATTTGTGTAACTGGTTTCAGACTTCCAGCCTCCTCAAAATTGAACTTTCTAAGCATAAGCTTATTTTGAAGTGGGCCATACGTGACTGACATGGTAAAAGAAGTACAAATCCTTTCCATATCTTTTTATCCTTTTTCAGTTTGTGTGCTTAAGGAGTGGTTTTAATACAGAACACAGTTATGGAAAACCACTGAGATACAAATTTGTGGCAGGAGAGTTAAGGATTATACGCTGCATCTCAAAGAGGGCTGCTAAAGGAAACATGAAGAATAATGTTGCCATGAGAGTTTCCAGTTGAGAACATCCTTCATTGCACAAGAAGGGCAAGAAGCAATGGCAGGCTTATCAAAGGCTTTGCTTTATTTGTTTAGTTTATTTTTGCTTGGTAAACTTTTGTTTCTCAGGGCACAGCTTAAATTGGCACGGAAAAAATGTAAGGATTGTATCAGCACATAAAGATTGATAACTTCTAACAAAAAAAATCCCAACATCCCTCTATCTAAACTTTCATGACTGTGGTCTGGCAGGAATTGGACAACTATGTTAGTGGTTTGTGTATCATTTCAGAGTTGTTGGGTTGCAGAAGTCAGTGGGTTGTGGGGTGCTGGAGGACAGGCCTTAGTTGGTCTGCAGCACTCCACCTGTTGGCCAGCCCCAGAGCTGGCTTCCTCAGCAGGCAAACTCCCTGTGGAAACTGGGAACCTGCAATTTTGATGAGAGCTACTGGGAGAAACTGATATCCCTAACTGCTTAAAATGGTGCCTGGAGAATGAGTGAAGAAGGGGAACACTGGGAGACTCTCTGTTTCGACTTCCTGTAAAGCAGACAGTATAAAGGGAGATGTTTGTTCACCTGGATTCTAAACTGCAGGTATTGACTGGGCTCCCAAGAGCGATCGCATTGTAACGTGCGGCGCAGACCGTAACGCCTACGTCTGGAGTCAGAAGGACGGCGTGTGGAAGCCAACCCTCGTCATCCTCAGGATCAATCGTGCAGCCACCTTTGTCAAATGGTCTCCCTTGGAGAACAAATTTGCTGTGGGAAGTGGAGCTCGACTGATATCCGTGTGCTACTTCGAATCTGAAAACGACTGGTGAGATGTTTGATTTCTATTTCAGCCTGGAAGGTCTGCATGGGAAAGCTGAAGCTTGGCATTGAATTTAAGTAATTAGCTGGTAACTAGGTTACTATTTTATTCCCAAAATCTCCAGCAGATGTAGAGGGATAGGCCTTGTTGGTTCTTTCATGGAATTTTTTCCGTCTTGGGGAAGAGTTCTCTCTTAAATCTCTTGGGGAAGAGTTCTTTCTTTACCTTGGCATAGCACCTAAGGCCTTTGACTTAGCATATTCTCAGGTTATCATCTCGGTGTGGGTGTGTACCAGCTGACTGCCATAAACCTACAATGCTTTTCTAAAAGTGCAAGATTTTCTGCAGAGTAAAAATTCCTTTACCACAGCTGTATGATTGAAAAAATAAAATGTTCCTTTCCCCTCCTCCTTCTAGAAAGAATGAAGAAACCCTGACTCAAGTCTTTCTTCCATATAGATTATTTTGGGCCATTTCTTGTCATTAAAGTCTCTCTTATCTCCAAGGTGGTCTATTGGAAGATGTTTGGGCTTGTCATCTACCTGTTCCGTATTCTGTTGCAAAGTTCTTCACAGTTGATGGATTTTGGATAGGACTATCAAAAATATTTCCACCATTAACACTTTTCTCTCTTTGGCATCTGAGTGCTTCTGACCTATGTCTATGTTTGTAGCTGTCATCTATAGGTGAAATCAGTATGTTAAGTAACCAGTTCTGGGCTCCCTGGTATAAAAAGGACAGGGATCTCCTGGAGAGAGTCCAGAGAAGGGCTATGGAGATGCTGAAGGGCCTGGAACATCTATCCTATGAGGAAAGGCTGAGAGAGCTGGGGCTGTTCAGCCTGGAGAAAAGAAGACTGAGGGGGGACCTGATCAATGTTTATCAATATCTTAAGTATGGGGTGCAGGGGGAATTGGCCAGCCCCTTTTCAGTGTCTGTGGAGACAGGACAAGGGGCAATGGCTGCAAATTGGAGCATAGGAAGTTCCACACCAACATGGGGAGGAACTTTTCCCCAGTGAGGGTGAGGGAGCCCTGGGACAGGCTGCCCAGGGGGTGTGGAGTCTCCTTCTCTGGAGAGATTCCAGACCCATCTGGACACCGACCTGTGCAGTATGAGCTGGGGAGCTGCTTTGGCAGGGGGGTTGGACCCCAGGAGCTCTCGAGGTCCCTTCCAACCCCTGCAGCTCTGTGATTCTGTGATTACTTTAGGTTGCATAAACATGCCTAAGAACTGAGTGTCTGTGCCCACCATTCTGTGTGGAGATGATAAACAATGAGACCATTTAAAAATACATTTTAAGTACTGTTTTGGACTTCTACACTTTCCGACATGTTCAGTTATTAACATTTTCTTTGCCTCACTTGTCTGTGGAAGAATCAAAACCCCAAATGTGGAAGACAAGCAATTTAATGCAATCTTTAAAACTGCTTGTGCCTAAATTCAAAGAAAAGGCACCATCATCCCAAAGGCCATCAAATGAATAATAAATTTAATTAATACTTTGTAAGTAGTTTGAACAGACCAAATATGCTGGGATTTTTAGGCTAATATTGATGCATTGAACATCAGGACCACTTGATGTTGAACCTCAACTGATTGAGATGTGTTGTCTCATTGGCAGTTCACCCATTTACATTTTGCCTTCTGTAGTTACTGTGTTATTAAACAGTAGAAAAGTTGATAAGTATGAGGTGATGATTGTAAAACTCATTGGAAGGAGTTGGAGGGAAAGTATAAAAGTGTAAAATAACAGTGTTTCTTACCCCAATACCATCATCAAAGCTGAACTCTTGCTCATAAGATATAAGGGACCATAGAATTACTGTGCAAAATTCACATTAAGGGGTTCAGTCCAATGCATTACAAAAATGAGTTAAAAGGGCAGTAGGATTTAGGTGAAGAGATGTATATTTAATGTGAATTTGTTTATAATCTTTAAAATTTTAATTAAGAGAACCATATCAATTTCACAAACAGCACAAGGCAATAGGAAGGAATTGGGTAGAATGTGAGTTTTATTGCAAGAGTGATTTGTTTAGTCACTGGCAAAGGGTGATTGTTTTGAGGAGTATTTCATGGATTTGGGGGTGTCTGGTAAGATATTTTCATACAAACTTTCTCCCTCTCTTCATGTAGGTGGGTGAGCAAGCACATTAAAAAGCCCATTCGTTCCACTGTCCTGAGCCTGGACTGGCACCCTAACAATGTTCTGCTGGCTGCTGGATCCTGTGACTTCAAGTGCAGGTGAGAGGAAATAAAACACCTGTAAATCAGTTTGGATTACTGGTTCGAGTTAGTAGCACGAGCATGTTGATTGTGTGTCTGCTACCAGAGCAGAAGACAACATACTGTTGTCACCAAAATAACCTATCCAGCTTGGTAGACTTTTTGGCTTTGGTGCTACTAGAGGCAGACTTCAGACTACTAACATGTGTCTGTTGAGGGAAACATCTGGATTGAGTGAACTAGTGGGTTTCTTTACTAGGAGTACCTGGATGTATGACCAGTCAGCACTGAGCCCTGAGATCTAGTTATTAGTCTGAAATTATACTACCAGGAGCTGTCTTGTAGTAAAACAGCCCTGCTAGTTAGTTTTTGAGTTTAAACAGTGGTGTGCTGGTGCTGCAGTTCCAAAATCAGGGTAACTCAGCACTTCCAAATGGGGTATCTCAGCTTTTGCTTCCCTTTGTCCCTCGCCCCTTCGCCTGCGGTAGCCTCAGTGTTTTTGCAGCCCTGTGGTGAGCAGAGTGAAGGAATCCATCCTCAAACTCAGTGAAACATTTCTGAAGAACATTAAGAGGCTGTTAAAGGCAGGTTGGCACGTGAGATGGATGGGGTGTTCTTTCAACCTGACTGTGAAATGACACCACGAGGGACAGGTCCTGCAAGGGCTCTGTGCTGAGTGATTGGGGTCACTGCAGTGGAGCCTGCACGGGGCACTGTCTGCAGAGTGGTTGGCTTTAATTCATATTTTACTTAATCACTCATACCTTGAGTAATACTCAGAGCTTTATTTCTTAAATTCTTTATGTAATGGGACAATTTTTAAGCTTCAAAATGTGTACTAAAAATGGCTAAGAAGGTGTGGGAGGGGGAGGTGGGACTGACTATTACGTTCCTTATTTCAGAATGAAACCCATGCATCTAAATTCTTTCCTTTGATAACTTTTTTATGTAAGGAGAGATGTTAAGTGGAAGCTGGGAAGAAGATAGTTATCTTCCTTTCCTGCCTTATCTCCAGTTTTAATTAGATAGACAAAATGTGTTCTCTTCCTTTCACAAAAAGTGTGATGTAAAACTTAATTCATCTTCCAGAAGCAGCTGCTTTTCACATGTGGAAATGTTTTCATGTGCATTCATAAAGCGTCCTGGCACTTTGACATAGGTCACCTGATAAATAAATACACATAAATACACACACACACATATATGTATAAAATTATTTTTGGAGGGAAAGAAAGTGAAGGTGTGGTTCAGTCAGTTTCCTAGGAGCATTCTTTAGAAGACTTGCTCAGTCTTCTGTTGCCCATCAGAAAACTCAGTCTGTCCTGAATCCTATTTCTCTGAAAATTGAGTATATTTTAAAAATAACCAACTAACAACCCCCCCCCCCCCCCAAAACCCAACAATCAACCAAACAAAAATAAACCCAAGCAAAAACACCCAACAAAAAACCCAGATACTGGTTTAAAACATAGGGAATACTTCCTGTCTCCCTTAACATTGTCCCTTAGGATGAATCATTCTGTAATTTTGCTGGGTTTATCATGGAAATCTCCATATAGATTAAAGAAAGTAAGAGTAATGGAGATTGGTACTGGGTTTATGTTTGTATTTCTTCCCTCAAACCATGGAAGTATGTTCTCTTTGGTAAATGATGAATATAGCTCTCTAGAATTCCAGTTCTAGGGAATGTTCATTTACATATTAAATGTAATAAAGCTATCAGGGCTGAAGTATGCATCTGTTCTGATAGGTGGTTCTGAAGCAAATTATTAAATGGATCAGCCAGAGCCACTGCCAACTAATAAGCAGCTAAATGTGAGACATTTTGGAAAAAGAATGGAGGGCAGAGGAAGCTCCAAGTTGATAGGTATTCAGCAGAGGGGTTTTGGTAGCTGGCCTAGATGAGCTTCTCTTACATTTGTCTTTAGAAATATATATATATATATATATCTAACAGCACCACATAGGTGTGAATTTTATATTCTTGCTGGAACAATGTTGCTGAGGGAATGAAAGTCATTTCCCAATGTTCTTTGAAGGCTGGGGCCTTCAAGCTGAGATGAATTTGGTTTTAAAAGAGAAGGAGAGTTTAGTAAGGGAAATTACTTACTTTTTTTTTTTTTAGCTGTTATCTTCAAGGTCTTTCACTACTTAGGAATTTTTCTGCTCTGTGTCAAAGGCTGTTGCTTTAAACATCTTGCCCTATTTCCATATATTAAGAGAACTGCCCTTTCAGATGTCTCTATAAAATTAAGTTTGTTGGAGGATTACCATTAGATTATATTTAAACTGATAGAGCTGAATATAAATTTGTGCTTAATTCCCTGAAAGTCTATACCTAATATAGCTGCAGTTAAACCCTTCTTGTTCCAAATGATCAGCTTGATTTGAATAAGCTGAATATAGGTACCTTTTGAAGTGCATACCCCACACATTTCAAAATCAGGGAGAGGGGAAGCAGAGTTTCCTTAAACTCACCCTAAAATAATTCCCTGTTTGTGTTTGATTGCAACCATGACCATTTGATTGTGCCTTTTTTGTTTCTACTGGAACCCTGCTTTGGTAGTAGTATGGTGTAGCTCACTCTCTCCTCCTGTTCAATGGACTCTAATCCTATGCTTGTGACGTCCCAGGAACTTCCATGGTAACAGTCAAGAACACCATATTGTGGCATGTCTGAATCATGCAGAAGGAATTTGATGAAAGGGGGAGGCTTTCTATTTAAACATATCTTAAAAATTGGAGTGCTGGGGAAAAAAAAACAACCCTATAAAAACGCCCTGGTATTTCAGGGTTTTAAGGCATTCTTTCAGGAATGAGCCAGGATAAGGTGGCTCAGAGCTCTGGTGTTTGAACAGCATTAACAGCATTTTTCTTTCTTTGAAATGGTGCTTAAAAAGTGAATGTTCTTAAAAAGTGGGTAATTTTGTAGGTGTTTGTATCAGCTTCTAATTACACAGTGCGATTCGTGGGTTTTCTCTAACTGAAGAATCGACTCTCAGAGTTATTAGCACCACAAAAAGGATGAAAGGGGAACCTGAGAGCAGTGGGAAATGCAGTGATAATGTACATTTTTTGTGCCATCTTCTGGAAAAAAAGGAGAGAGATACAAGACATGGCATTTATGAGACACCTGTATGCGTTACATCCTTTGTTCTCTACCTTTCTCTCTGTACATGGAAGCTTCCCAGCCACCAGCAGCTTGTTTTTTAAAGATACTGTAGCATTTTATTATGGTAGAATTAGAATGCATCCCCTTGTTTCCAATGTGAAATATGTATGCAGCTCCCAGGAGGGGGGTTCTTTTTTAACTGTCTTTGTTCATGCTGAAATCTTTTCTTTGCAGGGTGTTTTCTGCATACATTAAGGAAGTGGATGAAAAACCAGCCAGTACACCATGGGGCTCCAAAATGCCTTTTGGGCAGCTGATGTCAGAATTTGGGGGTGCTGGAAGCGGCGGATGGGTGCACAGTGTCAGTTTTTCTGCCAGCGGTAACCGCCTCGCCTGGGTCAGTCATGACAGCACCGTGTCAGTTGCTGATGCCTCAAAGAACATGATGTAAGTGGTAGCTCTTCCTGCTAGGCATTAGCTGTTTGGTGTTAGGAAGGAGCTGTGTGTAGAACGTTGTGCTTGCCAGCGGCAAGAGGGAAGGTGTGATGGGTGTTTCTAGTTTTGACAGTTTTATTGTAGGTTCCAGGAGTCTCTTTGAGGTGTCTGTAATATAATGAGGTAGATTCTTTGAATTTTAGAATATATAATTTAAATTTCTTATAGGATGACTTCTCAGAGGGGTACTGCCATTTACTTGGGGGGGGGGCATTTGAAAAAAACCATAGAATCATAGAATGGCAAGGGTTGGAAGGGACCCCAAGGATCATACAGCTCCAGCCCCCCTGCAACAGGCAGGGACACCAACCTCAGGCCTGGAGCTACACAAGGTTACTCAGGGCCCCATCCAACCTGGCCTTGAACACCCCCAGGGACGGGGCATCCACTACTTCTCTGGGCAGCCTGTTCCAGCCCCTCACCACTCTCTCTGTAAAAAACTTCCCCCTAATATCCAATCTAACCCTTCCCTCCTTTAGCTTTAATCCATCCCCCTTGTCCTGCCATTGTCTGTCCTTTGAAAAAGTCGATTCCCC
Source organism: Laterallus jamaicensis coturniculus (assembly GCA_022605575.1). Lineage (NCBI taxonomy): Eukaryota > Metazoa > Chordata > Aves > Gruiformes > Rallidae > Laterallus > Laterallus jamaicensis. The sequence goes on along the minus strand of JAKCOX010000020.1, from coordinate 9,391,398 downwards.
TCCTGTTTCTCTGCTCCCTTCAGGTACCGGCAGGCTGCAATGAGGTCCCCCCGCAGCCTTCTCTTCTCCAGGCTGAACCAGCCCAGCTCCCTCAGCCTCTCCTTGTAGGGCAGCTGCTCCAGCCCTCTGAGTATCTTTGTGGCTCCTCTGACCCCTCTCCAACAGTTCTACATCTTTCTTGTATTGGGGGCCCCAGATCCATTCTATACTATTGTTTGGGGAAAGTATTTCCTTGTAAATGAATCCAAGAGTCCTGCAGAAACACACTCGCTCCCTAACTCTTCAGACCCCATCCCCAACTGGAAGATTAAATTGAAGCATTTTTTGGGTGTATTCTTTATAAACTCTTGCTGCTGTTTGCATGTGATGCTGGGTTGTTTCAGTGTTTCACCTGGGAAACTTCATGTTTGTTACAGATTTTCCAGGACACTTTTGTTAGGTTAAAGTTTTATGACAAATTACAGCCTTCTGGTGTCGCCCAAGACAACTGAGCTTCACTGACTTCCCAGTAATCCTTGTGTGGGAGTGGTCTCTTTGTTGTTGCTGTTGGAGCCAAAGGTGAGAGGTTGCAATGAAGTCCTCTTAACAAATGTTCTTGTGTTCAGGGTTTCGCAGCTGAAAACAGAGTTCCTCCCACTCCTGAGTGTGTCGTTTGTCTCCGAGAACAGCGTGGTGGCAGCTGTAAGTAACTATCATTTTCTCCTTGTAGAGTGGTGTAGTGGTTTGGAGAGGGGAAGCTCAGCACGGTGTGAAGTTAGGAACAAGCAAGCTCTTCCACAGCGCCTATCTCTGCACTTTAACAGCAGCAGAGAAAAGAAATAGTGGCTGTGCTGGTTGTGTTTCTTGACGTGCTTTCATGATGTGTGGTTGCAGGGCCACGACTGCTGCCCGATGCTCTTTAACTGTGATGACCGTGGCTTGCTGACCTTCGTTTCCAAACTAGACATTCCCAAACAGAGCATCCAGCGCAACATTTCCGCCATGGAACGCTTCCGGAACATGGACAAGAGAGCCACTACAGAAGATCGTAACACTACCCTGGAGACCCTGCACCAAAACAGTATAACGTGAGTGTCCTGCCCTTCCACACAGAGTTTCCCAGGATATACAGCAACCCCAGGAGAGATGGAATTCACTCTGCCAGATGGGTTTAGCTGCTATCCCCTTCCCATTTTTACCTTCCACTAACAGCTGTCTGTTAATGGAAGGGTAAAAATGGAAGGGCTATGGAGATGATGAAGGGCCTGGAACGTCTCTCCTGTGAGGAAAGGCTGAGAGAGCTGGGGCTGTTCAGCCTGGAGAGAAGACGACTGAGGGGGTACCTGATCAATGTTTATCAGTATCTTAAGTATGGGGTGCAGGGGGAATTGGCCAGCCCCTTTTCTTTGGTCAGTGGAGACAGGACAAGGGGCAACGGCTGCAAATTGGAGCCCAGGAAGTTCCACACCAACATGGGGAGGAACTTTTCCCCAGTGAGGGTGAGGGAGCCCTGGGACAGGCTGCCCAGGGGGTGTGGAGTCTCCTTCTCTGGAGAGATTCCAGCCCCGTCTGGACACCGACCTGTGCAGTATGAGCTGGGGAGCTGCTTTGGCAGGGGGGTTGGACCCCAGGAGCTCTCGAGGTCCCTTCCAACTCCTACAACTCTGTGGTTCTGTTTCTGGGACTTAGAAGCTGGCAGAGTCAATCATTAACGTGGTGTGCACGCTGTTTCTGCTTGTTTGAGTTTAATGTGTACTCTTAACTTGCACACGCTTCATCTTATCAAACATGCAGCTAGTTCACAAGAGGTTGGTACAATGTCTTGGTCTTTTGCTCTGCAAAATCCAGTCAGCCAAGTTCACCTGAGTCAGGAATTCACGTACCAGCTTCCTATTTCAGATGGTGTTTCCATCTGGATTTATTCAGCAAAGGGATTGGTTCAAGCCAATCAAGTAAAATACCCTTGCATTTAAAAAAATAATATTTGAGCCCAGAAGATGCTAACATTTCTGAAGCAATTTGTCTTTATTCAAGGAAAATGTTTAGGCTCTGGCCTAAAAAAAGCTTTCAGCATCCTTTTTCTTTCCTTATTTTTCTACAACATTGTACCAGGAACCTAGCATAAGCTCTGCTCTACTCGTGTCTCCCTTTGAGAGAGTAGGAGTTGAATTCATCCCAAATTTCCCATTTTTTTGGCTCTCTGGAATGGGTGTCTGTGTTACAGCTGTCACTCTCTGTTTTCAGCCAAGTGTCTATTTATGAGATAGACAAACGAGATTGCCGTAAATTCTGCACCACCGGCATCGATGGAGCAATGACCATCTGGGATTTCAAGGTATGCTTTCACTCCTGTGTTCATGTGCACTGGGTGTGGGGAGGGGTGGAGGTTTCTGACCTCTGGTGTCAACTTCTGGGGCTCAGCCCTTAGGTGGGTTTTACTAGCAGTAGGAAATCCAGACTGGAATATTCAAGAGTGTTAATGAGCTCTGTAAGGAAGAAAGATCCAAGATTCAGCATAACTGCAGATAGACTTTGTTGAGCAGATGGTGCTAATCCAGACTTAATTTTTTTAATGGACTTGCTCAGGGTCCCTGTAGGAATCCCACTACCTCTTCCCTTTCCCAACCTCTACCTCAGCCACAGTCAGTCTGGAACCACCAGTGGTATGACAGGACCTCTGTCTCTTCTTGCTCCCATCCCTGTGGACTCTGCTCACTGTCTTTTTGCAGCACATGGTCCTGCCTTCTCATAATTAACTACTCAAAGTTACCTCAGACAGTTAACAAACAGAGTGAGCCCTGTGCTGAAAGGCAGATGGGGTTTAGAGGAAGGGCTGGCTTTGCTGAGCACTGCCCAGCGCTGGCCTCCCCAAGCTGCTGGGAGCTATGCACTGCCTCCTCCAAAAAGAACAGCTTGTCTACATTCCATAATGCCAGGAAGTGCTGGTGGGGGCAGGAGCCATGAGGAATTGAGGTGATAGCTAAGCTGTTTCAGTGCAGTTTTGGGGAGGGGGAGTGGAATCATTGGTCTGTGTATGCCTGAGGTCAGAGTGAGTGATGGTAGTGGTCGCTGGTTCTGGAACATGAACCTCCTTTAAGGTATTCAGAGACTTTACTCTTCTTTTTTTTTCTTACCATCAGCATTCACACAGAATTCTTTAACCCAGGGTACCGTAGCAGATTGTGATTTAAAACTTTCTCTCTTTCAAGACCTTAGAGTCCTCTATCCAAGGTCTACGGATCATGTAAAGATGGATTTCCGTGATCTAGCAGGACAAACTGCTTGACAGAACGCAGCTCCCACATCTGCACAAACCCCAAAAGGGAGGAGGAAGGTGGAATGTTTGGAAACACTGAGAAAATACAGCTTGGCAGATTTTCTTTTGAATCTAAATTTGGTGAATTGTGTTGGTTTCAGAATCAGCTGTGATTGTTCTTTTTTTTTTATTATTATTTTTTTTTTGGTTGGTTGTTTCATTCCATTCTTTACCAAAGCTGCTCCTTCAGTAGTTTATTGCAGGAAGTTATGAATCACTAACTTAAAAGGGGAATTTTATGTAAATTGTCTGCTAGAAATAATAATAAGAATAATAAAAAAAAGAAAAACTGATTCTTTGTTTTGCTGCTCATTAACGGTGATAAAAAGGGGGGATGTGAAGGAAATTAACTCAGAGAGAGAGAGGGAAGGTGGGAAAGCCCTGCACTGATATTTTTATGGCCTTAAAACAGGAAGAGTTCATCTTAACTGAAAGTTTCGTAAAGTTAACAGATGAAAGTCTCCAGTTCTGCTGATCTGGGTGTGGAGACTGGGCTTCTTTCAGGGGTACTGTTCCCCAGAGGTGATGATTTCGGAGGGTGACTGATTTTGTCCTGCTGCCTCGTAGGTCTGTGTCCCTGGCATTTAGCCTGGTGCTGACAGCAAAGTCACCTGAATGCCTTTTCCTTTCTCTCTGGTGAGTGGGCCATAGTTTTCCAAAGGCCAATCACCAGCATTATTTGCAGTTACCCCTTAGGATTTGTCCTGAAGTCTCCTCCCAGTGCACTGCTTGGCGTAGGGGCTGGAAGGCAGCGGGTAGAAACCCTCACAAAAATCTGCTGAGCCAGCTCTTTGGAGGACAAATTGAAAGCAAATCACTTTTTAAGGCCTCAAAGCCACCCAGGCCTGTGTGCTGTGTTAGAGCCCAGCGCTCAGCCCATGAAACCCCCTGTTTATAATGACTGGTGGAGAAATGAAGGGCACTTCACAGAGGTACCGGCGTGGTCTGGCTTCTGTGCAGATCCTTTGTCTCCAGGTGACTCTTCTGAAGCTCAGTTCTGAGCTGCAGTAGCTCACTGAGGCATTTGCACATAACTTACTTTATTCACATGGCCGAGGTAAGATTAACTGTGCTGCTGCCTTGAGGCCAGGCTGAGCTCTGGGGGGGATTATCTGGCTCACAGCATTGCTTTACAAGGTTTTAAGGCTTCGTAATTTCTGTTGAAAATGCAGAAGTGTCTTTAAAAAAACCCCAATGACTAAATTTACCACTTCCTCAGGAACTGGAGTTGCTTCATACTCTGCTCATTTCTCAGCTCCAAGTGACTGAAGAAGGAGGATGGAGGAGAAGCTCACAAAGCTGACAGCCACTGCTCTGTGTCCCTCACAGAGCTGGATTGGTTTTGGGTGTGATGTTGGTTCTGTGTTTCCCTGGTTCCTTCACATGTCTCCCATGTTCCTCCCCTGGCAGTCAAGTGGGGCTTGGTGATTTCCTCCCCCTTCTAAGTGCATGGTAGCAGCTGTGTAACCTGCACTCCTCTCACAGTGTGAGGGTTTATTGGGTAGAACACAATGCTAACAGGTTTCAGGTGTCTTTTGGGTCAGAATCACTCCTGTTAGGGAGCAGGGGTTTGGCTTTGTTCATCTCCAGGGGTACTGCTCGATGCTGATCATTGCAGAGAGCAATGATTTTGTTTCTCTCTTCCAAGTGCAGTGGGTTATTTCCAAAAATGGATTCTAAAATACATGGTTCAGATAATATAAAAGGAAGGGGGGTGGAACCTGATGAGAGTGGAGAAAATGGATCTCCCAATTTTATGTCTTGTTCTTTTCTCAAGTAAAAGGGTCAGGGAAGGTAAAAGCCCATTTATTCAAAAAAAAACCAACAAGACTGAGGTTTGAGGCAGCTGCCCCCAGTTACTGTCTGAGAAGTGTGTGCTAGGAGCCCAAGATCAGAGCCATTTATAACAGGAAAGGACTGGGAATATCAACAACCACCATTCAAAGCAGAATTCAACTTCAAACTGCCCCGTGGGCAGAGCTCTGTGCCTCCTGTATGGCAGCAGGAGCGGGTGGCTCGCTGGGTTTCCAGGCTCTGCTCCTGGAGGATGTTCTGTGAGCCGGGGTGAAGGTAGGTGGAGGTTTTGACTCTACCGTTTCCCCAGCTCCTCCCCCATCTCTGCCACCACCAGGACATCCTCTGTCACCAGCATGAGTGAGAATTCACCAGCCACCCACAGCACTGGGCTCTGAGCACGTGCTGCTGGGTGCTGGGGCTAAAGGTGGCTCTGAAAGCCATGTTTGCAGTAAGGCTTATGGTTCCAGTCCTAATTGCAGGGTAGCTGCTGCCTGTGTGTGCTTGATGTTCTGCAGCAATTACCAGGCTGTTGGGGGCAAGGACTGGGGCTCTGTGTGGGCAGGGATGCCAGAGAGCATTTGCTGCAGCCTGCCTGGAAATCTCCCCAACCTCTAAATGTAACGAAGCCTCAGAATTGCTGCTGTTTGCCACCCCCTCTGCCCCAGCACCAAAGAAACGCCCAGCAAAAAACCATTCTGTGTGTGGGACAGTTCCCCTGGAGCCTTTCTGTGGAGGTTGCAAGATGTGCCCCATGGATGGAGAAGGATCTACCCACTTAAAGAAAAATGGGGGCAAAAGCAGGTCAAGGATTTGGTCAGACCTTGAGTCAGACCTGGTGAGGGACCCAGCCAGGCTGAGCCTTCATCCCTGATCTCTGCAGCTCTGGCTTATTCCCTGTGGGATGTTGAGTGCAGAGAAAACACAGGCAGTGTTCAAACCCAGCGTGTCTGTGGAGGCTGCTCACTGAGCTCTTAGCACAGGCTCAGAGGGGTAGCCTCAAGGCTAGAAGTGATGAGGAACCACGATGGCAGGTGAGGAACTGCTCTGCAGGCAGCACTGGGGTGATGTTCTTCTTTTTTTCCTTAATATCATCCGCTGAGTCCTGCCAGAGAAGTTAAGCTGACCTGCCTGGAAGGGATCCGACATGAAGGGATGGCAGAGGGATGGTCTCTTCTCCTGCATCCTCCCATCATGTGTGGATGAGAGCTACTGGTCTTGGTGCAGGAGGCAGTGGAAGGACACCTGGGAAGCCTGAAGCCTCCTGGTGAAGAGCAGAGGCCGAGCAGCTTGTAGCCCAAGGAGGGCCAGAGGAAACGTGCAGGCAGCAGGAAAAACTGGAAGAAGCCGCTGCTTCCCGCGGTGTGTGAGCTGCTGAGGGAGCTGCCTCCCTTCTGCTGCGTTTGGGGTGGCAGCAAAGCTGGGGGTGAGGCTGGGCGCTGCTATGGCCAAGCTGCTGCCAGAGGATGATGCACCTTGCTGCTTCTGAGAGCGGCTTTTCCCACCTGGATGGACCTGCAGAGACCTGCTTCCCTCTGGGGATCCCCACGTACGTCTGTCTGGGATCACGGCACCGCATGCGAAGGGCAGCATGGCTAACAGACTCCATGAGTGAGATGAGCAGCTGGCTTGGGGCCACCCTTATCTCCAGCTGACCCCTTTCACTTTCACTTCCAATTAATTCTGTGGCTCAGCAAGAAGTCATCGTGTCCACATTCCGGACCCTGCCCTCCCTGCGTGGGACCCCAGCGCACTGCTGTCCTGCTTCTGTGCTGCTACTCAGGGAGGGAAGGGGTGAGTGCATCCCTCTGTGTGTGGTTCTGCAGCCTGCTGGCAGCAGGGCAGCAAGAAGCTGGAGCCCATCTCTCCAGCAGGAGCAGAGCTCCAGGGAGTTCCCCGGTGTGGGGGAGAAAGGGATTAAAATTAGTTGTTCTGGAGCAGGAGGGAAGGAAGCAGAGGGGTGTCAGGCGTGGTGCTGCCGGGGTGCAGAGCACTGACTGCTGCCAGCCTGGGTGTGGGTCCCACTGGGCTCCGTGGGATGCAGGAACTGGCAGCAGCTGCTGCTTGGGTGACCAGATCCGGGCTCTGCGGGGTCCTGCCAAGCTGCCGCTCTCCCCGGCAGCAGGAGGCGATGCTGGCGCACGTCTCGCCCGAGGTGGTCTCCAACTGCAGCCAGCACCATCAGGCAGGGCCCCCCTGCTGCATCCATCCCCCCAACCCCCCCAGAACACGTTGGGAACTGGGAGGGCTGAGCAGCCCTCCCGCCGCCGGGGGTAGAGGAGAGGGAGCTCAGCTCCTTCCTCTCCACTCTCCCAGACTCATCCTTCCCCACATCCCACCGAGCAGCGGGGGCTGCCGGGAGCATCCCGGCTCGGTGGCCCCTGTCATCCACGTTGCGGTGATGGCAGAGGCCTGGCCCGCAGGCAGGCAGGGGCAGGGCGGCCGCCGAGCCGCTTTTGCGCTCCCCCAACGCCCACGTAAGGAAGTGGTTGCATTTCTCAGAGAGGAAAAGGGAAGTCGGGCTGCCTCGGCGGGGCAGCCAGCAGCTCCCGCCGCTTGCGCCAGGCTGCCGTTCGTGTCGACTGCCCAGAGTCCATGAACTAGCCCCTCGCCCAGCCCGCGCTGCCCGGCAAGGTAAGGAGCGGGGAGCCACTCCGGCGAGGAGCTGGGGCTGGCCCACGGGGGGCTGTGGCCATCGCATCCCCCGATGCTCACACCCCGCTCGAGGGGAGGCGGGGAACAACCCCCCCCCCCGGCTGGGGCTGCTTTGGGGTTCAAGGGGGGTGCAGGCAGCCCCTCACCACGCGTGGGTTTGGCTGTCACTGCATTTTGGGGTTGTTTTTTAGATTTTTCCAGCGAGTTTGAGTTTCATGCTCTTGCCAGGGGCTCGGCAGCTGCAGGGTGTCGGGAGGGGGCTCTGGTGGGGGTCCCACGGGGATTGGTGCTGGCAAGGCCAGGGCTGCCCATAACCTGTCCTCTCCTCGGGTATCTGCTGCCTCCAGCTTTCCTCTGTGTGAGGAAGAGGAGGGTCAGAGCTGCCCCTCATCTGCCCTGGGGCAGCGATGTTCCTGACAAGCCAGGGCGGCTCCTGGGGTACCCCACACCGGAGTCAGGGACGAAGGGCGGGTGTCCCCAACCTGGCTGTCAGGAGCGGGGGTGGGGGTCGACCCCCCTGCAGCCCCTGTGGGGAGCAGAGGGGCTCCCGGGGGCTCAGGAGAACCGTGCTGTCACGGCGGCTGGGGACAGCTTCACGGCGTCCCACAGCTCCCAGCAGGACCCTCCCTGTGTCCCGGCACCAGCGGGCACAGACCCACCTCCCACCACTCTGCCAGGCTCAGCAAAACCAGAACGCCGCCTCTCCTCGGCGCGCAGCTTCCTCCCCGGGACCGGGAGGAGCCCCCAGCGCTCGGCTCCTGCCAAGGTTCGGCTCTCTCCTCCGAGGATGTTTCCGAGCTGCTCGGCGCCTCGGGGCTGGCTGGGGAGATAACCGAGTCCCAGTCAGATCCCCATCCCGCCCGGCCCGCTGAAAACGCCCGTTTTCCTCCCTCCAGAGCCTCATGTTGAGCAGGGGTGTAGCCCTGGCCCCTCCAATGCTCTTCCCTTCTGGGGAAGGGGCTGCCAAACCCTCTGGGGGTCACCCCACAGCTCCCCACGGCCGGATCACGGCTCAGCCCCCGGGCGTCAGCAGGGAACTGGCCGTACCCCAGCTGCTGGGGAGGTGACACTGAAACTGCTGGGGAGAGAGGGGGGACCGCAGCTCTTGCCTCTTACGGCTTCCGCTCCCCAGCACAGCGGGTGAGCCTCATCCCGTCCCTTCAGGGCTGCTGTTAAACTGCCGAGGAGCAAGACCCTCCTCAGGAAGGAGGCTCTGGGCCTCTGAGCATCCAAACCCAATTAAAACAAAGCAAGCATCGCTGTTTGTTCAGGGTTTAGGCCAGAAAGGGCCATGGCGTGCCCTGCCTCCCATCCCTCCTCCTCGGGAGCCATTCCAGCCAGGTCCCTGTTTCTCCCAGGTCCCTGTTCCAGCCAGGTCCCTGTTTCTCCCAGGTCCCTGTTCCAGCCAGGTCCCTGCTTCTACCAGGTCCCTGCTTCTACCAGGTCCCTGTTTCTACCAGGTCCCTGTTCCAGCCAGGTCCCTGTTTCTCCCAGGTCCCTGTTCCAGCCAGGTCCCTGCTTCTACCAGGTCCCTGTTTCTACCAGGTCCCTGTTCCAGCCAGGTCCCTGCTTCTACCAGGTCCCCATTCCAGCCAGGTCCCCATTTCTGTCAGGTCCCTATTTTTGGCAGGTCCCCATTCTGAGCCAGGTCCCCATTTCAGCCAGGTCCCCGTTTCTGTCAGGTCCCCATTTGCACCAGGTCCCCGTTTCAGATGGTTTTTCCTCCTCAGCTTTGGCAGCCCCAGCAGCAGCCCGGTTTGCCAACTCATTCATTCAGTGCAGCTCTGGCTGTGGGGCTCGGGGTAGAGGCAGGGGGTGCCAGGGGCTTTGTACCCTCCTGGGGTCCCCCTGTGCTGTGTCCCAGCGGGATCAGTGGGGCTGGGCAGCTGCCTGCTGGGCCATGCCCACATCCTTGGCTGGTGGGGATGGCAGGGGTTGTGCCATGCATTGGGATTTCCCTACGTGCAAAAGGCAGGTGATGGAGCTCCATGGATTTCCTTCTCACCAGCATGAGGACAGAAGTTTGCTGGGAGGGAATTTTTTCCTTCCCCTGTACCGAATTGAGCTGCCAAAGCAAACGGGCAGCACTCAGGGAGTTCCCAAAATAGCTGAGAGGCAAACTGAGTAATCCCCATCCCTCCCGCCCTGGTGAGGTGTTTCCCTCTGTCTATGTGCCGCCCCAGCTGGGTGGGAGAGGGGCTGTGCTGCTGCTCTGAGCCCTTCCCAGTCCTGTGGCACCCAGAGGGGGCTTGCAGGAAGCTGCTCCCTCCAGAGCAGCCTGTGGGTGCTGGTGGGAGCTCAGCCAGGGGAAGAGTCCCTGGCTCACTGGGGCTGCATGTGGGCAGGGTGGGACGGGATGGGATGGGACGGGATGGGATGGGACAGGATGGGATGGGACAGGATGGAGCTCCCTCCATGGGGCTTTGGCTCTTCCTAAATGAGAGGCAGGGAAGGGCAAGTGGATCTGGCCAAGCAGGGCTGGTGAGAGCAGCCAGAAAGAAGGGGTGCTGCCCATGGTGGGCCCCCCCAGATGTGTGTGGGGCTGGAGGCACTGGCACCAGGGTCCCAGTGTGCCTGTCTGGCTCCTGCCCATCAGGCTTCACCCAGCCAGGGCAGGGTGATGGTGTGGTTTGGAAGGGATCCCCCTTCCCATCTAGCAACTGGCCACCCATGAGGCACCCAGCTGTAGGGTGCCCAGTTGTGGGGCATCCAGCTGTTGGCATCTGGCTGTGGAGACCCCCGTCTGGCACCTGGCTACAGGGTGGGTCCACCCAGACCCTCCCTCCCCTTCTTCCCCCAAGCTGGACCTGCCAGGACGCCCTTCCCTTGGGTTCTGAGCTTGGAAATCCTCAGGGAAACTCCTTCCCTGGCCAAGGGAGACACAGCGGGCTGAGATGTGGGGGTGAACCCAGTGGGAGGGAATGCTTGGTGGGGCTGGGCTGGGGGAGTCCCACTGGGGGCTCGTCCCCATGGCCAGAGCAGCGTCTCCTGACAGCCGCGGGGGTCTCGCCCCCTCCCCAGCCCGCGAGCCATGGCCTACCACAGCTTCCTGCTGGAGCCCATCAGCTGCCACGCCTGGAACAAGGACCGGACCCGTAAGTATGGCCGGGGCACCTCATCCCAAAATCCCCAGGGGCAGCACGACTGTCCCTGCTGAACATCCCTGCAGTGGGTGATGCCCCCATGGTGGGACAGAGCTGGGCTGGGGCTGGGTTTGGGAAAGCAGGTCCTGCCATGGGGGGCAGGTTTTGGGGTGGGGACAGCACGTGTCCCGCAGCCCCCTGGTCCCAGCACAGTGTCGGGCCCCGTGGCACGGTGACAGGCAGCATCGGGAGGGGCGGGCAAGGCGCGGGGCGGAGAGCGGAGCCGGGTGATTCATGGCCCATGGCATTTCCCGGCCTCGGCGCAGGGGGTGTGGGAGAGAACAAAAAGACCTTTCTCTGCTGGGCTGGAGAGCTGGGTGGGCAGGGCAGGATGGGGCCGGCCGAGAGCTGAGCACCAGCAACCCTCCCATCCCATCTCATCCTCCCAGCCCCACAGGACTACAGGCTGGGGAAGGCAGGATGCTGGGGAAGGCAGGATGCTGGGCTGTCAGGTCTGGGGGAGCTTCTGCCTTCTGTAGGGACAGTTTGTGGGAGCAAGGCCAGCTCTGGGGCAGCTTGGTGGGACCCCACCGTGCAGATGGGACTCAGTGGGGTCCCACCATGCTCTGCTGAGCCTGGAGCATGGGAAGGGGCAGGTTGATGCTGGCTGGCCCCCATCCCTCTCCCAGCCAAGCCCCTGACCCACGGTGGGGCTTTGTCCTGGCTGCTGTCACCCCACAGAGATCGCCCTCTGCCCCAACAACCATGAGGTTCACATCTACCGCAAGGATGGAGCCAAGTGGAACAAAGTCCATGAGCTGAAGGAGCACAACGGGCAAGTGACAGGTGAGTCCCAGACAACAGAGGGGACAGGGACACAGCTCACAGGTGGCCCTGCCCTAGAGCTGGTCCCCGGCTGGATGAGGGGCATACAGCAGGTAGAGGAGAGGGCACCGATCCAGCACGTTAGAAAGCACCCAGGGATGGGATGGGTGGGAAAGATGGAGTGGGGTGGAATGGGGTGAGATGGATGGGATGGGGTGGGATGGAATAGTTTTGGATGGGAGGGATGATTTAGGATGTGTGGGGATTAGAGCAAAGAGGGACTCTGGGGCAGAGACCAGCCAGAACAGCTCTGCCTTCAAACGGCCTCCAGCCCCAAGTGACCTATCCCCCTGGCTCCCTGGGCCACCATCACCCCCCCTCTGCCTTCCAGGCATCGACTGGGCCCCTGAGAGCAACCGGCTGGTGACATGTGGGACCGACCGCAACGCCTACGTCTGGACCCTGAAGGGCAACGTCTGGAAGCCCACCCTGGTCATCCTGCGGATCAACCGGGCCGCCCGCTGCGTCAAGTGGTCCCCCAAGGAGAACAAGTTTGCTGTGGGAAGTGGCTCCAGGCTCATCTCCATCTGCTACTTTGAGCAGGAGAACGACTGGTGAGGCCTCGGTGGGCCTGTCCTGCGGGAGATGGAGGGAGGGATGGAAGGGAGATGGGCTGGGAGAGGGGCTGGAGGGGGGGCAGGAAGAAAGCAGGGAGGTAGAGGAGCTGGAGGAGGGGGAGGTGGAGGAAGAGATGTGGGGAGATGGAGGGAGGTGCTCCAAAACCTTTCTGCTGGGGTTAGGACGTGCTGTCTCCATGCCCTGGCTGCTGTGGCAGGTTGGGCCCTTGGAGCCCGGATCACTCTCAGCCAGCCCACTGAACCCCTGGGGGGGTGCTGGGGGTGGTGGTGCTGCTGCTTCCCCGCTGAGCCCAGCCGCTCCGCCCGCAGGTGGGTGTGCAAGCACATCAAGAAGCCCATCCGCTCCACAGTGCTCAGCCTCGACTGGCACCCCAACAACGTCCTCCTGGCCGCCGGCTCCTGCGACTTCAAGTGCCGGTGAGGAGTGGGGGTGGGGGGGGTGAGGCAGGGGACCCTCCAAGTCTGGGTTGGGGTCCCACCCCAGTACAGCACAGAGGTGTGTGGGACAGCCCAGCGCCCAGGTGTGTCGCTGGGTCAGGCTTCACCCCTCTGGGTGCTTCTGGGAGCCAGGGCCAGGGTGCAGGGGAGATGAAGGGTTGGCTCAAGTTGCCCCAGGGACCGTTCCAGCCTTACAGCGGTGCTGGGTGCCCGATGGGATCCAGCAGGGACACTGAGGCACACAGTGGGGTGGGGATGGGGTAACTCCAGTGCAGTGCCTGGAGGATCAAGCAGAGCTCTCCTTCCCTGCCAGGATCTTCTCGGCCTACATCAAGGAGGTGGAGGAGAGGCCCAGCCCCACGCCGTGGGGCTCCAAGATGCCCTTCGGGGAGCTGATGTTCGAGTCGAGCAGCAGCTGTGGGTGGGTGCACAGCATCTGCTTCTCAGCCAGCGGCGCCCGCGTGGCCTGGGTGAGCCACGACAGCACCCTCTGCCTGGCTGATGCCAACAAGAAGATGGCGTAAGCAGGGCTGGGGGGCAGGCAGGGCTCGGGGTGGCTGGGGGGCGGGCAGGGCTCGGGGTGGCTGGGGGGCGGGCAGGGCTTGGAGTGGCTGGGGGGTGGGCAGGGCTGGGGGCGGCTGTGCTGGGTGTAGCAGGGAAGGCTGATCCCAAAACTGGTCCAGGGATGGAAGCATCTGGGTTGGGGTGGAGGTGAAAGATCAAGCAGATGTGGTCAGAGGGGGTGGGATGTCCTCTCCTTGTAGCCTTGTGGCTTCCACCTGTGTCATGAGCTGTGCTGGTCTCAACACAGAGGCTGGAGCTCGGCTCCCTGCTAACCCTGTGCTCTGCTGTCCCCTTTAGTGTCGCCTCTCTGTTCACTGAGACCCTGCCCCTCCTGGCTGTCACCTTCATCACCGAAAACAGCCTGGTAGCTGCGGTGAGTCGGGGCTGGGGACACTGGGTGGGTGCAGTGTGGGGAGCTGGTGGGAGAGCGCTGACCAGGACGTTCCCCAGGGCCACGACTGCTACCCCATGCTGTTCACCTACGATGAGAGCCAGGGTGCCCTGACCTTTGGGGGGAAGCTGGATGTCCCCAAGCAGAGCTCCCAGCGTGGCCTCACCGCCCGCGAGCGCTTCCAGAACCTGGACAAGAAAGCGAGCTCGGACACCGCCAACGCCACGCTGGACACCCTGCACAAGAACAGCATCAGGTGTGTCCTGGGGGGAGAGCGGGGGTGTGGGACAGCCTGTATCACCCTGGGTGGCTGCTTGGGGTGCTGGTCCCTGAGCATCCTCTGGCTGTGCTGCTGTCTGGCCCAGGAGCATCCCCCTAGTATCCCTGGGCATCCCTGCATGTGGGTGGAGGAGATGAAGGGATCCATCCCCAGGAGCTGTGACAGTCCTGGAGCATCCCTGAGCATCTCTGGGTGTCCCTGACCATCCCTGGATACGCCTGGATATTCCTGCATATTCCTGGGTATCCCTGGGCATCCCTGCACAGGGGTGGGGGAGATGGAGTCCAGCCCTGGGAGCTGTGAGCTGGGACAACCCTGGAGCATCCCTGGAGTATCTCTGCACATAGTGGGTGGAGGGGGGTGGGAGGAGGAGATGAAGGGGTCCCTCCCCACCCCCATCCACTGATGACCTTGGCTCTGAGGACTTGGGGGGCCGGGGCTGACTCCTGTACCCCTCTTTGTGCCCCACAGCCAGATCTCGGTGCTGGCAGGTGGGAAGGCCAACTGCTCTCAGTTCTGCACCACGGGGATGGACGGTGGCATGAGCATCTGGGACGTCAAGGTGAGGTGCCCCCACCGTGTCTCTCCACGCTGGGACCACCCAGCTCTGAGCCCTCATTAGCCACAGCATTAATTGCAGTCCCTCACCCCACTGCTGTGCAGCTCTTTGCTGCAGTGGTGGGGCTCATCCTGCCCACGGGCCCCACAGTTCCTGGGTGGGGGAGACCCTTGGGTGGCAATTTCAGCTCACTGTCAGGGTATGGTTGAAGCCAGCCTCATGCAGCGACCTGGCCCCCTCTCCTGGCTTTGGCTTTGCCCACATGGCTTGAAAAATGAGCCAAAACAGGACAAAATTGGGAGCTCCTTCCCCATGGGGACAGGTTGGCACCCCAGAGAACAGCTGCCCCCAACCTGTGCCCCCTTTTCAGCTCCCCAAGCACCCCCATTTGCCTTAGAAAGCCAAAAAGCCGATGCTGAGCGACCTCTCACAGAATCCCAGAGTTGTAGGGGTTGGAAGGGACCTGGTTGGATCATGGGGTCCAACCCCCCTGCCAAAGCAGCTCCCCAGCTCATACTGCACAGGTTGGCATCCAGATGGGTCTGGAATCTCTCCAGAGAAGGAGATTCCACACCCCCTGGGCAGCCTGTCCCAGGGCTCCCTCACCCTCACTGGGGAAAAGTTCCTCCCCATGTTGGTGTGGAACTTCCTGTGCTCCAATCTGCAGCCATTGCCCCTTGTCCTGTCCCCACTGACCAAAGAAAAGGGGCTGGCCAATTCCCCCTGCACCCCATACTTAAGATATTGATAAACATTGATCAGGTCCCCCCTCAGACTTCTTCTCTCCAGGCTGAACAGCCCCAGCTCTCTCAGCCTTTCCTCACAGGATAGATGCTCCAGGCCCTTCATCATCTCCATAGCCCTTCTCTGGACTCTCTCCAGGAGATCCCTGTCCTTTTTATCCCAGGGAGCCCAGCACTGGACACAACACTCCAGTTTCATACTGGAGTACTCACACATACTCTCGTTTCATTCTAGAGCTTGGAGTCAGCGCTGAAGGATCTCAAGATTAAATGAAGGCCCCACCCAGGAAGAACATCCCAGCTGCCAGCCCAGCCCTGCTAACGCTGTGCCTGCCTGCTTCCCCCAGCCCCCTGCCCCACGCCAGCTGGCCACGATGCCACCAGCGCGCTGCCCCGGCTGCCAGCCAGCCCCACAAAGAAAGGAGATTCCTCTGCCACCCGCTGCTGGTCAGACATCGCTTCAGGAATAAAAGAGCAAAGGAAGGGTTTTCCTCTGTAAATCCAGGGGGTTTGTCTTTTCCTTGCTTTGTTTTTTTAAAACCAAGTTCCATGTGAACACAGCCTGGCCACCGTGCTGCACCTCCCCAAGCAGGGTCACCTCCTTTCCACCACCAAGCCTGAGGATGGATCAGGACTGTGGGGATAAGGGGAACGTCACCTCCCTGCTCTCTGCTTCAGCACGGGTTCATCCCAGGATTGGGATCAGTGCAAAGTAGGGGAGAGGTGGCAAAGGGAGAGGTGGCAAAGGGAGAGGAGACAAGGGGAGAGGTGGCAAAGGGAGAGGTGGCAAAGGGAGAGGTGGCAAGGGGAGAGGAGACAAGGGGAGAGGTGGCAAAGGGAGAGGTGGCAAAGGGAGAGGTGGCAAGGGGAGAGGAGACAAGGGGAGAGGTGGCAAGGGGAGAGGAGACAAGGGGAGAGGTGGCAATGGGAGAGGTGGCAAGGGGAGAGGTGGCAAGGGGAGAGGTGGCAAGGGGAGCACTCCTGGCATCGAGCTCCTTCCCAGACACAAGTCAAGGCCTGGCAGGCTGCAATCCCAGGCCCTGGGAGCCAGCTCTGGAACCTTGGGCTGCTGAACCGTTCCTGCCCCTTGGCAGCTGGCTTGACCCGAGCGCCTCCGACTTCCACCTTCCTCACCTCTAGGTATGAGCAGCTGCACTGGGAGGCTGCAGCTGCTCCCAGAAGGGCTGAGGAGCCTTTGGAGTAGCTCTAAGCAAGCAGATGCATCTTCCCATGCTTCAGAGTAGGGTTGAACTGTGTGGTAAACACCACAGGCTCCATCCACCTCCCAGCACTCCCAGGCCCCCACCACTCCCCATGCCCTGTCCCCACCATAGCAGTTCTTCCCCGCTCGGAGCTGACAGCAAGGGCTCAGCTCTTGGAACTGCTGCCTGTGGAGCTCCCTCAAGTTATCTCCTGTCCCAAATCCCATCTGGGGGCACATGTAGCACAGGGAAGAAGAGCTCCAGGGTTTGTGTCTCCATCCAGAGGTGACCAGGCTTCCAGCAGGAGGGAAGTGAGATGCCCTCCCAGGTTGTGAAGTGCCAGCAGCCCAGCCGAGCGTTACAAGAACAAATCACAACGGTTGTCATCCTGAGAACCATTTCTGTGACTGTCACCTCTCTGCTGGTGGCACCAAGAGCTTCTGGCTCAGCTCTCAGGCTGAATCTCCTCCAGCCTTTGCTGAGCAGGTCTGGGAAGTGCCAGCATGCCCAGCCCAGGCTGAGAGCAGGACTCCTCAGCCAGCCTGGGGCACAGCGATTTAGAGCATCCCCTGCTCCAGCAGCCCTACACTGTGAGTGGGAGTGTGACAGGGGTGACAGTTTCAGGACCTTCCTTCCCACACAGTGACTAGGTCAGGCAGCAGCCTGAGGGGAACCGTTTTCTGTGGGTAACCAGATTGCACAAGGCGTCTGCCAGGCAGCCAGGAAAGCTCTGTGCCTTCAGGCTGCATCTGCTGACTGAGGGAGCTCCTGAGCCTCCCAGCCAAATGTCACACCACAAACACAGAGAAACCAAAGTGGAAGAAGTCACCACATCACCAGACTGCTACCACACCTTGGCAGCAGCAGCCCCTCTGCTCCTGTTCACACACACACACACATGACCAGGACAGAGTGGTTATGATAATTTAAATTTTAATCAGCCAAATATACAAGTTTTGCTGTTGTTGGTTTTTAAACTTTATCAAGTTTTTGGGGTGTTTTCTTCTATCTGGGTCTGATACAATTAATGTTGGGGTTGGTTTCTGTTTCCTTTAAACAAAGGATGATGTGGTTAAAAACTGGCACTATCCCTAAGAAGGAGGAGGAAAAAAAAAAATGAAGAGGAGGGAAAAGGGGAGACTGGCTGCAAGAGAGGAGGGATGGACCAGGAAGGAGTGGCACTCCAGGTGTCCATGAAGTCAAGCTCCTGATTATACTGCAGGACCCTGCAGCAAAATTTGATGGGCCACCTGCCCAAAAAGATTCCTAGGAGACATTATCCCATGGGCTTTCACTAGCAAGCCCAAGTTCCCCACCCCACAATGACCCCACCATCTATTGTCTCATAATCTAACATGTGAAGCGCCTCCCCTCCCGCCCTGCCCCTTTGCCTATGAGTTTTTAATCCTAAAAACAGCAAAAAACATTCAGGTTTCCAAACTGGTTACAGAGAATTGCTGCTCAGCACAGTTCTGCACCCAAGAGAGCAGCTGCCCCTAACCCCAAATGGAAAATTCTGTGCCAGGATGAGGACAAACACATCGTCGGTGTCTCTTGGAGGTGGAGGTGCGGCGGTGCCGCAGTACACCCTGCGTGACATCGATGGTATGCAACGCCACAGAGCTCCTGGCAGGCACCAGGCACAGGTCCCTGGTGTCTCCTCCTCTTGCATGTATCCTGTGCTTACTTGTTAAGGGATAGTGACTGCAGTCTTTTACCTGCCATGGCTGCTTCGTCTTTCGCTGCGGAGGGGGGGAAAACAAGGGAGGTTTCATCACTTCACAGTGCATGTGAGGAGAAGGTGGAGGTTTGACAGCCCCAGGGATCTGAGCGCTGCTAGGCAAGCAGAGTGAGGCCAGGGGAAAGCATGTGACCCACCCTGCCAACCCCAAGTAGGTGCCTTCCAGAGTTTAGGGGGGGGAGCAGGGAGAGGAGGGCTGTGAGTTTGCTGCTGGGGAGTTTGAGTCCCCAGCAGGTGAAGCAGATAAATAACATGCAGCAAATGGGAGCAGCACTGGTGTGAGGACAAGATGGGTATCAGGGGCGACTCCCTCCTCTCTCTCCCTGCTCAGACACCCTAGAGCTTTCTAAAGCATTAGAAGAATGAAGCAGCTGAACCTGGTTTTGATGAGAGAAGTTGTAATGACACTGAGCGACACCATGCAGTCTCAGGAGATGAGGGATTACCGTGTGTGACAGGAGAAATCACACCTCTTGGCAGCAGAGCCATTGCAAAAAGAAGTAAGATATGATTAATTACTCTCTAACCTTTTCTTTCTTCTTCTTTCTTTCTGGCAGCTTCTTCCCTTTGCTTCCGAATGATGGCTAGTCGGGCGAGATCTGCCTTGGCTTGCTCTGTCTTACCAGCTAGGTGCATTTTCATGTATCTCTCTTTTGCCTTTTGTTTCTCTATTTCCTCTCTGTTTGAGCAAAACACACCAGTCACCAGAGCATCCCAAGGAGCACATGGGTACAGGCAGCACAGGGGAGGCTTTCTCATTGGGAAGGATGGCCAGGACAGGGAAGGAATGCCCACAGAGACTGGGGCATTCATCTGTTGCAGGGTTTGAAGAGGGGTGATGAGATAGATTGTTAATCTAAATCAGGACACTGCCACACAAGGAGGTCAGGAGGAACTTTTTCCCAGTGAGGGTGACAGAGCCCTGGGACAGGCTGCCCAGGGGGTGTGGAGTCTCCTTCTCTGGAGATATTCAAGACCCATCTGGACACTGACCTGTGCAGTATGAGCTGGGGAGCTGCTTTGGCAGGGGGGTTGGACCCCAGGAGCTCTGGAGGTCCCTTCCAACCCCTGCAGCTCTGTGATTTTGTGAATCAGGCCCAGACTGCACAGCACCTTGAGTTGTTTTTTCCCAGCCTCACCCTCAAAGGTGTACTTTTGCTGGAGCAATCTGTCCCAAATAAGCAAGCTCACATGCTCTGAACTTCTCCTCTGCTAAATGAAACCAGAAGATTAAACTTGGGTTTTCATCTTACAAATCGGCTCAGAGCAAAATGTCACCGTGACCCTGGGACTCTGGGAACGGGCTCCCTGTCACCAGAGCACCTTCTGCAGGAAGATTAAAGCAGACCCCAAAGTAACCTCTGCTTAATGGGTTTCAGTTACTTCTGGCTTTGGGCATAAAGCTCCAGGGAAGGAACAGTCGACGTTCACTTCGCAGCAGCAAACTTCACCCTCTCAGCGCGCCCGGCCAAGCCGCCGGGCTCCAGGCTGGTGTCGCTATTTCCAGAGCACAGACAACTGCTGTGAAGTTTGCAAGGAAAGACATTTCAAATCCTGCCAGGTGAGAGCAACAGATCTAAAGGGCTTCCCAGCAACACCTAGGGACACAGAGCAGGGCAAAACCTCCCCTCTGCCAGATGGAATTCCAGGAATCCCCAGCTCCTGCCGAGGCAGTGGGGAATCACAGTCACAGAGCTGTAGGGGATGGAAGGGACCTTGAGAGCTCCTGGGGTCCAACCCCCCTGCCAAAGCAGCTCCCCAGCTCATACTGCACAGACAGGCATCCAGATGGGTCTTGAATATCTCCAGAGAAGGAGACTCCACCACCTCCCTGGGCAGCCTGTCCCAGGGCTCCCTCACCCTCACTGGGGAAAAGTTCCTCCCCATGTTGGTGTGGAACTTCTGTGCTCCAATTTGCAGCCATTGCCCCTTGTCCTGTCCCCACAGACACTGAAAAGGGGCTGGCCAATTCCCCCTGCACCCCAGACTTAAGATATTGATAAACACTGATCAGGTCCCCCCTCAGTCTTCTTCTCTCCAGGCTGAACAGCCCCAGCTCTCTCAGCCTTTCCTCACAGGATAGATGCTCCAGGCCCTTCATCATCTTCATAGCCCTTCTCTGGACTCTCTCCAGGAGATCCCTGTCCTTTTTATCCAGGGAGCCCAGAACTGGACACAACACTCCAGGTGGGGCCTGACCAGAGCAGAGCAGAGGGGGAGGATCCCCTCCTGTGACCTGCTGCCCACACTCCTCCTGATGCCCCCCAGGATCCCATTGTCTCTCCCAGCCCCAGGGCACTCACCGCTCCCGTCGGGAGAGTTCCTTCGGTCCATCCAGGTCCAGCTGAGTGACTTTTTTGGTTGTCTGAAGGACACGGTTGGGATTCTCTATGTCTATCAACCCTTCCACTCCTTTGCGCTTTTGCTGCAGGGTGAGGAACAAGAGGAGGGTTGAGAGGCTCCCCCCTTCCCCACGCCGCCCCGCCAGAGCTCCCGTGCTCTGCACACACCCCGAGAGCAGGATGAGAGATGTTCTCACCTCTACCAGGTGGCCAAACCACTCAGGAGCCAAGAGTTGCACTACCAGGCACCTTCAGCCTGTTTTGAAACTGCCTTTGTGTATTTCCCTTACAAAGCTACACAGGTTTTCATTCTGAGGGCTAAATTCAATCAAGTAAAGGGGTTTTTAGTGCCTTCCATAAAGAACTGACTGCAGGTAGCTCTTGAAGAGAACCTGGAGTCAAGAGGGTGCATCTTGCCCCTGCTCCAAAAATCTGGGTGGTGCAAATGCATTCCCTGCCCTGAGAATTACAGTACCTGATAATCCTCATCATCTTCATCACTTTCATCTGAATCTAAAGACTTCTTCTCCTTTTTGGGGTCTCCTGTTGCTCCTTCACCTCCTTCTTCTTGCTCCTCTTCTTCCTACAAAATCCCAGGAAATTAAGAGAAAATCTGTGTTGGGCAAAATCCCAAATCCAACAGTGAGATCATTTTGGGGGGGACTAGAGAGAGCTCTGAGAGCATCACTGTTCTTGACACCTTTGGACACCAGAGCTGTGCTGCTGTCAGAAAACAAGAGCTGAACACATCACCTGTGCTGGCAGGTCACCCCTAAACAGCTCTGCTGCTCTCTCTGTGTAACAGGCCAGGAAATTCTGGTACAAGTCAGAACCAGCACTTTTCTTTTTCCCAAATGAAAGATCACCAAGAGACATTCTGGCCTGGGTTTCCAGCACACTGTATCCCAGGGATTGGAAACCACATGGATGCATTGCAGAGCTGGATCACATCCTAGATCTAAGTGGAAAAAAAATCCCACCCTAGAGAAGAGCAAGTTGACAAGCATCAACCAGGACATTGTTATCCCAGTAATCACAACCTTTTCAGCACAGCTTTTACCAGCCAGAGGTCTAGGAATGATTTTGTAATTAATTAGAAGAACCAACATGGGTGTGAATAGCTTGCTTTACTGTTGCCCAGGGTTCCTCAGCAGAGCACAGTGGATGAGCTACAGGCAAGCAGAGGAGTAACTCTGTTGTTTGTTATAAGCTTTCCCTAAGGGAACAGTGATAGATGTAACTGTCACCATGCAGCATGGATTATCATGGAAGGGAAAGATGGAATCCTTCTCAGAGAGGGGTTCTCTGTTTGGATTGAAACAAGACAGACATTTCAGTGAGGTCCTGCTTGTTCTCTTCCATTTCCAGTTGGTATTACCAACTGGGAAGCAGTGAATGCTT
This sequence comes from Laterallus jamaicensis coturniculus, assembly GCA_022605575.1. NCBI lineage: Eukaryota > Metazoa > Chordata > Aves > Gruiformes > Rallidae > Laterallus > Laterallus jamaicensis. The sequence continues at coordinate 9,369,447 of JAKCOX010000020.1, read as the reverse complement.
CTCAGGTTTGTGAGTGCCATTGCACCAGTGGGAGCTGGAATAACTTTGGAGAACAGGGTGAGACCCATAAGTGGTTCCTTTCAGAATCTGGAAAGATGGCACGAAGCCAAGAAGGTGGGATCAGAAAACAAACCCCAAAGAATTAGACTTTGGAAGAAAAAAATCCAACACAACATTGGAGTATGTGGCTGAGCAGCAAACCACACCATCATCTGGAGTTACAGGTTGTCAGAACATCAGAAGAAGCCAACAACGTGGCTCATAATGGCTTGAAAGCTTCATCTCCTTGGAGGTGTTTGTCAGTGTTTCCTGTATGGGGTGTAATTACCCTCCTGTGGTCAGTGCTGGGAGGTGTCAGCTGGAGGAGTGTGGTTGGGCTCAGGCAGCACTTCAGAAAGTCACAGATAAACAGCAGGGAGGGTGCTGCCACTGCTGCAGTCACTTGGGAGTACAGGAGAGCAGGGACCCCAAAAAGTAGCCGTGCCCTTTATGAAGCCAGGCAGGTACTTGTGGAAGTGAGAGGAGCTGTTAGGATCCAAAAAAGGATTCATGACAGGAAACTGCTCCCTCTCCCAACAAGTCAGATGCAAACAGGGAAACTGAAGTTGTTAAAGGTGTTTGGTCTGCTAAGACCAAAGAGAAAGAGGGCAAATCTAGTCATTTCAATAAGATGTTGAGATCACAGAGTTACAGAGTTGTAGGGGTTGGAAGGGACCTCGAGAGCTCCTGGGGTCCAACCCCCCTGCCAAAGCAGCTCCCCAGCTCATACTGCACAGACAGGCATCCAGATGGGTCTGGAATCTCTCCAGAGAAGGAGACTCCACACCCCCTGGGCAGCCTGTCCCAGGGCTCCCTCACCCCCACTGGGGAAAAGTTCCTCCCCATGTTGGTGTGGAACTTCCTGGGCTCCAATTTGCAGCCATTGCCCCTTGTCCTGTCCCCACAGACACTGAAAAGGGGCTGGCCAATTCCCCCTGCACCCCATACTTAAGATATTGATAAACATTGATCAGGTCCCCCCTCAGTCTTCTTCTCTCCAGGCTGAACAGCCCCAGCTCTCTCAGCCTTTCCTCACAGGGAAGATGCTCCAGGCCCTTCATCATCTCCATAGCCCTTCTCTGGACTCTCTCCAGGAGATCCCTGTCCTTTTTATCCCAGGGAGCCCAGCACTGGACACAACACTCCAGGTGGGGCCTGACCAGGGCAGAGCAGAGGGGGAGGATCCCCTCCTGTGACCTGCTGCCCACACTCCTCCTGATGCCCCCAGGATCCCATTGTCTCTCTCAGCCCCAGGGCACACTGCTGGCTCATGGCCACCCTGTCACCCACCAGCACCCCCAGGTCCTTCTCCACAGAGCTCTTCTCCAGCAGGTCACCCCCAGCCTGTCCTGATCCATGGGGTTGTTCCTCCCCAGGTGCCAGACTCTCCACTTGCTTTTGTTGAATCTCATCTGGTCTCTCCCTGCCCAGCTCTCCAGCCTGGCCAGGGCTCTGGATGGCAGCACAGTGTCCTGCCTGTCAGCCACCCCTCCCAGCTCTGGATCATCAGGTACTTGCTGAGGGTGGGTGCTGTTCCCTCATCAAGGTGTCAGTGAAGATATTGAACAGGACTGGACCCAACACCCAGCCCTGGGGAGCAGGGCTGGTCACAGGCTCCAGTCAGACTCTGCTCCACTGATCACACTCTCTGAGCTGGGTCCCACAGCCAGTTCTCCACCCACCTCACTGTCCACCCATCCATCCCATGCTCTGATGTGAGCCCTTTCCCTCCACAGCCAAGCTGCAGAGCACCAATATAGAAACCCAGCTGACACTGGAGACTAGAATGATGAAATACAGGGGGAAAAGTTGCCTAGGCCTGCTGTGTAACCCCTTCCCTATCCTTTACCCTTTACACTGCAAACCAGGTGGTTTACCTGGCCTCAACTGTGAGGAACCAGACTGGATCCCACCTTACCATCTCCCTGGCCAGAGACACTCAGAATTCCCATTGCTGACAGGATGATCTGCCACACTTGCCTAAGCTGCCATTTCTCATCGATGTGCTGTACAAGGCAGAACTCCTGACAGCAAAGCACAGGACACAGGCAAACACATACCCTTGCCTTTTGCTTTTCTGCTTGGAGCTGGGCATCGATCTCCTCAGGGCTGGTGTACTGCCTTGCTCGGCCTTTGTGGCCTCCTTTTCTACCTGCAGAGAAGAAAGAATGCAACACATGGTTCAGTGATCACCTCCCAGGAAGGTCATCTCCTCCTGTGGCACTCCCTCTGGAGTTCTGGAGCAGATAGGACACACCAAAATAGCTCCTCTGATAGAATCTAAACAACAACAACAAAGGCCACGCTGAACCTGCCAGCCTCAGTGAAGCACTCCCAGGGACTGTGGGTAAACTGCATGCAGAGCCATGAGTATTGATCCATAGAAAGGTATTTGGTGAATCAGTTCCTTCCTTCTCTCCTTCCCTCCCTCCATTCCCTCCTTCCCTCCTCCCTTCCTCCCTTTCCCCCTCCCCACGTCCCTCCCTTCCTTCCTTCCTCCTTCCCTTCCCTCCTTCCCCCCCCACTTCCTTCCTTCCCTCCCTCCCCCCCCTTCCTTCCTTCTTTCCTCCCTCCCTCCTTCCTTCCTTCTTTCCTCCATCCCTCCCTTCCCTCCCCCCCCCTTCCTCCCTTCTTCCTTCCTTCCTTCCCTTCCTTCCTTCCTTCCTCCCTCCCTCCCCCCCCCTTCCTCCCTCCTTCCTTCCTTCCTTCCTTCCTCCCTCCCTCCCTCCCTTTCCTTTCCTCCCTCCCTCCCTCCCTCGGGCAGTTCCTGGAGACAGCAGACCCAGGAGCAGCCCACCAGCAGCAGGATGCTCTCTGAGCCAAGCGCAGGCTTCTCCTGCAGAGCGCGAGCCGGGCAGGCCCTCCCCAAAGTGGGAACCCCCATCCCTCAACCCCGACAGAGCTGTGTCCCACCACCCCTCAGGCCGCAGCTCTGGGTGATGTCACCCCTCCTCGCCCTTCCCTGCCTCCGCCTGCGGCCTCCCTGACTCACTTCCCGGGCTGGCGAGGGGCTTCCTGCCAGGAGGAGTCCCAGCCTGTTCCTGCGGGTTACAGCCAGCTCCCCGGGGGGCTCCTTCCTTAACCCCCCTGCACTCAGCCTGTGCCAAGAGGAAACCAGGAGCCAGCTGGACAAAAGCTCTGGGGATTGTAAGGGGAGCTGAAGAACTCATGAAAGAGGTCTCCATGCTTGTCTGCTTGACAAGGGGAGATAAAAACAGGCTGTAGGAACAGGAGGGCAGAATCAGCTTACCCAGAGCACCACCTGGCCAAGATCTGCTCTCAAGTTCAGGATTCTGTTGATTAATGTTGATTAATGAGCTGCTGAAGCCATTAATCACAGAATCACAGAGCTGTAAGGATGGAAGGGACCTCCAGAGCTCCTGGGGTCCAACCCCCCTGCCAAAGCAGCTCCCCAGCTCATACTGCACAGGTCGGCGTCCAGATGGGTCTGGAATCTCTCCAGAGAAGGAGACTCCACACCCCCTGGGCAGCCTGTCCCAGGGCTCCCTCACCCTCTGAGGTGGGTGAGATGGAGACAGAATACCTGTGTGACCTGGAGAGAAGAAGACTGAGGGGGGACCTGATCAGTGTTTATCAATATCTTAAGTCTGGGGTGCAGGGGGAATTGGCCAGCCCCTTTTCAGTGTCTGTGGGGACAGGACAAGGGGCAATGGCTGCAAATTGGAGCCCAGGAAGTTCCACACCAACATGGGGAGGAACTTTTCCCCAGTGAGGGTGAGGGAGCCCTGGGACAGGCTGCCCAGGGGGTGTGGAGTCTCCTTCTCTGGAGAGATTCCAGACCCATCTGGACACCGACCTGTGCAGTATGAGCTGGGGAGCTGCTTTGACAGGGGGGTTGGACCCCAGGAGCTCTTGAGGTCCCCTCCAACCCCTACAGCTCTGTGATTCTGTGAGCTGTCCTAGGGACCCTGCTTGGGCAGGGAGGTTGGACCTGATGATCTCTTGAGGTCCCTTCCAGCCCCTACAGCTCTGTGACTCTGAGATCAGCCTAGAGCCCTGTGTTAGGGAGCTCAAGGTACAGCCCATGTGTGCGACTGGCAAGAAGCAAACAGCTCAGCCAAGGGGGTCTCAGCTCCCAGGGGGGCTCTGATGTTGACAGAAGGAGCAGCAAATCCTCATGCTCTGTCCCTCCCCACTTCACCTGCTGAGGACAATGGGGTGGGCAGAGGGGACCGTCCCCCCTTCCTTGGGACAGCACAGGAGGCATGGGAGATCTGTGAGCACAGCATCGCTGCGCCACGGCCACGGCTGCTGCTGGGGGCTGCTGCTGGGGCTGGGGCTGCTGCCGGCCAGGCTGGGGCTGGGGGCTGCTGCTGGGGCTGGGGCTGCTGCTGGCCATGCAGGGGCTGGGGGCTGCTGCTGGGGCTGGGGCTGCTGCTGGCCATGCAGGGGCTGGGGGCTGCTGCTGGGGCTGGGGCTGCTGCCGGCCAGGCTGGGGCTGGGGGCTGCTGCTGGGGCTGGGGCTGCTGCTGGCCATGCAGGGGCTGGGGGCTGCTGCTGGGGCTGGGGCTGCTGCTGGCCATGCAGGGGCTGGGGGCTGCTGCTGGGGCTGGGGCTGCTGCTGGCCATGCAGGGGCTGGGGCTGCTGCTGGCCATGCTGGGGCTGGGGGCTGCTGCTGGCCAGGCTGGGCTGGGGGCTGCTGCTTGCCAGGCTGGGGCTGCTGCTGGCCATGCAGGGGCTGCTGCTGGCCATGCAGGGGCTGCTGCTGGCCAGGCTGGGGCTGCTGCTGGCCATGCAGGGCTGGGGGGCTGCTGCAGGCTGAGCTGTATAAATCCAGCATCTGCTGTTGAAACTCAGTGTTTTCTGGCCAGTGCCCCTGGCCCAGACCAACCCTCACACCTCTTAGCTGAGCAGAAGCTGGGCTGTGGGCTCTCTCCAGAGCCCCACTGGGAAGGCTGGCAGGCTCCAGGGGGGTTTCTCTCCCATGCACTGGGGAGAGGCAGGGAGCAGGCTCTTCTCTCAGCCCTGCTCTGGAAGATCACAGGCACTGGGACAAGCAGCCCAAGGAGAAGCTCTGCTGCACCCAAGCAGAGCTTGCTGTTTGCCTGTTCCCAGCCATCCCACATGGCAACACTGACACCCTCTGGGAAGGAGATCTGCCACAGGAGACATCACCTCACTGCCCAGCACATGGCATCCCTCTGGATGCTGAGAGCAGCACCCTGGCACCAGCCCAGCCCTGGGTGCAGGTGTGGCCAAGGGCAGGCAGCCTCCTCACCCAGCTGCACAGACAAGGCACCAGCCAGGCAGGGGGAGAGCAGCAGGAGAGGAAAGAGCCTCCAGGAAAAGGGTGGAAAGCAGCAAATTGGGGAGAGACTCAGTCTCCTTTCTGCTGGAGCCTGCACAGGGAGAAGTGACCTGGAGGGAGCTCAGCAGGGGGCAGGGAGGGGGCTCTGCTCCTCAGGGAGGGGGCTCCCTGCTCCTCAGGGAGGGGGGTCTGCTCCTCAGGGAGGGGGATCTCTGCTCCTCAGGGAGGGGGCTCTGCTCCTCAGAGAGGGGGCTCTCTGCTCCTCAGGGAGGGGGCTCCCTGCTCCTCAGGGAGGGGGCTCCCTGCTCCTCAGGGAGGGGGCTCTCTGCTCCTCAGGGAGGGGGATCTCTGCTCCTCAGGGAGGGGGATCTCTGCTCCTCAGGGAGGGGGATCTCTGCTCCTCAGGGAGGGGGATCTCTGCTCCTCAGGGAGGGGGCTCTCTGCTCCTCAGGGAGGGGGCTCTCTGCTCCTCACAGGGAGACAAACCCAGAGTGAGCCAAGCAAGTGCTGGTCCTACATCTGCCACTGAGGTACCACATCACACCATGCAACTCACTGCAGTTCAGTGCCTCAGTTTCCCCACCTGTCAAACAGGGCCAGGGCCCCTGATCACCTCCTGTGAGCACCTGAAGAGACATCCACCTGCAGTCAAGGCCAGTGGCCCCTCAGGCAGGCACAGTGAGAACACTGCCTTCAGCTTTCAACAGCAACAGGAAGGGGTTTCAATCAGAGGATGGGGGATGCTGAAGGGATCACTTGTTCCTTTAAAAAAGCAAACCCCAACCAAATCATGAGCAATGACCCTGCAGTGACAGGCATGAATGGCTGGTTCCACCCCTGCTCCCCACTCAGCAGTGAGTGCCACAGCCCCCAGTAACTCTGCCCCCAGCACAGGGACTCCACTGGCGGGGGGGCTGAAGATCAAGTTCTTTCCCAGGAAGCAGAAGGTTTGAAACAAACATTGAGAACTGTTCAGTGAACAACTGTCCCTGTCCCTGCTAGGAGAGGGGTGGCAGCAGGGACAGGGAGGGGGTTGTCCCTCTCTGCTCTGCCCTCGTGAGGCCCCAGCTGGATCCTGTGTCCAGAGCTGGGGCCCAACACAAGAGAGATGTAGAACTGTTGGAGAGGGGTCAGAGGAGCCACAAAGATGCTCAGAGGGCTGGAGCACCTGCCCTACAAAGAGAGGCTGAGGGAGCTGGGCTGGTTCAGCCTGGAGAAGAGAAGGCTGTGGGGGGATCTCATTGCAGCCTGCCAGTACCTGAAGGGAGCAGAGGAACAGGAGGGGAATCAGCTTGTTCAAAGGGCAGATAATGGCAGGACAAGGGGGATGGATTAAAGCTGAAGGAGGGAAGGTTTAGATTGGATATTAGGGGGAAGTTCTTTACAGAGAGAGTGGTGAGGGGCTGGAACAGGCTGCCCAGAGAGGTGGTGGGTGCCCCATCCCTGGGGGTGTTCAAGGGCAGGTTGGATGGGGCCCTGGGCAACCTTGTGTAGCTCCAGGCCTGAGGTTGGTGTCCCTGCCTGTGGCAGGGGGGTTGGAGCTCTGTGATCCTTGGGGTCCCTCTCCATGCCATGCTATGATTCTATGACAGAGTGGGGAATCCTTGGTTACTGGGCATTTAAATATGATGGCCAGGGTTATAACCCAGCCCAGCCCTTTGCCTTCACTGAAAAGCTGCAGCCCTGGCTAGTAACCTTGTGCAAATGGCCACAAATAAAGTGGTTAAAGAAAATCTGAACCAGGAAGCAGATTTGGTACAAAAGCTTGAGAAATGCTGATGAAATAACCTGGAGCAAACTACAGAGAAGCTGAGGGAGGAGAGCTGGTTTACATTAATGTATATGGCTGGGGTTTCACAGACACACACACACAAGAGCCAATTATGCAGATGGTGCATCTGGAGAAGGTTCTGGGTGGATCCAGCTCAGCCCTGACAGCCTGTCAGTCTCTCATTACTTCTCCTTAATCACAGGAGCAAGTTGGTACCCCGCTCTCTGAGCTGCCAGAGCCACATGAAAGGCCTCGTGCTTGGAGCCCCTGAACCCGAGTCCGTCTCTGCACCCCCCCCCGCGCTGCCCATCAGGGCTGCACCCTCGGTCCCACCGCCCAGCCCCCCGGTCCCCAGCCCCGCAGGGCTCCACCATCGAACCGGGGGGAGGAGAAGGCCCTCAGCCCCCGCACACCGCCTACGCGCCCCCCGGGGCGCTCCCCGGGATCTCTGGTGTAGCTGTAAACTTCCCTCCCCGTGCGCACCGAGCCCTGCCCCGGAGAGACCGGCTGCAGCTTCCAGCCCAGCGGGGAGCACGTGGGGCCCGGCCCGCTCCCGATCGCACGGGCAGAGCGGGAACCCCCGGCGGCCGGAGCCTCCACAGGCTGCTGCGGTCGCACGGCGCTTGCTGGGGGGGGAAGGGGGGAAGGGGGGGGAGCAGAGTGGGACCCCCCACTCCCGAGGGAAACGAGGAGAACCCTGGGTGCCTCGCGGACGGGACGCACCCCAACACCCTCCTGCGGCAGCGGGCCGGGGGCAGACACCGAGCCCTGCCCGGGGGCCCGCCAGCGGGAAGGGGCCCTCCCCCCGCGGCCGAGAGGGGGGGCAGGACCCCGCCCCGGCGAGCCCCGCGCGGTCGGGGCAGAGGGGGGCGGGGCCCTCTCCTCAGCCCCGAGGGAACCGGCCCCGGCCGGGCGGGAGGGGGAGGCCGAGCGCTGCCCCCCGCAGCCCCTCCCCTCCCCACGGGCCCCGAGGGCCCCGCGCCCCCTCCACCCCCTGCCCCAGCCCCGCGGGGCCGAGGCCCCGGCCCGGCCCCCACCTCCTTTCGGCATCGCGGCGGCGATGGCGGCTGCGGCAGCTGCGGCGAGGCCCCCCCCGGCCCCGACCGGTGACCCGGAAGCGGAAACCGCCCCACCCCCGCGCGCGGCGCGCGCCCCCCCGCCCAGTCACCGCGGCTCCGGAGGCCCCTTCATGCGGGGCTGCCCTTCGCGCCGCCTGAAATCCGACCGCGCCCACCCTCCGGCTTCCCCCCTGCAGCGGAGAGCTGGGGACCCTTCCCCTGTCTGCGGGACGTGCTCTCCGCCCCGGCCCGACCGAGGGGAGGAAGCGCACGGCACGAAGGGTTTCCTTCAGGCACTGCTCTGGGCACGCCGGCGGGGCGGCCTGTATGCGAGAGGCCCCCGTGGGTGCGACGGGGCGGAAGCTGCGGCCCTGGGGAGGTGAGCGGGGCCTGGGGCTCTCCCCGCGGCTGCGGGGGCCGGGCCGGGGCTGCGGGGGCCGGGCCGGGGCTGCGGGGGCCGGGCCGGGCGTTCAGAAGGAGCGGGCGGAAGTTGCCGGTCCGGGGCGGCCGCAGCAGGGGGTGAGGGGGCTTTGCCGAGGGGAAGCGCGTCGCGTATGGCGCGGCGCCTCCCCGGGCCTGCGCGCAGCCCGGGCCGCCTCTGTCGAGCTCGGTGAGGCCCGTGTCTGACCTCGGGGTGCGGCGCCGTCAGGAGGCAGACCGCTCAGGCCTGTTTCCCTCTTGGCTTTCCCCAGCGGTTCGCGGGGCTTGGAGAGGCTTCGGAGCGTGGGCACACACCCGCCCCTTCACCTTCTGCCTTCCTCGTACCTGAGGCGATGCCCAAAGTGAAGCGGAGCAGGAAGCCCCCGCCGGATGGCTGGGAGCTGATTGAGCCGACGCTGGATGAGCTGGATCAGAAGATGAGAGAAGGTAAGCGGCAGACCTGGGAGGTTGGTGTCCCTGCCTGTGGCAGGGGGGGTGGAGCTCTATGGTCCTTGGGGTCCCTTCCAACCCAGACCAGTCTGTGATTCTATGATTCCCAGCGATGTGTTTGTGAGACCAGTTTGCCCTTAACTGCTTCAGGAAGCACAGCTGCCTGTGCAAGTGTAGAGGGACTGTTTTTAAACCTCTGCCTCACAGTGGTGCTGCAGACTGAGACTGGGCAGAGACTGGTTGCTCTTTGGGTGTATGGAGGTTACAGAACACAGGCCTTCAGTGTGCAGTTGTTTCAGGGCATTCCATGGCCAAGCCCTGGCTGAAGCTCGCTGGTATGTGTGGAGGGAGGGGTGGTTCTTGTCTGTGCTGTTACTCTGGTCTGACAAGCCAAGGAATCTATGAAGTCACCCTCCATCCCAATGTGGGTCACATCATCCCTACTGTCCTTCTGTTTTCCTTTCCTAAAGGAGCTATTCCAAGAGAGGTCCCTTCTGTTTTCCATCAGCAGAGGGGTGGCAGCAGGGACAGGGAGGGGATTGTCCCTCTCTGCTCTGCCCTCGTGAGGCCCCAGCTGGATCCTGTGTCCAGAGCTGGGGCCCCAATACAAGAAAGATGTGGAACTGTTGGAGAGGGGTCAGAGGAGCCACGGAGATGCTCAGAGGGCTGGAGCAGCTCCCTATGGAGAGAGGCTGAGGGAGCTGGGCTGGTTCAGCCTGGAGAAGAGAAGGCTGTGGGGGGACCTCATTGCAGCCTGCCAGTCCCTGAAGGGAGATTATAAACAGGAGGGGAATCAACTTTTTCAAAGGGCAGATAATGGCAGGACAAGGGGGATGGATTAAAGCTGAAGGAGGGAAGGGTTAGATTGGATATTAGGGGGAAGTTCTTTACAGAAAGAGTGGTGAGGGGCTGGAACAGGCTGCCCAGAGAGGGGGTGGGTGCCCCATCCCTGGGGGTGTTCAAGGCCAGGTTGGATGGGGCCCTGGGCAACCTTGTGTAGCTCCAGGCCTGAGGTTGGTGTCCCTGCCTGTGGCAGGGGGTTGGAGCTCTGTGATCCTTGGGGTCCCTTCCAACCCTTGCCATGCTATGATTCTGTTTGAACCTTCTCCCATTGAGCTCAGTCTTATCTCTCTGATGTATTAAAGTTACAGTAATGTTCTTGGGACAGTTTGTTGCAAAGAGACTTAAGGAATGAAGTTGGCTGCCTGAAACAGTCAGCTGAACCCTGGGGTTTGTGTTTCCTTCCAGCGGAGACCGAGCCTCACGAAGGGAAGAGGAAAGTGGAATCCCTTTGGCCCATCTTCAGGATTCACCACCAGAAAACTCGTTACATCTTTGATCTCTTCTATAAAAGAAAAGCTATCAGCAGAGGTGAGGAGGGGAAATGCTTTGCCCTGGGCAGGGGAAAACAGGGCAGGGTGGGGTGTCTGCAGATGGGCCTGAATTGGGACATCGGGTGGGAAGGATCAGGTTTCTGGGGGAGGGGAGGTGGGGGGGAAGGTTGCCAGCTGCCAGGCTTCCACTGCTAGTTACTACAGCTAGTAATTCCTGATAGTGAGTCTTCTAGCCCTTCTTAGGAGTGAGTTGTGATGGTGTGTCTCCCCTGCAGAGCTCTATGAGTACTGCATCAAGGAAGGGTACGCTGACAAGAACCTGATTGCCAAGTGGAAGAAGCAGGGCTATGAGAACCTCTGCTGCCTGCGCTGCATCCAGACACGGGACACCAACTTTGGAACCAACTGCATCTGCAGGGTCCCCAAAAGCAAGCTGGAAGTGGTGAGTGTTTTCAGCTTGTTCCTCTGCTTGTCCTGAACCCTTGTGTGGTGTCTGGTCTAACCCACCCTCCTCGTCCCCCGTCAGGGGCAGTGGAGGAGGTACTGCTGTTCTTTTGGGTAGCTTCCTCTAGTGCTAACATTTGTCTTTGCTGGTAGAGTTGGTGTCTGGTTGGTTGTAATGTGACTGTCAGCTTTGGTGTGGTCTTGTTTGAGGTTGTTGAAGTATGGGGAAACAACAGGAAACTCAACAGCAGAAACTCTTCCCCCTGCAGACCTGTTCTTGGCCTTGAGGTTCAAGCCTGCTGGTCTGTCTGCTCCTGGGGCTTGCCTGAAATACCCCCCTCTGCTTTCTTTTTCAGGGGAGAATCATTGAATGCACTCACTGTGGCTGCAGAGGCTGCTCTGGGTGAAGCCTTTAGCCATCAGACTGCTTTTTGAACTCTGAAAGAGATCATCCTACACAACGGACTACTTGTGCAGTTAAAGCCACCTTCCACATGATTGGGTATCTCTGTACAGTGAGCTGTTCCCCTGGAGTGTACATAGAGTGGTGGCTGGGTTGGAATATGCTTTTGTGTAGCCATTTATTTTAAAATAAAATCTGCTCTCCTGAGAGAAGAGTGTGATTTTGTGGCAAAACATTTCCATCCCCTTTCTCCTTGGGGGTGGTTTGGTTGAAGGTTGCTCTGCACTGCATAAGGCGTTGTACATGTGGGTTGTTTCTTAACCAGCTCTTACTCCTCTTTCTCAGCTATCTGAATTTAAAAGGCTTGCAGGACAGGAAATAATACAGTTCTGAGAGATCCAAGTCTGATTCAAGCCCACCTTGTCTAGAAGGAAGCTAGGTTTGACTTGAACTCTAAGGCTTGTGCCCTGGAATTAGCATGGATGCAGTTAGGAATGGTAGCAGGTGATAAAGACTTGCCCATCACATGTTGCTTCCCCTTGTGTAGTGCAGGGTTTGGCAAACCACAGGGTACCTACTCTCCTGCAGTTAAAGGAAATTCACTGAAGGTCAATTTGCTCCTTAAAACAAGGGACAAATATTTTATTTAAGTTACCAGGGGAACTCAGATTCAAGGAACGATGAAGCAGCTTTACCACAAGACAGTTTAAAGAAGCAAGTCCCACATTCTTCCAGCAGAAGGAAGATGCAGCACTTCAGTGTCCTGCTCACTGTGACTTCTGCTCAGGCTCAGCCTCTTCCTTTCTGCTGCCTTCTGCAGGTTGAGCTGTTCTGTATTTTTCCCAGGGGTGGGGGGTCTCCTCTGCTGCCATCACCTTTAACCACCGGTAGTAGTACCCACGGAAGCCATCAATCTTCTCCAGATACGGGTTCTTTGACTTATACTGCAAACAGGAATGTACCAGAACAAGGTTCTGTTAGAAGGGAGCTCACTTCCATAGCAGCATGCAATAGCTGCAGGCTGCTACTCAAGAAATGGCCATTGAGTAACTGTCAGAACAGCCAAGCCCAAAGGAGAAAGACTTGGGCAGGCACCTACACGTCCCCTCCCTTGGTGGTGTTCTCTGCCTTGGCACTGGGGCCAGCTGTGGTACTTACCCTGTCAAATTTTGGAGGGTACTGTGCTGCAAACTCCAGCTGGCGTATGATCACTTCATTGGGAGGCACCTGGTTACTCCTCATGTCTCGCAGGATCTCGGTGAGGTAACTGTAATCCAGGTGCCTCACAGCAGCAGCAATAAGGGTGCTGTATATAAACTTGTTGGGAGTGACTCCAGACCTCTGGAAACAACAAACACCATGGGTAAACTTGTTTATCTGCCAACCAGCACAGGACTCCTAGGAGGAAAAGGTGTGCTCTCCCTCCAGAACCCACAGCAGCTGAGCAACCTGCCCTAGAGTTGTGGGTTTTTGGAGTGAGAACACCACCCCAGCCCCTAAAACCTTGGCAAGTCTTTTTATAAGCACTAATGCTTCACTCTGCCTCTTGCTGCAGCTCAAACCCTAAGCAGCAGTTTCTTACCTTCAAATCAGAGAGTAACTGCAGTCCATCCTTCTCCTGGTTGCAAGCAATTGCCAAGTTACAAAAGGTCTGGAGGTTAGGGGACAGTCCCCTCTGCACCAGAGCTGGCAGCATGCTCTGCAAGATACAAACAGGGACATTAGACTCACTGGAACTTTCCAGACAGAGCACTGAAGGTGCTAGAACAGAATCTGTAACTACTTCAAAATTAACCTGAGTGCTAGCTTGTGGAAAACTCTGAAATTCCCAGTTTCTACTGGGGACAGAAACAGGTCTCAGCAAAGCACTGGTAGTACTGGAGGCCTGAGGCAAGGAGATGGTGAGAGGGCTGGTGCTGAGTTTTTCCTCACCTTCGCTCCTTCCAGGTCTCCCTGTTTACTTTTCTTCCTTATTAAAGTGTTAAAGAAGGTCACATCTACTTTCACTTTATGCTCATCTAGGAGTGCCAGCAAGGAGGACTCCGAGGGGCTCTGGGGTTCCACCAGCTCAGCCAGTAACGTAAACGTTTTGATGTCAGGTTCTGCATTGTCCTCTTTCATTTTCTTCATGAAACCCTCCACACCCCCCATCAGAGCCAGTCTGTCAGCTGGTGTGGCTGCTGTCCTCAAGGAAACCACAGCTCTGTGGGGCCTCCTGGAATCCAGCAAGTTGGGCAGGTTGCAGAAATGCTGCTTCCGGCTGAGTTGTGCTGGTTCTTCCTTTGGTTCCTGCTTCATCTTGTCCTGGCCTCCTCTCAGCAGCACTCCAGTCCTGCTGTGAGCTATGCTGGGGCTGCTGAGAGCAGCCAGTTCTCTTTCAGCCTGATTCACATCTTTATTATGTTCCTGGATCAGCTCTTCAGGCTGCACCGCCCGCTCCTGAAATATCTGCTTTTCCATAGCTTCCACATCCAGCTGGAGAGCAGCTGCACGCTCTGATCTCCTCTTCCTCTCACTTTTCACCTTCGGCTTCCCAGGTCCAAGCTTTAGCTGAGGTGAGTTCTCATGGGGGGGTTGGAGCAGGAGCTCAGAAGCCACAGCTGGATCACCTATTCCACAGTCTCTCGCCGCACGCAGCATCAGATTGTAAGTGTGGCTGTTGGCCTTTATTCCTAGCTTAGTCATCTCTTTCCAGACCTGTGGAGGGGAAGATGAACACCACTAGCTGAACACCAGATGTATGTGATGGCAAGTAGCACCAGCGTTCCTAGCAGCTTGCAAGTGTATTTACTGTGGCCACTGTACTTGTAGAAAAGGAGTGAGTTTACAGAGCTGAGCTGCTGTTGGACAGTGAACAGCCACCCTGAGTTAGTGAAGTCCTGGATGATCATCCAGGGTGGTTTTACCACTGAATGAGATGTCCTGACAGAGAGCCAGCTTACAGAACTTGTCCTAGGAGGAGCTGAACTCATCACTTTAAACTGCCTTCTGTGCAAGTGACAAGTTGCCATACAGAACTGCCTTTCCCTCCCCACTTAGAGCAAGAAGACAAACCTGCAAGGCGTACCGGAAGCCGTTTTCACTGTCCTTGATGCAGCTCATGAGAAGGAAGCTGAAGGTCTCAGCTGTGAGAACGTGGCCCTTGTGCACAATTTCCTAAGCAAGCAGAGAGAGCATTAAACTTCACAGCTACCCAAACTGTCACAGCTGGCTGTCAAGCTCCAATACAGCTCTTGTCTTCTGGGCATACAGCAGCAACAAAACCTAAGGTGAACTGCTGGTGCTACGAGCAGAATGATCTCTCCCTGTGTAGATCCTAGTGCTCTCCCTGATGGGAGCCATAAGGAATTTGCAGACAGAAAGAGTGATCCTTTTAGCTACTCCCAGGCTGGCCCTTTGGAGGAGAACTGCTCTCAGAGCTCTAAAAGGCAGTAGGTATCGATATGTGGGTCTTCAAAACAAATACACACAGACATAGTAGCTGTGAGTGAGCCCCACAAAAATCTTTGAGTCTTTAACACCCCTGACCAGAGTTTCAAGGCCAAACTCTGCAGCTTAATGTTTTGTGTGTACTGAGACAATTTCCTTGTAGGAGACTAAGGACCAGTGAAATACAAACACATGATCTGTCACTTTACCTCTGCTGGAGATGAAAGTCTGTGCAATATGGCAACTTCCAGGAGCTTTAACCAGAGCACACCGTAAGAAAAGTCATGCCTTTACCTTCAGTACATCAAAGCACATCCTGAGGTCGGAGCACAGGGCGCAGACCTTCAGCAGGGCGTGGTAGGTGATGAGGTTCAGCTCCTGGTTTTTGCTTTGGAGCTGCTGCCGCAGCTTGAGGGCGCTCTGCAGGCCCGAGTCCTTCCAGGGCGATTCGGCACAGGCGTTGAACAGGGCTGTGTAAGTGGCCTCCGTGGGGGTTAAGCCACGTTTTTTCATCTGAGGGGAAAAGAAGAACGGGAACCAGCTTTGAGGGAAGGACTTTCTGCCATTTCCTAACTTGGTTTTAAGTGTTCCAGGCTAAGAAGATGCAGAAAGTAACTCAGAGGCATTTTAGAGACAAAGTAACGTGACCAAATGCTTGAAACTGTTTTTAGCTTAGGAAAGGTAATGAAGGGTTGAGAGAGAATGTAAACCTACGTCATTGTAGAGCCTGAATGCCTTTTTCACATAGCCAACCCTGCCACAGCCACCAATGAGAACAGTGTAATTGCTTTCTTCTGGCTGCACACGCTCTTCCTTCAGCATCTGCACGTCAAACAGCTCCAGAGCCTCAGCCAGCTACAGGGAAGAGGAAAAAGCCACAGTGAGACAACATGGGAACCACAAACAACAGGCATTAAGGCAGGCAGCCGGACACAGGGCCTGGCAGAGGTCCTACAGAGCAGGGAACCACAAACAACAGGCATTAAGGCAGGCAGCCAGACACAGGGCCTGGCAGAGGTCCTATAGAGCAGGGAACCACAAACAACAGGCGTTAAGGCAGGCAGACAGACACAGGGCCTGGCAGAGGCCCTACAGAGCACGGGATTGCTCACAGCTTGTACTTCACTCCTTTGGACACACAGCGAGTGCGTGGGGTGATGCAGGAGGGAGAGAACTCCCAGCTGCATCTTTCCCCAGCGCTATCAGGACGCTGGCAAGCGGAGCTGGGAACAAACCTTGCCGGCTCTGACGAGGGCCTTGCACCGCAGGAAGTACCAGTACGGGGTGTGCTTGGGGCCGCGGCGAGCTCTGCTCTCCGGCTCTTCCTCTCCCTCTTCCTGGAGCTTTAAGTTCTGGAGGTGCGGGCTGGTTTTGTGGTAATACTTCCGAGAAGAAAACCTGTCGGAGAGCGTCCCGAACTCCACGCCTTCATCCTCCTCCTCCTCCTCCTCCTCCTCCTCCCTGGCAGCTTCAGCGCAGCTGCCGGCATCGATCTCTCTCGGGTCGCCACCGGGCCGCTTGCAGCACGCCTGCGACGAGCCGAACGGCCTCCGGGCGGCCCGCGGCCCCCGGCGAGGCAGAGGCGCCCCGGCCGCAGCGCGCAGCAGGCGCGGCGCCTCACCGGGCTGCTCGGCTACTGCCCGGCATCCCGGCGGGAGAGCGGAGGAGACCCACCGGCAGAGCGGAGCGAGCGGCCCGCGGGGGCTGAGGAGCCGCACGGCCCTCATGGCGCACCCCGGGCCGCCGGGAGGGCGAGAGGCCGGCGGGGGCTGCGGAGCGGGGAGCGGTCCCGCACCGGCCCCGCTCCGTTCCCCTCAGGCACCGCGCCTGCGCGGGCGGAAAGGGCGGGAGCGGAGCCGGCCGGCGCGCTCTGATTGGCCGCTGCGCGCGCGCGGCCCGCTGGGCAGCGGGGTCGGGGGTGACTCCCGGCATTCCGCGGGCGGGCGGCGCGGGGCGGCCGGGTGCTGCCGCCGCCGCCTCCCCTCTCCTCAGGCGCTGCCGGCCAGGAGCGGAGCGGGCCGGGCCGGGCCAGCCCGGGCCCGGCCGCCCGCTGGCACCACTGCCGCCACCATACCCCCCTTACCTTCCCGTTGCCGCCGCCCCCCAGCCGCCACCATGCAGGAACTCATCGCCAGCGTGGACCACATCAAGTTCGACCTGGAGATGGCCGTGGAGCAGCAGCTGGGGGCGCAGCCGCTCCCCTTCCCCGGAATGGACAGTGCGTGCGGGGCCCCCCCTCCCCGGGGTGCTGCGGGCCGGCTCTCCTCCCCCGGAGCCGTGCCTCGGGGGTCTGACTGGGCGTGGGGAGGGGGGAGGGAGGTTTCCGAGGGCCTGAGCGCTTCGCCGGGCTCTCACCCTTAGATCCACCCCGCTTCTGTGGCCAGCAGGATGCTTCTGTTCCCTGGTTAGCTGCAGGTAGTGCCCAGCCAGAAGGTTGAGGTGTTGCTGTGAATAAACTTCCCTTTCCTGCCCGGTGCTTTCTTGTTTGTTTCACTCCCTCTTGATCCCCTGGTTTGGCTCCCTTCTGATGGCAGGGAGGCTTCTTTGGCTATATATTCTTTGGCCCAGTGTATCAACCTTTTCCTTCAGGCTAACAACCTCACACAGGTAGTCTCAGGGACTCTTAGCTTGCTGAAGTGTTCTGGCTGTACTACTAAACTTGTGTTTTAGCTCCCTGGAGTGTTGTGTTTCCTGTTGGTCAGGATCAGAAGGGGTAACACACGAGTGGTTGTTCTGGCCAAAAAAACCCCTTAAGTCTGTCATTGCCAGGACTGTAAGTACAGGGTTCCTTTGAGGTTCTTCTGCCTTAATGGCAGAAGAAAACCCAGTCAATTATGCCTAAAGAGCTGAAAAGCAAACCAAGCACCACCAAACCTCTGCAAATTTTGCTTGGTGTCCCCCCAAGAAAAATAGAGATATTTGTGGGTGTCAGTTTTGAACAGGGAGCTTATGTGGGAAAGTCAATTCCTGACACCAAAACGCTGCTTCTCTCTTGGTGTTGAGGATCAGATTGTCTTTCTGGGGAAGGAAATTTTTATAGAAGTCATCACAAAATTTTGTTACAATTAATTCTGTTTCTTTGTTCTCTTTACAGAATCAGGTGCAGCTGTTTGTGAGTTCTTTTTAAAAGCAGCTTGTGGAAAAGGCAAGTGATGTTTCCAGTATGTTATTCTCCTGTGGATAGGGTGGGGAAACTGGATGTGCTGGCACTGTCTACAGTACTTGTCTTTTTTTAGTGAAGATGGGGAGATGACCTAGATAGAGAATAAGAATGAAGGATGTTGGTAGCAAGGGTGTAGTAATGGTATTTTTTGGAAGAAGTTGGGAGGTGAATAAGCAAAGCTACTGGTAAAGGAAGGCTTGACCTTCCTGCAAGCAGACCTTGCTGTGGATGTGCTTAGCTGCTGTGGGCTGTGCTTGCCAGGATTAAGAGATGGGGACTACATTGCTTAGCTTGTTAGAGGGTAAAATAAGACTTGTTGCAAGTGGCCAATGTTACTAAGGGCTAAATTAATAAGAAAAAGTGATGCCTTCTGAACCCTCTCTCGTAGAGAGGAACAAGTATGGCTGTTGCCCTGTGCCTTCTTGTGCGGAGGATTTGAATTGTTTGCTCTTTTCCCCTTCTTGTTCCATCCATCCACAGGTGGCATGTGCCCGTTCCGACACATCAGTGGGGAAAAGACAGTTGTTTGCAAACACTGGCTACGAGGACTGTGCAAAAAGGGAGACCAGTGCGAGTTTCTGCATGAGTATGACATGACCAAGATGCCTGAGTGCTACTTCTACTCCAAATTTGGTAAGGGGCATTGTAGCTCCTACTTAGTGTTCCTTGCCAGTGTGAGAGTCTGGTGAAGAGGATCCTGGTACATCACTCATCCATCTTCAGAGCATTGCAGTTCTTCTGTGCCTGATGATTTCGTTTTCAAATCTGCTTAGCCCTTCACCTTATTATCTCCTGGAATGTGTGACACACTGTAGATATTTTCTCTCTCAGGAGCTTGTCCCTTGGGGGAAGAGGGGGGGAAGTTCAAATTTTTTTACTGGGTTTTATGCCTTAGGTTCTGTTTTTGGGTATGAGATGAGTAGGCTGAGCAGTTGGTCTTTGCATGACTTCTTATTTTGGGGAGTTGATGAGCAGCAGAGGGCATGGGGGTGCAAAACTTTTATGCACTTGCTTTCCAGCTCTGGAGATCTGGACATAATGAGGCAACTTGCTGTCAGAAACTTACAGTCTTGTAGGTTTCCTTGGATTGAGGTTAGTGTGCAATTTGTAGTTTCTCCACACTTCTGGTGCACTAAATGTTTGGTTTCTGTTACCATGACTGCTCCTTCAAAGTCAGTTTCTGCATTGTTTTTACAAGCACACATAAAGAACCCGGTCTGGTAGAACTTAACTCGCTGGGGGGCGAGTCCTTAGAGACCTTCATCTAGGTTAAGGCAGGCAGTAAGACTCTGCCTGGACTCTTAGGACTGTTGGCAAGAGCTTTGTGGGAGCTACGTGCTGCAGGTAACGCTGTGAGAGTCGCTTCATCTGGAACCTGCACAGTTGACTAAGAAGTGTGTTTGCCTTTGGTACAGGCGAATGCAGTAACAAAGAATGTCCATTCTTGCACATTGACCCGGAATCTAAGATCAAAGACTGTCCCTGGTATGACAGAGGCTTCTGTAAACATGGTATGTACGTTGCACAGTTGCAGCTTCTGTGCCTGTAAGTTGAGGGTAGGGTGCTTGCTGTTCTTTCTCTGGGTACTTGCTACTGCTGCATGCTGGGGTACCTGTAAATGGAACGTGAACTACCGAGCTCTGCGTTGCAGGTCCCCTCTGCAGACACCGGCACACTCGAAGAGTCATTTGTGTGAATTACCTTGTAGGATTCTGTCCAGAAGGCCCTACCTGTAAATTCATGCAGTGAGTATGCTTCCAGGCTTGTCCTCTAATCCTGTGTGTTCCCTTGTAATCTGGTATATGTCAAACGAGGCTGCTCCAGTGCTTCCCAATGGCTGTGGAGATCTGGCCACCCTTTATTTGTACTGATTTGAGGATATGGGGTGTGTGGGGGGGAACCTCTGCAGGGAGTGACCAGTAAGACTCTGACTGGTGTTCACTTGCCCTCAGTGCAGTGGGATCACGTGGGTTTCTATTCCACAGGGCCTCACAGGTAGAGGGATGTATGACATACTGGACTGTCAGTTTTGTACACATAACCACTGAGGTTCAGATTGCAAAGGGAAGGGGGGAGGGAGAGGTCTGTTTCCTGTGAGCTGAATGTTTGTTCTGTCCTTTGGAGTTACTAACTGAGCTGATGCTAAAATGTTGCTGTATGATTTGAGAATCGATTTTCTTGTTTCCATCTAAACCAGCCCTCGGTTTGAACTGCCAATGGGAACCACAGAGCAACCACCACTGCCTCAACCAACACAAACACAGCAAAAGGTACACAGTTCCCCTGCCTCCCCTGCACGCCCGCCCTCAGAGTGTTACCCACAGTGCTTTAAAAGAGGGTGTATGGTTGAGTTGTCAAAACTGGGCACCTGGGCTCTTGGATCTGGCTTGCTGGAAAGTCTTGGAGCAATACAGAACTAGGGAAAGCCATTCCTGTTTTACAACAGGCTTTGATATTCTTTTGTAATTAAGACCTTGGAGATAAATCCTAATAAACTGCAAAGCACCATCCCCTTTCTCTTCCCTCCAGCCCTCTAATGTCCACCATCTGATCACAACAGACTACTGCTGCCTTTGTCCTGGGACTGCAGTGTTTTGCTTTGTTTTGTTACTCCCCTCACCTGGTTAACCAATATTGTCCTCAGCTCAGAGGCAGTTCTGTAGTGTGGGGTGCTGCCTGGAAGGGTGGGTGCTATGCAGGAGTTAAGCAGTGAGCAACCCTCAGTGCCATTACAGTGCTGAAAGCCCTACGATTGCTCCAGCTTTACACAGAGGTCTGGTCACAGAACGCTCCCACGTTACATGGAAGCACATCAGACGTGGTTGGGCAGCAATCTGCCAGGCTTTGTAAACTGCGTGGCATCTCTCAGTGATGGCAGTGATATTTTAGCAGCTGAAACCTACTCTCTAAATCTGCTTTCCAAAGAAAAGCAGGATTGCTGGGCTTTGTGAGCCTCAGTGCTTCATTTCTTCTCTCTGGTGCTCCAGCTGGCAGAGCACCCACACGCAGATCTGGAGGGAAATTGGTCATTTGATACACAGAGTACTCTTATCCCTTCTTAACAAATTAACAGCCATAAGAGTCTTTGTCCTTGATGCACTTACCAAGTCAGAACTCTCCTCCTCACCAACAGAGGACACCCCAAGTCATCGGAGTCATGCAGTCTCAAAATAACAACACTGGCAACAGAGGACCCCGGCCGTTGGAGCAGGTCACCTGCTACAAGGTAATGCAGAGGGGAGGGACGAGGAGAGGAACCAGAGGGTGCTAGATTTAAGAAGTACAGAGTGCATGTCACCAGGACTACAGCGTGCTGCTTTGCTGCTGGCACAGGAACAGGCTGTCGTGACGAGGGGTGTTGGTCTGGCAAGAGGTTTTGTCACAGACAGGCTCAGGAAACGTGTGCTCTGCTCAAGAGATGCCATGTTCCAGTGCGTGGATGCAGCAGCAGGAATTGGCATTGAGTTCTGAGGTTACTGCTTTGCCTGCTCATGGACTTGCTGTGACAGTTAAGGTTGTTCCTCCCCTAAAGAATCGGAAACCCCAGCAGAGTGGCAGTTCAAGGATTCTGCTGAACTGTGCCTTTCAAAAGAAGAGCTAATGCTAGCTTTATCTTGTGAGCTGATTTGCTCAGCCTTGGTGACTGAAGGAACATTTTCTTCTCCCCTGGCAGCCTGGAAGGTCCTTGTGAGTAACAGGAATTGAACATGCAAAGGCTGTTTGATATTTCAGCTGTAAATGCACCCCGGTGCCATCAGACCACAGAACGAGTTGTTCACCCTGGTTGCTCATTGAGGAGCACCAGTAAAACTCGAACACAATATTTACTTTTCCATAAAAGCCCCAACCCTAGCCAGGGCAAAGAACCTTCCTGTCCCATCAGCTTTGACAGTTACATCACTGCACATGCCAGTTTCTCTGCCTTTAGGTGCTTGTTTGGGTAAAAATTACTGTTATTTGGACGGGGAGATTGAGTAGCTGAATCTACTTTGCTGAAAACCCGTAAGAGCTGCTTGTTATTTCAGCTGCAAGTAAATTATCTGGAGAATGGGGCAGCATCAGATACTGGTGTTTTTCTCTGAGCTTGAAAGCTTCAAGGTGCAAAGTCATGAATTTCTTGTTCAGATGCACTTTTCTCTGTGTAACTCAGGACAGCCATCTGGGAGAGCCTCCGTGTGTCGGTGCTGCAGTGTCTGTCAGATGAAGTAGTCTCAGAGGCCTCCAGCTTCTCCTTGTGTGTTAGAGCCCTTTGCTGTTTGTGGTGGTGCACTGCAAGCTCCCTGCTTCACGGGGTGGTGGTGTGACATGGTGTCAGGCTGCTCCAAGGAGTGGAAACAGCCCCCAAATCGCATCCCTCGTGACACCGCATTTCACTTCACTTGCTAAATGCTGCATCTTCCATATGCTGAAAAGCTTCCAAATCAACACATGACAGCTTCCTTAAAGGCAGCCAGAGGGGAAAAAACACTGTAACTGTGTAATAATTCCTCTCTCTCTTTCTCTTTTAGTGTGGTGAAAAAGGTCATTATGCCAACAGATGCACCAAAGGACATCTGGCCTTTCTCAGTGGACAGTGAAAGAGCAGAACGAAGAGCGCAAGGGAGCTGTTGACACTGAGAAAAGGTTTCTGCCTAGCACTATGTCTGGAACTATTAATCAGGTTGTTTTTTAATGCCATTACTGAAAGAACTGGTCAGAGGCTGGCTGCTGCTAAGCAACATTTTTGTAATTGCCCCCAGATTTTTTTTATGTTTTAACCTTTTTAAAATAGATTTGGGCCTCCGCCTGTTTTCATTGAGCCCTGCTGAAAGGTAGATCTAAGAGCAAATAGATATGCAATCCCTCCCCTCACCGGTGCAGCACTCTACGTAAATGCATCTTACGCCAGTGTTTCTTTAAAGTGTTTTCCTTCTGCCACTTCTCTATGGAGAACCTGCAGCGTTTCTGCCCTCTCTGTGGAAGCAGGAAGACTGACTGGGAAAACTAGAACTTGAAGTGT
Source organism: Laterallus jamaicensis coturniculus (assembly GCA_022605575.1). Lineage (NCBI taxonomy): Eukaryota > Metazoa > Chordata > Aves > Gruiformes > Rallidae > Laterallus > Laterallus jamaicensis. Next base: position 9,346,667 of record JAKCOX010000020.1, on the reverse strand, counting down.
CTTCCCTTCAGTGAGGAAGCAGGGATTCTGCTGTCCTGTAGCCCTTCAAAAGCAAAATCGTGTTCCCAGGTCCAGCCTGTTGCAGGCGGTAAGCTTGTCCTGGTGGCTGACTTAATGTGTCACATACATCAGGCTGTAAAACTCTCCTCCACGTGCTTTGTTTCTGTGCTTCTTGCTGTACTGAAGGTTAGAAATCAATCTTCTGGGTGAGAACCGATCAAGGGGAGAATAAATTGGCATCTCTGTGGTTACCCAAACAATGATCATGGGAAAACTACGTCCACGCTCATTTTCCAGACAAGCAAGGAGGGAAATGAACGTGGCTTGTAGAGTAGGAATAGAAGAGCCTTGTCTCAGCCCCACCCCTGTTGTCCAGCTCACACCAAGCAGGTATTTCCATAGCTTAGAGCTAAGACCAAGAAGTGGAGATGTGTATTCTTACAGAACACTGCTTTTAGAAGTGGTAGAGCATTCTTCTGAGAGCGTTTTCTGCCAGCCAAACCCCATTTATTTTGAGAGAAGACTGTTTCAAAAGGGCCAGTGATAAAATGTGAAATTAAAAAAAAAAAAACAAACCAAAATATTGCACCTAGAATGTGAGCCTGATTGATTCCAACCCCTCTGTCAGTGGGTGACTGCCTTTATACTTTGTTTTTATTGAAATGTACTGATGGAAAAAGCTGGCTGTGGATTTATTTTTTTAAGACTGAGGTAACACCACTGGTTTCAGAGAAGAGAGGGGAGCCCACGCTGCTTGAATGGCTGGATTTATTTCACTGCAGAGGGTCAGAGTTGGTTAAAATAGAAGTTTCAAGTCTTAAGTGAGCATGGTCTGACAGACCATCAGAGACAAATCCTGAGGCGTTGTGGCCCCAGGGGCTGATCAGCCAAACCAGATGTGCTGTCTGGGTACAACTAGGCACGGGGAGAGGGAGCGTAGGGTGGCCTTGCCCCTTTATGGGCTTCACCACCTGAAGGAATGCTTTCCAAACCTGGAAGCTCCAAGGGTACTCTTCACATCCCTTAAGAAGGGGGTTTCTTTCTCCCCCCACTGAGAAAAGGCAGTGTGGTTTCAAGCATCAGCAGGTAGTGCATGACCATGGGATCTACGAGGAAGGCCATTGGCTGGGGCCAAGCCCCTGGGTGCTCCTTGCTGCTGTGTGTATCACATTGTGTCTCCTGTTAACCTCCTCACTGCTGCGTTGTTTTTCTTTAGTTTAAATCACAGACCCTGTTACATTAAAGGTATTATTATACCCATTCAGAAAACCTTCCAGCTTCTTTTAGTACTGAAAAGTAGGCAGAGTTTCAAAGGTAAGAGGCATTAGAATCCCAGTGATGGAAGGAGAGCTGCAGGCTCAAAGCTGTCACCTGATGCAGCACTCAGGCAGGAAAATGCCCAGGTACCTCCAGTCCCCAGGTGACAGCCTGACAGAGAACCAGGCACACCAACAAGCCTCTTGAAACTCAGGGAATGCTCTTTCAGCTACTCCTGTGCCCTCTATATAACAGCCATTAAGAAGCAATCCAATGCTTTTTACCTCAATCAGTTAATTAGGAACCAGTTGTAATAGTTTCCCCACTTCTGGCACAGCCCATGTAGCAGATACTTTTCCCACCAACTCTGAACTTACCCTCAAGGGGGGAACCTCTTAAGACTATAAACTCTGTACAAGGAAATCAATTATGAGAGTGTCACCTCAGCGAGTTTCAAGCATGTATGCTTTATTATTGGTCACAATAGTACAGATCTTAGTATGAACAGTTCTGTTGTTTTCTGTCAGGGTAACTGTTCAAGCAGCCAAGTCTGTTCCAGGAGCTGCACCTTCACTTTCAGGAATTCACGTTTCAGTGGTACTTCCTGCGGCGTTCATGCTCTGTATCATTCAAAGTAAAGCAAGTTAGTTCTACTGAAGTCACAAGGAAGGGGGGGGGGGTGAAAATCATCCCACCTGAATTCACAGGAAAGAAAAACAGCTGACTAGTTTTTGAGTACTGCCAGGTCAGGTGACAGGATCTAAGCTTTCTTCCTCACTAAGAAAATACTGGCCATCTGTTAACTGCCTAAAAGCATTTACATTCTCAAGAGCTAACAGAAGCTTTGCTTCCCCACAGTCTTGGATTCAAGCAGCAGCAGTTAGCACAGCCTTTCCTTTTTATTTCTAGCAGCAGACTGGTTTTCTTGCCCCCAGCAACCTTCCAAGCTGTGCCATACCCACTCAGCCATGCTGCTTTTACTTACTCAGGTGACTGTAGCTCCAGATGTAGCTGATAACAACATAACCAGCAAGTACCATGGAGATACCACCGAGGCCGCCTTTCCTGACATCGATGTATTTACTGTAGTATCTGTCATAACCTGTGTAGGAGAAAAGTTGGGTTTGTAGCAGCCAGATGAGCTGCGTGTTTCTGTGTCTTGGAAAACAGCAGCCTGGTTCCACAGGACTTCAGGAAATCATTTCTAATGAACTATCTGAGGGTCCTGGAAGCAAGCTGACAGAGCAGCTTGTGTGATGGTTGGGCAAGGTGAACTCAATAACACTAAGCCTTAAAAAAACCAACCCCCATTTTCTGAAACTGTACTGTGACTTTAGAATTATCTAGTCCTTTAAAACTTGCATAGATACATTTTGTAGACACTTGCATTTGTTCTTTTGTGTTTAAACCTACCTGAATGCCACATCTGTGGCTATAGCAAAGGGTGCCAGCCAGAGCTTTTGCCAGGCGACCTATAAAAGCCCCGTGTCCTTCCACCACCGGCAGGCATCACCTTTCCCTCCTAGTTACTTGTGATGTTGGGAAACCTCCCGATTTTCAGCAGATAGGGCCAGGTCACCGTTATTTCCTCTCTACACGAGGAGGAACACTGAACACAAACCTCTGGCAGGGACAGCCCGTGCGAGGAGCACCTCTACAGACAGGGGAACGAGACGCTGCCGCCGGCACCCTTCTGGGGCAGCAAACCCGCCCTGAAGCGGCCCGGCCCCCGCCCGGCACGGCTCTGACAGGAGGAGGGATTCGCGCCCCGCGGGCCTCCGCCGGCCGAGGGGCGCGGAGCCGCCTCGGCGGGGCGGGACGGGCCTCCCCCAGCGCCCCTCACCTCTCCGCAAGGCCCCCAGCATGCCGCCGGGGGTGAAGTCTCTCATGGCCAGCCAGGTGGGCAGCTGACCCAGCTTCACGTCCAGCAGCTTCATGTCCTTGAGGGGAACTGCGGCACAGAGAGAGAGACAGAGCCCGGTCAGAGGGGGGGGGGAAGGGGGGGAGCCCCGGTCACCTTGGCGGCCCGACGCACTCACCGGGCGGCTGCGCCATCTTGCCGCTGCTGCTCTGGGACGCCGGGAAGGGCCTCGGCGCTGAGGCTCACGGGAGGAGGGTCAGGCGGAAACCCGGGCGTTGGGGCGGGCGGGGAGCTGGCGCCGTGTTGGGCGGGGCGCCAGGAGGGGCGGGCCGAGGGGGCGGAGGCCCCGGGGTGGCTTTGTCCCCGGCCGGGGTCGCTCCCCCAGCGGGGGCTGTGCAGGGTGCCTCGGTTGCACAGCGCTGAGGGCTGGGGGGGGCTTTGCCCAGCGCCTGTCCCGGGGCTGGGGCGCCCTGAGGCGATTTCCCGCCCAGCGGCGCGGGCTGGTCTGCGCTCCGCTGCCCCCGGGCGCCGCTGCCCCGCACCATCCCCGCCTAAACGCGGGACGGGGGTACCGGCGCTTGCCCGGGACGCAGAGGTGAGGGCTCCGGCAGAGGGAGGAATTCCCGAGCCCTCACCAGCACCGCCCCGAGCCCTCACCAGCCGCCTGGGGGGAGCATCTCCGCCCAGCGCTGAAGCCCAGGCAGCCCCTGGCGCTGCAGACGTGCCTCACGTACAGTGTGCATCGCCACACGCCTTGGCACCCCTGAACGTACGGTGTAATGAAGAAGTGAGGGCTTCTCAGGCCTCTTCCAGCGGTCACCGGCCCTCTCCTGCATTCTTAAGTGGCTTCCAGGCAGCAGGAGGAATGTTAGGCTGGCTTTCAGTGGGTCTGGGGGACAGATGAATCATGCGGACCCGTTTCAGGGCCCACTCAGTGGAAACACACCCATTTTACTACAGCTCGAAGGCAGAAGGAGAAGCCAGGCCTCTGGAAACCTGCATCACCAGAGGGGTGGAAGAGGTAACATACGAGGGTATGAAGATGAAGACTACTCTGCCCTTCCTGCAATGAGGAACAGCCACCCGGGTTTATTCCGTGTTGTCCAAGCGTCTTTCTGAGGGGATTTGGTCCCCACGGGACCCCAAAAGGCTCCCCCGAGCAGATAAAACCCCTGCAGATCTGGTGGCGGTGGGGACGAGGTGGGTTTTGGGGAAGAGGACCCCAGCAGGTGTCACTCGCACTCAGAAGAACGCTGCTGCTGGGAGGATGCTCTCCGTAGCCTGACCTCTAGAGGTTTCACATCCTACCAGCCAGGTCCATAAAGCAGTGTCAGGTTTTGTTGTTGTTTATTGTGCCGAATCTGGAAAGCCAAGTGATGCAGCAGGAAACAGGGAACAGCCAGCACCCCAGGTTTCCCAGATAATAAATCTCCTTCCCACAGAGGACTGTTAGAATGGATCAAAGATGATGAAGACTAAATTAAAGATGCTAAAAGGGGGGTGTGTGTGGTGCGCAGGGCTCCTACGTAAGCACTGATCTCTGTAACTTTCACCTCTCTTAGGTCACAGAGCTTTATTCCACGTGTCTTCCCCCTGCCACCGCAGGATTCTTGCATTAGGATCCATAGGGTTTGTGTTACCTGGCATGAAGTGAGTCAAGGCACGGGCCCTCTGTTGTATCAGGAGATTCAGCACTCCTTAAAGACATCTTGTTCAGAGGCTGGCCTACAAATTTAGCTTCACCTGCTATTTTACTGAAAATTATTTACATCAAATAGTGCTTTCCCATAACAGGGAAAAAACCCACAAGGAATAGCTTAATGTCTGGGGTTTTTTTTCTTTTACTTATTAACAGAAAGTAAGATTAGGAGAGTACAGCATGCCTGATCCCTTGAAGAAAGGGTTCCAAATTTACTTCCCTTTAAATGGGTTAAAAAATCCCCTTATTAAATTATCCTTTATTTTATTATTGAACTTTACCGGTAACTGCCCTTTTATTGCTGAAGTGTCCCCTGATGAACTACTGCATGGCCTTTTACAGTACTTGCATAAAAGCATGCTGCAAACTTGCTTCCCTCATTCTTGCAAGGCAACCTATTGTCTTAAATAGGATTACTCATGCAAGGCAGATTAATTCACCTACAGGAAAAAAAGCCAATGGCGGGCGCCTCATGTTAAGGAGTTCCCTGCAGAGCAGAAGAGCTCCTAGAGTTGTTCTAACTGCTTGTAGCAAGGTCTAGGGAAAATTGGTTTCTTAGGGTAGGAATGGAAGTCTGTAACAAGGACATACCTCCAATGCAATTAGGGACAGGGGTGACCTAAACCTTTTCCCCAGCTGCCTGCTCTGGTAGAGCAAGGGAGGAATGGTGCTGTTGTCTTTATGCCATCTTAATCCTGAACCAAGCAGGAAGAGTTAAATGGTACAGACATGAGGGAGGTTTTTGCAGCACATGTTTCCTCCCTTTGACCTGTGCTGCTGGCCAAAATTCAGGATCTTGTTGGTTGCTCCAGATTGCAGGAGGAGTGACGAAGGAAGGTATTTGTGAATGTGTTTCTGTTTGCTTAGAAGCATGCTCGCTGCCCTTCGTTCCCAAACACAGAAGAAATCATGCAGTTGAGAGCCTGTTTCCTTGCTTAGAGCCCCGGACCTCCTCCAGGCAGCAATGTGACCCCAAATCCCTGTTTCTGGTATTCAGTCCAGGTTTTATATCAGTGATTGTTCAGGCTGTTTGAAGTTTCCGTTCCCTGCCTGTTTCAATACGCTGACTTTCTCTCTCCTCCTCCACCTGAACTGTATCGTCCATCCACACATAACCTTTTCTCCTTTTAATGTCCTACCCAAAACTGTCCTCCCAGAGCCTTCAGGTACTTGAGCAATCTCTCATTGTGGGTGGAAACAGACTTAATATCTCCTTCAGCTACCCTAAATAAAGGAGTACAGTTAAACCTACCAGTTTAAAGAAGGTTTAGCCCAACCTACAAAAATAAAAGCCTAATGGAGTGTTGCCCTGAGGTTTTCATTGTACTGTAGACCCCTCTAGAAAATGCTGCAAAGTTTCTAAGTAATGGCATGGAAACAATAGGGAGTACATCACCCAGAACACCCAGAGTAGTTTGCAGAAGACGTCAATAGATACGAAAGAAGTTTCCTTTTTTTCCCCAGTAGCAACTGTAACACAGAATATTGCAGCTTTCAGACCAGAGAGTCATCTGTGGCCTGAGAAGTGGAGTAGTGCTCCTCAGTAAAGTTGCTGCAAAGGAGAAGTAAAAAACATAACACAACCTCCTGCAGACTGTAAGACCTCAGAGGCTGGTGTCACTGGCATCTGAGTACCAGAAACAGGGATTTGGGGTCACATTGCTGCCTAGAGCAAGCCTGGGGCTCTAAGCAAGTAAATGGGCTCTCAACTGCATCATTCTGTGTGTCACACTTTGCAAACTCAAGGTCTCACCTGGCCAGCGCTGCCACAGCAACGTGCCCGCAGGTGTGTAAAGTAGCTGGCCTTCAAGAAGGTCAAGGGAGGAGGCTTTAGCTACCTGATCCTGCACCCACTGAAACTGATGACAAAGCACCCAGTGCTTGAAATAAAGGCTCAAAACCTGCCCAAAGCAGACACGTGTGGTTCACAGACATGTGGTTCAGCATGGGATGCTTCTTGGCTCCTAAACGCTTGTTTCATCAATCTGATGTCTTCCCACCAGCACAGGTTAAGTGGCTGCAGCCATCAAGGAGAAAGAGAAATCATGGGCTACGAGCACTTTCAGAAGGTCAACGGAGAGGTGCATGCTTTATCAATCAGTAATTTGCAGAAAAGTTGTGGTTTCAGGTAGCTTCATCCTGTCTGTTCCTTTTTAATTGATGCAGTGAGAGCAGTGCAGCTGCTCAGCGTAGGTGTCAACCTCATTCATCTAAAATCGTGCTTGCGGTGGAAACCAGACTCTGGAGTTGAATAGGAAGAGACAGGGGTGTGGAGATAGAACCTCTTCCTTGGGCAGACTTCCTCAGGAAGATGGTGAATAGATAATAATACCTAGGGTTGACCCAGCAAAAGCAGTTGAGAGAATTAACCTATGATTGTAAGTGGATTGCTTGCTCTGGGTTATTATGGAGCCATTTTCCTTAGTCAACCTCAAAACACTTTACAAAGGAGACCTCTCACAAGTGATTAACACTTTAGCATGCACATAGTTCTTTTCTCCTTCACAGCACTTGTGTGTCGATGCATCTTCATGCCCCTCTGAAAAAAACCTGTAAGTCAATGTTATGATTATCTTTTCAAGTGGAGGAATTTGAGCCCTGTGTTTAGGGCTGGGGAGGGGGAATTCCTCCCTCCTCCTTTAGTCCCAGCTTGCTGGCCTTTGCTTGTATCTAGAGTCAGTTGCTAAAGTACCTTATTTTGTAGGTCTTTGATCAGCCTGCTAAATATATACCTGTGGGGAGATAATTACATGCTATCAGTAGTAAAGTGTAGTAAAATAATTCGCGTTAATTAACACACTTGCAAAACCAAAGCAGGAATTTTCACCCAGATAAATGTGCTGCATCAACAGCTGTACCTGAGCCTGCCTGCTTCCCACAGACAAACATGGAAATAAAACCAGAGACCCATCAAAACCAGTTTCTTTGTACTAAAAAGACACCTGTGTCTGCTGGGAAAGTCGTGGCGGTATCAACCCAGAAGGACAGGGCTGGATACATCTGCCATCTCTGCAAGAGCATCTGCCTTCATGAGCATGGGGGGGATTGGTGGGATGAGTCCTGTCTTATCGATGCGCTGGGTGAAGTGTGAGCAACCCAGCACGAGGGTTGTACAACCTTGCATTACTGGGGAGAGGATTTGGAGACTATAGTGTGACAGAGGCCTAAAAAAATCACCTCATTGCCATCTTTAAATTCACTGTCAGTTCCTCCAGCACAACCTTTGGACTTTTCCTCTCTTCCCAGATTTACATCTGATGAAAATACTCAGCACCTTTCACAGGCTTGGGAGGAAATTGTCCATCTGACCATCCCTCCTGAACCAGTCCATGGCTGTTCTCCCTCTGCTGCCTTGTCACTTTGAAGAAACTCAGCTGCTGGCGTGAGTCTTGCTCAGCCCAAAGCCACTGGTGGGCTTGGGATGTTGTCACTTCCAATGCCCTGTGGTGCCCATTGCCGTTGCTTCCTGCAGATCTCAGACCACAGTCTCCAGTTCAACCCAGGCATCTGGAAGGGCTTCTCTTTTGGGTTTCTCTTTCTTCCTGATGGCTGCAGTCGCTTAACTTGTGACAGTGAGCTGAGCATCTCCTTTGAAGACACAAAGGAAGCAGGAGGTTTGCAGGCCTGCAGTGGGAGAGCCACAGCTCAGCCCCCACCAGCCACACCATCTCTCACTACACACAGAGCCCAGGCTTTCCAGTTGGGTACTCACATGTCTGGAGGGTTACACCACACCTCCTTCTCCCATCAACAGATGCTGCCACCAGCACAGGATTCGTGGCTGTTTGATTAGTCGGTGAGTTGGTGAGATACCTGCTCCTCCACCTGTCTGCCCTTTCTCACTGCTTCCAGGTGGTGCAGTGTGGATGGACACGTGTTTCTTTGCATTGTTCTCCCCCTGCACATATCTCTGTATTTCCATTGTTGTACTTCACTCACAAATGAGCGATGCTTTGCACCCCCTCCCCAAATTCTAGCTTTTTACAAGGTACTGATGGTGGCATAACCGATCTGTCTAATCAGGCTTGCCCAGTGCCCATGTTATCCTATATGCTTGGCAAGAAAGGAGCTTAAAGCCAGGGTGAGAGAGAGATTCCTCTCTAAAGATCAGCTAAGAGTCAGGCTCCAGCTCTGCAGCATGAACTGGGAAGGACCGCAGGGAACTGGGATGGGGCTGCAGCAGGAAGTATTCAAATGTATTTCATTTCAGGGTGACCTTTAACAGGTGTGGATTTACTGATAGGGAGGGGAGGGAGAAGTAAGCAAGGGATTAGGGGGACTTTACCCTCCCTCCACTTTAAGCACCAGCTTGCACAGCATTCCAGCACCGTGAGATGCAATTTGTGGCTGTATGGCTTTATATCTTCTGCCTCCCTTTGTTCTGATCAGGGTTGTGGCTGCCCCTGGTCTTTAGCACTGCTGGGGGCTGAATAGATGGAATATTGATCACACTGCCGGGGGTCTCAGGTATAAACCTGGGATGGGGGAGAAAAATCACCCTCTTATCTGCAAGGGTTGGGATTTAACCTGCAGTGGAAGTGCGCAGTTCAGGCAAAAACAAGGTGTGTGGTACCTTCCCTGGGTGACTTTGCCTGGAGATCTTCTCTCCTTGTCCTAGTGCTGCTGCGTGCTGTTGAACAGCTGCTTTCCTCTAACCCAGTGTCTGCAGCAGCTCGGTGATGGATTAAGGCAACTCTCCATTTTCCTTATCCCTCTCCGAGGGGAGTTGTAAAGTTTAATTAATTACATTTTGTAAAACATGATGAGATTCTTGGGTGATAAATGCTACACAAATGTAGAGTATTTTTTAATGAGCACTGTATGACGGCTGCAACAAAAAGCTTGTTTAATCGAACTGATCTGAGCTGCAAAAAAACCCCCTCTCCCTGCTGCTATCAAACAGGAATGTTGCCAAGCACTCTGTCTTTCATGGGCTATTTGATTTGAGGGTCCCAAGGCATTTTTTGAAACTTTATCAAAATAAAAAGGCAGGGAGTGTGTGTGTGTGTCTGTGTGTTAAGAGACCTTTCCCTTCTTGTATGCGGGTCGGATTGCATAACACCACTGGGCAACAGGGAAGGGAGAGAGCAGGTAATGGTGGGGCTGGCTTTTGTGGCTGTGTGGCAAGGACATGTGTCCCTGCTCTAGTTTTGGTTGGCCACATCAGGCACCCGTGTTCTGGCACCATATATTTTGTGTTTTACAAGTTTCCCACAGCTGTGGATATATGAAATCAGCCTGGCTCTGGCACTCCCTCCTCAGTGAACAAGGTTGAACTGACATCTGGGGATGTCTGTCTGTCTGTCTGTTGCACACCGTGGTATAGAATGAATCATAGAATGGCAAGGGTTGGAAGGGACCCCAAGGATCATAGAGCTCCAACCCCCCTGCCACAGGCAGGGGTATAAACCCACTCACCAAACTGAAGGTAGTTTCTGCAGTGAAAATTGCAGGCTGCTGTTCATTGCAAGCAGAGGGCCATTTATTTTGCTGGAATTCAGTCTGGGAAAAAAGAGAGTAATTTCTTGAGCTAAAATACCGGCCTGGGGCTACTCGATGGCTAGACCTTCAGCCTTACACCTCCTCCAGAAAGCTGCTGCTGCTGCTATTGGAATGCTGAAGTGTCAGATCACCATCGAACCAAGGAGTCAGATCACCAGCAAACAGAGGAGAGATACGACTTGAAGCAGCACTTAAAGCAGAGCCTGGAAGAAGCAGACCATAGATTTCCATCCAGTGATGACACAGCCCAGTCCTACCCAGCCTTTGGGATCCAAGGATGCTCTTGGCAGAAGCCTCTCTGGTTTGTGGCACTGGTGCTGTGGGACTGAAATGGTGGCAGCAATCGGTCCAAGCCCCCTGTACTTCATCAGCACCACCATTTCCTTAAAGCTGCCACTTTGCAAGATTCCCCTCTTCTGGACCTTTTATAATCCCTGTTTCTTTGCACCAGCTGGAGTTTTCCTTGAGGGGAGAAGCAGAGGAGCAGGATGGCCAGGAAAAGGACAAGAAAAGAAGAGAAAGACAAAAGAAATGAGCTGTTGAACCCATGGTGATTTGAGAGGGATGAGCAAGACCTTTTTAGGGATAACCAACCAATCAACCAATCTCACAAGCAATTTGTCTCTCCTTGTTACAAGGTAACACCACAGTGGGAGAAGCGTAGCACCGTTCTGCAGAAGATTTATTGCCCTGTAGCATCTGCGTGAGAAAACTCCAAGTGCTGAGTAGAGCAGGAAATTGGAAGTAGTTTGCACAACCTGCAATCCAGGACAGCTCTTGGCCCTTCTGTGGAAAGAGCGTGCTGAAGCCTTAAAGCTGGCTCTAGCTCCTAAGGCTTTCTCAGCCCCAGGAGAAGAACCAGTGTAGGTTTGGTTAGAGCTGATGGAAGCTTTGCCATTTACTGGTCTAGATAAAAAGAGCATCCCAGAGCTCTGCTCTAACCAGTACAGACTTCTGTGAGCTACTGGAGTTTACAGGACCTCTGACAAGAGGGGGGCTTGTGGTTCCCTCCTGTGAACATATCTCTTTACAGCCCTCTGTATGTACAGCATTTTCTCAGAAACCAGCCTCAGGGACAATTATACATTAATAGCTACTTCTTTCAGAAGCAGCCAGCCCTGCTCCTGAGAAACAGCTATTTTCAGGCAGTCTTGTTCCTGAGGAACTGCTATTTTTAGTGAGTGCTATTTCTGAGGCAAAAAAAAGAAGAAGAAGCCATTTCTGTATCCCTCCACCATGGCCCAGACCCACTGGCTGTGGTTGACTTGCATTTTGCAATGAACATTTCCTCATTACATCTCAGTAGCCTGAAGAAAGTGGTTCTCTGGCCATTACAGAAAGCAGCAATCTGAGCTGGGGCTCATTACGCAGGGAGGGCTTGTGGGAGGCAAGCCACGCTCACATACTATAGATTCCATTAGAACAAGTAGGGAGATGTAATGGGGCTCTCCTGGGAGATGCAGGACTTTTAGATACCTAATTTGGAAGTCCGTTCTGGTATCCACTTTCAACATCCCAAGAGTAATGATTAATTCTGTACTCCAGGTTTCTCTGAATCAGTTTGTAGCTGTAGTAAATACGGGCTGAACATGATAACGCCATTGATGCTATGGGTAAGTGACTTGAGGCAAGAGAAGCTCAGGTTTTGTGGCCGTTAACTCACTGTGCACAGTCATCTGGCAGCGATTCCCACTCAGGAATCTGCAGCTGAGATAAAAGAGGCTCTGTCAGAGCTGAGGAATGTGGTGTTTTGCAATATAAGTGTCTAATATGCTGAAGGCCCCATCAAGGCACCCCAGTAATGCCGTGTTCTCATTCCAGCAGCATCCCAACTGCATGGACCCGGAGATCTTCCATATGTTCTTGTGGCCATGGCCTTCCCAGGGGCATTTGGTAGATGCAATGACATGAAAATTCCAGCAATATCATTTTGCTGTCCACACCACAGATCTAATGCAAATACTGGTGTCCTGACACAAGGGTGAAACGATTCTCACCATGCTGAAGCTGTCTTGAATTTCAGCAGAGCCTGCGCAAAGTTCCTCTCAGGTGTGTTATGAGCCGCAGCTCCTTCTGTCTCTGGTGGGTATGTTGCTGAAGGTAACGGGTTTGGATAACAGTGGCATCAGCAAGGAACATACACAGGAGCCATGCCTTGGCAGGTCTGTATGGCTTTCCTTGGCAAGGTGTTGCTCTCTGGGTTCGACAGAACCAGCAGCTTTAGGTCTTTGAACAGGGTCATGGAAGTATTGGGAAAAAGACGCCCATCCTTGCTCTGGCACCATTTGCTCAGGGGCTGCTCTCTAAAGACTCTGGTGTGTGTGTGTGGTCTGAAGGTCACTCCTTCTCAGAGAGAGGCTCTTCTTTCCTGTCTGAGTGGGAAGGGGAGGCTGTTAGCCTGTTCAGCAGTGTAAGCAGTTTCCCTCTGCTTTTGTGCAGGCAATACTGATGAACTTAGTCTCTAAGTGAAGATAATTTATCCTGGTTTTAACCCTCTGCAAGAGCAGAACTTGGTTGTGTTTGTCCTGCAAAAGCAGACGCTTCCCCCCCACCCCCCCCCCTTCCCTTTTCAAAAAATATTCCTTGTGTTCTCCCATCTCCAGGAAAAGTCATTATCTCTGGACAGTTTCTTGAAACCCAATTGTCTTTGTATTCTGGTCATAAGCTGAGTGTTGTTCAAAGTGCGAGCGAGTCGCCGCTGCTGTTATCACCACGAGAGCCCATTATTGGCACTTTTCCCTTTTTACTGCTTCATCAGAGAAAGGCAGGCAAAAAAATGGGACAGAAATCTAGGAAATGAAGGGTAATTTACAGTTCACAAAGGAGCAGTAAAAATTAATTAGCTGTCTGAGGATCCATACCGACCTGGGCCATGGAGTTGGTGCCAGCCTTTTGCATTGCATAAACTGTCTGAGCTGGGCTAGTCTGCTGAGATCAGGCTTCTGCTGTGAAATCAAGGCTCTTTGCTGGGGTAGAAGTCCTTTGGGGCATGCAAAATGTGTATGCACACCTAATTTCGTGTGCCAAAGAGGCATGATGGTGAATATAACTCAGGTCATTACATGCTCAACTGGCTACTTATGACGTTCACTATTAGTTGTCACAGTAACTGCTCATGTAAATTACGGATGCAGTTATCCACATAATTTAACACTGAGATCCTATGAAAATCCAGGCCTAATTCCTCCTCCTTTTCCATGCTGGTGTCTGTTTGAATGAAACATACTTTACACGCCACGTCCATATGGTCTCATTCCAAAAGGGGATGGAGCCCCAGAGGGACCGGAGAGGTGACAAGACACTGGCCCAGCTGGTCCAGGGGCCAGTTTGGTCCTGCTGCAGGATGCAGGAATTGAGCAGCTCCAGCATCTTGCCAATCATGTCGCCAGCCCTCCAGTCAAGCCTGAGATCCCCACCTGGAGAAAGAACTTCACAAATCAGAAATGTCCTAAATTGGATCCTTTTTTGGTGCATAATTTTCAAAACTGTAATTTCCATTTGAGAACTATTTGTCCTGATCCTGAGCGTCAGCTGAACTCATTTTTTTTTCCCTGTAGTTTAATTTAGGCAGCAGATGCCATCAGAATGTTAATGCCTTCTTAATTCTCACCTACATGCTTTTATTCTTATTAATTTGTTATCTGGGGCTTTAATATTCTATTTTTTTCCTACTTTGATCAGTTGAAATAATTTGATGGCAGCATTTCAACAAGGCTTGCAGTGGGGAAGTGTGTAATGGTGCATCACCAATGTATGTTGCTGTGTATCCTGCAGCGTGCTCAGCTGTTGTACTGTGAGAGCATGAATCATGTGATGTTTTTAGGTGATTATAGATGAAGCCTTACTTATCCCTGCTGCAAATAGCTAGAGAGGGAACAAACTTTAAGGGCTGTTTCCCTGGTTCGGGGTTTTGCCCTGTGCAGACTAAGGGTTGGCTGTGCTGCCATCCAGGAGTGTCACCCTGGCCCATGAAGTACACCTCGAGCTGCCCAGGCACAGCACCCTTAAACCACTGGCATGGTGAGGTGATGGAGGTGTGCCCATGGGTCCCTGGTCTCAGCTCAGGGATGGTGCTTCCTAAATGAGAGCCATGGGAAGTAGGGCAGGGACCTTTCCCAGCTGGGATGTAGTGCTGGAGGATGCCAGCTCTCAGGAGCAGAGGGCAGGAGGAGCTCTTTGCAGAGAGGAGGAGATGGGTGGGATCATTGCTGCTCCCCAGCCGATACCAGATCTGACAGCACATGGGTGTCTCTGTTGCTTGGGTGCAGGAAGGCAGCAGGTCTGGCCTCTGAGACAGGTGCAGTGAGTAGTACCTAGGAAGGATCTTTCAAACTGGCTAGAAGTAACAAAAATAAAGTTAAGGAGAGGCAGAGAAAACAAACAAGTTTACTATTTTAATCAAAATACTTCTGCTTAAAGGAGGAGGAAGAAATATGCCCAAGTCACAGACAGTTGCTGTCAGTGTGGTTCACTCCCTCTTAGCAGCAGAGAAGGGGTGAAGCCTCACCAAACCTTGCTGGCTACTTCAGTACCACTTCAACAAGCAAGGAAGTCCTTTTGCCCAGGAGAGGATGGAATGACCTGAATCCACCCATAGGAGGTCAATAAATGGAGGGGAACATCTGACCCTTCATGCTATGACAAAACTCCACTCTTGGTTCCCTCGCAGGGAGGTCTGGAGTGGGCAGCTGGAAGGTTGTTTTATCACAACTAAAAGATGCAAGATGAGAGTTCCTAGAGGAACTCTTCATTGTCAGAGCAAAGACAGAAGAGAAGGAGATCAGGATGAATCAACGTTTTACTGTGTTGCTTCTCAAGCCCAGTTTTGGCAGTGGTTTCCAACATGTGCATACATAGGGCTTCACATTGGGTTTACCTACCCTTGAACTAGTCACTTTCTCCTAGTAAATCTGTGATCTTTGCAAACACACCTCCTAATGCCACTGGCTTGGTTTTGGGAGGCATTAATTGAGGAATTAGGGTGTGATTCTCTGTATTCTTGTTACTGCTTATTGTTTAAGGGATGGAACATATGTCTTGGGTTGTCCCCCGGGATTTCTGGAAAAAGCATGGAACCAGGTTCTGTTTTACCCCTCTGATACTATTTTCAGGATCCCATGGGGTCAGAGCAAACATGTCTCTTCGTTTGATCCTACCTACAGATGAGGGCTGCAGAAAACAGCAAAGTGATATGGTTGACTCTTTGCAAAGACCTTTTTGAAGGTGAGGTTTGTGTTCAAGTAAGCAATGGCTCGCATTTCCACTCCCAAACGTGTCTGAGTAAAGTCCTGATCCAGGTGTGCCCTTTACAGACTGTTAGGAATAACTGTCTGCTCTGTACAGGTTTGCACAGGGTCTGTGCTCCAAGCCAGGCAAAAGCTAGCCAGTACTATGTGCTCAGGAGCGATGATGGTGTTCAGTGGAGTGTGGGACTCCAGAGCAGAGCTTGCTCATGTCCAGGCAGCCTGAAGGGTGACTGAAATGGTGATGAGCTCGTGAAAGAGTCTCTCTGCATTCAGACCAAACACTGCATAGGGCAGAGCCTGGGTCACAGCTGCAGCCAGCTGTTTGGTGGGAAAATTCTGAGTAGGGTGAACTGTGGCAATCGTTTGGGCAGATGTAGTCCATCTGCTGATGGGATCAGGGATGGGATAGCATCCTCTGGAAAACTGGGATTAAGATACACAAGACGTGCATGCAAATTAGGCATCAGATTATGCACATGCAAACCATGATGGTCTTCTGGCATTTTGGTTGGCTTCCAGGTTCGAATTTGAAGTCAACTTTGTTTCTGGTGCAGAAGGCAGCAGCTGAAGTGCTGTGCCTCAAAAGATGCTTCTGCCCCTGACGTGACCTGGTGCAATGACAGTCCCACACTCAGCACAAGCTGTCCACTCCTCCCTCTGTACTTCCCTCCACAGGAATGTGGATCCTTCTGTCCCAGCCCAGACAGAGATGCCAGAGGAGTAAGTTTCAGTGGCCAGGTCCTTCCACAAGCTTTGCCCTGACCATCACCCTTGAAACATTGAGAGAGGATAGCTTTCTGGCTGATGGGAACTGCTGCATGACACATCGGATATTGTGTATAGGACTTGAAGAGGTCGATGAGAGCTATCTGAATCATTCATTACCCAGTGAAGTAGGTGAGTGACTGCTATTGTCCTTATCCTTTTAGAGAGGATGCTCAGGCACAAAAAGGTTGAGAGATTTAGCGAAGGTCCCTAAAAGAGGGACCATCAGAGCTCAGAAATAGTGCTTGGTCCTGTGCTCAGACAATTATTACTCACTTGTTTCTCTCTGAAAATCCTGCACTAAGGATCAGTGTTACTACAGCTGGTCAGTTAGTGCTGTTAAGAACACCATAATGGCAATGCAGCCTTTTCTGCTATTTTTTGGTAGTCCATGAATCAATCCCAGTTCACCAGACAATTCCCACTGTGTGTCCATGATAAGGTTTCTCTCTTGGTGTGTGCTCTGTGTGCTTGGTTGATCATTCACTTCACATGGGGGTTTCCTGATTGTAGTTCTGAGGAATGAGGCTTTTTTTTAAAAAATCAAGGAAACCCTAAATATTCAACTGCTGCTAATGTTCTGGGGGCTTTGTGGAAGGGCTCATTCTGTAGGCTTCCTGGATGGTTTCTTTGGTTCCCAGCAGCTCTCACACCGTTCAAGAACAATGCAGTTATTTGTGTCGACATTGACTTGGGCAGCAGTGGTGCAGAGCAACTGGGTGGTCCATGTGCTAAGGAACTGTTGAGATCAAGGTTTGCAGTGTGCTGCAGGGCAGGTCTGTCTTTGTCCTTCCAGTTCTGGTGCAGTTGTGTGAGGTAAATAAGAGAAAGGACAAAGTGGGAAGAAGGTCTTCTGCCTTAGATGTGTATCTGAGGTAATTCTGGGATAGTGGGGAATGGAGAAATTCATATTTATACACTGGTAAATATGTATAGATGAGGCACTTGAACAGACCGTCTGTCTATTTGGGAACAACCAGAATTCCTGCTAAATAAGACTCAGCAATTCATGTGGCAACTAGGGTGGTCCTGATTTTTAACCAATAAAAGAACTATCCTCTTGATCCCTGGCTTTTTCACAGTATCTGTTTCATTCTTTCTTTCCCCTTTTCCCAGCCAAACACTCCAGCATACCCAGAAAAGCCTGTTCTTTTCCCAGCTGGCTGAGTCTCTGTAGAGAGAGCCTGTGGCCCTCTCCCATTTCAGGCTCGTTTGACCTTGCCTTGTAACCAGATGTTTCACTGGAGAACT
Organism: Laterallus jamaicensis coturniculus; assembly: GCA_022605575.1. NCBI lineage: Eukaryota > Metazoa > Chordata > Aves > Gruiformes > Rallidae > Laterallus > Laterallus jamaicensis. The sequence goes on along the minus strand of JAKCOX010000020.1, from coordinate 9,329,086 downwards.
TACACTTGGGAGAGCCTGGGTTGCATTCAGCTGCTGGTGAACTCTCTGCCTCGGTCAAGAGGCTGTAAACAAAAACAGCCCAAGAAAAACAAAACCTTTTTTAAACTGAGTTGGCCAAGGACAGGACTGAATTTGGAGATGCAGATGGCTATTAGCATGTTGGTGAGGCTGCAGAGAGAAGCTCATCTGTAGTCCCTGGTCTTCAAAGATGGGTTTCACTTTTAAAGAGGGATCATTTTTGGGGGGATAACAGTTTCCAAAAGTATGGAGATACATGACACAGAGACCCCTTCCAATGCTGCCAGTGCTCCATCATACTGTTTGCAGCTGTCCATGCATTTGAGTGAGTTTCTAGCCAAGAGTATTTAAAAAGTGGTGGCTTGCTGGCCCGGAAAGTCTCAGAAGAAGGAATCACAAGAATACCATAGCAAAATGATTAGTCAGAGACTCTTCTGAGAGGCATCTGGTGCTCGTAGACCAGCTTTCTGCAGAAACAGTCCTGTCTTCCACACTTGGCCAGGAGATGTGAGCAATATCTTCTGGAGTTAAAGCTACAGCAGGAGTTTAGATTGTCAGGATGTTGTTCTTCAGTTTGGGAAGTGGCCCTCAGGGTTCCCCTTTTGCACAAGAAATGGTGGGGATGATCATTAGCCTAGGTCTGGTGAGAGCCCCATTTGCAACATGGCATCTAGAATAGCACGGGATCCCTTCAACCTGTTACAGTTACAAGTCACGGGAGTTGGGAGCTGCTGCCCCAGGCTCTCCCAGCTTGCTTTGAACCTGGGTTTAGATCTGAGAAGGCTTTTTCCATATGAGTGGTGCTTGGCCAAGTTAGAGGAGCTTTGCAAACAGTGAGATTCACCCCATCGTCTCTGAACAGAATCAGTTCTGGAGCCACAGCCATTCTCCTGTGAAAGGGTATATTGAAATCACTGGGAGAGGGATTGCTTGGCACGCTGATCACTGCAGCACCAGGAAGGATGGAGGCCTGTGGCTGAGCAGCAGACACACAGAATCGAATTGATATCCACATCAGTGATTTCTCCTCTGCAAGGGTCAGGCTTGCCAGTCCTCGAACATCTGCTACCACTCCGCAGACGTCCACCCCTGTGTTGAGATATTTATCCAATATTCAGTGTTTCCTCAGAGGGAAATGTGCCATCTCCTGCTCCTATGTGTGTACTTGCTCCCCTTTCTACAGCCAAGTACCAGCTTGCTGTAGGAAATGTCGAGGTGACCTGGCTGCAGCCCATGGCCAGTTTCTCCTCTGATCCATCTCTGGCCCCATAAATAATTTTTAATAACCAGAGTGCGCTTAATGCAGCAGTTCTAATGTGGGCTAGATCTGTTTAACCTAATCTGAGTATTAAAGCTGGTCACAGTCACAGTGATATCTGAGCACCTGTGACTTCCTCAGACCAGGACTGTGAAGCCAATGGCTTTTCCTGTCCATGCCGTACTGACACATCCCTCTCGGGGTGATTAATACCTTCCAGGGACAGTGTTAAGGTCGGTTACACCAAGGTAAGGAGGAGATGTGTGGGGCTGTAGGGCAGGTACTCCTTTTGGATTCCCAAATGAAACAGTTTTCCCACTTTCCAAACCTTGGCTTCAGCATCTCAGGGAGACATTCTTCGTTCATAAAAAGCTCTGGGGGTGGCATTGCTCAGCCAACTGGGCACAAGGAGAGAGCTGGGAAGAGGAAGGGATCTGATAACAATATTTTGCCCTCTCTGCTTAAGTTGACACTTCACTCTGTTTTAAACATCCGCTTCATCATTCCTGCTTGTCCAATATCCCACTATGGCCCCAGCAAGAGCTATTTTAATCCCTCATCATTCATCGGGAGGCCCCTTCCTGTTCTCTTTCTATCTGCTCCTACATGCATGTGCATCTCTCCACCAAGAAATCCCCTGGGCTGGCTGTTGTCGGAAAGGTCACCCAGGGATATTCACAAACAGCAGGTGTAAAATTAACAACTGGTGTGGTTCCAATCATCTGGCAGGAAGGAAAACATTGGACAATAGGTAGGGTCAGGGTAAAGTTTCCAGCTGAAGGCTCATTGCCTGATATAGGGCGGCAGATCGGTGGGCTGGGAACTCTCCTAAGAATGTGAAACCGATAGGGTATTAGCAGGCCCTCTCTGCCCCTCCAACACAATTGTTTTCAGCTTGCTCAAAAATATTTGGAAATGTTACCGAGGAGGACGTGTGGGCGAGAAGGCATCCTCCAGCCAATCAGCCGAGTAGATTTCAGCCCTCCCCTTGAATTTCAAGCTTTTGTTTGCACTGATGGAAAGGAAGGTGAATCCTCCATGATTAATTTAGGGGGTCTTAAAGCACTTTGGATGAGTTCCTGCAGCACACTAACAAGTGATGCTCTCCAGGATTACGGAAATTGTGGAGAGATGGCAAGACAGATGGATGGATATATGACCGATAGGGATTCTGACCCATTATCATTTTTGTTAGTGGAGCTGACTTTAGCTGCATGAAACAATGTGAGTATCACTCAATAATGGCATCTTGATGGTCTAAGTGTTTTGGAGTCATGAATGATAGATCCTGTCAGACCCTGACAAGTGTCAGCAACCAGAATGAGGCTTGAGTCCATGAGCCCCAGGGAGATTTATTGTATAATTCAGGCTGCGGATGTACCCAAGGGAAGTTGGCAGCACTGAACACAGTGAAGACAATGGACAATGGAAAAAGTTGTTGAGAAGTTTGGTTTAAACTGTGGTGAGCTGAGTTGTTCTGCAAGTATCAGAGAGAGTGCAGTAGCTGTTCCCAGCACGGAGAAGGAGTTTGGCCAGAAGTTCTAGCCAACACACAGCCTTTCCTCTGCTAGAGCTCAGACACAGAAGTCTTGCCTCTACAAAATAAGAGGAAATGCATGGGGATCACTGCCCCTCAAGAGTGGTATGCTGGTGCCTACAGCTATTTGGCTTCTTTAGTCTCCTCTGCCCTTCTCCTTCCTCACCCTCAAAGCTGTCAGTTAGTGTGGTGTGACACCAGGTTTCTTTTATCAAAATGTCACGACCAGAACTTGCTTCTGTCCAGCTTACACAATGTCCATCTTCTGCTTAAGCAGGTTTGGTGCAAGATCCATCCACCACGATGCAATCAGCGCTGAGAAACTGCTCTCGCGGGTCTCTGAGCCGCTGCAGGGATCCCGTGGCGCTCGCTGAGCAGGCACCCCGCGCATGGACTGTGCTGACAAAGGATGCCTGGGCTGAGAGGAGGTCTGATAGCGCAGTGTAACCCTGACATACGTTGTCAGCAGCGCTGCCATCGCCAACAAGAGCAAGGGGGAGGACTGAAATTCTCCCCTTCAATTGGGCGAATCTGACACCTTCTCGTTCTTGTGTCCTCGTGGCTCGTCCACTTGACATTTCTAAACATTCTCAAGCAAGTTCACTGGAAAACTATCCCATGTCAGGAGCTGGTGATGTCAAGGCTAATAACAGTCCTGGGGTCAAATCCTTCTGATCCTTCAGGCAAGGACCTCAAGATTTGGCTCCAAGTCAATAACAAGGTCTGTCACGTCAACGATGGCTTATTATGAATCCCAGCGCAAGCGTTTCCCAAACAAAGTGTGTTCGCTTGGTTTTCCATGCAGGGAAAGGTTAGGAGTTTCCAAAGGCAAGTTCCTCCTTCTTTGCATGGAGCAGTGAGCAAAACTAGGGAGCTTGGAGTAGGCCACAGCACCTTGCCTTGGAGCAGGAGATGGGGATAAGTCTTCATCTGGGAAATCTTCTAATCCCCTCTAGAGTGGTGCAAGATTATTGTTCTCATTTCTAGAGATGCTGGGTTGGTTTTTTTCCATGTCCCCTTCCATCATTTGGATGTTAACAATAGCACTTGGCTGCCTTTGTTAATGTTACAATGGGCCTGAGAAATCCATACTGGGGAATGCACGGCTGCATGTCGGGGAAGGAGATAGCAGGGATCTTGTTGGCTCGCACTTGTGCTGCCATGGGAAAAGGAATTGTAGCATGACATTCACTCTGCTATTACACTGTAATCCTGACAGTGTGTTGAGAATGATGCCACAGGAATGGTGTCCAAAATGATAATTATAACCACTTCCTATTTTTAATTTCCTCTTAATAAGGGAAACGCTGGTCATCATCCTAACAATAACGATTCTGCTCTGCCCTTCCAGATGTCAGAACGTTATAAAGCATGGGTCAACAAACACTGATGTCTCTCTACAGGCCTTTCCTCTGCACTGAAAACTCCTATGCAGCCCAGCCCAGCTAGAGGCATCCATCAGCAGGTACCAACCAGGGTGCTGCAGAAAACGCTGCGCCTGCTTCTCTGTTGGCCTCGTTTTGCAAAGGAGAGTTTGAATCGTGGGAGAAAGAAGGTGACTTGCTCCATGTCCCTCGGTGAGTCGGTGGTAGAGAACAGATTCAGCTGTTCACCTCTCCCCATTTTTCTCTGTCAAATGACCTTTTTGCTGTTTTTTAGAAGGCGTTTGACATGAGGCTCCTCAGTATGTAAGCTGATGTTCAGAACTGCTGAGTTCTCACTAGTTCCCCTCCAGGCGTTACCTAAACAAGGTATCTGTGAGGAAAGCTGTCTTGTCTTGAATACCAGCAACCACTAACTAAGCTGCTCCCCTACAGACACTCACAGAAGTGTGTTGCAGGTGGACTCCAGCTCCATCCACCCACCCAATCTGATGCATGCAGAAGGACAAGGACCACAGCAGATAGCCCCAGTTTCCTGAACTGCTATTAGCACCAACGTGACTATTTCAAACATCCCTCCTAAAGACCCACCTGATGATGGGAAGTCCTGTGGCTGGGACACTTTGAACTATAGTTGTCAAAAGTCCTGGCTAAGGGAAAGTTGGTCCACGTGGCTTGGTTGAGCGACGCCTTGCTTCTGATCAACTTCTGACTCTAGAGAGTGGATTTCTCATTTTGCAAAGCAATTATCCTCTGCTGGCTTATTAGAAGTTTCTGTAGGATCTCTCTTGAAGGTCAAGTTTAAATGTATCTTCTGAGATCCTAGAACCAGGGTTCTGCTGTGCTGGAAAAGCAGAACGGAGAAGACTATATGAGGTTAGCAACATCTGAGCAAAACAGCTTTTATGGCTCAGACAGCAATTCCAATTATCCAGCACTTAGGCACTGAGAAGATTCAGATAAGAGGTCTCAGATTTAGCTCCTCTCTTCTCTCTGCAAGTTAATGTGCTGCTTTTCTTCTTCTTCTTCTTCCTTTTCTTTTTTTAAGCAGACAATCAAATCTGTGATAGCAAATTTCAAGTTAAAAGGAAAAGATTGTCTCTGCAGAGAATGGAAAGAACCATTTTGGCTCTAGGGTGAATTTCGTGACCCACCTGAAGCATGGGTAGCTGTCATTACGCACACATTAAACAGAAGCTAGCGAGCTTGTTCCAAGAGTAGCTGGATAAAACCCTCTAGTTTTCTTAATGAAAATATTTGAGCCCATCATTTGCTGTACTGGCAACTGGCAAAACTAAGTGAGCTCCTGTTATGCTTCCATCAGGGCTATTTATACACTATGACAATGCAGGAACCTAGTTTCCGACTTCTCACTTAAATCTGAGAAAAGTCAGTTGAAAATCATATAGTTCCTGCAGCATTAGATCATATGAAAACCTCAACAAAACTCTGTAGCCCCATCCGTTTCTTCTCCATTGCCTGGGGCCAGGTTTCCAAAAGAAAAGGGGTTATCACCAAGCTGGTAGGAGTTGTTTCCCTTCCTTCCCTGGAGTATTTATACAGGTCAGTCACTCTAATACAGAAGCTCTCCTCTCATCAGGGAGAGCTTCCCCAATTTCCTTCTCTCCTCACTGCGTGGCCACCCACAAACAGCTTTTCAGTCATCTGAATGCTCACAGATCAGTAGCATATGGCAAAGCTTTAAGGAGCATGTGCAAACAACCTGTATACCAATCCAACAGCACCATGTCCAGGCTTGTCCTCATTTCCTGGGATAGATGATAGAAGAGCTTCTTCCTTACCACCTGGCTTCTAAAAGGCCATCAGTCCAACCCAACCCAGTTTTCTCCAAGAGCTGCGGCTCTGAACCCCGGTATACTTCTGAGTGATGCCCATGGCCCTCACCTGTTCTAGCTACCTCTGGTTACCTGGGTTCCTCAGCAAAACCTTCTGCAGGGTCCTGATACCTGGTGTGGGTTACGCAGCAGAACAGCTCTGACTCTCTGAGCCTTTTCTGACAGAGTTGATTGAATCTCTCCCCCTGCTCGCCCTCTGCATTACGCTATGGGGTGGAGAGGAAGCAATCCTCTGAATCTAAAGCTCTCCTACCCTTCTTTTCCCACACAAGTTAACTCTCAGCCCTTGCTTGCTTCTGCTCCAGCCCCCTTCTGAGCGTGCTCTCATTAAGACCCCAGAGGGAGGAGGTGATGCTCTGAAATTGTCTTAATTGCTCTTGTTTATGCTGGTTACGATGGCAATAAGTTGCCATGCAGAGGAGGCTTTCTTCAGATGTGCAGGTTCTCCATTGTTCCGTATTCTGAAGGATTGTCTGTAGGCAGCTCCAAGTCATTTACAACAATAGATTAATATGAAGATCAGTAATACTGGGTGACTCACAGTCACACACATGCGAGACCCGCCAATCGCTGCGACCTGCCACCGGATTTGAGGGGAGGTTAAATGTTGCTGGTGTGCTCTTGCAGGATGCTGAGGAGATAACGCTTTGCACTTGCACGGTTTCTGCTCTCCAGGAGCTCTCAAACATGAATGGAGCACGCTGCTTTGCTAGGGCAGGCGACGACTGCTACGCTCGCTGCAAGGCAGGGAACGGCAGCAGAGCGTGTCTTGGATCTGATGTAAATTCTCAAGTTTAAACAGGGATCAGGAATCCTGACTTTTAGTCCCTGGTCTATCTGCCAGGCACTCCATCATCCAGATCCTAAAGAGGGTCTTCTACGTGCATTGTGCACTGCTTGTACTGTATCTCATTTATCACCCTTGTAAAACGACAGACAACAGTTCCATCTTCTCTAGACCTCTGCAGTACAGTGTCTGGGTCCTCGTTTGGCAGACACCCATTGGAGATGCTGTTGGTAGACCCCAGCTCTGGGTCTGCCCCTCTGTCCCACTGTTCAAACTTAGGACTTCATGCTGGGACTGACTGTATTGGACGAGAGGAACTTTCCTTTCTGGATAGTTCTGGTCTGCCACATCAATCCCAGAAACAGCCTCCATCCCTCTGATCCGTCCCTTCAACCAAGAGGTCTGTGTGCCATCCTGTGCCCTGTATCCTCAGCTCAGGTACAAATGTGCCCCTCTACTATGTCCCTACTAGCCCCATGCCTCCAGGATCCACCTCACTCTGTGCATCCCCTGCCTCTCTCTCCCATCACTCTCTTTACTTCTCCCCTGCTGTCAGGAGTTCATCATTCCCCCCATTTTTCCTTTCCCCCATGCTGGGTGAAAGGGGAGATGTCCAGTCCCATTTTTTCCCTGTTTAGGAGATACATTCAAACAGAGGGGAACAGAGGCAGAGCCGAGAGGAAGGCTGGGCTGTGCTGGAAGGGATTAACAGCTGTCATCAACCTGCTCTTGACACTGAAGTCCATTATGGAGGTAGGTCAAGCTGCTGAAACTCCTCACCGGTTTCCTATTTTCTGCCTGTTTTCAGTCCTTGGATGCTGATGGCAGCCACATAATTTCCAGTGTCAGCGAGGTTTGGTGCTCTGGGTGACCATATTGTACCTACTCCAGCAAACAGACAAGCAGAGAAACACTGAGAGTGAAAAATTGCCTCGTGGAGTCTGTAAGCAGTGTGCCTCGTTGAGTCTAGCTAATTTTCTTCCTCATATAAACCAGTGCAGTTTCTGCATAATTCTGTGAGTTACGAAAACACCAGATCTCAAGAGCTTGATGGTGGGCCAGGCCCCAAGTGTGTCGCTAAGCAATTACTGAGTCCCTGCCTGCCTCAAGCTGAATAAAACCTTGAGGCAGAAGCTGAGGACCTGACCCCTGATTAGTTCTGTGTGCTTTTCCATATTCATAACGGTGGTGTGCTTATACTGGGTCAGCAAAGGGCTGATTCAGTATCCTGTCTCTTATATATAGCCCCAAAGAGGGTGCCTAGAAGGACTAGGAAGACTTTTTGGCAAAATAACTTACATAAATGGTTAGAAGTTCTATTTAATTAGCAACTCTCTGTGGATTTCTCTTCCACAAACTTTTCCAGACTCTTCTGAAGTTCATGCACAGTTTTACCCTCTTCAGCATTCTATGGCAAGGCGTTCCTCAGCTTGACCACACATCTCCTTTCATTTGAACCTGAAACCCCCCTGTTCCCAGGAGGTTCTGAACAGGAGGTAGCTGGCAGTGGTACACATTCACAACGATCTCCAATTAGCCATCCAGTTAGCAGTAAAGTTTGTCCGCTCTCTCCATCCATTTGAACTTGCTATCTGCAGTAAATCTGCACTGTGATATAGTCACCATGCTGGAAGGAGAAGTGCAGAAGAGCTCGAAGGACTTTGAAGGCAGTAGTGCAAAGGACCTGCAAGAGGTACTGGTGGTCATCTACCAAACAGTTCCCCTGGAGTCACCGCACGTTGCCATCACTAGACGGTGACATCTCCCAAGCTTTGGAGCAGACCTGGTTGACAATCCAGAAGAGGGCAATGGTGACACATCCTCACTGGTGCTCTGAGCACCAAATCAGCTGAGGACAGCCACTGTAGGAATATAGCCAAATAGCCAAACCACCTTGGCTAGCAAATCTGCATGTTCCTGGTTGTTTTGTGGCAAGCAGATTGAAGTGGGAGGCAGCTTTCAGCTACTGTCTCAGGTCAGATGGGACTGTCAGTCAATTGTTAATTATGACTCTTCTTCTTACTAATTTCTGTAACTTCTATCACCATGGCAGCTAACTGCTGTGGAAAGATTCAGCCAGAAAAAGGAGAAGACAACCAAACTTTTCATAGCAAGAGAACAGGAACAAGCTACAGAGGAGGGGTGGGGAGTGGAGGAAGAGATCTGTAAATTGTCTTCTAGGAGAGTCTAACGCTGAAAGCTGCTCTGGTTTGGCTTGGTGTGGTGCTATCATGGCTGCTCCCAGCTCAGCACATGGTGGACATATGGTGCCTGTTCATTGCAGGGGGTGCTGTGTGCTGTGACATTTCTTCCTCTCTGCCAGTTACTGGAATCCTGCTTTATTATCACATCTTCTCTGCCCTGACCTGGCCTGTCCATCAGTTCTAATCTTTGGTGATGGCTGCGTGTCAGCATAGCGAGGGAGGAGGAGAAACTCGACAGCACTTTGAGCTCTGATTAATTTTTAAACTTCCTCTCTTTCTGCTTATTGTGTAGCTTTAGTCCCTGTGCTGAACGTGTTCTCTCCCCCATGTGTCACTTCCAGAGGGGATGAAACACCACTCGGCCATCGCAGGGCATGGATGGAAAGCCACAGGTTGGGACCATGGAGGGCCCTAGGACAGTGACTCTAGTTGGTCACTGCAGCAGCATGCAGGAACACAGTGACACAGTGCCTGAGTACTTCTGTAAGGTGAGGGGAGCAGGCTGCACGGGATGGTTAAAACAACAGCCATTGTGTGGCTGTTCTGCAGCAACACCACCTGGTTCTAAGGAAAGTGACTGTGCCTGGGCCATTCGGCCCCTTCCGTTTCTGATTCAGCTCTCCAGCCGGTTGGCATCTTCTCTCACACCTGTCCTACCACTTCCAATTAGATGGGCTTAATTTAGAAACCCATTGTACCTGGCCCTGCGCAGAGCAAGCCCATTTGTTTTACATAATGCCTCAGCACTTCAGGGAAACAGACCTGTTCAGAGTCCTTTCTGAAGGGAAGGATGGATGCGTGCTTCAGGTGCTGGTTTGAGATCTCTGAGAAACAGTCCCTGCTGTGACAGTGCTCACAGATTTCCTGAGACCTTTATCAAATCACTTACCCTGCCTTGCACATAACTTCTGTCCCTGAAGAGTAGTCAGGCATAACACCACCTTCCCTACCTCAGGTTTTAGGAGGATAAACATCTAGATGGCATCAAAGTCCTTGTGTTCTCCGCTTGGCAAATAGAATAAAAAGCTGATTTCTGTGCTGGAGGGACTTCAGTGCCTAAGTGCAAGATGGGGACTGTTGTGGTTTAACCCATAATTCGGAGAATCAACCCACCCCAATGTCTGCTGCTGGGCTGAACCCAGGACAGGACAACGCAGGTCTGAAATGCAGCAGAGCTGAGAGGAGGCAGACAGAGCCTGGGCATTGCCCACCCAGCTGCTGTCAGCCTCGTCAGGGGTGTGTGTGGAGGGAACGAATCACTCTGTGGGTGTTCGCAGGAAGCTACCCCCGAGCGCGAGGGAGAGGCGCAGGACAGCACACGAGAGGGGCGGTTTGAGAATCCACGTGGGTGATCTTCCCAGCACGCCTGGGGGACAGGAGGCTCTGTGATGTGTCTGAAGGAGGCACAAACACCCCCCTCCTCAGCAGAGATCGCAGCTGGTGAGATTTGATCTTTTCATTCACTTTCTGTTTGCTCACCGAATGCCCCAGGACCGGGCTGTTCAGGTCCCTTTTCCTTCTCTCCTATTGTCACTACCACAGCAACACGTGAGCCAGAGAAGGTGCACGCAGGGGAAGATGAGTTTGCACTGAGGAGGGGACTCGAATCCTTTGCAGACCCCACTGGAGCCAGCAGATCTGAAGGCAGGTGCTATCCATCCACCCATCGGGCCACGGGAATGGGTGAAACTTCCAGTGGCCACATGTCCTCCTGAGCTCTCATCACTGTCAGTCAAGCTCTTCCCCACAAAACAGTAGCGGAGGAAGCTCAAGATGTATTGCTTTTTCATTTCAACGCTGCCACAGCCACTGACGTCCTCGCTAATCCTCTTGCGGCAGCAGGCTGCTCATCAAAAACTCTTTGCTCGCCACTTTGGCATCATTCTGGGAAGCCATCGGAGCGCAGAGATGCTCAATTCCTCCCCCTCCACACACCTGCCATTGTCTTCGGGACTGACAGCTCTGATGTGGAGCAGTGATAAAAGCCAGCTGATGCTGTCAGGGCCTGGTACAATTGCACCGCAGGGAAAAAGGCGACTGGCTCTGACTCATCCTAGCCGCCTGGAGCTCAAGATGCCTTGCACGAGTGCTGTCTCCCAGCACGGCTCAGCACAGCAATGCACCTTCTGTGGGTTCTGGATGCTGCCCTGTGAGGCAGGAGTTGACCCCAGGCCTTTGAAAAGGCCGGTGCTGGTGGCCAGCTGGGTGGCCAGTTGTCCTTTGAGATGTTAGAAAAACCCACAGGGGGAAAAAAACCCCTAAAGACTCATTTGCAGATGTCAGCCACAGTCTTTGGTGTTCATGGGGGAATAAAGGTGGTTGGATGGATGTTCCTGGATTAAAGCTAAAGAAAGGAAGGTTTAGATTAAATATTAGGGGGAAGTTCTTTACAGAGAGAGTGGTGAGGTCCTGGAACAGGCTGCCCAGAGAGGGGGTGGATGCCCCAACCCTGGGGGTGTTCAAGGCCAGATTGGATGGGGCCCTGGGCAACCTTGTGTAGCTCCAGGCCTGAGGTTGGTGGCCCTGCCTGTGGCAGGGGGGTCGGAGCTCTGTGATCCTTGGGGTCCCATGCCATTCTATGATTCCTCTGCTTGCCCCATGTTCAGGGGTGTTTAGCAAAACATTTGCGCAACTCCTGAGTGGTGATCTATGACAGCAGCACCTTTCCTTCACCTCCTTAATGCCCATCCCTAAGGAATGAGCTGAGCTGGGGGTGAACTGCAGGGAGGCTCCAAAATGCAGGGGGTCCAGTCATGAACCTCAACAGGAGTGTCAAGCAAAGGAGGTAAGGACATTCAAAGAGGGAAAGCTTGACTGTGATGTGAACTTCTGGGTGACCTTGAGGAAACGGGCTCAATGCTGCCCATCCTGGCCAGGACAGCAGCTGAAATTGCCATTACTGAAGGTAGAAACTCAGGGGTCATTTCTGTTTTATTTTTCACTTTTTCCCAAACATGACATTGAATGAGAGGCATTAGGAGGTTCTCCTATAAATAGGATCACCCCTGTCAAAGCTGGTTAAGTCATAGCCAGTGTCAAGCCCATAAACAAGGTGCCTCTCAGATGCACTGTCTGGTGGAGGGTGCAGAGGGGTGTGCAGGGAAGTTTGACAGATCCCTCTTTGGCTAGTTGGCACTGGGACACCAGCTGTTTTCAAGGCATCATGCAACATCACCCCCAGCTCCCATATGGAGGATTTGGGAAGCGATACAGGACAGAAGCAACATCATCAAGGACCACTGCTATGTGTTGCAACAGAAGTGAAGTCTCCCAGCTGTGCTGTGAGAAGAGGCAGCTAAGGCATAGAATCATTTAGGGTAGAAAAGGCCTTGAAGATCATCTAGCCCAACGGCAGTGTGCAGGTGCTGGGACCTCTATGGCTGCCATCGCCTCAGGGGTTAGCATCCTGATTTCATCCATTCCTTCAAGGTCTTTCCCCAGATGTGCCCTTGGGGTACATCCAGGGATGACCTGGAACCTGCATTTCCCCTGGAGGGAGCTGCTGTTTCCTCTTCTCTTTGAGCTGCAGGATTCTTCTTTAGCTCCATGAGAAGCAGCATCTATAGTGTGGCTGTGCCATACTGGCAGCCAGCTGGGGCATGGCAGTGAAGCCAGAGGCACAAAGCAAAGCACCTTTGAAATAAGAGCATGTAAGTGTCCTCCTTTGCCAGCGGCTGCAATATCTGGATGGAGCCAGCTTGGTGGAGCTGCAGTGGTCACCATGTAATGCACTGTGGGTGACTCCATAGCAGAGCATCTTGGGGTATTGTGAGCTGGAGGAGGGACCCTGAGGTCCCCTTCACTTTCCTTCTCACCCCCCAGGTGCTTCTTCCCACCTCTTCACCAAACTTTGTGCTGCTCTGAGACTGGGGGCTGCAAGGAACCTGTTCTGCTGAAGTGATGCAAGCGAACGCATCTTTAAAAAAAAACAACAAAGGAGGATTATTTTTTTTATTATTAATAAAAAAGATCATTTCTGTGGTCTGATTTCCCCACAGATCCACAAGCAGTTGCATCAGTACAGCTGAGGGGGTGGGAAACTGAAGTGGGGGCAGAAAGGAACAGAAACTTTCTAAGTCAGCTCTACCACTGAAAATTTCCTGTAACTATATGGAGACCCATCGCTGCTTGTCCCCCTCCAGACTCCAGGAGCTGGCTGGTCCTTGTGTGTGGAGACACAGGCAGCAGAGCAGAGAGGAGAGATGATTTGTTTGAAGCTGAACCGGGAGAAACTAAGCAGGGGAGGAATCACTGCCTGTTCTGAGATCGGCTAATTATATTCTGTGTCCTTGGAAGCCAACCCTGTTCTACTCCACTTGCATAATAGAGATCCTATAGCTTTTTACAGAAGTACAAGGGTTTCCCTCCCATCACTGCTGTATGCAGCAGCCTGTCCCACTGCCAGCCTCCACCCCAGAAGCGTCTGGATGTCAGTCCTGCATTCCCCGGAGGGCTGCTGAAGCACTTCGGATTCCTGGGAGATGGAAACCTTTCCAGAAACGCAGGGTAGAGTTACTCTAATTCCTTGCTGTTTGGGATCAAGCTGAAGCCTGCTGCTTAATGGGGGATAAGTGGCTGTAATGCAGCCAGTCAATAGCTTCGCGCACACACGCAGAGCCCTTCGGATTACTGATTTCCAAAAAAGAGAGAGTCTCCCTCACGAGCCCTGCAACTCACTGACTCAGCCCTGAGCCGTTTGACTCTGTTTTTCCTTCTTTACAAAGTGACTTGTACTTTTAATTCTCCCCCCCCCCACCCCGCCCCACTCCACTTATTCAGGAGTCTTTTTTTTTCCCACTTATTCATTTTTTTCCCCCATAAAAGTTTTCAGCTTGTCAAACCACTCTCCTTCTCCCTGCCTTTTTTTTTTTTCCTCTTTGCTTTTGCAGTGGGAGGAAAGATAATAATAAAAGAAGCAGTTTTCAAATAAAAAGCCCCACGTGTTACCTGGGAACTGTCTCTCAGCATCCAAATACCCACCGGGGCAGAGATCGCTGAGTCCCCGCTGTTGTTCTGTACCCGCCAGACACTGTTTGTGTTTGTCACTAAACGCTGCTGTCAGGTCTGTCACAGGCAGGACTGCCTGGGCCCCTGTAAAATAGGATTTCCCTTTACACCTCCCTGCTAAGCTCTCCTCACTCCTTCCCTTCCTCCTGACAGGGGAAATTGCTGCTTCTGCTGCTGGAAGAACGGGCTTGGGAGTGTCTGTGCTGTCTGCCTCGGGACTCTGGAACACGCCTTGTCTTGGGCAGCCCTTTGGTCCTGCCTGGCATCTCAGCAGGGAGGGAAGGGTGAGGCAAAGGACCTGGTGAGCCTGCCTGACTCTCCTTATCAGTCCTCACTCCCTGCTCAACTTCAAGCAGAGCCTTTTGGAAGTTCGCCGCTCCCCATGGCCTCCTAGGACATCTAGGTTTTGGCCACGTTTTTATGGTCTTACTGAATTTCTCCCAGAAGGAGAGACTTATGGAAGAAGGAGCTCCAGACCAAGGTGTTCCTGTAAGAGTAAAGGACTGGGAATGGCTCCTTGGCCCCCTCACATGGGGACATGCAGGAGGTGATGGCCCACGCTGCCACACTCATCCCAGCCCTCTCCATTTCCTCACTGGCTCTGTGCTAAAAAACTCTTTTGACTTTTATGAGGGCTGTAGAGACCAAGTACAGAAAGCCCTGGGGTTTAGTCAGCACCAGCACATACCTCTTCCTTCTCTCCCCTCCTCTCATTCCTGCTGACAGCTCTCCAGAACACGTGGTGTCTGCTCAGCACGGGAGCCTCTCATCAGGAACGAGCCCATTGATTGGGGCAAGAGAGTGTTTGAGAGCATCTCAAGTGGGGGCTACCTTCTCTTTTACCTCCAGGACATCTCAATATCCTCTGAGCTCCGAGGAAGTCAAGAAAGGCAGGGAAAGAAGGGGAGAGACGCTGGAGCTATCTTGAAGCATGGGGATGCTTTAATGGATGGAGAAGTGATTCAGGCATGACATTTTCCCTCCCTGCTTTTTCACTGAGCTCTGACTTACACCACAGCCTGTCCTTTCCACTTCAGCAGCGATGGGAGGAGGGGAGGCAGAGGAACTCAAAAGCCTCGAGTTAGGGTCCCCACACCATCAGCCTCCCCCAGGCCAAAGGTGTGGCTTGGGTTGCTGCAAAGGTGGAGCTGCAGCAGCAGACTCCTCTCCCTACACGCTCCTGGGTTTGTTGACTGTAACAAACCTCTGCCTTGGCAGCTGGGCCTGTGCTCTGGGGCTGGGGATGAGGCATTGCTCATCCTGCTCATCCGTTTGTTACGGGAGTTTTGGGAATCTTTGTAAATAAGCCAAGAACATGAGAAATAGAAATTCCTCCGGCTCCAGGCCCTGCCTGACACTGCACAGATCCTTTGTTCTTGGCTTCCTTCTCCCTCCCAAGGCCTCAGAGAAGTTCTTCCAACAACACACCACCCTGCTCAGCATCAGCCACCAATTAGCAGTTACCCATTAACTGGCCATGAATAATTCCATCAATTAGCCCATCTCTTGAGGCTCTCCTTCCCAAGGTGCTAGCAATGCCTCTTCAGCACCAAGAAAGGAGCACGAGAGAGAGCTCTCTCTATATAAGTGCTTGTACAGGACCAATTTGTCCTTGCTAACTTTATGGTGCTCTTGGTTTCAGCTCATCCACAGAGAGCTCAGACTCAGCCCATCTCCTGTCTGTTGCTCAGAGCCCTGTATTCTGTGCTGGCAGAGGGGACTCAGACCTTTCTGTCATAGATTTTTTTCTTCCCTTTCATTGGAGGGAGTGTGCAAGGATGCCAGGAAGGCTTTGAAACAGAGGTAGTATCCTGTCACCTGGTCAGGTGGGATGGATCCTGGGTGATAAGAAGTAAGCTGTATGTGTTGTGATGGAGAGGGTTCAATAAAATACATCTTTTCAAGTGAGACAGAAAGTAGCAGGAATCAGCAGAAGAAAGGAAGTTTTCAGCCCTTGAAGGGGAATCCAGAGAAAGAGAAATGCTTTTGCATGAGTAAAATGGTGTCAGTAAGAACACAGTATCGTTACTCCTTTGATGAGAGCAGGTAGCTGCAAAGGGAGGGCTTCCAGGTTATCCCAGGCAGGAGGAGAAAGCGGTGATGGAGTGGAGGTTCCTTTGAGGTGCTCTGGTCCTACAGCGAAAGGACACAGTCCTGCTCACTTGAAGCCAGTGCGAATCAGGGGCAGGGGATGTGGCTCACAGCTCTGCCTAGCTGAGCCTGGCGTTCCCTTGCTGCTTTTCTTCCTTTCCCGTGGTTGCTCCTGTTTGCTTCCCCAGACACGTGCACTCCGCTGTGCCTTTCAGACACTGCCTAGCGAGTCCCCTCAGCCCCCTTCCTGGGTGCTTTGTTTGTGCAGTGATGGCTGCGGGCTCATTATCCGCTGTCAGTGCCTCCTCTGACCAGCCGTAAGGACAGGACCGCGGCACAGCAGGGAGAGAGCAGGTAAGTGGATTAGCCACGCAGCTCTGCATGTCCAGGAGCTCTTAAACTGTCTGGTGACCCTGCAAGGGAAATGATGGAAGAGTGGGAATTGGGGATGCCCACACCTAGCTTAAGTCAGAGGGTGGAGAAGGGAAGGGATGTGGTAGTCCCTGGCATCAGCCTTTTGTTCTCGTGCCCTCCAGCTTTCAGGTCCCAGTAGGACAGGGCAGGACCCAGCAGATGTGAATGGAGCTGCACCTGTTGCCATCAGCCTGGAAGGCAAGTGTGTGACTTGAGGTGATGCTTTGAGTGCCCAGGTACCCCTTGAAAACTTCTCCACCTTGGCTCTTTGCACAGGGGAGTGCGGCCAGCTAATTCCTGGCTCCTGATGGGAAATGCTAAACAGGGACCCCAGAAATTATACCCCCAAATCCCAGTAATGCAGCCAGGGAATGTGCCCGGTTCTGCTCAGATAGCACGCAGGAAAAGGACAGTGGCTGCAAATTAATTACTGCTAACGATGCCACCTTCCTGCAGAGAACAGCAATTTCTGCAGAGGGCATAAGGCTTGGTTTTATCCAGTGCCCAGCTTGTAAAGAAGCCTTCTGGCATCCCTGCTCTGTCCGTGAGCCCATATGTTCCCAGTGGGAGCCACAGAGCCATCAGGCAGTGCCGGATGGAAGCACGTTTTGACTCATGGGTTCAGGGGCTGTGCAGAGAAGTCCATCGTTCCCAGTCACTTCTTTAATTGACATGGTGAAAGAAGCCACATCTTCCTGCCTGATTCTGACCGGGTCTGTAATTGAATTCAACCCAACATCTCCGCTGCAGCCCCCCTCTCCCTGGGGCCCGCCAATTAACGATGGATTTTTTCTCGCCTTGGGAATTTCTCCTCGCTGCCATTCTTCTTATTTAATAGGATCTAGCGAGAAAACCGGCAGCAGGAAATCTCCCACCCCCCCCGTTTCCTACCTTTCCCAAAGGTGCCTCTTGAAGAAAGTGCTTGGGCATTAAAAGAGAGACCAGGGAACTTTGGGGACTGAAAACGTGTGCAGCTTTCCTGTCCTTTGTTCATTCCTCCTTTCTCCCGCTCCTCTCAGGTCTTTTGTTTCTCCTTGCCAAAACTGCTTGTGTGCACTTCACTCAGGATCTAATGAGACTGTTTTAGAAACTGCAAAGCTGAATTGGATCCTTCTCTTTTCCCCTCAGAGCACAACGTCTGTTTAACCTTTCTCCCTTGGCATCCGCCTCTCCTGGCATCCTACGTGCATGTCCTATGGTTGCAAAGAAATCCCAGTGCTGACCGGGTTTAAACTGGGGGTTGCTGGGGATGTGGCAGGGGTATGCGGTACAGTTTTTAGGCTGGCTGGAGTGGGGGGGGGACACGACACAGCTACTCCATGGATCTGACTTAGCCTGGTCTTTCCAAGCCCTGCCAAGATGGGAGAGGTTTTTTCATTGCTCCCTGAAATGGAGATGCAATTTGCATGTCAAAGAGTGAGAGAGGACAGGGGTCGGCGGTTCTCCAGCCTCTTTGTCCTCCTCTAGTCTCTCTCCCCACACCCCCCCCCCAGCTTTCCTTTTGGTATTCCTGTGCTGAGTTATTGCTGCGTCCAGTCACCATGGGAGACATCTTGGGGTTTCTTAAACTGTTGGATCCTGTTGAACATCCTTGTTAAACTTCACCCTTACTGCTGCGTGCGGGGAGCTTCCCACGCAGACCAAAGTTCGGTCCCCAGCCCACCGGTTCTCCTCCACAGGCGATGACGTACGAGTCTCTGCACGCAGGAGGTGGTGAGGGGAGGCTGTTTGGGAGAACGTGTCTCTGAAGCAGTGACTGTGTGGTGAACGTGCAGAGACAAGTGGGTTGGGTTTGGTGGTTAACTGGGTGAGAGCATGTGTGGCGTCCAGCAGGGAGCAACACACAATTCAATATATGAATTTTAGGTGAAGCCATGAAGCCAGGAAGCCAGCCAGCCATTCTATTAGGTGAAATCACCCAGATTCTATACCTTTCTTACTGCAAATGTGGCAAATTAAAAACTGCTCATTGGTTACATACACTGTACACACCATATTGATTGGTTAGTGATTATAATGAGTTCTGATAAGCCTATCTTATAGCTAAACATCCTCAGTTTACCTTTAATACCTAAAAGCATCCCCACACCTGCTGTTTTGACCCTCTTGTTATGGTTGGTTCCTAACATGTTCTGTTACTCCCAAATACCTTCCCATAACTGCTTCTTGGTTTAGGCAGCCTGTACCCCTATCAGCAAGGCCGCTGTGTTTTGAGAATGTGATTATTAGGATCCTCTTAGCATGAGGAACTTTTCCTGTCTCATGGGAACAGAAGAATATTGTCAGGCCCTATGTCTTGGGAGAAGAGAGCTAGGCCGCCGGCAGGCCTGCTGTCTTCCCCGACAAGCATGCTGTCTCCAGTCCCTCCTTTTTGAGAAAGCCCACTGACCCTGCTCCTTGTCCTTGCCAGCCACAGCTGGGGATGGGTGGGAGGAAGGAAGCAGGGAGGAGGCAATCTCTCCATGACCCTCTCCTTGGTGGTCCACTTTTCCTGTGTATACATGTGAGAGGGGGTGAAGTTGCTCAGGTGTTGTAGCAGATCTGGGTCCACTTTTGGTGACACATGCTTGAAGGACTTAGAAGGCTGAGAGCATTTGCTCCCCCTCCCCTTCATGCTGTGACTCTTTCATAGCTTCCAGGAGTGTTTCTAGTTTGGGGGTTTTGGTTTGGTTTTGATCTGTTTGGGGTTTTTTTCCCCACATGTGGCTGCCAGGTCTGTGTTGCACTTCTCCATGGGGATCCATGTTCACTGCCCACATCTGGAATAGGCTCCTACACAGATGGGAAGTGCACAAACCTCAGGATGTTGCTTCCAGCTGCCTGCCTCTGAGACCATTAAGACAGTACCTTCATATGATGCTGCTTACACCAAGAGCTCATCAAACAGCACATCTCTGGTGTCCCAGATACACCCGTGCCTGCCACAACTAGCAAAAGCAACAACCTGCTCTCCATGCACTGAGGCTCTGTGAGCTGGAAGCAACACTCCTGGAGGCAGGGACAGTCATACCAACGTGTGCTCGTGGCCTGCCTCCACCAGCAAGGAGGAGGAGGAGATCCTTGTTGTTAGGCTGTGCTGAGACATCAATGCGATCATGTGCTTAGGGAGATCGAAGCATTTGTTTTTGGTTTGGTGTCTTGCTCTCCCAGGCCTGGCAGAGAGCAGGGGAAAGTCCCCAGCAAGTCTCTGAGTTCAGGTCTGTGGGAGCAGGGCCATCACCCTGCACTTGCACAGGGCTGTTCTCACGCCCTGTTTCCTCTGTGGACAGAGAGGAGAGTTATCAGGAGCCTGCACCTGCTTCCAGCTGAGGAAAGGAAATGCTTCTGGAAGGGGCAGAGGATGATGGTGGTGTCTCAGGAGTCCAGGAAAGTCCAGGGCTCTGTCAGACTTGGCATGGTAGAGACTGATACTGTGAGGCTGTGGTCAGGGTGGTTGGAAAAATCATTGCTGTCAGCAGGACAGGACTCAGAATTAAAGTCATCACCCTGATGATTTGTAGAGCTGAGCTGCTGGTGTAAGTGTGAGCTGCCCCAGGGCCCAGAGGACATGTCCCCCAGCCCACAGGTCAGTAAAGGCTGTAGCTTTCCTCCTTGCAGTGCCTGCTGCTCACCCCAGCTGCCCCCATCACCCTCCCGGCTGCTTTTGAGCAGAGTTGGGGGCTTTTGGCTCTGTCCTGCAGCAGTGCTTTAGTCCTGAGGGCCCCCAGTTCTGCCTTGGTTGTGTTCCAAAAGCTGGGGGGAGTCAAAGGAGATGTCCAGACAGTGAAGCTGCGTTGCCTGAGGGAAGGGAGGGCAAATACAGCTGAGTTAAGGGAAGATGGTGTTAGTGTGATGCATTAATGGGGAAATCGAGTTAAAGGACTTTCAGGGATGCACAGTGAATTGGTGGGAGGCTGAGAGTCTCCTAATGGGTGCTCTCCCTGGGTTCCCTACCCTCCTGTGAAGCCAGATGTGCTGTTTTCAGACAGTACATTAGTGCTAAGAGAGGTGGGTGGGAAGGAAGAAGCCAGGAGATGGAGGGAAGCACTAGAGAGCACAATGCTGGGAGACGCCACTCTGAGCATCATGCTGGGTCTGAGCTCCCCTGTGACTTTGGGCATGACACTCCAGCCATGGGGCAAGAGATGGTGCCTCAGCCCTGGACACCACCACCCCAGCCCTTCCCTAACACTGACGTGTCCTTGGAGGCACCTTCCCACATGAGGAGTTGGGCAACAGCAGAACCACCACCCCTCCTCTACCCCCTCTGCACAGGGCACCCAGCAGCTCTACCTACCTTTGTGTAATAAGGTTAAATCTCTGCCTCATTAGAGCCCTCAAATTAAGTCACCACCTTGCTGGATCAATACTATTTTCCATGATGCACTTGTGACACTAAGCCCGGGAGATGGATTGATGCTGGGAGGCTGAAGCGCTGCAGGGGGACTCCAGTGAGACCCAGGGCTGGGTTTGTTATCAGGGGAAAACCAGCAAATTTCCATGGAGAGCAGCAGCTGATGGGAGGGGCAGGAGGTGTGGTGGAGTGGGGACACGAGGAGAGTGCTCGTGTCCCTTGACACCTTGTGGGACTTGGTGCTGGACCCCATTTTAGACTTGCAGGGCTGTTGCAGGAGAACAGGTCCTTGTCCATGAGAAGCTGTGGTAGATGTGATCCCCTCCAGGTGGGTCTGCTCTAGAAGCTTGGGCTGAAAAGGGCTGTTTTCTCCTCCACCTATTCACCTTCTCTCTGAGCAAGGTCTGGGAGAGGAAGGATCAAAGGAGCAGCCCCCATGGGGTGACCACAGCAGCATGTGGGTGCCCAGGGCTGTCTGATGTCATACTGACTCCTCTGTGCAGGAAACACAGCAGCTGCCATCGCAGAGGCTCCTGTCCCCACTGCACACAAGAACTGCCACCCTGGGCTGGCTGGGGTGTGGTGAAAGGGGTCCTCCAGCTGCCTTGAGCCCTCTGGAAAGATGTTAACTGATGTCAGCTCAGGTAGGGACTGGACCCAAGTGAGGAGTCCCTGGGGGTCAGTCTGGGGGAGCTGTGGGGCACTTTGGGGTTCTGCTGTGCTCTGAGCTGCAGCCAGGCCAGACAAAGTTTGTGGCGAGAGTGAATCCCAGCAATCCCAAATCCCAGCCTGGGGATGTTTGCACTTCTGCCAGCTCCCCACACAGGGGGGCTTGGAGTGGACTCTCTACCCTTTCCAGTGGTGTGGAAAGACCACCCACCTGGCTCTGGGTGCCAGGGGTGAGGTCACTGCTGCCTCCCTCGCTGCTCTGCCCCAGAGACCACCAAACACACGATCCTGGGTGCTGGGTGCCTGTTGAGCTGGATGGGTGGTGTGGAGCAGGGGCTTCAGTCCCCTTCCTGCCGCTGCAGCTAAACACCGTGCTGCTGGGTGCTGGTGGGGAGTGAGGTGGGTTTTCTGGGGGGAACTGGGTGGGTTTAACCCTGCCAGGTCAAGCCTAGCTCTGTTGAACCTCTCTGGGAAGTCAGAGCCTTGTGCAGAGCTGGTGCTTCCTGCCCCCTCGCTGGGAGCCAGGTGGGGGAATCCAGAGGAGCAATTGATGGCTCTAAAACCACTCCTCACCCCCCAGACCCAAACACCACCTGTCCCCAGGGCACTCACATCGCTGTCAAACCAGAGCTCAGGGCTGCTGGTTGTATTTGCCTTCTAAAACCTGTAAGAGCACAATTTGAGAGACTTGGCATTAAAAAAAAGGTGATTCCTCCTTTAATCCCTCTCCAGGCGTGCCCAGGGGTGACCTGGTGGCTGTCACAGCCTCGGATTTGGGCAGAGGCGGAGGAGTGGGTACCAAGACAGCAGGTTGCTGCCCACCCCTGGGTGTGAGGGGGGGGGTGAGTGGGTGCTTCTGAATAAAATACTAAGGCAACAGGAGGAAAGCAGAGCTGATAAAAATGCCCAGAGCAGCTGTGGTGATGAGGTGACACTGCAATTGGCTGTTGCTTATTTTGAGGTTTATCATCTCTGGCCTGCTCAAGAAACCTTGTTCTTTGTGTCCCAAGAGCCCTCTTAGGAGTTGAAGCGTTTCTGCAACTAGAATGCCTCTGATCTGGCCCCAGCAGTGATGCAGAGAAAAGGACAGGACCTGTTGTGAGGAGTGAGGAGGGGCTGCTGGCCTTTCTGGGATGGAAAGGGCTGATTTGAGGGCGAGAGGAAGTAAGAACCTTTCATGTGTTTCCAGCTCATGCAGTGAGCCGATCCCCCTCACTCATCCCCCTCCTCTCAGGGCTCGTCCCTGGCCTGGGGAGCAGGGAGAAGGCACAGGGCTGGGTGCCCAGGGAAGCAGGGAGCTGAGAGCTTTGTTCTTCCCTGTGCTGCTACAGAGCAACAGCGAAACGCTCCTGCCGAGCACAGACAGAAATAACCCAGGCTCCCAGCAGCCAAAAAGCTTCCAAGGGGGAATTTTAAAGTGCTGGGAATTTGGCCTCTCAGCCTGTTCTTCAGGCTCTGCGGTCATAATGTCCCAGCCAAGGAAAGGCAGACCCTGAACGCAGCCCTGCTCCTGATATCCAGGAACCAGCATCTCAACAGGGAACCGGTTGCTCCTGGGTCACTCCAAGACCCTCTCTGGCTCCTGTTGTCACCCCAGTCTTTTCCAGTGTTATCACCATCACAGCTCCTGCCTTGAAACGACATTGGTGATGGACAGGACTTCTCCTGTGGGATGTGCCTCAGGGGATGTGATGTACCAACATCCCCCAAGATCCAACATCCTTCACTTTGCTGCATCGCTGGCTCAGGTCGCCCCTGAGATGAGGCCACCTTGCAGAGACAGCCCTGCTGCTGCTGAGGCTGGAATGTGGGTGTCTGTAAGGGGAGTGTAATAAGGATGAATGAACTTAATCAGTGCCCATAGGAGGAAGGAGTTGGGGGCAGTTAAAAACAGACCTTCCCTTGTCTCTGGAAAGGACAACCAATTCCTGCACTATCCAGATGGGATTTGAGTCACACCATGAAGAAAATGGTCTTCTCGTGGCACACATCAGAGGCTGCAGGAAAGAGAAATGTTGCTTCATTGCTCTCTCCCCACTGTTCATTCACCCACAGGGATCTTCTGTCCAGCTTTTCTCTGTGTCAGCATCTTCTCACCACCCCAGAGCAAGGGCATCGGGAAGCAGATGCTCCACAGAGGAGGAGGCACCTTGCAGCAACAGCTCTGCTCCATCCCTTTGCTCTGGGGTAACCCAGTGTGTTTCTCAGCTTCCAGCACCCATGAGCAGGCTGCAACCTCTGGAAACTTCCTGTGCCCCCAAGCTGTGCCTGCACACCCCAAACAGTTCCTCTGTGCAGGACACCAAGATGGAATGAACCAAGTGATCTGGGCATATGTAGGAGGTCATTGAAGATGTGCCAGCTTTGCAAAACAGATCCCGTGATGAATACAGGGTCATCTATTTATTTTAAGTTTCATAGGGGGCATTTTCCCTTGCCAGGAGCTGGAGAATAGAGGACCTGGGTACCATCTGCCCAGGGGACTGGTGAATCATCCTATTTTCCAGTCAACCGCACTTGTTTGCTTTGGGAGATCTCCAAGTGAAGGGGGAAGAAAAAGAAAACCCAACCCATGGATCTTTTCCCACACAATAAGAAAAATGCCTTTTTTTCTTTTTTTTTCCTTTTTTTTTTCTTTTTTTTTTACAAAAGCCAGTGTCAACTCTGGTTTTGCTTAGCAGTGGGCTGGGTAAAAATAGGCAGTGAAGTCATGACGCCTTCAGAAGAACCACCAGGTATGGCCTGGGAAGAGAAGGGTAAGGGGAGTCAGGGCTGGGGGAGAGGGACAAAACCCATCTCGATGGGGGCAGCCAGGGTTGGTGTCCCAGGACTGTGCTGGGATCAGAACTGCTTACCCCCTGTGCCTTGTGATTTCCCCAGCATGTTGCTGGGAGAGGCAGGAAGCTCTTTGGTGCGTGCACTGGAGTCCAAGCTGTCGTTCACGTGATGGGACTGTGGCCCAGCAAACACCAGGAGATCAGCTCTTCGCAGAGCTGAGATGCTCAGAGCTTGAGGCACGCTGGAAAGCGGGGGTAGCAGCAAGGAAGGGGAGCCAAGGCATTGTGCTTCTGTTTTCTCCAGGACCAACTTGCTGCAGCCTCTTCTCTGAGGTTTCTGCTCAGATCTGGCTTCTTTTCTCCTGTTTTATCCCCATGCCAGGCCATGAGCGTGCTGGGCTGGTTGGAAGGGGTGCACATGTGAGGGACTTTGATGTCTTCTGCTCAGGGCAGGGGCCCTGGAAGCCGCTTGGCCGCCTGGAGCATGAGAAGGTGCAGCTGATGCCTCCATGCCAGT
This sequence comes from Laterallus jamaicensis coturniculus, assembly GCA_022605575.1. NCBI lineage: Eukaryota > Metazoa > Chordata > Aves > Gruiformes > Rallidae > Laterallus > Laterallus jamaicensis. The sequence goes on along the minus strand of JAKCOX010000020.1, from coordinate 9,304,236 downwards.
CACACTGGTGGGAGGCTCCTGTGGCAAAGCCTTCATGGGGACCTCGTGCAGGGTCAGACAGTCCTCAGCTCAGCCAGGTTCTCTGCCAGTGAGGATCCTCTGCATAGAGTCTCAACACTGTCTTTGTGTCACTGGAGGGATCATGGATGCGGGGGAAGCTCTGCATCCTCCCCAAGGGAACATGAGAGCCCAGCTTGTACCCGGGCAGGGTGAATCCCCACTGCAGGGCTGCCTTGTATCAGGTGTGTTGGGAGTGAGTGCTGAAGATGACCCCAGATTGCTGGTCCTCCCCAGCTCTCATTGCATTGGGACTCCATAGTCTCCCCTCGGTCACCATGCAGCTTTAGCTCTGCTCCTGCCCAAGCTACAGCCAGTGCATTGACTTTGTGCCCCTGCAACCAAGCACTGGCTTAGGCCATGACTGAAATGAGTTTGGCAGACCTCAGCACACCCTTCCATGGGTATTGCTTTGCATGCTTGGAAATCACATGGTAGCTGCAAGGAGATGCCCATTTTGCCTAGCAAAAGGATGCTGCACAGCAGGGGCGATGTCCCCTGCCAGAACTGGGGGAGCTGGGACTTCAAACCTTTAGTTTTCAGGATACAAGGTGAGGGTGGGTTTGCCCTTCTGCCCAAACAAATAAAAACTTCCAAGGAAAAAGAAAAAAAAATAAAAATCCCTGTGGAAATTTTAGCCTCTCCCACAAGGAAGGAACCTTCTATCAACAAGAAAATTCACATGGTAGGGAAAAACCCGTGTCCTTTGCTGCTCAGCAGCAAACGCTTCCATCCGCTCCGGGCTGCTGAGCCGTGGTTCCTCTGCAGCAGGAGGCTGGGGCAACGTGAGGGGAATATCTGCATTTCTCTGGGCTCAGTCACTGGAACCAGCATTATGGCTGGAACAATGGGCTCAGCCCAGGCCAGCCTTGCCAGCGCCTCTCTGCTGCAGTGCTCCCAGGTTTATTTTTGTCCGGGCTTGGAGCGGGTTGTGGAGATCAGGTGACGATGCCCGAGGAGCGGTTGGCATCGCCTGTCCTGCTGCCCTGTGTGCACACATCCTTTGGAGTAATGAGCAGGCAGGGAGGATGGAGTGGGTCTCGGCAGGCGGGGTGGCTGCGCTCTCCTGACTGGCTCCTCTCCTGACTGAGCCTGCTCCGGTGACCAGGCTCGTGGGAGAAGGGATGTTCTCTCACAGCATGGGGACCACTGGTGTTCCTGCTTGCTTACAGCATGGGGAATCAAAGCCAGTGACTGTGGCACTGGGATTAGGGCCTGGAAACCAGTTTCTGATGGAATCGTGACATGGGTGTTAAGGGAGAAGACCAAGGAGACTGTAGCAGAGCCAGGGAAGCCCAGCTTCCCAAGGACCAGTGCAATATCTTCCTCTCTGAGCTTGCCTCCTTTCCATATGGTTTCCACACTGAGTTGTCTTTGAGCAGTGACTGGGAACCCAGTTCTCCCCCATGCTGTCCCAGAAGAGCAGTCAGCCTGGCAGATGTGGCTGAGACACCGGTGCTGCCCTGCAGCTCAGCTGGAGAAGCCAGTGCAAACTGTTGCCACTCACAATAGGTCTCCCTCCAACCCTAATGGAGTAGCAGTGTTAAACACCAGCCCAGCAAGCTGGCAGCAAAGTCTTGTGGCTTTTTTGTTGGGTTTTTTTTTGTTGGTTTTAAATCAGTTGGAAGCAGCAGCGCTGAGGTACTGACAGGCTGACTCCTGTCCTTATCTCTGCCATCAGAGTGGTTCCAAAGAATGTTTATCAATACGGTGATAGGTGCTTTATATATATAAATATATATGTATATATTGAGTTGGCTGCTTTGGCAAGGTAGCCAAATCTCAGCAGTCTTGGAGACAGCAATAAACCCTGAGGCACATCAAGGAAACCTGAGCTTCTTGGCAACCCCAGAAAGCACTGGGGCATGGGTGTGGGGCAGGCAGGGGACAAGAAGGGCCAGTGTGCTGTGTTGCAGCTGGGGACCCAGGCAATGCTAGAGGCACATTTTGCTAGAGGCAAATTGTGGCCAATTGGTGAGCACAACTGGCCCAAGGCCCTGCCCTGTCCTGTGACTCCATGCATGGGTCCAGCCTGACCACAAAGGCAGCCAAGCACTCTGTGGCAGAGGCTGGGGCTCTCCCTCCCCTGGGGGGTACTCAAGCTGCAGTCTGTGAGTGGCACACTGCAAGCACCACCCTCCATGGTTCAGGCAAAGGACCCCTTGTATATAAATCCCGACACAGGATGTGAGAGTGGAAGGAGCCTACCCTGCCCAGCAGGTCATTGCAGGCTTGGCTGAGCTTCTTTCCTCTTGAGGGGATGCTTGCCAGCATCTTGGAAGTGGCACCGATGGGACCTGCAGCCCAGGCACAGCACTGTCAGTCGAGGACCTGCTCTCTGCAGCTGGGAGCGGCAGGAGGATGAGGGTGGATGGAAAGGGAGCAGGTCCCTCTGCCAGCCTGGCACTGTCCTTGCCAAGCAGGAGACAGGGGTACCTGCTCCCACGTCAGGAAGTCATGATGGTGACAGTCCTGGCCTCGCCTACCGCTCCCTGTGGTTTCTGTGCCTTGTTGTCATGTGTGCAACAGATGATTTATGTTGACGCAGGGTCTCCAAGGGATGCTTTATGGCTTGTGGCATATGGAAACCTATGGACCCCTCTGGCAGCAGTTGCATTGGGTCTAACAGCTCTGAGGGACTGACCCTGCTGGTGCCTCCCGGCTGCATCTCCCGGGATCACTGTGTTTGGATGTCTCTGATGTTTTGATCAGAGCTCCTGCTCTTCTACAGGACTAGAAACACCCAGTGGAAGGAATGCAGGCAGAAAGTCCCCTCCTGCACTCAGCATAACCCTCACATTGCTGTGTGGAGAAGAGGCACGAACACACAAGGAAAGCAAAACTGAGGGCATCACTCATTGCTGGTCCCTGGGGGAAGGTCACTGGCCTGCTCTGTTGGGTGAAATCTGCAGACAGTTAATGTTGATCTGACCCATGGGAGCTGCCTGCATTGCACACAAGGTGCACCCTGGTGGAATTTGTACCAGGGGGTGATGTGCACCCCAGTTTCTGGACCGCCATGATTGAGGCAACGTGTCTTTCCGGGTGTGTTAAGGAAGGTGTCAGGGATCTGGCAGCCTAACGCCATAGAGCAGCCACAGCTGACAGACCAGGGCCTCTCCTCTCACTCTGCTGCTGTTCCACTAATTACAACTCTCCCAAATTAAAAGTCAGCGATGTGGCTTTGGGTGGCTGCACACTGGGTCCTGCAGGCAAACCCAGGCTGAGGCTGGGTGGTGGAGAATGATGGGGTCATCCCTGGAGCCTGGCACGCTCCCTGCCCAGCCACAGCCAGGCACCACAAGGGAGCCAAGACCCAGAAAAGCCTTCAAAAGGAGGAACAAAATCAGAGCCAACCTTGCTGGAGATGTGGAGCATCCGGGAGGTGCCCAGCCCCTGAGGCACTGTGCTGAGCTGGTTGGAAAAACGCTGGGTGCCAGCTGAGAAGCTGCCTTGCAGGTGGCAATGGTGAGTGTCTGCTGACCACATAACCACATAGCCACGCTGCTCTGGGAGCTGGGGCTCTGCAGCAGAGGTAGAGAATCTCATGACAGACACACGAGCCAGCAACACTCTGCCTCTCCCAGGGGAAGGGAAGGGCCAGCTCACTGCCAGGCACCGAGAGGAAGTGAAAGCTGGACAGTCTTAGAAGGGCAGCTTCCTGTTGAGCTGCTGAACACTGTTCTAACAGCTTTCTCCTTCCTTATTCCCATGTGAGGATGACTCAGTTTTGGTTCAGGTGTGTCTTCCCATGTGTCCTGGTTCTGGCCAGGCCAGAGTTACCAGGCAGCAAGCACAGGTGAGCTGAGTTAGCCCAGGTGAGCTGAGTTAGCACAGGTTAGCTCAGTTAGCCCAGGTGAGCTGAGTCAGCCCAGGCTGTTTTCCACACGCCTGACACCACTCCCCCATAAAAGCAGCTGGCTGGGGAAGGGCAGGGGTTTGTTGTCTCTAGGACAGTCTGAGTGTGGCTGGCGTGTCAGGTTGGTCGGTCTGTTGGTCCTTGCTGTTGGGCAGCACTCTGTAATCATCAGGTCAGTGAGGTGCTCTGTGTTAGCACTGGGTGTGAGTGTAACTGGCCATTATTATTCTACATTCATATTGACTTTTGTCAGTAAAGTGTCCTTACCCCAGCCCAGGGAGGCTCTGCCTGTCTCTCCTGTGGGAGTGAGCGAGTGGTGTGTGGTGCTCAGCCACTGTCTGGGGCTGAACCACCACATCATGGGGTGACAATCTCTCCAAGCAGCCTCATCTTGAGTGGAACCAGGAGGAGCAGCCAGATTCCAGCACAAATGTGTAATGTAAGTGACTTGGGGGTGATTTCATTGAGGGGTGCTGCTGCTCTTACTGCGTGGCACAAACTCACAGGCAGCAGTATATCTTCACCCTGAACGTGTCTTCAACCGAAGCACATGTCCTGCTCTCTCAGGCTGGAGCAATTAATGTGACTTAGACCTTTCCATACCCATACATGTCCTGTTTTGAAATCCATGGGCCAAGGGGGTGACAGGTGGGATGTCAGTTCACAGCTTGATAGATGATGCTCTTGTCATCTGAAGAAACTGGAGATTAGATTGCCTGCTTAGATTGCCTGAGAGGTTGTTGTGAGGCCATAGGAGAGGAATGATGATTTGGGAGAGGGTGACCTGCACAGCAGTTACTTTGATGCAACAGCACAGGGAGGGGCTGGAAGAGGCAGGACAGGCTGGTCTCCCTGCTGGGCATGGACATCTTTCAGGTACTGCCAAGCAGACTTTGGAGAGTGGTTTGAAGGCTTCCATGTGGTGCATCTCCCTGGGGAACTGGGGGGGATTGCACACAACCTCTCCCTAGCCTGAAGCTGGCTTTCTTGCTAACAGAAAGCTTGTGGCTGGGGCTGGCTGCTCTTAGCAGGCTGGTGGTACTTCTGGGAGGGGTGAGGTGGGCAGCAGCAAGAGCAGTTCCCATTACAGGCTGTTGCCCTCATCTGCCAGAGCCCCCAGAAAACTTCTGGGGGGTCTTGGAGGGGAGCTGCACCCCCTTGGAGGGGTACCACACCCTCTCCTCCAGCAGCAGGTTTCCAGGGAAGGTGATGGCAGCCAGCCATGAGCAGTTATCCCCACCATGGTGTGGAGCAGTGCATTAAACCCCAGCACCAGTCCCTGCTCTCCTATCCTGGCACTGTATCCTCCATGTCACCACGTCACGTCCTGCTTCCACGTCCCAGCAGGACCTGGCTGCCACTGGGCAGGCCACTGTGCTGTCCCACTGCAGCAAATGTCCCAGCAGAGAGGGTTTTTCTTGCTGAAAAGCTGCTTAGCAGCTTATGGAAACAATAAAAGTAGTATTATCTTCAGTGGTGAGGCAGATGGTTTGGATGATTGGTTTGACTTTTAAGCTGGATTTGAGCTACGGATATTCTGATTTTTAACAATTTTTGGCTGGTCAGATTCCGGTGGCATAATCCCCAGATTCCTGCTCCCCATAAATCCAGTTCTCTCTGCACTGGGAGCTGTGGGATGGAGACCTGCCCTGGGTGGGGAAGGGGGGGCATGTGGACACCTGCATGGGAGAAGGCCCCTAGATGTTCACCGCCTGGGCTGGCAACCACCGGACACTGCCATGGCCACTGCTAGCCCTCAGCACACCAGGTGTCACTGCTGCCACTGCAGCTGTGCCACCCTGACCTTGAGGGGACAGTGCCCCTCTCTGCTTCCATCCCGCATGGGCGGCAGCGGCCTGCAAGCCCCTCGCTGGCAGGAGCCCAGGCCTGAGCTTCTCCTCCCCACCTCCCCTCACATTGTCTTTTTCAAAGGGATTTATTTAGGCTTTCTCCTAATTATCAGGAGCTACGGACTTCCCCCCAGCATCTGAGCACTGTCACCAGCTCCTCCTGCCGACACCGCGCTCCTGTTCCTGCCGTCGCCCCCACACCCGGCGTCATTATGGCGCTGCCGTATGGAGTACTCAGTGGGTGATGTCTTGGCTTGTCAGGGCATGGCAGGGGACCTTCTCCATCCCTCCTGCAGCAGGGACCCTCAACCATCCATCCCTCTCCCTGGAGGCACGGAGATCTGCCTTGCTCTGGGGCTTGTAAGCAGCCTCTGAGGCTTTTTTGGGGTTGTCACCATACCCATAAAAGCTATCCCTGGGCACTGGTGGTTAACCATAGTGCTGAGGGGCATGCAGGACCCCCCACCAACCCCCCAGGCATGGAGCAGGGTCTCAAGTTATCAGTTACCTGGCCCAACCTGCCAGCTGCCCCTCCTGAGAAAAGCCATCATCACACCCAGCGCATCCTTGGTGTTAGAATCGGTTTTATTTAGCAAATCTCCAGAGCATTAAAATAAAACTCCCATAAAACAAAGGTCATCTTTGTGTTTACATTGAATTCGTAAACTGGGCTAGAGAGGAAGACTTCTACAGAGGTCAAAGGTCACTCAAAACATCCCTTTAAGAGAAATAAGCATCAGTTTTCTGTTCCGATCGTGAGCTTTGGTGCTGGGTGGCAGTTGCCAGCGAGGCTGAGGCTACAGGAGGGAGGGAGGCATTGTGCTGAAGGATGCAGGGGGGTCTCTCTGGAGTTCAGTTCAGTCCTGCAACCAGGCAGAATCACTTCTCGGCTGAAGCCAGGTCATGAGACACCAGGAAAGGAAAAAACCCACCCTGTTTTAAGGAACGGGGATATTTATGGGTCTGTGTGCAAATGGCAGTGCAGAGGCTGCAGCAAGGGGAAGAACCTGGAAAGGGTGAGCTATGGCTGAGCACCAGAGGTGCCTGGTGGGTACCAAGGGGGAGAAAGCAGCTGCTGGCAAGGAGATGCAAAGCTGTTTCCCCCGCTGGACAGCCAGGATGGCGAGTGTGGCCCTGGCCCTGAGACCGCCATGGCTGTGAGCTCGGTGCCCGATCCCCAGCAGCCTTTCCCCCTGCCAGCTCCCGCAGGGCCTGGCAAAGCTCTGCCAGAGCTGCCAGGCTTATCTTTAGCTCTGTTCCCTCCCTCGCCCCCGCACCCACCTCCTCGCCGCGCACCGCGTCCCCGGCCCCCACCAAAACATGCCGTTACATAAGCGCTCGCAGCAACCATCTGGGGCTGAGTCAGCCACGAACCCAAACGGACAGCAAGCCCACGAGGCAGGGATGCCACCCCCCCAGATAACAGGCTTTTGGGGTCACCCCCCTCCCCAGTACCATCCCTGAGTGCCTGGCACCCCCACCCAGACACTGCATGGGTGCTACAGCCCGGTGAGCAAGGGGACTGGAAGGGGACAGCAAGAAGTGCCCCAACCTGGGGGACAGGCGTGATGCTCAGGGGTCATCAGTCAGTGCTGGCACAGAGGGGAAGGCTTAATTACATGCTAATGAGGTATTGCCAAAACAAATGTGCCAGCTGCAGGGGAAGAGGAGGGGAAGCATTGACTGGCTGGGGAAGGGTCTACCAGCTCCAACAGGTCTCCTCTTCCCTCTCCATCCGCAACCCTGGCATCCCATCAGAAACCCATCTGCACATCTACCCTTAAAGCTGCACCACCCTGCCCAGCTTGACTCCTGGAGGTTCCCCCCCTCTCCCCCCCCAAAGCCTCAAGGTACAGGACAGGGTGGGTCCCCATCACCTCCCTTAAATCACTGTTCTTCTCCCAGAGCACTCTCACGGCGAGTGTTTGCCACCTGAACTTTGCAGGGTTGTGCTGATTCACGCCAGGCTTGTCACTGCAGCTGCCTAAAACCGACAGAAAAAGGGACGCTGACTCATGTGTTTGCCTTCCCCCAGCAGGGAGAAATGTGAAAGGTGAACAAAGTACTTAACGAGCGATAATTGCATTCAGTGCTGAAAAATTCAATCCATATTAATATATCCAGCATGTCATCACTAATAGAGGCCTTCTACAATTAAAAAGAAATAAATGAAAAGAAAGTGTTTAAAGTTCTTAACCTTGGTAGTGACCTTTTAACAATAGGTGTAAAGGACACCCCTAATTTTGTCCCAGTCACGAATCTGTGTTAAGGAGAAACTCCAGCTGCTGCCCCCCCTGTTTCCCTGCAGGACGCTGGGGAATGGTTCCCAGGCAGTATCCCAGGATGAAACCCCAGAGTGGGATGGGGTGGGATGTGGCACAAAGAGACAGAAAACCAGTCCCTCAGTGGGAGAGCTCTTGACACTGAGGGAGGGCTCTTGACATTGCTGTTCAGGGCAAGTGGAGGGGGAGAAACAAGTTGGAGAGGGTCCACCTTAATGCAGGATGAAAAAGCAAATTGCCAGCAGGAGAGCAGAGATGCTGCTCTGTTACTATGGTTACCCCCAGAGACAACCCAGCATCCCTGGGTATCGCCCTGCATACCCTGAGCTGCTCCTGGCCACCCAGGGATGGCACTGGGGCAGTTCGGGTGGGAGAGGAAACAGATTTGGAGGGGCATGTAGGGTCTGAGCCTCACAAAGCAGCCAGGAGGGAGGATGCATCCAGGCTGGATGGATAAGCAACATCTCCAGTGGGGCCAGGGCAGAATTCCTGCCTCCATCCCTCTGAAACGTGGTGCATCACCTTAGCATGGCTAGGGAGGATCTGTTGGGAGTCAGATCAGCACAGTGCCTTCCCTGTGTGGCACCGTGATTTTATCTGGTGAGACACAGCAAGCTCTGCACAGGCTCATGCAGCCAGGCCAGGCAGCACAGCGTGCAGAGCCATGCTGACTCCATCCTAGCAGGAATTCAGACCTAACAGAGGTTCATCTGCCCAGTGGGGAGGGGGTCAGCGCACCCAGGTTTTGGTGTTGGTGTGTTCAAGCCAAGCCCATCCAAGCTGATGAAAAGACACCCTGCTTTTGGGGAGGCCAGAAACCTCTGGAGGGCACCAAGAGGTGCCCCCAAAGGAAAGAGGCAGGAGGATGGTTAGCAGGGGCTGGTGTAATGCCCATGGTTAGAGTTTAGAGGGCAGTTTAGCATTTAAAGACACCTTGAGTACTAAAAGCAGGGGTTGCCAGCTAAGAACCTCAGCCCCTCGGCTAGCAACCCTGCCAAAAACACCCCAGCCATGCCTGTGAGGGGGTCCTTCCTCACAGAGCCAGCCACTGCCTTCCCCATCCCATTGCTCCTGGCCACCACCCTTTAATTTAGCTCTAAACCCTGAAGAGGAGGGTGGTTGGAGTGGAAGCGAAGCAAGGACCGAACGTCCCGGTAGCACATTTCCCGTGGTGCCAACAGCCAGCTTGGCTCCCCAGGGATTTCTGCTACAAGCAGCCAACGAGGGAGGAATTCTGGAGGCAGTAGAAACTGTCCCTGGGGAGTTGCTGGCTCCTGAATCATTAAATGCTTCCACAAATGAAGCGATGGGTTTCATAGTGCAAACTGCTGCGCGAGGAGTCACTGCCGCACGCAAAGCAAACCCTGAGAGCGGAGGCACAAGAGCTTTGGGAAGCTGCTGCACAGGCTGGTGTGTGTCCCCAGGAGAGATGCTGGCAGGGCCCTGCAAGAGCATCCCACCCCACCCCCCACGCCCTCCATGGTGTTTTCCTTTCCAAGATCCAGCCCACGTTTTGGAGGAGAGCAGGGAGGTTTATCCCGTCTCACCTCCTGCATGCCTGTAACAGGCCATTACCTTCCTCAATAAACCCCACGCTCCTCTCCTCAGCAAGAGAAAAGCTTCCAGAAAAGCATCTGGTCCAGATTTAAAGGCATTAAGAGACAGAGATGGGTAGCTTGTTCTAATAGCTAATCATTATTAAAAGATCGCTCCTTATTTCCAAGATAGATTTGTCTGGCTTCAGCTTCCAGGAAGAGGTGGTGATTATACCTTTCCCTGGTAGATTAAGTTACGTCTTGGTACCAGTGTACTTTCCCCGTGACAAATGCTGCAATCAAGTCACCTCTCAGTCCCCCTCTTTGATAAATTAAACAGGCTGCATGCTTAAACCAAGCTTAGCCTGGCCCTATCTTTGGTGATTAGAGTGAGTGGCTGGCAGAGATTTTTTTAACGAGTCAAAAAAGCCTCCCTTATAGGGGACAGGGATGGATCTGATGGGACCCAACTGACCATCGTGGGTGGGTGGGTGGGTGGCAGCTATTGATTGCTGTTCGACTGACCTGGATTCAGACCCGTGATCAGCCTGAGAAATGATGGTGAGTCATTTCTCCAGGTTATCTTGGTACAGGAGCCCCATTCCCTGCCACAGCCAGGTGCAAGAGCCAGGAGGAAAATCCAGGCTGGCGGATCCAGGGGCTCTGTGTCCACCAGGCCATTAACCTCTCCATTAATAGCATCCCACAGACTTGCTCTGCTTTCCTTCGGCCGTGACGTACCGTTAAAGACATTTAAACTGTCACTTGGCCGTGGCGTGGTGTCCCCTGAGGTCCCTGGAGGAGCCAATGCCCATAGGAAATAGATCCTCACGGAGCCCCAAGGGCGACCAAAGTCGCTGTGAGATTTGTTGGGTCAGTCTCGGATGACTGGGCTCTTTCTGCCTGGGCTCCAGACACATTTTCCAATCTCCGGGCTCCCCGCATGGCTGAGTCCCCCCAGCAAAAATAGCAGTACCCACATGTGGGGCGGTGCAGGGGGGACAGATTCAGCAGCCCCCCCCCCATCCCACAGAGCATCCCTGCTGCCCCTCTCGTGGCAGAGAGGAAAAAAAATACCCTCTCCTGCAGGATGAGGACAATTCAGATTTGGGGTTTCCACTCCTACCTCAGGGCAGCAGGATGGACATTTGCTAAATGGCTCCTAAAACATATTCCATATTTGTCCTGCTGGCCCCCAGTCCTGCTCAAAGTTTGCTGGACATAAATACAGTATGTTTGACAGCTGACAGCCTCGAAACCCATGTCTGAGGTTTGCTGCAGGCAGACACCTCACTATGATCTTTAAAATATACAGCACGACGCGAGATATTTTAAATAGATCAAAATACATTTATTACATATTTATATTATTTTCTCTAGTCTATTTATATCTTTTGGAGACTCTTATATATAATATATATAATATATTTAAAATAACATAAAATTGGCCAGTTTTGTCATCTGAAATACATTTTACAAATATATATACATTGTCACATATATCTCAAATATATGTGCAATGAGACAGAGAAACACCGGAGGTGGAAAAGGTACAGATACTTTCACTGCATCCATCAGCTGCTCTATCGCTGCGCATCACCATCGATCCCCAGCAAATGGACTCGGCGTTTTACTCCTGGGAAACCAGTGCTCCCAGTTGCCAACCCGCCCATGTGAATTGGTGCCGGGTCTCGGTCCCCAAAATTGTATGGGACCACACGTGGGGGAGCACTGGGGTGTGTTTTGGGGGGATGGAGGAAAGACGGTGCCCCCAGGAGCGGGGCAGCGGGACAGATGTGAACAGCTGAGGCTCAGTGAGGTGACAGGTGGCATTGGGTCAGGCACCATCCCACACCCTCTCCCCAATCATAACGCGGCCGGATCCTTCCCTGAGCCAACCCCCTCCCCGTGGCAGCATCCCTGAATTTGGGAGGGGGGTGGGAGAGCAGGGTCCGGCACTCCAGCCAGACCCAGCTGCCACACACTTGTTTCGGCGTGCAAGAAATGGGGGGGGGGGGGAAAACAGGGGACTCTTTTGGTTGTCAGCATGAGAGGAAAGGAAAGAGCAGGAGGGTTTAAAAATAAACGTATTTGTTCTGCCTTATTAAAGATAGAAAAGGTGGCTCTGAATTCATCTCCTACAAAAGGTTTGAAGGTCAAGCAGGCACCGAATCACGAAAGGTTAAGCGCTAAGTGATTGTCCCAGCCCTAAAAGACTAAGTGCACTAAATTCAGTTATGAGAAGCTAAGGCTTGTCCCGGACAGCTCCCGGCCCTGGGGACCCACTGCCCAGCCGTGCAGGGACACGTCACACCTCTCAGGGGGGAGAGGATGCTCTTTCTAGAGGTGGTTTTGGAATGCAGGGGTGCAAATGCTTTCTGCCCTCACTGATACACCTTTTTTTGGGGTGAAGCCAAGCGGGAGCAGTGGCAGGTATGGCCCCCAGTCCCTGGCCAGGGTGGCTGCTGCTGCTGGAGGCTGCCCTGAACCCCGGCCGAGGGCAATCCCTATGGGATGCTGGCCAAGAGGATTAGCAGCTCTTTCCTTTCTCGGACTCCCGCCATCTTCCAGGGATCAAGTGTAACGCTGGAGTTAACTCCACGGATGGAGCTGCCTCAGCTCGGAGGAAATGGCCGGCGGCTGGATTCGGGGGCCGGGGGGGTGGAACCTGTCCCCTCACTCACTCAGAGCACCCTTCCCACCAGCAACCCACTCCATCCCTGCCATGGCCAACACCAGAACCTGCACCCCAAGGGCACCCCTGTACCTTTCCAGACCTTTCAGGGAACACTAAAAAAAAACCACTTTGCTTTTTTTTGGTGGTTTTTTCACCCTTTTTTCTCCCCCCCCCCCCAACTTTCCTTGACAATTCCCGTGATGAACGGTACCGCTGGGCAGCCTTCCCAACGCTCCCTGATGGTAGGAAAAAAAACCCAGTAGCTCAGAGCACTCACAGGTAGGCAAAAATAATATTTATACACTATGTACCAGCGTGGTCCATGGCCAGGACGAGGACTATACAGTATATATACGACAACTCGCCGGAGCTAGATCCTCACTAGTGGGGTTTGGGGAAGGGGGTGCGTGAACGGGGGCCAGGGAGGGTCCAACACCCCCCTTTGCCATGCCAGCCATGGGCACTCCCCAGCCCAGTTCACATCCTCCTACACAGCAATTTAAAAATACATCTGTATATATTATTCTATTCTCCCAGGTAACACTGTACAGTCATAGAAGTTTCTTTAAAAGCAATAATTTACTTAAAGACATCTCTATTTCTCTTTCGTTTTTATACAAATATTTACTGTGAGATATATATATATTTATAAAGAAATTAACCCTCTGAGAAACCTACAGCAGCAAGATGTGCACCTTTTTTATAGTTATTATTTATTCAGAAGAACCTAAAACCACGTAAAAGCATTTTTTAAAAAATAAAAATAATAAATAAGTAGTGCTCACACAAAATCTCTCTGCCCTCCCCTCCATCCTCCCCACCCCTAGATGCTATGAGGCAAAAAGTGGGTGGCAAAACCATTCCCCCCCGCCCCCCCCCCCCCCCCCCCCCCGGGAGCAAAGGGACTGGTGATGGGATGGCATCTGTGTTTGCTGCCTTAGAAACACAAATGTTGTGGCCAAAGCTCAGCGACGTGTCCCTACGTGTCCCCACTTTTGGGTACAGCCCGTTTGGGGGAGTTGGTGCCAAAACATCTGGCTCCCTCCCGATGCTGCCCCTGGGGATTTTTTCTCCCAGTGGCTGCTTTTTTTTTTAAGGGAAGCCAAAAATAGTGCAGCCCCTTGGTGGGCAGGGTGGGGTGGCGGTGATGGACGCTGGTGGGAACATGGTGGGAAGAGATTCTGTGGGACAAAGTCCCCCCCAGTCCCCATCCTGCAGCCGGCTGGCGAGATGTGATGCTTGGGCGCACAGGGCACCGTGGGGGGGCACCAGGGCAACTGCTCCCCAGAGCCCTTTGCAAGAAGATGGGAATGGGGACACAGGACAAATCCTGCCTCTGCCACCAATGTTTGGACATGCCAAAGCAGGTTGTAATCCTGGGATACGGTTTTCCAGGTGTGGGCAGCGGGGAGAAAACACTGGGAGCCCATCACAGCCAGAACACTGCCAGGGACCCCACTCCTGACCCCTGCTCCCTGAGGCCAGGTGCTGCTGGGGCTCTGCACCCGGGGTTGGTAACAGGATGCCTGTGGGTAACAAAGCCTTTCCCACTGCCAGAGGGAGCAGGGACGCAGGTTTTGGCTCCCAGAGCACCAAAGAGCAGCACACCCGAGATGAAGGGACCCACAGCCTGCATCTTGCCGGCTCCTTCCCTCTGCACAAAGGCAGGGAGCAGGGCAGGAGCCAAGGTTTCCCCTACACTGGGTGGTTTGCCTTGAGCTGTATCAAAAGCTAAACCAGGGTGCCATCCAGGCCAGCCTAAAACGCAGTGGGTGGTGGGTTGCAGGTGATGCCATGGGGGCAGAGCAAAGGAGACATTGCCTCGGGGTTGGGGGGGGGGCTGTGAAAGCAGGGTGCCAGGGAGGAGGGCTGGGGCACGGGATGAGTTTGCATCTCTAAGGCACAATCCACCTTGAGGCTGGGATGCGGGGACGGGTTGAAGCACAAGACAGGGTGGTTTTCTCAACTGGCATCTGTTGTTTTGGGAAAAGCATCTGCCTCTGAAGCAGGACTCTCCGGTGAATGGGGAACTCATAAATCCCAGTCTGGCACAGAGACGGCTCCTGTGCTAGAGGAAGTGCAACCCAAGGAGACAACTTTCACTCACATTCGTTGCCACGCTTGAAATGATATTTTTTTCAAGGGAGAAAATACCGAATTGGTCAGAAAAGTGGGAAAATACCCACAGTTGAGAGCTTTCAGCTCTCCTTTTTGTGCTTCTCACTATTTTATCCCAGTTATGGTGAAACTTATGAATTCCCCATCAGAAATGTTGGGGGGAGATCCAGCACTTCAGCACTTCAGCAGCTGATGCCCCAGACCCAATTTCCAGCCTGAAGATCAATATTTCCAGAAATCATCTAATTACTGTGTTTACAGTGATCCTTTCTAGCACAGCCTGCCTTTTCCTTATTAGCTACTTTGCCAGTAATTACGCTACTTGCTCTCTCTGCCACAGACCTCCAGCCACTTATGTCTCCTCTCTGCCTACAACGCCTACAAAGCCATGCCAGTGGGAAAAAAACCACCACCTCAAAGTCGTATGCGCTCTTGACTTCTAGCTCTTGCATCTGCCCAGCAAGTCACCCCCCTCAAAGGACTCCGGTGGCTTATTCATTCCCTTGATCAGTTTTAAAAAATACTGAATCACTTCTTTCAGCTTTAATATTATTATTATTATTAATAATATTATTGTTATTATTATTATTATTATTTTGGTAAACAGTCTCCCAAACGGAACGGTGAAAAAATTTAAAAACCTCTCACCTCCCTCTCCCCCCCACCTCCCCTTCCCCAATTTCTTTTTTTTTTCCCCCCCAAATTAAAAAGAAGTACGTTAATGTTGCATGTTATTTCAAGTGTTGTTCTTGTGCAACTGAATCAGACCACCTGCTGGAAGGAGCAATTTGTTTTTGTTGTTGCCGCTCAGTTAAAAAAGAAAAGGAAAAAAAAAAAAACCAACCAAAAACCCAACCAAAAAAGAAAAGAAAAGAAAAGAAAGAAAGACTTATTATTTCCTGATATTTCCTCTTTTTGGATCTCGCAGTGCTTGGCTCCAAGAAAACGCTGGCATTTTCCCCACGGGGAGAGCAAAGCCCCGCGGGGCCGCGTGGGGCGAGCGCCCGCCTGCGCCCCACAGACCCTTCTCTCTCCATCTCTCCATCTGTCTGTCTGTCCGTCCGTCCCCCTGGAGCCGTCGGCCCCGCTGCAGGCACCGGGCACGGGAGCCGTGCCGTTGGCCCGCTGCCGCCCCTTCCTGCAGACCACTCAGTGGTTATTGCGATGAAACTGAAAACTATGAACGATACTAATTTCTCAAGCATTCCTATGGCACTTGCATTGTTCTGCATAATTTGAGCGGGTTGTAGGGGAAGAGATTAGAGGAGGAAAAAAAATACCCTCGGAAAAGTCAATGGAAGGGCCAAGAGTCATATTTCCGACTCCCTCCTGTACGACCGCTGATCCAGCGCTATTGTGGCTTGAAGCCTGTCAAACTCGTGCCTGTTGTCTGGGCTCAGGTCCTCCAAACCCCGGCTGTCGTCATCTTCCTCTTCCTCGTCGCGGCTCATGAAGGCCAGCTCGTTCTCGTAGCAGAAGGAATTGGTGCTGGGCAGCAGGAATTTGTTCTCCACCAAGTCCTTGGCGCTGCAGCGGGGGGTGGATGGGACCTCGTAGGTTTTATGGAAGTGGGAATAGTCTACTTTGTACTGGTTTTTCTCCTCAAACAAAACGGGCTCGAAGCGGTGGCCCCAGAGGATCTCGCTAGCCAGGTAGGAGCTCCGAGCTTGCGTTGTCATAGCGGTGGCTTCTACCATGCCCTCCAGGATGACCACGATCTCAAAGTCATCCGTCTCCAAGTCCTGGCGACTGATCCCAAACAAGGGGCTGTCTTCGTTGATTTCGTGGAGAATGGTGATGGGAGACACCAAGAAGATACGGTCCAAGCCTTTATCAAAGCCCACATCAATGTCTATTTGGTCAAGGGGTATATACTCCCCTTCTTCAGTGATCCTGGGCTTAATTAGCTGAGCTCGTACGTGGGCTTCTACTATGTGGCTTTTCCGGAGGTTCCCAACTCTCCACATCAGGCAGAGTTTTCCATCTCTCATTGCCACTACTGCATTATGGCTGAAAAGTAATGTCTGTGCCCGTTTTTTGGGCCTGGCCATCTTTGCCATTATTGCACCAATCATGAAAGAGTCAATTATACAGCCCACGATGGACTGAACCACCACCATGAAGACCGCAAGCGGGCACTCCTCCGTCACGCAGCGGAAGCCGTAGCCAATAGTTGTTTGGGTCTCAATGGAGAACAGAAAAGCAGCCACAAAGCCATTGACCTGCAGAACACAAGGCTTGAAGGTATCATCTCCACCTGGGTTTTCTAGATCTCCATGAATGAGTGCAATTAGCCAGAAAATCAGCCCAAACAACAACCAGGACACCAGAAATGCCAGGGAAAAGAGCAAGAGCATATACCTCCAACGGATGTCAACACACGTGGTGAACATGTCTGCAATGTACCTCTGTGGCTTGTCATCCATGTTGGTGAACTCCACGTTGCACTGACCGTTCTTCTTTACAAACCTGTTCCTGCATTTTCTCCTGGTGTGGATTTTCCCGTTGCCGAAGCCGTTGATACCTGGCATGGTGGTCAACCTCAGCCCGTCTTCCTCGGAGGACACGATGCTGTAAGGGTTGACTCTGCCTGCAGTCATCCCTGAGCCAAGCCCACAGTGAAGGTGAAGGGTCTTGCAAAGCCCAACGTCCCCCTGGCCCACCCCTGCCCACCCCCCAAATTCTGTTGCAGTGGAAGAGAAGTCCCAAGCTTCCACGTCTTGGCTGCCACGTCACCACGCTGATGCTGTGAGAGGCTCTGCAAAGAGAAAACAAAGACACATCTGTTACCTCCCACAGTGAAGGGATCAAAGGGGGTGTTTAGTGATGGGTCTAATGGGGTGGGTGGCTGCATGTTGAGCAAGGACCCCCCTCCAACTGCCCTTAGTCTCCTTCCTACGGCTAGGCTGTTCCCAAAAAACACACATGAGGAAGGGAGAAGGTCTTAAAGTTCTTTTGTACTACGAGCCATGTGAGCAAACCTTACTGGGGCAATGCAGCATTTGTGCGACCCTCAGTGACACCAGTGGGTGAGAAACCTTGGGTAGCACTGGAGTCTCACTTTTCTCATGAGTCCTGCCGTTGGAGTGGGGTTAGGTGGCTGGAGAGGAAAGCGGAGAGGCCAAGCTGCTCTCCTTAACATAGAGATATTAATAAAGGTATGTCTGAAAGCAGCTCCATCAGTTCACATTGCCTGTGCCAGATGGACCTCTGCCCAGCACATCGCAGCAGCGCTTGCCTGACCTCCTGAGCACCAGCTCTTCTGGGGTTGAGGGAAACCACAGGGAGATGTGGATTTAACCTCTGTCCCCCCGTCCAGGGATGGGAGGGGATACAGCCAATGTGCAGCCAGCTGAAGAAGGCCACAGGAAGGCACTCACTGAGGACAGATGTTCTGAGGACCAACATTCCAAATGCATCCATTGGGACATGGAGCCATCTACGGTCACAGATGGGTTTTCCTGGCCAAGTCTTACGAAGGGACAACTGCCACTGGGGAATGGGGAGCTGTTTTGATCTCTTCTGGAAGGCTCAGCTGCACGGTCATGGACCTATGCTCAGCTTTGCCTGGGAGAGAGGTGGCATGGACATGGGAGAGGTGGCCCGAGGGCTCCCTGATGCAGGTGAGCCCATGGTGAAGGAACTCAGCAGCACTTGCCAGGCTTCTGCCTGCCCCCCAGCCCCTCTGCAATGGCATGTGGGGCTGCATCAGGCAGGATTGGAGAGAAGCCACATGGCAGGTCCCAACCACCCTAAAGAGGTGGCACTGCAGGAATGTTCCCTGAGCCACCCCCTGCAGCAGCTTGTCCTGTTCTTTAGGGACATGGGATGCGTCACCGGGGACGAAACCACCTTCTGGCGACGAGACCCGCATGGGGCAGCAGTGACGTGGGGGAGTGGGCGCAGAGCCCCACACCACAGCCCGTCTCCCCAGCACAGAGGTGCCTGGCTCGTGCCTAGGGGTGCAGGCGAACCCACCAGGCTGTACGTGCTGTGTCGGATCCGCTGGCCACATCGATACAGTCGATTCCTGCAATCAGCCCGAGCGCCCGGGGACACGCTGGGACGAGCACACCCTTTCCATTACACGGTGGCCAGGGCCAGCCCAGCACCATGAAGCATTGGCCAGGCACAGCCTGCCTGGGGCTGCATCAGCCCAGCCAGCAATGATATGCTGGGCTGCCTTTTATTCACCCCAAATCCTGGCTGGGACTTGAGGGTCCCCGCAGCATCCCAGCACCACAAGCTGGAGCACTAACAACCTGGCCGAACCTCCCCGGTGCTGGAAACAGGCCCACACATGACACCATCTGATACTCCAAACTATGTGTTTCCACCTGCTGTAATCCAGGCACAAACACTTTTTATCCCAAAAGCTGGGGGTTCTTTTCAAGCACGAGGGTTATTTGTTGGTGCATCAGCAGAGCAAGCGATTGCTTGCATCTGGCTGGGGTGGCCAGCACATGGTCCTCTCCCTCCTTACAGCCTTGGGGAAGGGTAAAATGGGCTTGGAGGGTTGATATTTACAGCCCTGTACTCACTGGAAAGCAAATGGGACCAAGCTGGCTTTGTGGAGATGATGTGTCAGGCCAGCTGCAGGCTTAGGCTACCAAAATCTAGCCTGGTCACCCATCCTGAGTTGTCCTCCTGAGCACACCAGCTACATTCATGAAGGCTTTCTCACCCTTTTTAATGAGAGCTAAGCACTTGGAGACAAAAAAGGCTGCTTCCCCATCACTCCTCCAGCTCTCCCCACCGGTGTGCCCAGGGGAATATGCCAAATGCGTTTGCCACAGGATAAACTTACCATTGGGTTTGGTTTGGGGTTTTTTTTAATTAATTCTAGATACATTTGAGAAGTGAACAAAATGCAATGAGCTCCCAGTGACCTGCGAGAGGATTAGGAGGGGTCTGGATTAACTGTGCTGGGAGGGGAGGTGTACCCGGGTGACGGCAGAGGCAGTGGCACTGCCCATGCTCCCAGGAACCCTCAGGCTCCCCAGTCACCATCACCATCCCCTCTGAATTCCCCCTTTTCCCATTCCCTCCTTTCTTCCCTCCTTTCTCTCTTTCTCTCTTCCTGTCTTCTTGTTTGTTTTCCTGTTTTCCTGTTTTCCTGTTTTCCTGTTTTCCTTCCTTCCTTCCTTCCTTCCTTCCTTCCTTCCTTCCTTCCTTCCTTCCTTCCTTCCTTCCTTCCTTCCTTCCTTCCTTCCTTCCTTCCTTCCTTCCTTCCTTCCTTCCTTCCTTCCTTCCTTCCTTCCTTCCTTCCTTCCTTCCTTCCTTCCTTCCTTCCTTCCTTCCTTCCTTCCTTCCTTCCTCCCTTCCTCCCTTCCTCCCTTCCTCCCTTCCTCCCTTCCTCCCTTCCTCCCTTCCTCCCTTCCTCCCTTCCTCCCTTCCTCCCTTCCTCCCTCCCTCCCTCCCTCCCTTCCTCTCTCCCTCCCTCCCTCCCTCCCTCCCTCCCTCCCTCCCTCCCTCCCTTCCTCCCTTCCTTCCTTTTCCTCCCTACCACTCAAGGTTTCCCCCTGTCCAAGCACAACCCTCTGCCCCAGGGGGATGCCAGGACAGACCCAATGGGCTGACACCACTTCAGGGATGGGGCAGCTCTCCTGACACACCCCACATTCCACATGGGACCCAACATCCATTCTGCCATGGGACCAATCCCTCCCTGAAGCACCAAAGCTCTCGGGGTACGGCCCCCAGCCCCAGGCTGGCAGTGGCAGCTTGGGGAGACAGCAGCTAAATAAAGGCGAGCAAAGTGGCTCTGCCGGAGCAGGCGGCTGCCTGCGGCTCGTACTTTATTTAGCACAGTTTTGTTTGGAAATACATGTCCTCGAGTTTGCTGAAAGCTGAATTTCTGGTTTGGTTTTAATTTGAATGCCGGAGCCCCACGCTGCCACCGCGGGAGGCTCAGGCTGGGAGAGGGCTCGTGTGAACATGTGGAAACCCAGGGCTGGGCAGGCTCTGCTGCTGGCACCAGCTGGGGACACCAGCCCCCACAGTCACCCCACATTTCCCTGGGTCATGAGTGTCTTCCTCCAGCATTGCCCCACAACTGGCACTACCCCAGGGTGCTGGCAGAGGAGTTAGGGAGGTCATACCCCCACCTTGCCACCCATTCCCTGGTGTTTTGCAGCCCTGCCCATCACAATTGTACCCCTGGGAACAAACTCCAAACTTTCCTTAATACCTGAAGCCCCTTAATCCCAGCACTGGCCCCACAAACCCGCGTGGGGGTCGGGCAGGACCACAACCATCCCCTGCCACTCGTGCTACGTGCCCTGTGCAGCACTAACAGCGTTAACACATAGGGAACAAAACAAGCCCATAATATTAATAGCAGGAAGGCAGGCCCCACAGCTCTCCACCGGCCCTGAACGCTGTGATGCCTCAGACTGCCCTGGCTAATGAGCTGACATGAGAGGCGACGGCTCCTGCCACTGAGCTGCAGCAACCAAACTCCCACTGCGGAGAGGTTTCCTGCAGAGAATCCAAGTGTCTCCAGCAATCTGCCAACTCCACGGCTAATTCTATTTATTTATATATATTTTTAAAGGGAGTTAGATGTTCCAACAATATTCCGAACAGCCAGCGCACCGGGAAAATGTGTCGAGCACCAGGGAGGTCATTAGTTCGAGCCAGCTGAACATGTCAGTGAGATTTATCACCACACCTTTCCTTCTTCCTCTGGAGGGGATGCTTTTTGGGCCCAGAGAGGCAGCAAGCAGCTGCTGCTCACCCCCTCCCCTGCAACTCCCAGCTCTGGATTTCCTCCTGGCTTATGGAAGCGCATGGGGAGAGGGGCTGCATTTGAGTGGGATCAACATGGGTGCCGACTTGGAGGAGCCAAGCTGGGACACATAGGTCCCCTGGCAGGAGAGGTGACGGTCTGAGAGGGTACGGGACAAGGAGGTCACCCCCGGTGCTGCTGCCGGCCCTGGGCTGGGTGATATGGCTGCTATCTCCTGCAGCGATGCCCTTCATGCCCCAGCAGCAGGACAGCAATGTCAGTGGGGAAGAGGGAGCCCTGACTGCTCCTGCTCACCCCATCCCAACAGAGAGAGACCCAGCACTGAACACCCACAAAACAGGAGGGTGGGGGGAGGTTGGGCAGCAGAGGAGGCAGCTTCCCCAGCTGAGGTGCAAAGCAGGGAGCCTGCAGTCGGCACCTGACCAAGTGTAGCCCTCACCATGTTGGGGAGCACTCCTGCTTGGATAACTTCCTCCTCTGACACCCTGTCTTTGGGCTCTTCCAATAAATTAAGGGTTGACACAGGGCAGGCCAGGCCCTGACAAATCTGGAGGATAAATGACCCCCCTGCTTCGCCTCTGCTGCCAGGGATGACAGGAGAGAGAGACTCCCACCACAGCGCATTGTTAATGAGGAAATACTGCCCTGGTTTTGCAGGGACGTGGGTAGCAAACAGCCGTGGGCTGGCACACCCCGGACCCCCAAGCACTCCACCAGTTCCAGTAAGCAGCTTGCTGTCTGCAAGCCTCAAAGAGGAGGGAAACTGAGGCACGGGGAACAAGGAAGTCCCTTGGTGGGGAGACCGGAGGTGACAGGGTGCCTGGAGAGGTGCTGGCTCAGCCCTGTTCCCCTGAGCAACGTGCAGATGCCTCGGTGGGCACGGGAGGAGAACAGGGGCCACGTGTGGCACTCGGCAATGCTGGGACCAGGTGGTTTGTGCTTAAGCACCCCAAAAGTCCTGCTAAATCAGAGGAGATCCTGGGAAAGATCCCTTTGGAGGCTGTGCTGAGCACACCGGTTAGTCCCCAACCCTGTGCCGGGACAGGGGGACCAAATGTGTGCCCATTCCAGCCCCAACAGCACCAGTACCCAGCCATGCTCCAGTACTCACACGCCACTGTGATGGGACCCCACAGTTGTACAGCTGCCCCCACTGGCCCCCCAACTTGGTGATGTCCCCCCACCCCCAGCTCAGCTGTAGCACAGGACGGGAGGGTCAGGAAACACCACAACACCCTCAGACTCCCCAGCCTGCAGCCAGCCCTGCCACCCCACTGGGTCTGAAATCTCGTCTCCCTCACCTGGAAATCTCTGGCTGTTTGTCTGTTTGCTCATGTCTGTGTGGCCGGACAGCAGGACATGGCTGGGGGTGATGATGAGGTCAAGGGCAGGGGAAGGTTTCTGCAGGATCAAACCAAACTGGGGGCTGCTGAAGGATGCCCCAAAACCCCAGGGGATGCATCCAGACTGCCCTTTCTCTGAAATACCCTTACCCAGACCTCTGGGGTACCCACAGCCCCTTCCCCACACCCCTTTCACCACAACCCCCCCCACAGCCCCCCCGCAGCGAGTCCCGGCTGCCCCAGCTCAGAGGACGGCTGTTAATACCCCAGCAAATCGCCCTGTGAAGGGGCAGAGTCCCAGCTGCCCCCACGATTGGGGGGCTCTGGCCAGACCCTGGGAGGAAGGGGTCAGTCCTTACCTGACATGTGCCTGGGAGGGTCTCCCCAGTGCTCCCTGGCCATGGCTGCGGGGCGCAGGGTGCCCCGTGGCCCTGCTGCAGCCCGGGCAAGAGACAGAGAGTTTTAATTGAATTTCTAGATTATCCTGGGGGAGAAGTTGTAATCTCCTTAAATCCAACCTCTGGTCGAGTCCCGTAACCTACTGTCCTGTGCAGGGGAAGGGATTTAGCAAGGGGGAGGGGATGTTTCCCAGCCTGCTGATGTCCTGGACCCTGTGCCTCGCAGGATTTGTCCTGCAGGACGTCAGAGATCTGCTCCTGGCAGCCCCACGCTCCCAGGAATTAAGGCTCTGCAGTGGCAAGGCCCTGTCCCCTCTCCCCACACCCTGCCATGGAGACCAGGGGTGTCTGAGAACCTCCTGGAGAGGGCAGGGCTGGGACATGCTTGATGGAGATGCCTGGTACTGGGTGGAGAGAGCTGGCTACAGGATATTTTCAGGGTGAAGATGAGCCCCCCCTGGATGGGAGTCATGGCTGGGAGGCGTCTGGGGCTTTGAACGGATGTGTCACCTAGCCTGGCTGTGCCCAGGGTGTCAGTGGGATGTACAAGACACCAAGCAAGTCCCTCTCCCTGCCTGGGTTTAGGTGAGTGCCTCCACCCATGTAAAGCCCCACCCCTGGACTGCATTGGACAGAGAGTGACCTTGGCTTGTCTCTGCACCCACCACGTGCCCTCTCCTCCATCACATGGCCCTGGTCCCTCCTGCATGCTCCTAAATCTGGATATATGCTGTGCTCCAGCTCCAGCCCCAGCCCCAAACCATCCAAGTGACAAACGCCAGCAGTGGGGCCATGGGCAGACGATGGCAGTGCAAAAATCATCCAGCTACCCTCCTGCCTGCCCTACACCCCCATTATGCCATTGCTGGGGCCTCTGTAGGGACTCTTGTTCCCACTGGGGATGGTGGGTTCCCATCCAGCATATGCCAAGAGGCTCAAAGGGGAGGAAGGCAGCAACCCCGTTCCAGACCCAGCACAGGGGGGGATCACTCAGCTGCCAAAAAGCACCATGGGAAGAAAGGCAAAAGGGTGCTGAAAGGGCACATATCTTCAGGCAGATTTTATCACCAACCAGATAGAAATGAGCCAAGGGCTGTGACACCGAGGGGTTCTCATGCTGCAGACAGCACTGGGACAGTGCTCGGCAGCATTCCTGGGGTATCACAGGCCAGGAATTATTTTAAGAGACCCCTCACAGAGCGATTGCTGCCTACACCTAAGGGTTAGAGGCAGAAGGTGATGGATCTGGACCTTGTTCAGTCCCAGTTTGCCTGTGGCAGGACTAATCATGCGCCTCCCACTTGCCTTTCCCAAATCCCACTACTCCCAAGGTGGGTTTTGACCATGGAGCTCTGCTCTCACCTAGTGCAAACCCCCTCCAGGAGCCATGTCTCCTGCCTGAGGAAAATCATGTGTGTGGGCAGAGCCAGCGCCCAGGAAATGTTTATCCTGAAGGCGCGGCGTGCTGCAGGTTGGGAGCGATGGGGCTGCCAGCCGGAGCTGGTGGAGCCATGAGCCACAGGGAGAGCGATGCCGAGTGCCTCGACACTAACTGCTGCCCCATGGTAGCCTTTCGGCTGGGAATTGGCACAGAGAGGAGTGGGATGAGAATGAGAGCCAGGTCGGGATGCACAGGTCCCTTCCCCACCCATGGGATGTGAGCAAGGTTGAGCCATCAACCACTCATCGGCATCCTCCAGTCTTTTATGGGCTTTAAACCCATGGCTATTCCTGCTCTATCCAAGCATTAGCAACTGCTCAACTCTTGGTGAGAAACACAACCTGTGCCCCACTATACTGGCTGATTTTCCTGGCTCCTTGGCCACACCGGGATAAAGTCGCCATTTCCAACCCAGCAACGACTGTGCTTTTCCAGCGCCCTTCAACATTGCCATGGGTTAAGGTGTTGGCAAAGCCCTAAACTTGACTTTGAATCCCAGGAGGAAGGAGATGGGGAGGAAGGACATGCCATGCTCAGGCAGAACCACCCTCCTGGCCCTACTTACCCTGCGATCGCAGCGAGAGCCGCAGATGCCGAGCCCGGTGCCGGTGGCCGAGCGAGTGGCAGGGACCTCGCCGGGCAGCACGCCGCCGTCCTGGCTAATTGCTCCCGAGCTCAGATTACAGCCTCTCCTCTTCCCTAAATGTACAGGAGCTGGCACCTCAGCTGCAGCCGTGGGGAGCCACCTCCAGCGAGGGGGACATCCACCTCTGGTGGTGTTTCTAAGGGGTAGTGACATTGTAGTTGCAGCAGTGTAGGGAGCCCAAAATGTCTTAATCTCAAGGGACTGGGAGAGAAGCTGCTCGCAGGGCATTTCAGAGCCTTTGGGGATGCGAAGGACCAGCCATAAGGATGCAAGAAATTTAAAGCTGAAGGATCAGACACTGGACTGGGACAAGGCAGTTGGGGGTCCATGGCTAGACCTCAGTTCTTTGATTTTGCCACTTAATGATGGCCATGACCCAACCCCTATCTTCACATGTTTCCCAAGGGAGAAAGGAAAATCCCCCTCCTTTTCTGTTGAGGGGTGACAAATTCCCCTGGCACACACACGATGCTGCCTATCATCTTCAAGATGACCGAGGCCTTTGTGCCTTTCTCCTGCTACTAGTTTTCCTACAGCTTATGGCTCTGTATGCAGCAGTTCAAGAGTTTCAGTGGCTTTTAAATTCTCCTAAGGTACCCCTTAATGCTGGCATTCCTTGAGCTGAGCCTGGTTGGAGATCTCCTTCACAGGGTGGTACCATGCTTCTGGCCCTGGGTTTCTGCCCTTTCCACCTTACCCTGAGGTCACTGGGGAGCTGGACACCCCCAGTTCGCAAACATCACCCCAAAGCCAAGTAGCTGCAAGGGCAGCAAAGGCAGGGCAGGGTATTTTGGGGACCATCTTTATCTGCCACAACAAAGATTTAGCACAGGCATTGCATAACGCCGGGGGGGGGGCTCACCGCTCCCCGTCCCCTTTCGCCATCAGGGATCAGCAGCTCAATTAATCCTCCCTCATTCCCTGCCCACGGGTACCAGCCCCCAGTGCCCTCTCAGCCCAGCCCCGCCAGCAAGAAGTCAAATCTCTGCCCCACATCAGCATCCACCAAGGCTGGTTGCCCACAAGCCAGGGGTGAGGATGCGAGGGCCACCCCACCACCACCACCACTCAGGGCTCTCCACCTCATTCGGGAAGCCCTGTTCAAACAGGGTTCCTATGAAGGAACCCACCGGGCAGACATGGAAGTCCCTAAAATACCTCCCTCACTATTTCTGTGCCCCAGCCTCGGGCACTGTCATGCATCACTTCTCTAAGGGGCCAAGCAGCTGAGGGCTCATGGGCAGAGACCTGGGCATCCAAAAGGATCTCAAAAGCAATAAAGTAGAAGCCAGAAATCCTTCATTTTTTGTTTAATTTTTTTTTGCCAGTCCTAAAATCCGATCCCCATGTGTGCTCCTGGGCAACCCTACAATAAACAAGGTGAGTGCAAGGCCTGGTGTTGGAGAGCCCAGGCACCGCTGTGCCTGCACACACAGGTTGACAAGGAACAGGGCACCGTTTCGCCAGCAAGCCAAACAGAAACACCAGCACGGGAAGAATTTGGGGGTAGGGAAAGTGCCACACACTGCTACCAACCCTCACAACTGACCTAACCCCCAGGGTCCCAGTCCTGCCTGCCAGCATCCCTCGGAAGAACTAAGCCAGACGCTGTGCAGCATCCCGGCATGGCTGGGTGGCAATGGGTGGGCACAGGGCAAGGGTGCCCTATGGCTGGAGCGGCAGCCAGGTCTGGTGGCACTGGGGAGAGTGGGACATGGCGACATGCCCCCGGTGAAGAGCCGCACGGAGAGTTACACAACAACGCCCTGGCCGCCCTTGGCTGCGTGCGCCGTGTTCGCTCCTATCGACACGGCCCCGGCCGCCCTCCAACATCCCCCCAGGGACATAACTTTGCAAGTGGCATAAATGTGAGTGCACGTGAGCCTGCTCCAGCCCCCCTGCCTCAGCCCCAGACCTCCTGCGGTGGTTGCCAGTGATACTTGGGACTCGCCAGCATCCCATTGTCCCCTGGCTGGGCCATGCTGATGGCTGGGAGGGCTGTGACAGGGATGTGCAGGGCAGGGGGAACAAGGTGAGCGCCTGCCGAGCCATCACAGCAGCTAAAGCACCACATAGTCCCGACCTGGAGATTTTTAGGATGTGAAGCACCAGGATGTAACAAATAAAAACCTGGGGGATGTGACACCAGATTAGGGGAAGGCAGTCAGTGGCCACAGGCAGGACTTTCTTTGAACTTGCCATTTAATGACCACTGTGACCCCAAAAGCACCTTCAAGTCTTTCCCAAGGGAGGAAGAAAAATTGCCCTCCTTTTCTGTTGGAGGTGAAAAACACTTGCTGGTCCCACCAGTGCTTCCATCACTTTTGGCTCCATTACACCCACAGGCAGCTTCCAAACCTCCTCCATCACCCCACAGCTGCCTCCAACTCCACCAGCCGTGCCTCGGTTTACCCAGCAAGGAGCCCTCCCCATAGCAGAGCGGCAGGGTGCAGCAGGGATGCTCTCACCCATAGAGAAAGGGAAACTGAGGCACAGCAGCTGGATAGGCCTGAGGATGAGGACTGGCTGCAGCCCATGTCATTGCCTTCCCCCCAGCCTGGCCCAGCCCGAGTTCGAGGTATTTATAAAGCCGATAAGGGAGCAGAAAGAATTTTCCAAACGCCGAAGTTACGTAACCTCCCCCCGCCCTCCACGGACACCGTCTGTAATTATAGGCTTGGGGCGGGGGAGAAGCTTTCCATGGCAGGGCTGGCAGGGAGCACCACTGCCAGTGTCACCCCAAGGGGCTTCACCCTCCTCTTCCTCGCCACGGCATGTCCCCAGGACCAGGCACCAGCCCATGCCATTGCATGGCCTGTGGGACCCCCTCCCTGGGGTGGTATTGCAGCCAGTTCCCCCACCCTGTGTGTGGGTGCCCAGGGGTTTGGCTGGGTTCTGGGTGACTGATCCCCCTGGGGTGCGCACACCCCTCCAGCCCATCCCAGCACGTGCTGGATGTCACAGCGGATGACAGCCCGAACGCGGCTGACATTGCCATGGTGACTATCAAACGCTGCTGCTGCTGGGGCTCGTGTGGAAATGCTGCACCAGTACCTGCCTCCCCAAAGCACTGACACCCCCCCAGTGACTACGGGTACCCCCACCACCCCCATTTCCATCACTTCTGGCACCATTACACCCACAGGCAACTTCCAAAACCTCCTCCATCACCTCACAGCTGCCTCCAACTCCACCAGCTGTGCCTCAGTTTACCCAGCCTGCGCGTGCCTCCCAGAGTGAGGTGTCCCCTCTCTGGGATATTTTTCTCTCTCCCAACTTTAGCCAAGGCAGCAGAGTTAGAGGGATGCTGAGCGAAGGCTCTGTCGCTGTGGCAACCCGGCGAGGCTGTCTCCAGGCGACCGCCCGAGCCTGTGCGGGCGCAGGGATGCTGCAGAGCCTCTCTGGAGGCAAAGCAAGAGGGACCAAAGCAGGGCAAGGAGGTATCCATAGGAATGCCAGCCCCCCCCCGCTCCCCCCCCCGGCCTTCCCTCAGAATACCCTAACAAACCACAGCCCAGATCACTGTAACAGTGTAAAAACAGCCCGAAAGCAGCCACCAGCTTGGTTTAGGAAGCCAGCTGAGCGCTGACAACCTCGTGGCACCTCAGGCTGGCTGGCAACAATACCGGCAGGATGCTCCCGGCGAGCACGGTCCTGGCTGTTTCAGGGACACCTGCGGGGCTGTGGAAATAATTGCTGGTAATAAGCCTGTTAGCCTCTTAACCCTCATTAAGCAGCTTAGGGGGGACACGCGCCATAATACGCAAACCCGGAGGTGGAGAAGGCCCTTGTCAGGGCAAAGGGGTGTTACCGATGGGGACGGGTTTTCAGTGGGTGCTGCAGGGGGTGCCACAGGGGGCAGAGCTCCATCCCCATCCCTTCCCTCCAGCAAGTTCCCCTCCTGCATCCAGCCCCTCACCCCCCCCATATTGTTCTTTGCCAGCCGGGACCATTGGCAGCTCCCGGCTGGGCTGAGCAGCCGGCAGGGATGGCGATGACGGGCCATCATACCCGTGTGACAAGTGTGGGAGGTCTCAGCCACAGTCGTGCCGGCGGCGGGGAGTGGAGCGGCTGACAGCGTGGGGTGACAGCCCGGCCAGTGCCCGACACCACAGCAGAGGAACAGAGCGGGACGTTTCTAATCGCTCCAGTTGGAAAAGGTCCCATTTTTACATTTTCTAAATTAAAGGATGTCAGCATCTGATGCCAAGCCCAGGCTCCCTCAGAAATTTAAACTAATGACAGCAAAGAAAATTAGCTGAAGCCAGAGCACAAGCGCTCCCACGTTATCCAGCCACACCAGCCCCATTCAGCCAGGACCACGGTAGGGTTTAGAAGGCAGCCTGCAAAGCACCAACCGTCGCAAAGGTCTCGACCTTTTGCCCCCAAATGCACCCTTGCCCATTCTGCTCAGTCAGAAAGTGCATTGCTAGTACCTGGGCAAGCGAGGCCACTGTGCTGGGGTCCCCAGCGAGACCCCATCCTCCTCCAGTCTCCCAGAGAGCAAATAGCTCCCTTACATGTACACAGCTGCTCTTTACAATGGGGGATTGATCAGTGGGGAGAATGGGGCAGTGAGTGCAATGTCTGGATTCCTCCAGATCCAGCGACTCCTCCAGCCAGCTCCATCCTTCCCAGCCCTGCACAGGCAGGCAGCAGAGCCCTGGCAGGAGACTGGTGCTGCTGGCTGCTTGGCTGCCCCTCTCCCGGATGGAAATACCTGGGATGAGGCGAGGGATTTGGTCCCTGGTGCTCTCCGGGCTCTTCTGGGGTGTTTTTGTGCTGCAGCTGAGCAAAACCACAGGGTGATGGTTTGGGGTTTGGGTTTTATTTTTCCCCTTTTATAATTTTCTCTGCAAGATAAAATTAAACAAACAAGCCCTTCTAGGAGCAGTGCAAGGAAAGGAGCCTGCTCTCCTACAGATGTGCATGTCCTTGGCTGAAAGAAGCTTTCCCTGTGGCTGGGACATTGGCACGATCCCCCTCCTTCACCTCCCATGGTTTTGCTGGTAGGAGACTGGCTCACTCTGCAGCTTCCCTCCCCATGAGGTCATTACCCAAACACCTATTTTTCACAAAAGAACGGGGTTGTTTTTTTTCCCTGACCTCACCATCAATTTAATGTTCTCGAGGCTGGGAGCACTCAGCAAAGCGGCACACTGTGGCAGGGGTTAGGATAGGATAGGACAGGATAGGATAGGATGGAATAGGAATAAGAATAAGGAATAGGAATAGGAATAGGAATAGGAATAGGAATAGGAATAGCAATAGGAGTAGGAATAAGAATAAGGAGTAGGAATAGTCATAGGAATAAGAATAAGGAGTAGGAATAGGAATAGGAATAGGAATAGGTATAGGAATAGGAATAGGAATAGGAATAGGAATTGAAGTCAGGTACCTCCCAGGGTATGGGACTACAGAGGAGGGGGAACACTGTGGGTCAGGAGTAGAGAGGGGGTTCCTGGCTGCCCTCTGAGCCCTGGCTGCAGCCCCTAAACCAAAGCAGAGTGGCCACAGCACAAGACTTGCAGACACATCTAAACTTTCCAGCTTCATCTGACTCAGGAGCCAGCACCGGAGCCGTTGCCATAGCTTTGCAGACCACCGGTGGGTTTGGTAGCGCAATCTGGACCACGGATCTATGCAAATCCCCAAGGCAGAAGTCTTTATGGAGGCATATGACAACCGAAAAAGAATAGCGCTCAGTGCTCTACTCCCACATGCCACCCCCCAACTTCACCATCATTTAAATCAGTCTTAAGTTGGAAGAATTCAAATCAACACTGTCGTCACAGAGCCAAGCAGAGAGGTGACACAACTTGGATGCTGCCAGGGAAATTGCCCCCCTGAGACTCCAAAACCCATCAGCCCATCACTTTTTGAAGGCCCATTGAGGAAAGCAAATGAAGTGGGAACGCGCTGCCCCCCCCCCCCCTCCTCCCCCAGCCCTCCATCCCCTCCGGCCATGGGCTGCTGGTGAGATTTCCAACCAGGCTTCCCCCTGGGATCAACGGGAGGAAAGAAATATCCACAACACACTGCTGAGGCTGGAGAGCCACAGTTGGTAAAGAAATCAAAGCTTCCAAAGAGAGAGATGCCAAGGAGATATGTTGTTCCTAAGAGAAACAGGACATTCCTCTCCAAGGGGGAGGAAGGGAGGAGGAAGGCTTGTACCACCACCTCTTTCAGCTACCCAGCATAGGTGCTCAGGAGGCTCCGTGCATGGCAGCCTGCTCGGGCGGCTTGTCCCTGCTGTGCAAAGCTGCAGACACAGATGGCATCACAGCAACTGACTTTTATTGTTGTGGGTTGGGTTTTTTTGTGTTCTTTTTTTTTTCCCCTAAAAAAAGCATGCTTTCAATTTGGGGGAAAGGTTGCTGGGTCCCTCTAGCAGCCAGGCAGATGTGGAGCTACACTCTGGGCTCCCAGAGACCTCCCTGCCTTCCCACACCCCACTTCCAAACCCTCTACGATCTCAGGGAGTGCTCAGTTTGGCCTTGGTAAATTCCTCAGAGCTCTTATGGGAAGAAACAGGGGTGGGGGAATAGATACTTTGCTATTTGCAGAAATGCCAAAATCAGGTTCTAACTAGTCCAGAGGATAAAGGATCGACACTTTAGTATTTTTCTCTCAAGACATTTTTTGGTTGGGAAGCAAGCAGAGAAGATCATTTCAGTGAGCTCCTGGTTGCTCCCCTGAAGCCACCCAATTTGGCTGGCTCAGCATAATTTCTGCAGCAAATTGTCCCTGCGGGAAGTTTCATACCTGTGCCCTTGGGCAAAGCCCTGACAGCATCCTTCGCTGAGCACGAGCTACCTGCATCCCCAAGGCAGCACCTGGGGAGGTATGAAGGAGGGGAGGACAGGGAGCAGAGTTGGCCCAGCTATAAATAACCCCAGGAAAGGTAACAAGAAGAAAAAAACAGCAAATGGAAACCAATAAACCCAGGGATAAGGGTTTGGCTATGGGTGCACTGTGCAAACAGGTCCTCATGCTCCATGTGACCCTGTACAATCAGGCACAAGAGAAAATGGGATCCACCACAGCTCAACAGAGCAGGATGCAGCCCAACAGCCATCACCCTTCTATGAGCTGCAGCACATCAAACCAACCCAGAGCCCCGGGCAGTGCGTGGGGTATGCAACACACAGCTCACGTCAAGACCTCCTCCCCTCTCCTTCATTAAAAGAGATAAAGAAGAAAAAGAGGCGAGTTAAATTAAGGAGAGTTAAATTGAGGAGGGTTAAATTAAGGAGAGTTAAATTAAGGAGAGTTAAATTAAGGTGCCTGTTGGACCGTGTCGACACAGCACCATCCTGGCTCATGGTGTCACCGACACTGAACACCCAGTGATCCCATCCCCAGAAGCACCAGCAAGCTGTGAAATAGCCTGTGCTTAAGGCGATCGTTAGTTGCAATCTGTGATCCCAGAGAAAAAGGCAGGGGGAAAAAAAAAGGCAACTTCTCATTTTTAACCAATAAAAGGGGAATTACAGAGGCTCAGCAAGCACGGTGGCCAGCAGGTCACAACCAGCAGTGCTGGAGTGATTCATCCTAAACAAGATAGATTTAGTCAAACTAGCAGGGAAAACAGCCTAGAGTTTGCCTCACTGATGCCTGTGAGGTATTAGCCCCTGGAAGCATTGGGGACAGCAGAGAGGGGACAGGGTGGGAGCATCCCCACCGCTGCTTTCCCCTTTCCCCACCGCCTCCACAAAAATGAATTAAAAGCTGCAACCCCAGCTGCCATACCTGGATTCAGCACTGAAACACATCAGAGAGAGGCTTATATTTTAAACTCTTGTCCCAACCCATCTTCCTGAAGCACATCAGTCCCTGTCCCAAAGGCTGCTGGAGGAGCTGGGAAGCAGACACTGCTCCACAGCCTCTACCAGACTAGTTTTTCCCTAGAAAATCATCCAAGCCGCTTCAGTTCTCCTTGTAAGCGACTTATTATTGAAGCTGAGCAAATAATTCAGGGCAAGAGCTCCAGGAACAACATTTTGCTGTTTCATTTTCCCACTCCCGAGCTGTCTGCAATTTTCCCAGCGCTCAGGGATGATTTAAGGACCTGTCTCTGGATGGGAGCGCCTTGCTGCGACAGCGGCTGCAAGCGCTTGATGGCCCGAGTTCCACGTGCACAGATGAGGACACGCTGGACACATAAGGATGGATGAGCCTTGCCTGGTACCCTAATTAGACAAGTGAGTTTTTGAGTGGTTTTCTCACTTTTGAGACCTGCAAATGCTTTGTGCAGGGTTAACGACCGTCCGTTCGTTAGACAAGGCTCAAAGAGCGCCTGGCTTTATAGCTCATCATTTTCCCAGCCTATGGTACCGTCCCAAAAGGAAGATTTCCATGGAGCACCTTGCTCCCAGCCCTCTTTTCACCCCAAAACATCACTACGGACCTGGGAAAGGCATGAGGAGGGTGGGACCACGGGCAGAGCCGTGGCAGAGCTGTCAGGCTTCGAGAGCTCTGACCTTCCAGCGCCGCAGCCATCCCAGGCATTTGCTTCCTCATTAGTGGAAAGGTTAGGAGCACGGATGGGCTCTGTGCAAACTCCCCGTGGTGCTCGCATGACGCAGGCTGGCAAAGGCAGCTCCCCCCATGCTCAGGCAAACACCAGCCACACACAAAAAAAGCAGGGAGGGGAGAGCTACGGTGCCAGCTTGAGGTGCCCGAATCACAGGTCCTGGAGTATAAGCCTGTCCCCTCCACCCCATCCACCTGTCCCTGGGAATCCCACGCTGGAGTAAAGTAGATCCTGGAGGCCATATGAACTCCCTGCTCTATGAGAGGCTCTCAACCCCTTTCTCGGAGGATCGGGGCTGGTGTCACCCTCTGCTGTGATCCCAGGCACTCATCGGGCATGCTGCGGGGGCTGAAAAAGGGATCCCCTACCCCAGGGATAACCACATCCTATTTGGGGACTGTCAGCCTGGCCTGGGAGAAAGGAGCGGCTCCCTGGTTTGGGCCACTGCCACCCAATGACATTAACCTCCCACCATAAAGACCCCCCAGAGCAGCTCACGGATGGGACAGAAAGGATCCAGTTATCACACCCCCTCCCTCAGCACCAGAAGGGGCCATGGCCACTCTAGGGGCCATCCCAGGTGACCCAGCCTGGGGCTCCATTAGTGAAGCCCCTCTCCAGCTGGATGGCTTTCTCCTCCCATTGCATAATTGCACTTTGCGGAGCAAACCCAGCCGCTGGCAATGCATTTTCTCCAGCCTCACTGCTCTCCTGTGATGTTTTCCTTATTCCTTTCACTCTCCCCGGACAGTCTCCGAAGCACCCGGAGAGGGAAAGGAGAGACAAACTCAATGCTCGTCCCACCCATAAAGCAAAACCCAGAATGAAAAAAGTGGGGAGGAGGGAGGGGGTAAAAAAGCACAGAGTGGTGTCAGGTGCCTCTCCCCAATCCATCCCTTCCCAGTTTGCCTGTGGGGGTTTGACAAAAGTGCTTTTTGGCTGACAGAATGATTACAGGGTGCCGAGACTGTAAGTTGCACATGGATTTCTTTCCTGCATTTCAAGCAGGGTGAGGACACGGCTGCAAAAGCAGCTGCACTTCTGGAGGGGTCGCAGTGATGGAGGAGAGGAGAGGTGGCAGGAGGGGCATTTGGGAAGAGAGGGAAGGAAGGATATTTTCTGCTTGGAAAAAAAGCCAGGAGAGCAGGTAGGAGTGTACATGCGTGTGCAAAGCCTCAGGGGATGCTGCAGGTCCATGATGGAGTGGGGACCAGTTGGGAGGATGCCGTGTCGGCGCCTGGACCAATCCAAAGCGTGAAGAAGAGAAGCTGAAGCTGCTGCCTCCCACCAGGCAGGGTCAGATCCTGGGGAGGGGTAGCGGGGGACCAGCAGCAGCAGCTCTGGGACCACATGTGCAGCATGCATGCACCTCCTCAGTGAGGATACAGACTGACTGGGGCAGAGTGAGGTGCCCAGGGCACACTCGGACTCCCCGTGCCTGCAGGCAGTGGGTGCTGGGCAGGGAGAGGAGGAGAGGAGGATTTCATCTCCAAACTCAATCTGTTGGAGAACTTGGCCTGCTCCCCATGAAGCTGAAAATAGCACATATGTAAGGACGTGCACGCAGTGCTGGCTGTGTCCTCACCGAGTGCTTCCTTCCTGCTGCGCTCCACACAGTGCCCTGGCCTGCTGCCTGCCGCCTCCAGCCCCCCACAGCCCCCAGATGCCCCCCACCGGGGGCATGACTTGGGCATGAGATTCTTTTTGTCTCCTCAGAGCATCCTGCTTTCAGCAAAGCAGGGATGCAGAGCTCAGTCCTTTCACCCACAGCCGTGTTCTGTGTTTACTATGAGGTCTGTGCCGTGGCGGCATCCCTGCTGTCATCATCTGGAGCAGGTAAGATGAGTGTGGCTCACGGCAGGAGCTGAGCTGTATTAGGAACATGAATCTGGCTGAAGCCCACCACCCACACCCCCCCCGACACGGCCACCAGCATGGGCTCAGGCTCAGGATGGGGCCAGGAACCTGCACAAGTGTCCAGGCCACTGCGGTAGCAGGCGTAGAACTTCCACGAGCCCCCCCATTTCCTCCCAAACCTATTTCCAAACCCTTTCTTGGTCAGAAGAAAATAAAGACATCGTTCTGCTCCGCAGGGACAGGTGCTGCCCAGCCGGGGTCGAGCCCCAGCCCTCAGGGGGAGAGAGAACTAGCAGAGCGCGCAGCAAGCTGGAGGATGGAGATAACCCTGGCAGCGACTAGAGCTGATTCCTGCAGCAGAGAAGGAAGAAAAGAGGCCGAGCTCCCCACGGACATCAGGCAGAAGGATAATGGAAGAGTTCTGCGGGATGCTGGCCACAGCTCTGAGCACAGCTTGTGCAGAGCCCCGCTCCTCTCCCAGCCCTGCTCTGAATTCCCCCAAGCTATGTTCTGTCAGAGGGCAAGTACCGTGGGATGGAGGAAATAAGGGGCTTTGCTGAGCGAGGTGATAACCAGGGGAATCTCATAACTGCAAAAAAAACCAACAACCCCACAGCAAAACACAGCAGGGGTTGGGGAGGGACACACGGCAACCCACACGGTGCTTGGGGTACGGCGGGAGAGGATGCTGTAAGCACAGAGGTTGGCTCGTGTTCAGCATGTTTGGGGTGCACTGTATAGCTGTCAGAGGAGGATCTCTTACCCATCAGGAGCCTGCAGCCCTCCAGCCAGGCACTCTGAAAGTTCAAGGCATGGCCCCACAGCAGCACCTGGCAGAACAGGCAGTGCTTTTTGGGAAAACACATTTTTCACCCCAAATCTCCGTTCTGCCGGGTCATGGCATTGTGATGACGGCTGCCTCACGCTGCAGAGCCTGGCTGGGCACAGCAGCCAGGCGCCAGGGCTCATCCCTGGCTGGGCAGAAACCAAGCACAGCTCTTAACCCACACTCACATCTACAGGGCACCGAAAATACACCTGAGCATCTCCAAAACCCCACTGCTTTCCAAAGGCCTCTGAGGAACGGCAGTAGCGAGTGTGTGGTATCAGCTCTCCTGAAACAAAGCCATTGTGGTCGAGGCAGGATCCTTATTAATTCCTTCCTCTCTTTAATTTCCATTTTTTCTTGGTTCCCTTTCCAGCTGCTCAGGTAGGGGTTGGGTCAGAGCCCCACCACCGCCACCCTGCGTCCCTGCAGCATGGTGCCTCCGGCGTAAGCGCTCTGCGACAGAGGGATGCTGCATTTGGGGTGGATGGTGAGCTCAGAGCTGCTCAAAGGGAAGGGAGACCTGGATGGGGCAGAGACCCCTGGGAGGAGGGGAAGAGGAGGGAAGCGCTCCAACAACAACACAAGGTTGTCCCTGGCCAGGCAGCGGGGTGGAGGGGATGCATGGAAGGGTCCTGGCTCCAGCCACCCTCTAGCTGGGAGGACGGAGGCAAGAGGCTGCCACTTACTGAAACAGCATCGTTTGGTTAAACATCTGAGCTTCTCCCCAGACAACTTCCCCAGGGACAGGGGTGGGACAGGACCCCCTGAGCACCCACAAAACCCACCCAGCAATTGCCTTTCCTGCCTCCACCAGCAGCACTCGCCTCAGACACAAGCACCGACATACTCCCCTTCCACCCTTGGGTCCTCCCCATCACCCTCATCCCCCAGGACCCTAAAGAGCACCATTTTCCCCATTGCATCCCATATCCTTGGCTCCCACAGTCCCCTCCAGACCCAGCCCTGCAGCACCCATCCCGGTTGATGCCATCGACGTGTCCCCGGATCCCAGGGGACGCCGACGTGCAGTGACTCCTATGCAGGGGACAGCACATGGACACTATGTGGCCCTGGGGGCTCCTGTGATGCCCACCCACCCACAGTTACATAAACTGCCTGGAGCCAGGACTGTTTTCATTTGTGTTGCCTACAGCACTCTGCTCTTCAACTTTATTTGCATAACAAATAATTAATAATAATTAATGACTGGGAGAACAGTGAGGATTGCCAGATTTCATTAATTAGCGAACAAGCGCCATGGCGAAAGCGAAGGCAGACCCCCCTCTCCCCACCAAGGGCAGGCTGTGGCCACAGATGCAATGGGGATGGTGGTCCCACAGGATTCCAGCTCCTTTTGGGAAGGGGAAGGAGGAGGAGGAGGCAGCGGTGCTCGCTGCAGGTGGTGGTGGGATGGGTTAGGTGCTCACAAGGTTTCAGCTGGTGCCCACGTGCATGTGCCTGGATGCAGCCCTGCTCCGTGCCCGCACGCATGCCATCACACAGCATCCCATGCCCTGCTTTCTCAGTTCCCTTATTAGAGCCTGGGACAACACTACTTAATTGTCTGATGATGGCACTGCTCCATATAATTAACAGGAAAACCAGCACCAGCTCGTTAGAGAAAAGCCTTTGCTCCAGCAGCCACACTGCCGAATTGTGCTGGGAACACGCTTTCCCCTGTGGCACCTCCTCACCAGGGTGCAGGGTGCTGAAAGCACCGGGGACACCCCGCTGCACCACCGGCACCAGAAAACACAGCATGAGGATGTGAGCTACTGGCTGGGCTGCTTGGTGACACTCGGGGTGTGGGGTGATGTGGCCGTCACTGCCTGGACCTCATGCACCTGCAGCCACCCAGGGAACAGTGAGAGGAGGGAAAAGGAAGGAGGAAAATGAGGAGAAGGGGGAGAAGAAAAAGGAAAAAGAGAGGGGAAGAGAGGGGAGGGGAGGGGAGGGGAGGGGAGAGGGGAGAGGGAGAGGGAGAGGGAGAGGGAGAGGGAGAGGGAGAGGAGGAGAGATCAGGTTCTCCCTCTTTGACCCGCTCAAGCGCTGCCTGCTGTATGACACACACATGCACACGTGTGCACACAGGAGCGTGCTGGTGATGGACAGAGTGACAGTCAAAGCCCCTGGACCTGGGTGGCCGAAGCCAGCCCATGGGGAGCAGGCTGCTTTCCTCCCTGGGAGAAGCAGGAATAAAGCAAAGCAAAGTTCTCTCTCAAACCCCTTCAGGTCCCATGCTCACGTTCCTTAACCCTTGCAGAGCCCTGGTGCCGCTCACTCAGCATCGCTCCCGCTGTGCCTCCAAACCAGCCCCTGGCTTTCCACCACCATCCGAGCTGGGTGTAATTACGCTTCGCTGGCTCTCCTCTGTAACTGTTAATTCCTTTGCTTCCCTGAATCGCTTCCCCTTCAGCACCACACATAATCCATTGCACTGTAATTATACGGGAATTTTAATATCTGATGTATTTATAAGATGCACTTAATTCATCAGCCCCTTTAAGTACGTTGTCATTACAGCCTTCAGCGAGGTAGGAAGGATGACTCGCTGTCAGATGGAGATTAGCTGGTCCCTGTGTAACGAGTTAGAGAGCGTTCTCAGCCCAGCTGAGGACCACGCTGCCAGATCTGGCCCTGGGACACCCCAGGCTGGGGAGCAGGACCCCACTATGTAGGGTGTCCTGGACTCCCAGGGGGATTGGCAGTGCCAGGGCTCCCCAGGATCCAGAGTGGCACCCGACTGCCCTTTCCCTAGCGTCTGAACCTCTGGCTGGGCTAGGTTTGAAATGTCAGAACACTGACCTGCTGGCACTGGAGGAGGTTTATCCCTGCAGCCTGAGCCCTGGGAGGGGGGACAGTGTCCCCAAAGGGCTCCCCAAAGCAAAGGATCCACATTTGGTTCCCTCCAAACCTATGAAGAAAGTGGCTGCTCTGAAGGCTTATTTTTCCTGGCGTTTGCTTTGGTGGCTCCTTTCCAGAAGCGTCCTAAAAGGGAACCAAAGGCCTTTGAGCCTCTTGCAGCAAGCACAATGCGATGATTTTCCCAGCCTGGGAAGGAGGGATGAGCTCACTGGCGTCCTTGGTTCTCCCTGGCTTCGGGGTGCAGGGTCCCTCTGCCATGCACTGCGGGTGCCAGGGCTGGCTGGGTTGCCTGGGGAGGGCAGCAGGCTTGGCAGGGTGCCGGGGGGTGGCTGGGATCTGTCCCACCAAGCCCCGGGAGAAACACCAGCCCAGCCTGGGAATGAGGGGCGAAGGGGGAGAGAAGGGGGAGGCCTCAGGGACTCGTCCCTGCGGGGGGCGCTGGCTCTCGCTGGGGGGTGACCCCACATTTCTTTTGCACTGGGATCACACTGGTTCTCCCGCAGTGCTGCAGCGATGTCGGCACTGCCCTGCCCTCAGCCCTGCGGGTGGGTGGCACCCATGTGTGGTGGCATCTGGCCCTGCTGAGGCCATCTCTGCACTGGCCATGAGGTGCACCCAGCTGCCAGTGGGTCCCACTGGGGTGGGACAGAGAGTCCCCAGATCCCCACAGCACTGGGTGACCTCTGGGACAGAGACAGGGCCCTGTGTGCCCCCAGACACAACCCCCACTCCTGCCCATGTCTCCGGGTGCTGTGGCCCGCCTGCTGCTCCCTGCCCCCCCTGCCCCATGTCACCGGGTCTTGGCTCATGCAGCAAGCCCTGGAGCTGCTCCTCCCTGCACCAGGCACCAGCAGGTCCCTGCGCACACCTGCCAACCCCAAGCAGGGACACTGGCTCTG
The DNA here is from genome assembly GCA_022605575.1 of Laterallus jamaicensis coturniculus. Classification (NCBI taxonomy): domain Eukaryota; kingdom Metazoa; phylum Chordata; class Aves; order Gruiformes; family Rallidae; genus Laterallus; species Laterallus jamaicensis. The sequence continues at coordinate 9,264,293 of JAKCOX010000020.1, read as the reverse complement.
GGGGCAGACCTTAGGCTGGACCAGGGTATTTCCAGCCTGGGGATCTCTGAGGGGCTGGGAATGTCCCATGTCCTCCTCCCCATCCAGAGGGACGCTGGCACATGGTCCCCATGGAAGGTCACAGCCTCGTGCCTCAGTTTCCCCTTCTGCACAGTGAGGCTATGCTTTCTGAGAAGGGTAGAGGTGGGAGCATGGTGGGCAGAAGATGCCATCAGGGTCTCTAACCTGATTCCTCACCTCAGACTGGGGCAGGGTGGTCTCTGCTCTCCCCCTCCCCACCCCCTCCTTCCGCAGGGTGCTGCCACCCAGGGAGGATTTTGACTTCCAAGGTCACCGGACAGCTGGGGCAGGGGGCAGACACCCTAGCTAGCCCTACCAACCACCCTCTCCAGGTCCTGGCCACCCTCTGGGGCTCACTTGCCCCCTGCAAGACTCCCCTTCCCTCCCCCTCTCCCCAAAAAGCAAATACCCAGGGAGATGGGCTCCGCGCTGCAGCTCTGCCGGTGGCACTGGCGGCTGAGCAGAGCAGACTGCAGCACGGCCGTTACGTAAGCCCGAGCCGGGCTCCGGGGATGTAGGACACCGGGGTTATCCCCCAGCCTACCCGGGGGGTGCCACCCCCACCCCACCTCAGCCTCAGGGCTTGCAGAGCATAGGGGGGACGGGGATGCTCCACAGCCTCAGCCCGCACTGCAAGGGGTGCAGGGGGGCTTGGGGGTTGCTGTGGCCCTAGTGTGGGACACACAGTGGCGGCAGGGGGCAGAAGCAGGGGCACAGATGTGTACAGGAGGGTTGTGTTGCTGTGGGGCAGGGAGTGAGGCAGGCAGTAGGGTAGGATTGGGCTCGGAGGCAGTAGGTGGTGCACACACATCCCACTGAGTCCTTCTGCAGCCCTCACCACAGCTTTACTGGGTCTCATCTGTGCAAGCAAGAGCACAGGGATGGAGCCGGGTGGCCAGGTTGTGACTCCTGGCTTGCGCCTCCGTCAGGTGACTCACGGAGCAGGATGAACACAGCCAGGGCAAAGGATCCTGGTCCCTTTCCCAGCCTGCATCCACCTGCTATGGCTACATCCCCATGACTGCATCTCTAGAGGGTCGGCATTCCTGGGGACAGACTTCCCGGGGTCAGCATCCTCAGCATTAGCATCCCTTGGACAGCATCGCTGTGGTTAACCTCCTCGGGAGCAGCATTCTGGGGAGCAGCATCCCTGACATCAGTGTCTCTGGGTCAGCATCCTTGAGGAGAGCATCCCTGGTCCCTCCAGCACAGGGAGTCAGGATCCGGGCTTCCCAGAACTAAAAGGAAGATCCTCTCTCTGTGAGACAGCCCCAGCATCACCTGCCCCACAGCCCTGTGGGAGAGTGGAGGTGAGTAACAGTGCAGCTGCCATCACCCATCCCCAAAGCACCCCGTGCCCTGTGCCGGTGGCACAGCGAGCAGGCAGGCAGTGCTGGCAGCACCGTGGTTCCCCCAGGACCAAGCCCTCCCTTGACTAACACATTGGCAGGGGGCTAGAAGCATCCCCCATCACAGTGTGGGACTGTTGGAGCCCATGGCCCCCCAACCACGTGGCTTCTCTCACGCTTTCTGCCAGATGTAGTCTGAATCTGGCCACTTCTGTTTGGGGATGGGGGGGGGGAACCCCCAGTCTAAGGCTCCCAGTAATAGGAGATACCAGAACAGGGAATTAATGTTAATTAATTCATAATGACGCTGAGATAGTGATACCAGATGCTTCGAAAGTCCAACAGGGGAATTTGAAAGAGCTTTGCAAAAAAAAGAACCATCGCCCACCGTCAGCCCTGCCTCGCTGCAAGCTGGGAACAGGGAGTGAGCTGGGAACCAGGGATGGAGCTGGGACCAAAGGGCCAAGCTACAACAAGGGAACAAGCTACCAACAAGGCAGGAATGGCAGGAGAGGAGCACGTCCCAGTGAGTTCACAGGCCCACGCTCACCCAGAGCTGTGGGGGCAGCGCAGGGAGCCCCCCCAGCCACCTGCCATGTCACTCCCTTCTTTCTCCTTCTCACTACAACTCAGAAGCTGAAGTGGGGCTGGGGCAGTGAGGCACTCATCATGGCCTGCTCCCCAGGACTCAGGGGCTCAGTGAGCTCGGGATTTTTTTCCTCCTTTCCCCCCTTTCAGGCACACCGGACACAGGGCAGATGGAAAAGTGGGCTCTGGGACATACAGGAGCCTACAGGAAGGATGGAGGGACATGCTCATGACCTGGGACAGGGACACAGATCCTTAGCCAACCAGTGTCCCCACACTTGGAGGACAATTCCCAGCTCCTGCAGCAAGTCAGCAGCGTGAGGAACGGGTGCAAGCTGGGCTGGTTTCTCCCTTGTCATCCCCAAGAGCCAGCCCTTACCCTGCACCGTGGATCCCAAATCAGGCTGGACCTTAGCCAAGAGGCACAGAAGAGCCTAGAAAGGGACTTCAGCCCAGGTGCCACCTCCCCAGGGCTGGGGACCCCAGAGCCAGCAGCAGGAAAGATACAACCATAAACTCTGCAGAAACCACTGACAAAACCCTGGGCTTGCAGCCATTTGCCACCCTGGGACCCCAGATGTTGTTGGAGGGGGGGGATTACCCTCCAGGATAGTGATACAACAGTGCCTGCACCCAAAGGGAACCTCTAAAATGGGGCTAAGGCAAGTGGTCAAGGCCATGCAGGGCCCAGCAGTGTCGGAGCAGGACAGCAGGGCATGGCCAGGACACAGCTCTGCCATCACTGCTTACATAAGGTGCCCGCTCCGTGCGCCACGTGCCTGAGCGGCGATGGGAGAGGGGGACGGGTCCATCCCTCCAGCAATCCCTCTTAGTGACGGTGCTCCCGCTCTTTCTGGAGACAGCATCCTAAGAACTGCCAACCCATCCTCTTCTCTACCCCCACAGAGGTTGGGTGAGGCTCCCGTGTCTCTCAAGCACTCTTACACCCTAAGAGCTGATGTTAACCGGGGAGAAAAATGCCAGATTCAAGCTCACCATGCCATTCCCCCAACATCTCCTCCAAAGTTTATCTGCAGCGGCCAACGGTTCCCACTGCGCCAGCAAAGCCACCCCTGCCGCCTCAGTCAGCAATGGGGAGAGGGGTGGAACCCACAGCAAGCCGTGGTCATACCCAGAGCATCACCAAGCACCACAGCACCGTGCTGCACAGCCAGTGGGGGGGAACACCACCATCCCACTCCAGCTGCTCCTGGGGAACCCACCGTATCCCCTGGGGTCATTTCAGGGCTCAGGAAAAAAATCTACCTGGACTTCGTAGGTTAAGCAACTCTTTTGGGTAAAGAAGAGCACAGGCAACAGAGGATATCAAAGCACCTCACAGATCAGAGGCAAGAAATAAAGTGGCCTTTAAGGTGCCTTCCCCAGCAAAGCCGATGTTTTATTAAGCCTAGCCAGCATGGTTGGGAACACTCACAGCTATTCCAGGCCTGAAAAGAGCAGACAGGGATTTTTTTTTACACTATTTTTTTTTTATATAGTCTTGTTTTCATTGTTTTTTTCTGGTGGCTCTGTTGCTTTGTGCTCACACAAAGGGAATTTCACCTGCTGTTCAGAACAAAAGGCCCCGGAAAGTTTTGCCAGCGAGAAGAAGGGGATGAGGAGAAGGAGCTTCATAGAAACCAGACGAGTTGTTGCAGGGTTTGGGTATCTATTTTTTGTCACAGCAAGCTGTCAAACATCCCCAGCTCTTTGGTACCTGCAGGAGAGCCGACACCGGCACACGAGTTCCCTGTCCCCACCAGTGTCACCCCCAGACTGGGTGCGGGGAGGTCTCACAGCCCTTATGAGATTGGGGTCAATTCGGGGAGCAGAGCAGGCTCTGGGAAGGCAACAGGATTGCTTCCCATCCTTGTTGCACACCAGCAAAGTCATCACCATGCTTTCTAAGAACAGGAAAGAAAAAAGAATCCAGCCCTCGTTCGCCGACACCGCTGCAAAACAGGTGGTTCAGAACCACACAGGATGGGGGGGGGGAGAGGGAGGAGGGGAAACAAACCCCTTTTTGGTGATTTTTTGCACTCACATTTGCTGCAAAACTGTCCTGGAACGAATGCTGCTAAATACACACCATTTTCGCTCTAACACTCTTTGCTCTATAATTAAGAGAGACTTCTAAAAATACAAATAGCCTGAAGCACCCAGAGAAGGCGTGCAGGTGCTGCTAACTGGAGGCACTTTAGTACAGCTCATTTTCTGGACAATTTTACTAGCCTGGCTCGCTCTCAGCGCCGATACTATTACAGTGATGCAATTATGCTGCTGCTACTGCTGCTGTCGTCGGCTCGCTTTGCTTTTTCCCCCCCTGCGCTTTGCAGTTTGCCTTCGAAGCGCACACACACACACCCTCCCATACACACATCCCATATACACACATATACACACACCCCCTCCCCAGCTCCTAGGCTCAGCCAAAGCGTGGCCCCAGCATGGACAGGCAGGTCCAGGCAGCTGGGAACCGGAGGGACACGCGGGCGTGCGTCGCACACGCGCGTGTATACACATGTGTGTGCACATGCATAGGGACATAACCCCGCACGGGTGTTTCCAAAAACAGCCAGTGTGCAAAAGTTTTGGCAGAGAAAGCGAGCTGGCCCAGGGGGGAAGGGAGCAGGAGCCCAGCGAGGTACCAACGCTCCCCGAAAGGCAGCGGCAAACCCTCGCCGTTGGCTATGGAGGGAGGGGGGCCCGTGGCATTGGCACAGTGGTGACAGTCAGCTTTGCAAAATCCCTACCCCACCCCTTCCCTAAACCTGGCATTTTGCGGAGGGGGGGGGGGGGGGGAACTTCACCCATGAGGCTGCCACTGCGAAACTTCACCCTCTTATTTCTCCATTAGGGCTGCAATAGGTGGAAGTGATTGACTCACTATGAGACTGCTGTTTTTGCCTCTGACTTAGGATTAAGACGGAGCTGGAGGAGCCGTCGCCCCTGGCTCTCTGGCAGGCAGGCTCCAGAGCCGTCACTTACCTCTCACTGCATCCAGCTGCCCCCCCCCGGGCCGTGGGGGCTGCAGGTCCTGAAGAGTTAGCTGGTGGGGGACCCCACATCCACTCGGGTTTCTCCCAGGACCGACGTTCGGCTGCTGCTTCTTAGGCACAGACCCAACCCCTCCATTCCAACCACAGGGGAAAAAAAAAATAGATCTTCTTGCAAAAGAAAAGAGAAAAATGGGGGTGGGGGGAAGAGGGAGATTTAAAAAAATAAAAAGCAACACTTTTTTTTCTTGGTTCAGTTTCCCCCTGCCACCCCCTGGAGAAAAAAAAAGAAAGATAAATCCCAGCGACCAAGAGATCCAGACTCAGGTGAATTTAGCTTCAAACTCCCTCTGCGCTTTCAGAGCCTTCAGCCTCAAATGGGCTCTGGAAGATGCTGGGGGACCCATCGTCGCCAAATTGTCATCAAATATCCTTCGGGCTCAACTCCGCTCCTGCCCAGGGAGGGTGGACTTCTTCCCTGCTCGCTGCGTGCTGTGGAGTTGGCAGGGACCTGCCTGTTCCCGGCTCAGCGTGGAGGGTGGGTGAGTTGGTTGGTTGGTGTGGGTTGGTTTTCTTTTTTCTATTTTTTTTTTTTTTCTGGCTGCTATTGGTTTCCTCGCTATCTGATCCTGATCCTGAGCGAGCGCCGCAGCTCAGCTCAGCTCAGCCGCTTCCCTGCTTTTTTCTCTCCCCCCCCCCCCCCCCTTCCCTCCCCTCCACCAGCTCCCAGCCTTTTGACAGGGAATGAAACACAGACACCCAGTGAGACAGGCTCCTGCTTCTACAAAGCTCCACTCCCTCCTACCGCCTTTGTCCGCGAACAGCAACTACTCCAACTCTGCCCGTAGACACAAGTGAACCTCTGCATCAGCACTTTCCTAATGGCTGCTTCTCCTGAGTCCTCCGGCCCTTCTTCTTCTTCCTCGCTTCCTCTCCTCCACCTTGATGGCTTCCGCTTGCTTTTTCTAGCCCGGCCCCAGCTCCCACAGCCACGATGAAGCAACAACCCCTTCCCGATGGATCCATCTCAGCTCCCCCACACCGGCTGCTGTGGTCGGGGGGTTGCGGCCCTACAGTCCATCACCGTCCTTTCTGGGCGCCTTCCATGAAAAATCGATGGCGGGTACCGCGTCCCTGGAGAGGCTTCGCTCTGCTTTTTGGCTGGTTTAAGGGGCAGGGTCTGCGTGTGCAGAGAGGAGTCAGGGGCAGAGGGAGGGCTGGGAATTGAAGCCACTTCTTTTTATTGCAGGCGGGGATTTATTTTTTGGTTTTACTTTGTTCCAGATTGATTGGAGCCCAAGTTTATTTCGTGGTGGTGAGCATTATTTTAAGCCGTTTGGGAGGCTTTGGGTGTCTTCAGGTCACCCTGTCCTTATAACAGTGAGGCCTTCTTGGAGAGGGTCAAAGTGAAACCCTGCTTCGACAGCCTGCGGAGGGGAGCGGGCGGCAGAGGGATGCTGCAGTGGCCTCACAACCCCGGCTGGCTTCCAGCCAGGAGGAGATGCAAACCAGCCACCGTCTGTAATTTTTGCTAGACTTCCTCCACACTCGGTCGCCTGTGAGATCCCAGGGCTGCTGCCTGCTCCTTTTTTGGGGATTCGTGGGCTTTGATCAAAAAAAAAAAAAAAGTCAGAGGCTGGAGACCTCCAGCCTCGACAGTGATGCTCTGCTCAGCCTGGCTGCCACACAAAAACCATGCACATGAAGAGGTTGCCTCCCCACTTGCCCTATCTCCCTTGCACACTGCCTCCTACTCCTATCCAGACGCCTTCTTCACCTCCTACCATGGGGTTGGGACCAACACTCTCTCCCTTTCCTCGTCCCTTTGGCAGCATGCAGAGCAGAGACTCTCCTCATCCATTCTCAGCTCTCCTCCTCTCCCCAGCATGACAGTGGAGCATCATGCTTCCCCTTGCTGCTCCCAAACACCCCCAGAATCCATGGCATCTCAGGCCAAAGCTTGCAGTGCTGCCTCCTCTCCCCTCTCCATGCTAGTTTGCCCCATCTCATCCTGTTGCACCAGCCCCACAAATACTGAATTTTAAGCAACACTTTAAAAGCCCCAGATGAAAAGTGCTGCAGGGCCTTGATCTGGCAGCTGTAAGCCTGCTTCCCCCCACCCCCTGCACCCCCCAGATGCTCAGCTATCAGTGGGCATTTGGGGTTTTGCAGGTTGGAGGGGACACCAGCCTGCATGCCGGGCATGGTGATTGTGAACACAACCACCCAAACAACCAAGGGGTGACTGTCAGTGTCCTGACCCCAGATCTGCCCATCAGGCAGCCCCTTGCACCCTGGCTCCCTTCTCTCCTGCCACCTACCATCCCCATCCCCCATGGAAACCTTCCTAAACCCAGTGCCCAGTCGGCTATGCCAGCCCCAGGCCCCCCATGCCGGCCCCCCTGGCTCCCTCCAGCAATAAATACAATTAACATGCCGGGCAGCCCGGAAATTGGCTGCAGGGTTGGGGCAGGCAGCTGGCCACAGGCCAGGCAGGGAGGCACCATCCGTAGCAGGGAGAGCAGCTGTGGGGTCCCCAGCCACTGTCCCCTCTCACCTGCTGCTCCCCAGCGCAGTGCTCTGTCAGGAGTGCCAATGGCAATTTTGAGCTGCAGGATCCAGGTGTTTCTCCAGCAAAGCAGCCAGAGGGAGATATCTGGGGCTTGTATGCCAAACCCTGGGGGGGACTGCAGCCTTCGGGGCCAGCTGGGAGGGCAGGATGGAGTTGGGCAGCCAGAACTGGCAGGGCTGGGGTTCCCATCACCCTGCTGTGCTGGTGGCTTCCCCCTCACTTCCCAGTTTGGTACAGGAATGCAAAGCAGGAGTCTGGGAATTCCATCCTGGCAAGCCCCAGCATTCACCCAACCCACTGGGGAGTGGAGAGGCTCCCCACATTTTCACTGTCAGCTCTGGGCACTGCAGTCTCAAGGCTGTGGAGAGCCGTGCAGAAGCCCATCGCCCCCCCAGGCATGTCTGTCTGTGGGTGCAGGGCCACAAGAACCCCCACGGCCCCGCAGGCTCTCATGCTGGCGAATAGCTGGGGCCAGGATCCAGCCTCACCCTGCAGCCAGGCCAGCTTCGGCCCTTCACTTAGGAGCATCGAAGCGAGGAAAGGAGGGTGAGAGGGTGAAGACCCCTGCGGGGTCTCCAGCAGGCCCCTTCCTGATGCCTGCAGCGCGGCTGCGCGAGGCTGTGAGCAAGTCAGCACAGAGCCATTAGGGCTAATTTAATCAAGACGGATGGCCCAATTGGAGGGCTGCTGCCCATAAATCCCATGCTCACGCTGTGTTAGTGTCAGGGCTCCTGGAGGAAGAGGCTGAGGGGGAGGCGAGGGGGGAGCAGGGATGGGGAAACATGCTAAGTCACCGGTCCTCCCGGTGGCGTGGGACTGCTCGAACCTGGTGCCACCATGGAGATGCGCTCCCCATCCTTGGTGAGCAGCCAGGCCCTGGGGACACTGACCATGCACCAGCCTGTCTAAAACCTCATCTGCTGGAGATGATGGAATGTCAAGCAACCTGATCTTGCCAGACCCCAAAAAGGTTTCCCCCAAACTCCCCATGCCAAGGCAGAGTTTTGATCCCATAGGAATCTCCCTTGATCATTCCAAGGGGTTTTGCAGGAGAACAGAGACAGGGTTGTGGGGAAAAGCAGCTTGAAGTCCCCTAGTAGATTACAGGGCAGTAAGTGGGGCTCAAAAGTACAAGCTGAGAAAGACCCAAGGCTGAAGGATGCAGCAACCACCCCAGAGTCCAGCCAAGATGCCCCAAACCGAAGTCATGTCAGCCAACCTCAGGGCTCTAGGACATCCCCATAGGGTCCCATCTGGCACTCCCAGCATCCCCACTCCTTTCCCACCATTTTTGGACTCTGGGTTGCTATCCAATGACCCAAAACAGCCACATCCCCCTGTCCCCATCTACTGGGCACAGGCAGTGGGAGACACACATGCCACCATGCCACACAAGCTGACTCAGGAAATAAGCTCTCATCTATCAAAATTAAAAATAGCCATTATCTGTGCCATAACCACGCCTTGCCCCTGACCCCCCGGCCGAGCTGGCTCCCATCTCCCTGCCTGCCCATGCACTGAGGCCATTGCGCTCCTGGCTGAAAGATCGGCTGCGGGGAAGGGACCGGACGGCTGCCGCCATCTGCTCCAGGCACCGGCATCTCTGTCAGCACGGGATGCCGGCTCTGCCAGGCCACACTGTTGGCCGGCACGGCAGCACGGAGGGCCAAGTCCCGGCAGGTTTCGGGAAGACAATGGGCTAAGGGATGCAGCAGACGGATGGGAGGATGGCGTGAGTTTGTGAGCATCACTGACACCCCCAAGTGCACTCATGGTCACCCAGCAAGGAAGAAAACCAGGGGTGCTGGCCCAGTGCAGAAGAAAATATATATGTGCAATAAGGACAGGGACTACCAGGGGGGGCTTCAGCCTGTGAGAGCAGTTGAGAACATCAAGCAGCAGTTGGATGATGGAGAAATGGATGCTCAGACCTAGTCTCTATGTCCAGAGCATCTCCAGGGCTACCCCAGCAGCTGGTTGTCAGAGCCCACAAGTGAAACAGCTCAGGGAAGCCGAACTCGGGGCACAAGGAGTGATGAACCAACCATAGCACTGCTGTGGATTTATCTGGGAAAAGGAGAGCGCACATCCCTGTGCACTTCTGTTTGCTGGCTGGGCTTCAGAGTGACCAGGAGGGAGGGAGGGCAGGGAAGGAGCCAGACTGCCGGCAGGAGGAGCACAGCGGCCGAGGTCAGTGCTTGCGGTGCTTTTATGAAACCAGGCGTGAGGTCCCAGGGACTAGAGAGTGCTGGTGGGGGTAAGAATCAGCCATCGTTGTGCCAAGCAGCTCTCTGCAGGCTGGGCACAAGCAGCACCAGGCCCAGCAGGTCCCGCTCCCCAGGCTCAGCACCTCTGTATCCATTCACCCAGGAAAGAAAAGCAAAGGCAGGACTGAGCCTGAGGAACCATCAGCCAGGAGCAAGTCTGCATCCCATGAAAAGCCATGGAGCAGGTGAGCCATTTCTCCCCCAAAACAGCTAGAACAGGGTGAGGGAGGAGAAGGGGGGGGGGGGAAGACATTTGTATTTCTGCCAGACAACAAAATGAGACACTGCTTGTAGCCAGTGAAACTCTGCAGATTTTGCTAATAAAGGATTGCTCCAGCCAGCTTCCAGCTGGATTCCAGCCCCAGCCATGACACGGACACTGGCAGCATCAGCCGTCGCATCCCAGCGCTGGCGTCCCAAAGCGGGCCGGCCCGGTGCCACGCCGCAGGTTCGGCCTCGCTGCAAACTCAGGTGCTGCCACGTGGCAAGGCCGCAGCTCCCACGCTGAGGTTCGCTCCCACCCTCTGCATCCCTGCCTTTGCCATGGGGACCGTGCTGCTGGGATTGCACCACATCCCTCGGGAAATTCTAACATCTCAGGAAATTTTCCTTTCTATTCAGCTTAATTCCACCCATTAGAGCTTGTTTCAGCAGGGTCCCGAGGGGATGTGACTCCCCAGCATCCTCCTCTGACTCTTCCTCCGCTTTTCTCCTCCTCCATGCACACACCACTCATCTCAGGGAAGCTGATCCTTGCTCCACCATGTGCAGCGCTGCTCCAAACAGTCGCATCCTCCAGGAAACATGACCCCACATCACCCCACTTGATGGTATGTAGATTTTCCACATGGTCATGATACTCTTCTTCAGACTTCAGAGGTGCCTTACCCTCCCTCACTGCGTGCAGGGAAGACAAAGCCACATCTGTAGGACAAACACTTGAGGAGACCATGGCCAGTGAATTGTACCATGGCCAGAAGTGGGACCCTGCTCCTTATCTGCAGCTGAAGCATGGGAAAAGAACTGGTTTGGGAAAACTATATACAGTCAGCATGACACCACCCCAAGATCAGGGCAGAGACTATGCCACACTGGGATCCTGCCTGGAAAATATAGGCCAGGGCAGGGGGCAAGAAGCTTATGTGCTGCTGCTGTGACCTGCCCCCAGGATTTGGGGCAGCAGATGGGATTTCCCAGCCCTCCTGTTAGCTCCACGTCCCGGGCCAGCTAGGACCAGCACAGCTTTGGCTTTTTACCATGGGATACTCCAAAAGGAACGGTGAAGGGCAGCTCCCCCAGACTGCTCCCAGTGCTCATAACACCCAAGAGAAACCATGGATCCCCTCTCTGCTCCCCTCACTCCACTATCAATATTCACCTCCCTTTCCCCTCACCCACAGGGTAGATTATTCTAGGACAGAGAGTAGGAAAGAACAGCAGCAACCAGCTGACCAATGGCTGCTCATAGCAGAGCCCAGGCAGGCTGGACATCCCCAGGGTCAGCCAGGCACCTCATATAACCCAGAGGCTTTCCCAAAGGGCTGGCTGCAGCAGAAGAGCCCAGCCAGCTTCTTACATAAACAACCTCAGGGCAGCGCCACCAAGACCACCAGACCAGGCAGCAGATGCTCTGAGGCAAAATCCACCCCATCCTGAGCAGACGTCACCTAATCATCCCGTTGGCTCCTTCCCAAGATGGTCTTGGGGCACACAGTAAATATCTTACATAAGCACCTCTGACCTGGGGTCGGATCCAGCTCAGCATCGACACACAGCGACATCCTCCTGGATAGAGGCACAAGAGGTGGCCCAAGGGGCTTTCCCACACTGCAGACCTGTTATAAGGTTGTGGGACACCTTGGTGACCTACCAACACAGCTTTGACAGAGAAGGTTCCAGGAGAAATCCTGGTGTATGGAGAAGAGCCACCCATCCACAACCAACAGCAAAGAGCAGCAGAAGGGGTCAAAATGACAAGTTACTTCTGCCATAACAGAGGTCCTTCCTCTTTCTCCCTCCTGGAGACCACTGAGGTTGTAAGGCTGGAGACAGCTCACGGACAGACACATGTAGGAGTAAAGCAGCCAGGCTGGGGCATGAGCAGGCTGCAAAGGACAACCTGTGAGCATCTACAGCACTTTAGCTGTCAGTGCTGGCTTTCCCTCCAGGCTGCTCAGTGAGGTGGAAACTGAGGCAGGGGCTGTGCTGACAGATGCCGATTCCTCCTTCAGTGTCCTCCCTCGGGGCTGACATCTCCAAGGGATTTACCCACATGTCTGTATGCACAGGGTTAGGGGACTTGCCCATCCATGGGACATCTCTGTCCAACCAAACCAGATCACACACAAGCATGGTGGGTTCAGACGTCAGCAGGAGGACGCTCGGAGGCACGGACAGCAAGCAGCCAAGGGAGCAGACAGGACACAACCTGCCCTCTGCCCACCCCAGCCTCTCTGCTGCTCTTTGATGGGTCACTTAAGCGCTGCAGCCACCGACAGCTCATCCCCACCTTTCACAGGAGGCATTTCAGACTGACCCTCACTGCCAAATAAAGCAGCCTCAATGTTACTTGCACACACAGGCTGGCCCTGGATGAGGAGCAAGGTTAAACTCCTCCCTGCAGAAACGGCACCAGCAGCTTCTCCATCAGCACTATCACCCCCAGGCTGAGCTGGCCAGTCAGCCCAAGCTTGGGCAGAAAATAGAGTCAGACAAAGAATTTGGGTCTCTGTCACTGCAGCTGACAGAGAGGGAAGTGTCAGCAAATATTTGTGCTCCCCTGATATTGGCAAAACCTCTTTGCCCCATTGCTGCCATCTCATGGGCAGCTCTCAGGGTTTGGGAGGGGGAAAACAGGTCCATCTGGCAGCTGTCTGGGGCAGCCACACCCCTAGGGTACACCAACAAACATAAAACCTTAACGACTTGCTCAAGAGCCATCTCCAAGTGTGCAGCATTAAGTGACACTGGGCAGCTGTGAGCTCTAGAAGCCAGCGCTCAAACTTTGCAAACAGAGTTGGAAAACCAGCACAAAATTCCCAGTTTTCATCCTCCACTCAAAGCCATGGGCAAGATTTGCAGCAGGCAACTGAGTCATGTCAGGGAAGCCGGGATGGCAAGAGGGAAGTAGCTGGGTTTTAAGAAGTTAAAGGAATCATTTGCCTGTGACAAGTATTCAAAGGGTGAGGGCTTGGAAAAGGGGAGTTTGGTGGTGCCCAGAGCTGGGAGATTAAAGGGTTGAGCTATCCTTTGGCATGCTGAGCAAAAATAAAGTGTACATTCTGATGGAAACAAATTAAGTGAAAGGCAAAATTATAAAGGTTTGCTCCATGAGGCTCACAACAGTTTGCTCAATGCAAAATGAACCAGTGCCTCAGCGTGGTATTGCCCCCATTTGGGAAATCACAGCTCTCCTCTAGGATAGTTAAAAGGCATTTTCCAGACCAGAAAAGGCAAAACCCCATTTAAAACCAGGAACTAATCTCCAAACACCACATTCTGACTGTTCTGGAAACAAAAGCCTCACGTTTCCAAAAGCCAAGGTGAAACACCATGACAGCCTCAGATGTTTCCCTTCCCCATTCCCTGCAAACACACGTATTTCCCAACCCCTGCATGAGCCCGGGATCAGCGCCAGCCTCTGCAGCGCCGGTGCTGAGCACACACAGCTGCCGGCACACGCTGGATCAAAGCTGCAGTTGTGGCCAGAAGAGCAGAGCATCCCAGCAAAGCCCAGGGCAGGGAGCTCATGAAAGGGTGAGAAAAGGCTCTTTTTCCTCTCCTGGGGTGTTCATCCCTCCAGGGTGAATTAAGGAGTCCCCCATGGGATATGGGTTTTGCACAGTAGATTACATTGGGTGATACCTTCTGCTAAGGGATGCTTCAGTGCAATGAGTTGCAAAGCCCAGGGAGATGTAATTCCCAAATGGAGCTGCTAGGGATCTTCCTACAACCCCTTTTTCAGAGGGGACCTTCACTCTCCTGCCACACACAAGTTGCCAGTGCACCTCACTCAGGGACAGCAAGCGTATGAAGACAAGAGCATCACCTAGGAAAGGTCTGGTACCAAGGGAAGGTGTGATCCAGGTCCCTGGGAGAAGAGGAACGTCTTTCTCTCTACTACAGCAGCCCATGCCCTGAATTGAGCACTGCTGGGTGGGACTTTGGCTGTCACCATGACAGGAGAAATGCATATATGTTCCCATCTAAGGGCCACAGCTGCCTGCCACACCAGGCCCTCTGCACCTTTCAAAGATACTTCCTCAGAATGTCTTGGCTTTTTCCTCTCCTTCCCTCCATTCTGGATAATAAAAGACAGAGCACCAAAGAGCTTTGAGGGCCCAGCCCCTCAGGACCCCTACACCCCTTCATCCCCCTTGATGTACCAGAGCTTCCCAGTGTAAATTTTTAGGTTGATTTATCAGGGAATCAAACTATACCTCTCCCCAGGGGATCTTTCACCTTGGTTCCATTAAAGAAAAAAAAAAAGAAGGAAATTTTAAAAGCCCCAATGTTTAACAAGACAGCTGCAGGGAGGCTACTTGACTGATTGAGTTTTTACCTGGCCCTTACAGGCAAGCTGAAGTACTTAACATAGAAATGAGGTTTAGTCACAGCAAGGCATTTGGGATTAGAGTTGGCTGGAGAAACTCTGATGGAACCACGTTCCTCCAGAATATGCACTCCTGTCAAAACTGAAATGCTTTGTGAGATTGAATAGGTTTAGCCAGAAGTTCATTTTCTAAAGAAAATCAGGGAGTGAGCATAGGAAAATATGTTGACTAGAGAAAAAACTAGAAGTGCCTTTGACTTTGAGCCATTCCGGTGTGTGTGTTGTTGGGAAGTTTTGTTTCTCTTTCTTCAAGTCACAGATTACTCTGGGAGGAACCTGAACAACTGTTTTCTCTCTAATGACAAATTTACCCAAACTCAGCAATTCCGTGCTCCCTGCTGGCTTGCAAGCTGGTAGCCCTGAAGACATTTATGGCTCTGCAAGAGATGCTTGTTGTTGGACTCCGAGGCCAGCACGACTTGATAAAGACACACTATCAGAACCCACCTGGAGTGAGCCTGGGGAGGCAAGGAAAGCCCAGCAGGACCTGGCAGGCAGCATAATTGCAAACAGAGCAGCAATGACCTTCACTAAGGTGAGTCCACAGCAGCAACTGGGAATTTCTCACCACAAGCCCACCTCTTTGGGGAGAATCATCCCACTGGAAAGCAGCAGAAGGGATGGGGAGCCCCTCAGCATGGAGAGGGTGGATGAGTAACTTGATTTCCACCCTGGATGACAGAGCCTGGTGGGTTCTGCACACCCACTGGTTTCCACTTCCCTCTGCCAAAATACAACATCACTCCTGTGGGGTAAAGCTGTAACTTGAGTCTCCAGGCAAACACTTGTGCTCCCAACGCTGACAGGTAAAATGTCAAGGTCAGGTTTTCATCAGGAGGTGAGGATCTCTGCTCAGGCCACACTCCTGCTGGGTTCTAGGGCTCCTGTTTCAGCACTAGTGGGGAGTGATGATGGCCAGGACCTCTCTGAGATAGCACCCTTGAGCACCTGCCCAATTACCAGGTAGGGGAAGGAGCACAGGTGTTTTAGGGTATTGGAACCAGCAGCAACCCCCAGACCAGCCACATCAATTCTGCACAGCCCTGCCCCAGGATCGCAGCCCATGGGAGCCTGCAGCCACCTCTGTGCTTCTTTAGCAAATGGCAATAGCATCCTTTGCTCTCCTCTGGAAAGAAGAGACTCTAAACCCCCTGACATCATGCTTCCCATCAGGCTGCTGCAGCTGGGCAATCCAGCAGTCCTGCCTGGAGCAAGTAAGCTCAGAGGAGACATTGGCCCAGCAGCAGGAGCCACAGGTAGATCTGCTGTACCCAGCCACAGCACAAACTACCACTCATAGTACACCAAGCCCCCTTCCCCAGAGGGCCACAAGCCACACGAGCATGTTTTGGGGGAAACAATCAGCAGCCCACAGTCCAAGGGAGCAAATCCAGTTATCCTCCAGCCCTGTCAGCTGCTCACTGCTGTACAAAACCAAGGAGGGCTTGTGCCAGATCTCAGGCTGGGAGGTGCCCATGAGCCCTCTGACTACTGTCCCTGTAACCCAGCTGTGTGCACAGCCATTCAAACAGAGCAGTACTGAAGGGTTTTGTTTTTGTCCCTCTCCCCCCCCTTGCTCTGCGATGAGAGGACCTTTATAAATGACTTCCGCTTAATCTCATTGCCAAGCGGACATCATTGGTTTCTGCCATCACATCAGGCTCTGAAGACAGATAGAGTTTTCTGCCTGGACTTAAAAAGAACATTGTTTGTAGAACAGAGTGAACAACATGTGAAAAGGAGAACGATGGGGGGAAAAAAAAGAAGAACTGTGATGTTTGCTGGAAGAAAAACCTCCTCGTTTGTTTGGACGAGGATTCTCGGCACGTACCACCACAGGAACAAAAGATGATGCTTGTTCTCTGCTGTGTTTGTGGGAAGAGTCCTGTAAATATTCAGGGGTGTTTGTTCTGTGGAGATCACCTGCCTGCCTCTGGAAACCACTCCCAGCACCCCCCCCAAAAATCACTGGTGAGGGGTCCAACCCTCACATTGCCCCACAGGTCTGGACCCCAAGCCCTTCCCTTTACACTTAGAAGAAAACAAACAGCCTCTTCAAACAGAAGCAACCACAATAATAAAATTCCTTTGGGCAAAAGTTTTGGGAAGAAGCACGGCTCCATCTGACCTTGCTGGTACTCAACTAGATGTAGGTCAAATATTTTAATTGCCAAGTCACTAATCCCCAGGGGCAGCATTTCAATATTTGTATTGCTGCGGACTTACTGCCTTCTGAAGCCGCAGGGGGAAAGAAATAGCTGCCTGGATTGATGGGCTAGTAATTTCTGCCAAAATACAGAGCTGGATACAACTGCTCAGGATGAATGGTTGTGACTGCAGGGAGAAGTGAGTGGAGCAGGGGGGAGTTGCTGCTCCACCAGCTGCATTTTTGGTTGGATTCAAAGCTTTTCGCCGCCTTCCCGGAACAGCAGCTGCATCCTCCAGTATCCGAGCACAACTGTCCCAACTGATACAGGCAACACGTACACCCCAAATGCACCCTTCAAAGCTCCACTCCCACATCAGCATCCAGAAACTCCAAGAAAAACAGTTGGTTTCTTTTGATAGGCAACCAAACAGCAAACCACTCCACTAGCTCAAGCTTCCGTGAGCATCTTGCAGGCGCAGGGGCTCATACGTCTGAAGCACAGCCACCTCTGGGCTACAGCACTTGCTGCAACCCAAGATTCCTTTGCCAGGAAGAGGACTAGCAAATTGTATCGATGGTCCCCCAGGAATTTGAAGAGACGGGAGTGTAATTGCCCATGATGGAATTTGCCTCATGCATAAAAAAAACCATAACAGTGGGAGTCAAGACTCCAGGTCACACAGGGACAGACGGGGGAAGAGGGCCCTGAATCATCAGCTCCAGACCCTGCCATCACTGGCAACTCTGTCACATAATCCAATTCGGAAATCTATCATGGAAATCTTAAAATTAGCTCAGTTTTCTTCACACACACCCCCCCATGGCTGCTGACATCCTGCTCTGTAGCTACCTCCTGAGAGCACTGAGGATGCTCTGCTCCAGGCGTGCCCACCTTGGGGTGGGCTTCCCCACACGTGCAGGCACACAGAGGTCCCAATTGGGCACATATCACCCCAGGGCTGGCTTCTCAGCCGGGCACAGCCAGCCTTAGCTCAGTAACAGAGAGATTAGAAAGAGAGGTAGGGGAAAACGTGGTGCAGAAAGCATCACATTTTCAGTCCAGAATTAAAAGGTCAATTACTTTGTAATCACTCGGGTACAGGAACGGTCTCGCTCATTGGAACAGGGCTTAACAAGACAAGGTCCTGGCCCAGAATAGACACACTGCTGCAGACCTGAGCGTAAATAATAAATTCTGATGAAGACAAGTTGCGTCATTAAAATGGAGCAGGCTGGATTCTGCCCTTATATCTACCCCTGTAAATCCCAGACAAAGGATTTTCTAGATTACATATGCACATTCTTTCCCTGCTGCTTCATTAAGTAATACGCAGTGCCTGTTCCCAGCATGTGCTGGAGAACTTGCCCCAGACGTGCAACAAGTGGGCAGCCCGCAGGGACAGACAGTGCTTTGGATCCTGGGGCTAATCAGGGAAGATACCCTGGGCAAAAGAGAGTGGGTTCCCCCTCCCACCCCCTCCCAATTCCCAGCAAGGATGTCCCTTTGCTTTTGCACAGTGGATGGAAAGCTCAGGGTGAGACACCAGCAGCTCACAAGGTTTGATGCACAGCAAGAAGAATCAGGCAATTTGTCTTGGCTGCACCAGAGACCTAGGACACAATGTTCTCTGCTGGGCCATCGTGGGGAGATGATACATTTTCAGTCTCACTCTTGCAAATAAAGGAAAACTTAATTTTTTTCCTCCTGCTCACTCGTGCAGATTTGGTTTTGGGGCACCGGGCAGCAAGGGATGTCCTGACTCCAGGATACAGGAGGATTGGAGAGGCTGTGCCTGCTGGGGTACCAGGCTCATACATCTCCTTTAATCCATTCCACCCCACATCTGGCTGCTGCCCAGGGAGTAGCTGGTGTAACTGCCCAAAGCCCATCCCATGGAGAGCAGGGTACAACAGAGGATGCTGGCCTCTGGATCAAGTTGGTCTTTCAGTGCATGAAATCTCACCGGTGTCCCACAGGGACAATTATCAAATGGCAGAGTTAGTCATCCCTACCCAAAGCCATTAGTTACAAAACAGGGAAGAGGGCTTAAAGCTCTTATGCTTGAACATGTTAGCTCAGCCCTTTAGGGAACTCCTGATGTGCCAGAGCATCTAATCTCTGCAAATCACTTTTATTCTGCCTTGCTCTGGGTTTTTCCTTTTTAATCAACTTAATCTTTATTCATGAGGTGTGTTGCTACATGACAGAAACACCCAGATCCTGAGCATCAGGCCCAGGGAACGGAAACTGGGGAAACATGGTGTTTGTTCCAGCCAGGGCTTAAGGTCTGGAGCCATTCATCTGGAGTCATGGCAGGCCCTAGTACTCCTCCATATCCCAGCAGAGAGGAGGAGGAGGTGGGACATGGCCCAAGTGCACAGAGGACAACTGCTGCACCCCGAGGCTGGCGTGCTTTGATCAGCACGTCTCGTTGCTATATTTAATCAGTAAGGGCCACACTCACCTCATCTTGCTGATGGAGCCTTGGGTTTTGTGGGGGTTTTTTTTTAAGTTATTTGAAATAAAAATAATAAATTGGAGGCATCAAAGAAATGAGCGACCAGCGAGTGACAGCACCGTGAAACAAAGAACAAAGGAAGTGCTAATGGGATTTTGAGGGGAGAAGCAGGGCAGGAGGGAGGCTTCACTCCAGGGGAGAGGGAAAAGCCAGGATGCCCCCCTCACAGGCTCAGCCCTGAGCCATCCCCACCTATGGCAGAGTTTAACTGGCCATCTCCAAAAAAGGGATGTAGGGAGAGTACAGTAGGACAGGGCACGGTTTGGCACCCAGCACAAGTTACTGAACAGGATGGGAAACACCACTGTTGGCACTTCTGTTTGGGGAAGATGGTGGCAGCTTCCACACATGCTTCCCTGGAAGCAGAGGGCCATCAATTATGGATCCTGAGGGGATAGCCCAGCATGACCCTACCCCCACAAATCAGCCCCAAAGCACCCCTCGTTCCCCCAGTGCCAGCAGCCTGCAGAGCCTGAGCTCACATCAGAGGATCAGCCACGATCCAAAAATACTAATGGGACTGTAATTCCTCTAATGAGCTGTAATTAATTAATTACCCTGTTAGCACAAGAGTTTTACATTTTTTGGCAAACACAGTGCCATTCCATAGCTAGAGGGAGGCCCTGCCCCAACACCCCTGGGCTCTGATGGCCACCACAGACAAGCCCTATCTCAGCTCTGAGCTCATTCCCCTCCACCTTGATCCAACATCATCTGTATTGTGGGGAGAACCTGGAAACAACCACACAGCTCACAGACCCTCCCCAGGCTACAGACGTTAGTCCAGAGGGTTCACAGACATCTCCTCCATCAGCCCCTCAAGAACATCCATTCTCCCCAGCAAATTTAACACAAAAACACACCACAGGCAGACAGTAAGAGATACCAGGAATCTCTATGGCCCCTGCAGAGCAGAAATGTGCTGGGGGAAACTCCCAAAAGCTCCAAGGATGGAAACAAAGCAGTCTGGGGAGGGCAGAGGCACTGTCTGAGCTGTATTAAGTGGCACAGCAGCCCTGGGATGCTCAGTCATATTGCAGTCTACCACACAACCCGGGCACAGGGCTTCACCCATGCATGGCAGCCACACATGGTGAGCAGCTGCACCCCACCACCTCTCCCAGCCTGGCTTTCCTCTCTGTGAATCTTGCCTCCCCACATTTACTGTCCAAAAGCATCATCCCACAGTACAGGGGGGGCTTGCTCAACATCCATTGCCTCCAAAAAGCCCTAAGAGAGGGAGGGGGATCTTCTCACAAGGCATGGTGCTTTACAGAGCTTGGGGCTTTGTGGAGAGCCAGCTCTGAGCAAGGGTTATGAGTTACCTTTGGCTGGCTGCGGAGGCTGAACAGGAGGGCTCTTCTGCAGGAGCAGATGGAGCTGACATGCCTGGGAGCCAGCCCAGCCCTGCTGCAGTGACAGACTGTCCCACACTGCCTCCCCCGAAGATGCTGTGCTGAGACCCCCATGCACAAGGGGGGAAGGGTACCCAAGAGGCTGAGCACAGATGAAACTCATCCCACCACCAAACTCCACACCAAGCAGCCCTTACCATGATTTTTATCCTCCTCAGCATCCTCCTCCAGCACCCAACTCACCCCCCACCTTGTTCTCTCCTATATATAACCCAGCAGGCTGGGGAGGAAGCTGCCTCTCCCATTACTAGGCTCAGCTGGGCAGGGTACACTATCTTCCCTCTAATGCTCCCAGCAATTAAGCTAATTGCATCCCCCTGGGTA
Source organism: Laterallus jamaicensis coturniculus (assembly GCA_022605575.1). Taxonomy (NCBI): domain Eukaryota; kingdom Metazoa; phylum Chordata; class Aves; order Gruiformes; family Rallidae; genus Laterallus; species Laterallus jamaicensis. The sequence goes on along the minus strand of JAKCOX010000020.1, from coordinate 9,243,442 downwards.
GCTGATGCTGGCTCCCTGGTCACTAAGTCCGGGCTGCCCCAGGGCAGAGATTCTGGGTCCCCTGTGCTTTGGGGGGGGGGGGGGGTATGAGCCCCTTAGATATGGGATGGAAGCCACCAGATAAAACTCATTAGGAACATTAATCACTCTTAGAGCAGTAACCAGGGCAGGTGCAGAGCCTGTCCCTCTGTGGAGCAGCAGGGTAGGGGGTCCAGGAGTGGTTTGGGGCCAAGAATGGGGTCCAGAGGTGCTCAGCCAGCCCCTTTGACTTCCCTTTGCTCACTGCATCTCCTCCACAAACAAAGTGCTGTTTGCAAGAGGAGGCACAGACAAGCAGGGCCACCCGAGCCTAGGCTGTAGCTGGCGTCGGGTGTTGGTGTGCCAGGACTGCAGCTCGGCAATTAATCCTCCCCCGTGACACTGCCTGGGCCCGGGCACAAGTGAGCATTACCTTGATTAAAAGAGATGGGTTAATGCAGCGCCTGGTCCCAGCGGCCTCTCAGGAGAGCAAGGCAGGACTGTCCCCTGTCATCGAGCCCCAATCCCCCAATTGCAGGTGACAGTGGGGAGCCAGGCAGGTCCCCAGGACACCGCTCAGCACCGTGGGCCACCCACTGCCTTTGCCTCCCAGGACCATCCCTCCTTGCCAGGCAGCCAGAGGTTGTTTCCTTCATTAACCCAGCATTTGCTCCTCTGAGGATGCTCCTGCGCTTTCAAAGCACCTCCTGCTTTGTCACCTACCTTTGCAGACACAAAAGACTCCGTTCTCTGTGCAATGCCACCAGCTGGGTGCCCAGCCTGGGCATGCACCAGCACCCCTGGGTGCAACCCTGGAGCACAGCTAATGATGCCCCTGGGTGCCCTCTTCTGCCCCCAGGTCCTTGTCCCAGCTTCCAGATGCCTTTCACCACTTTTGCCTTTCAAAGAGATTTTTTTAATGGCGTTTCTTTCATGACAATATTATGAATGAGATGCCTTGTGTTTTGAAGGCTGCTTCTCAGGTGGTCTCAGAGCTGCCCAGACACAGGACTGTCCTGCCTCAATCAGTCCTGGCTCCCAGGCTGGTCCTGTTTTGGCTAGACCCTCTCCTCCCCATCCCTGGAAGCTGTGACACCCCTCCTCTCACAGGGACCATCCCCTTGTTCCTCCTTTCTTCCCTCATGTTGTTCTCACACTTGCTTTAGTTTACTTACACCAAATGTTTTATTACCACCCTGTAAAGTTACCAGTGAGATTTCCTAGAAGAGGAAATACTCAGCCCCATGAGAGGCTCCTGGGGGGTGCACCAAGCCCAGGGGTGACCACAACCACCCTCACCCACACACAGGAGCTGGGCAGAATCATAGAATTGTAGGGGTTGGGAGGGACCTCAAGAGCTCCTGGGGTCCAACCCCCCTGCCAAAGCAGCTCCCCAGCTCATACTGCACAGGTCGGTGTTCAGACAGGGCTGGAATCTCTCCAGAGAAGGAGACTCCACACCCCCTGGGCAGCCTGTCCCAGGGCTCCCTCACCCTCACTGGGGAAAAGTTCCTCCCCATGTTGGTGTGGAACTCCCTGTGCTCCAATTTGCAGCCATTGCCCCTTGTCCTGTCCCCACAGACACTGAAAAGGGGCTGGCTGATTCCCCCTGCATCCCCTGCTTAAGATAATTATAGACTTTAATTAGGTCCCCCCTTAGTCTTCTCTTCTCAAGGCTGAAGAGTCCCAACTTCCTCAGCCTATCCTCACAGGGGAGATGCTCCAGGCCCCGATCATCTTCGTAGCCCTAAAGCCAGCCCCAGCCTTGCCAGCTGCCCTGGTCCCTCTGAGCACATTAGGTGTGCTTTGAATGTGCTTTTTTTTTTATTTTTTCAACCATCCCTTTTCACTTGGGGCTCCTGACCAAGCCGTGAACTTGTGTCGCTTCACCAGCAGCTGCCAAGATCTTCTCAGTGTCTGCTGGCGGCGGGGCGGTGATCCGCTGCGGCTGCTCAGCTGGCGGGCGGCCACCCTCCACCCTGCCCCCGGATTTTTGGCAAGGCAATGCTCATCCCCTAACCATGGCGTGGGGCAGCAGGACCCACCGGACAGCTGAGGAGATCCAGCATCATGGATGGCTGCAGGGTGGAGAAGAGGGGCTCACAACAGCCCAAACTGGTATCTTGGTCCCATGGGCTCCCCACGCCGCCCCAATTCCCCGTGCAGGGTGTCAGGATGATAAAGATGAGCCGAGCTCGCCGGAGCAGGCGGAGCACTCGGCAGCTCCCATAATTAATGGCACCACCAGCACTTCCCTGCTGGGCCATGAATAAAACATCCTTTCTGAGGACCCAAACTCTGAAAAATCTTTTTTTTTTTTCTTTTTTTCCCTGCTAATTAAATTTGATGGGACGTTGTGCTTTTGTTATTTTCTCCTCCTGCTTAATCAGGGGGGTGAAAGCTGAATTGGAGCCCCTTCCTTCAGACTGGCACCCCATTTCTTAGAGGGATAGTATAACTGCCAGGGAAATTCTCCCCCCTAACAAATCCCCTTTCCACTCCTTTGGAAAAGCACCCACCTCTGCAGCTTCAAACCTGCTGGATCTCTGGGTTTGCTACAGCCATTGGATTTTTTGGCATGTCTGGGTCCTTCAGCATTCAAGAGCCTCTCATGGAAATCAGCCTCCCCAGACCCTTTCCATCTTGCAAACATTTTTGCTGCATACCTGAGTAATGAACATTAAGTTATTAGGTTTTTTTATGAAGAAGGGGCTACACCTTGTCCCTGACCCCTTTAGGCAAGAGGAGGGAGAAGATAAAAGGCAATGTAAGCCAAGGGAATCCAAGCACTTCAGAGAAACTCCTGGCATGACTGTCAGCACATCTGGAATATGGTTGCCCTACTCCTGGTGGCTCCAGAGCAGCTGTGGCTGCCCCTGGATCCCTGGCAAGGTTCAAGTCCAGGTTGGATGGGGCTTTGGGCACCTGCCCATGGCAGGGGTTGGGACTAGAAGGGCTTTGAGATCCTTTTTAACCCCAACTGTTTCTACATTCACAGTGCCTCAGTTTCCCTGCTTCTCTATAAAAACCACTAAATGCAGGCAAGGTTTTCCTCTCCCTGTCTGGTTTTGACCTTTGGCTGGAGCAGCAGATGCTCACAGGGAGCAGCTCAGGGTAGAGTGGATGGATGCAGGCTGCTCCCAGCTGCAAGCTGTACTTTGTCCTCTGCCCACCCACCCTGCCATGGCTTCCATATGTACCTCTTGATCCCAACCAACAGCCCACTGTATTTGTCTGTGCTGTGCCTGCAGCATGCAGGGCTTTTTATTCCCAAGTGTTTGTTGGGAGGCCGAGCGCCGTGTTTGTGCCACACACTGGTCCTACCCCACCACTTCTGCTGGGCAAGCAGCTCCCGTTGCCGCTTGGCTTGGGGCCTCACAGCAGCGGCTGAGCAGAAGAGAGCTGATGCCTGCACACATCCAAGCCTCTGAGCATCTCCCTCCGTGGGGAAAGGTGAAATTCCACCCCTGGCTTCGCTGGCTCTGATCCAGAGGAGCTGCATTAGCAGAGCTGTGCCAGGCCAAGATCAGACCCAAAGCCAGGTTCTTCCATTGCAGAAGCATCTCAGCCACCCCAAGCGCTGCTGCCTGGTCACACCAGCTGCCAGCCAAGAAGAGAGGATGTTGCCCTGTGCTGAGAGCCTGTGTGTGCAGGGACTGTGGCACTGGGAGCTGAGCTCAGGGCTGTGCCATGCCGAGACACTGCAGCATCATCCCCTTGCAGGTGACCACAGCCAGGACTCGCATTTCCCAGGTGGTTTTGAGATGTGGTTCTGTGGGTGGTGACGGGCAGCACTCGGGCTGGGTAACACAGCACTGCCCGTGCCATCCCTGGCCAAGGGGACCTCTAGCAGAGCCACAAGCTCTGGGAGACACAGCAATTTCCTGCCCGAGCAACAAGCGCTTTACTTCTCACCGGATCCTCTGCCAGCCAATTTTCTCTCTCTGGTCTCCTTCCAGCTCGGCGGTCCGGGCCCCAGCATGGCACAGGGCTACAGCCAGCCATCAGCAGACCCAACCTGCTCAGGGCTGTCCTTAGCACTGGCTCAGCCCAGCTTTCTCATCCTGCAACATGCCTTCTCCTTTCCTTGCGTACCCCAGGGGGTTGATGGCATCCTCTGCCTGTCCTCCCTTGCTTCTGTCTTCCCTAAGGTCCTGGAAATGTTTGGCTCTCCATGAAATCTGTGCTACGACTCTCAAAAGCTGGAGTGTAAGTGCTTGAAGTGCTCTCGAAGGGGAGAAGCGGCACCTTTAGCACTAGGAAGTGTAGTTGCATCCACTCACACAAGCTAAGGATGCTTCACTCCTTTTTTTTTTTTTAAGAGGGGGGCCTGCAAAGGGAAGGGATCTTCTGGTAGCTTTGTCACCATGGTGGAAGTCTAGAGCTAATAAAGGAAATTGATTCTGCCAAGGTGGAGAAGAAAATGAATGAGTAATCTAAACAGGACCACTAAAAACCCCCTAGTCCTCTACAACAAAGCAAAGATTAGCAGGAAGATTTGCAGCCTTGCTGCAGGCTGGGACTCAGATCTGCCACTGAGGTATCACACGGGCTTGGGTGAACCACTTCATCTCATCCTGTCCTCCTGTTTCCCTGCCTGGGAAGCAGATTTCTTTCTTCCTAATGGGGGAAAAAAAGAAATCTTTATTCCTCAGTAAAAGCTTAATTTGGTGATAGCTGTGAAGCCCTTTGAGATGTTGTGGAGAGAGAAGCCATAGAGAGGCAGATCACAGTGTGCTGGGGTGGTGGGGAGCAACAGGTATGACCTGTGTTCCTTTCTGCAAGAGTGCTCTGCTCTCAGATGCTTTCATCAGCCTCAGCTAATTGCTCATTTGATGTCACTGGGATCCTGGTGCTGCGGATCAGCCCCAAGCCCACACCACACAACATAGGGAGGCAGTGAGGCCTGCAGCAGTTCCTGGCTCCACCAGCCCCATGCCCACCACAGTTGATTGTGCACAAGGCTCCTGGCCCACCAAGATGGCATTCCCCATGTAAAACAGCTTCATGCCATGCACCAAAGCCAACAGCTTCCCTAATGAGTGGGAGATATTTATAAAGGCAGTGAGATTGAGACCCCAAAGTAAAGGCAAAGTGTACACAAGGCGTAACAGAGTCTGCAAACCCAGACTGACTGACTGACTGACGGCCAGGGTCTCACCTCCAGCTGTATCAGGGTGAAGCCTTTCCTGCCTGCATGTCCCAGGGCACCCCCCTTCTCTCCCAGGGATAGGAATCAGCCTTCCTCACCCTGGACCCACAGCAGGGACTGGCATTTGCTAGGCACCAGTACCATGAGGCAGCGAGCGTTCCCAAGCCCTCCTCAATACAAATAATAAAGAGGGATTTGAACTGGCCAACACAGATGGAACTGAAGCAATCCCAAAGGGAGTATATTTTTATAAGCCAGGGCTATAAGAGAAAGGGCAGGAAACCCAATACATCACAAATCACTCTCCTGCCACTTGCTGTAATCGAGAAATGCTCTAGTAAAAATAAGAGCAGCCCCGTCTGCCGGCAGCGAAGCAGAATCGAGGCCAGAGCAGAGGGCAGCTCAGGTTTGGGTCTGGCTGCCAGGTAGGTGGAAGGCTCAGGGGCTGGTAAGTGCTGCCCTGCTCTTCTATGATTTATAAATATAAAGAGCTGCCCAGCTCAGTGACATCCATCACCCACAGGCAGCAGACATACCTGGGGGGAGATATCTCCCTCCATCCTGGCTGGCCCTGCTCAGCTCAGCTGCTCGGTCAGGAAAGGGCTCAGGACAGACCCTCAGACATGTTTGCAGTTTGTCCTCAAAAAGGTGCTCCCAGATGAGGAAGCAGCTCCTGGGTCCTGCCTGCTTGCAGCGAGCAAAGGGCTCCTGTCTCCCAGGCAGCTGGAGATGGGCAAGGGACACCCCCCACCCCAATCCCCAGACCAGAGCTCAGCACTGCAGGCAGCCTGGCTCCCTGGTCTGGCTGATGGCAAAGCACAGGGCATGCAAGGATAGCACACCTCCTCCTCTGGGTGTTTGCTCTTAATGAATTGGACCCAGTGCTAATGAGGTCAGGAAGTCATCTTCTCTTCCCTTGGTCATGGCCCTGGCTGCTGTGAGCTCCCAGGGCCCACTGCTGAAGTCAGAACAGCAAAAAACATCAGATAATGGTGATTCACCTGAAAAAATGAGGTTCTGTGGCAACAGGAGCTCTTTACCAATTCAGCACAAAGTGAGGCAGTAATTACAGGAGAGCAAAAAAACATTCAAGGGCATCAAAGCACTTCAGGGCTTCCAAAAGGAGCATTTTTTCTTGGGAAATGCAGATGCCCATTTGCTTTGAGGTTATCCAGGTGAGGCCCTTGACAGCAACTCAACATTGTCCATTTTCAAACCCAGCTGCTCTGATCGCAGAGGACAGAGCAGCTCAAGAAGAGGCAAAAAGCACCCCAGAGAGGATCAGAAGCCTCCTCTCTCCCTCCTTCCCCAGGTCCATCAGGGTTTCTGCCATCACAAGACTTATTTTCTCCCTGTACCTCCCCAGCTCCAAGCACTGGTTAAGAGATCTGGGGATCTGAGGCATCTCCTGGCCATGGGGAAAAACCCAGGGCAGGGCAGGGTGAGGTACCCCCACCCCAGCACCCTGCCACACCATCTTCTGCAGCCAGTGCACATCCACTTGCTCAAACAAACCCCATCTGGGCAGATTGTTTGCAGAGGATGTTTGTTCTGTTGCAGAAGATTATTTGGTGATGAAAATTTAAACAGGATGGAGAAGGAAGAACTAAGCAGGGTGTCCTAGAGATGGGACATGGGTCCTTCCTGGAGTCAGATCCACACAGCAGCACCTCTTGACCCTGGACACTGTGAGCACCTCATTGGCACAGACACAGAGAGCCACCAGCCCCAGGACAACCTGCCCTGCCAGTTATAGGAGAAACAAAATGACTTCTCCATACACAGAGTAAAACAAATCCCTGTTGGTGACTAAAGGTCCAGTGAGTCCCATCACGTCCCTACATCCATGAACAGCCCCCAGCAATGAGCACAGCCAAGCTGGTGGCATGCTGGAGCTGGGCAGAGCAAGGGGGACCCTTTGCAGAAACAGTTCCTGCATAAGCAGATGACTGCTCTTGCCCTGTTGTGCAGCTGGGAAAGAAAAGCTCTGCTCAGGGGCTGGAGCACATTGCTGCACCCCAAGGTAGACCAGAAAACCACCCCACGTCCCTTCAAGCACTTAGTTAATCCCTAGGCCACCACATCCATTCTTCCCTTCGCCATTGGAAGTGGACAAGGAGACCAGCCCTGGAGAATAACACCTGGTTTCCTCCCAGCCCTTCCTGGTCCCGTGGGAGATGGCTGGTTTGTTCCCCAAACCTCTAGGACACCTTCATCAGGCATGGAAATCATCTCTTTGAACCTCCACCTTCCTGGTAGGCAAGGAGCCTCCTGTCAGGAGGTGAAGCATGGCTGTAGCAGCTGCACACTTACCTGTCCTGTCCCAACTCACCCACATGGACTCACACTCACTCAGCTCCTTCCTTCTCAACACCCTGAAGATGGCTTCTGGAGCTCTCCTCTTGCTCCTACCTCCAAAGCACTGGTGGAGAAGGATCTCGCCTCTTCAGAGCCACCCTCTCCTTCTACCAGAGCCCAGAGCTGACCACCATGTGTCCACTCCTCCCATGGGTGAGGCTGAGGAGCTGGGGAGCATCAGAGAAGTTGTTTCCCTGTGGATGGATCAAGAGTAGGGAAAGGGCTGGGGAAGTAGGAAAACCTGCATTGAAGCCAGCAATGCTTGCTCAACTGCTGGTTAGTGGCTCCACAGGAAACACCTTCCCATGCTCACCTGGAAAGACATGTTTTCTGCAAGGCAAGGCCACCAGTGGACAGGGAGTGGATGGGAGACTGCTGGAGCTACACCCCTTTGCAGATGCAACCTCCTCTTTGCCACAGCCGGTGGCAGAGAAGAGGCTGCCTGCAAGTCCTTCAGCTCTCAAGATGCTTTTGCTCTCTGCTTTGCAGCATTGGTGTCTGCCTTGGCTGTTCCTAGAGGATAGAGGGCTTTCTCATCTGGGACTGATCCAACCTGTCCCCAGCAGGGCTGGCTGAAAGCATCCCAAAGGGCTGGGGACAGCAGAAATCTGCAACAGGAGACTGGAACATCATACCCAAACAGGTCTTGCCTACTTTGTGGAGAACAACACAAACCTGCCTGGTCCCAGTCATGGCAGAGCTGCTAGGTGGCAAAGAGAAGCCACCCAGGCTTGTCCCACCACATAACTCCTTCGTTGCCACCCTCCCACTGCCAGCTCTCACAGATGAGCTGATGTAGCTGCCATGCTTTGGGACACAACTCCCATGGCCCCTGTGGCTCTCCCACAGACTTCCCCAGGAGCACAAGCAGAAGGCTCCTTGCTCTCCCAGGAGAAGGTTACTCAAATTAAAAGCATGTGCTTGTGTGTCATAAAACCAGACACTGCTTCCTCCTCCCACCACCCTCACCACAGAGCTGGGCGGTATCTCCAGTGCTCACCACAGCACTCCAGCCACATGGCTGGTGGCCTCGCTGGCCAAGAGCACCTTTGCTGTCACACCCCTCCAAGGTGGCTCCACCATGTCCCCTCAGAACATAGGTGTGGGGTGAAGAAGGGGAGACCTGCATAGACACGACAGGAACAATCACATCCCCAAGGAGTCCAGCAAGGCTGCCTCAGGTGGCACCCAGCCTTATTACCTCATGACATGGAACGTGTCATCCTTTCCCTCCTCTGCCATGATGGGGACAGATGCTCAGAGCAAAGCAGCCTAGATTTGCTCTCCTCAGTGTCTTAGCCATCTCCAAAGGGCTGGTCTCACTCCTCCTAGGCGTCGGGTAATTGCCATACCTCTGCAGATGCTACTTCAAGCAGCTCCTGGCTGGCTGAATAAGGTCCACATCAGCTGCCTATCCACCCCTTGCTGAGGCCACATGCTGGTTCCAGTGCAGAGCCATGGCTGCTCCAGGCTCAGGAAGGCTGGAACGTTAAGTGGGGACTCCAGTAGCACAGGAGAAGCAAAGCTATGCTTGGGAGAGCTGCAGATCAAACCAAGGCAAGAAGCATTTCTTGCCAGCCACAAGCAAAGGAAGGAGAGGAGGAGAACCAGGTGAACCTAGGGACAAAGCACCACCTGCTGTGTGTCTTCACAGGATGCCAGCCAGATCTCAGAGCCCTGAAATGGAGACCTCTTGTTTGCAAATTCATGATGGTGTTTGGTGAAACCAAAAACCTGTGGGGTCTGGACAAAACACTCCTCCATAGCCATGAGTCAGCCAGTAGCGTTGCTGTGGACAGGAAGCCCATGAGTCATGGGCTGCAGCTGGGTTGGAGATGACCACTAAGAGCATCACTGTTATTTATGGCCAAGACACTGATATGGGCAGAAAGACCCCAGAGGTCTGTCCTGGGGCAGGGGCCTTGCCAGCACACCGTGTCCTGGGCACCTGCTGCTCTCATCTTCCACATCCCCTTCCTGAATTCCCAGCCTGGAGACGGCTTCCTGATACACTAGATGTGCCCCCTTCATCCAGATGACACTCCCCATGCAACAACCAGTCTCAATGCTAAAGGCAGTGTCACTGGCTGCCCAAGCACAGCATTCCCCCAGGCTCTGTCCCATGGGTGACACCATTGGAAAGAAACACCTGTAAGAAGGCAGACAGATTTTGCAGAGGGCTTTCTAACATCATTTATCTGTAATTCAGGAGGCACTAAGGGGATCCAAGCACGCTTGGATTAAGCCTTTCTTCCACCTTGAAGGTTTGAGTTCTCCAGGTTTTCCAGCCAGATCCCACATCAGTGGCTTAGGACTCCCCTCCCAACTCCCCAGCCAGCCCTCGTCTCCGATTCATCCTCCACCCTCCCCAGCACCCTCATTTTGAGGCATTTGGGCTGTGCCTCACCAATGGTGAAGGAGCAGCTGTGAGCACAGCATGCAGAGCTGAGAGGCCAGAAGCAAAGCTTGCCAAGAGATTTGAAGAAGGGCTGGTTATGAGTAGCTGCCCTTTGCTAGCTGGTTGCTTCATGCCTCCCTTCCGACTGCGTGGTACACTCAGCCAAATATCATTTAAGGTTCATCCTCATGCTGATCACCTTATTTGCCTTCAAAGCTGGCGTGATGTCTCTCCCCAGGGAGAAGTGGTCACTATTGCACCACCTTCAAAGCCAACGGAGGCTGCATGATAGCGCTCTGAGCTTCACACGGCTGCAGGAATTGGTTAGGATGCTTTGGAAAGAAGTGGATGATGGCTTTGAAGGGGATCATGGTTTGATAAGTGGGGAGAGGAGAGAGAGATTTTAGCTCCTACTGGGTAATTATCACCTCCGGAAGGCTGAGGAGTTAGCTAGTGGGAGGGAAATTATAACCTAGCATAAAACCAAATCTCTCTCCCAAATCCAGTCTCTTTAGTGTTCAGGAGCATTTGGTTTGATTCCAAGGCTCAAGCTTCTGAAGGAGTCTGGAGAGGTCCCTTGACAGACCTCCAACACTGCTGCAAAGCAGAGACCACATCCCTTTTGTTCTAAAACCAGCAGTGCCTCACAGAGAGGAGCCGAAGGGAAAAAAATGGCCTCGTTCAGGAGAACCAGTTGTGGTGAGATGAGAAGTGACTTAATTACAGTAAGTCCTTTTACAGCAAAACTGCCAGGTGCTAAAAGACTTTTTAATTTAGCAGAGAAAGACAGATCAACGCCAAGCATCTGGAAGCTGAACCCAGAGAAAATCCAATTAAAAATCAGGCAATGCTGAGAGAAGAGCAAGCTATGAAGTGATGGATTATTCATTCCAGAATGTCTTGAATTCAAAGGAAAGGGAATCTAATGGATCCTTCCAGCACTATATCTGTTGATGATGAACGCTCCTACCCAACTTCTAGAAGTGTGCTCACTTCATTGCAAAAGCAAGGCCAGGAGTTTGGCCAAATGCAAAGTTCCCTTAGATGGAGGACAACCCACAAGTCCTACTAGGTAAGTCACCCTGTTTTATGCTTGGAGGCATTAATAACCCAGAACTAGCAGCCAACTCCATGGAAACCAACTGGTACTTGGTGACAAGTTCTCCTGTTGCTATAGGAACAGGGCCCAAACAAATAAAAATTACCTATAATTTCTCCTCCCCAAAGTTCTCCCACATTGCATTTCCATAGCAACTAATTAGCTCATTAGTGATCTGAACCAAACCAGTGGACTGGTGTAAGTGCCCAGCTACTATGACCACTCTGTCCCCTCTTGAGGTTAGCTGAGAAGAGCCATTAAGATAGTTTGTGCTGGGGAAAGGCTTGAGCATGAGGAGTTGGGTATGTGAGGGTTGGATTTCTTCATTCCTTCCCCGTGATACCTCTGATACAAATATCACTTGGTCTCTTCTATTTCTAGCTGTCACCTTACACTTCAAGTTTCTTGACCTCACAGTTTCCTTACCAGACTCCTCCAGGGTCAGCACTGGTCTGTTTGACAGCTGCATGACTTGGCAACGTTCTGTCATTCGGGTCTCTTGTCTTGTTGCTATCTTCTGCACCCAGTTAACAAAGGGAATTTGGCAGGAGTCTCTTTTATTCTCACTTACCCTCCACAACTACAACCCTCCATCCTCCCCTGGCAGTTTACTGTCGTGGGTCTCTTCCATCTCCAAGCCATGATGGAGGATTGTTCAGCCACTTCCACCCAAGTCCCACCAGTGTAAGCCCTGGGGGGAAGCCATTGCTCAACCCTACTTGGCCAAACCAACACCAGTTACTTAGATCTGAGGAAGCCCACCACCACCACCTTGCTTAAAGTAGCAATGGATGCTGTTGTCACCTTCATGGCCAAGGAAATACCTCACAGAGAGCTCATCACTGCATTACAACTAAGAGCTACCATCTACCCAACAAGAGAATTTCTGGCAAGAGACAGACAAGGGACACAAATTAAATCTGTTGGCATTGTCAAGCAGAGAATGAAACCAGCTCCCATAGAATTGGATACTGTCCGGTGGTCCAGGATGCCAGAATCAAAAGACATAATCAATTGTGTGAACTTTTGGCAGAGGAGGCCAAGAGGAAAGAGTGCATTATTTTTCAGGAACTGCTGTTAAAGGATGAACAAAATGAATTGCACAAACCAGACTTGGTGTTTGTTAAAGGCAGCCAAGGCCCAGCTGTAGACATAGATATGGAAGTAAAGAAACATCTTTGGGGGATGCAGCAATGGGACAAGTGAGAAAATATCATCATCTGAAGACTCAAGCACAAGAACTGACACATGCTACTGTGGTGTCCAGCAGGGAGCAACACGCAATTCAATATATGAATTCTAGGTGAAGCCAGGAAGCCAGCCAGCCATTTTATTAGGTGAAATCACCCAGATTATATATCTTTCTTACTGCAAACATGGCAAGCTAAAAAACTGCTCATTGGTTACACACACTGTTCACACCATATTGATTGGTTAGTGATTATAACGAGTTCTGATAAAACCTATCTTATAGCTAAACATCCTTTAATACCTAAAAGCATCCCCACACCTGCTGTTTTGACCACCTTGTTATGGTTGGTTCCTAACATGTTCTGTTACTCCCAAATACCTTCCCATAACTGCTTCTTGGTTTAGGCAGCCTGTACCCCTATCAGCAAGGCCACTGTGTTTTGAGAATGTGATTATTAGGATCCTCTTAGCATGAGGAACTTTTCCTGTCTCATGGGAACAGAAGAATATTGTCAGGGCCTATGTCTTGGGAGAAGAGAGCTAGGCCGCCGGCAGGCCTGCTGTCTTCCCCGACATGCTACAAGTGTTAGGTTTATGGGCCTCCCCTTGCATGCAGATGGGAAGCAGTTTTGTAGGTGTAGGGCTACAAGAATGCATCAGATCTCCCTGTATAGATTTCAAGACATCCTGAGCACAACATGATCCTTCTCTGACGCCAACAGACACATCCACACCCTGCACACTGCATGTTTGACAGGGTTCAAGCTGAGCAGCTGAAGCCAGGCTGGATGGCTGAAGTGGGCCATGCTGTATGTCCTGCCCCAGCTCAGCAGTGACAGGAGATGACAGAGCAATCAGGTGTTAAAAACTGACCAGGGAAAAAAACATTGGGGGAAAAAAAAACCCTGTTGACAAGTGGTGGTGTAATTAACCCAAACAAGTGCATCCAAGGAGATTAGAGGCATTAAACCACAGTTGCATGCCCACAGAGAGGAGATGCTACCTTCAATTAGTGTCAGAAACTTTGGAAAACAGAGATCAAGTCTGGTTTTTCTTTCACTAGAGTAGAAATCAGCTGAAAATCCCCAGAAATCTGCTGACTTGCAGCCACAGGGAAACACAGCCTGGCTCTTCTTGGGTTTGTTTCCCATGGTTCGAGTATTTTGGCACCTCTCAAGGAGTGAGCTATGGAAATAAGGTATAAATGGGGGGCAGAGGGAACAATCAGCAAGGAAAGGCATGCAACTGAGAGCCTTTGAAATGAGCAGTCTCGTGTCTTAGTCTGGGGCCTTAAATACAAAGTGAGAACAAAAAAGCTCCAAAGAAGTCAGGGGCATTCAAGGGAGATCAATGGATTTGCCCAGCCTCCCTTTTTCCTAGCCTTTTGGATGGATAGATCAACTTCCAGACACCACAGGTCCATGCTGAGCTACAGGAGGGAATCGAGTGCCTCAGGGACTCGAAGCCCTACAGAAATCCAAAGTTTCCTTCTCCTGTTCCCTTTGGTTTATTCCATCCCAGCATTCCTGGGAGCCTGGATTATTCCCTTAGGGTACAGCAGAATCATAGAATCACAGAATGGCATGGTTTGGAAGGGACCCCAAGGATCACAGAGTTCCAACCCCCCTGCCACAGGCTGGGCCACCAACCTCCAGGCCTGGAGCTACACAAGGTTGCCCAATTCCTCGCTCCAGAGAGCTGTGTCTCCAGCCTTTCCTGGGAGCCATGCAAAGCTGCTGTGCCTCAACCTTTCACTCTAGTGGGATGATTAGCAGCCTGCTTCCAAGAATAATATAAGTAGGTGTCCTCTGGGGCAACCTCAGTGCTCAGGACCCAAGGCCTTCAGGTAAAATCCCTTCCTGGGACTTCTGATAGAGTCAGTTGTGCTGAACGTTTCTCCTGAGCCCCCATACAAATTGTTGATAAGGATGAACCAGTGGAAACAAGTGACCTGAGTGTTGATTTCATCAAAGGCAAGAAAAGTTACCCCAATTCTTGTGGCTTGGGAGTCACCAGATGGGAAGGAACCCCTTGTAGGGACAGTTGATGGCCACACATTGCATCCTCAGCTTGTGACACTTTATGGCACAACCCCAGCTCCCAAGTACAACAAACCTCTTCCATCCCCTCCTCCTCACCAGGGGTGCACCCCCTACCCCAACACAGGCACTGTTCTTCCATCCCACCTTCACAGCTGCCCACCAGCCAGGGCAGAGGTGGGAACAGGAGCCAGGAGGGGACACATCCCTGTCCCCTAGTACTCACATCCAAGTTCTTTGTAGCCATGGGGTCTCCCCTGCTAACCCTGGGACCCCAGCTCTCAACCTCTATGTCCATGCTCTTCTGCCACATCCCACATGCACCCTGCTCATTTCTCTCCCTTCATACCAGGCCTGTATTTTGCTATCCCACATCATTATATTAGAGGAGAAAGTATCTCATTCCACAAAGAATAACTGATTGCTGCTGTTATCTCTATGAAACTGGGGCTGCACCATACAAACAGAAGTAAAATAAATTTGCTGTAGCTACTGGCTCAATTAGAAGAAAACAAATAAGTTTTAAAAAGGAAAAAAAAAAGCTGTGGAAGGTCAAGAAAAGTTCACACAGAGCAGGTCCTCCAAGCCTTGGACCTGAGGCTGGGCAAACTCAGTGCAGGGTTTATGGTCTCAGGCAACGGTGACACCATGTCACAGGGCTACAGGTGTTTGGGCTGGTTTGCAGAGCCCCATCTTCTCACCTCCAGATGCCCTGGGCTAAGCAGCACTGGCACCCTGGGGTGGGGGACAGATGCATCCCTTTGATGGCTGAGGTCAAGGTGAGGATTGTTGTTTTGCCCCCAGCCTGGGGGATAAATGCCCAGTGTCCCAAGGAAGGGACCACAGCTCCCCCTGGGATGTCTGATGGCTTCCATGCTGCATCCAAGCTGGTGCTGAGGACCAGGGATGGGAGGACAGACTGCTGGCTCATCCCTGCCTGCTTCATCACCTCCACAATCAACACCCAATTAAACACCTGCTAAAAAACATGTGGTGCAGGGGGCAGCGGGCTCAGTGAGGGATATTCCCCCCACCCCAGGGGTTGTGCTTCCAGGTAAATCACACATGGATTTCCACAATGAATCACTGCTCAGCCCCACACCAGCACAGCCATAGCAGGCAGGGCATGCCCACAGGGGAGGCAGAGAGCTGAGCCACATCCACACACCAGCCAGGTCAGGATGAAGCCAAGCTGGGTACCACAAGTGCTGGAGCAGCAGCTGGGAGGATGCTGGAGCTGCTCTCCAACATGTTGCCCCTGGTTGCAGGAAGATGAATCCACCTCAGGGGTTATGCCAGGAAAAGGGGCTCTTTTTTGACCAGGAGCAACACAATCTGCCCAGCTCAGTCCCCACTGAGACCTGCAGTAAATCCACTGAGCCCCAGCACAGGATCTGATTCTGGGATGGATAGGGCTTGGCTCCTGTGTAGCTTCTCTGCTGTCTCGTAATGACCGAGCAGCATCAGCACCGGCACACAAACCCCCTTCTCACCTCCCTCCTCCACCAGCCCCATCTCCCTGTCACCCAGGGGAACCTGATTATCAGCAAGATCCCTGTCAGATGTGATCAAAACCACAATTCAATTAAATTTGATTGGCTTGAAAGCTGAGGGTTTCGAGGAGACAGGCACGTACACCCAGAGAGGGAGCACTGTTCCCCAGGAAAGCAGGCTGAGATCTGCAGGGTGATGAAGGAAAAAGCAGGGATGCAGCTCCAGCCCCAGGATGAACTCCATCCCTTGGGGCCAAAAAAGCCTTTGCCAGTTGGTTCATCCACCTCCAGGAGATTCTTCCCAGCTAGAGTAAGGTGAGCCCAGACTCCCAGAGATGCTTTTAATTCCTTCTCATCTTTTGAAATCAAATAAAATCCTGAAGGAGAAACTTTGTCATCTGAGCAACAGAGGGAAGGGAAAGGGAGGAGGTGGGGGGGGGAGAACCCAAACCCACATGCTGGGAGATGAAAGGGAATTCTAGATGGGTATTTCATCTCTTGCTCTTGTAACGAACGTGAAAATAAGAAGAGAAAGAAACAAACATTAAATCCCAGACATGGTTAATGAGCTTTGCATTTAAATGTGGCCCCAATGTCACTGTGCAGGCTGCTCCTCCAAGGTCCCACGTACCTGCTGGCTCTGGGTGTGGGGAACAGCCCCTGGGAGCAAATATTGGATGGGATTAAGTTTCACTAGTGTTTACTAAATAAAACATGCCTTTCCAGAAATCAAGAAAAAGTTTGTTAAATATTTTAGTACATCTGGTCTCCTCTTCCCCACCCATATAGGGCCTTACAAAATGCTTTGCATATTTATTTTAGCATGCACTAGATTTATTTAAAAATAGCATCACCAGCACTGGAAACAGCCCACTTGCTTTTCATCTAGATCTTTGCATTGAATCAATGAATCCAAAATTAAACAAGGTTGGGTGAACTAAATCTATACAAGGACCTATTTGCTGATCAATACAGAAATGGATGCCTGGAATCTCTTTTCTGTGTGAAATATGAGGGTTTATGAGAGAGAAATTGTTTTTGTTATTATATTTTTTTAAAAAAAATCAGATTTAATCTCCCCACATAAAATTATTTATTGGAGAGATGCTTTGTCCTAAATAATTCATGCTGGTTGTATAGTACCCAGAAGATACTCCTGTCTTCCATTCCTAATGAGAGAGAAAAAGACCTCCAATATTTGTCTTGGATTCAGTTTCATCAGGGTAAGGAGCTGAAACTGCCCTTGGCTTCAAGAGGGTGTCCTCCCCCACCACTGCAGGGGAGCTGACTCCCCCAAAACACAGTGGGAAACCACCACACGTTGTGTATGGAGGGAGAAGAGCTTCAGACACATCTGGAGGCCAAGCTCAGATCACTAGTGAGACACACCTGGATGTGGCATTGAGGCTTGAGGGATAAGGATGATAACCAAGTAGCCAGAATCCATCTGGTAAAAGAAAGGTTTCCTGAAGAAGGCACCCCAGTATGGCCATCATATTAATCCAGCTTCCACTGTCTGTGGGTGGATGTGTTTCTCCAAAACAGGGTGGAGGTGAAGCCCTCCTGGGTGTCACCAAGCACTGGCTTCCCCAGCAAAGCAGGGCTGGGAGATGAGCAAAAGTCAACCCATATGGAAGTCATGGGAGACACAAGCCACAAAGGCCCATGGAAATCTCTCCTGGTCTAAAACTGGGACAGAACTGGAGCTGAAGAGCATGGTTTCAGGAAAAAAAGTTTTAAAAAAAGAGGAAAAAAAAGAATCACACCCCAAAATTTGGCCTTTTAGCCCATCTTGGGCACAAAATTTGGGGAGCTTTGGGAGCTGCCTTGCACAGCCCCACGCTCAGCCAGCTCCCTTTCTCCTAAGCATGCTGCAAGAATTGATCCATCAAGGGCTGAACCTGCTCTGCTCTGAATAAATCTGCATATCAGCTGCTTCCATGAATGAAAAATGCATGTGCTGGTAAATTGGAGGTGAAATAATACATCTGTTGTCAGCACTCTCTCTCTCTTTTTTTTATCCTCCACGAGTTTCATTAAAAAGAGACATATCCTCTCTGATAAAGTTAACACCACCAGTTCACTAATTGTTCCTGACACTTCCCTGTTGCTTTGATGATGGATTGCTGCAGAAACACCAGCCCCAGGCAGGCAGGGAGGAATAAAGTCACCTCTTTGGGCTGTTTCTGGAAGAAAACCATAATGAAGCTGCAGAGATTGTGCCAGGGAATGGCCCCAAGGTGTGGCAAGTCTAGGGACACAGGGGTAACAGGGATGTCCCAGGAGCACTGGGAGGTGCTGGTGCTGGAGGGATGAGAAATAGCTGACCCTGGCCAGACACATTGCAGGTCATGAGGTCAAACTGAGCTCAAGGGACAATCCTAGCCCCTGTTTCCCTGATGACCTTCATCTACCTGCATCTTTCAGCCCTTCTCCAGGTCACAAGCTGAGCAAACCCAAGGGGACTGTTTTGGGGTCCAGTGCCCTCTCCCCAGGGTGCTGGTGATGCAGCTGTTTGCACCTCCACAAGAAGGGGCTCCACAGTACAAAGAGACTGGATGCTCTGATCCCACTCACACCTCAGGGATTTCAGTTGTCCCATGGACAAGGCAAGGGTGGTCATCACAGCCAGCTCCACTCAGCATCACCTCAGGGTACCTGGAGAAGTCAGGTGGGGTGGTGGGGATGCCAGTTCCCCCATCTCTGTATAAGCCCTGTCCCCACACCGTCCCCATGCTGTCCCCCACCCTTGTCTCTGTGAGGTCAGCAATCAGGTTGGCAGCTTGCAACACACCCAAGCATCCAGCAAAGAGGCAACAGCTGCTTCCTGCTGGCCCAGATCAGGATTTTAATTAAGGAGAAGATTTGGGCGAATAAAGGGGAAGATCCTTCCCAAAGCTGTAATTAAAGAAACTCAGGGTGAGGCAGGATGAGGAGAGAGGACACGTCCTGCTGCCCATGGGGCTCAGTTGGGAGGGGCAGTGCAAGGGGAGAGGAGACCCCCCACTGTAGTTCTGTGATGCTGGTGGAGCTCCAGGAGCCACCAAACCCCCTGCACCCTGCCCCAGGCTCCCCAAAATTGCAACCGACAGCGCAGCCCATCACCCTGGCCCGGCTTTGCCAAGTCACTCCCTGTCCCCAGCGCGGCACCAGCCTGTATCAGCCAGGCTGAGGCAGGACCCGAGTCACACGGCAGCTGCTGCCTGTGTACACAGCGATTACCAGCCCTGCGGAGGAGGGAGGCAAAGAGCATCCCTGGGGCTGCCGTTCCCAGGGCTGGAGACATTGGTGGGGGCAGCTGCACACCACCTCAGCACCTCCTGCCACCTGCAAGAGCTCTCCGGGCACGGTGTCCATCGTGAGGTCTCACCCTGGGCGACGCTCAGGCTCATTCAACAGCTCCTCCGTGCTGACACAGACGGGACCTGCTGCGGGTGGGGATGCTCTGCGGGGCCTTTGCAGAGGGTGGGGACAGCCTAGGAAATACGCCAGAGGGGTGATGCTCGGAGAGGCCACACACACAACACTCGCTCTGTGGAGTTCAGGGCAGCTTCAGAGCCAAGCTGAAGCTCCTGTCTGAATCATAGAATCATAGAATGGCAAGGGTTGGAAGGGACCCCAAGGATCACAGAGCTCCAACCCCCCTGCCACAGGCAGGGCCACCAACCTCAGGCCTGGAGCTACACAAGGTTGCCCAGGGCCCCATCCAACCTGGCCTTGAACACTTACAGGGATGGGACATCCACTACTTCTCTGGGCAGCCTGTTCCAGGACCTCACCACTCTCTCTGTAAAAAACTTCCCCCAATATCCAATCTAACCCTTCCCTCCTTTAGCTTTAATCCATCCCCCTTGTCCTGCCATTGTCTATCCTTTTAACAAGCTGATTCCCCTCCTGTTCCTCTGCTCCCTTCAGGGACTGGCAGGCTGCAATGAGGTCCCCCCACAGCCTTCTCTTCTCCAGGCTGAACCAGCCCAGCTCCCTCAGCCTCTCTTTGTAGGGCAGGTGCTCCAGCCCTCTGAGCATCTTCATGGCTCCTCTGACCCCTCTCCAACAGCCCCACATCTTTCTTGTATTGGGGGCCCCAGCTCTGGACACAGAATCCAGCTGGGGCCTCAGGAGGGCAGAATAGGGAGGGAAAACCTTGGGGTTTATGAGCCCTCAGCTTCTGTGAGAAGAGGAGAGCATTTTGTCTTAGAAGAGATGCAAGTGGCCCTGAGCAGGGAATGACACTGAGCAAAACACAGCTGACATCGAGGTAACTGCTTTGGTTCATTGAGGTTCCTGTCTCCTCCACTCCGGGATGTAAATCAAGTGCAAAAGCTCCCCTGGCTTGCCAGCCTTCCCCACAGCCCTCTGCCCACGTGCCTGCAGCACTTGCCATCGCTTCCAGCGTCTGGAAATAAACAGCCTGTTCCTGCACCACTTGGTATTTCGAGAAGGTTAACACAGCATGTGAGGGGCCAGAGCCACCGCTCACAGGGGCTGGAAAGCATCCAGGCAAACCTGCCAGAGCACCGTGGCTCCCTGGGTAGGAGGTGACCTCCTCACCACCACCCCCCAGAAGCACTCTCTGCAACCTTTGATATTTTGGGGCTTTGCCCTGCTAAGGCTCCCTTCTCCCACTCCCACGTTTCCCCACCAGCATTCCCACCTCTGACAAATCAACTGGGATTTCAAGCTGAGAGGGAAGCCAGGAGGTCTGTGCTTGCTGGGCAGGCTGGGAGCTCTCCCCCTGCTCTGGGACTCCTGCTGAAAGCAGCAGAAAATCATCCCAGTTTTCCAGCACCACCTCCACGTTGGCCCTGCTGCAAAGCCCCTGGGGAACAGGACAGAAAAGCAGCTGCACGTGGACAGGTCCCATGGCTCACTCTGGGACTGGGATTTGCAAGCCAGGCTGCTGAGATGGGCCAAAAAGTCTTGGAGATGCTTTATCCAAGTCAGCATTGCGAGAATAAGAGCAAAGCTTAGAAAGTCATATCCAGGGATGAGCAATTACCTGATAAAGAAGGGAGGTCACCAAAGCACCCAGACACCCCTGGCTAAAGCAGAGCTTGAGCTCTCCTCACCCCAAAACAAGCCACCTACCCCTCTGCTTAAAGAGAAGCACTTGGGAGCCATCCACAGCAGCTCACCACAGGCAGCAAAGACCTTCTTCACCCAAGCACACCTCACTTAACCCCCTTCTCTCTTTGATGGGCTGCACTAGTCTCTCCAGGTACCAGCTGAAATTATTTTAAAGCCTCTGGCTGGGCCTGGGAAGGTTGATCCATATCCCTGAGGTCTCATTGGTATTCTGCAGCTTCAGCTCATTAGCACCTAGGTGCTACAAGAGCCGGAGCGTTGGAAGTTTCTGGGTGAGACGCCTATTAGGGGAGGATTGAACACATCTCCTACAAACCAATGGCCTGCCTGAGCTCTTTAATTCACACTATCGATCTAGAAGGTGCCCACAGGCCACCTGAACAAACAAAACCAACCCGCCCTAGATGCAGACTCAGCCACCTTCAGAAAAAAGAAGGGAAATTAAGTAAAATAAATAACCCACAGCCCCAGAAAACCGGCCTCATCATCACACCCCCTGCTAATGCCATTAGCCAGCCCTCCTCCACAAGCTGCTCTTCAGGAACGGTGTGAGCTCCAGCTCAGCAGCTCCTGGAGAGACCCAGCAGCCCTGCGAAGGGCCAGGATGACCAGTAGAGACGCCCACGCTGTACTGGTTGAGCACATGAGGGGGGCTGCCCTCTTAGAGGGACCGTGCTCCCCACACACCGCTCAGCTGAGGGCAGAGGGAGCCTCTTGGCTCTTAAACCCAGGGGGGCTGCGCTGGCCCCTGCGTTGGGTGTGCTGAGTTTTCCCTTCTCTGCAGCAAGAGCCACGTCCTCCTCGCCCAGGTCTGTGCGCTGCCCTCTTACACCGGGTGGGAGACCCCCGGGGAAGTCAACAGGCAGCAGTAACCTCTTTTCGCCTGTATTTGAGACAAATGAGGGGAAAAACCATCATTTCTCCTAATAAGGGAACGCGGAGTGATGAATTTTCCGCCTCTCCCGAAGTTCTTTCCTCGGAGGCGCTGATGCATTTTTAATGGGTCTCGATGCAGCTATTAAGTCGGTAATTGAAGCGGAGAGCCCGCCAGCACGCCCCACACAGCCCTCCCCCCCCCCCCGCCGCAGGTCGGACCCCTCCCCACCCTGCGCCGGTGGGACAGGGGGTCCCAGCATGGTGAGACCCCTCCGCCCCGCCCCCGGGGGCACCCATCGCCACCGAGCTCCCGGTGCTTGAGGGACCCGCTGGCCCGGCCTGATCCTGCCTGGCGGGTGTTGAAGCGTTTGGGGAGGGAGCCATCCCCCTGCTCCCTGTCCCTCTGCGGGGGGGATGTGAGATAACACGACCCCTCCTCCCCTCCCTCCCCGGCAGCTCCCCCGCCCGTGGGGGCGATGCCCAGGCGGATCCCTCGGCCCTAACCATGGCCACGTCGTGTGTCCCCACCCCGAAACGCGGCTGGAGGGTGCTGGGAGTAGAGTCGGGGGGGAGGCACAATAGGTTAGGGGTGCGCGGGGAGGGGCCGAACCCGCCGGGTCCCGCTGCCGGCTCAGGCGCGTCCCCGCGGGGCCGGAGCCGGGCGCTGCCTCCCCCTCGCGGCCGTGGGCAGCGCCTGCGCCCCCGGGACCCCCGGGACAGCGCCTCCGGGACCCCCGGGACAGCGCCCTGCCGCTCCCGGGACCCCCGGGACAGCGCCTCCGGGACCCCCGGGACAGCACCCTGCCGCCCCCGGGACCCCCGGGACAGCGCCCTGCCGCTCCCGGGACCCCCGGGACAGCGCCCCCGGGACCCCCGGGACAGCGCCCTGCCGCTCCCGGGACGGCGCCCCCGGGACCCCCGGGACAGCGCCCTGCCGCTCCCGGCACCCCCGGGACAGGGCCCTGCCGCCTCTGGTTCCCCCGGGACAGCACCCTGCCGTCTCCGGGACCCCCCATGCAAGCGCCCCACCGCCCCCGGGACAGGGCCCCGCCGCTCCCGGCACCCCCGGGACAGGGCCCCGCCGCTCCCGGCACCCCCGGGACAGGGCCCCGCCGCCCCCGGGACCCCCAGACACCCGCCCCGCCGCCCTCCGACCCCCGCAGCCGAACCCCTGTCCTTGTCCCTCATCCTCACCCCTCCAAGCAGCACCCACCCTCCTGCCCGGCCCCCGCCAGCGGTACCGGGGTCCTGGCTCAGGCCCAGCGTTACCCCACGGTAAGGACAAGACCCCTCCTACGCTGCCCCCCACCCCTCATCCCGGGGGTCCCATCTCAGCAGCCCCCCACTGATGCTCAAACGGCAACAAAAGAGGCAACAAGCAGCGGCTGGAGGGTGATTTTTATTGAAAACCTTGAGGGGGGTCAGTGGGTACAGACTGTTCTCAGAAGTACAAGGCTAGAGGGGCTCCAAAACCCATGCCCACCTTAAAGCCACTCTGACTCCCCCACCCAGGGCTGCCCTTCCTCCCCACCCCCCATGGCAGAGGGGACACAGGACAGGAACGTGTCGGACACAGAGGGACAGGTAAGAGCCCTGAGGAATGAAGCTGAGCAGATGGCACATGAAGGTGTGCTTGCCTCTTCAGCAAAGCCCTGCTCCATCTGCAGCATCCCAAGCCCACCCCAGAGGCACCTCCCTGGTGTGTGAAATGCTCCCTTTTCCCCAAAATACAGGGGAAACAGGACTTTCTCCAGGAGGAGAAGTGCACACACAGAAAAAAAAAAGAGAATTAAAAACAAATCACCATTCCCCAAAGCACCAAAAATAAAGGGGGAGGTAAAGGAAGGGGAAAAGGGGTTGAAGTAAGGAGAGAAGGGGATGGGGTGGAAAGGGGGGAAAGTTTAACATCAGAACAAAAATCCAAAGCAATCATCTATGGAAAAAAAAACCCAAGCAACTGTACATCTGAGCTGCAAAGCTGTCAAACCAAGCAGGTAAAGGGTGCAGGTGCTCCTGGAGAGCATTGGGGTGGTTGGCAGAGGAGGCAGAGGTGGAGAACATCAATCACTCCCTTATTTTGCACAGGGAGGTGGAGTGGGGGGGGGGGGGGGTCAGGGTCGAACCAAAAGCTGAACAGGGGTTGTGCAGCTCAGCCCAGGCTGGCTCTCCCAGGGTGTGTGACACAGGGATCAGAGCACCGATGGGGTGGGAGCTTGGCTGTGTGATACCCCAGCACAGGGGGATGCAGGACTGAAAACCACAGGCCCTGAAGCAGCTTCCCCCAGGAGCAGCCCCCTCCCCAGCACTGCTTCAAACCCTGGAGCGGGGAAGTAGCCCATTTACAGGGACATCGTTCTTCAGTGGGGTGGGGGACCCTGAATATTGGAAAATGGACCCTGTAATCCACAGCCAAAGGCCTGAATTTCAGGGGAAAACACTTTTTAAAGATTCAGTTAAAAAATAGATATATTTCTTCTTTAAAAAAAAAAAAAAGTCTTATGCCAGAGTGTTTCCTAGCAGCCCCTTCCCCACCACCCCAAATTTAGCCAGAAAAACACCAGCCATTTCAGCAAATCTGGCCCCAGACATTCACACATTCATCACTGATTTAAAAATATATAATATATATATTGAGCACACACATACACACACAAATATATATTAGAAAAGAGAAAAAAAACAAAACCCCAATCCCTCTGAAAAGTCAATCTATTACAAAACAACAACAAAATCCACAGCCGGTGCGTTTATCCTGTGATCATGTACAGTAGAAGACAGAAATCCCTTTTCCTCCTGTAGCTCCTTGCAGGGTGTTCAGCCCAGGAGAGTGGGGAAAACACATCAGGTTTTCACAGTGGATTTGTTAGTGGGGAAGGAATCGCTCCTCCCTCCTCCCACACAGAAGGGCTTTAATTTATAGCAAGTTAGATTAAAACTAGGAAAATTGTTACAAAGTCCAATATATATAGACATAAAATGTACAACTGTCAGCAGCCCCCGTGGGAGTCACTGTGGGTTCGATCTTGGCTGACACCTCAGCAGGCAGCTGGAGGGTTCAAAGGCAGTTTGGGATGTGAGGGGTAGAGGTACGGCCTCCGAAATGAGCAGGTGTCACAGTGCGAGGTCTTACGTGAGCTCCAGGTTTGGGAGTGGGAGCAACATCTTCTCCAGGAACCAGGGGTGGTGGAAGCTGGGGCTGTGAGTGGCATTAGATGCCCGGAGGAGGGATGTGTCCTCTCAGCCAGCCCAAGGCTGGAGGGGAGAGGGGCAGCACCCAGGGACCTGCTTGTCTCCCCGTGTCCCCTCGTGCTCACGTGGGGAAGGGAGCACCGAGCTGGATGAAGTCCTGTGGGCAGCGTGGGGAGCGTGGGGGTTGCAGCTTGTTTCAAGGTGGGGTCATCAAAAAATGCTTTCCCCTTCCCATTTCCCCCAAGGGAACAGCGTATCAATTGAGGGAGGTGGATGCCTTGTCTTGTGCTGCCTCAAAAGGTCATTAAGATGTCAGGCCAGGCATTGAACAGCTTCTGGTGTGAACAGTGGTGTGCCCAGGGACCCCCACAGCCCCCCAGACAGCTCCTGGGGGCAGAGAGCCAGGCACAAAGGGAAGGTGAGTGAGACCAGGCTCTGGGGAAGGGGCTGTGGGAAGGCAGGGGAGAAGAGTGGGACAAGTGCAGCAGCATTTTTTCTCTCTGCCTTCCTCGGGCAGTGAAGAAACACACCCCCCCTTTGCTGTGCACCAGGCTGCTGGGGAGGGGAGATGCCCTCTGGCACCCTCTGCCCTGGCCCTGCTCAGGTGCCACGGGCACGGTCCTCTCCCCAGGAGGGATACGCTGGTGTCAGCAGGGAACTCCTGAGCCTTCGGTGCCCGTGGCTTAGTTGGGAAGGTGCTGGCTTCCAAAGGCTCATCCTGTGGGATTTCATTTACAGGGAAAAGAGATTGTGAGGCCAGATGGAGCCCGAGATGCCCGTGGGTTGGGGAAGTAGGATTTGTGCAAACCACTGTTAACTCGAGTCCTCATTCGCTCTTCGGCGGGAAGCCGGGATGGAGGGGACCACACCACGCCCTGAGGCCTGAGTTAAGAGTCTTCCCCCAGGATCTCTGTCACAAAGGAGGCCATGTCAGTCTCTTTGGTATCGTGCAAGGTAAAGAAAGGGTGTTCCTGCCAACAAGACACAAGACAACATTCAGCTGACACCCAAGGACAGACAAACCCAAGAGCAGTCCCCAGGGAAGGTCATGAAGCTGGAGAGGTGCTGGGGAAGAGGTGGACACCAACCTCCTTCCCATGGGACACCCCAGCCTTTAGTCTGAAGATTAACTAACACTTTTGGGTACTGTGTTTCTATGGACCTATGGGCTTCCCATGGACCCCACACCTTGGCAGCTGTCCTACCATCATTTGAGGTGTACACTTGTCAAGAGCAAATAGGCCAGAGGGAGAAAACACCTAGAAACCCTGATCTTAACACCCATGAAATCAACACTACATCCATCCCACTCCATGCCTGAAAAATCACCCACACATCCCCTCACCCTATTTCCCTTGGACCTGCTGGGCCCCTCATTTGACTTCTGAAGTGCGTCATGACACAGACCAGCAGAAGCAGCTCTGGACTTACCATGAGTTCTAAATAGTTCATTCGCTCAGCAGGGTTCTTCCTCAAGCTGGAAGACAAAAGACATTGGGAGAGAAAGGCTGAGGGATTTCTTTTGTTTGCTGCATGTGGTCTGTCAGAAAGGATCTCCCCTTCCTGAGCAATGTGACACTCTTCTTATGGGCAGCACCCACTCCTCACCCTCCCTGGCCATGAAGATTTGAACCACCAGCAAAGCAGCCAGGCAGGTAACTGGGAAAGGCCAACTGATGGTGCTTCACCACAAAAAGCACAAGCCAAGGAGCTCACTGCAGTCTGCCTCACACAGCCTTGTCCACACAGGCCAGAACAAAGAGGAAATGGTTTCCCCACCATCTACAGGGCAGAGAGATCACCTCAAGGGTCATTTGAGCCTTGGTGGGCTCACCCCCTGTCTGGCAGCTGCAAGCAGCACGCAGGGAGCAGACAAGACACCCCGAGGGGAGCAGCTACTCTTCACAGTGCCCACAAAACCACAAATCAGCTTTCACCCAGCAGCACACAGATGCTGCCAGGGGTTTGTTCTTGTTTCATTGCTGCTTTGCCAGAAACCACCAAAATTTCAGCAGTGACTACGGTGAAAAGGGAAGAGAAACCCCTGCACCTTCCAACCAGCCTGGGTGAGTCAGGCAGAGTGAAAAACCAGTCTGGGCAGAGCTTCCTGCCGTGGCTGAGCAGCAGCATCTGTACGGTGAGGTGGGGAGTAACAGGCTCCAAAAGGATGACAAACCCAGCCTCACGCTTTGCTCCAACCCCCACGGGTCAGGGCTCCTCTTCAGCCAGGCTGGAGGAAGCCCCCAGTCCCTGATGGAGACTCACCACTGCGCTGTGAAGTCCACAAACTCCTTGGAGAAGCGATCGGTGGGAAGCTGGGGTGAAGGCTCCTCCACCACTTGCTTGAGCTGTTGGAAGGGGGTGCCCCATGACTCGTAGGGGAAACGAAGGATAGCCAGCTCGATCTGAGGACAGAGACAGGCTGACATGAAGACACCAAGACACCAGCTTGGATTCAAACTGAAAACCCTCTTTCCTTAAAAACCATTTTCAATTTGGGTCATACCACTTTTCTTTCTTTTTTCTTTTTTTTTTTTTAAATACAAAGACCCAGAGGCCAAAAATACTTCCTTTTGAGGCTGGCTCAGCATATTAATGCATTTACAGGAAGCCACCAAAGATATGTAAAATGGGATTATTTAAAAAGATAACAGCACACCATCGCTGTGCCCGCTTCTAAAGTGCTTTGCTCTCCCACAAGGCAGCCTCTGGGCTTCAGACTAGCACTCTTATGGGCTAGACACACAAAGAGAAAATCCACAAAACCAAGAAAAACTAAGTGGTAGAACATCACTCAGGGAGATCTTTGCCAAACCACCTCCATTACTGGGTCCTTCCTCCAAGTCGCCTCTGCTCTGTCATTCATGTGAGCAGGAAAAAGCTTGTCACAGCTTTTGGGCAGTCACCTCATGCCAAAGGCTGCCTCCCACCTCCAGACCTGCCTGGCAGAGTGGGATGGGAGGAATGAGAACCCTGACAGGATGCATGGACCCCCACCCATCACTGTCTCAGGCCTGGGGAACTCAGCTCCTGCTGCTGGACAACAGAATGAAGCCACCAGCCCAGAAAGGCCTGGATTAGCCCTAAAACCAGCCAGTCTGAAATCAATCAACCCCCCCCTCAGAAATTAAAAACTAATAAAGCAAAACAGGATGCCTTCCCAAGGAAGAAGGCATTAAAGGGAGTCAGACACACTGGGGCTCCTTCCAGCTGCAGTGGGCAGGCTTTCAGCAAGGTCCCCTCTCCCATCCAGCTTTGGAAAGGTAGAGAGATTTTGTCATTCACACAACCTCCCACCCCACAGTTTCCTGCCCCTCAGGAGGAAAGCCAGAGCAGACTGCATGTCCAGCCAGCCCAGCTCTGCTCCACACTGGCATGAGGACACCAGGGAGAGGTGCCTGGGTTTGGTACTGTGGGCAAAGGGATATTTGCCAAGATATCTATGTAGTGCACACAGACACAAGGATACAGTACCCAAACCAAGACACAGCTAACAGGGACCAGGTTTAAAAATCCCTGAAAATAATCTACCCATGGGGAGAGAGTGTCCTGGAAAGTGAGACACATCCCCAGGCAGCATCCCCCTCGAGCCAACAGCTGGGGTTTCCTTTGTCCTCTGGTGCCAGAGGATTTCAGCTGCTTTCTGCAAGATCTGTTTTTTTGCAAGAGGCAGATAAACCATCCTGAGCAGCTGCAATGTTGGAACCGAAAGTATTTCCCCTTCCTGTTGGGTGCTCTGAGCTACCCTGCAGACAGGCCTTGCTGCTAACCATGCACAGCACCCCACGCTGCAGCATGGGGGGGGGGGTAACTCACCCCAATCCTCCTGCAAGGCTTTACTAACACGGGGTGTGTGGGGGTGTGCATGCAGAAGGCTGTGACCCAGCTACCACAAGCTCCACTTGCTGCCTCTCCAGACAGCGCGTGGGGAGCTGCAGAGCAATTAAAGCCCAGACTCCCAAATGCCCAGCTAAGCTCACTGTCATCCAGATACGGCCCCTGGGAGCCTGCCAGCCGCACCAGCACTGCCCTGAGCTAGCTGGAGCTATTTGGAGCCAGCACTGTACACTAGTAGCGCTGTGAAACCAAGCAGAGGGGCACAAAGGAACCATGTGGGGAGAACAGGAGTTTATGGGTCCCCCAGGAATACAGAGGAAAGAAAGGAGAGGAGGAAAGAGAAAGGGCAGGAGATGGAGTAGCTCCTGGCAAGCTTGCCAGCCAGCTGGGCAACAGCCGCAGCAGTGGTGGCACTGCTGGCTGCACACCCCAGCTCACAGGTACCTGGGTGAGGTTTCCACCACCCTGTGCCCTGGGCAGCCCATCTCCTGCCCTGAGCAATCAACACTCAGAATTTAGCCCCGTTTGGTGGGCATCCATGCAGAGCTGAAGCCATCAGATCCCACCACTCACAGCAGGTTTAAAGCCCCACCAGTACAGACCCCACCCCAACCCCAGGGCTGCTGGTCCAAGCCCTTGGTGTTACCATTGTGATTCCCAGACTCCAGACATCTGACTTCACGTTGTAGCCCTTCTGGTTCAGCTCAGGGTTTATTCTTTCCGGCTGTAACAGCAAAAGGGAAGATATCACAACTCTATCTTGTTTTCCCAGTGCAAACCCCATAGAGCAGATCTGTGGCTCAAAAGGCAGGTTGGGTGGATTCCCCTGGCTCATGGAGGCAGGGGCTGAGGTTTTATCTAGCACTGATTGCTCCACACAACCCACATAAACTCCCCCCTCCAGCTCCTGAGTGAAACCTGTACTATCCCTGCAGCACGATCCCTGCCCCAGGAGCACACAGATGCCACAGATGGCAAAGGGAAATTCACACTGATTTGAAAGGATGAAATTAGATAATCCTGCCAAGAAAAGCCTCAGCATTTTCTAGCCAACAAGGTGCAGCCCTTCCAACCATCACCACCAGCATTGAACAGTCTTTCATCGTTCTGCAAAGGGAAAGGGGCAGAGGAAGAGCCTGCTGCAGGATTAACACACACAGCAGGGCTTACATGGGGAGTAAGCCTGTCCTTGAAGAACTCTGCCGAGTCAGGAAGCCCAGGAGCACTCTGAAGTGGT
This sequence comes from Laterallus jamaicensis coturniculus, assembly GCA_022605575.1. Taxonomy (NCBI): domain Eukaryota; kingdom Metazoa; phylum Chordata; class Aves; order Gruiformes; family Rallidae; genus Laterallus; species Laterallus jamaicensis. The sequence continues at coordinate 9,213,470 of JAKCOX010000020.1, read as the reverse complement.
TTCTGTCTCAGGGCAGAGGTGAACCAAGACTAATTTCTAGAGCAGCAGCCTCTTCAGGCAAGGGCTGCCAGCTCCAGCCCCACACAAGCACTTACAGCCATGTAGGGTTTGCAGCCAGCGTCCATGGTCTTTGCCACCGAGTCCACCAAGTAGCCACTGATCCCAAAATCACACATTTTCACATGTCCCTCCTTGTTGATCAGCACGTTGGAAGGTTTCACGTCTAAGAGAGAGAACAGGAGAGGGCAGACTGGGCCTTTGCAGAGTCTGAGACAAGATGAGAAATTGGGAGGGGAGCAGGCAGACCCTAAGGAAGGGAGACAAAACCCCACCCACCTTATTTCAGTAAGAGTTGTTCACAAGTAAAACTGTAACTATGCCCCTCTGGGCAGAACAGGCCTCCTCTCTAACCAGGCAGGTCAAAAGGTTGAAACAAAACATTGATGAGTTAATGCCCAGCTCCTTAGGAGAGGTCTGTGCACACAACACAGCCCTAAAAGCTCTACCAAGCTCTCAGGACAGCTTGTCTCATGCCCATCATGATCTGTTCACAATTACACAAGGATCTAGACCAGGATGAAGAACAGGACCTGAGTGTTGCAATTCCCATCTGCTATTTACAAGGTGTCCTTCAGCCCTCAGCTTGATAGAACTACCCAGCCAGGAAGGCAAAGGGATTCTGGCCCCAAGGGCTGCCCCAGATGCAGCTCTGTACTCACAGAGAGGTCCATAAAAAAATAGAGCTAGCAAGGAATTAAGCTACATACAACCCTTAATCTGGAAAGGATGAGAACATCATCATACAAACAGATGCATGAAGGATACACCTTAGGAATAGGCCTCAGGCATCTCGATCTGTCTGTCAGATCTAGTGGACAGATCCCAAGTACCGTCAAAGCCCACTGCAGGCACCCCAGAGGCACCCACCATGTACACAAGAAGGCACCTACCTCTATGGATTACAGACAGTTTACTGTGCAGATGCTCCAGAGCTCGTACAATCTGGAAACAAACACAGAGAAAGAGTATCCATTAACCACACACAGTGCCAGCCTTACACTGCAAACACACCACCCATTTCCACATGCTTGAACAGAGACCTCCAACAGGCTCAGGGGATGTACAAAACCACCCAAGAACCTAAGAGGCACTCACAGACACAGCCATTTTCCCCAAAATGTCTTCAGGGATGGTTTTCTTCTTCTCCAGTACTTTCTTGTAGAATTTATCTAGGGAGGTGTCCATAAGCTCCATGCAGATCCACACATCACCCTGCAGACAGAGAGAAAGCAGTTGAGAGGGAATCCCCTGGAAATCCCTGAGAGCTGAAGGGAGAAGTGGGGACAGATGGACAAACTGACACTGCCCCTTCCACACGGGGCAAGTCAAGGTCTCTGCCACACAGCTGCTGTTGGCCACACCACCAGCACACAAGCCCCACACTAGAGAGTGATGGGCACAGATGTCTAGGTACCACCAAAACCACCTACAGTGGCTCCCTCTGAAGGTCTACCCCAAAGCTGGTCCAGGCCACAGATAAGATTGGCTGGGCACTTGCCATGGAAGTGGGGAATGGGACCTGCTCAATGCAGCCTGAGAAGGGTAAGGCTTTGACTTTAAGTCATGGGAGCATCTCGAAGAGCCCAGCTGGGCTGATGAAAGCAGAGGCAGTTTGGGTGAGTTTCATCCCTCCAGTGCAACTGCAGGGGCAGCGGGTGCCACGCAGCCCACCACCAATCCCTCAGCCCCGTACCTCGCGGAAGAGGGCTCCGTAGAAGGTGACAGTATAGAAGCAGTCAACTGTCCTCATGGAGATGTCCAAGTCCATCAATAACCTCTTCTGCTCCTGAGTGTTCACAGTCGCTCGAATCCTCTGAAACAAGTATGAAAGAAGAAGGGTTTGATGCAGGTGGGATAACACCATTATCTCCCAGGTTGGCTCAATAACCACAGTTCTTAGGCCAAGGCAAGCATTTTGGGCTTATTTTACAGCCAGTAGCACCCCAGGAGATGCCCACACCGCCTCCTCCAGAGAGCGCCTTAATGAACGACAAATCCTTGGCAAGCTCTTCAGCAGATGCAGGATCAGGCCAGCAGCCCAGTGTCAGACTCTGACATCCCAGCATTGCACTATCTAACTGCAGGCACCAAGCCTGGCTTTCCAAGCCCAGACTCCAGCAGTCCTCACCTTCACTGCCATGATGGTCCCGCTTTGCGCGTGTCGGACTTTCTCCACCACGCCATAGGCTCCACGGCCCAGCTCTGATATCGCCACCAGATCATCAGCTTCCACCTCGAAGTTCTTAAAGAAGAGAGCCAGAAATCAGACACAGGCATGCTTATCAACAAGGACATCAGCAGAGGTTCAATGCTTGCAGCTCGTTCATGCAGAGCACCTCCAAACAACGGGACCTACAGGACCCCAGCAGGTATCAGGTGCCACACTGAGAAAACGGGGTGGGTTTGGGTTTTTTTGCTGTGTTGAACCAGAGCCCAAACCCTCTCACCCCATACTTAGCAGGGCTCATTTAATTCCCCTTCTGCAGCTAGAGATCAGGACTTCCATGCTTCAAGCCAGGGCACACTGCCACTGAAAAGGGCACCAAAGGTTGGTGCCTCACTGCCTGCCTGGGATTACCCACACCAGGGCAGTTCTGTGGTTGTTGAACTACTTGTAGGATTTTAACAGCTCCTGTGCCAACATGGACAGCAGTCAGGAGCCTCTGCCCAGCTCCAAATCATCATGTGCAGCTGGGGATCCCCCACCTCACCCCATATCCCAAGAGATCATCAGTCACTAACACACCTACATGTATAACAACGCCTCTAACTGCGCAAAGCTTTAGATGGGATGGTGCATGCAGCCACCCAGCACATGAATTCCTAATTACTAGGGAGTTCAAATGGGGTTTACCTGCATTCCATACTTTCTCCTGCCATCAGAAAGCAGCAAAGTAAAACCTGAGCTAGCACCAACAAAGGAGCTCAGGTGAGCAGAGCTAGGTAAGCCTCACTTGAAGGTGTAAAAACCACACTGCCAGCACTCAGATAAGTGACTGCCCCACACAGCAAGGAGCCAGTGAGCTCCTGTACAACCCACGAGCAAGTTTCCCTAAAGCTGCGTTACCCTGTAATTGCCTGCTCTGCTGGGCAGGGCACAAACTCTTTGAGTGAGACATGGGCTATTTTTGGATGCTGTGTTCATCGCTCCTAATAAGTCACAAGCCTCCTTTTAGCCAGGCTTTATCCAGCCTCCAGTTTTCCTCCGGTCTCAGGGAACAAAAATATAATTCCAGGATGCCAAATTGCCCCAGTAGCCACAAAGGCAGCAAGGGTGGGAAACATCCAGAGCACAGCGCCGGATACTGTGCCTGTGAGCTACACCCAGAGCCCAGAGGAAACAGCCTCTGGCATTAAGAAGCCAAGCAGGGAGATGTGGCTGCCAGGCCCCAGGCCAGCAGCAACCAGGCCCACCGGACCTTCCCGCCAGCCCCGGGTCTGTTTATTTGAGCCAGATGTGCCTGGCAGGCAGCCGAGGAGGGAGTGAGAGGCCTCTGCTTGAGCTCAGCACCAAGCTATGCGCTGCCCAGCACAGGAAGGTGCCGGCCTTTTCCTGGGCAGGACAGTGTATCCAGAAAGGAGGAGCGTGGGACTGATGGGGATGCATCCACCCCCCCGCCCTGTTGCCCCGAGCAGCTGGCAGAGCAGCAGTGTAGGCCCGCAGCTCCTGCAGGGCCCTCCAGGAAGGATCTGGTGGTGCTTTTGGGGACACGTGTGCTGCAGTTGTTCCAGGTTATTGTTTGGTGGGGTTTTTTTTCCCTGGCATTTACCCTGAGGCTTCCCCAGAAATTGATGGTGCCAGGAATCAGCATCACCCTGCCCAGCAACAAAGGAGCTCCCTGCCCTGGCACTGCTCACCCTAAGCCCCAGGGGGTGCTGAGCCAGTAGTGGGGATGCAAGGAATCACCTGTACAGGTCTGATGGACCTAAGGTCATCATCCACACCCACAGCACAAAGCTGGCCTTCTGTCCAGACCCTTTTCCTCCATCTCACATTGCATCCCTCTAAAGCTACCTGGACCAGACCCCTCCTGCAAACACAGGGTAGGCAGAGCAAGGAAGGACGTCTAGGGAGCTCTCTCCAAGCTACAGTGCTCTCCTGTTGCACACTCCATACACAGGCTGTCAGAAAGCATCTCTCCCCAGCTATTAATACCCATGACACAATGGCCAGAAAATTACACAGGCAGCGAGGTTGTTCCCTGGATCCAACCAAAGTTTCCTCTTTTCTCCCCTCCCCTATCAGTCCCCTAACCCTAAAACCTCACACCAAGGCTGAGGACCCCAGGTCCCATCAGCCAAGCCACCTCCCAGCCTGGAAGGTAAGCAGCTAGATATAGGGCTGATCCAATGCATGGTATTTTTAGCTCATTTGCAACAGCCTCCTGCAGCCCCAGGAGAGCCCGTAACAAGAGAATGAAATAAAAGAGAGAGCGTGGCTATTTCTAGCAGTGTTTTTCATCAGGTCACTAAGGAAAGGCTTTGGAGAGCCGGGGAGCAGCTTTGTGCCCAGCCTCTCCCAGGCCACGGGCAGTAACGCAGCCCTGCAGGTCAGCAGGACAAAGGGGACTTTGTTTGGGGCAGCCAGAGAGGGTGGTGAGGCCATGCTGATTCAGGGCACTCGTACTGGGTGTGTGTATTCAGACTGAGGTGGGTGGTGGGGCTGTCAAGGGACCACAGTGATCTCCTACTACAGCCAGAACCACACACCCAGCCTTTAACTCCAACCCACGTTGCAGGGACTGTCCCCAGGCAGGAGACCAGGCTTAGAGACGCACAGTCTTGCAGGCAGGGTGACATGTTCAGCTCCCCACTCTAAATACACACAGACACCCCATCGTTCCACAGGGAAAAGGTCCCACTGTGGGGTGTCTCATCCCTGCACAGATGCAACCCATGAGGCTGCACCAGGATGGCACAGTCCTTCTCATGGGACACTCTGAAACCTTGAGGTCTGATTTGATGGGCTGTCAGGCACGATCCACAAAATCTCCTATACAAGGGGCAAATAAAATTGGAAGCAAGGAGAAAATAAACCACATTGACACGTACTTTATCTCCGATGGTAATGAACGCTCTGGAATCCAAGTTCCTGGGGGGTCTGCAAGAAAAGAGAGAGAGTCAGGAGAAAGCCCAGCTTTGTAAGCCCTCTTGGACAGAGCCAGGTTTTGCAATCCTTCGAGCACTCCCAGCCACCGCTTTGCACTGTGCCTTCTTGCCATGGGTCCAAAGGAGTCCTCTCCAAACCCTCACAAATGCTTTAATCGTGCTGGTAACACCACAGCCCACACCCACGAGGCACCTGCAGCGTGCAGCCCACAAGAACCCCAGAGAGTCAGTGAGGTGAGACATGCATCCAACCAACAGGCTACAAAACCATCCCCGCTGAGCAGCCCGAGGAACCGAGACCGACGGGATGAGATGTTCCTGTGGCAGCGCAGCTCAGCTGTCATGTTTTGACAGGCAGGTGTTGTAACACCAGCCACGTAGCCCGAAACACACGCCGAGGGAACAACAGGTAATTCCTCACCCGTGAGTCATTTGTGTACACTCTGCAGGCCTGTTTCAGGCAGCGTGGCAGGCAGAGCAGGCAGCTCTTCAGCGTCACGCTTTGCACAACACCGCGCAGGCGAAAGTCTTCCTCTATGGCTTTCCCCCCCCGCCCTCATCACTGCCCACTTCCCATTACAGGCAGCACGGTGCTTTTAGAGCCGACACGTCCCTCATGCCTCACTTCTCTGCTCTCCCCATCCCCTGCAACCTTCTAAAGAATAGAGATTGCCCAACTGGTTTGGCCTCCCTATTCCCATCAGAGCAACATGGCAACCTCTGGGTTCAAGGAAGTACTTCAGGGCTGCGCAAATATTTGCACTGCAGCTTGAGAAGTGCAGGGAAAAGAGGCTGGGGGTGGCTCACACCAGCTTTTACAGAAGCCTTCTGGGAATGCAAGCAACCCCCAAACATCTGGCACGACACCATCTCCAGGGGAAACCGAAATATGGATAGGAGCAGGGACGGACACACACACCCGTAGGGGAAGGAGGTGGCTGTTGCACACAGGGCTCAGCGTGTGCATGCAGGGCTGCACAGCACTAATGTGGGAATGCCCCTGGCTCCCCCTCCAACAGATCTGCCCTCTCCAGCTGGGGGTTTATCTCCCTTGAAGGGAGATACCACAGCTCTCCTGGAGCCAAGAAGGTCTCTAGAAGGGTCTCTGGAGCAAGCGAGGCTCAGTGGTGGTGATGCAGCCCAAAGTGTTTTGGAGGAGCACCATGGAAGAGGAATTTAAGCTGTCTGCTCTTTGTCAAACCAGGCGCTGCTACCCTGGGCTCTCCCCCACAACATAACAAGCATCAGCCTCACGAAACAAACAGGGCAGAGAGCAATTCCAGTGCCCTGAGATACTGCTGGGCACTGGCCCCTGGCACCAAGCAGCACAACACAAGCCACCCATGTCCTCCCCACACCAAGGTGGGGAGCTTCAAACAACTCAGACTAGCCCTGATGGGGTCAGACTGTGAAGAGCACCTCCCAACCCTCACCCTCTGTGCTCCTGCTGTAGTCCAGCTGCCGCCACCCCTCCCTTCCCTTGCACTAAGAGCCTTCCCCACTCCTTCCCTCAGGCAGATTTGCCCTTTGGCCTCTGCACAGCCACAGTAGAAGGACTGAAGAGTCTCCCAGCCTTTGCCTTTCAGCCACTTCAAGTCGAACCTGCACCTCCCAGACAGACACGCGCTGCGTACGCGTGTGCATCCACACGTGCAGACATGCACATAATTCCTTCTTACCACCCGCAAGCCAGAGCTGAAGAGAAAGGAGTTAACTATGCTGATGCTGCAAAGCCTACAGAGGCCATTCCCCTTGACACAGCATTGAATCCAGCTCGGGAGCTGCTGTCTGGCTTTAAGCAACAGAAACACTTACGCTGTGTTGGCAACCGGCTGTTTGACAGGGACACATGTTATCCGCAGCTCCCGTTTCTTCTTGCTTTTCACTGGGGAAAAAAAGAGACACATGTGAGCAACCAGCATTTTGACTTTTCTTCTTCCTGACATCCTCCTGCCTGCAGCCATCAGGTAGGGGAGGCAGGGCATGGCCCCCCCCCCCACCCACTGTGCAGCTATGGCAAGATGACAGTAAGGTCACAGCGTTCAAGTGGGTCTTGGTGTCCCTGTCGAGCATTTGCCTCTGGAAATACCCAGGGGTGTGCTGACAGAGCCCATTTTTCCAAGTCTTGGAGCCAAGCACCACCTTGCAGCGCTTCTCAGACACCCCAAAAGTGCACTTCACCCTTCCTGGCCATCAACAGTACCCTCTCTTTGGTGATTTTAATTGCTGGTGCTCAGGAGGAGGGTTAAAGCTGCGATTTCTGCAGGGTGCTTACCTGGTTTGTGTGGCTCCACAGATCCTTTGGAATCTGAAAGACAGAAGGGAGACACGGGCTTAGTCTTCATACACCAGGTGAGCTGGGTATCAACCCTGCATCCCTCACAGATGGGGGATGTGCGGCCCAGGGCAAACAACCCCGGCGTGGAGGAGGCAGAAGGGCTGCCAGAGCCCAGCCCGACCCGAGCCCCGTTTCTCCAGCCACAAGAGGTCCCCACGCCATCAGCGATGCTCCGAAAACGCTCCCTGTCCAGCTCCTCCTTTCCCCGGGCCCCCCAGTCCCCCCTCCCCTGTGCCCAGACCTTCCTAGGAAGAGCCAGACCCGTTCTGCACCGTGGGTCAGATCCGACTCGGACCTGAAGCAAAACCAAGGAGTTACTCCCAGCAGGAGATGGGACACCCCACACCCAATGAAGGGAAACCAGGGGAAAAACAGAGATGAGCTAACTCCAGTCACCAGCAAACTGGGCACAAACCCAGGCTTGCAGAGGCTGAGACCCCACCAGACAGGGCACAACCCCATCACATCAGGGGTGACTGGTGAGAGGATGCTCTCTTCCTGCTCCTCCCCAACTCGGAACGGCACTGAGGTAACGTAACCCATGGCTGCAGAGGAAAAAGGGGTTCAGGCGGGTCCAGGGCAGGCCAAACACCTGCAGATGAAACTACAGAGAGAACCAGCACAGGGGGCCAGCAGGCAGCAACGGGCAGAGGAGACCTGCACAGGGCCGAGAACCTGAGTCCCCTGTGGTGCCATGGGCTCCAGGCTGCTCACTGAAATCCCAGCCACCCCTCTATCAGCAAACAGCCCACCCACCTACTCCAGCTCACTGGGAAAACAAACAGACCATGAGGGGCTGGGAGAGGGGCTGAAGTGATAGAGCTGAGAGCATCAAAGTCCTGATTCCCCAAAGAGAGACCAAGGGCAGCTGTGCTTTGCAGCTAAAGGTGCTTCTGGCAGCACTGACCTAGAAGATGCATTAAAAAGCACGAACAGCAAGGTGTGCTCCAGGCACCAGGCTGGGAGCAGACAGCTTGGCACGGGCTTGCACAGTCCTTCAAATCAGCTCCGACCTGCCTGGCTCTCAGGAGCAGGTGCGTGGACAAAGTCCAGCACTCCAAAGGCTGCTGGGGAAGGGTGGGGAGAGGCAAGGAACTGGGACTTCAGATGCAGCACTGCACGAGAGGTCCTGCAGCAGCAAGACAGAAGGACAATGCATGCCCTGCACAGCCCTCACACCCCACCAGCTCCAGATGCCTCAGCTAAGACGGGTGCCTGAAACCCACTTTCCCCAAATACAAACCCCGCTGAGGCTGCAGGTGAAAACCAGTCTGCAAGGCACTGCAAAGGCCTCAGCTCTGAGCAGCATCCCTCCATGATGAGGGGATCAGCACAGATCAGTCCATATCCCCATCTTATCTGCCACCTTTCCTGCATCAGAGACAACCCATAAGTTCTAGGACCAACACGGTTCCCATAAGGAACATGAACTTCCAGCTCAATGAAACCAGCCAGCAAGCCACCCCACACAGAACCAGCCCCACGTGGCTGGACACCATCTCTGGAGACCTGACCATGCCACATCAATCACAGCTTCTAATTCAGGAGCCTGTAAGGTTTCCCCTCCCCCACCCAAGGGGGCTGGAAGGGGGACTCCCAAGAGCCCAGCATGCCCATTGACAATGCTTTGCAAAAATACCTGCTTGAGCAACGATGGGAGCAAAGATAAAAAGGAGCCAAAGGGAAGATGCTGTCTGTGGGTTCAGAAATGCCTCCCCTTCCCACATCCAGCCTCATGCTGCCCAGCATGGGGGGCTGACCACAGAACCTAAAAACTGGGGTTCCCAGAGTCCTGCTGCATGCAGAAAGGGAGCCCACTGTGGCACATATATTGTCCAGGGGGGTGGATTTAGCTCACTGGGAGCCTTCCACTAAGTGTTTCTTCCCCATGACCCATCTCTGAAACTCAGACAGCAGTCTGCACTCACACCCCAGGCAGTTTCCAGCCAGACCTCTACACGAAACCCTGAAACGACCCCCATCCTGGCTGGTATTTTCCCTGATCCGTTCGGTCTCCCTCTCCCCAGTCGCCACAGCGATCCAGTAGCCAGCACAAAGCTCCTTCTGTGCCGCCGGCTGCCCTGGCAGCACCGCCCGCAGCGCCGTGACTCACGGGGCAGGAGCAGGGTCCACAGGCTCCCCGGGCCAGGCGTCCCGCAGGCTGCGGCATCAGCCTTTCCTTCGCCCTGGCTGTGAGAGCCAGGCCAGAGGGAGCTGGGAGCACCCAGCCCAGGGTCAGGAATCAATGGGACACGTTGTTAGCAGAACCCGAGCTTGCAGGCAGGAGGATTTGCAAGCGTGGGTTAGAGGGGCACCGAGGGGCAGGGAGATTCCCCAGTACCACACAGGAAAGTCATTTGATAGCTCCATGCATCGGTCATCCCCTGTGACCTCTGCTCAAACGGGGGTCCTGCACATCAGCCCACTCCCCTGGATCTGCAGTCTGCCACTGTGCACTCCCCGGCCCCACGCTGCCAGGGTCAGTGACAAGCCCCTCTCCACCCTGTCACGCCTAGCCCCAAAGTGCATTTCCTAGCTCTAACCTGAAAAAGCACCGATTAAACCGGAGGTATCCTGCCACCACTCCCTGGCTCCGGCTGGGCCACCTACGCGGGTGGAAAACCCAGCTCAGCCCATGCCTGCAGAAACAGAGCCAGCCACGATGCTGCCGGGGGAGCTGAAGCAGAGATTGGATTCACCTACTCCAGCTTTCCCAAAATTTACCATGAGCTTTCCAGCAGCCTGCTCTGAACTCTTCTCACTGCAAGCAGCAGCAGCAGCGTGGGGCTGGCCAGACTGGGATTGGGTGGGCAGGCACCACTTCCCCTCGAGCACAGCCCGGAAAAAGGAAAAAAAAAGAAAAAGATATAATAATGAGAGCTGAGCAGCCCTGCCCTGAAGGCCTGCACAGCCTGCACGGGGCTGGGGGGTATGGCACAGCCTCCCTGCTACTGCACAGCTTGGAGGTGCAGGGCTGCCGGCTGCAACCCTCAGGAGATCATCTCATTCCTGAGCCTCTGCAGCACCCCCGGATAAAGCCCATGCGCTGTCTCAGGGCAAATGAGGGTGCAGGAAGGACTGGGGGGCAACGGGGGAAGAAAATAAAATTGGATGAAAAAAAGGCAGCGGGCTGGGCGTGACAAGACCTTGCAATTCAACCCCCTCTGTCCCAAGTGCATCCCAGGGCAGCATTTGCTTTTGGCCCCCGCACACAGCTGCTGTCAGCCCCTGCTCACCAGTGAGGCCTCAGCACTCTCCCCTGCACCCGCCGGTGCAGGAGGAACTGCTATAACCCAGAGAACGTTTTGTGTCACCCTGACATCCTGGAAACTATTAGTTTCCCAGCGCAAGAGAGGCAGCTGCAAGCACAGAGCAAGTTTCCCTCTCCAGATCCCTCCATGTGAAGAAGGGAGCAGCAGGACGAGGCAATTTGGGGACACATCCCAGTTACCCCTGCGAGCTCCCAGGGTGCACAGGACGGCACGGTGCAGCTGGCACACGGTGCTCAGGGATGCAGAAGGGGCTGCTGGCTGCAGGGCACACAGCACAGTGCTGGGCACCCGGACAGGGGAAAATTAGCTGACAGAAGTTCCTGGTGTGGACAAGATTGTAACCCACGTGATGCCACAGGCACGTAACTGCATCCTTTATGCTAAGAAAGGAACCATTTCCTCCTAAAGAAAAAAAAAAAAGAGCAGCCAAACGATTTTTTTCTCATGCTGTAACCTCCATCAGCTAAGAACTGACAGAGACATTTCCTGGAACAGCTTCATTCAGTATCTGAATCCTCATCTTCCCCACCACCGACTTCAGCCCTATTAAGTTGCATCTCTCCCCAGGAGGTATATCCTTCCCACTCCATTGGCGTGGGCGGAGAGAAAGGAACAGGACAGTCTAAAGAACTGCAAATAAAACTATTTGCCTGAGCCGACCTTTGAAATGAAACCTCTCCACAAGCCTCCCTAGTGCTCTGATCCCAGCCACAGGTGAAGTCCTGGGGACAGCTGCAGCGTTTCCAGAGCTGCACCACTCTTAGTGCTGGGGGAAACGTTTTGGGTGCATCCTGATTCTCCTCAATGCAAGGAGGAGAGTTAAATGCTACGGATGGGGAAGAAGGCTGGAGGGTGAATCCCAGCCCTGCTGCAAAGAAAGAGCTGGAAGATTAAATTTAAAAAAAAAAAAGAATCAAAAGTAAAAAAGAAAGAAATGAAGAAGCAGGGTGCAAAGCAGAGGGGAATTTGGTCGCCTTGGTCATGAGAGCCAGCTCCTCACAGGCACACTTTGTGCTATTTTTCCACTGTCCAGAGTGGAAAAAGCTATCTGTGGAAATGGAAAAAGGGCTCTCAAGCTGCTGAAAGCTGTCACTCATCGGCCTGCTGAGGTCCTGCTGCAGAGAGGGGCTCCTGTGGGTCACCGCTCCCCACTTCTGCAAAAAAAGCAAAGCGAGGAGGAAGGAAAAACAACCCCCAAACCCAAACAAAAAATAAACAACAAACAAACAAACAAAAAAAGCAGCGTGCTTCAGAAAAAAAAAAGCCCCTTGCAGCCCCCAACCAGCCTGTGCTGAATCAGAGCTCCCCACTGCCGTAGGCACCCGCTTTTCCAATGCAACAGGCTTTTTGAGCAGGGGAGAACTGTGCAAGAGCTGCTGGAAAACCCTGTGTCCCAGGAATGCAACCCGAACTGCAGCCAGCAGCAGCAAGCTTCACGCTCAAATATTTTCCTTTAGCCATGCTAGATTTTATTATTTATTTTTTTATTTTTTTTTTTACAATTAAGATGCCAGTGCTTCAACCTCCCACCCCCCCAAAAACCACTCAACCTCCCACCCCCCCAAAAACCACACAAGTCTCCAGCACTTTAATGCTAGATCCCCCACTGCAAACACAGACACACACACACCCCTCCATGCCCAAGCAAGAAGAAAGATGTGAAACCACATGGATTGACCCCCAAAAAGTTCCAGGTCCCCTTTTAGCACCAGAAGGAGCCCTTCGCTCTCCCCCCTCCCCACGAGTTTTGGCAATTGCAACATCTACCTTGCTTCTTGTCCATGGTTTCCCAGAAATGAAGAACAGGGCCGGCACGCCTGGCAGAAGAGAGGGATGGGGGCGGGCTGAAGGAGGGAGGGGAGAAAAATAAAGTCCCTCAAGATGCAGCACGCTGCGCTTCTTGCGAGCACCGATGACTATTTGGGGTGGAAATGCATAGCCCAAAGCGCTGGCTGGCTTCACAGGGCTCTCCTCACTGGGGGTCCCCGGTTCCTGGGGGGGCCGTGAGGCTGTGAGCAGCAGCGAAGGCGAGTGGGGACAGGCGGGGAAGGTAGCACAGCGTTCCCTCATCGGCAGCTGCCGAGGTTGGCCGGTCTCGGCTCCAATTACCCTTGAAAGCCCAACAGTTGTAAAAACTGCAGCAGCGGAATAGCACATGACGTCAACAGGAAACTGCGGGGGAGCCAGCTCCAGGCCCGGGGGGAGCCAGCTCCAGCGCCGGGAGCTCCAGCGCCGGGGGGGGGGGGGGCCAGCTCCAGCGCCGGGGGGGGGGGGGCCAGCTCCAGCGCCGGGGGGGGGGGGGGCCAGCTCCAGCGCCGGGGGGGGGGGGGGCCAGCTCCAGCGCCGGGGGGGGGGGGGGCCAGCTCCAGCGCCGGGGGGGGGGGGCCAGCTCCAGCGCCGGGGGGGGGGGGGCCAGCTCCAGCGCCGGGGGGGGGGGGGGGGGGGGCGGCAGCTCCAGCGCCGGGGGGGGGGGGGGGGGGGCGGCAGCTCCAGCGCCGGGGGGGGGGCAGCTCCAGCGCCGGGGGGGGGGGCAGCTCCAGCGCCGGGGGGGGGGCAGCTCCAGCGCCGGGGGGGGGGGCAGCTCCAGCGCCGGGGGGGGGGGGGGGGGGGGGGGGCGGCAGCTCCAGCGCCGGGGGGGGAGGGGGGGGGCGGCAGCTCCAGCGCCGGGGGGGGGGGGCAGCTCCAGCGCCGGGGGGGGGGGGGGGGGGGGGGGCAGCTCCAGCGCCGGGAGCCGCTGAAGCGCTGGATCGCTACACTGCATCCCAGTTTTTCCCACAAATTAAAGCATGCCGGAGTCCCCTCCGTCGCCTGTCCCCAAGCATCCCACCTGAGCGACCCTTGCTTGAGGATAGCCCATGCTGCCACCCTGCACTAGCCGGGCAGCAGAGCAGAGGGAAGGCCACACATGGTGCTGAGGGGGTGGTGGGAGAAAAAGAGGTCACATTTCTCTGTGCTGCAGGTGACACACTAATTGCTTTGTCACTAACAACTATTACCACAACAAATAGTAGAAATATTGTTCCATGACAATACCAACACAAGGCTTAGCAGCTATTCCAGGGTGACAACTGAGAAGGGATCTCTGGGGGTAAAATATAAATTGTTGCATGGATCTGGCTGGTAAATAGCAAGGGGAAGAGATGGAGACATGGGAAAAAAAAATATCATTCACGTCTTTGCAAGAAAAGCTGTGGCAAAGTATCACAGCTCTTCCCCTTTCCCTCAAAACCAGCCTAGCAGAAGCCAGTGCTGACGTCCCTGATCAAAGCCAGACTCTCAGCTCTGGCAGGCTGCAGTTTTGTTTTCGATTTCCTTGTCAGCCTGGAGGGGAGATACTGTACCAGCTTCTTTACCTTAAACTAATTACAGAACATAACGCCTCTGGTTCGCTCCTGAGCTATTCCTAACTCGTAGGCTACACCAGGCCATGCACATTTGCAGGCAGAAAAGTCAAAGGTCAAGGTAAATGCACATACCAACATAATGAGTGACTCTAATTTTAAAATAGTGTTTATATAAGCTCCAGAAAGACCATAGAAAATATTTTCTCAGGCACATTTCCACTCCCAGGGTATAGTTTCAGGCACAGATCATCAGCACATAAAGGATGCTGAGGCGGGAGCTGCTATCACAGACAGCACCGACAGCTGCCCGCACCCATCCCTGGCACCCCCAGGGAGAACGATGCTGCACTGTCCTCCCATCTTTAACTCGCTGCCTTGACAGCTAATTCCCTGACCCAGACATTAGACACTGCAAGGATCTCTACAGACACCCACAAAGTCAGCGCTGCTTTGGAGTGGAAAGTCCCAAACCCAGCAGGTGGGATGGGAAACAGGATTTCCTTTGAATTAGTCCTGCTGGGTTTCAGTGCCCAAGGAGCAGGGTGGTGTAAAGCAAAGCTTTCCAGCATCTCAAAGTCATCTTTGAAAACAAAACAAAAACAAACCCAAGCATCATTTCAGTTCTCAGCACTGGCAGCTCTCTCAGAAGTCTGCCGAGGCGGTAGGGACTGCCCGCTTTGAAAGGCACACACCATTCCACATTAATCATCCAGCTCTTCATGCACTCCAGGTAATCCCAGAGGAACTACAGGCACTGGGTGTTTCACCTACCCACCCCTCTGGGCTGCAACATCACCCCCCAAGTGGTGAGGGAAGTGGGAGAAGCAAACCCTGCAGTGGGGAGAAGTCAAGGTCCCGGTATGCCAGGGAAGAACCAGGGACAAGGTGGGGGTCTGGCAGGATGGCAACCATGCTCCCATCGCTCCCAGCAGCCTCCTGCCAGTGGGCTGGCTTGGATAAGTGGAAGAGCACACCCTTAAAAACAGCAATGAGCTCAAACAGCACCCTGCCAACGCCAGGCCCTTCTCCCCACCCTTCCCCTGCGGAGGGGCAGCATCTCCAGGGCTGGTTTGGATCAGGCCAGGTCAGCATCACAAGCAGGGACTGGGAAGAATCACAGAATCACAGAATTGTAGGGGTTGGAAGGGACCTTGAGAGCTCATGGGGTCCAACCCCCCTGCCAAAGCAGCTCCCCAACTCATACTGCACAGGTCGGCGTCCAGATAGGTCTGGAATATCTCCAGAGAAGGAGACTCCACACCCCCTGGGCAGCCTGTCCCAGGGCTCCCTCACCCTCACTGGGGAAAAGTTCCTCCCCATGTTGGTGCGGAACTTCCTGGGCTCCAATTTGCAGCCATTGCCCCTTGTCCTGTCCCCACAGACACTGAAAAGGGGCTGGCCAATTCCCCCTGCACCCCATACTTAAGATATTGATAAACATTGATCAGGTCCCCCCTCAGTCTTCTTTTCTCCAGGCTGAACAGCCCCATCTCTCTCAGCCTTTCCTCACAGGATAGATGTCTGAGGCCCTTCATCATCTTCGTAGCCCTTCTCTGGACTCTCTCCAGGAGATCCCTGTCCTTTTTATCCCAGGGAGCCCAGAACTGGACACAACACTCCAGGTGGGGCCTGACCAGGGCAGAGAGAGGCACTTTGCTGCAAGCAGAAAAATGGGATTTCCCATTTAGGTTCATCAAGTTGCTTTTCATAGGTGTGTGCTTGGGGTTGAGGAGAAAATTAAGAGAGTCACTGCCTAACCAGGGGAGGGGGTGATTTTCACAGGATACCCCTTTCCCTCTGACCAAAGTCCCCATCCCAAGTGGCCCCAGTGGTGTGTTACCTGATGCCCAATGCACCTTGCATCCAATCAGGAACTGTGGCAGCTTCCCTGGCCAAGGCCCTAACACAGCCACTGCCCCAAGCCCAGGATGCACTTGCCTTTCCACATAACAAGGCGCACGTCCCACGGGAAAGCCCCACGTGCCGGAGCCGCGCATGGGACCAGCAGCCTGGAAACTCTGCAGCAACTCTATTTTTAAGCAAAGCCTTTGAACCGAATCCAATCGGAAAGGGAAGAGGGTCATCTCACAGCCCCTGGGACAGTGCTTGGGGACAATCCACCACGGACACCGCACAGGGCTCGTGTCCTCTGGCAGAGCGGGATGCCACACCCACGGTGCCACCGGGGCTGGGTGAGGGGGATGATGGATCCAAAGGAGAAGGGTACCCCACAAGGGACTGGGGACAGGCACATTAGCTGACACTACTGAAAGGCAAAGGCCGGCATTGGTACGGTCACCCCTGGGCTCAGAGCCACACCCAGCCTCTGTGCACTGTACAGATAACGCCGCCGTGAGCCACAGGGCTCTGCTGGCAGCTCCGGGAGGATGTCACCACCCAGCTACATTCCAGCTGTATTTTTAGGTTACCTGCACAACCCCAAGGGCTGGAAAAAAATGTTTGATTTTGTGTTTTGCTCCCGAGTGGCAGCTCGCTGTCCTGCAACCCTGTGACAACGGAGCACCGGCTCCCCTCCGAGAGAATCCCACAGGAGCAGAGACCAGAGTGCCTTCAGGAAGCTGAGAAGCACCAGCTAGCTGGGATTTGCACTATGCTGTTAGAGGACACGCTGTGTACATGCTGAGAGTCGTGCTGCTTTGCACCAGAGCTTGTGCAAAACCTCAGCACAAAGGTGGGTACAGTCACAGAGGCACCTCTTTGGGGCAGGCACTGAGACAGGGTGCAGGCAAAGCATCCTCCCTGGAGCTGGAGACTGCTTCCTCTGCATCCATTGCTCTGACCAGGTTTTCTCCAAAAAAAGAGAGTGGTACAGGCTGTACCCCTGAAAGTTCAGCTGCAGTGCAATGCCAACATGGACCCACCGAGGACTGGCTGGGGGGCAGCAGGCAAGTGCTTGGGATGGGAAATTAACCCAACTCATGGCTTGTCAGGAGACAGGGAGCTGGGCACCTTTAGGGTGCATGGCCAGCCTGAAACCCACAGCCACGAGCCATCTCGTGGGACCAGCATGGGCTACAGATGCTGGCAAGCTTCCACAAGACAAAAGTCTGGAAGCAATCCCAGCCCGAATGGCTTAGTTGTTAGGAGAAGGCAAAGGAGACAGTGCTTAGAGAGAAGCAAAGAGCATGCTAAAAACAAACAAGAACAGAGAAGACGACAGAGGCAGGACCACCATCACCTGCGTCCACCTCCCTGCCAGCTGGTACCCGGCCATCCCCAGAGCAGCACTCTTCCCTTTGATTTCTCAGCCCATAGACTGAGCCATGATAAAATACAACGTGTTTGGAATTGCTGTGACCGGCTGGTGATGGTTTCCTGATGAGAAAGAAAACTCAAACTGGTTTTGGAATAGATCAGCCTGACAGGGGGCACACAGGTAAGGTTTTGGTCTTTTCTTTCTAGGAAAGAAAAAGAGTCATTTGACTTTTTAATTGTCAGTGTTAACTCCAGAGTCAACAGACACCCCTTATCTATCCAAACAAGTGCAATTCAAGTACTTCCAGGTGTCTCCAAAACTCCATAAACTTAGCACCAGACCAAGTATTCCTCCTCTGCTTCCAATGCAATTCTTAAAAAAATAAATAACTTTTTAAAAGTAAAATATATTATCCTTCTACCGTCCTTTCTCCAATTTATTTTGGGCAGGGATAGAGTGATGTCATCGTGCAAATGATGTGAGATGGAGCAGGGACCAGCTCTGAAAACAGAATTTCTGTATGGGGATAAAAAACTTTGAGGAAGGACTCAATGTCCATGGCTGCCTGCTCCAGGAGAGAGGCAGAAACAAGAGACTGACCCAGGTTCTTCCCTGGCCAGGCAGGAAAACCTTCGATTATTTCTTCTGGAGCAGGATGCCAGCGCAGTGGCTTACAGAAAGCTGGGATGAGACAAAAGGAAAACCACAGGCTGAGAGCAGCCAGGGAATATGGAGACTGCCCAATTCCCCTCAGGCCACTGCTCATCCTTACTGCCTGCTACAGAGCTCAAACCTCAGAGACAACAAAAAAACCTCAGTCCTAACCACTATGGATGCTTCCTAGTCAAGAGAGGCATCAAATAACCCATTTGGTCTCCATGAGCCGCTCGCAACAGGGGCCTGGAGAAAGGGTTGATGTGTGGAAGGGAGAGCTGGCCCCTAACCCCTGGGAGAGCTCAGCCACAGCGAGCTGGGCCTGCAGCCTCTTTTCCTGGCACCGCCAGCAGCACCGCTCAGACTCATGCCATGTGCCTCTCGCTCTCCCATCGCTGCTCTCCCACCCCAGAGGACGCACTGCATCCACATTCCCGGAACAAGCCCCACATCCTGCTGGTCCATGAGACCAGCTCCTGTCCTCACTGGTCTATGAAGTTAAGGTAAGATGAGACACATCTGTCTCACAATGTAAGCTCTCTGTGTGTGCATATACAGACATATCTAGTTACATATCTCAAGACAGGCACCACGTACTTGCTAAGTTCCATGTCTGCAGAAGTCACCTGCAAATATTACTCTGTTCCCCCAAACTCCATGCTGCAAAGCTTAAAAATACCACCCCCTCCAAATGAAAGGCAGGACCACCGGCATGCTGAAAGCCACTGCCAGCCCCACTGCCCAGCATCTCCCTCTGTGGTCCCCTTCCACAGGTTCTTATCTGAGGCTGCAACAGCTACCCAAAACCACCTATTCTGTGGGGAAAACACCTACTCTGTGGCCGACGTACCCGGTGCCCACAAGGCAGCTTTGATTCGTGCCTGGGAAATGCAGGGGCTCCACGGGCAACGTGAGCGCAGCTCAGCAGCGTTTCACCACCCGACCCACGTGCCCGCTGGCAGGAAGGGCACTGCCTCGCTCCCCTGCTCCCTGCGGGTGGGCTCTACTCCCCCCAACACCACCCCTTTTTCCACTCCTCGCCTACCTCTCTCGTACCCACCTATTGCACTGCAGTTTTTCCATGGTTCAAGGGAAGTGGGTGTCGAGGGCTTTTCCTAGTAAAGCCGGATTTAAAGAGCTGTCACTCCGTCCCAGGAAGCCAGCGGTCTCCGCAGGCGGGCCTGTCCCAACGCATCCGGCTGCAGAGCTCACAGACTGTGTGACTCAGTGACTTTTTCAGCCTGCAGCTTCTCACAGGGCAGGCTTAAGGCTTCCAAGAACCGTTTCCATTTAAATAAGAAGTGATCATTTCTTAAAAATCCCCTTTGCCCCGCAGAGCAAGCCGCACATCAGCGTTTTGGGGAAAGGAGGGGTGCTCTGTGGGGGAGCGTGTAAAAACAGCGAGGAGAGGAGCTGGAAGGGGGCATGCAAAACATCAAACCTGCTTGAGATGAAGGGAGACACCCTGGCTCCCTTCCCTGCGACAGTTACACACCATTTCCCTCGCTGAGTTGCAACTGTAAAATCCCATGGGGAAATCCACAGTTAGCAAACAAGAAATTCTTTGTGGATCCCAAATTAAGGGTAAACTCTTGGAGCAACCCAGAGCGTGCATGAAGAAGGAAACCACACACACAGGAGAGCTGCCAGAGGAAATCTGAGCCGTGTTCTAGCACCTTAGCAAAGCACACGCAAGGCTGATAAGAGGTTCAATTAATATTCCCCCACAATTCCTGCCTGGCGATTTCCAGAGGCACCTCCTCCTCCTCCTCTAACCTCCACTTTACTCCCATCACCCAAATGCCCCTCGACAAAGCAGGCAGGGCAGGTGTCACAGAGACTTGCCGAAACCTTCTCTAGGGCAAGAGAGCAGCATCTGCAGAGCACAAGGGGCACAGGGCCACAGCACAGCCCCACAGGCTGGCGATGCTCACAGCCAAGCAATCGCAGGGATCAACCAAAAACCTGGGGGAAACAGGCTGCAGCTGCTAATGAAGAGCTAACTACAGGGGGCTGCAGAAGCAGCAGGTCTAAAACACCCACCGCCACCCTCCTTTTTTTGGCAGCCTGAGGCTGCTTCCAAGCTTAAAGGAAACAGGAGGTGCCAAAGAGAGAAAGCCAGAGGCTGGTACAGGTCTGTGCCTGTCCCCTGGCAGCATCGCCACCCACATCCTCTTTCTGCACTATGCTCTGACCACCAAACTCTCACCGACACGGGACGGTGGTCAGCAGGGAGCACTGGGGGCGCGTTGGGTACAGATTCAGCAACAGGTGGATGATGTTAATTTCTGGGAAGCCTTGGAGGCCATCTGAGCACACGTACAGAAATGCCTTGCGCTGCCCTGCCCTGTGCTGGCAGGGATTTTTTTTTTGGGTGCAAGCACGTGGTTTTACTAACAGGCATGTGGGGCTGGGTATGCCACCTACCCCCCTGAGCACCTTTTAAAGGTGTTTGCAAGATGACAAAACAGCCAAAGCAACGCATCAGCACAACATCGTTTCATCTTTGGCTGAGAAGCAACTTGGCAGCGTGTCAGGAGAGAAACCCAGCGGTCGGCGGCAGCTGGGGATCTTTAACTATGCAGAACAGCTTTCCTAAAAAGCCTCGATGAGGAGCACATCTGGCTCTCAGGAAGAGCCACGTCATTTTTAGTGACAAGCTGCAAAGACATCCTTCAGGACAGCACACTCCCTGCCCCACAGGGCACACGTTCCCACCTCGGAGGGGCTGCTCTCTCTCTCAAGGCTCAGCTTTGTCCCTCCAACACCAAACAAACCAAGACCTCCATCCCACAGGAAAAAAATCCTCCACCACCAGTCTGCTCACCCTTCACTCCCTTCAACAAAAGGACTCCAGCAGGGAGAGATGCATGCAACAGGAGAGGACATCTGCTCCAGTATTTGCCCTCTAGCCAGCATAGCCAACTCCTGCAGCGTGGGCAGGCTCCACCAGCCATCCCTGTGAGATTTGGGACAGGAGGGAATTTCTATACCCACACACCAAAGTAGTATCTAACTGGCCTGCAAGCCCAGACAAGCTGACACACCCTAGATAACCCTGTCATCCTCCCCTAAACCACCCCTGGCCCGTCCCCCGTAACCAGCCCTGCATGTTTATGATCTGTCTGCCACATGACTGTCACCTGCCAAGCCCTGCAGACGGGCTTCCTCCTGTCCTGTCCCTCTGTCCTGCACCACAGGTCATCCTGCTGCCAGCTGCACCAGTCACCAGCTGACAGTAAGGAAGGACAAGTCTCTCAACACTGCAGAAGTGATGCTGGTAGGACCCCATCCCAGCTGCAGGGCTTTATCCCCTCCTTACAGGAAATCTCAGAACCCTTTATGGGAATGAAACAGACTCATTAAAGGCTGCTTTGAAGTCTCCTAAAAGATAGGACAGGCACTATCACGGCAAATGAGGCAGCAGGGTACAAAGGCTCCGTGACAAGCAGGACTTGGACCCAACAGGCAGCACCCGGGGAGGAGAGGGCTCCAAGCACCACCGACGTCCTCAGAGAGGTTCATCAGATAGGAGCAGGCAGGCTGATGCCAGGGCCAAACCACAGCTAAGGTTAGCAGCCTCTGATGGGAAATGACTTGTACCGAGCACCCTGGAGGTTTCTTCCTTTCCAAAACTAGATTTTTCTCTGGTCTTGGTGATGGTGTTGGAGGGGGGGGGAGGAAGGGAGGATGCTCAGCAAACAACTACAACTGGTACGTTTTGTCTCCTCCCCTTCCACTCAAGTTACATTTTTAAACAGATATTTATCTTTTAAAAAAACTATACTAATAAGCATTTCACCTCAAACAATGAAATGAACACTGAAAGCCCAGGACAGACCTATTTCAGCAGCGACCTCCCAGAGCACAGCACAGCCTGAGGCCGGGGGCTGCAGCAGCTCAGTGGGTGCCAGACCCTCCCCAGCTCCTCACACGCTCTGCAAACACCCAGAAGAGGACGTAGCAGCCAGACCACCCCTTTTGTACACCTCCTTCCCTGACATTCTGGCAAGCAGGGCTGTAAGGCAGGGTCAGGGCAGTGACATCCCACTCTACAACACCCCAGTGCAAACAGCTCCCCAAGGTCCCAACATTCTCATTTCAGAGAAACCGAGCTCCAGCACTACAGATCTTTAAAAACAAGACCAGGTGTCCTTTTTTTGTTGTTGTTTTGTGGGTAGCTGGGTTTTTTGTGGGGTTTTTTGTTTGTTTTTTTTTTTTTACACAGTACAGCTTAATTCTCCCAAAAGCTGGGAGATCAACTGCAGTAATTCCTGGAAGCAACAGCCCAACCTCCAGCTGAGCACGATGCATGGCATTGTCCCTCCAGACCTCACAGCCCACGATTCAAGTGTTTCCCCATTCCCTCCCCTACATTAGATCCAGCAGCACACAAGGGCAGCCATGCTGCACAGAAAAGCCCTCCAGCCTCCAGGCCTGAAGGGATGTGCTCTTCCAACGTGCTGCCCATCTTCTCCTGCAACAGGTGGATGGGGCAGACAGCACACAAAGGAGCCTGTGGTATTATACCCATGGATCAAGCAAACCATGTGGACAACGCAGCATGGGGTTACTTAGGGATGCTGGAGTAGGTCTGTCTTGCTCCCACCTTGTCCCCACTGCAGGTCCAGAACATTCCCAAGCATTAGGCAGCAATTCTCCCCCCTCCCTACCCGCTGGGACCACCGGACCCCCAAATCCTGCCCTTTCATCCCTTCAGCCACACCATAACCCAAGCTGCACAGGCAGCAACTCTGCTCCAGCCTTTTGCTGGACAGAGAAGTGGCTGGAAAAGAAGGGTGCAGGGAGCCCCATCCCAGCTCCAGAAGGGGGAAGACAGACTTGGATCCACTGCAAACCAAAAGGCAGCTGGTGCTGCAAAACACTACCTTGACACCTGAGCTAGCTGCAGGCATACCCAGCAATTACAGCATTCCTTGGGGTGATGAACATTGAGACTCACAATGCTGCTGTGGTGTCAGTGCAGTATTGTCCCCACACAGATAAGGGGCTGTGAGGAGATACGTCCCAGGATGAAGAATGGGAGCTTCCATTTTCCACCATAAAAAAAAAATCCTCTCTGCCTTCTCCCCCACTCAAAATCCCTGGCTAACACACAACCTGCACTACTTGTCAGCAAAAGGGGGGAGGCAGATCTAGTGCCACACATACCCACAAGCAGCTCCAAGTCACGGCAGCAAAAGGCCTTTTTGTTGGTAGAGTACAAATCACCTCCCCAGCCAACACGAGTTCCTCTCCCAGCTCCTTCCCCCAGGCACAACCTGCCTGGCCCATGCCAGGGAAAACCATGTTCCAACCAAAAACCCACAGAGACCCACACGTATAGCACTGTCCTCTCCAATCACAAAATTGCTGAGACCAGGAACTCGCCCCCATCCCCAAGGGCCCAAAGGGAAGCTCTGCAAGCACGCCTGAGCCTTCTCCATCAACGACCACCTTCACAAACAACGGGGGCAAAGCACATTCTGGCTCAGCCCTGGACTGCAGCCCAGAGCTGGAAAATAAAAGCCAGCAGCCTTCAAGGAGACACATTATCCACCCCAAAAAAAAAACCAACAGGGGAGCATCTCTCCAGGGAGGGAAATGGATTGCTGAAGCACAGCTAAATATTTATCACATCCAACATGATATTTCCCAGGCACCCGCTGTTATGTGAGCAGAAAGCAGCACAAGGAGGGCAAGAGCAAAGCGTTACACTCTCTCTACGACTGCTCTCACTAATTGGATGCAAGCTCAATGATGCTTCCACTACAATTACAATAAAAACCTGACTCTGTGAGGTCAGAGCTCCCAGCCCTGCCACCCCTGCCCACGCACACCCAGGGAACACCAGGCTGGTGGCTGCTCTGCCTGGAGGCGATGAGAGCCCGAAGCCAAACCCCTGCTTCTGCAGGACAAGCCCCAAGTGTATTTTCTGCAGAACTGCCTTTTTTTGGGGGGGGGGAAGGGGGCAGGGGTGGAGGTGTGCAGCAGGAAAAGCACAGACGGCACATGAGACAGTACAGGATTCACAGCCGACTGCATTGCGGGCACAGCCACGGTGCGGGAGGGACGAGTCCCCACCGCTTATTTACCTACCCAGAATAGGCACGCCACCAGAACAAGTACCAGTTCATCCCCAGTTCTGGCATTTCTCGTGGCTGGTTTTCCCAAGCCTCCGTGGCAAAGGAGAGCTGCCTCCCCAGAAACACGGCCCAGCTTCGGCGCACCCTGACCCCTCTCCCCAAGAGCCCCTATCCTCCCACAGGAGGATCGCACCCCTGCAGAGGACTCGCTTTTGAATTACTTGGGCATCAGCTCTGAGTGAGCCCAGGGGAGGCCAAGCAGGTCTTCTCTCTCCAGACCCCATCCACGCATCTTCCCTCCCTGTACAGCTGCTTCCTCCAGCAAGCTCCCTGGTTTTGGGAGACACGCACCTCTGTGCTGGCACCCTCCTGCCCAGCCCTCCAGGCTTCCTGGGTGTCGGGGGATACCCAAGTCACAGTGACAGGAGC
This sequence comes from Laterallus jamaicensis coturniculus, assembly GCA_022605575.1. Classification (NCBI taxonomy): domain Eukaryota; kingdom Metazoa; phylum Chordata; class Aves; order Gruiformes; family Rallidae; genus Laterallus; species Laterallus jamaicensis. The sequence continues at coordinate 9,188,961 of JAKCOX010000020.1, read as the reverse complement.
ACAGGTCTTCACATGGGGCAGAAACCATGCCTCAAGTTGCAGGTGAAAGGCAGCAGCCTGGATTTATACCCACAGAGTCCAACGCCAAATCCTGTGCCATCCCCATCCCACTTCTGTGTACACCTGGGGACTGCAAACTGCCCATGGCTTCTCTCCCTTCTGCTTTAACCCCTTAGACATAACATCCCTCCCTTTAAGGCATCCATTCCACCAAAAAAGGCACAGACTCTGTTGGAAAACCACCCCCAAGACCAGCCACCTGTTGCAATTTACAGCTAGAGGCTGCATCCCCTGCACAGCTCTGCAAGGAGGACGCAGGGCAGCTCCAGAGTGTGCACGTAGCTCCTTCCCCCAGTGCCACCCATCCAATGACACACAGCTCAAGGGAGCTTTGGGGACCTGAGACAACAGGGAGCTTTTGCATGTTTTAGCCAACATCAGCACCGACAGCACAAATTAACACACAAACAGCGAGCAACACTTCCCCCCACACCTCATCCTGCGAGAGAGTCTCCATCAACCAGATAGGGGCAATGGGAAGATGAAGAAAGCCCAAATCCTCCCTAAGCTTCGCCTAATCCCCAGAAGGTGTTTATCTCACAAGCTATGTTTAGTACAGAGCCAGGCAAAGCTCTCACCCAACACCATTCCTATCACGCGTGTCACAGCCAGCCACGCGCATCCCCAAAAACTCCCGAGGCAGGAGACAGCCCCGTGACTAAGCCAGAATGACGGCAGGTGAGTTTTGGTACGCATCTATCATGGAAATAGCCAACCTGAGAGCTTCAGCACAGCACCCTCCATCTACTACCACGATCAACTCAAGCCCAAGATGGGAAAGTAACCAGCAAATGGAAACATGAGACCACTTGCTGAAATTCCCTAAGGAAAGTTAGGGAAATTCAGCTTAAATTCAGGCTGCCCAGAAGGGGAGGCAGAAGGAGCTGCAAGGAGTGCTGGCAGCAGTGTCTGCAGTCCCGGCAGCAGATGCATGTACTCAGACCTCTGAGCATCCTTACACAGCAGCAGGCAGCCTGCAAACTTGCTCCGAGGGCTGGCACTGCTGAGGCGGATGCAAAACCAAGGAGAGGCACGGCAGACAGCTGGTAGCATGACAGGGTTTGGAAGAGGCAGCTGGGTTACACACATCTGAGATGGGTCCCTGCACTGAGCATCACCCCAAGAGAGATAAAGGAGCTTGGGTCAGATGGGGACCTGGAGCTGCCGGTGCCTGCAGAGACACCCAGCACACACACGATACCTCCAGCAAAAGGTATCAGAAGTAACTGCATGAATGAACCAGTTCAGCACAACTGACAGCCCCGTGCAACCAGAAACCTGCAGACACAGAAGGGTTCCATCCAGACTTCCTTGGAGGAAAACACCGCGGTCCCAAGTGCTCCCGTGGGCGTTGCTTTTTTGCTTCCCCCAAAATCCTCATCTCCCACAGGGTAGAATCAGTCCCTTGGTCAGGCTCACCTCTTCCCTCCATCCACACATGCACCTGCGAGCCGGGCGAGAGGTCTGGGCTCGGGCGTCCCAGCAAGAGCCTTTTTAAGAAGCCCAGCTGATCCCTTTGGGCACGGGGCAGTGGCCAGAGGCATGTGCTCCTACCTGTGAGTCAGCAGCTCCACTCAGCAGCACCGTAAATCGCTGCTGATTCACACCCTGCTTACACAGCAAACAGGAAACTCAGGTCCACATTCCCTCCGGTTAAGACACAGACCATTTAAAAGGAGGGGGGGAAAAAAAGTCACGCCGAGGTGCGTTCATCTGCTCACATGGCTCCTGACTTCAAGTTTCCAGTGCATCACTCCCAAAGAAGGAAAACCCCTCGAATTTTATTCCAGTGATAAGAGAGGCAGCAATCCTACTCCGCGCTCCCTCCTCCAGCTGGTCCGCGCTCACAGCGCTGATGTAACCAGCTCCCCGTTGCACTGACACCAGTAAAGCCATTTCCCCATCGCCCTCAGCCCCGGCACACCGGCAGTGCCATCCCAGGCCAATGCCTGCCGGGCGGCACTCGCCTTGGGACGGCGACCAGGCCACCTCGGGCAGGGCAAGGCTCTATACATAGCGCCTGTGACACGGGGCCATGCTCACCAGCCAGGCACTGGGGAGACGGTGGGAAACTCCACCGCGGGGCTCTCCGCACCGAGCCGGATCCCAGGGGTGTGCCTCAGCCACCGACCGTGGGGACCGGGCTCCTCACCCTGCCCTGCCCGCCTCCTTCGGCCGGGATGAAGGCTCAGCTCATCCTCGGCACGCATCGCTCCCAGCCAGCCGAGACGCTCGCTGAGCTCCACGGGTGGTTCCAGCAACAGGGAGAGACTCCAGCAGCCACAGGCGAAGCTTGCGTGGCTCAGTGCCTATGCCACACTGAGCGGACCCTCACGCACACGCACCCCCTCCATCCCCCCTCCCCGCAGACACGGCCCTGGCTCCCTTCCCCCCACACACACGCCCCGGGCGCTGCAGCGAGCGCTGCCGGGCGGCAGGCGGGGAGCAGCGCGGCCCGCAGCGCGGCGCGGGCAGGGAGAGGCGCTCAGAGCCCACGCAGAGGAAGCCCCGCCGGCGGGGAGCCCACGCCCGGCGGGTTGGGCAACAGCCCCGTCCCCGCGGGTTACGCCAGACTCGACGACGCGGCTCACGCTCGGCCGCAGCCCCGCTCACGCTCCCCCCCCACACCCCGTCCCGGAGACCCGCGGACGCCCCTTCCCCCGCGGTCCTACCTCTGGGCAGGGACATGGCTGGCGGCGGCGCCCGGGCTGAGCGCGGCGCCCGGCAGAGTCCGGCCCAGCGCGGCGGCCGCCGGGGAAGTGCCGAGGGGAGGGGCGGTGTGTGGAGCTCCCCGCCCTCCACGCGGCGGGATTGGTCAGCGGCGATGAGGAGGCGTGGCCACTGCCTCCGCGGGCGTTGTTTCTCGGTTCCTCGGGCACAGTTGTGAGGACGAAGTGAAGCGGGCGGGCGGCAGAGCAGCGCCGCCCCCGCAACCGAGGTGTCACCGCTCTCCCTGCCGCCGGCGTGACCCCGCCGCGGTACCCGCGGGGTACGGGTGGCGCTTGGGGCACGGAGCTTTGCCGGCAGCGCGGCCCAGGGCCCCCCGTCCTGCACCGCGCCTCACCCCACGTACCTGACACGGGGGCACAGAACCTGGGGGCAAGGGTGCTGGGAGGCTGGTGCGGTGCAGCTGAGACCAGCCAAGCTCATCACACCTTCCAGGGCCCCTGCTCTGGGCTGCCCAGGATCAGACGTGTCCCACCTGCCCCAGCAGCTCCCCTGGTCTCTAGGAGTGAGGAACAATGTGCTATGGGGCATCCTGGGGTGAGGGCGCTCCCTGGAGTGCCTGACCCCAATCCCCTGCAGAAAGCTGCAGCCGAGCAGGACATGAGTGATGTGGAACAAGCAAGGAGGTGATAGGGGTCATTTTCTGGCTGAAAGTCTTAGGGTGATCCATGCAGGAGGGGTTGGAGGGCCGGCAGCAGCAGGCAGCCCTGGTGAAATCCCAGCTGGGCTGTTGCAGCCAGTTCTCAGAGCACTGTGGATGGGGTGGAGGGCTGGAAAACCCGTCTCAAAACCAGACAGCTCAAGGGAATCGCTGCAGCAGGGGGGAAGGAGCTGGGTGGGCTGGTGTCTGCGTGAGGACTGGTGCCTCAAACTGGACCCGTATCCCAGCGGTGACAGCGTGAGATCCAGCAGCTGCACATGGAGGCTAGAAAAGTTCCAGTGGGGAACAAATTACAGGTTTTTAATAGGGAGAGCAATTACCTTCCTAAGAGACGTCACAGATCCACCACCGCTCAAGTCTTTCAACACAGGCAAGGAGTCTTCCTAAAAAAAAAACCCAACCCTGTGCTCTGGTTCAGCCATGGGGTTATTAGCTGTGATGCAAGAGCTGTGGATGTCACTGCCTGGGCTGGGCAAGCAGGAGGTGGGAGCAGAGTGGACCTTTCTGGCGCTTGGGCGTACAAGTCTCTGAATCAGCAACGGGGTTTGAACTCCAGCCCGGCCGATCTGAATGGGTTTGGGCTGGGCCAGTGTTTGGGTGCAAGATCCCAGGGGGTGCTGCTGCAGGGCAAAATGTCTTTTGCAAACAGAGCAAACTGTTGGAGCTGGATGTTGGCCTGTAAGGACCAGTGGGACCAGCTTTGACACGCGGCCTTGGCACTGGTAGCACGTGGAGGTGTCATTGCAAGCACAGGGCACGACCCTGCTGTCCCCAGGCGCATTGCACACTCTGCCAGTCCTCCAGCTGTGTCCCCAGGCACATCTGGAGATCGCTGCCAGCCCCGGCTGCAATTACAGGGGTGGGTGGAACAGCCACCCAGCTCCTATTCACCGAGCACTTTACAAGCAGGGGTTTGTTGTCTTCTCTGAGGCCTCCCGGCGCAGAGCAAGACTGGAAGCTTTTGTATGCTGAAAAATCAAAATCCATCAGGGTGGGAAGGTGTGGGGCTGAGGAGGGGGCCCACAGCCCCCCCCACACACACACACAGGCTGCAAGGAAGGGACCAGAGGCAGGAGAAGCATCTGAAGGATCAGAGGCAGCTGTAATTGCTGGCCTGGGGCAGAGGGAATCATCACAGGCAAAGGCAAGGTAAAGCATGATGGTGGAGCTGAAGTGCTCCCAGAAATTTTGGCAAGGGTGCTGGAATTCTGGCACCCCTGGAATGCTGCTCCACATTTCCAGGGTGCTGCAGATAAACCTGTGGGTTTGCAGGCTCTGGAAGGAAAGCCAGACAGGGAGAAGGAGGGATGGAGAGACAGACGGAGGGAGGGACAGAGGCATGGATCCGTGTGTCCCTTGGCCAGACCTCACCAGACACACTGGTACCTTTGCTGGTAGCACCTGTCGCTCGACTCTTTGGTGCTGGCCCCTCACTGTGGAGCTGCACTAGTCCTGGTTTGGAAAGGCACCCACAGCAGGATGGAGTATCCCCATTGTCCCTAGCAAAGCAATCGAGGGGATTGCTGAGAGACCCAGCAAGGAGCCCCCGGCTTTGTGCAAAACACACTCCTCCCTTCCTCTTTCTCCTCAGGCTTCCCAGCAAAGCGATAGACTTTGCCCAGAGCATCACTGTGAGCTGGAGTGCATCAGCTCCCCCTTGCCACCCATCTCCTTCCTCCCTGCAAACACAGCCATGTCTAACCTGGCTGTTTGCAGCATGCTTGTGTTCCCCTGCTCCAGTTTTATCTTCCTGCACTGCCATATGGTGTGGGAGCCCAGGCAGAGCAGAGGCTGCTAGAGAGGGAGGGGGATGAGGAGAAGGCCATCTCGACCATACAGACAGGAGGGGAATCAGCTTTTTAAAAGGACAGATAATGGCAGGACAAGGGGGATGGATTAAAGCTGAAGGAGGGAAGGGTTAGATTGGATATTAGAGGGAAGTTTTTTACAGAGAGTGTGGTGAGGGGCTGGAACAGGCTGCCCAGAGAGGGGGTGGATGCCCCATCCCTGGGGGTGTTCAAGGCCAGGTTGGATGGGGCCCTGGGCAACCTTGTGTAGCTCCAGGCCTGAGGTTGGTGTCCCTGCCTGTGGCAGGGGGGTTGGAGCTTTATGATCCTTGGGGTCCCTTCCAACCCATGCCATGCTATGATTCTATGATCTCACCACTGATGTTTTCTAGCCTTTCATGGAGGAGGAGGGTAACAAAGCCCTCTCTCCTCACTGATGCCCATCTCTGTGAGCCGCTGGGTGCCTCGGGTGCCTGTGCTCGACGGGAGGGGGAGAACATGACCCCAACGGGCACAACGCCAGCACCCAGCACTGGCACCTGCAGCAGAGGGAGCAGCACAAACCAAACAAACACAGTGGCCTGATGAATTAATCAGCTGATGGGCTCTAACTCAGGGAGCAGGAGCCAAAGGGATGAGTAAACAAAGGCCAGGCTACCCGGGGTGGTATTTAGGTGCAGAGTAGCTGCCGGTGAACTATTCCAAGTTCCAGATTAATTCTAGGTGTTGCTGCTTTTCCTGTTGTACAGGCAGCCACCAGCCTGCCCCACTGCACAGCCGGCGTGCAGACACTGGGACAGGCTCAGCTCCTGCCTCCTAGAGATTTCAGTTCAAACACATCACGGTGTTGCTGCTAGGGTTGCACAGGCACAAACACCCCTGTTTCCTCCCACAGTTTCTCACAGGGTGGGTACCCTGGGGTCATCAAGCAGATCCTGATGTACACGATGCAGCGTGTGGAAGCTCAAGTGCTTCTGTTTTGAGGGTCCACTTAGTGCAACTCTCCTACAAACAGTGATTAGGAAAATCCACCCCCATCCCCCCCAGCACTGGAGGTGTCTTGGGACTGCCAACCCATGAGGTTTCCATTGCTTTTGTGAACACTGGGGTGAGCACCTCAAAGCTGGCTGTTCATGAGGCAGTGGGGCCCATCTGACAAACCTCCTGGTGCTTTCCAGGGGCTTCCTGTGCTGCAGGGTTGGGGGACATGGCATTGCCCCGCAGTGCGGCACCACCAGAACCCCTGACCTGGGAATGGGCCTGCTCCTTGGTGGGGGATGGGGCAGGGGCAGAGCATTGCATAGGGGCCGTGGCCCAGGCCTTCCACTGCACTCCACAGTGCAACTGCAAGGTGCAAGTACAGCACCAGTGTGTGGGTACTGGTTGGCCCAGTGCAGGTACAACAGGGCAGCAACAGCACAGCACCATGATGGGGCAGGACCAGTGCACTGGCACAGAGAACCAGTACACGGCCAGGGTACCCTGTATAGTAACTGCTGAAGAGCAAATTGCACAGCTGGACAGTGCCAGTAATCCAGTATGGAATACACAGTGCAGGACCAGTGCAGGGCCACTGCAGGGACAGTGTAATGCAGGGTAGTGCATGGCAACTAAGGAATAGGGCCAGTGCAGGACTAGTGTAGAGGCAATGCAGGAGTAGGGGTAATGCAGAGCCAGCATAGGATCATTGCAGGGCCAATGCAGGGCCAATAAGGGCCAATGCAGAAGTAGGACTAATGCAGGGGAAGTGCAGGGCCAATGCATGGCCAATGCAGCAGTAGGGCCCTACTCTTGTACTGGCCATGCATTGGTCCCACACTGGCCCTATAATGGCCCTAACCTTGTGGTGCATTGGCCCTTCACTGGCCCTAATCCTGCTTTGGCCCTGTCATGCTGGACCAGGCTGAGCTGGGGGCAGCAGGGGCTGGTGGGGTCCAAGCCAAGCAAGGCCAAGATCAGTGGGGACAGACCAGGCTGAGCCATGCTGAGCTGGGCTGAGCTGTGCTAGGTCAGGGGAGTGGGAGCGGGTTGGGGGGCTGGGGCCAGGCCAGGCCAGGGCCAGGCCAGAGCCAAACCAGACTCGGTGCCAAGGCCAGGCCGTTCCATAGCTGAACCAGTCCAGTCCATGTCTCAGCTGTGGAGAAGTTGTCTCAAGAGGTCTGGCAACTCAAAGAGGACACATCCTATTGTCCACCTGTGCAGACCACAATTTTAGTCATCAGAAGTAGGCATTCCCCTGTTCCAGAAAGAGCTAATAAAAAGTACACAGCATGAGTCATCTTGTGGTTCTATCTGTGCAACCATGGCAAAGACGTGAGGAAGTGGGATGGGAAACCCACCTCAGCCCTCAAAGCCCAAGTGAACAAGCTGCAAGGAAAAGCAGTTATAAAGAGATGCCTCCAGGAAGAATGCTGTGCCAGTTTCCAGTAGACAGCCCATGGGATTGTGATTGGCATTGTACTTATGACCCTCTTGAAGGAACCTCCAAGCCTTTTTCAAGAAGTAAACAGCAAATACAATGAGCTAGATTAGAGGGCCCCTGACTCCAGCCAGGTGGAGGAAAAAGATAGTCAGATCTATTGGGCTGTGAGGATCTGGTGTGCCAGGCCATCAGTACCAAACATTAGTAGAAACCAGTGCCTAGAGTACCCCAATACCATCAAACTAGGAGAGCTCAGAATCCACCTACATTTCCAGAGTGGCAGCATTGACTCTACTTGTCCTGGTTTCAGCTAGTACAGAGTTAATTTGGGGGTTGGACCCGGTGATCTCTTGAGGTCCCTTCCAACCCCTCTGATTCTATGAATTTTTTTCCAGCAGTGAAGTTTTTGAGAAAGGAAAAGACAACAGTCAAAATCCTTTTGAAAGCTGGTTTTGCTATAAAACAAAGTCAAGCCAAGGGACCTGCTCAGGAAATCCAGCTTTTAGGAATAAAATGGCAGGACAGGCATCATCAGATCCCTGTGGATGTTATCAATAAAATAGCAGCTATGTCTCCACCAACAGACAAAAAGGAGACACAAGCTTTTTTAGGCATTGTGGGTTTCTGGTAAATGTATATCCCAAACTACAGTCTTATTGTCAGCTCTCTCCACCATGTAACCCAGAAGTAGTACTATTACCAATGGGTCCCTGAGCAGCAACAAGCCTGTTAGCTGATCAAACAGTAGATAGCTCATGCAGCATCCCTTGGGCCTGTCCAGACAGGGACAGATGTAAAGAATGTGCTCTGCACTGCAGCTGGGGAGAATGGCCCTAATGGGAGTCCATTGGGGTTTGGAGTCTGGGCTACAGAGGGTCTGAGGCCAGTTACTCTTGCACAGAAGAGGAAACACTGGCTGCACAGGAAGGGGTTTGAGCCACATCAGAAATGATTGGAACCAAAGCCCAGCTCCTCCTGGCACCCCAGCTGCAGGTGCTGGGCTGGATGTTCAAAGAGAAGGCCCCTTCTCTGCACCACGCCACGGATGCTACGGGGAGCAAGTGGGTGACACTTGTCACATGGCAGGCACAAATAGGAAACCCCAATCGCCAGGAATCCTGGAAGTGATCACAGACTGGCCAGAAGGCAAAGATTCTGGGATGTCACCGGAGGAGGAGGTAACACGTGCTGAAGAAGCCCCACCATACAACAAGCTACCCGAGAACGAGAATCAACACGCCCTGCTCACTGATGGGTTCTGTCGCGCTGGGGGAAAGCATCGGAGGTGGAAGGCTGCTGTGTGGAGCAGCAGCAATGTTGTGTTTCTGCCCTCTGCTGGGAGCTGAGCACCACGCAGCCACTCGCTCGGGGAGGGGAAGGGGAAAAGGAACCAAATTTGAACCTCATGGGTTGGGTTAAAGATAGTTTACTAGGAGAGCGGAGAGAGAAATAACGATAATATCACTTTTATAGCAAAGAAAATGTATGAAACTGGTGATACACAATGCAGTTTCTCAATGAACTGCACAACTCAGCCTGTACAGCTCAGACATCCCAAAGCTGGACCATCCCCAAAAACTGCACATCCTGGAGCCGTGTGCACCCCCCCCCCTCACCAGCCCAGGACATTATCCACCCCTTATTCCATACCATTCACATCATGACCAGATCCAACAATTCCCTTAGGTACAACCAGTCTCCTGGTTTTGACACTCACAGGCACACACACACACAGGTATTATTCCCTTAGTCTATGGGCTCTCTAAGCTGTCTGTTGAGTTCATTTAGTCCATGACTTTGGGCTCTGTCTGTAATAACAGTCTCTCAGGACAGAGGTGATAGTGTGTGTCACTATCATTGCATGCTGCATCCTGGACTCCCAATGGATACACCTGGCATGGTCTGTGCTTACAGCCTGCAGGTCAAAGGTGTTTCTTTTCAATAAAGTTTCTGGGAGCCAGCTGCTGAGGCCAGGTTAAGTCCCATCATCATGGCACTCACCCTTCATTAATTTCTGTGATTCCCACTGTAATACTGTTGGTACAACATATAGCAATTCTAGAAATGACAAGTATACAATAATCGGGTTATTTAGCAATTAACAGCATACAGTTTCTACTTTATTGGCTATTCTGTTCTAGTTTTTCATGGCTGGGTTCTGGTGGAGAAGGGAGAACTGCAGGGGGGGCTTCTGCAAGAAACAGCTACAAGCCTTCTGTATGCCTGACAGAGTAAACACCAGCCAAGCCAAAGTTGTTATTGACCAAGGCTGAGCCCATCAGTGATGATCATAGCTCTGAGAATCACATTTAGGATTAAAAGCCTCTCACCTGAGTTAGCCCAGCCTGTTTTCCACCCCACCTGAAATCCCTCCCCCATCAAAAGGGCTGGGGGGGGGCAACATTTCCCGAGCCCAATCCCCCAGCCAGACACCCCCGACACGTGTCAACCTGTGCTGAGATGACCCATGCCAGTCCAGGTCACCCCAACCCAACCTGTGCTCTCCCAACCAAAACTGTGCCTACCCCAGCAACGCACAGTCCCCTGCCAGACCTCCCAAACTTGTTCCCTGTCCACCCTCTTGAGACATCACTACCAGTTCTGAAGCCCCAGACCCCTGCCAAATGCTGCTAAGATGACCCGTGCCAAAACATTCGCTACTGACCAAGCCTGTACAGACCCCCACAGAGCACACACCCCAGCCCCAAATCTCACATGTGACCCGTACCCACCTTCTCGAGCCGAAGCCTGCATCCTGAGGCCCCAGACCCACACCAGTCTGGCTCCTCTCGATGGGACCCGTGCCAACGCCTGCCCTCCCGACCAAATGCGTACCAACCCCAGCAGAATACACTCCCTCAGCCCGACCTCTCACACACAGCCCTTACCCACACTTTCAAGCCAACCCCCCTGGCCCAAAGCCCCAGACCCCTGCCAAACACCGCTAAGACGACCCATGCTAACCCCTACGCTCCCAACCCAACCTGTGCCAAAGCATGCCCTACACACCAAGCCTGTACTGACCCCAAGAGAGCACAACCCCTCAGCCTGAAATCCCACATATGACTCATACCCACCCTTTCCAGTTGAACCCCCTCCATCCTGAGGCCTCTGACTCATGCCATCCCGACTAAGCCCATACACACTCCAGCAGAGCACACCCCCTCCGGACCAACCGCCCCTCACTGACACCTAACAACACATCCCAAGCCAAATCCCCCAGCCAGACCCTCCCCCAACCCGTGCCAACCAACCCCTGCCCTCCCAACCCGTGCCAACCCTGCACTCCAGAGAAGACCCTTGCCAACCCCAGCTGAGACCACCCTCCCGGGTGCCTCCAACCCGTGCCAGCCTGCAGGGCTTCAGCCTCAAACAGTGGGGAGCACTGCTTGCTCTCTCTCTCCCAAAGGGCAAGCAGATAGAGCCCCAGGCGTTGTGATGAAGACACTTTACTGACCAAAGCACCCACAAAGGAGAACAACAACAGCCAATGAGGCTCACACGCGGTGGTAACACGCAGCACCTTACCGACCCGAGGGTCACAGACCACTACACAACACAAGGAGCGAGCAGAAGCCCCAGCCGACCTCGGCCTGCCCTGAAGGATGCAGGAGCGCCCCTCCCCAATGAGCCCCTTGGATGGGAGCGGCATTTCAGGTGGGGTGGAAAACAGCTCGGGCTAACTCAGCTCCCCTGTGCTGACGACCTGGGGATGTTGACTCCGGCCTGGCCAGAACCAGGACACGCCCCCAGCCGAGCCCACCCCTCCCGGACCGATAGAACCCTGACCCGACCCGTGCACACCCGTGCCGAGACGACGCAAGACGAGCCGACCACCCCCGTCCCGTCCCGTCCCGTCCCGGTCCGGAGCCTCCTGGCCCAACCCATACCAAACCGTTGGCTACCGGCCGCCTCTTCATCTCTAGTTCACCCTCTCCGTCCCCTCGCTGCCCATTGGCCCAGCCCGCTGCCCACGTGCCGGCGTGGTCCTGGAGGAGCGTCTCCCGTTGCCAGGCGACGCCCCGCCCCGGGCCGCCTCCAGGCCCTGCCCGCCTTCAGCCCGGGCCGGACGCTGCCCGGAGGGGAGGCCCAGCCCGGCCCGGCCCCACCTCCGATCCCGGGAACGAAAAGGGGGGGCAAGATTTTTACCCGCTCCGGTAAACGTGGGAGCGGGGTCAGGCTGCTGCTGGCAGCGTCACCGCAGAGAGCTGGAACGCCTCGCCCCGCAGCAACTGCTCTGCCCTCGTGAGGCCCCAGCTGGATCCTGTGTCCAGAGCTGGGGCCCCCAACACAAGAAGGATGTAGAACTGTTGGAGAGGGGTCAGAGGAGCCACAAGGATGATTAGAGGGCTGGAGCACCTGCCCTACAAGGAGAGGCTGAGGGAGCTGGGCTGGTTCAGTCTGGAGAAGAGAAGGCTGCAGGGGGACCTCATTGCAGCCTGCCGGTACCTGAAGGGACCATACAAACAGGAGGGGATTCAACTTTTTCAAAGGGCAGATAATGGCAGGACAAGGGGGATGGATTAAAGCTGAAGGAGGGAAGGGTTAGATTGGATATTGGGGGAAGTTTTTTACAGAGAGAGTGGTGAGGGGCTGGAACAGGCTGCCCAGAGAGGGGGTGGGTGCCCCGTGTCTGGGGGTGTTCAAGGCCAGGTTGGATGGGGCCCTGGGCAACCTTGTGTAGCTCCAGGCCTGAGGTTGGTGTCCCTGCCTGTGGCAGGGGGTTGGAGCTTTATGATCCTCGGGGTCCCTTCCAACCCTTGCCATGCTATGATTCTGTGATTCTATGAAAGAGCTGCGTGGGCAGAGAAATACAGAGAGATGCGCCCGGACACCTCTTGGAAACGTTCAAATGCCGGGAAAACCTCCAGGCACGAGTGATGATGGGGCAGACAAGTGCTTGCAGAAATCGTCAGCGTCTCTTTCCCTTCCCGAGCGCCGAGCCCGGGCATCTCCCCTTCGGCGGGGCTCACAGAGAGGGCGAGGGCAGGAAGCAGGAAACAGAGCAGACACCTTGCTCTGGAAGGGACCACCAGAGACCATCGAGTTGAATTCCCCTGCCTGAGCAGGTTCCCTAGGACAGGTCACACAGGTAGGTCGGCATCCAGACAGGTCTTGAACACCTCCAGAGAAGGAGATTCCACAACCCCCCTGGGCAACCTGTGCCAGGGCTCCCTCACCCTCACTGGGGAAAAGTTCTTCCACATATTGATGTGGAACTTCCTGCACTCCAACTTGTGGCCATTGCCCCTTGTCCACAGGCTGCTGAAAATAGGCTGGCCACTTCTGTCTCCCAGGTCACTCAGCCTTTCCTCCTAGGGGAGATGCTTCAGGCCCTTAAAGATACGAGAGATCTGCTTTTGGGCATTAAATCCAAAGCTTTGGGCATTAATTCCACCTTGGCGTGTGCATGTTTCTTCTCTGAGCTGAGAGGCTTGAGTTCCAAGAGGGAGTCAATCTCTCCTGGATGTGCACCAGGGCAAGAAGGTAACACTCCTAGGAGGGATTCTAGGCCTTTCCTTCAGCAACTGGAAGAGCTGCAAGCTCAGAAGCTCTAAGGCTGCACCCAGGGACTGCTCTGACTTGCTCAACATCACTCGGGACAGGCACAAAAAGGTCCAAGGCCCCTAAAGTGGCACAGGGCTTTCAGGTTCAAGCCAGGCTACGGTTTGAAGTTAAGCCCGAGGACAAGTCAGGCTGTGGTCTCAAGTACAACCCAAGTGACACCACACAACACTCTGCTCACTGGTGCTGTGGGGCTGTGGTTTCCACCCAAATACCATCCAGCCTGAATGGGGCAGCAGCCCTTGGGAAGGCTTGAGCTCACTCCCAGCAGGTCTGACAGGTCTTTTTCCACAGAGCTTCTTCCCAGCATGCTACCCCTGACCTGTACCAGGGCATGGGGCTATTCCTCCCATGGTGCAGGACCCTACACCTATCCTTGTTGAAGGACAAGGCCACCGGACTGCCAGCCGCCCACCTGACCAGCCGCCTTGCAGATGGGCCGCCCTGAACACTGGCCACACGCCTCACCGGCCCCCTTGCAGACAGGCCGCCTTGCCGAACTGGCTGCCTTGCAGACCGGCCACCCGCCTGACCAGCAACCTGTCTGACCGGCTGTCTGTCTGACCGGCTGTCTATCTGACCAGTCAGGCGGGTGCCCAGTCTGAAAGGCGGACGGTCAGGTGGTCAGCCAGACAGGCGGGCGGCAAGGCGGCCGTTATACAAGGCGGCTGGTAAGTGGGGGGCCGGTCAGTGCAGGGCCAATGCAGGGTTAGGGCTAGTGCAGGGTCAGTACAACACCAACGCAGGGGCAATGCAGCATTAGGGCTAATTCAGGGCCAGTGCAGGATCAGTTCAGGACCAGTGCATGGTCAATGCAGGGCCAGTTCTGGGACAATACAGGGCTAATGCAGGGCCAGTGCAGGGCCAATTCAGGGCCAGTACAGTACCAGTGCAGTGCTAATGCAGGGCCAGTGCAGGGCCAGTACAGCTCCATAGCAGGGGCAATGCAGAATTAGGGCTAATGCAGGGCCAGTTCAGAGCCAATACAAGGTGAATGCAGGAGTAGGGCCAGTACAGGAGCCAGTGCAGGGCCAGTACAGGGCCAATGCAGGGACAGTGTAGGACAAACTTAGGCCAGTGCAGGACCAGTGCAGGAGTCAGGTCAATGTAGGGCCAGTTCAGGGACAATACAGGGACAATGAAGGGCCAAGGCAGGGTCAATGCATAGACAATGCAGGAGTAGTGACAATGGAGGGTCAGATTAGGGTCAATGCAGGGCCAGTTCAGGGCCAATGCCGGGCAAATGCAGGCCCAGCGCAGGGCCAGTGTAGGGCTAATGCAGGGCCAGTGCAGGACTAGGGCCAGTGCAGTGTCAGTTCATGGCCAGTGAATGGGAAATGCAGGGCCAATGAAGGGCCAGTGCAGGGTCAGTGCAGTAGCAGGGCCACTGTGGGGTCAATGCAAGAGTAGGGCAAATGAAAGGACAGTTCAGGGCAATTGCAGGGCCAACCTAGTCAGTGCAATGCCAGTGTAGGGCCAATGAAGTGCTAGTATAGGGCCAATGCAGGGTCAGTTTCAGGAGTAGGGGCAATGCAGAACCAGTGCAGGGCCATTGTAGGGCCAATGCAGGGTCAGTGCATGACCAATGAAGGCCCAATGAAGGACCAGGGCAGGGCAAATGCAGGAGTAGGGCCAAAGCAGGGCCAGTGCAGACCACTGCAAGGACAATGTAGCACCAATGCAGGACCAGTGTAGGGCCAATGCAGCACCAATGCAGGAGTAGGGCTGTTGCAGTTTCATGTGCTGTTAGAGAAAGGGGGGCTGCAGAGATGACACCTGCAAGAAGCAGCTAGAAGCTCTCTGCAGGCCCCAGAGAGTAAACATCAGCCAATTCAAGGCCAGAGTTGCTGCTGACCAAGGCTGAACCAATTGGCAATGGTCACAGCAACTCTGTGAATCACATTTAGGAGAAGAAAAAAACATAGGCAGGTGCATTTTGCCACCAGAGAAGGGAGTGAGAAGATGTAAGAAGCTGTCCAGACACCAAGACCAGGGAAGAAGGAGGTGTAGGGGGGAGAAAGAATGAGGCTTTCCAGGTGCTGGAGAGAGAGATCCCCCTGCAGCCTGTGGAGAAGACCATGGTGGAGCAAGTGTCCCCCTGTAGCCCATGGATAAGGATGGGGAGCAGAGGCAATCTACAGCCTGTGAAGAGATAGGCACATGCCACAGCAGGTTTGCTGGGGGAGTTGTGACTCTGTGGGGGACCAGGCAAGAGCAGTCTGGGCCTGAAGGTCAGCACCCAATAGAAGGGAGCCATGCTGAGGCTGCCCCCATTCCCTGCCCCTCCCTGCACCGCAATGAGGGGGAAGAAGGGAGTAAAATTGTGTATGAAGTTAAGTCTGCTAAGAAGGGAGGAGTGGGGGGAAGGTGCTTTAAGACCTGGCTGCACTTCTCATTACCTGGCTCTGGTTTACTGGGTGTGTAGCTCTAGTATAAAAAATTACTTTTCTTTATTCCATGTTGTCTGTTTTGCCCATGACAGTAATTGCAGAGTGATTGATCCCTCTCTGTCCTTATCTTGAATCCTAAGACTCCCAACATATATTTTCTCCTCTTTTTTGGCTGAAAAGGGGAGTGATAGGGCGGCTTTGGTGGGTATTTGGCCTCTAGCCAGGGCCAAACCATCACAAGGGCCAAAGCAGGGCCAGAGCAGGGCTAATGTAGAGACAATGCAAGGGCAGTGCAGGGACAATGCAGGACCAGCACAGGGACAGTTCAGTGACAATATAGGGCCAGTGTAGGGCCAATGCAGGGCCTGTGCAGGACCAATGAATGGCCAGTGCAGAACCAGTGCAGGTCCAATGCAACACCAATGCAGGAGTAGGGCCAATGAAGGGCCAGTTCAGGGCCAATCCAGGCTCAGTGCAGAACCAGCGCAGGGCCAGCGAAGGGGCAGTGTCATTGCCACTGCAGAGCCAATGAAGAATAGGTCCAATGCTGAGCCAGCGCAGGGCCCGTGGGCAGGGCCAGCACAGGACCAATGCAAGGCCAATGCAGGGCCAGTGGATCGCAAGTGCAGGGCCAGTACAGGAGTGGGGCCAATGCAGGGCCAGTGCAGAGCCAATGCAGGGGCATTGCAGGGCTAATGCAGGGCCTCTGTAGGGCCATTCCATGTCCAGTGCAGTGCAAGAGTATGGCCAAAGCAGAGCCAAAGCAGGGCCAGTGCAGGGCCAATGCAGGGCCAGTGCAGGGCCGGTGCAGGGCCGTCGCAAGGTACTCAGGCCGCCCCGGCAGCGGGTGACCCGCACCCTCCCGCACGGGGGCGCCAGGGCCCGCCCCTCGGGCCTGGTGGGGCGGTCGGGGCGCTGCCCCTTTAAGAGCCGGGCGGCCGTACCAAAACAAAACGGCGGCGCGGCCATTGGCTGGGCTCCGGGCACGTGGCGCACAGCTGGTTTCCTGCGGCCGCGCGCCGGTGGCAGCTCCGCGGCACCCGCCGCCACGGCCCGGCCCCGCCGCGGCTGCCGCTGCCCCAGCACCGCCCTCGGCATTCCGGGGTGGGACCCGGCGCTACCGGGCCTCCGTGTGGCGTACGGCCCGGCCTGGCTCGGCTCGGCCATGGCGCACTCGGCGCCGCTCGGCCTCCTGGAGCAGGGCTGCCCCATCCAGGTGGAGCACGATCGGAAGCGGCGGCAGTTCACCGTGCGGCTGAACGGTAAGGAGCGGGGGCTGGGCCGGGGGCCTCCCCGCTCTGCTCTCCCTCGGGGTCTGTAAGGAGCGGGGTCTCAGCACCCCCAGTGCCGCCCGCGCCTATCCCCCCCCCCCCCCAACGATTCCCCCCGGCCTCCCCTCCCTGTGTCCCGCCGCTCCCTGCACAGCGCCGCCCTGCCCCGTCCCGCCGCGGTGCCTCTGTGCCTCCGGTGCCTTCCCTAGTGCCTCTGGTTCCTGCTGGAATACTCCCCCACCTCCTCGCCCCATCCTTTCTGCCCCACTAAAAGCTTGGCCTGGGAGATCCGCGGGTCTTTCGGCTCCCTTGCCCGCACCCCCCCCCCCCATCCCCAGCAGGCGCTCTGCCAGGTTGGTGTAAGGGGGCATAACTCAGCACATGGGCTGCTGGGCGGCTTTTTCAGGTGGTGTCCCTAGAGGGGGGGGGGGGGTGTTGAGCAGTCTGTGGTGGCCCCAGCACTGTGGGATGCTCCCTGATTTGGTAGGACCCACAGCACAGAGACAAAGCTGCCACAAGTGTCTGTGGGACCAGGGGTGTAGAGATGGGGTGATGTGGTGGCACCCCCCTCCTCCCAACAGGTCTGTTGTGTATCAGGCAGGGTGAACAGACAAGTGGGTGCCGCTGGTTTATGGCATGCCAATCAACTCCTTTCCATCCATCCTCAACCCCCAAAGATTCAGCAATCCCAGCATCTCTCCCTACCTGTTTATCATGCCCCAAAACAACCTGGGGTAAGCAGGCTGCCTTGCTGCCCCACAGGGTACTTGCCTTTAAAAAATGAAAAAAAAAACCTTTTTAAAAAAAAAGGATAGTTCCTAAATTATACAGCCTGTGGAAGGCATTCTCAATAAAACAGCAGGAATAGTCGGGGGTTTATTTTAAACTCATCTTCCCCCCACCCCCCCACTCCCACCCCGTTTTTATTTCAGCCACTAATTACAAAGTGCAGGCTGGAGGCTCAGCAGTGGTGGAACAAGGAAGGAGACGTGCGTGCTGGGTGCAGAGAAAACAATTTCACCAACTGCTTATTTCAAGCAGAGAGAGATCAAACGAGGTCCCAGGGGACAGGTCCCCACTGCCATCGCGAGAGCTGTAGCGCAGTGTGGCTGCCAGCAAAGTTCAGACGTGCCCAGAAGAGAGAGGAGGGCTGAGGAGGAAGGGTTGTTAGGGAAATGCTATCTTTCTATCGCGGTGTGCGGAAGAAAACCTCTGCCAGACGCGCTGTGGGCTGAGTAGTGTTTGGTGGTTGGGTCAGGTCAGCAGAGGATGAGCATTGAGAGCGGTGGAATCAACGGGGGGCACCCACAGTGGGGGCCACGTGTGAATGGGCAGCAGCCTGTGGCTTCAGGAGGGCACTGCTGTGGCCTGGGGGAGCCATGGCCTTCCTCAGGGCTGTAGGTGGATCTGAGTGCTTGGGCTTGTGGTTTTTCCTGGGAGTTCAGGGAGGCCAACACCCACCCCCTTTTATCTTTTCCTTTTTTTTTATTATTATTTTTCTTTTTTTCTGTGAGCTCAGTGCTGGCCACCTAAGGAAGCTGAGCTGAGCAGTATCCTGGCGTGACGGTGTTCCTGCTGCTGGGCTGACTAACATCCGTGCAGGGCAGATGATCCATCCCTCCTTCTTCTTGTTAGGCATTTGCTGATAATAGCCAAGCCCTGGAAGGTGGTCAGAAGTTAACCATCTCTGTGGGAGTACATGGCAGGGTGTTTATTTCCTGGGCTGCTCTCACTATTGCTCCCACTCCTTGCACGATGAGCATCAGTGGTGTTGAATGCTCTGGTGCCCTCATCATTTCTCTGATGAGAAATGGGTCAGGCACAGATCTTTGCTTTGGTGTGACCCATGTGTCACGCTGCGAGCGCTCCTGTCCCGTGTTACTGTGCTGTGATAGAGAGGAACCTGTGGCTCGCTGGTGAGCTCCAGGCTCAGCTTGTCTCTGGTGCCTCAGTCCAAACTTCAGCTGGAAACTGAGCGTGAGTGATGCTCTGGGAAAACACAAGTGCTTCAGGCTCATGGACTGAGGAGCCAGGCTTTGCTTGTCTCCAGTAATAGCTGTACTCTGGGCTGATGGCTTGGTGGCTTACAGTGGTGTGATGTTGGGTAGAGAGCTTTGCGTGGTGACACTGTTATGGAAATCCCTGTAGCAAGAGGCCTGAGACACCATGAGAGCTGTGAACTAGTTGTGAAAGTGTTTGTTTTCAGCATCATGTTTGCCTTCACGCCCCCATGTAACCTTGTGTTGGAGCTCTCTCTCCTCATAGAGAAGAAAAAATGGCTTGTGTTTGGTGTTCCCTGGGTTGTTCCATCTTTCCCTTCCTCTGAGCCCTCATTGCTGCAAGTGGCTCCTGAAACTCTGATAGAAGCAGCTGCTTCACTTTAACACATTCCTCTTTTATCCTGCATCCCCAGTGCAGAAGCATTGAGAAGCTGAAAGTAAAGCTGAGTACAACTAGACGTCACTGACCTAGGTTATCCCTGTCAGAGGAGGGTAGAAAGAAGCCCAACTGGATTTGTAATCGGTTGAGGTGTGACTAACAGCACAAGCTACACAGAAACCTCCCCTTGCAGTGACTTTGTTGGCAAACATCAATTTGTCAGAGTTGAAAACATCCATGGGAATCACACAGGCTGGTTTTGTCAGGAATAGTTTGAGGGGTTTTTTTTGATCCAAGATAACATTTCTGGTCAAAACAAGAAACCCCAAGGACCCCCACCCCAAGGTAGTTGGCTGGTCAGTCCAGCTATTGCACAGCTGCCTGGGGCAGAGGAACAGCACTTCTAGAAGTGGCCTCTGACTTCTTGACACCCATCGGGCTCTCTGGTCGGGAGATGGGCTCCCCACATGCACCGAACGGCTCCAGTTCCTTGGGGGTGCTTGGGCTCCCGTTCGTTCCGTGTGTGGGTGCAGCAAGCCACCCTTCCCAAGTCTCCCATTCCTCCCCAGCTGGGTTTGGGTAGGATCCAGTGATTGGAAGCTCCTGCTTTGCCTGCTGCCGATCTGAGTCTCGGGAGCTCCTTGACAGAAGGCCAGGCTCAGGTTCATTAGGAAGACTGGAGCAGGACATGTCTTGGTGCTTTCCTTCCTGCTGGGGCAGATGCCCTCCCAGAGGAGAAAGCTGCTGAGTTTGCAGTGGGAGTGAAGGAATTTGGTGGCTGGACACTGCAGCGAGATGTCCCTGCTCTTCTTCTGCGCTACCATCGCCTCGAGAGAGCTCCTAAACAGGAAACTGTTTCAAACCAAGTGCTCCCCCCCCCTCCCCAGCCACTCCTGCCAGTGAGGCCCCTGCGTGACGGTTGCGCCGTCTCCGCTCTGCGCTGTCTGTTGTGCTCTGTTGTGTTTTCTCTCCGTAGTAACATGCCAGTGGCTCCCTGGGGAGCAAGGCCAGCCCCTGGTGCCGAGTGAGCTCTGGCCTAGGATACACGAGCTCCTCTGGACGCCTCGTCCTCTCTGTTGGCCCCACTTGCAGCTTTGGGCAGCTACCTTTTGGCTCAGCAGCCAGAAAGGATGAGCTGCCGCCTGCCTCTGGGCTTTGCTGGGTGTGAGAGTGGGAAATGGGGCTGGCCCCTGCTTTTCCTCCCCTTGCTCAGAGGGAACAGCTTTGCAGCAGTGCTCCAAGGAGGCTGGAGCTTGGGAGCTGCCTCTGAAGGCCAGCAACCGAGCACAGAAATTGGCCTGCAGGCAGCAGCCAGCGCTCACCAGGCCTCTGCCCTGCTCTGGTCTTAGGCACACAATGTATTGTGGGCTGGGGCCTGCACAGAGGGATGGGGAGTCTTGGAGCTGGGGGGACGGGTCCTGCTGTGCTGCCAGCTCTGCAGGTGCGGTGTGCACCCTGGGAAAGGGGGTCAGGGAAGGAGGGGCTGGAGCTGGGTGCTTGTGTCTTCCCAAATACCTGTCGAGTCCCTTCCTCAGCTCGGGGCTGGGACTGGGCTTGCTCTGTGTTTGCTTGAGGCTTGTGAGCTGCCTGGTCTGGGGACTTCTATCTGGATCTGATGGCGCAGCAGAGCCTGCGGTGCAGGGCCCTCATCTGCTGCCCAAAGCTGTCCTCTCTGCTTGAGTGGAAGCTCTGTACCTCTGGTCCTGGTGGAAGCCCTCTGTGGCAAGCAAGTATAGTCCTGGTGCCTCTCTCCTCTTGGAAAAGCTTCCCCTTCCCTATGCATGCTGCGATTGAGGGAGGGAGGGCTGGGGACCAGCTGTGCTGCCATTGCTGCCATTTTCACCATGCAGCCTCCTCTTGCTCCTCTTTCTTGCTGGGCTGATTTGCACTGACTCAGATTTCCTTGCTTGTAGTGGCCTTGAAGCCAAGGTGCTGGGCAGGGGAGTGTCTGTGAGCTGGACATCATGATCAGGCTCATGAGCACTGCTCAGGCTGGCCGAGACCTGGATCTGTTTTGCCAAGCCCAGGCCGTGCAAGCTGATAAAATCCCTGCCCTGGAGTCTGAGGGGATGAGGCAGGCAAGCAGGGGGGATGGCTTGTGGTGTCCTTCTCATGCCATGTTGTGGTCAGATTTCTGTGTGTGTGCCCCTTCTCTATGAGGACATCACAACAAGCTGGGGTGGGGTCAATCAGAGGGCAACACTGCTTCCAGTTTTGTGGTGTTCCCTTTGGTGGGAGCAGCCTGCACCCCCCTACCCCACCCTGTGCCCAAGGTACCATGTAAACAGCAAGGTTTGTTCCAGCATCATGTTGCAGCAAGGCACCCCTGTGCTCTCTTTCATCCCTCTGAGCCCGGTGAGGTCTTTTGGTGGGAAAACAAGGGTTATGCTTGGAGCTGCTCATACAGAGCCCAGGAACAGCCCTGGTTTGGGGGTACAGCTTACTTTTCCTGAGGCTCTGAGCCCCAGGGAGGATGATGTGGAGAGGATGTGCAGAGCAGCTGTCTCTTGAAGGAAATGAGCTTTCCGCTGGCCGGTCCTTCCCGTCCCTTCACAAGCTGTTGGCCACCTTCAGCCTTGCTCAGCAGAGGAAGAGGGATCTCTGTCTCCTGGAGAGGCTGTTCCTGCAGGACTGTGCTGTGAGCTGGCATCACTGTGGAGACAGGGCTGCCACGAGCATGCAGCCCGGCAGCAGAAGCGGAGAATCCGTGTGGGATGCTGTCTGACAAGACTGCAGTCCTTTCCATCACAGCTTGTTTCTCTGTTGTTGATCAGGGCTTTTTCCCACCTCCAGCCCCTGTGGTGGTGCAGTCCCTTGTGTCCAGCTGTGCCCAGCTTAAGGGTTTGGCTTGGCACATCCTTGCCCAGAGGGGTTGCAGGGGGTGTTTGTGGTGACCTTTAAACATAACCACTCACCTCTGGCTGTCCCTCCACATCAACCCCCCTTGCAGCTGGCTGCTCAGTTTGTGGCTCTGCTTCTCCCATTGTCCCTGAGCAGGAGGCTGAGGGACTGAGGAATGCTTGGTGCAGCCCATCCCAGCCCCGGGGCTGTGCAGGAGTGGGGACAAAGCAGTAATCACCTCCTGAACCATCAGCATCACATTCCACGATGCCAAACCCTATGGCTCCAGTGTCCCTGATTTTGTGTGCTGGGTGGCTCAGGGTCCCATCACAGAGGTGAGCCTGGCAGGTGTGTTTATGTATTTGCCTGAACCAGGATTTTTTCTGAACTGGGACCAGTTTCTCGCAGCACTGGTGTTCTCTGCAGAGCCAGTTGTAAAATCCTTTGGGCTCTGTGTGTGTTTATTGGTGTGCTGGTGGCACCTTGCAGCTCCTGTCCTGGCAGGGGTTTTCTGGCACTGCCATATATGTGCATGATTATATATATATATATTAAAACCCCCTCTATTTAAAAAAGAAAAAAGAACTTTTGTACTGTCATTGCTTAAGAATTCAGTTTTAAACGTAGCAGAGCTTCAGGCAGAGGATGTGGAAAGTTCTGGCCTGAGAGGAGAGCAGAGTGGTAGGGCTGGAGCATGTGTAAGCTGCTGCAACAAGGGTGTTTTACAGCCTTGGGTTCTGTCAGCTCTGCTGATACCACCTCTAAGAACTGCTGCCAAACGTGTTGCTTCCAGTGTGAGGGTGGGAGCACGTGGCTTTGCCTGTCCCTGACCTGGGTGGGCTTTCTCTCAAGGGAGATGGGTCTGTGCTGCTGGGGAAATGCTTGGCTTGCAGCTGCTCCATTGGCTTTTTTTGAGCGCCTGGATCCACGTGAGGAGATGCTGCATTCTCTGCTTTTCTCCCTGCAAAGATTTGCAGCTGTAAAATGGGGCTGTAGAATCTCATCTGCACTGGTCCCAGGAAGGAGGAAGAGGCAAGCACCCCTCAGCCCCTTGCCCACCCTGTTTATTCTGCCTGTCCCAGCAGTTCACCCCAAAGCCTCTTGTCTGGAGCCAAAGTGGGGCTGAGAGGGGCAGGACCAATGTCTGTAAGTACTTGAGGTAGTGTCAGGGAGGGAAATTATTTATGTCCACCCAAGAACAATGTGGGCACAAAACCAACCAGCAGGAATAAGCTCAGGCTGGAAACACAGAGGTTTCCATCCAATGGAGGAGGGTTGAGTCTGCTGAAAAGGAGCTGGAACAAAAACGTGAGCTGCTTCTCTTGAAACACAAAATTCAAGTGGGATCATTTCTAGCACCCCTCAAATCCAGGGGTCAGGCAGACTGGGCTGGAGGTGTCAGCTGAAATGCAGTGAAATGAAGTGTATTGAGCTCAGCTAAAGCATGTGTTTTGTGTGGGTGAACCTTGATGCCCTTCACCCTCCAATAACCACTGGAGAGGAAGGAAAGCTTTCAATTATTTGAGTTTTTCTCTTTGATTGGAAGCTTGCATTTCTGAAATCCACTCTTAAAGAGAGAAACACCCTAGAAATGAGATGTTTGTGTCTTGTGCTGAAGACAGAAGCTTGAGTCCTGCAGACAGGGCTGGAGGGGTGTTAGGAGCTCTCTCCTCTGATTTACACGGGTGCTGAAACTTGTTGTTTTCCTGTAACTGAACTGCTGTGACAAGTTGGGGTGTCACAACAGGAAGCCTCTGTGTGTGTGTGCGTGCCAGTGTGTGTGCACAAACCCCCTCTCGTGTCAGCGTGCGCTTTCCTGGGGGTTTGTGGCCTTCATCTCTCTCAGCATCTCTCCCCATCTGTGTCTGTCCAAATGCTGCAATGCCTGGCCAGGAAGTCTTTGTCCTGGGTTATATGGCACAACAAAACCCCTCTGTGCTGTAGAGAGAGGAATTGGCTGTTACCTGGGTCAGCTTTGTCCTGTTCTTACTTCTTTTTTTGCTCACACCCCCCCCCACTGACACATCCCACCCCCTGCCAGCTGCCTTCCCACCCTAAATGTGTTGTGTCAACACCTCGGCCCTTGGTTCAGGGATGGGTAGAAAAGGTCCAGGGGCTTGGCAAGCCAAGTGGATCTTCCTCTGCTGGCACCTCAGTGGGGAGATGATGAACAGGGACTTTCAACTGTCCTCAAACGCAAAATCTCTGCCCAGACTTCTCACTGTGTGAGCCCACCCACTGCCACAGCCTGGTGGGAGAGGGGCTGTGGTGAGTGAGGGCTGTTGTAGCCCAACCTGTGCTGTGGGCTCCCCAGTGAATGGGGTCAGTGGGCTGGGAGCCTGGTGCTGCCCAGTGACATCCCAAGCCTCATCTCATTCTCATCCCCCAGGTTGTCATGACAAGGCAGTGCTGCTCTACGAGTATGTGGGGAAGCGGATCGTGGACTTGCAGCACACAGAAGTACCAGACGCCTATCGAGGGAGAGGAATAGCCAAGCACCTCGCAAAGGTACAGCCCCAGTGTCCTTCTCCCCAGGGCAGAAGCTGTCACTGTCCCAGTTCCAGTCACAGCCAGAGGCCCTGGCTGAAGCAAGGCCCCATTACGCTGGTGCTGCATGCATGGCCCACAGGAACCATCCCCACTCCAGTGGGAGGTGGGGGCAGATGGAAATCCATGGTCAGATATTCCTGTTTCTGGTGGTAAGGGGGCTGGGTGAGTGCCAGCACATCCAGCTGCTTGTCTGGGCTTGATCCTTCTCTCCTTGCAGCAAGCAGCCCTCATGGCCACCTTGCAGGGGCTGATGCGGCACCTCTCCTGGGGGCTGGACCCTTCATCTCAAGGCCCTCTGAGCCCACTTGCTGCCTTGGGCTCTGCTTTTGAGGCCTGCAGCTGTGCAGGGGGAGCTGAGGAGCCGGAAGCACAGTGGTCGGGGGACTGCAGAGGGTGATGCTTTGGGGTTACAGCTGCTCCCTGGCCCCGTAAGCCATGGCAGATGGGTTGCAAAGGTGGCCTATGTGTGATGTGGCTGGGTCACCTGCCGTGTAGCATCCAGTAGGCTGGACACACTGAGGGTTATCTGAGGGTTCCTCATGCCCCTAGTTAAACTGGGGACCTTGTGGCAGGATGGCCATCCTCTCCCCACAGCCCTCTCCCTCCATCTGCCTCATGCAGGGGGTATATGAGGGCAATTGTCCACTCTCCCAGCTGCCTGTGGGGTCTGGGATCCCAGACCTCTGGGAGGCCTCAGAGGAGAGCGTGGGCTGGGGTTGCTCGTTGTAACCTGTCTGCCCTCTCTGGTTGGTCACAGGCAGCCCTGGATTTCGTGGTGGAGGAGGACCTGAAAGCTCACCTGACGTGCTGGTACATTCAGAAATACGTCAAGGAGAACCCGCTGCCGCAGTACCTGGAACACTTGCAGCCTTAAGGCAGGACTGCTCTGATGCCAGCACGCCTGTCCCTGACTGTTCATCGCGGCCTTCACTTCTCTGCGGTCTCAGGAAACCCCCTCCCATGCTCAAAATTCCCTTGTTTTGGTTTTTTTTTAAAGCACATCCTTGTGGTGCATGAGTGTGGGCACAACCTCCTCTCAGCCCACATGTGAGCATGGCTCTGCCCTTGGGCTAGGCTGGCTCTGGGCACTTGAGGACCCTTCAGTGCTCTTCTTCCCAAGCCAGGGGGTGGAAGAGGATGATTGTTCCACCAAACTCCATCACAAGACCAGGGGATGACTCGCTTTGCACCTCACTGCCTCCCCTCTGCTTGGTGACATCTGTGAACTTGCTGGGCAGTGTTGGTTAGGGCTGGTTGTGGGGTACCAGCCTCCCTTTTCTCCCGGCAGCTGGGGGAGATGCTCAATTGTACCTTGTGGGACAGAGGGAGATGCTGGAGAAGCCCTGGCCCTGTGGCAGGTTCATCCACTGCAGCATCTGCTGGGCACCAAGCCTTACCCAAGCCCATGTGGGGCACAGAGGAGAACATGTGGGTCATGGTGGTGCCTTGAGGACTTTGCAGCACCAGCTGTGGATGTGCTGGGATGGTGACACCTTCAGGCCTAGAGAAAGGTGGCTGAATCACAGATGCTGCTCCCTGGAGATCCCAGCTCCTGCCCAGCCTTCTGTACATAGCCTTGGCATGGCAGCTCTGCAGGGTTGTGCACCATTGTTCCTGTCTCTGCTCCCTGCTCTTGGTGTTGTCTGTGCTGGTGTGGACACAACCTGCTCAGGAGAAGAGCACCAGCTTTGACAACGTGGGGACATCCCATGTTTTGCAAGCACCAGGGTGGTTTCCTGCAGCTGAAGAGGAAGGCTCCCTCATCTCCCTTGATTCTAGTATGGCACCCTTGTCTGTGCTCCAGGTTGTAGGGCCTGAGCTGTCATCTCCTCCTGAGATCAAAGGGGGTAAATTTTCTCTGGGACCTGGTCCTGGCCCTTCTCCAGGGCTTGATGCTAGAGGCTCCTGGCTCCACCTGGACGCTGATCACTTCTCCTTAGGGCCTCTGGAAAGAAGCCCCAGCTGAGGGCATTGTCCATCTGCTCACTGCTCTCCTTGCAGCTCTGAGCCCTGGGCATTGGCAGTGTTGTGGGGTTCTCAGCTGGCAGCAGCACCCTCATGTTGTCCTGGTACCTCCATGGTGATGACCCCGTAGCACAGGTCAGTGTTGCCACAGTCGGATGTAGAGGTAACACCTCTACACCAGCCCAGCTCTGGCTTGCTGCCTGTCCTGCCTTTCCCAGGCTTTCCAGGGCCTGAGCTAGACCCCAGCCCACTTTCCCCCACCTCAAGCTCTTAGGATTTTGTGGTGTCCCAGGGCTGGGCTGCAGGGAGGGAGCTGCTGCTGCCAGCACACCAGCCCTGAGCAGCTGCTGGTGGAACAAACTAAAGAGCCTTTCACCTGGAGGCCAAATCCAGACCTAGCTTATCTCCAGCAGGGACTAAAGTTTACAGTCTGTGCCACGAGCCGAATGAAGCCCAGGTCAAGAGGCAGCTCCACATTCTCCCAGACCCAGTGCAAAATCCACAGAGGCAGAGGTGTAAGCTTTAGCAGCTTTCTGTCCTGGTTGGGTTGGTTGGAGACCCTGTGCCTGATCTCAGCCAAGGATGCCCTGAGCTGTTCCTCCCAGCCACCTACCTGCCTATGCCTTTGGGCTGCCCAGCACCCCCACAGTGCAGCCCTCTGCCCACAGGCTTGAGTGAAACCTCCCAAGCTCCATCCCTGCCCATGTCTGTCACCTGCCTGGGGGGGACCTGTGCCTGGTGGCAGGCCCATCTCCATCTCCTGCTGCTCAGGAAAGGCACCGGGCTCAGCCCTGCCACTGCCTCATGCTTCTGCCCTCTTGCTGCCTATTTCAGCCTGGCTGTAGCCTTCAGGATGGCTTGGAGTGACTGGGAAAGGGGTGAGGGTAATGAACTGGAGGAAGAGGGGCTCAAGAAGAATTCTGGGCTGTCAAATATTCACTCTCTAACATGCAAAACATACTTTAACATCTAGTTACTGGAGCAAGGCTGGGTCTGTTACAGCCAAGTGATGACAGAACCCTCCCTGCTCCTGATCTCAAGGTGAAGCTGAACCATCTCCCCTCCTGCAAGCCAAGATAAAGACACTGTTGTATCTTTATCACAGTGGGACTGGGTGCTTGGAAGAGATGTGTGCCTCCTTGCTTTGTGGAAGCAATAGCATGAGCTCAGTGCTGCAAGCCTCTGCCTTGGTTCTGTGCTCATCCCCCTGGTGTCAGCTGTGTGAGAGCAGCTTGCTGGTGGGTGTGCTGCAGTCACCGCACTGGCAGGGTCCCAGTGTCCAAGCCCAGCCCTGGAGCCCTTCATGCTGCTCTGGCAGGACCATCGTGCTTCCCAGCGCTGGGTCAGGCGATTGGTGCCTTACATCAGGCACAGCACACGGATTGCTGCTGCTTCCTTTCGAGGTGCTACACTCCCTCTGGTGTCTGACCTGACGGAGACCTGTGCCAGTGCCAACAGTTTCACTTCTGCACCCACCCTCTGCTCCTGCCTTCCCTTCCCCGTGGGCTCCGATGTCACTGAATAGCAATACCCACAGGTCGCCAGCGATGCCACGGGCCACTTGCTCCTGTGATCTGGCACTGCCGAGTGGGAGAAGGCTGGGGCTTCCTTGGCGTTGGGCAGCCCCTCTCCTGCCTTTCCACCAGCCACCCTTTCCCAGCTCCTCAGTGCAGGATGGAGCTTTCAGAGTCCTGTGCTGCCCCTCGGTGCTGACTCAGCCTGGAGGAGTTGGGGATCCTGGACTCTAACGAGGGGAGTGTGGAAGTGGTTTGGGTGAATAGTGAGGTCCCAAATCCCATTTGAACTCCAGACCTCGGTGGGTGGGGACGTGCAGATTGCTGTCAAACCTGCTTCCACACCACCCAACTTGAAACATCCCCTCCCTCCCTCATCAGCTTTCCAGCATTGTCTTCCTCTCTCCAAGCTTTCCATTCTGTTGAATTCGGTGGTTACAATGTGCCTTTCCTTCTCAGGACCTGTTACAAATAACCTTTCTGCTTTTGTTTATGTCTAACATTTATCTCTCCCTCTGTCATACTATAAAACATGAACGTATTGCATGGAATACAATAAAAAGTGTGGCTTCAATGACCCAGGGTGGTTCTCTGTGCTGCGTTTGGTGGGCGACAGGAGGAGGTGCTTGGGGACCAGGGGATCCTGGGTGTCCCCAGCTCTGTCACTGCTGGCCTGTGACACTTTGGCAGAGAGCCTGTTTCACAGGTCCTGGCAAACTCTCTGCTCTCCAGCCCGTGTCCAGGGTGTGATTTTTACTGCTTTCTTTCAGTGAGAGGGAAGGCAGAAGTTGGTGTACTCAGCAGCTCCTCTCCTATTACCTAACCTTCCTGCTGAAAGATGATGGGGAGCCTCCCCTCCTTCTCATGAGAAAGAGGATCTTGTGCAGGGAGCCTGTTCATGGGGTGAGAGAGATGGAAGGTCCTTAGGGCCCTTGGTAGGTGCAGGATAGGGGCATCCTGGTCACGGTGCTGGTGCTGGCCTCAGCTTCTTGTGACCAGCCACTCCTGTCTTCATTGCCTAATGTGGGTGCTGCCTACACACCCTTCTCCATTCACAGAGCACCTCAGAGCCAGGTTCCAGGCCAGCCTGGCATGCAGATGAACAAGGAGGCATGGGCTGAAGCAGTTGAATTTTATTTCGGGTCATGGGGCTGTCTGACCTCATGATGACTGTGTGGAGCTCGAGGTGAGTGGGATCACAACTGGTTCCTCTGCTGGCTGGTCCACCCCTGCTCATGCTCTCTGGTCCTGGGAGTTTGGGAGTTACCCTGCAACTGCAGCCACTGGTGAGCAGGAACTCAACGTTTGCGTTCATCAGTTTGAGGTGTTTGAAAACATTTCAATAGCTCAGCCAGAGGAGTTGTTCCCCGCTGGGCTGGGCCAGAGCAGGGTGGGCAGGTGACTCACAGGGACACAAGGCACTTGGGTTTCCCTCCTGGGACCAGTGCTCTGAGTGCTTGGGTTCCCAGCACAGCGTGTTTATGTCGCTGCCCAAAGCTGTGTGCGAGCTACAGAGGCTGAGGCTGGAATTTCAATAGCTGGGAACGCCAGGGTTTGCAGGGGGGAGACAGGGCCCAGCTTATTTACAGTTATGATGTGACCCAACGTGACAAGTGGCTCCTGGGCTGCAATTTCACTCCTCCCATGAACCAGCACAGTAGGCTTGGGGTTGTAGCAGGCAGCTGGGCTGTTGCTGGTAACACACTGTTTGCATTCCACATTCCAGACGCTCCGATGCTCCAGCCTGTCCCAGCAATGCTGCTGCTCAGCCACACGCTCTGCCAGGCTGGGCATGCTTCCCAAACACCTCTTGTTCAGGCAAATGCATCGTTCCCTGCCATTAAAGAGCCACCTCCCCCAAATTACTGCTGAGAAACCAGGGATGCAGGAGGGCCCTGCGGTCTGGAAGCACAGCCTGGTGATGCCTGGCAAGGTGGAGGCAGCCATGGGTTTGTTCTCTGTAGTTAGGTTGTATCACTTGGAAGTAACCTTGTCAAAAAGGGGTCTTTTTCTAGGAAGGGGAGGTGCAAAGGCAGCACTGCTCTCCTCTGAAATGCACCGTCAAGCTGGAGGAGGGCTTGTTCTGTCGAGCAGGGAGCTGCTGTTTGCAAAGGGAAATCTAATTCCTGAGGAAAAGGCTCCTCTCCTGGGAGGAGACACAACCTGGAGCGAGGGAGGGCCCAGGGGTGGCACAAGCATCCCCAAAATACGCTGCCCAAGCACTCAGCACGGGTACCCTTTGGGTGACCTCGCCGTGCTGGGGATCTGCCCCTGGACCAGAGGCTGAGGGGGCTCCGGCCACCCCCCAAACCAGCTGCTGCAGGGGAGCCCGTGACGGCGGCACACCCCCAGTTCCTTTGCTAGAGACACTGTCACTCCTCGGAGGAGCAGCGCTTGTGGCCCTTCTCCATTCTCTGCTCCGTTCCCAGAGCCGAGGGGCGCGAACCCGACGCCCCAAAGGCCCTATCCCTTCCCCGGGACCCGCTGCTCTGAGGTCTCGTTCCTGCTCCGCCTGCCTGCGGAACTCGCGTGTCTCTGCGAGCAGGAGCACACGGCAAGGCTCAGGCCGCGGCCCGCTCCCCTCCCGCACCAGCAGCGGGCCCCGCGCCTGCCCACCGCCGCCCCCGCGGCCCGAACCAGGGCGCAGCGGCAGAGGCCGCACCCCCGTCACGGCGGGGGCCGCGGGGCAGGCCGGGACCCGCCGCGGCGCTCCTCCCACGGCCGGGCTGTTCCTCTTGAGGCGCGCCGGCGGAAGGGGCCGGCAGCGGGGGTCGAGCTGACGGTCGCCCTGCCCGCCGCAGCCGGCCGCAGGTGACGGGCGGCCGCACCCCGGGCTCCCGGCCCAGTCCCCATCCGGCCCCGTCACCCCCGCGCCCGCCGAGGGGACTACGCGTCCCGGGGGCCCCCGCGGCGGCGCGGGGCGCGGCGGGACTTGTAGTCCGCGCATGGGCTTGGCCCGGCCCGCCGAGCGGCCCCAGCGACCCCGCGCACTGCGCTTCCCGGCGGGCGGCGCGGCGGGCCCGGGGTGCCTCGGCGGAGACATTTGCGAGCCGAGTGTCTCCAAGATGGCGGCGTGGGGAAGGAGGCGCGCTGGCCCCGGCGGCACCAACAGCGGTGGCGGCCGGGAGAGGTGAGCTGCGGCTGGGGAGGAGGCTGCGGGGCTGCCGGGGCGCCTGGGGCGGGCAGGGAGCTGGAGGAGGCCGGCTTGCGCCCGCGCGGGGCTCGCCGCGACCCCGGGCAAGGGCGGGGACCCCGCTGAGGGGAGCGTGGCCGGGCAGGGCGGGGTGGGGGGGGAGCGCGGCTCCGCTGAGGTGGGGCCGAGGCGGCGGGGCTCGCCGGGGCCGGCGCTCCCCCGCCGTGGGCGGGCGCGGGGCTGCGGGGGAGGCTGGGGAAGGTCAGCGCGGCCCACGGGGTGGTGGCGGCGGCGGCGGCTGCCGCCTTTCCCGCCGCGGGGATGCGGCGCTGGGGGCCGGGGTGGAGGAGGGCCGGCCTTGGGGAACCTCCTTCCACGGCTATTTTTAAAGGGCGGTGGAGGGCAGCGACGAGTCCTCCAGGGTGACCTCCTGCTGCGGTCCCGGCCGCTTCGGGGGGTCGGCGCGGAGCCGGCCGGGCCGGGCGGGGGTGGGCGCTGCCCTCCGTGTGCCGGCGGGGAGCTGGGTGACGCTGCCCTCATAGAATCATAGAATCACAGAATGGCAAGGGTTGGAAGGGACCCCAAGGATCACAGAGCTCCAACCCCCTGCCACAGGCAGGGACACCAACCTCAGGCCTGGAGCTACACAAGGTTGCCCAGGGCCCCACCCAACCTGGCCTGGAACACCCCCAGGGATGGGGCTTCCTCGGCTCTGCCCGCTCGGAGGGGGAAGTTTGGGAGTCAGAACTCGAACATGGTGGGGGAGGAGAGGGAGGAAAAGCTCCCTGAGCCGCTTTAAAACCTGTGCGCGCAGTCCTCTCCCTGCTTAAAATGCCCAGGTAAAGCCCGCCTTCCCTCAGGTGGGATTTCCCCCCTTTGCCCCAGGGCTGACTGGTGGCAGCTGCCAGAAACCTGGTGCCTTTTTACTGGGAGTCCTTTTGTCCTGCTGCCTCACCTACAGACCCCCTGAGACCTCTTTTTGCTGTGGCTTTTAATTCATTTTCTTCCCTTGCTGTAATTCAGCGGTTTTATTTTAGTTGGTTTTGGGGTTTTTTGGGTTTGTTTTGTTGAGGATTTGGGGGTTTTTTGGGGGGGTGGAGGATGGTGTTGGATCTGTGAGGCTGAGGAGAGCCACCAGTCGCTCTTAAAATTCTGGCGCTGGTGTGAAGTGCAGGAATGCCGCCTGCGTTCAGGGAATTTTAAAAAGTAATTGAACTGGAAGAGCCAATGGAATTACTGCATCAGTGTAGTTTATGTAAACGACTAAGAATACCACAGAGCTCAGGGGTGTAGTGGTCAAGCTGTCTGCACCCAGCGCTGGCACCCTGCCGCAGCGCCAGGCAGGGAGCTTTTTGTGTGGTACACCCACAGCAGAAGGGAAGGGGGGGGGAAATAGGTGGAAAAGAGTACTTAATATCAGTGGAAATTGTTGTGCCAGGAGGAAAATGGATGCAGGCTTAAAAGCAAGGTGTTACAGAATCGCAGAGTTGTAGGGGTTGGAAGGGACCTCGAGAGCTCATGGGGTCCAACCCCCCTGCCAAAGCAGCTCCCCAGCTCATACTGCACAGGTCAGTGTCCAGATGGGTCTTGAATATCTCCAGAGAAGGAGACTCCACCACCTCCCTGGGCAGCCTGTCCCAGGGCTCCTTCACCCTCACTGGGAAAAAGTTCCTCCCCATGTTGGTGTGGAACTTCCTGTGCTCCAATTTGCAGCCATTGTCCCTTGTCCTGTCTCCACAGACACTGAAAAGGGGCTGGTCAATTCCCCCTGCACCCCATACTTAAGATATTGATAAACATTGATCAGGTCCCCCCTCAGTCTTCTTTTCTCCAGGCTGAAAACCTGCAACATAATCTGTGAACTCTACAACAATCGCAGTTTGAAGTGGGTTTCTTTGAGCTGTGATTGCTCTTGATCTTGGAAGCAAAAATACTTATTCATAAGCTTGAGTTGCTTTGTGAACCTGCAGCAGGTCTTGTTTTTTCTTTGGCAATGGGAGCTATGTAGCTAAAGAAAGCAAGCAGCACAGAAGCGATGTAGCAGGACAACAGCCTCACCCTTGAGCAGCGGTTTCACAATCCCTCTCAACAGACAGTGGTTCCTTTAGGTGTCATCACCTCCTGTGAAGGTGATGGAAGGGCCATGCTTCTCATAGGTGTCTGGTGATGTCAGCTGGGTACAACTCCTTCCTTGCTGTTGTGGAGCCGGAGATACGCATGACTGAGCCGCTGCTTCTTTCAAGCTGTGGCTCATCCTAAATCACACCCACCAGTCTAGTTTGGCTGCTGGCACATGAGTTGTGTCCAGGGCAGTGCTGAGGGGCCTGATGTCATCGCACCATGACGTGCTTTTTACACCCTGAATACAGAGTTTTCTCTACACTGGGCAGGCAGGACATGTCAAAAGACACATTCCTTTGAACTGAACATACTAATCCAGTTTTCCTCATACATGAGCAGCTTCAAGGAGTTCCTATAGCTGTCAGCCAGCTGGTCTAAAAGGCATCTGTGTGTTGGGAGGTGGTGCGAGGAGACTCAGTGCTGAATAAAATCCTGTCTGCTCTGGGACTAGACTGGCTTTCATTTAAAAAAAAATACAGCCTCCACAGAGCTGCTGGACTCTATCCCTTCACAACCAACTTTACTGGTAGAAGGAAGTCTGCAATTAGTAAAAAAGCCTTTTCCTCAAGCAGAGTGAATGTAAGGACATAAATTGTGGAGGATGTTGGTTGTGAGCTCCAGCTGCCACTCTGGTGGTGAAATAATACAGTTAAACAAAATAACCCCAAACATTGCAGAGAACCAACTAAATA
Source organism: Laterallus jamaicensis coturniculus (assembly GCA_022605575.1). NCBI lineage: Eukaryota > Metazoa > Chordata > Aves > Gruiformes > Rallidae > Laterallus > Laterallus jamaicensis. The sequence continues at coordinate 9,154,883 of JAKCOX010000020.1, read as the reverse complement.
TTTGTTTTCCTTCATTCTGGATAGACTCTTTTAATGGAGACTGTCTATGGGGAATTGTTAATCTGTGGACTAAACCAACTTTTTTTTCCCATACAGAACAGGCACTGAATTGTGCTCAGTGTTTTTTGTAGCAAATTCAGCATGGGGACCGCCAGGACACGAGACAGAATGGTGTTTTGTTCCCCTGGGAGATGTTCTAACAAACTCCAGAAAGAGCAGCTTTAATGTCATCTCTGCTCCTTGCTTTGGCTTCCCTGCACCCTGAAAGAGGTCTCTTCTTTCACTCCCTGCACTGCTCAGATTGCTGGTACTCTGTTTGCTCACAGCTGTGATTGACCTATTTCCATTAGCCTGGCTAGTGGTTAGTTAACTTAAAAATGACCTCCTGGGGAGGAACAACCCCATGGATCAGGACAGGCTGGGGGTGACCTGCTGGAGAAGAGCTCTGTGGAGAAGGACCTGGGGGTGCTGGTGGGTGACAGGGTGGCCATGAGCCAGCAGTGTGCCCTGGGGCTGAGAGAGACAATGGGATCCTGGGGGCATCAGGAGGAGTGTGGCCAGCAGGTCACAGGAGGGGATCCTCCCCCTCTGCTCTGCCCTGGTCAGGCCCCACCTGGAGTGTTGTGTCCAGTGCTGGGCTCCCTGGGATAAAAAGGACAGGGATCTCCTGGAGAGAGTCCAGAGAAGGGCTATGAAGGTGATGAAGGGCCTGGAACATCTATCCTGTGAGGAAAGGCTGAGAGAGCTGGGGCTGTTCAGCCTGGAGAAAAGAAGACTGAGGGGGGACCTGATCAATGTTTATCAATATCTTAAGTATGGGGTGCAGGGGGAATTGGCCAGCCCCTTTTCAGTGTCTGTGGGGACAGGACAAGGGGCAATGGCTGCAAATTGGAGCACAGGAAGTTCCACACCAACATGGGGAGGAACTTTTCCCCAGTGAGGGTGAGGGAGCCCTGGGACAGGCTGCCCAGGGGGTGTGGAGTCTCCTTCTCTGGAGAGATTCCAGCCCCATCTGGACACCGACCTGTGCAGTATGAGCTGGGGAGCTGCTTTGGCAGGGGGGTTGGACCCCAGGAGCTCTGGAGGTCCCTTCCAACCCCTACAACTCTGGGATTCTGGGATTTTCATCTGGTGGCTGGAGCTTTTCCTTACAGCCTGGTGATGTCATCCTCAATGTTGTCTGCCCTTACCAAGGGTGCTTGACTATCTTACCTACATTCTCCTGTTGGCTTTTGTAGTTAAGGTGCATCTTTTGAACACCAGTCCTGCTGTATTGCTGTGCTTTTCCTGTTCTTCCTCTGCTTTGATGCCTGCGCTGACAGCATGATGAGAGTGGCCTTCTTAAAGCCACAGGCCTCACAGCCATGGCCTGAGACCAGGGGATTGTGCAGATGTTCAGCAGAAAAACAATTCTTCAGAGGTTTAAGCTTGGATGTGTTGGTACCTTCTGTACTCCACATCCTGGAGCTCTCCTGGGGAGAGGAATGCACTGTTGACAATGACTTTGAGGTGGAGTATTTCCACTGACAGTGAAAGCCAGACCACAGCTTGTACCTTAATCTTGAAATGAAATTGAATTTCAAGAAGGATTTTGTGTGGGGGAAGAGAAGTTTAAGTTTTTTATTTGTCATACATTGACTGAGCTTGGCTGAGATGCTGCTGATGACCCCAGACAGTGCTTTGGCCATCAGTGATGTCCTTTTTCTCCAGCTCCCTTGCACAGCCAGCATCAGTTCCCCCAGTGGTGTTGCTGAACTGGATGGTGTGTGTGCTGCTGTGTGACAGGCATTATCACACTGCCACAACCCTCTCCTTTCTTTTTTCTTTCTTACTGCTAATCAGCCTGGTCTTGACTCACAGTTAATCTGAGGTGGGTTTGGTGCTCTGAGCAATTTGCTGTCCAGGAACATGCATCTTTTTAAAAAACCCCATTCTTAACCTGTGTGTTAGGGGAAGGGTTTTAAAAGAACTTGTTTCCCCCCCCTGAGAACTGTACCTGCACTTTGTGCAGGTTAAGGTAGGTTCTGACTGTGATTCTGGACATTTTGCAGACATGAGAGAGCTGGATGACTTGAAACCCACGCCAAAAGTCTGGCAGATGGAGGAACACCCTTAGGCTGAGGGCAGCAAACTTGTGAGGTGTGGCCATTCTCCCCTGCAAGTGGACATTGCTAGAAGGATGTGGGGTTTCTTCCAGCATCTACCCCATTTTCAGGACTCTTTGACATTTGTCCTTTTTGGCAGTTGGCACCTGGCAAAACTTGGGATCTTTCCTCATTGAGGGTCAGTGTGCCTCCTCCTTAGCAGGGTCTTTATTTCTTCATCCATCAAGATTCTCCAGTCAGAACTGACATTTAACAGACAGGCTGCTGGTTTCAGGAGGCAGCTAGGAGACTACTTCCAAGTTGGAGGCAGGGAGACTGAGCTGCTTTGAGGGCTGCAACTGGGAAACAGCTGGAGTTGCTATTGTTCTGCCAGCTGCAGCACCCCTCTCCTGGTGCTCTCTGATATTCCCATGTTAGGAAGATAATCCAGAGGTAATTTGAAACGTGCCCTATAGCTGAGGCAGACACTTCTGCCCCTCCTGCTGGTTTGTAGCTCTGTTAACAACTGATTCCTTAGTTACAACTTTGGCAATACCAAAACTTCACATCAGCCATTTGGAGTTATTTTCATTTCTCTGTGCTGAATAATTGAGTTCTGTCACAGTCAGGGGGACCTCATTGCAGCCTGCCAGTCCCTGGAGGGAGCAGACAAACAGGAGGGGAATCAGCTTGTTCAAAGGGCAGATAATGGCAGGACAAGGGGGATGGATTAAAGCTAAAGGAGGGAAGGGTTAGATTGGATATTAGGGGGAAGTTTTTTACAGAGAGAGTGGTGAGGGGCTGGAACAGGCTGCCCAGAGAGGGGGTGGATGCCCCATCCCTGGAAATGTTCAAGGCCAGGTTGGATGGGGCCCTGGGCAACCTTGTGTAGCTCCAGGCCTGAGGTTGGTGTCCCTGCCTGTGGCAGGGGGTTGGAGCTCTGTGATCCTTGGGGTCCCTTCCAACCCTTGCCATTCTGAGTCCTGCATCTATCCATGAGGCTTGCAGCAGGAGTGGGACATGCACAATGTGTGTGAAGCCATGGTGGAATAAACTAGGTGCACATAAGGCCCAGAACTGGTCTTCCAGAACAGTGGGACATGTTCTTGATGTAGCCCTCTCCTCTGGGGTGGGCAGGGAGGTCCTAGAAAAGCACTTGATTGAATCATGTTACCGACTGCTTCTAGCTTTGGTCTGTCTAGTAAACAGCACACTGGGCTCCTGAGCACATGGCAGCATTTTATAACCTCTGGAACTACATCCTCCTCAACACTGAGTATTGGTTGTTCTAAGTAAGATGGAGTTGGTATAAAATCACCACCCTTCACAACCTGTGGGTGCCAGCTTGGAGTCGATTGCATAGCTCTGCATTTTTGTTTGGCATCTCTGGGGGGTGGGGCACAAGCTCCAAAAGGCAAACTCCATAGCCTCTAGTGTTTGAGCAAATCCAGTTGCTTTAACTGGATTTGTTTGTGTGCAACCACTGTGTTGAATTGAAAGGCTGTGTCAGGAGAGATTTGCCTCTGTGGACTGAGATCCTCAGTCCTGCTCTGCATTCCAGCAAGTTCTAAAACCTCCTCAAGCACACACACATCTCATCTGTGTCTCTCTCTGTATCATCTGAAAACAAACCAGTCTTCACCTTCCCAGTTCTTGTGCAGAAAGAACTTGTGACAAACCCCAGCTCCTCTGTTGCAGAGATGGGGACTTGCTGTGTGCCTTGCTGACTCCTGATGGGTCCTCTTGTTCAAGCAGCTCTCTCTTTTTTTTCTTTGTCCTTTGTTTTTGGGGTCACCATTTTGCCATTTGCAGCTTCTGTGCTGTGGTAAGAGACTTATTCCCATGTTAGAGGACTAATTGGGAGAAACAGCATAGCTGGGGGGCCAGCCCCCACCAGCAGTGGAGCCACTGTGTGGGTCATTTCTCAGTGCTGTTTTTCAACTGGACATATTCTAAGTTCTGCTTGTTTTGGCTTAGGAGGATTGTGCTTTTCTTGACTTTATTGTTATAAAGGCCCAGAAGCCTGGCAAGCCCAAAGATCCCAGAAGAGATGGACAGTACTGCCTCTCACCAAATCCACCAAAGGTGGATTCCTGCTCCCCTTGATGGGGGACTGTTGTTAGTGGTACAACTCTACTCATGTAGGTTGTGGTGGAAGGAGAGAAGGGGCATTCAGAGGGAAGAAAAGGCAAGATCTGAGCAAGAAGAAATGAAGCTGATGGCTTAATGCTGCCTGTCCTAATGCTGAGCCTGGACAATCTTGTGTAATGTAGTTACTTCACATAATTCCTAGAGTTAGGAGCCTGGTTTCCTGGGGCTCTTACACAGGCAGAGAGGAAATAAGCTTGCTTCACTTGTGTTTTCTCAGTGATGGCAGGGAGATCCTAGGGTGTCTAGGCTATTGTGCTGTTCCTAAGCCTCTGCAGACTTCTTAGTTGATTTTGGGTTCTGTTTCTTTGTTTTTCAGATCCACCCTGCATGTTCCTGGGTGTTAGGAAATGCTCCTTGGTAGGAAACACTAATTTTATCTGGAGGGCTATGTTAGTTTTGGGTCAGCTTCCAGCTTGAAAACACCTTTTGGCAATAGTCTTTCCCTGAAGTCATTATGCCTTAGTAAGTGGTTTAACACAGTCTATTGGTGGTGTTTTAGAGAGTTACCTTAAGTCTCACCATGTCTCCTGTAGTGAAACTGGAATTTCTGATTTGGAAGAAGCTGTTTGGGGAACAGTTGTCCTCAAGGAAAAAATCCTTGGCAGAAACTGTTACCAGCTGTGTCCTTAACCCATCAGTGCAGCACCTGCTTCACTTACTCTTTGATAAGTACTCCAGTGGTAGCTGATAAGCTCAGACATGCAAGATGTAGTACTCTTGAATCTTTATACAGGTGCTGCCCTTCAGAATTCTTCACTATGTACTTGCCAGTTCACTACAGCATGTCAGAGCCCACCACCTCCTGTGCTGAAGGAGTTAATCCTGGTTTTCCAGATAGTGAAGCAGCTCCTGGCATACACAGCCTCCAGGTGGATTTTTGTTTTTCTTTCTGCCCCAGAACAGGCCAGGGGGAAAACACTCTGCAGAGAACTCAATAACTCACTTGTAAGTCGAGTTTTTTTCTTGTAGTTTATATAAATTCCAGCCAGACTTTTAATGAAACTGCTTATTACTCAGCTTTGAGAGAGGCTGCTGCATCTTGGGTCCTGCTGTTTGCTGCTAGCTGCTGTTCACAAAAGCAGCTACTTAGGGCAGCAGCTTGTAATTTAACAATATCCTTGATTACAGATGGCCACTGCACGATTCCCTTTGCAGCATGAATGGAGCTGCACATTAAGGGCAATGTCTGGTAATGCAGCAGCTTGCCAGTGTGTGTTTTTTCTCTCCCTTATTTTCCAGTCCATGCACACAAGTACCACTGCAGGAAAGCACTGGTTTCATTCTCCATTTCAGCAGTGCTTCTCCTCCCAGTATTGGGAGGGTCTAAATGCTGTTGGGATGAGGTTGTTTTTGTCTGCTGTGATCAGGTCAGAGATCTGTGTGATTGGTTCTCCTTCCACCAAAGGAATCTGCTAGATATTTTTATCCTGGAGAGGCCACGTGCTCAGTTTTGTTCTGGTTAAGTGCAAGTGTGTCAGAAATAGCTATTTCTGCTGCTTGGGAGGGAGGATTTTGCCTTCTAATGGCTCAGGTTTTACACTCCCAGTATGGGTACAGGGTGGTAATCCATTTCTTAGCAGTCTGTTATGTTGATGTAGCTGCGCCTAAGGTGATGTGTGTAAAGAGGGGGGAGGCAAGATGGGAAATGATGTGCTTTTTAGGTAGCTAAAAGCTGCTACTCAAGTGGGGCTGTACAAACCTTGCCATACCCCTGGAAGCAGGGAGCCTGCTCCAAGAGGCTGTAACAGCAAAAACAGTGTGCCTCCCTTGCTGTGCTGTGCCCCACTTCAGGAGAGGGAGTGACTCCTGCTGTGACAGTGCTCTGCTGCCTTCTTCACCTTCCCTTCCAGCAGTGTTCCCTGGCCATCCCTGCTGGATTTACTCTGGATTTACTAGTTTGTGTTTACTCTAGAGGACTAAATAGCAAGCTGTGTCAGTGGCAGAGGTAGCTACTGTGGGGAGAAAGCAAACCTTTTCATCGGAAGGTGCTTCCTCTCCTGAAAACTTCCAGTGCCTCTTGATGGATGAGTTGCTGGCCCATCTGTTCTGTGGGAACTCCTTACATCTCCGTGGTTGGTTTGTTGATGTGGTGTGGTCCTGGGGTCTATACTGGTATTTCCAGTATTTCTGGGGAAGCTGTTTGGGAATCAGCCTGAGGAACCATTTCAGGGCTGTTAACAAGATGCTAATTTCTTTAAATGCTCTAGTTACTCTGAGTTAGGGAAAGGTAAGGAGAAATAAGCTGCCTCCTTTTGGCATAACTTCATGTACCACAGGCATAATTAGCTGATGTGAAATGAATCTTGAGTCAAAGCAGCTGCTTGTTGTTGAACAGAGGCAGTGACAGACCGAGGGGCTGCTCTCACTCTGGGGGCTGTCCCCTCCCATTCTCACAGCCAGCTAGGGGAGAAGCTTGTCCTAAAGCTCTGTAGTTTTAATTCTGCCTTTCCTGTTAACAGGGTCACCTTGTCCTCCACGGACTGTTACATCGTGCATGAGATCTACAACGGAGAGAATGCTCAGGACCAGTTTGAGTATGAGCTGGAGCAGGCCCTGGAAGCACAGTACAAATACATAGTGATAGAGCCCACTCGCATTGGGGATGAGACGGCCCGCTGGATCACTGTGGGGAACTGCCTGCACAAGACGGCCGTGTTAGCGGGCACCACCTGTCTCTTCACCCCTCTGGCACTTCCAGTCGATTATTCTCACTACATCTCCCTGCCTGCTGGTGTGCTGAGCGTGGCTTGCTGCACCCTCTATGGTATCTCTTGGCAGTTTGATCCCTGTTGCAAGTACCAAGTCGAGTATGATGCCTATAAACTTTCCCGCCTGCCCCTGCATACGCTCACCTCCTCCACTCCCGTGGTGCTGGTGAGGAAGGACGACCTGCACAGAAAGAGACTGCATAACACGATAGCACTCGCTGCCCTGGTGTACTGTGTAAAGAAGATCTATGAACTCTATGCTGTATGACTTCAGCAGGGAAGAGAGCAACCCACAAAGACAAGTGTATTAAGACTCCCACAGTAACGTTTTGTTTTTCCTCTTTGAGAAGCAGTGGAGACTGGGAAGGATTTGGTTTAATAGAGCTGTTATTTTTAAAATAACACAGCGTTGGTGCACCAAGGTTTTTCAGTTCTTCGTTACACTTAAGATGTGGATGTGTGGTGACTTGAGAGCTGTTATGTTAGGCCATGGGAGTCCAGTCCAGCAGCAGGATGTTGGTGACAGAAAGCTTTAGGCTGTAGGCAGAGGGGGTGCAAGAGCTTCTTTCGGGTTTTTTTTCCTTTTTTTTTTTTTGGAAACATTTAAGTATATTGTTTAACTGTATTACACAGAACCAGCCAGAAGTTATCATTGACCATTAAAGGATGAGAATTTCAAATGCTTTTGCTCTCTTGTTACTGTTATCACAGTGCCCTCTTACCCTGTGCTTCCAGGCAATGGGAGCTTTGCTCTGATGACTCCAGTGGTAATTACTTACATATGCTACACACAGACCTGATACTCCTCTTGTCCTTTGCACATGGCAGCAGCGCCCATGTTACCTCACAGCCATTACTTCCATAGGAATAGCTGTAGAGTATGGGTTTTCCTCTTGCTTGTTTAGTTTTGCTTCCTGGGAGAGGGCTCATTGGTTACCCAGTGTTTATATCTTTGTGGTAATTGCTTCAGCCCTGATGGTTGGGACTAATGGTGTCTGAACTCTCTGCTGCCTCTAAGTAGTGCTTAGAGCAATGGAGCTGACACTGTACGTGTGCAGCTACAAACATATTCTGCTCAGTTCTGCTATGAGTTCTTCCTTGTATAGACCCATCCCCAGTGAAACACTGTTGTGCCAAGAGCAGCTGCAGACTGGAGAGGAGGGAGTCCAGCTGTCCTACCGTTGTGCTTTGTTAGTGCTGCAGACATCCGTGGCTGTGACCTCGCTGTGCAGCTCCCCTGCTCTTGCCCAGAACACACACTGCTGAAGCTGCCTGCTACTGCTGCAAGGCATCCACGTGATTGTGTCCTGTAAGTGTGTCCCCTGGGGTTCTGGAATTCCATCCTGTGCAATAATTCATCTTTTAGTTCAAAACCATCACGATCTTGTTGGTAGAGTGGGAAGCATTTACTGTGCTGTGAGCTGTGCAAGTGACTTGGAAAAGACAAGCTTGCTTCCTTTAATCTCCTACCAGATGGAAAATAGGTGTGGCTTGGCACAGCTTCCAGTGTTGCCACTGGAATACAAGAGCAAAGCCCTGTAATAAAACTGCCTGCAAATGCATACAGGTGCCCTGCTTGCTTCATTGGTGGCTGCAGTCTGACCTCTGTAGCCCAAGTGCTGACCTTGGAAAGGAGTCCCACGAGGTCAGAAACCAAATTCAGTAGTTCTATCTTTATCTTTCCCAATTGCAACAGCACCAAGAGCTCCTCCTCACTTCTAGGCTGCAGCAGGCTTTCCTGGCCACGGGTCCAGCTCGTGCTTTTCTGCTGATGCAGCTTTTGGGTTAGCAGGGCACACATCCCAGCTGTGTGTGTGCTGGGCAGATGGGCTTTGCTGGGAGCATGTATGTTTGCCACCCGTGCAGGTGGCTGTTAACCTGAGCAAGCACATGGGCTGGAGGAAGCCCCAGTGGCATGCAGACATGTCTAGGTGGGGACAGCTCTTTGCTGAGTCGTCTCCCTCCAAGGTGAAAAGAAGCTGGGATCCAGAGCATCTCTATTTATAGCAACAATGTACAGTTGCCTTGGCAGAGAGGAGGGGAGAAATGCAGCTACTTCATCATGCTGCAGTTGGGCCAGGACTGCTGGGCAGGCTGCCTTCCCAGCCCTGATGCTGTCCTTAAAGTCCCGTTTGCTGGATGGATTTTAGCCTAGTGGCAGATCTGCTGTAGCTGTCACGTACTTCATTGCCACAGCCAGCCCTGCGACACCCTCGCACAAGACACAGCTGCTCCTGTTTTAAACAATGTGGAATCGTTTGCAGGGCTATTCCTTGCAGGACAAGGGGGATGGATTAAAGCTAAAGGAAGGAAGCTTTAGATTGGATATTAGGGGGAAGTGTTTTACAGAGAGAGTGGTGAGGGGCTGGAACAGGCTGCCCAGAGAGGGGGTGGGTGCCCCATCCCTGGAGGTGTTCAAGGCCAGGTTGGATGGGGCCCTGGGCAACCTTGTGTAGCTCCAGGCCTGAGGTTGGTGGCCCTGCCTGTGGCAGGGGGGTTGGTGCTCTGTGATCCTTGGGGTCCCTTCCAACCCATGCCATGCTATGATTCCTTTTCTTCACCAAAGCTGAGTGGTCCTGGGTGCTTTGTGTTAGGCCTTCCCTTGCAGGATCACTGGTGGAAGGACTAACCCACATAGGCTCCCTGAATGCACAGCTTGCATCGAAGACTCGAGTTTAAAATGAGTGAGTCTCCTGTGTTCTCTCACTGCAGGAGAAAAGGTGAAATGTCAGCGGTGGTGACAGGTAGGGCTGCTTTAAAATCACACCCTTTGCTCTCTTCTGAGGTGAAGACACAGGTGATGGTGGGGAGCTGGTTTTCCCATTAATATTAGTGATGATTAGCTAAAATGCTTAGTGATATCCAGGCTATTAAGTCAGTGCTGTAACAGCCCTGGGAGAAGGAGGGATCTTGAGGGCTGCGTGTTTTGCTGCATCCCACGTGCTGGTTGCTGTCTGTGGGGCCTCAGGGTCAGCCTCTGCCTCCCCCGTGCCAGGGACCAGCCTCCCTTCCCAAAGCCCTGTTACAGAGGAGCTCTGAGAGGGAGCGTGCTACATTCCTCCTGTCACAGAGGGAATTTGCTTTCAGAGGGGAATGTGCAAGCTCTCAGTAACCTCTTGACTTGGAGCTGTATTTCAAATAGTAACTAACTACAGTAACTCCCACGTGTCATTTTTTCCCTCAGGCCTGATGCATTGCACCCCTCTGGATGGTGACACAGAAACCAAAGTGCCCTCTGGGTCCTTCTGAGGTGGCTGTGACCTGAAGCACCAGAGGAGGGGGCAGCTGGAGGAGCCTGGCTGGAGTACTGTATTTTGCCAAGAAATGGAGGGCCTAAGCCTGGCAAAACACAAAAGGAAAAGCCCAGTGAACACTTGCAGGAACTCCTCTTGGGGAGCTGGAGCGAAGGTAATGCTTTGGTTTCCTGTCTCAACAGGAGACAAGGTGCATACACCTGCAAGCTTCCACCTGGGAGTTTCAACCCGAGGTTTTACGTAACCTACCAGCACCCTCTGCCACAGTGAAAATGGCAGAGGATGTCTGAGCTGAGCAGCAGCCTTAACACCATGAAACACATCTGGGTCACTGTCTGGGATGGCTTCTCAGAGATCATTTATAAAGCTGCAGTGATGAAGAAAAGGCTTTTTGAAGAAGGTGCTGCTGAGCCTGCACACTTGTAACCAGAGGCTTGGTGCCCTCTGTGGGGACTCACACCATCTATTGTAAACTAGCAGATGGCTTGAGAGCTGAAGGGGAACAAAGCATTACGTTTGTAGCAGGTTAGTTATCATCAGAGGTGCCTGTGCAGGCAGCACATACAAGGCAGGATGCCTGGGAAGTGCTGGGAAGTGTGTGGAGGTGGCAGCAGGGGTCTGGAACTCAGCTCCTGCTGGCAGGGTTTGTTTCAGTTCTAAGTTAGAAAAGACCATTTCTGTCCTTCCTGAACCACCTCTGCACAGCCACTCCTTATTCCTGGTAGTGTGAGTATCCCTCATGTGAGAAGGGCAGATGAGTGGCATACGGCACACCAGCAGACTCCTGGGACTATCTGACCAAGCGAGTATCGTTCCCCCTCTGGATGGGATCCTAATTATCATCTGTGATTGCTTTAAAACAGATGAGAACTCAGGGTCTGTCTCCTTAACTGCCCACCAGACACACACAGAATCTCCACGTGCCAGGAGGCAGTGCCTGGTGCCTGAAGAGTTGCACCCACTCTGTGCTGCAGGACATACACGGCAGCACGTCTGGCTGTGCTGCTTTCCCTGCTCAGCGCTTCCCCTGCATTAACTGGTGCTGGGGTTAGTAATGTCCCATCAGGCAGAGTGGAGTTAAATGTCCCTGTCCATCAGCAAGGCATGAGTCAGGCAGCAAAGGAACTGCTAGATAAAACCTGTATTTTACATCAGTTACTTCTTTAAAAGTGGCACTGGACTTTATTTCCTATTAAGATATCAATTTGGCATGTTAACAAGCAGAGGCTCAGGGAGGTTTTCCATTTCAAGCAACGTGTTCTAGATCAGACTGGAAGGGGTGGGAAGGAGACACTGATCATCAAGGACTGGATTTCAAAGAGGCTGTGGGATGGGGACAGCGAAGATCTGCTCATGTGAAGGCAAACCAGGGGTTTTGTTTGTAGCAGGCTGGTAAAGCTGAGCCTGCCTGGAGTGAGGTGAGGCCCTGGCTTCCAGCACATGGGCCTCCCCTACTGCAAAGTGTGTTCCCTTGAGTTACCCTCCCCTGCAGCCTCAGCTTTCCCCCAGTCCTAGCACCCTTCCTCAGGTGAGGTTTAGGTGTTGTCTTCCAAAATGTGGGCTTGCCCCAGGGTGGGTGAAGATGCTACCCGTTCTCCATGGTAAATTGTAGCTTTTTGAGAAAGCTTTTTTCTCAGGAGCACCTCTGCTGATGTCCCAGCAGAACTGCAGTGGGGTGGCCCCTCCCTGCAGTTACTTCTCAAAGGAGCTGAGCTCTAAGAGTCCTTTGCTTTCCTCTCTTTTTTTGCTCTAGATGCCATTAAGGTGAAGAAGAGCCTGGGGAAGAGGTTTCGCAGGTAGACAGCCAGGGAGGGCGTCAGGCCAGCTACAAGCACCTCCTTCTTCTTCTGTCCCACTGCACTGAGAACCACCTGAGCGACCTCTGCGGCTGTCTGTCCTTCCGCGGTGTTCTTGTCCATAACTGCCAAAGGAAAGCCAAGTAAGCACCAACAGGTAAGCCCAACTTAAGTACCTTTCCTAGGAACACTGTTCTGACTGCACATGGCTGTTAGTATGGTTTAGGTTTTTACACCAGGGAGCACAGGCAGTTCAGGCTAGGTGTAGCTGCTGTCTAGGAAGGCTAATTTTTGAGTGTTACAGTTCCCACCCTGCATCCAAAGTTGTCTTTTATACTCCAGGGCTAACCTGTGTTCCCCCCCCCCAGAGCCCACATGTTACATTTTGGAGTAACTCAGTGAGGTGGTGATGTTTTAGATGCCAGGACACAAAATCCTATCTCACCTCCATAGCGAGATCCATCTGCAGTTACAGCATTGAGAGAGAGGTTTGTCTGAATGTATCCAGGGCTTATCACCGTCACGTCGATGTCATACTGCTCTACCTCTGCTCGTAGGCAATCAAAGAAAGCCTGGGTAGCGTGCTTAGAGGCAGCATCTGGAAAACAGGAAAAGGACTGGGCACTAAGGAGAAGGAGCAAGGCTGAGGGAAGGTTCATCCCCTGAATGGGTGTTTCACTGCGATGCAGTCGCTTCTCAGCAAGAGCCCAGCAGCTGTTCTCCAACTTCTAGGGTTGGGGTTTTTTTTTTTTACTGAATGGCAGCAACAGGTAGCAGGAGTGAGAGGCAATTTAGGAAGGCAAAATGTAAATACTCCAGTTGGAAACTGGCTGGGATCCTGAGCTTCATATCGCTGCCGTGCCAAAGGACTGTGGAGCGAACCCAAGCTGCCTCCCACTCATGATAAAGGAGACACAAAGCCTGGCTTGGAGAGTGCTTGATAAGGTGGGCTGGAGCTGGGGCTGGGGCTGGGGGACGTGGTGCAGTGCAGGGCAGAGCTGACGTTCGCTGCCGAGTGCTGCTGCCCTACATGCGCTGAGCCTCACAGACCTGCAGAGCAGGTTCAGAGCTTGACTGCACACAAGTCAAAACCTGATCACACAAGCAGAGAGGAGGAGAGAAGTGTGGCCTAGGGCAGGATTTCCCCTCTTAAATGGCTGAGCAACTTCTCTCACTTGCTCCTTTTCCTTCTTTGCTCAGTCAGTACCACTGTGACTGCTGTCACGTCAGCACACTGCAGGGCTGACAGCAGCAGCACAGAGCTGAGCACAGGCTCTGTACCCCATCTGAGGACCTAGGCAAGAGCTGAGCTCCGTGCTGCTGGGCCCCCGTGGCTCTGGTCACTCTGCAAGTGATCTGGGAGCTCTTCAGAACTCAGTTCTGGGTGCAGTCGTACCCATGTCATCTGCAAGATCAGATGGCCCAGCAGTTCCAGACTCTCCTTCACTCAGCATCCTGCCCCACCACTTACACCATCCCCACTGTGCTTCTGAATTTTTATTTTCAGTGGGTTAGAGATGCTCATGTGCCAACACTGTCCTGTTAGCTCCTCCATCTTTTAGAGGGCTTTTTCCAGTAATCTCACCAGTATCACTTCTCATAACTGATAGAGCATGAAGAGTTTGCTGGATCAAGATCACTGTTTAGGCTTTTGTTTGGCAGTTTGTCCTATGGCACTCCAAAACTACTGAATTAAGAGAGGAACATCGAGCTGTTTTCAAGACACTGAAAACATATTCTCTTTCCCCATCCCATAACAACTTTGGGACTGGGTGAAGATTTTGTATTTGAGAGTGCCTCCAACAGCTGTCAGTGACTTGTGACCACACTAGAATGATGCACAGCTCTGCCTCCCCTGCACGCAGCCAGCTCTAGAGAGAGCTAGATGTGGAAGCAGTAGCCAAGTATTCATTCAGTCTGATGCCCCAAATATGTCTTCCCCAGCTTCTGTGGAGGTACTTACATGCTGACCTGAAAGGAATGCTTATTTTGCCTTGAACGCTGCTGATGGCCACAATGTGGCCTTGTCTCCTCTTGATCATGGAGGGGAGAAGTGCTACCAAAAGACAGAAAAGACCCATTCAGAACAACAGGCCTGCCATTACTGCTGTCAAGAATTGATGCTTTCAGGGCATTCAAAGAGGCCTAAGTGAATTACAAGATCCTTGTTCAGTGTAGGGCTTGGGCAAGGGAAGCAGGATAGGACAGGGTGCCTCTGACTGGAGCTGCAGTCTGGACACTCCTCGTGCCTGCTGGGCTGCACTGAGGCTGCTGTAGTTGCTGTGATCTCCCACAGGAAAAGTCAGCAGGATTTGCTCTTTTCTGCCACCAGTACATCTTTCCCATTCCTGCAGCCAGCACCCTCCAGGCTGAACTTTCTGTAACCAAAGAGGCTTCCTAGGAAAGCTACAGCTTCCCCAGAACCCCACTGTGTTCTCTAGGGGTTTCTAACCATATTGCTCAACCACATTCCTGCCAGACCACAGTCAGGAGGTGTTTACCAAGGTGGTGTCTCTAACCAGGTACTTCCCACACCATCATGCCCAACAATAGCTTCAGGCCTGCCCATAAAACCAAACTTTCCTCTCCTCTTACCCTGCACTGTACCAAACACAATTACAAAGAGAAGTTAAGCTGTGCTTAGTTGTGTTGGCCTGAAGAAGGTGCCAGCCATTGTCCCCCTGTGATCTGACTCATGGGTACCTTTGGTGAGGGCTATAGGACCAAAATAGTTTGTTTCCATCACTTTCTTGTCCACGTCCAGTCCCGTGTCCACGACTGTGCCTCGGAAGCTGATGCCAGCATTGTTGATCAGGATGTCCACGTGACCCAAGTACTTCAGGATGTCTTCAGCAGCATTTAGGACAGTTTTAGTGTCTGAGAGGTCAAATACTACAGTGTGAGGTTTGTGTGTCTGCAAATAAACACAAGTTGGCAAGAGACCAGTTCAGGGTGTGCTGAATGTCATGTCTGATCACGCTCATGATGGGATTTCCCAGCTCTGGCAGTACAGAAGCAGGGACACCCAAACTTTGTGCCAATAGACACAGCAGTTCCATTTGGTAGGAACACAGGACAGAGGCAGGTTGTGCTCTCTGTGTTACTGTTCCTGTAGCCTGTTCCTTATAGGAGAGAAACACCCTTTTCCTAGACTCTCCTATAAGGAACAGGCCTCCAGCCAGGGCTAAACCACCACAAGGGGCAAGTAAGATCATAGAATCATAGAATTGTAGGGGTTGGAAGGGACCTCGAGAGCTCCTGGGGTCCAACCCCCCTGCCAAAGCAGCTCCCCAGCTCATACTGCACAGGTCGGTGTCCAGATGGGTCTGGAATCTCTCCAGAGAAGGAGACTCCACACCCCCTGGGCAGCCTGTCCCAGGGCTCCCTCACCCTCACTGGGGAAAAGTTCCTCCCCATGTTGGTGTGGAACTTCCTGGGCTCCAATTTGCAGCCATTGCCCCTTGTCCTGTCCCCACAGACACTGAAAAGGGTCTGGCCAATTCCCCCTGCACCCCATACTTAAGATATTGATAAACATTGATCAGGTCCCCCCTTAGTCTTCTCTTCTCAAGGCTGAAGTGTCCCAACTTACTCAGCCTATCCTCATAGGGGAGATGCTCCAGGCCCCTAATCATCTTCATAGCCCTGATCTTCCTCCAGTAGTTTGCTGCTGTCTTATTAAAGATAATCACAGAATCACAGAATCTTAGGGGTTGGAAGGGACCTCAAGAGATCATCGGGTCCAACCCCCCCTGCCAAAGCAGCTCCCTATCTCATATTACATAGATAGGCGTCCAGACGAGACTTGAATATCTCCAGAGAAGGAGACTCCACCACCTCCCTGGGCAGCCTATTCCACTGCTCCCTCACCCTCACTGCATCTGAGATAATAAAAACCTTTAACACATGTCATCTTCCTGAGCCAGAAACACCTTTCTTAGCTACTGTCAGTAGAACTAGATGTGTAAAATAAAAGCCAACAGAAGGAAAACCACTTTTCCAGATTCAATAACTGAAATACTTGTGCACAGGGGTCTGGGCACTCTGCACTCTCACACACTTTCACTCCCATTACAAGGCAAGGGGTCTTTCAGCTTTTTTTGGTAGCTTTTTTCCAAGATACAACATGTCAGCTCAATGTACCCCTACAGCAGCACCTAACCCTAACCAGAGAGCTGCACCTTCCTATCACCCAACAGAACAGCCCACGAGCAGCTCTGTAGCTTCTGTGAGGTGAACAGAGCCCCCAGGCACACCAGGCAACGAGCCTCCTTCCCCTTCTGCACTTACGTTCTTGCGGTGATTGGTGATGGTGGAAAGCTGCTGCACCAGGTCCTGGAGTTTCTCACTGTCTCTGCCACAGAGCACCAGCTTGGAGCCAGCTGCATGGAAGGCTTTTGCACATTCTTTGGAGGATGTAAGGAAGAGAAAAGACATTTGAATGGCAACCAGCAGACCCACATCGTACCTGGTAAGAGGCTAAGACCTCTTTTAGCTGGCAAGGGTTTAAGGTAGTGTTATGACTCTGGAGTGACAGGCTGATTGACAGTGAAGCTGCTGCAAGATGCCATTTTCCTGTGACTCTGACAGATGTGTGACAGTGGTGAAGCAGCCAGTGTGTTCACAGTTACTGTGCTGGTTATGCAGCTATTGTGCTGTTTACCTATCCTCCCCCATCAGCTGGCTTAATTTGTCTGTGCCTCTTAATTTTTTACTATATGCCCTTCTTAAGAGGGACCACAGTTACCTCATCTGTGTCATCTAATGCAGTGGGGCCTGATCTTAGGAGTGTTGGCTTTAGTGGACACCTCCAGAGGCTCTGCAAGCCTTGGAGCTGAAGGCTTCAAGGTGATCCTCTACATCAAGGAAAGGCTGCAGAAGGGATGCCAAGGGAGACCATGCTCTTGTCCTCCTTCTGGAACTACCAGCTGCTGAGGCAATCACAGGTTCTTCTGCCATACCCCTGTGTGATCCAGTGAGACAAACTGCTTATTTGTGCAAGAGATGACAGTGGGTGGGAACAAAAGGTGTTTAGGAACACACAGTAATTAGAGGTGGTCTAGTATATTAATCACTGGGAGTGAGTGGAACAGTATAAGTCTTGCCAGTGAGTCAGTATGGGAGGAGACCTCACTGTATGATGGTGGAAATCCGTACATCCAACACCACACAGCACTTCCACTGCCCAGCCTATCACAGCAGGTGGGTCTCTCCTGAGATTACAGGATGTTAGGGGTTGGAAAGGACCTTGAAAGATCATCTAGTCCAACCCCCCTGCCAGAGCAGGAACACCTAGATTTCGTCACACAGGAACACATCCAGGTGGGTGTGAATGTCTCCAGAGAAGGAGACTCCACAGCCTCTCTGGGCAGCCTGTCCCAGGGCTCTGTCACCCTCACAGGGAAAAAGTTTCTCTTTACATTCACATGGAACTTCCTCTGCTCCAGCTGCACCCACTGCCCCTTGTCCTATCATTGGACATCACTGAGAAGAATCATAGAATCATAGCATGGCATGGGTTGGAAAGGGACCCCAAGGATCATAGTGCTCCAACCCCCCTGCCACAGGCAGGGACACCAACCTCAGGCCTGGAGCTACACAAGGTTGCCCAGGGCCCCATCCAACCTGGCCTTGAACACCCCCAGGGATGGGGCTTCCACCCCCTCTCTGGGCAGCCTGTTCCAGCCCCTAACCACTCTTTCTGTAAAACACTTCCCCCTAATATCCAATCTAAACCTTCCCTCCTTTAGCTTTAAACCATCCCCCTTGTCCTGCCATTATCTGCCCTTTGAAAAAGCTGATTCCCCTCCTTTTCCCCTGCTCCCTTCAGGTACTGGCAGGCTGCAGTGAGATCCCCCCACAGCCTTCTCTTCTCCAGGCTGAACCAGCCCAGCTCCCTCAGCCTCTCCTTGTAGGGCAGGTGCTCCAGCCCTCTAATCATCTTCGTGGCTCCTCTGACCCCTCTCCAACAGTTCCACATCTTTCTTGTATTGGGGGCCCCAGCTCTGGACACAAGAGCCTGGCTCCATCCTCCTGACACTCATCTTTTACGTATTTATATAAACTCTAGCTAGTCTTGATGTGAAAGACAAATCCTTTTACTGCCCCCAGCACTTTAGTTCTGACAGGCAGAGAGGCCCAGTTCACCTCCTTTGGCCACTGGGTTACTGAACAGCCCTATCTGTAAGGACAAACTCACATGCAACAACAACATCAATGTAGGCTTCATTTGTTCTGTGAATGTGCTCATCCTAATGAAAGGCCTTGATAGGTGAGCACCTTGTTTTCTCTTCAAGAAGCCTTTAAAGCAATTCTAGAAAGCAGAATTAGAGAAAATACATGCTCACACAAAGAATAAATCGTATTGGGGGAAAAAAACCCCAAACCTCACTGGTGTTAACATTGTCAAGGAGCTTGAATGGATTTGTACCAAAAGAGAAGAGGTACCTTAACCTGGGAGCAGGGAGGAGGAGCAGAAAGGATGGCAGGGTATCTGGAAATGCAACAACCATGAATGCAGAACACCAGTTCTGGGAAGTTTTAGAGAAATAATTTGATTTCCTGGCTTTTTCAGGATTTAAAGACCCCTGACAGCACAAGAACAGTGTCACTCCTTCCTTCCTTTGATGAGCTCCAGTTTTTACAGCACAATTAAAACTTCCCTTGACCAACCTTGAGACGTTCTTGCATCTAAATCTGCGGTGGCTCCAGTTACACCTGATGTGGCTGTGCAGGCTCTGTAGTCCTCAACATTCAGTACAATGGGGACTTCCTGCTATATTTCACTCAGTTCCCCTTCCACAACCCTCCTCTTGCCCTGCCTTTGGTGCCCTCCTTTCTGTACCCACCTTTCCCAAGGCCAGAGGTAGCCCCTGTGATCACGACCACGGCCTCCTGGAGGTAAGCGCGCATCCGCATCCACTGCAGGAGCCGGAACAGAGCGAAGATCCCCAAGCTGCCAAAAAGCAGTGGGATGATGACACTGCTTGTGAGATCCATGAGTTTTCTTTTCTGTACAGTCTTCCTGCAACCACAAAATGAAAGGAAACAGGTTATTTCACCATCAAGAAAAGAAGCAGAGGCTTGAAAACTAGGGAAATACTTCTTAACCCTGCTTGAGACCAGAGTCACAGAGCTGTAGGAAGGGACCTCCAGAGCTCCTGGGGTCCAACCCCCCTGCCAAAGCAGCTCCCCAGCTCATACTGCACAGGTCGGTGTCCAGATGGGGCTGGAATCTCTCCAGAGAAGGAGACTCCACACCCCCTGGGCAGCCTGTCCCAGGGCTCCCTCACCCTCACTGGGGAAAAGTTCCTCCCCATGTTGGTGTGGAACTTCCTGGGCTCCAACTTGCAGCCATTGCCCCTTGTCCTGTCCCCACAGACACTGAAAAGGGGCTGGCCAATTCCCCCTGCACCCCATGCTTAAGATATTGATAAACACTGATCAGGTCCCCCCTCAGTCTTCTTCTCTCCAGGCTGAACAGCCCCAGCTCTCTCAGCCTTTCCTCATAGGATAGATGTTCCAGGCCCTTCATCATCTCCATAGCCCTTTTCAGGACTCTCTCCAGGAGATCCCTGTCCTTTTTATCCCAGGGAGCCCAGAACTGGACACAACACTCCAGGTGGGGCCTGACCAGGGCAGAGCAGAGGGGGAGGATCCCCTCCTGTGACCTGCTGCCCACACTCCTCCTGATGCCCCCCAGGATCCCATTGTCTCTCTCAGCCCCAGGGCACACTGCTGGCTCATGGCCACCCTGTCATCAACCAGGACATGGGGTTGTTCCTCCCCAGGTGCCAGACTCTCCACTTGCTTTTGTTGAATCTCATCTGGTCTCTCCCTGCCCAGCTCTCCAGCCTGGCCAGGGCTCTGGATGGCAGCGCAGTGTCCTGCCTGTCAGCCACCCCTCCCAGCTTTGGATCATCAGGTACTCTCTGAGGGTGGGTGCTGTTCCCTCATCAACCACCAATAAACTAAACTCCATACAGAGGTACCTTCAACAGATTCCCTTAGGCCTTTCAGTTAGACTTTCCAAAGTTCAGATCAGTACTCAATGTTGAGCTCTTAACTGCTCATCTGAACATCCCAGGTGCTGGATCTTGTCAGCTGTCATGTAACAAATGGCTTCAGACATGCTGTTCCCAAATTTTGCTCTAGATTCATTCTCTTGTACAAAGTGTATTTAGAGTCAAAGCTCCTCAGGGCTGGGATATGTCTCTGCATTCTTCTGATTGCAATAAAACCTCTTAGATTTCTCTAGAACAGCCAGTACCACAGTATCTACAAGCCAGAGACCAGTGACTGTGTATTATACCAGATGGATGTAAGCCAGTCTACCTTCTGAAGACTCAGAGTTTTCTCTCTGAGCACATTATTTGCTTAGTGCACTGAAATCTGTGCTTCCTTCTCTGGTGTCTGTCACCACCTGTTAGCAGAGACAAGTTATCTGATTTAAATGAACCACATGTCCAATCTAGTAGGCTAAAGCCTATGTTCATGCTCTTTTATGCCAACATTAATTATGCAGTTTAACAGCATGAATCATAGAATCACAGGGGTTGGAAGGGACCTCCAGAGCTCCTGGGGTCCAACTCCCCTGCCAAAGCAGCTCCCCAGCTCATATTGCACGGATAGACATCCAGATGGGTCTGGAATCTCTCCAGAGAAGGAGACTCCACACCCCCTGGGCAGCCTGTCCCAGGGCTCCCTCACCCTCACTGGGGAAAAGTTCCTCCCCATGTTGGTGTGGAACTTCCTGGGCTCCAATTTGCAGCCATTGCCCCTTGTCCTGTCCCCACAGACACTGAAAAGGGGCTGGCCAATTCCCCCTGTGTTCTAATATACTGAAATTAAACCTGTGAATGAAACCCAAGCTAAAGGTATCTATGAGACACAGCTCATCCTGGAATTGGATTCTGATACCAATGCATAGCCCTAATCTCCTCACTAAGCCATTGCCTTCAAGGGAGTAGTTTATGTTACAGCTTACTCCATGGCCAAAGAGAGAGTGATACTTCTCCTGCAAAAAAGGTCACTGATTTTCCCACTGTACATGTCCCCAGGGTTTTATGCTTGATGTCCCAGTAAAGTCAGTTACAACCCCCTCCTGCAAACTGTAGAACTTATAGGTCCCACATGAAGTCAAATCCCAATATTATTGTATCCTCCCTGTTGTATAGATTGAACTTTTCCAGCCTGGACTGCAAGGTAGGGCTTTCCCAGGAAGATACAGCAAAGGTCTGGGCACACAACTCCTACACTGCTTCAAACAAAAGGGCAGCATGAGAAATAGAAAACAAGAGGTAACTAAACCAGAAGCCAGTGTCATGAAGTAGGATTGAGCTTGTATGGAGCTGAGGGGATGACAGAGGCCCTGTGTGCTGTGGAACAGAGCTAATGTGGAAAATGTCAGGCTCTTCCAGATTTCCTTGGACAGAATTCCTTAAGTAGCTGGTCAGTGAACTAGCTAGCTTGCTGAACTAGCAATGAACTGTATGAAGTAAGTATTTCTGGAGTTAGAACTAGAACTCAATAAAGGAGCCCATAAAGATAGCAGAGCTGGATCTAAATAAGCTTGGCAAGGTCTAAAAATAACACCATCGAGTTAGTACACAAGTCTTTGCAGGTGCTACAGAGCTTCCCATTCCTCAGCTAACTCATGTATCTACAGAGTGATTCTCTGTGTAACAGGCTGTGCACAATGCAGCCTGGCAGCCAGGCCACAGGCCCCCCCAGGCACAGGGAGGATGCCCAAAGTGGGAAAGCAGAAACCCAAAAGGAGGATTAAACTCATTCCCTTGCAAAGCAGTGCCTGAGCACAACACCCAGCTGCTCAGACCACCTCTTTGTGCTGAGTGTGCATAAAGAGGGTGTGTTTTGTGCTGCTTTGCAGCAGAGGACTGGTAGGGCTGATGTAACACAAGCCTATCATCCCTAAAATACTTCCTGGGAAAGAGCTGGTTATACACAAGGCCACTGGCCTTCTTTAGGCTATATATGAACAACTCCTTACTGCTAAGCTATGTAAAAGGTTCTCCTTACCAGTTCCTGTTCAGCTGGTTGTTTAAAGCAGCTGCCCTCTTTATGTTGTCTTTTTCTTTTTCTCTCAATGGTCTCTTAAGATCCAGAAGATGAAATGTGGGCAGGGACAACAGGTGCTGAGCTGACACTGAGCAGCATGGCTTACAGGACATTTTGGAATCAAAAATCTTTGGCTCCCATTTAGGACCTTTTGTTAAGTCCAAAGTGGGAGCTGACAGGTAGAGTGGCACTTCCTTTAGGAGCCCATGTTGAATCCCAGAATCCCAGAGTTGTAGGGGTTGGAAGGGACCTCCAGAGCTCATGGGGTCCAACCCCCCTGCCAAAGCAGCTCCCCAGCTCATACTGCACAGGTCGGTGTCCAGATGGGTCTGGAATCTCTCCAGAGAAGGAGACTCCACACCCCCTGGGCAGCCTGTCCCAGTGCTCCCTCACCCTCACTGGGGAAAAGTTCCTCCCCATGTTGGTGTGGAACTTCCTGGGCTCCAATTTGCAGCCATTGCCCCTTGTCCTGTCCCCACAGACACTGAAAAGGGGCTGGCCAATTCCCCCTGCACCCCATACTTAAGATATTGATAAACATTGATTAGTTCCCCCCTCAGTCTTCTTTTCTCCAGGCTGAACAGCCCCAGCTCTCTCAGCCTTTCCTCACAGGGGAGATGTTCCAGGCCCTTCATCATCTCCATAGCCCTTCTCTGGACTCTCTCCAGGAGATCCCTGTCCTTTTTATCCCAGGGAGCCCAGAACTGGACACAACACTCCAGGTGGGGCCTGAGCAGGGCAGAGCAGAGGGGGAGGATCCCCTCCTGTGACCTGCTGCCCACACTCCTCCTGATGCCCCCAGGATCCCATTGTCTCTCTCAGCCCCAGGGCACACTGCTGGCTCATGGCCACCCTGTCACCCACCAGCACCCCCAGGTCCTTCTCCACAGAGCTCTTCTCCAGCAGGTCACCCCCAGCCTGTTCTGATACATGTGATTATTCCTCCCCAGGTGCCAGACTCTCCACTGGCTTTTGGAGCTGAGGCATTTTAAAAATCTGGCCCTGACCAGCTGTGATTCTGATTCCAGTAAAACACAGATGACTCTACAGCAGATGAAAAGGTGACTGGGAGGATGGGGCTTTTCTGACACCCTTCCTAACTAAACCACAAGAGGAGACAGGAAGGGCTCCATGTTTGATTACAGCACAGCTCTTTCAGAGTCTTTGGCATAAATAAATGTTGCATTTGCAAGAACTGAACTCTCTGCCACAGGGGCTGGTGGAAAAGAGCCCCCAAACCTACCAACTAAAATCTAAGTGGTTTTGCCAGGTAGCATCCATTGCTCATCAATATAAACCACCTGAATTTATTCCTTAATCATATAGATATGATCCCTTAATCCCATTACTTATCTGCTTCCTAAACAAAGAAGGTTTGCCTTTAATCCTTTTCCATTTGAAAACGATTTCCTAGCTTTTCATTGTTGTTTCTCTCCCTGTCCCCCCCACCCCATATTACATACAGGAGCTGGGCACATTTCCCAGTCTCTGCCTGAAGGCTACAGCCAGCCCAGCACCCAGCCAGCAGCAACAACCACCACCCACTTTTCCAGCTTCCAGGGTAGAGTGTCAATCAACAGGTATCCCCTCTGATATATGGGAAAGGTGAATATGGGATGGGGAAGAGAAAGCCTGGTTGAAGGAGGGGAGCAGGAGAGAGAAGGACTAGCCAGCTGATTCCAGATGTAGGTACTTTTTTCTTGGGGCAGACAGCTGCAGTTCCCTCTTCTAAGGAAGGAACTTAAATGGGCCCTTAGGAAGAGCTCCTGACAAAGAAAATCTCTGTTCAGTCAGGCTGGAGAGAGAGAGAGGACAACTTAGGTGAACCACATTATTTTGGGAAGGAGACAGAATCCCTGTAGCACTTCAGACCTGCAGTGAGACGGTTAAGCTGGGTTTGTTTGACTTCACAGACTAGCTCACATCACAAACCCATGAGCCCTTATTTTAGCCTGTCAGATTGAACATGCTTTCAAAAATTACTGATAAAATAAGTATCAGTGGAAGAAGAGAACATGGCTCAAGTCACACTGCAGTATGTTCAACAATACCCACCTCACAGACCCCAGGGCCAAGCTCCTGACACAACAGGGTGGTGCTTCTGTTCAGTTTTTGTGGCTATTTGGTTTACAGGTTAAAGGGAAGAATTGCTGCAACCTGAAGGAGAAGTGGTATTCTGTTCAGGATTAGGGTTATCTGTGGCAAAAGCCAGGGGAACAAATTGCTGCAATCTGAAGGAGAGTGAGATGGATCACAGGTAAAAGGGGCCTGATTCACATCAACAAAAAGGCTAAGACAAAGGCTGGAAAAGAATATGAAAAGCATAACCCCCAACTTAGATAGGTAACTCTCTGAAGTAGCTCAAGACATCCCAGGGCATGTTATAGCTTGTCATGTTAAAAGCACAGGGGAGGGTGGGGAACCCATGGGTTTCACACCTAATTTGAGATGAACTGGATATCCTCAGACCTCCTGCTCAAAGCTCTGAGATCCCACTATCACCTTAGGCCAAAAACTTGGCTATTCATGCTGAAAAAACCTGTTCATTCTTGACAGGTAATATTGTTTCTGACACCAGGTTATCAGCAGGAGAGGAGCCACTGCTCATTATTGGATCAAATAAAGTCCTGTAATCCTCAGTTCTCCATCCCAAGAGGCAGGATTGGGATAGGCAGGTTATTAGACAGCAGAAGTGAGAACAGCAGTAACAGAAGCAAATATAGGTGACTGGAAGCTTTTTGAAAGGCTTACAAGAAAATAAACCACACAAATCTATTTTAAAATAACCCCCTTTTCCCCTTAAAACTACACATTATCCCATGAAAGCCAGGACAGTGATTTCCAAAGGGATAAGGATCTTAATTAATGAGGTCAAGAGTGCACTAAAGGCAGCAAAGATGACATCACAACTAAAACAACCTAAAATACTAAAGGATCACAAAAAATGTGATCCTTTCCCTAAACACCACCTATTCTTTAGCTTCAGCCACCTAGAATCACTTTGTCCTTTACAAGACAAACGGCAGCAACTGGGAGGCTGTTCTCAGAAACCAAAAGGTGTCACATTTAAAAGGTGGGGGAGGAAGGGCAAAAGTTTTTCTTTTCCCTAGAGAAGCCCCTGGCCAGAAGCTCAGCAGCTCTATGGTTAGCTACCAACTTTAGTCTAAAGCAAGCACAATATCCTACCTTTGATAAGAACTCACTTGCCAGTGACTCTGTGGGACGGTGTCTCCCTCTGGTCTTTTAAGCCCTGACTTAAATTTGGAGATGGCAGGAGTCCAAGCAAATGCTCCCTGCCCAATGCCAGCACAGCCAAGAGCTGCCTCTAAAAACAACCCCCAGCAGTACAGGCTGTGACCTTTGAAATGAGGAGGGGGTGGGTGTAATTTAACCCCCAGATTAAAGAAGTAGAGGTGATTTCAAAATTATACAAACCTTAGGATGAGCCTCTGATTGTTTCTAGTACTAAACAATTCCTACCATTGAGTCCAGAGCATCTGCACAGACCAACTCCTGTTGACTTGCTCTAGATGGGGAATAAAAAGCAGCTTGTGAATGGTGTGAATTAGGTTTGGGGCATATGCTGCCATTAATGGTGCACACTCAGAAATGGGTCTCATGCTAATTTAAAAGGACTATAATTCCTTCTAAAAATCTGGAGAACTTTAAGAGTAATTGAACAGACAGGTGAGTTTCTCACCTGAGCATAGGTGAAAGGACAGATGAGTTTCTCATCACACTCTGCATCAAAACCTGGTATTTATGGGGGAAATGGGCTTTCCCTCCAACAGAACACATTCATTAAACCCCTTATAAGCCAAGTCTGACAGGGAGAAAGGTGAGTTTAATTTGTGTTTTATATCAGCTGAAAGTTCTACTGACCCAGCTTCTTTGGGGGGGGAAAAAAAACCCCAATCAACCCTGAAATCAAACTTACAGACATGTAAGCCAGGAAAAGCCACCATATAGAACTGTCTGTTAGATCAGTGACCCAATAGAAGGCAGTGAGGAATTTGCAGACAATTCCTCTGATGCAAAATGCTTAAGTTAAACTTGAAAAAATGTATTCAGACCCCACTGTTTTTCTTCAAAACAATGATTACCTTAATTCAAACACATTAATTACTGATATTCTGGTGTGCACTTTCCTGCTTATGCAGTCAGCTTTCATTCCAAACTTCATAGGGGAGAACATAACATACTAACATAAAGACACCACAACTCCTAAGCCAGCACAACTCCTGAGAAGGAACAAGCCCCTTGCTACAATACAACCATTTCAAGCAGAGAGCAGAGAAGGGGTTCAGGAGAATCACAGAATCACAGAGCTGTAGGGGCTGGAAGGGACCTCCAGAGCTCCTGGGGTCCAACCCCCCTGCCAAAGCAGCTCCCCAACTCATACTGCACAGGTCGGTGTCCAGATGGGGCTGGAATCTCTCCAGAGAAGGAGACTCCACACCCCCTGGGCAGCCTGTCCCAGGGCTCCCTCACCCTCACTGGGGAAAAGTTCCTCCCCATGTTGGTGTGGAACTTCCTGTGCTCCAACTTGCAGCCATTGCCCCTTGTCCTGTCCCCACAGACACTGAAAAGGGGCTGGCCAATTCCCCCTGCACCCCATACTTAAGATATTGATAAACACTGATCAGGTCCCCCCTCAGGCTTCTTCTCTCCAGGCTGAACAGCCCCAGCTCTCTCAGCCTTTCCTCATAGGGGAGATGCTCCAGGCCCTTCATCATCTCCGTAGCCCTTCTCTGGACTCTCTCCAGGAGATCCCTGTCCTTTTTATCCCAGGGAGCCCAGCACTGGACACAACACTCCAGGTGGGGCCTGACCAGGGCAGAGCAGAGGGGGAGGATCCCCTCCTGTGACCTGCTGGCCACACTCCTCCTGATGCCCCCAGGATCCCATTGTCTCTCTCAGCCCCAGGGCACACTGCTGGCTCATGGCCACCCTGTCATCAATCAGGACCCCCAGGTCCTTCTCCACAGAGCTCTTCCCAGCAGGTCACCCCCAGCCTGTCCTGATCCATGGGGTTGTTCCTCCCCAGGTGCCAGACTCTCCACTTGCTTTTGTTGAATCTCATCTGGTCTCTCCCTGCCCAGCTCTCCAGCCTGGCCAGGGCTCTGGATGGCAGCGCAGTGTCCTGTGTGTCAGCCACCCCTCCCAGCTCTGGATCATCAGGTACTCTCTGAGGGTGGGTGCTGTTCCCTCATCAAGGTGTCAATGAAGATATTGAACAGGACTGGACCCAACACCCAGCCCTGGGGAGCAGGGCTGGTCACAGGCCTCCAGTCAGATTCTGCTCCACTGATAACAACCCTTTGAGCCTGGTCTGACAGCCAGTTCTCAACCAACCTCACTGTCCACTCATCTATCCCATGATCTCTCAGCTTTTCCATCAGGATGTCATGGCAGACAGTGTTGAAAGCCTTGCTGCAGTCAAGGCAGATGACATCCACTGCTCTCCCTCCATCCACCCAGCTGGTGATGAGATCACAGCAGGCTGTGACATTGGGATACAATAAACCAGCTGGATTTCTCAAAAGAGATGTTGGCAGCTGGGCTTGTGAAGCCTACCACTACTGCTGTGCACTGCTTGCAGGTCTCACTGTAAGGAGCTGGCAGCACTGAGTCAGTGTTTGAGGTCTGCTGAGGGCTGGGGAAGTATCAGTTGTAATACTCTGAGTGAACGTTTCCCAGCAGGATTGGAAGCTCTCATCTCCCAGCTACCACTTGATCCAATGTCTGTGAAAACCAGCTGTTGGGTTTCAGCAACCACATCCTGCTTCTGTTTTCACACAACCGGTAGGCAAAACCACCCCCTCACCCCATGGTTCACGGAGCTGGGGAAATACCTTTCTAGCCCCAAGGCCCAGGCTGGAGGTGAGCAAACATCTCAGAACCCCCCCTGCCGCTTGCATTCCGTCACAAGCTTCCCTTCCAGCCCTCGGAATCCTGCTTGGGACACAAAGGTAAATCAAGGCGGCCTGGTCAGGAAATGAAAACATGTTTTGCGGCAGAGACAGTATTCTGCTGAGATGTATCGGGCCGAGAAGGCCGAGCGGCTCGGGGGCAGCGCGGCAGCTGGCCTGACGCCCCGCCCGGCCCCCAGTCATCCGTGGCGCCGGTAGCGGCCGTGAACTCTGCACTCGGAGATCAGGGTTTCCCCACCCGCGGATCGAGGCCGCGGCCACCCGCCCTCTCCCGCACCTGCCAGCCTTCCACCCCTCAGGGGACCGGGACCGCGCCCGCAGCCCCCTCGGCGCCTCCCCGCGCGTTCCCGGGGAGACCAGCGGCGGGGCTGGGCCGGGCCGGGCCGGGTTGTGCTGGACTGGGCCGCGCTGGGCTGGGCTGGGCCGGGCCGGGCAGGCTCCGCGGCCACCGGCGGGCGCGGCCAGCAGCCCGCCCCGCTCTCTGCTGAGCGGGGCCTTGAGGAGAGCGGCGGCAGCGAGGGGCTGCGCCCGCCGGGGAGCGGCCGAGGGGAAGGGAAGCGGGGCGGCCGGCGGGGCCGCCGGGCCCTACCTGGCTACCGCCGTCACCATGGCCACCGCCGGAAGTGTCGGCAGCGTGCGCATGCGCTGGAGGTTCCGCCTGGGGAGAGGTGGGCCTTCCGCCGGGACGCCCAATGACAGACAGCTCCTCCACGACGCGAACCGGAACTCGCCCGGGGGGGAGGCTGTGCCCCGGTCGGTCCGTTCGCAGGTGCCGTCCGGCGGGGAGCGGCGGGGCTGGCGCGGGGTTCCCCAAGCGGGATGCGGCTTCCTGCGGGCCTGCTTGTGCCCTGGCTGCCCCAGGGCCGCCCCCGGCCCAGCTGCTGGTGGCCTCGGCTGCCCCGGGGCAGGCCGCGGGCGGGGTTCGGCGGGTCAGCCTTCTCTTCTCCAGGCTGAACCAGCCC
Source organism: Laterallus jamaicensis coturniculus (assembly GCA_022605575.1). Classification (NCBI taxonomy): domain Eukaryota; kingdom Metazoa; phylum Chordata; class Aves; order Gruiformes; family Rallidae; genus Laterallus; species Laterallus jamaicensis. The sequence goes on along the minus strand of JAKCOX010000020.1, from coordinate 9,125,918 downwards.
AGCTCCCTCAGCCTCTCTTTGTAGGGCAGCTGCTCCAGCCCTCTGAGCATCTTCATGGCTCCTCTGACCCCTCTCCAACAGCCCCACATCTTTCTTGTGTTGGGCCCCAGCTCTGGACACAGGATCCAGCTGGGGCCTCAGGAGGGCAGAGCAGAGAGGGACAATCCCCTCCCTGTCCCTGCTGCCACCCCTCTGCTGATGGAACCCAGGATCCCATTGGCCTTGTGAGCTGCAAGAGCCACTGCTGGCTCATGTTAAGTTTCTTATCCACTGTGACACCCAGGTCCTTCTCACAGGGCTGCTCTCCAGGAGCTCTTCTCCCAGTCTGTATCTGTGTCTGGGATTCTTCCAGCCCATGTGCAACCCCTGACCCTTGGCAGTGTTGAACCTCATTAGGTTCCCCCAGGCCCATCTTTCCAGCCTGTCAGGATCCCTCTGGATGGCTCCTTTCCTTCTAGGGTGTTGACCACACCACTCAGCTTGGTGTCATCTGCAAACTTGCTGAGGGTGCACTCAATAGAAAACATCCCCATTATAATTGGGCCATCTGGAATAATCACAACTGTGCATGTGCCAGGGGAAGGAGGTGGAAAGTCCAACCTGATGAAGACTTCGAGCCTTCATCGCTGAGACCCCCTGACGACCACCACCATGAGGCAGTGTGCAGGCACAGCTGGGAGGAGTTTATGGAATTGACTTCTTGGGACTCATTTCAATATGAAGCAGGACAGGTTATGAATATGTATAGGTGCATGAGGTAACCTAACGAATGAGTGTCATTGAACTGTATAGAACGAAGAACTGTCATGTTGGTGTGCATGTATGTGGTGGAGTGATCCCCCCTGCACCCAGCACTGAATAAACACACCTTCTTTATAACTCTTTGTGAGCTGGGAAGTCAGTTTCCACACATCACCATGGAAGAATTCCCATCTGCAGGGGTGCACAGTGCTGATGACACTGACCTAAGTTCTTTGACATGCCTGCAGGAAAGGCAGAGGAGGAGAGCAAGGCTGTGTGTGATATGAGACTGTGAGGAAGAGCAGATGGCAAATTCCTGTAAAAGTAGTAAAAGAGGCATTTCCAGAGAGTCTCTTTCAAAGCCACTATTGAGGGAAATCTGATTTCTCAGTTTTTAATTGAGCCCTTTGCAGAGATGCTCATGGACTGCAGCAGTGACCTGGAAACATTTCCATTTGTGATGAAATGAGGCTGAATATGCTGCAGGTCTGTAGCTTTAAATCTCCTCCTTCAGGTGATGGTGCTGATAACCAGCAATAAAGCCTTACCAAGCAGCAGCACAAATCTGACTGGTCCTTTGGAAACCCAAGGCCTCAGCAATCCCAAAAGCCCAAAGTCCAGATGGACTCAGTGGCATAAGGAGCTTTTGCCCTGAGGAAGGGAAGGGTGCCCAGCTTCATCCCAGCACGGGGACCTTTCCCCCTGTTTCTTACAGTGTCCATGAGCAGAAGGTATGTTTCCAGAGGCAGCTGGAAATACTTTAGCATTATCCAGAGACAAAGGCAGTTAATCCCAGGTATCTTTTCCCTGAGCACAGCAGCAAGATAAAGGGTAGCTGTTCATGTCAGCCATTGGAAGGACAGTTTTTTGTAGGTTCTTTTATGACAACAGTGTTCCTCCCTTCTAATAAGAAAATACACCTAAGCTGTGAATTCATTTCAGTGATTTTGTCATTAGTAAGGGATCAGGATTTTGGGAAAAGCAGAAAAGAATTCAGCATCTTCCTAAAAAATCATATTCTGAAAGGTCTGATGGCCGTGCCCTTTTATGGCTTTTGGCAAACATGAAATGAAAGCATCAATTTTATTTACACAAATGAGACTGAAAAACAAAAGCCAGAAGATTGTTTATGTCATGGCAACTTTCTGGAAGCTGTACTCAGTTAAGTTTTCTGCAAATCAGAAGTGGAAGAAGCTATTTCAGATCATCTTTCCCACCAAATCAGGGCAGGATGAGCTGCAGCCTAATGCTTTCTCTGTCTTACAGGACAGCAGTTGTCCAAGAGCTCTGTCTGAGCTGCTGTGGCCATTTACCTGGTACCTGCCAGCTTATTTAACAGGGAACAGTCTGTCACCAGTGGCAGGTGCCTACAAGGTGATCGAAACCAAGGGCCTGTGAGTGATGCAGCAAAGAGTTAGACTGGAGCTGCAACTAGAGATGGGAATTCACTGAACTAAGGCTTGACTTGGTTGGATTGATTGGCATTCTATTTTCATAGGTTAACCTCCTCTAATGAGCAGCAAACTCACCGTTGATTTAACGCCCCTGATGCCCACTTTGCACACTGCATGGCAGTTGGGTGACTGACCTATGCTGACCTCCCCTTGTTCCCAGGAAGATGAGAGGGGATCCTCTCTTGGATCGAGGGGTTTTGTTGTGGGGACCCTGCAGGCCCAGCTGTTGGCTTCTAGAACTACACCTGGTGGGTTTATTGATGCTGTCTCCCCTTATATCTACTGTGTCAGGCCAGAACTGTGAAGGGCAGGAATCCTTTTAGCACTTTTACACTTCCTCAACAAACATCCTGCTGCTCTGTTGCTGCCCTCCTGAAGTGTGGGAGCTTTTTTTTTGAGGGGAAAAATATCTCCAAACTCCAGGAACTTGGTTTTAGTGACATCTGCTTTACTGCTAGCATCCTGAATGCAGATCCACACAGCCTTTTAACCCTATTCTCCAGGGCATCAATTTTGTGCTCTAGTTCTTCCAGGCTCTTATTTGTCACCTTTTCTCAAGGAGTAGAAGATGTAGCTTCTCTCTTAAGAGAATCTCTAGTTGCTCACCCTGAGAGCAAAGATTTCTGCAGAAATCCCCACAGGGTAACAAAAACCTTCCCTAGGGAAAACATCCTGGAATAAGTTTGAACTGAAAGCTCCCAATTTCACAGTGCCTTTGGCTGGGAAATGCAAATGTTCAAAGGGCTGTGGCATGACTAGAGACTTTCTTGTCTCAGCCTCTGATGCAAGAGTGCTGACTTCTCCCCTCCCTGCTTGCACAGATTTATAGGTGTGAATGAGAAGAGATTGGGGTGTTAGGGGAAGAAACAGAGACTGAAGGTAGGTAGATAACCCTTCCTGAAGCTGGACTCAATGATCCTTATGGGTCCCTTCCAACTCAGAAGGGCTTCTTGGGGCTTCTTCTCCTCTTTGCCCTGGCAGCTCTGTGCAGGTCACGCTGTGTCCCCTTGAGGCAGTGGGTCCAAGGAGATGGTCTTGATTTTTGTGCCAGTTCTGGTTTGGCTCTGACATCAAACCCTTCTCAGGGCACTCTTGCTGGTCACTAGTCTCTCAGCTCTTCTTTCTGGCAGCATTTTGCTCCATTCAGTTTGCTGTACCCCTGGGTTTTTGCATCACCCATGTCATCTTTGTTTAAAGTTAGTTTCTAGAAGGTTTGGTTCCAGTTGTTGATAGTTATTGTCTTCTCCAGACCCTGCACTGCAGCATTTCCAAGCTCGGTATGAAAACAGTGTGGACTTAGTGAGGCTGCATTTCTGATGTATTGCCATCCTGCAACCCCCTGATCTTTGCAGCTAACCCAGGAGAGGGGGAAGAGGGAGCATCATCCTCTCCTCCTGCAGCTAAGGCTCCTCCTATGTGCACTACAGCCCTTCTGAGCAGAACGAACGCCTCCGGGGCAGGTGGCGTTGTCTCACAGGCAGAAGTGGAGACACAGCCAAGCTGAGGTACTATTTCCATTGCTGTAAGTGCTGAGCAGACAGCTCAAGCCCGGGGTATAGAAAGCTCTCCTACCTGCAGCTTTGCTGATCCTGGGATATCCAACCCCATCTTTCCCCGCTGCCTCCTCTGCTTGTTGTAGAGTGGTAAAAGCAGGTAAGGTCCAAGGGCTGGGCAACCCCAGAGTTATAAGGCAGCAGGGACATAAGCAGAGAAGTGTTTAGCCTACCCCTTTTCTGGGTTTTGGTGGGTCAGGAAAGAGTTAAATGACAACAGAGGGAGAGGCCGTGCTATTGTTCAGGCATCCCTGGGCCCAGGGTGGCTGATCTCTATTCCCGGATCTGCCTCTGGCTTCCTGCATGACCTTGGGCCGGTCTCTTACCTTTTCTTTTCCTTAGCTCCCAAATTATACCCTGGAAAGCATTCCCTTCCTGTGGTGCCTCCTTCCCTGCAGGTCTCGGGGTGGCTGGATTCTCTGGTGGGAGACGACAGGAGGAGGAGAAGGCGTTTCCACTGGAGAAGTATTTACAGGGAGGGCAGCGAATTTTGGACGTGTTTGCTCAGACAGGGCACGGGCTGTGCCTGTGGCGATATTTGGGGGTTTAACAGGCAAACCTGTGGCGACAATCAAATTCCATTTGTCATGGGTGCAGCTGCCCGAGAGCAAGGCCGGCTGCACTGATCCTTTCCTGCACTAGATGGTGCTTTTGATCAAAGATTCGCATCACTGCAGCTCTTCGCACTGAATTTCCTCATTTTTCTTCCCCGGTCTCCATTCCTTCCCCTCTTCTTTCTGGGCTGTAACGCTACGGGGGACACTTAATGAAGCTGGGTGTTGAGCAAGGCTGATCTGGTGGTAACAGAGGCTCCCCGCCACCCTCACCCTCCCGCCAGCTTGTTGTCTGGGCTTTGGGTTTTGAAGCGTGTATCAGTGCTGCTGGGCTGTGGCAGAGAATTGAATTCTTTCCGTGTTTTCTATTCCCATAAGGAAAAGGCTTCAAAGAGCAGGTCCCCTCCCCCTCTCTGCTGGTGAAGGGCATTTAGGGAAGCTGGAGAAAAAAAAAAATCCAGCTCTGAGAGACGCATTTATTTAACAAACCTTTCCCTACCTTAGCAGGAGATTGGTTGGTTTGTTAGCTTGGGTTTTGGGTTGTTGTTTTTTTTTTAAAGGGAATTGCTGTTTTTATATACAGCTTTGTATTCAGGAGATGGTTACCTAGCCAAGGTCACTGCTGCTCTACAGCAGTACCAAGCAGTGAGCCAGCCTCCTCTTCCTTGAATGAGCACTGGTTTCAGTGAGGCTTCCCCAGGTACGGAGTGGGAATGGGCTTGAATCTCTGGGTGAAGGCCCCAGGCTGCTGCTGGGTAGAGAAAGCCACAAGGACACCCCTCCCTTTTGTAAAGGCAGCGGAGGAGATGAATGAAAGTGTAATCAAACATTTCCTGTGCAGACATGCACGGGGATCGGTCAGTACCTTGTACAGTATGAGGCACAGCAGGGTGTGCTGCCAGCATCCCTGACAGCGTGTGCAAGGCAAATCAGGCTGCCTGCCCCCCAGCACCCCAGTCTCGCACCCATAGACAAGAACCATCCTGTGCTGGCCCATTCCAAGTCTGCCCCCAGACCCTCACCTGCAGCGATGCTGCTTGTTCACAACCGGGTGCTCCCAGAGCCCCGCTGCGCCCAGGCCTTCATGCCAGGCTGCAAGCGTGCACTCCGACACTCCCAGCAGGGAGGCTGCGAGGTTGCATCACTTACTGCTCCTTCCCCATGGAATTTTACCAACAGTAATGAATGGGGCTGGCTCGCTGCTGTGGTGCCAACCAGCCGTGCACAGATCTGAGGCCAGGAGAGATTACGCTTCTGCCTCTGGCACTGCACCAGCGACAGCGATCAGTGTGTGCTGACGGGCCCACCAGGCCGCTGCCCGCAGCAGCTCTGGCCTCATGTGCTGGGTGTTACGCCTGTGGCAGTGATGTCACCGCAGCAGGGACAGGAGCGATGCTGAACTGCAGTGTGACACCAAACTCCTCTCGGGACTGGGAGCTGGCAGTGATTTCTTTGTCATTCCCCTGTTGTCATCTTCCCACTGCACAGACATTTGTTCAGCGTTGGTAAGATATTGCTGATGACTAAACCTTGGGTCTGCACCACAGAGAAAGGGTTTGGAGGAGCAGCCCAGAGCTGCAGGGCTCCAACTTGTGAGGAGAGTGAGGAGTGGGGACAGTGCATTTCTTCACACCCATAAGATCTGGGGAGCAAACCACTCTCCCTATCCCTCCTGGCCAAGAGGGAATTGCATCACTGGATGTTTTTTTTCCCTGAAATCTGCTTGTTTTACTGTTTTTCCTCTGATGGAATTTGCCAGCGTGTCACAAATGATGTGGTTCTGAAATGTAAAAGCCACATACCTGTGTGGGGGAGAGAATGAATGGTTTTCACTTTGCAATCTGGCTCTTCCCTCCCTCCTCCCTTTTCCCCACATCTCCATGTGTTATGGAGCCAGCTGCTCCCGGAATAGTTTGGGAATGAAATGTCACCGTTTGAAACTGGTGAGTCACACTTTTTTTTTGAGGGGGGGGGGGGGCGGCGGTGGGGGGGGGGTGGAAGGAGGAGGAGAGAATTCAGGATCTTGCGGCGTGGCAGCGCTTCTCCTGGTGAGTACAGAGAGATTTTTAAAACCACAGACTCCTGATGATGGGCTTGAGGGGCTTTGACTAAAGGCTGCTGGGTGTGTTCACAACGCTGCTTTTTGCAGGAGGATCTCAAAACCCTTCTGCAAAGTTTCTTGGCTGACATGCCCACCGCAGCTGGCTCCCAGTGCCTCCTCTAGCAGCTCTAGGTTGTATCGTCTGACAACACACCTACAGTGACTCTGTTAATTAAGTCTCCCTGCACTGCTGTGAGGTATGTAATTACAGTGAGACCTGACTTTAAGCAACCACTCGAGGGACTCACAAAAAAAAATTAATAAATCTTTGCCAGAGCAGGGAGGAATAGAATTTTACTGAGCACATTTTTGGGGATGTATTAGGGGAAGAGTGTTAAATAAAGGGAGTTAATGATTCTGGTTTCTTGGGTGTATCCCAATATTAGGATGATGCCTTTTGGGTGGTAAGCCCATAATCAGAGGTTAACCCCATAATCAGGGTTTGGCTTTTTTTCTTCCAAAAGGATACCTGAGATCTTTTTGTCTTTCAACAGAGATCGCTATAAAAAAGTGTCAAGTGGAGCAAATGTGGCAATGGTCTTGCGAAATGAGCTATTGTTTATCTGAGCAGCTGTCCCTCCCTGCCCAACCCCTGTCCAGTGGTGAAAAATTGCAGTGAAAGAACATGAGGATTCCTCCTCTGGAGTGTCACCACCACCCATTTTCACAACTTTACATGGCCTAGTAGATACCAAGAATCCTTTACCTTGAACTGATACGTCATGTGTGGAAGTCCTGCAGTAGTTGGGATGCCAATGGTGTCTCCTGAAGAGCTCTGGCAGTGCAGGGCTGTGAGGGGTTCTCTGTCTGGTACCCGAGCTGGCAGGCTGGACTGCACCTCACCATTCTCAGCCCAGCGTATCAATATGAATGGCCAGCTATTTCAGGTCACATTACTATTCCAAGCACTGAAGTGTGGTGGCTGTGGAGAAGATAATTCCACCCATTTTGCAGCCTCTGCTTCAACAGGAACAATCTCCAGCTGAAGGACAGGAAATAGTAAAGTCATAAATAGTCCCAGTATGGGCAGGGAGCCCTCCCCTCGAGTCCCACCTTCAGGGGCATCCTGAATGAATGCTGTGTGTAAAACTCACCAAATGCAAGCCAAGCTATGCAGTCAATTTGGTGGGGCTTCTGCAAGCATAAGCCTTAGGGGGGTTGATGCCATCTCTATTTTATTTGGAAGACTGAGCTAGTAGCAAGATTTTATGAAGAGTGCGTTTCTGTCTCAGATTTTAGATAGTGCTAACTAGAAACCCACACACTCTAGCGTCACTGGGCTTGACAAAAATAATCTCTGACTGCAGAAATTTGCTGCAGAGCCTAAGATTTTGGTTAATACAAAATAAAACAACCTCAGAGACAACCTGAAATCTGAGTGCCATTCTGTGTGCCTTTTCCTCAGCAGCAAAGCCTGCTCAACTGACCTGCTCTTCCCTGTGTCACTGTTGCCTTTTTTTTCCTTAACTCAGACTGTTTCAGTGACTTGACTTACGTTGTGGGTCTGCAAAGAGTTGAACCAGCAACACTGCAGGAGCTGGAAGTTGTGGCAGCAACATAGGAGTGAGCCAAGGAACCAGGTAAGAAAAGGTTACACCTGTTGGTGCCTGCTCACTGCCAAGTTTGAACTTCCACATACTCCAGACTGGTAACACTAAGAGATGTGACTGCCAGGGGATCATCGGTTCTGGAGCATAATGCTGGTACTTTAGTGCTTCATATTGTCTTCTCAGCCTCTGTTTCTTCTAGGATAGGTGTCCAATGGGTATGTTTCCATCCCCAGACCCTTGATGGGGATTCCTGGTAGCTTGCAGTTCCCTGCAGATACCTCCCAAAGTCATGATGGGCACAATCAGTACAAACACACCCTATTGAAAAGTAGCTTGTTTCTTAGAGTGAGGTTAGTGTCACGTCAAATTGAGTAACGAAAGATCAATTTACTGAGTATACAACTCACACATTGAATGCAGAAAGCAGCTGAGGCCTCAAAGCAAGCTGATGATTTCTTTAAAACATCATGGATTTTTGCCCAAATCAGAGGATTTTGCTTCCTGACCTGCAGTGGGATTTCCCAGAGTGCTGGAGGCCACACTTCCTCAGCCTCTTAGACTTTGGCAAAACTGTTATGTCATGTGTGGAAGTCTTCCTAATGTGAACAAGCATTTCAGTTCCTTCTGAAAGACCAAGATTACTACTGATTTGGTGGGGTGGGGAGTTTTTTTGGGGGGGGAAAAAATAAAGTATAACCAAAATGCCATTGGGCGTTCATTAGCAAAGCATTGTCAGAACACAATAGAAGAAGAGACAAAAGCCAGTCCAGATTCTGTGGTATTTCCTACAGGGCTCCCCCTGGCACATGGCTATTCCCTGCCAATCCCGTTGTATTGTTTTTGATAATGAATAGAAGCTGAACAGATGATTGTTGCATTGTCCACTAAGTGATTCATTTACATTAAATAGTGCTCCAAAAGTAGGCTTTGGGTGGACTATTTTTAGTCACTTCAGTTATTTATTTGTACAGTTTAATTACCTCCTTTTAACTCTCCACTGTACATAATTATTTCCTGATTGCTTCAGCTAAATTACACGGGAGTGTATCTCCTCTCAAGTCCCTGGTCCAACGAGCCCTGACATAAGAAGCAGCATCTCTGCAAAGCATCTTTTCCAAGATGCTTCATTTTGAAGGGCCACCTCTAGAAAACTGTTCCTAATTGGGGAAGGTGCTGAGGTTCTTAGGTCTTTGCAGGTCCCTAATGACCTTGGTCCCTATCTCTGAAAAGTGGGCTACGAAGAACTAACTTTACTGCACAAGCCATCACAGTTCCATGAACTTCCTCACTGACCTCTCAACTCCTGCTGCATGTCTGCACCCAGGTTTCTTTATTAACCCCAGGCTTCCATTCCAGCTCCAGGCTTTTCTTACAAAGGTCAAAAGTGTTTTGGCTTGTTTTGCAGAGTGTGACAGATGTTAGGTGCTTGAGGGCATGCTGACAGCACCGCAGGTGGAAGAACTTTAGTGAAAGAAAGTATTTAGCCCCAAATCCACATGTGCAGGACCATTCTTTTGGATGTAGTGATGAGTGGGGGAGAATGACCCACACTGAAGGACTTTTTGATGGTTGAAGGACCTGGAAATGGGCAATCTAGGCCTTTTGTATCCCGAAGTTTCCATCTGTTGAATAGCTGCAATTACTTCTCAGAAGCCCTGATTTGATCTCCTCCTTACTCTCTGTTCCCCATTCCACCCACAGCAAAGAGGTTCAGCGTGGGCTTCTGGTTCTGCCTGTGTGAAACAGTCGAGCCTGGGGCAAGGCAGCAAAGCAGTGAGGGAGAGTTGTTCACATAATATGGCTCAGGTTTAAATCTCCCAGGACAAAGCAAAGCAGCCTTTGCAGTCTTTTCTGACATTTTTCCCAGGCCAGTTAGGAAAAATTAAGCCACCCCAGATAAAAAAAGAAAGAACAGAAAGTTTGTTTTGAAGAGTTTATATGCCTGTACCTGTAAGATGAGGCAAAATATAGATTGTCTCTTTGCAACCAGTTTCCTACCAACTTGTAAGCCAAATGAAGAGGGGGGACAGGAGGACTCCTGTACCACTGTAGCCATCCAGCTGTGGAAGACGTTGCACCGCAGCTCTTCACCATTCTCTGCTTCTCTAGCCACAGGACCTGGGCAGAAGCTGCTGCGTGGCTACCCAAGGATTAGGTTTCAGTGAGCGCTACGTTTTGCTACCCTGCTTCACAATCGGCCTTTCTGTGGTCTGTGACTGCAGCCGACTATCCATCCACCCCTGAGGATCTCCCTCAGCTTTAGATGTCTTTTTGGGCTATCTGGCGTCTTCATAAACCCAGGTGAAACTCAGCAGACACAACGAAAACCAGCCCTCCCTCTGTATAAAAACCACAGAGCATTGCTAGGGTTTCCTTCCTTGCCTTCCACTTTAACCCTCCAGCATTGCTCTCCTTGTACTCTTGCTCTCCCAGGAGCCCACATGGCTCTGTGTTTAGTGGCAGGCGATGAAATCAACCCCTGCATTAGCAGCTCCATAATAGCTTTGCTCAGTGGAACCCAGCTTCCTTCATTAATCCAGAAAATGAGAGTTGTTTTCGTACATTCGAGAAGCTAATTATTTAAGTGCTGGGAATTAAGGCTCATCAGATACTAGAGACTGATTTTGGTTTTGCTTCCCAGGGGGATGGCACAAGGCGGAAGGAAGCTGGTTTTGCACAGGTGTGTGGTATGGCAGCTCACCAGTACTTGGAGCAGGGAACAAGCGTGCAGATCCTTGTCTACATTAAAGATCAAACCCCCTCTCTTTGTATGTTCCTTTTCCTCCAGACATCATCCAATTATTCTTTTCCATTTGAATTGATTTTTTTTTCAATCACTGCTGATAAAATAACTCTCTATAGCTTCATTTTTTTTTCTGCTATGAAAAGATGTACCTGACCTGTGGCTGACCTAGCCTGAATATTTTGCCATAAAACAATAAAACCTTGTTTCAGCTGGGTTTTTAGAGAGGGACATGAGATCACATCAGTTGGCCTTCTATAATCAGTTGTCTTTCAGCCTTACCTGTGAGCATGGTACTCAGAGAGGGATTTAGATAGAACAGCCGCTACCTGTGCAAACAAGGGACCTTTGGGTGGCTTGGGAAACAGAAGATAAATTGGAAACCACAGATGAGGGGGAGGTTTCACCCAATTTATCTGTGGGAAACCACAGATGAGGACAGATCTGTTGTTGCAAACAGTTTTTACAACAGAATGGCTTTCACCAGTTGATGGGTGCTTTTGACATTCTCCACAGAAAATGACAGAGAATCTGTTGATGCTGCTGCCACTGACTGTACACTGAAGGACAGGGATTTGGTTCTGATAGTGTCACTGGATGGACCTGCTCTTTATTACAAGCAGTTTGCCAAGAGCAGATTTCTCATTTTTATGGAGATAACCAATGTCCTGGGTTGTCTTCAGAGACTGAGGAAGCGAACTTTTCTGTGTGTTCAGTTGAAGCCAGATGTTAAAGTATTGTCTGGATGTAATTGACTTGACAAATAGCAGGAGTGACATTTTAGCTCCATTTGAGTCAGTGGCAAAATTCCCATTGAGTTCAACTGGGGCCAAGATTTCATCCTGTGACAGTGCTGATGGGAAATCTGATAAATAGTCTGCAGAAAAATAAGCTCAGACATTCTGTTTCTCTAGGACCCTTTTCAACCTATGGGCCACCAACCCACAGAACTTTGTGTGCTACTTTGGAGATATCTGCAAAGCATCCCCAAAACCAAGGAAGCTTATTTTCAGTAGATTTAAATTAGCTTGGGGAGGGGGGAGCATGATTCCAAGGGACAATTTCAGGAGTTGATTACACAGCTTTAAGTCAGCTCGATCTGTTGAAATCCACCTATCTTTGTACTCCTTTGTACTCCTTGGAATAACAAGCATTCTTCTGGCAGGACCTGTGCAGCTGATCTAACCTGTTGTCATTGAACATTGTGGGTTCAAGAAGCCACTCTGTCCCCTGGATAGGGCTGAACCACGTGGCAGCCTCTAATGTGGCACCTTCTGGGTGCTGCTACCAACAGATTGGGCTGGAAACAAACCCTTTGCTTTAGAGAAGCTATTCTAGCTGGGACTATACAACCAATTTGCTTTTTTAGCAGGGTTGGTACTTTGTCTCTGAGCAGGTACGTTGTGTTCTCCCTGCAGACTGTGAGGTGTCTGAAGTCTCTCATATGGACTTCATTTGGAATTAAAAGCAATCAGCTTCTGGCAGGATCATGCAATGGATGCTACCTATGATATCTCCAGAGGTTTAAGCCCTGCAGCTGGACATGCAGCCTGATGTGCTTTAAAGACTTTGGATTAAGTAATGGTAGTACTACTTGGATGGAAGTTTGTGATGCTTAGATGTAAGAAGGCTTGAGCTAGGAAAAAACCCCAACAAACCCACTAAATATTTAAAAACAGAGTGATTTTAAAAGGTTACAAGTGTTCTGTTTAGAGTTTCACAATGTTTTGAATGTGGGTGTTGGTAAGTAGAGTTGTTCTGGAAGTTCTTTCCTGTTAGATTGTGGGAGAATTTGTCTCTTTTTAGAGTGCCTGAAAAAATGCAGGAGAAGTACTGAGGAATCTTCATGTATTATGTATTGGTTATCAGCACGGAGAGTCCTCATGCTTGCAGGAGCACATAGACTCTTTGTGCTGAGAACAAGATGCCATGACTGGATCTAGCAATTTAGCCCACAGGCACACAGGCCAACTTCTCCGTGTCTCTGACTAGAAGATGAACTGGGCTTCATAGCTGCAGAATGAAGAACTTTGCATTCTATTCAGTCCTTGAGTTTCAAACCAGTCGGTGATGCCAGCTCCTAAACAGCCCCCTTCAAAGCCACTTTTGGAGCCAGGGTCTTCAGCCTCTTAGAGATTCAAACCTGACACAGCTTCACTTGTAATCCAAGTTTATGTGAGGAATCCTAGCTAAATCCTTGATGTTGCTCATACATCTGATGTAAGGGAGAGGCTCACATTTAGCAGAGAACTAATTTGGACATTTTAATGCATGATGAAGTGATAAAGTAACAACTGATCCATGTCTCTCCAGCAAAGTCTAGAAGTGCCGCCTGGGGATGACATGGATCATGGATACAGTTACTTTGCTTTTCCATATGAAGAACTCCACTTCTCCCCAGCTGAGCTATCATGTAACATAGATGACTCTCCAGAGGAAGCATTTGCTACATATTTGCAGTATGTTTTAGCTACTATCAACATTTATATTCCATTGTCATTTGGAGGTAAGCACTAATTAGCATAATCATCAATGTTTTAAAATTAAAAATTCCTCCAAGAGACGCAGGAGGGATTGAAACTATCTGTCCCCAGAGGGAAATCCTTTCCCAAGATATCTCATACAGCTGTGGTGGTTCAGCACCAACCAGTGGCTCACTCACTCCCAGAGCAGAAAGAGACAGAGCCTCCGTGGGTTGGAATAAGGGCAGTTTACTGACAAAGTCACCATGAACCTAGAACAATAACAGCCAATTACACTCACACCCAGTGAGAGCAGAGTACCTTACCCACCTGACAAATATAGAGTGCTGCCTGATGCAAGGACTAACTGACTGACAGACAGACTGACTGACTGACAGACTGACTGACCGACCACTCCAGCCCCACTCAGACTGTCCTGGAGGCATCAAGCCTCTGCCTTTCCCCAACCAGCCCCTTTTATGGGGGAGGGATGTCAGGTGGTGTGGAAAACAGCCCAGGCTCAGCTCATCTGGGCTGGCTGCTTGGGGAGGTTGACTCTGGCCTGGCCAGAACCAGGACAACACACTGAAAGGTTTTATTCTAGAAACATTCCCAAGCTATGCCCAAGAGTAAATAAAACTACAGCAAACTTGTAAATGTGTGTGTGTATTTTCCACTCCTGTTTTGTTTTGAGTGCTGCTCTGTGCTGCTGCATCACCTTTACTGTGTGGGCTGGAACAATCAAGAAGTGTCTGTAGAGTTTGAAGGTTTTATACTTCATGAGAAAGATCCCAGCATCTTCACAAGATAGAAAGAGATGGGTTAATGGTACTGGCCTTGTCTAGAGCTTGCCTCATGCTCCCCAAGCCAGGAGCTGGCCTCAAAAAAATTTCAAGGGCTGTTCTTTTCTACACTGTTTTAGAGAGGATTTTTACTCAGGTTCCAAAATGATTTCTTGACAAGAAGACTGGATTTCTGGTTCAAACAGACCCCTCTTTATGGAGAATAAAGTGGGAGGAAAACCTAGGAGGAACTTTTAAGTTTGAAAGGTAATGTCCTGTACCTTGGAAATGTCCCCTCAGGGTGGGTCTTTAAATTTCTGCCTTTGGGAGGTGGCAGTGGCCTCCCACTGACAGCTGGTGTGGCCAGGGATGAGTCATCTGCAAGTGGGTTTATTGTGTTTCAGAAATGCTTCTCATATCCTCAGCTGGTCCTGGAGTGGACATGAAACTTTGGGGAGCAGGAAGAGTTAAAGGTTGTAATTGTTCTTGAAACGGCCAGAAAGAAGAACAGTTTTTCCAAAGGACATATATCTTTGAGAGGGAAACACTAACAAATGCAGGTGTTTCTTAAAAGAAAACAATTGTGTTTATAAACTCCCAATTCTTGTTATTTCCCTGTAAGACAAATGCCACCACACCCTACACTGAGTAAACAAGGGGACTCTGTGAGAAGGAGTGGCACAGAAATCTCTGTGAAAACTTCAGAATCTGCAGGGCATTCAGCAGATACATTGTCTTTCTGGTATCCTGCTTTTTCAAGAGAGATGGACTTAAATTTCATTGGCAGAAATTCTCTCTTTTATCTCCTGTTTTGATGTAGTAGCCATGGAGAAAAGCCAGAGATTAGTAACAGTAGGTTGTTGCAGAATAAGAATAGCTTTCTACTTGGATTTAGAGTGTAGTACTGTCAGAGGGTTTGTTTAACTGGAAATACTCAGATCACATAGAACAAATACTAGATGCTGTTAGGACATCAATAACCCATCCCATTCCCTTCTATCCACCCCGAGCTAAATGCTGGTGAGCTGTAACTTCTGAGGGATGTTTAGGTGGCTTTCACAGGGAAGGGGGGGATGGTCCCTGTCTCTCTCCTAATGCTTTTGCAAACAATGGTTAGCTCTCCTGAAGGTCACTATGTTCATACTTTTGCCCTGCTACAGATGTCAGGGCACCTGGGACCTTGGAATTAACTCAGTTTGGCTAATAATGAATGGAATGGGCCATATTCTGAGGCAGAGATGCCTTGAGCACCAGAAGAAAGCCAAGTTTAGACGTGCTATTTTAACAGCAGTGTCTAGCAATGTGTTTCCAGATTCTGTCTGGAAGCCTGTACTCAGGAACTTCAGAGAAAGGAAGGATGTGGTGAATCTTTTCTCAGAGAACTGAGAAAGACACTGGATGCCAGTGGTGGTGGCGTGGGCTAAGTAAGTGGGACAATGGTAGCAACACAGACACAGTACCTTGCTCTTGTTTGGCAAAGAAGGCAGCAGGCAGGGTTAGTGAACGTGTGACCATAAAGCTTTACTTCCCCTGATACAGCTGATGGCCACGCTGGCTGGTTTATGACTTGATTTGCCTCTCCTCAACATCTCAGCACGCAGCCTCATGCAGGTTTCACAGCTTTTCTTTACAAAATTATTTTGCATTTTCTAGCAAGAGACAAACCAGAGCTCCTGCAGCTTATTTAGGAAGAAAGGAATTTACAGGGCTTTATCTGGGATGACATTCCAGGATGGCAGCAATATGTAGTTAAGTTTTACCAGTGAAGGTGCTTTTACAACATGTACCTTGTTCCCAAATGATCACAGCTGCTAAGGTCCTGGTTTGATTCTGTGATGGAAACTAAGTGTGGATGGCTAGCTAATTTTAAGGCTACAGAGAAAGGGCAGATTGTCAGAAAGACCAGGGTGTGCTTGAAGATTGGCTTCTGAATTAAAACTAATAGGTCTCTTCCTTTGATGTCCCTTTTGTATCTGGATGAGAAAGATCCAAGATAACTCATTATTTCCTCATTTTAGTGGATGATGTCAGAACACCATAATGACATATACATTTACTTGGATAAGATAAAAGAGTTGTTTTATTGGTAAATGGAAAAGATCTATGTTTTCCTGCTGAATTTTCATTGCTAAAGAACCGGTAGATGTTAAGATAAAGGTTATTAAGATCAGTTTATGGCATTTCTTCACTCTTCTGAATGAGTCTCCTGTAGATCTGGTGTTAAAATCAGTGATATTAAAGAGTATGTCTGATCAAGGCAAGTAAGAAGTTTCTTTGGTATCGTCTTTGTGAAGGTAGGACAACTGTGCAGGATTTAGAGTACAATTCTATTACAATTTAAGTCAGTAAGGAATATTAACATTAGCTTAATGGAAGTAAGAAAGGATCATCGGCAAAGCCATGAGGCTGTTTATTCTGGGAGAGCCTTCTCAGATCTAGAAACGTTTCACTTTAGCTCAGCTTTTAGTATTTACAATAATACCTCATAACCCCCAGCAATTCTCACTGGAAAAATGCAAAAAACCCACCAACCCCAAACCCAACAAAACCCCAACAAGTCACTGCTCCAAACAGCTTATGAGCTAGAACAAGCCAAGTTTGAAGCTTTGAGAGCAGCAGAGTTCAGGGAACAACCTCCTAATCATCAGGTAGGCACTGGTGTTGATATGGAAGTAGTCTGCAAGTTCTTGGTGCACACTACAAGCAAAGGATTCAAAGGAAGGAAAGAGGAAGCTATGGATCATCAGGGAGTTTGTCCCAAGCATGGGAAGACAGTATCACTTAATTGGTTCATACTGTTTCTTGTGTTTATAAGAAGAGCCGATCAGACTGTGGGGAATGACAGTGTTAGCAAGATGTCCAGCTGTTCCTTGATGTGGGAAATGCTCAACACTGGGGTCATTCACTGGCAGTCATTAGCAACAGGAAGGTGCGCCGCGTGTGCAGGGATCTTCTCACACAGAAAAGATGAGGGCTTAGAAGTCCTGTTGTATGTGCAGCACTGGTTCTTGTTACCTTTTCAAGAAGAGGAGTAGGTTATGCGCTCACTAGTATGGCTTAATAGGTTTAATGACAATGTAGGGTCAAAGAGAGGGCATAACCTCACTCCAGATTTCACATGTAATCTTCTGAAACATTCAGTACAACTAGCAGTGATAGCAACACAACTGGCAACCTCTACCAGCTCCAGTACACAGCAGGACAACCTGGCTCTTTTTTCTTTTCTCTTGGCATCTTTATCTTTTTCCATGGGGCAATTCTAGCTTTATTGCTGGAGCCATAATCCCCAAACTGCACGGAAGAGGGATTTCAGAGAGATATTAACAAGCAGTATGAGCCAGACAAACTGAACAATCTGTGTTACTGTTACAGGAGGTCACTCAGATGGCACACAGCTACATTGGCAGGACAGCGTGCCCCACTGCTGCTTTGCAGTCTGAGGGTATAAACACAGGTCTTTTGCCAGCTCTATATTCCCTAGTTGCTCTGCCACCAAACTTTATGGCCATACATGAATTGGGATCTTAACACTGTCAGATACCCAGATAGTGGCAACTGTGATTTCTGCAAGTTTTAGCAGCAGCAACCTGGGGAACTGGACAGGGTCTCATAAAAACCTGCCAGGTGAGGACATCAAGGTTACAGCACCTCAGAAAACATTGAAAAATGTATTGAAAAAAAAGGATTGATAAAATAATACAAACAGGAGGGGAATCAACTTTTTCAAAGGGCAGATAATGGCAGGACAAGGGGGAATGGTTTAAAGCTGAAGGAGGGAAGGTTTAGATTAGATATTAGGGGGAAGTTTTTTACAGAAAGAGTGGTGAGGGGTTGGAACAGGCTGCCCAGAGAGGGGGTGGATGCCCCATCCCTGGAGGTGTTCAAGGCCAGGTTGGATGGGGCCCTGGGCAACCTTGTGTAGCTCCAGGCCTGAGGTTGGTGTCCCTGCCTGTGGCAGGGGAGTTGGAGCTTTATGATCCTTGGGGTCCCTTCCAACCCTTGCCATTCTATGAATACAGTGGTTCTAAGCCACTACCTTTCTTGCTGCACAGTCCTTCCAGGGCTTGTCTAAGAGTCTGGCCTCTCTCTTCAGAAATCAGAGCAGAACTCCCACCGTTCTCCCCCTGCCTCACCCCACAGCCCTACAGCGTGCGTGCCACACGAGCAAAGAACAACGCACAGCTTCAAAACTCCCCCTCCGTCTTCTCATTTCCTTGTATAGTCATTTAGAGGAAAAAGCTGAAATGTCCCCCAGCCTGGCTATATAGCCCACTTCTGCTTCTTCCCCGTGGAAGCCCCGGGAGGGAAAGATGGCAGCAGAGGCACCATATATGGTCCTCGGGGCGAATCGGAGCACTGCACACCCCTCCTCCCCAGAGCCCGGGGATCTCGATGCTCGGTGAGGCCTGGTAAGGCCCAGGCGTGCCCCCCGCCAAGCCGCGCTCGGCTCCCTGAACCTGCGAGCGATAAGGAAGGGGAAGGGCCTCGTGCCGACTGCGCCCCGCTGACCTAACCGGAGCCAACCCCCGGGCGGGAGCCCTGAGCGGCGCAGAGGCTGTTAACAGCCCTCAGAGCAGCAGCCCGGCGCGGGGGCCGAGGCTGCCAGGAGGGCCTCTACCAAGCAGACAGGAGCGCCCGCAGAGCGGGAGCCCTGCCCCGGGGAGCGGCCCTGCCCCGGGGAGCGGCCCTGCCGCCGCCGCCCCTCTCCCCTCAGGAAATCACTGAGGGAGCAGCGAAACAGCCGGGACCAGCGGATGTGACAGCAGCGCTGCCCCACGGCGCAGGCTGCTGCTGGGAGGGACCGTCCCCCGGGCCGGCTCTCGCCAATCCTCTCTCGTCTCGGAACGTGACTGACGAGCATTCGAACTAATCGCGCTGGAATACTCGCCACGCAGGCCCCACCCCTTCTCTCCGTTGGCCGGATGTTCTGTCAATCGGCCGAGCGTTTCCCGCCCCTTTCCGGCGGGGGAAATGCTAGGTGGGAAGGCGGCGGTGGCTGGGGAGGGGAGGAGGGAAGAAACCAATGAGACGCTAAGGAAGGGTACCTCAGCGGCGGAGTGACAGGCGGAAGGACCAGTCGCCGCGCTCCTTCCTCCTCCGGATCCCGCCCTCGAGGGTGGCCGGGCAGAGGGGGCGCACCTACCGCCCCTTCCCCGTTGGTCTGTCCCACTCCGGGCCTGGCGGGCTAGGTTGAGTTAGCGGCTCGGACCATTGCACACGGCGGGTGGAGGGGGGTGCGGGCGAGGAGGAGGAGGAAGGAGACGGCGAAGGAGGCGGGGGGCGGTTTAAAGAGACAAGAGCCGAGCGGGCGGCCGGCTGGGGGAGCAGGAGCGGCAGCGGGCGGAGACTCGCCCCCTTCCCCACACACGCTCGCTCACACCGCGGCCAGGGTCGCCGCCGCCAGCGCCCCCCTCCCCTTCCCCTCCGCCCGTCGTTCCACAGCGGCCTCTATGAGGTAGAAGGGAGCGGCGGCCACTCCGGGGGCGGCAGCGGCCGCTACAGCCGCCGCCTCCTCCTCCTCCTCGCCTCAGAGAGCCCCATCTTTGTGTGTGAGGGAGAGGGCGGGCGAGAGGGAGTGCGCGCTGCCCGCCCGCCGCCGCGCTTTGTTCGGAGCCGGGGGGCCGTGGCGGCGCGGAGCCCCGGCTCTATGTGCCAGCCGCTCCCCGCGCCCCCACAGCAGCCCGCGGGGGCGGCGGAGGCCGCGCGGCAGGCGGCGGCGTGAGGGGCCGGAGCCCCTGAGGGCGGGCGCGCGGCGGGGGGGCGGGGGGGGGCGCGCGGGCGGGCGCGCGGCCGCCCCGGCCCGTGCCCGCGTCCGTGTCCGTGCGGTTGCTGCGGAGGGGGGGAAGGGGCCGGCTCGCTGCCCGCCGGCCCGGCCCGTCTGCGGGCGGATTGATGTGGGGGGGTCTGACATGAGTCCGCCGGCGGCCGGGTGCTGCCATGTGACCGGCTTCAAGGTGGAGAACTGGAAGCAGAACCTGCGGGCGATTTACCAGTGCTTCGTGTGGAGCGGCTCGGCCGAGACCAGGAAGCGCAAGGTACCGGGGGCGGCTCACATCCACCCCCCTTCCCCTCCCGTCTCTTCCCCACACGCGCTCCCGTCCCTTCCCCTCCCTCCTCCGACCGCCCTCCCTCCGCCGCTCACACGCACTCCGCCGCCTCGGCCTGCCCGCGGGAGCGGGGAGGGGACGGGTCCCCCGCCCTCTTCCACCCCCCACCCTCTCCCCCCCCCCCCCCGTCTCCGGGGCAGGTGGGCCCGAGCCTCCCGCAGCCCCGTCCCCGCCCTGCCTGCCGGGAAGGGGCCCGGGCTCCGGCACGCGGTCGTGGGGGGAGGGAGGAGGAAGCGGTCGGTGTCCCTGGTCTCCGGGGTGTGTGTGAGGGGGGAGAGCAGCGGGGCCGGGCACCGGGAGGGAGGAGGCAGCCGGTACCGGTGCCCGCCGCCGGGGCCTCCCTCCCTGGCACCTGCCCCGGCGGCGAGGACGGCTTTCCGCAGCGGGGCCGTTCCGCAGCGCCGCCGCCTCCTCCTCCCGGAGGTGCGGGAGGCAGCGAGGGTTTCCCGGAATACGGCGGCGGAGGCCGAGGGGGAGGGGAAGCCCGGGGCAACGGGCACGTCCGGCCTGCGGCGGAGCTTTGTGCCGCCGGGGCGCGGCGGAGAGCCCCACGGGGGCGCGCCCGAGCCCGGGGGGCTGCGGCGGGGGCCTCCCGGAGCAAGGCGGCGTGTGCGTGGGGAAGGCGGGGAGGCACAATGGCTGGGAGCGTGTCTGCGGGTCCCGGAGGCGGGGGCACGGCGGGCTGGTGTGGGTTTTGTTTCGTGGTGGGGTTGGGTTTTTTTTTCCCCCCTTTAAAAGAAGGCAAGCTGCTCGGTCTGATAATCCACTTGGAGAAGGGGATTCCTGCTGTGTTGGGGCGGGGGGGGGGGGGTGGGGGGAGAAAAGGAACTGACTCAGCCTGGAGTACAGGGAAGGGGAGAGGGGAGTTCGCTCTGGGAGGGTGCTGGTGCTCGGGGCATGCACTGCGCAGGGAGAGAAATCCCTGTTCATGAGGCAAAACGCGTGGGGAAAGAGCACTTTTTTTTCCCCCACGTATGTGCTAAAATTACATCCCTGTCCACATGCGTGTTTCTGGAGGACTTCTCTCCACTAGGCAACTAATTACTGTTTTCCCAAGGATCAACTAGTTTCTACTTCAAAGTGACTTGGCAGATTTCCGTCCCTCGTTGTCACGTTGGTGGTTTGAGGGGAGCGCATCACCCCCATGGAGCAAAAACCAGGGGGTTTTTTTTTTGGGGGGGATAGCACAGATTGTGTGGAAGCAACCCCCTGAAAACTTCCTGATCCCAGTGGCTTTGCATTAAGCTGCTCAGCTTGTTATTCATAATAGACCTGGAGCCTGAAAAGAGGGGTGAGGTGGCTAACCGTTTTCCTGGCTTTGGTTTATGTTCTCAGGACAATGCAGCTTTCCAGTTTACATGAGGAAAAAAAAAAAAAGGGAGTCTCAGAATAAACTTAGTGTTTTTAGTTACTTGATAACCCTGCCAAACATAGTGAAACTTGGTTTCAGTATTTATAATCCCATACAAGCCAATATTATGAAGTATATTAGTTAAAATCTGGTTTTACTTAGCTTTCAGTGTGTCGAAATACATATTGGTATTTAATATGTGGTACTTGCAGTTTAAATGGAGAGAAAAAAAACATACATATGTAAGAAAAAAATGACAAGTGAGGTAGGAAGCTGTCTGTGCTGAATGTAAATCAAGTGTCATATGGAAGAAGGAAAATAAGATTTCATTAGAGAAATTATCACTTTAGTTTTGATGGTGTTTTTCCCCTCTCCCCCCAATATGGAGCATCCTTTGTAACCTGCTGTAGCATTTTAGCTCTTTTCCTCTGAAATCTAATGGTAATGATGTGTTCTTCATTGCTTGAAAAACATCAGGAAATAGATAATACTCCATTGTAATCAGTCTGTTCTCACTCTCTGCACAGCCAGGTTCATAAAGCAGAACAGGATTGTTTCAAAATTATCTGTCATCCCATGGAAAACATCAGTTTTCCCAATACATGCTTATCTTTTTATATCTTTTTTTTTTTTTTTTAAAGCAGGTTACCAGTCTGAAAATAATTGGACTCCTGAATTCAGCCAACCTGAAATGATCACACATAGGGAAACGTTGTGGCTAGCTGATCTTGGGATTCAATTCCCAGTCTATAGTCATAAAGACTGGAGAAAGTATATAAATGACAATTCTGCTACTTACCTCTCCTGCATTAGGGGCATGACACCTTCCATGGATTTTTTTTTCTTGACTAGAATTCTCTGTCTGTATGTATGCCTCAGTTTTACACACAGAATTTTATAAATGGTGTTTTCTGTTCAGAGGCTTCCTTTATAGCCTAATACATAGAAAACAATCCTTTGTCCTTTAGTGTTTTATATATACATAAATGAAATATATGTCTGTGTATTAGGAGCATAGCTGAGACTGCTTAAGAGGATGTATTGGTGAGGATTCCTGTTCTTAATGCTAGTCAAAATGATGAGGTCAAATGAAAGGTTTGGTGAAAGGTGATACTCTCTTCTGTTGCAAAATCAAGGACAATCACATCATTCATTTGTTACAGAAAACATTTGGCATAGGTAGCTGACTGTTCATGGGAAGCATTGGTCAGTTTTAACTGTTAGTCAGATGAACCTAGCTGTAAAAAAGCCTTGGCTGGCTGGTGATAGCCAGATGTAAATTGTTAGGTTTCTAGAATGGTAGCATAGATCCCTCCGAAGGCTGTCTACAAAATCCAGGCAGCAGTGGGAACTGCAGGGGGCAGAAAGTGTCCGTTCCTCCTGCTTTGCTTGCACTGGTGCTGCATTATGCTTTGGAAGACCATTTTAACGTCGCTTGCTGTTTGCGATTTGTTTTTAATACGTACCTTTTCTGCAAATAAGCTTTTATGAGCATCATCTCTTGGTTCAGTATGCTTTACACCCAGAGTTTTGAATAGCTGTAAAGCACAGTTGATAGCTGGAAAGCTATCTCCTGAAGGGATATTTGAATCCTCGATCAGAAGCGAGAGGTGATTGTGTGTGCGTGTATCTTCGTAGATACTGGAATTCAGGTGAAGGCTTTAGGAGTACATTTGGTTCTGAAGCATTGCCTGCCCCCGGATTTGAGCTGTCATCATGGTGCATCGTTGTGTCTACATGAAAGAGCCAGGCAGTGGCTTGCCTCACCTCGCTGCATCTCAGCCAAAGTAGTAAAGTGCAGCAGTTGTAGTACGTGCTGTTCCAGGCAAGGGCTTTGCCACAGTGTCAAAGCGTTGCTGATGGTAAAGCCCAAGCGAAGACAAAACCTGTCACACTCTTTGAATGGTGAAACGGGGAAAGGGGTTGAGGAAGAAATCTGAAGAAAGGCTCTTGAAATTGTAATAATTGTGATTAAAAGCTGGAGCTAAATCTTGGGATTTGAGCTGTATGTAAAAGGGCACAAAATTAGGGTTGACCATCTTGGCTTCAGGACTGACCCGTAACTCTCTATTTTTAATTTGCGATAGTTAGAGTCTGTTTAAGCAGCTGATGGCAAAGCTCATGTTTCTGTAGGTCGTGGACTTTACGTTGGATATTTTGATGTGGAAATTACCTAACACTTAATTAAGTAGCAGTGTATAAGAGGTCCTTAAATTTGACATTGCCACCTCCCGTTCAGGAATTACAGAACAGCCAGAGGAAGCTAAAAAGACTTACTGCCAGCCCTTCGTGTGAGCTGCTTCCATTTTCCTGTAGGGCCACACTTAAATGCTCTGCCCTTAGACTTACAACTGAGAAAAAGATGTTTTGCAGTGCTGAATGTAGGTTTTGGTCCCTATCAGTGAGCACTTAGACATATAGATGCATCTTTGTGCCTAGGAGTTGGTAAGTATTGGTTTCAGTGCTTGAAGCATAGCTGAATTTGCAATTAAATTCTGTCTTACCGGACTCTACACCTTACAGGAAGGCTGGCTGACTCGTTCTGAATCGTTATTATTGCTGCTCTGAAAAGGCTCTCAATGATAAAAGTAAACTGCACATCATGACCACCGTCATGATATGCACAAGGTCCTATGTGGAATTTCAGAATGTTTGTTCTGTGCTTCTGCCAGTAGATCAAAGAATAATTGCCTGTCAGGGGTTGTATGCGCTCACTGACAGTGGGTGCGTTCTGGTGTATTTCTTCCTGTTTGAGAATGTCTGTTAATTTTTTTTCCATTTTTCTCTCTTTGCGTGGACCCTCCAGACTGATTGATGCTTTTAGATATCAAGAAACATTTGCTGTTATAGGTTATGACCTTTCTTCATGTATCTTTCTCCCCATGTACTTCTGACTCAAGTCCTTCGTTTCTTACAGTATTTGATAGAGAATTGATTCATGGATCCTAAAAACAAATGGCTTTGGTTTATTTCCTGACTTTCAAAGTAGTTGGGGGGAGGGAAGCTTTTCAAAATCTTAATAATATCTTAGGAAATAAAGGCCCTGTTGTGGTTTGAGTAGCAAGTATTGTCATTTGCAGTCTAAATCAACGCATTGAGTTCTTGCTGAAATGACCTTGTAGTCACAGGGTAAGCAAATGGTGGAACTTCTCATGGAATGCCTGTTGAGGCATGCTTGCTTTCTCCTTTGCAGCCTTGCCCCATCTACCTGTCCAGGAACAGGGAAGTGTTGCTTAGGCAATTTGCTTTGTACCATAACAGATGGGCAAGGAGCTTTACCAGGCTGTGCCGCCTTCTCAGGCTCGGTGTTTTGATTGCTTAAATTAATGAGGAAGTCTTAGCTTGTTTTTCTTTAACGTTTTTAGCATATGCACCAAACTTCTGGATTACAAATCCTGTGGAGAATTTGAAAGAGGAGTCCAGGATTCAAGAAGCGTGTCTCTTTTTCAGCTGCATACTCTGCTTTGGCTGCCTGTGAACTGTCTGATTGACTCAAGAAGAATGTTCTTTGCCCTGTGTTGTGGGGACTACCTTCTCCCAGAAAGCCCCTAAGAAGTGTCAGAATCAACTGCAAGCTTCATTATTCAGGAGGTCTCCAGTTTCGTATCTGAACAATCTTCCCTAGTTCTTAACCTCTAAGGAGTAGAAAGGCCCTTAAACCTGCTGAAGGTAATGTTCTCTTTCCTCTTGGTGTGAAGACACAGTCTTTGGTGTGAGAGATCTCTAAACATGAGATTTTAGCTCCATATACAGTGCAGCCTTACATATGTGGGATAAGGCAGATTGAAAATGCTCCACTGAGCTTAAGTCTTTGGTGTCAAAGAATATAACAGAAGGCTTTCCTCTTCCTAGTGGTGCTAATGCCAATTTTGTATCCTCTGCCATATTTTTTTACATAAATTCTTGGTTTCCAGGCCGAAGTTAGGAATTAGTTTTATGTCATGAACTCTGTGGTGGTGAACAGCAGTTCTTAAATTGTGGGATCTGAAGCATCGGGACTTATCTGAACAATGGCTCATATCTCTCTCAAGGCAACTCTTAGTCTGATTTAAAGGTTACACAGATCTGTCACTGAAGCTGACTCATGAATGGTAGCTGTATTGGAACTGTTTCCTCCTTGTTTTTTTAAATTGTGGATGGGTAGACAAACAAGCACAATAAAAGCAGGTTTTGCTCATATTCTTCCCCTGTTGCAGAGAAAGAAGATGGGTCTGTGCAAGCTGACAAAGGAAAAAAAGGTATATGCTGGACACAAAGGGTTCTTTTTCCATAGTCTTATCAGCAGTCAGGGTTTGCGAATAGCTCGGTGTTTGTTGGGAGTAGTTGTAGCATCTCTCTCATTTTTTTCTGCAGTCAATCTTGCTTGATGCTGAACATGTTGAAAGCTTTTAAACTAGAATGACAGCTGGTAGAATGAAGGTGAGCAGAGTGTAATGGCTTTGTTTGACTTGTTGGACTATCTGTTGAGCCTTATTTTAAGCCATCAAAGCTTTAAACCCCAAACAAAGGTTAGCTG
This sequence comes from Laterallus jamaicensis coturniculus, assembly GCA_022605575.1. Classification (NCBI taxonomy): domain Eukaryota; kingdom Metazoa; phylum Chordata; class Aves; order Gruiformes; family Rallidae; genus Laterallus; species Laterallus jamaicensis. The sequence continues at coordinate 9,100,004 of JAKCOX010000020.1, read as the reverse complement.
ATATCCTAATTTTTATTTTGGGCCTTAATCTGTGGTGTTAACATGAAACTAGAGCTGCAAATAGATTTCAGACCTTCTACTCTCCTTTCATTTGAGGATTTTCCGTCTTAGTAACTAGGGTAACAAATCAACGGGTAAATGCTACTGACTGAGAGGGGAAGTTACAGGCTTGTGAATTGCTGACTCCTCTTCTCCTGACTTACTACTACTTGAGTCTGAGCAAAAAACCCTCTGCTTTCTTTGGGATGTATTCTGGGGTTCCTGCTTTGTAACAAAGGCTGTTGCAGCTATTGGTTTGATTCCCAGTGGTGGCTGTTGTGGCTGATTTGTTTTAAACCAGAGAAAGATTAACTTGGTTTAAAAGCTTGTGTTTCTCACATTAAATCTAACATCTATGGATTTTCCTGTTTATGTGATGTCTTTCCATGGTAGTAGTCTTTCCACTCCATGTGACTGATGGTTACTTTAAACGTTGGATTTGGGTTTAATAGTTGTATTTCTGTGTCTCTTCCAAGTGTTATAGTGTGTCTGTAGCATGTGGGAATGCAGAAGGTGAGGAGATACAGGTGTACTCTTGCTTGGCATCATGAGAAAGGCAAGCTGAAGGTGACCTGCGTGCATTTTGATGGAGCTGCTAGAACTATATTTTTAAAAAGTAACTTTTTTTAACCAGTGCAAAGTGCCCTCATTGTTTAGGCCTTCCAAAACTTGGACAGGAAGAGCTGCCTAGAGCAACTTTTTTCAGTTTCTTGTTAACCTATGGGCAGTGGAGCAAAGTGAGTGAAATGCTATAATGGCATTCCAGTTTATTATGTTATCCTGGACTGTGTTGTCAGCAAGCAGTGCTGGAGCGTAGGGAGGGCCATGTGTTATCCGAGAGGCCTGAACTGGGAACCTTCTCTTAGCAGAAGCAGCTCTAGAAGCTGATAGATCTGTTCTGACTGGAGGAAAGATCTGTCTTGGTGGTTGTGTTCTTTCACATATTGATTTGGCAGTCCTTTATGTACACTCTGCTTAATTCAAGAGAAGAACATTACTACATTAGCTAGTAATATAATCAATGCTGTAAAGAGTTACTCACTGCAGAATTAACCTGCATTCTGTTTGGTCCAAACATGTTTTTTCCAAGTGTTGATACCACATTAGTGCAACTTGCATAACAACTCCAGAATGATCTGTGGTTTACTTCAGTGCTAGGATGGCTTCCACTGTCTTGATCTCATTTAAGAGAAGGAATAATTAAATCTATTTTAGTACCTATTGATGATCAGTAAAGCGAACTGTTACCAGACACCAGTTGACTCAGAGTAACCTGAGATTCGCTCTATCAGTCAGTAACTGATTAGCAGCAAGAAGTCTATCTTGTCACATCCTTTTGTATGTCAAATACAGCAAATACTCCACTTTTTTCACTTCTCTACTTAAGCAGAAAGCTGCTCAAGCTTTTTAAAAAGAGTCTCAGTTATACGTAACACTAATTTTAAATTCTTACTTCCCCCCCCCCCCCCTTCTATGCTGCTTTCCCAAGTTGGTAAAGATAACTTTTTTCCCAGTTCTCATTCTTCTTTTCCTGTGTGTAATGGAGCTTGAAATTAACATGACTTCTTGCCTACCTTTTCCATAGTGTCACTGGTGATGTCAGCATATTCCTGAGAAATACTTCTGTGAAGGTCTACAGCGTACTACATTTGTCACTGAATTAAAAAAAAAAGGGGTATAAGACAAGGTAAAACTCAAGAAAAAAGTGGACATGGTAACAAGTTATTTTTGACAAATTTAAAAAGTCTTTTTAGTATAAATATTTGGGGTAGTGTGAGTTCTGATTTCCATAACAAATTCTGAAATCAAACATGTCAAATATCCTCATATTAAAAGTAGCAGTCAGAAGCAGCTCACTAGATGGGCCCTGCCTTAGCAGTAAATCTGGAAAGAGAACCTAGGTTTTCCATTAGAAGATGGGTGGCCAGCAGGGACAGGGAGGGGATTGTCCCTCTCTGCTCTGCCCTTGTGTGGCCCCAGCTGGTTCCTGTGTCCAGAGCTGGGGCCCCCAGTACAAGAAAGATGTAGAACTGTTGGAGAGGGGTCAGAGGAGCCACAAAGATGATTAGAGGGCTGGAGCACCTGGCCTACAAAGAGAGGCTGAGGGAGCTGGGCTGGTTCAGCCTGGAGAAGAGAAGGCTGTGGGGGGATCTCATTGCAGCCTGCCAGTACCTGAAGGGACCATACAAACAGGAGGGGAATCAACTTTTTCAAAGGACAGATAATGGCAGGACAAGGGGAATGGATTAAAGCTGAAGGAGGGAAGGGTTAGATTGGATATTAGGGGGACGTTTTTTACAGAAAGAGTGGTGAGGTCCTGGAACAGGCTGCCCAGAGAGGGGGTGGATGCCCCATCCCTGGGGGTGTTCAGGGCCAGGTTGGATGGGGCCCTGGGCAACCTTGTGTAGCTCCAGGCCTGAGGTTAGTGGCCCTGCCTGAGGTAGGGGGGTTGGAGCTCTGTGATCCTTGGGGTCCCTTCCAACCCTTGCCATTCTATGATTCTATGATTAATGGTGTCTACACAGTCTTGTTCTTAGACCATGCTGGTTTTGCCATGTGTCCCTTGGTTTGCACGCACAGCTGGGCTCTTCTGCACGTACGTGTAAGATGTAAAAATACAGCCATTCATAAATTCAAGGAGTTGTGTTTATGTAGAATTAAATTGTAGAGATGGTTAATCTGCATTTCAGTTAAGAGATTATTAAAACATTTCTTCTTATTAGCGTCTTAATCTGGAACTCCCTGTTGCAACTCTTGCCCTAGGATATTAAACCAAGCTTTCATACATACACACACATAGATATGTTAATTCACAGTTTAAGAAGTAGTATGTGTAAATCCAAAGAGTAAAAGCTGCAGAATTAGTGGTAACTTTATTTTTGCCTAACTCATAAAAGACCCTGCAGTACTTGAATGTAGCTAAGTGGTGGGGATGATGGGGTATTAAACACCGATGTGGCACCGAGTTCCATTTGTGGCGATTGCCTCGCTTGTCACTCAGAAGTTCATGCATCCAAGTAGCCTTTTTTAAATGGGATTTGGCTTTGGATTCATCTTACTGAATTGGCTGCCAAGGCTTTTATATGTATGTTTTGCTTCTGTATTTAAAGGGCTTTTGTTTTGCATAAAGTACAGACTTGAATTCTATTACTTCAGTGTGTGTTGGCTCAAGGAGAGAAAACAGTAGCTTACAACCTTTATTTTTGCCTTCCTCCCTGTTGTAAAAAGAAAAAAAGATGAATCTTCCCCTTCTTGTGTCTTTGAACCACTTAATGTTGTTTCACAAAATGTGACTAATTATAATTTGTGCTTCTGTCCGGTGCATTCAGAATGTTGGTGCATGCCAGTCAGATTTTTAGGGACCTTCTTTAGAATATGCTTGGTAAATAAAGGTAAGATTTATAGCACAGCAGATGTATGCCGATTTCGCAAGTGAAGACAGCTGAGATAGCTGACCGATTTCAGTGCCTCATTTATGTCAGGTGAGGTTTTGTGACCCTGTGCCCTCCAATGACAAATGCAAAATTTGTCTTAAGGCTTTATGTTTTTCTTCTCTGTGCTTCATTATCTTCATATTACTCCCAGCTCTTAAACTGTTTGGTGGTGAGTAGATCAGAGTTTCACTCTGGTCAATCTTGTTTTCTGTATATTGCTGATATATGTCATGCTGTCTGGCAAGCATCCCCCACAAAGCTGGTTGGATATGTTTATCTGAATGATTAGCAATTCTGTGGTGGCTTGTGACTGTGTTTTGTGTTTTTGGTTGTGGGATGATCCTGACAGTGATGTGGAGAACAGAATGAGGAAAGCAGTGAAAATAGTTTCAAGAGTTATTGCGGTTATGTGCACGAAGAGGAACAGGCCCTTCTGGCATTATGGAGCTGCTCCCTAAGGGATCTTAGAGTTTGTCCAGCATAATTTTTTATTACTATCCATAGCAATGTGTGTCTTTGTCACACAATAATTCTGCTTCATACAGCTATTCTTGATGTCAGAGTTCCAGAGTTGCCCTAATAAATTCCATTTCTTTTCTGCATCTCTCTGTAATTTCTCTGCATTGGTTCAGTTACCAGAATGGATTCAGACTTGCAGACACAGAAGAGTTGCTCTGAACCATTTGTTTGCTAATTGAAGGGTCCTAAATCACAAAGTGGTGTGAAGTGGTACCAAAGTTCATGATTATATGGAATATATCACTGTGTATCTGTGAAATAGTGCCAAGTGTGAACATGAAAAATATGCATGGACCATAGAGAAATTGCTTTACGATGCTCAGTAAATCTTCTGTTCTTCCATGTGGTTAAGTAGTTTATGAAAAGGAAAGTTGAGGGGAGAGATCTGGGTATGCCTGAGGTCACAGGGACATCTCATAAGTGGAATGCAAATTTTTGGGCCCTTACTGGAAAATTTCAGGCAGTAGGAGGTGGGGGGTTTCTATCTGTCTAAGGCTGCATGCTGCAGAAGTCTGATTGTAGAAAAGCATCTTCTGTTTAGTGATAAACCAAATAATTACTTTATTATAGCAGTTCTTCATAAAGCAAGCAATTGAATTATGTAAGTGAAATTCATGTACCTGTAGGTTGAAACTGTTTTGGCAAATGGTTTGGATGAGAAAAATGCTTTTCAGATACAGGACAGGACAGTTTTACCAGAGGAGAGCAAGGGATGTGAAATTTGGACTCTTCTGTGCACTATCACAGAAGACCAGGGAGTGGGGACGATGAAATCCAACTCTTGAGCTGTGGGTATATGTGTGTCTTTCCTTAACCATCTAAGGAATTATTATCTCTGGTCATTGTATCAGTTGCTGTGACTGTGCTGTGAACGAGAAAGATAAAGATGAGTTAGTTGGGATTTTTTTTTTTCCTCCTCTTACTAATATGTCACCTGAACTGGCTCCATGTTACGTGTCTGTGTAGGGTTGAACAAACAGCTGTAGCATTGGTAGCTTGAGGGGAGGAGTGCTGGTGTGATGGGAGAGGACCTGAGTGCTGATGCTTGGAGGCTGCACATGGCAGTGAGTAACAACTGCTGCTTTCCTCTGGATTTTGCCACTTAGAGATCGACTGCTTTTGAACATTCTCCACATACTAATGGCTGCTGCTCTAAAATGTGGCTAACACTAGCTCCATTTGAAAGATTTTGTGAAGTAACTTCTGTTCCTGCTACAATGGTGTGATCATACCTGTTGTTGGAAGCATGGCATGCTTTCACAGACGTGCTGCTGTGTGCTCAGCCTGACAGGGGAAACTCACCTTACATTTGCAGGCCTTACAGCTTATTCCTGTATGCAAATAACTTGCTTCTACTTCAGGCTTTTTTTGTGAAAAATAAATGAGTGTAGAATGCCTGTAATCTGTGATCAGCTATTACAGAAAATCCACTTTTCATATTACATTTAATTTAATGAAATGAATAGGGTTTTTCTAAGTAATCAAGTTATAAGCCAATTGTTCCCCTCTGTAAACAGGCCTGTCTCTAACGTTTCTGTCTTCTATAATCAAACTCTGTTAAGATTTTTTTAACATACTTTTTTTTTTTGTTGGTTTAAAGCATCTGGTCACGGGGCATGTGCCCAGATCATGCTCATGCTGCATATAGTTGAGGATGATGGGATAATGGGATTGTAACTTAGCTCTTCATGGTACTGGTTTTCCTCTGGCCTGTTCCCTTGTGTAGTCTAGAGCAGCCCCGGGGCTGTTGTGAGCGGTGCCAGCTGGCTGGAGCTCCACAGGACCAGGGTGCCAGATGGAGACAGCAGGAGAATAGCAGCACTCCAGTAAAACCCTAACGTGCCTCCTAGGGTCGAGGAGAGGTGCTGGTGCTGCAACCCCATCAGGGCATCCTTGGGCTGGTGGCTGTGCTGATGTACTGGGTTACTTTTGTACTGGTGAGGCATGGAAAGGACTGGATTAGAGGATCTATGGGTCTCTGAGGAGATGCTTAATGCAGGATTCAGCTTATGTGTTAGCATCTTTTTCCTAGGTTTAAGCATCTGTGCTGTACCTGTAAAATGTTAAATTCCATAGCTTGTACAGATAAATAGAAAAAGCTCTTAATATTGAACAAGTATGGCGCTTCCTGATACCTTGTCTCATTTTTTCCTGACTACTGAAAAATGTCTGAGATACCCATGCAAGAAAAAGCTTGTTAATCCTGATGGGTTTACATTTTTTTTTTGTTAAAATGAAACAAAACCCCAAAGCATCCATTTTGCTGCCCAAGAATGACAACTTTAAACATGCTCAACATTAGAGATGTCAGCAGTTTTAATCCCTTCATTTGGTGAGCTAACCTTATAATTTTTACTGAAATTTATTTTTTAGAATGCTAGTGAAATCTCTTCTTGGCAGTGTTGCATTACATCCAGGAAGGCCTGAATGTCCACCTCAACCCTGTGACCTTCTTTATGTTCAAGAACAAGCTTAGTCAGAGTCGTCTCCCAGCAGCAGTGGAGTAGCCTCATCTGCAGAAGATGTACTGTGCAAAAACCATGTGTTTGAAAATGTCCAGTAAGTGGGGGAAACTCACTGAAGAATCATTATTACCCAATGACTGCTCAAGCAGCAGACATTTTCTGGAAGAGCTGAGCTACACCAACTTCGCTGTCTTGACACAGAAGACTTTGTTCTCATTGCCCCATTAATGCAGCTAACACTTCTAATCCAGCAGCCCAAAATAGCTGTCAAGCCTGGATTTTACTCTGGTGGCATTTGCTGCACAGATAGTTGATATAACTCAACATGCTGAACTGTAGCTGAAAAAAATACACAACCCAACTGAGGCGTGTTAAGCTTATTTTGGTGAGGTATTTCAAGTGTATGATTTAAATAACCTAATAAGCTCGACATGATAGTATATAAAAAGGCCATTCTTTTCAGAAGAACAATTTACTCTGGAGACAAAGAACCTTGTCTGCCAACCTCCAGAACTGTATGGCTACCAGTGGGAATAAGTGAGGAAGGATGTGTGTTGTAGCTTCCTTGTGCTAATGATTATCTGTGGAAGAGTGAACTAGAAGGAGAACGGACTACAGAAAGTGGTGGCTGTCATATGCCAACGTAAATGGTACCTATATCTGCTCTCAAAGACAGAATGCTGGTGTTTTGTGATCCTGTAGGACATTACATAGACTTTTGTTCGTGAAGACGAGTGATTTAAAGCTCTGTCATGCAAGATGCACTACCTCAAAATAATTAAATACTAGGAAGAAAAGTACAGTGAGCAATAATTTACAAGCTGCTCTGGAGGAGTTAAAACCCAAACTTAGTACTTTATCCCCCTTGTAATTTTGTGGGGGTTAATGGGGAAATTTTTTTGTTATGATAAATTTGGGGGTTTTGTTTTCCTGAGTGATCAACCATAGATGGCAGCACTAAGTGTGATCTGTCTGGATAGTATTAATTAATTAATTAGAGTTTCAGAGCAGTCCAGTGGAACTGAAGTGGTAGCACTCTGCCCCAGAAAACTAGGGTCTGGTCTGTGGACACATCACACTAAACTATGCCCCCTGGGTCTTCCCAGCCAATACAGCGTTCATTTTTTTCATTTCAAGCCAGCATTAAAAAGCTTTTAAATGCATTTTTCTGGCTTCTTTACAAAGTAGATTTTTGCAAAGTGACTTCAGTTACAGGATCTGCTTCAACTCAGTGTTTACTCCTCTCTGCTAAACAACATTTTTGCTACCTCTTTATTTACAAAGAAGCTTCTAATCTCAGGGAATTGGAGCTAATTTTCTAGCAAGATAGTAGATGAGTTGTTATCACTTCCTTAAGAGTTCTCAACATACATTGTTCTTTTAATTCTCTCTTGTGCTGTAAAATTTGAGAATTTAGAGACATATCTACTTATAGGGATATGTTTGAAATAAAGCTTTTCAAGGAAATGTTAAGTTTCCTTTTGTCACACAGAAGGCTGTGTTCTTTGTAAAACCTCCATGATTGTCGTGCCCACTGGACTACTCCTGTCACTTTAATGTAGTTTTATATCCAGCTAATAATAGTTAATAAATTAGATATTTTTTCCCTAACAGACTAAATCCTTTTGTCAGGGTTTTCCTCAGTGCTGAATCCCTTAACCTCACCTATTCATATGCTTCAGCTCACACTGCTTAACTTTTAAAGTATTTCCTTCAAGTTAAAGTCTTGAAAGTAGAACACATCTGTGAAATCAATTTTACCAACATTAATATTCTACTTCTGGTTCATGATGCAAAGTTGCATTAGAGACAAAGCTGGTGAGTGGTGGAATCTCCTAACTGCGTTCATAGAAGAATTAGTAGCAAACCAGATCAAAGAGCAGAAGCAATGCTTTTTTATAGTCCTGTGAAGCAAAAGGTCTAAGTGAAGCGAGTGTTCAAGCAGGAAGGAGATTCCACCCTGTTCTCTTCAGCTTCATGTCTTTCTTCACTTCCCCTTGCAGTTTTGTTTTAAGAAACTTACAGTAAAGAGCTTTTTTTCGGGGTTCTTACCTTTGCGGTCATTAGCTGAAAACGTGGAATGGAAGACCAAGAATCTGTCAAACAAGTGTCCCTGTAGAGTTTGTTTTGATGGAATATCACCTCTGACCTTCCAATGAATCCAAAGCTGGTCTTGAATCTGTGCTTCACCTGACAGGTAGTGGCAAGTACTGTTGAACACAAAAAGATGTAACAAACTCTGTAACTCGACGTAAGTAACTTGAACTTGGTCATTGGGTTTTTTTCCTACTCTTTGGACCTAGTTTTTGGAGTTGCTTATTTCATGTCAGGTTGGCTTGACCAAGCACTTTGTGTTAAGCAGGAGAAAGATGGTGAGCTGTTCTCTAACTTTTGTTCTGTAACTGTTCTTTGGAGCACATCCTCCATCCTAGGCAGTACTTTTCAGGGGCTCATTTGTTTGGTTTTTTTTTCTTTTTTCCTTATATACCTTAAGTTCCATTTGGTGTTCCTACTTTGGCTCTACATTGCATTTTCCCCAAGAAATTATCTGTTTGTTTACGGTTCAGGCAAACGTCTGCATTTCTGTGCTCTTAATTTCTTAACTTGAGCCCACCCTTTCGAGTCCAACCATGGAGCACTACTCCTGACATGCTATCTGAGCAGACTGCTCTTCATGCCAAGGTTGTAAGTGTTAATCTTGCTGCAGACTGGGGTGATAATTCATTGCTGTCACAGCAACACATGCTTAAAGTTGCTTCTTGCCAGATTTGTTGGCGATATGCTACACTAGAGAAAATGATTTCAAGAGTCTTATTGCATAGCCAGATGCTGTAGAACTAGTGCAGTCAGCCTCCCCTCCCCCTTTTTTATGGCTGCTCTGACTTCAGGGAGGAAAAGCTGTTGTATAGTGAAGCACATTCCTGTGGAGCACTAGTAAAAAGGTAGATGAACTTCTGATTGTGGCTAATTTTTCTGGTTTTGCTTGTAGGGAAGTTTTTGTGTTCAGCTTAAAAAGGAAGGACGGCTTTTAAGGTAGGCCGCGAGGAAGTGAAAAAGGAATTAAACAGTGCCCCCCTTGCTGTTTTAGTTGTGTTTTCTCTGCAGTAGCTGGGTGCTGTGGAAGTTTTATGTTTTAAGAATGTGTGCCAGTGACTAGATTGGCTTGAGCCTGAAAAACAATAGCTTTTTCTCCCATCTGTGTCCTTACAGCCTTTGGAAAGGAGGAGAAACTTTGTTCCCAAGCGTTTGATAATGGCAGCAAAGCCCCGGCCTGCAAATACGCAGCTTGGTGTAGTTGCAGCTACTGTAGCTCAGTTAGTTGATTATAATTTTATCTCATGTGGAATTTTTATTCTGTGCTGCTCTAAATGCCCAAGGATACATATTCTGATCCTGGAATGTATGCCTGTAGCTTACAAATGCCTTGTCACTTAGTGTATCATCTTCCAGTGAACCCAAGCTGGATCGCAGAGCGCAGGTCACCACTGTTAACTTGGTCACATCTGTCTTTTGTAAGGCTTCTACTAGCCCTTCCATCGGTAGCTGTTCTGTCTCTGAGGTGATGTAGAGCTCTGAGGAGGCAGAGCTGTGGTGTTTTGGTACAGGATTTGTAGTCCCCCAGAACAATGTAACGTTTGCCCTCATACATATGCTGTAGAAAAATGCAAGTTGTTTAACTGATAGCTTCTGAAAAAACCCTAAATTTTTCTGCATGGTGGTGTTTGATTACCAGGAAGTGAGGCTTACTGATTTAGTGAGACGTAAAATTGCTAATATGCTCTTCCCAGTGCATTTCCAGCATAAATTTCACTGTGCCAAGTGTTCAGGCATTGTGTCACCAACAACTTTAGCCTCTCTTACATTTTAAGAGAAGTTGCCATAGAACTTACATTATTATGAGTGTGTTTCCTGAGGTTTAAGATCCAGGCAAAGGTGTGGTGTTGTAAAGTTTCCTCTGGTATCACCCAAATAACGTGTGTTGTGCAGACTTAACTAATTTTCACTCTTTGTGTGTCAATAATTGGCGCCATCCAATTATTGAAGCACTACCCTGAAAATCAGAACTAGGAATGACTTCTTGTAGACCTGAATAAGCCACCTCTGTACTTGGCAGGGATAGCTTTTAAGCAACTTGAGGCACTCTCGAGGCCTGAGGCAGTACTCACAAATTCTTTGTTTAATCCCACTGTGAAGCTAAAGACCATGTATTTGTCCACAAAACATGGCATGTGTTTATAACCATAGAAACAAAGCAAGAGTTCAGAACTAGGAATCTGTATGGGATCTCCTGTAATTCTTTTGCTCTTTGTGTGAGATTACTGGCGATCTGCAATTCTAATACTTTCCTCCAGGATCCCCTGGTATCGATTTAAGCTCTCAACTGGTTTTTCAGGTGAAGTATGCCAAGGCAGTTCAGTTAAAAGACTTCATAATTCACTTTCTCCCTCACTCCCTTGTCACTCCCAATGCTATGGTTTGTGCATATGTATTAGCCTTTCATTTTTCTTCTATCGAGGCTTTTAAGGGCCCAGACAACTCCATTCTGCTGCTGGGGTGGCCTGCACAGCTCTTCAGAGCCGACTAGTGAAAGGTTGAGTTCTCTGGGCTCCACTGACATGTCTGAGTAAGTGACAGATTGAAGCTGAATGCATTAGAGAGATGTTCAGTTTATTACAGCCAGCACTTCTGTTAATGCAGAAACAGGAATTTGTTTAGAACAAATTGCAAGGTGAGTTCTCTGTTCTTACCAAAATGCATGTTGCACTTTATGATAGTAGTTTTTTTTTTTTTACCAGTGCCAGGCATGAGCAAGCTTCTGCTCTTGTGTTAACTTTGGTAAGGGTTCTGGAGCTTTAATGAGCTCTTAATATACCAGCTAATGGTCTAACTAAAAGAAAGGGTTTGCAAGTCTTCCTTCGTGTTGGAAACGGGAGAGGAAGAGCATACTAAGAAGTGTGCCTCTGCCAAGGAATATTGTTAGTACATTTGGAGCAATAAATTACTCAGAGTTTCTGAAACCTGCTAATATTCCTGTAGCATGGGGAAGAACAAGGAAAGCAAATAACTACCTTAGTTCACTCTTTCCCAGGGAGACTGCAGTTTCAGGCCTTCATCCAAAGTGACCATTCCCCCCTCCCAAATTAAATTGTTCTGTTGGGATACAGGAAGCATTAAGCTTATCTGTTTGATTCAACACATCTATTTCAAACCTCAGTCATCTGCAGCTTTGGGGCAGTCTGTGGAGTTATACCCATTGCTGTTTCCCTTTTGGAATGCAGGATGGTAACTTTAGAGGTTGCATCAGATGGATTCCCTGCTGAAGGGGAAGCTGTGGATACCATCCGTATAGATTGAGGAGGACTGAAATTCAAATGGGAAGGTAGGAGATACAGAGCCCACACCATCTGTCCTTTGGCTTTTTTTGGCAATTCGGTCTTCCACTTCTATCCACTTGATATAAATTACCTTCTAGCACAACAACAAAACAAACCATTTTCAGTTTCTGTATGGAAAGTAAGTAAACTGAAAATAATGAGAGATACAATGTCTAATACAAAGTGAGGGAAGGTAGAAGCCTTGGAAGCAAAACCTCTTGTTTTGGGTGGGGAGATAGTGGGGGAAGAGTGTCATCATACGGGTGGTTCAGGAAGCCCCTGGTGTAAGGAGTGAGGATACACCAGAGAAGTAGCTCATTGTTAGCTACTGGAGCAGCACAGAACAAGCCAGAGTGCTGTTCAGGTCCATCTATCCCTCTGTCTCAAAGGTGAAATAGGACTTCAGCTTGAGGGGTTTTTGGTAGGGTAGACAATTCTGTCCATCCCAGCAATGTGTCGTCTTATACACAGTGGTTGACATGAGGCCTTGGCACAGGTGCTGTTGGCCAAGTTTCATTTTCCTGAAGAACCTTATGATGTCAGCAGAAATTACTGGGTAGACTTAATCTCCTCTTTTACATGAACAGAACTTTTTTGTATGGATGGACCTTCTTGATTTCTCACTCTTTTAAAAGTTGAAATCTTGTGCAAAGGCTGTGGAGTTGCATTTTAAACATAACCAATAACTTATTCATTGGTGCATCTGTGTGTTGAAATTCAAATTTGAAGCCACTTAAAAGAAAACTTTTCTGTCAGTCTGAGGAACAAGAGCCTGTCACTTCTGTGCTGTAGTAGCATGTAAGATTTCTTCATTCTACTGCCATTCCTTGTTTTTCAAGTGAATTGTGAAGTAACATTATATTGGCTGATGGGAAGCCAGTTGGCTTTTTTAAATTGGAAAACCAAATGAGTATACTCTTATGTCCCTCGGAAGCACTGCTCATGGTATCTAATGTCTGTTAGTAATTTCATAGGCAAAATTATGGAAATACTACTCAATGCACTAATTTTCTACAGCTTTTCTAATTAGTCAGCTGATTTTTGAAGCGTAAATTTGTGCCAGGGTACACTGGGGTATATTTGAACAAAAAACAGAGCAATAAAACTGTAATTGTAATTCATGTATGGTCAACAAACAAAGCATTAATTTGATTAGTTTTGCTTGCAGTCTGTGTGTTTGAGGTGTGTGGGCCTTTAAGCCTGTGCTGCTTCATTAGGGCCACGAAGATGATTAGAGGGCTGGAGCACCTGGCCTACAAAGAGAGGCTGAGGGAGCTGGGCTTGGTCAGCCTGGAGAAGAGAAGGCTGTGGGGGGACCTCATTGCAGCCTGCCAGTCCCTGAAGGGAGCAGAGAAACAGGAGGGGAATCAACTTTTTAAAAGGGCAGATAATGGCAGGACAAGGGGGATGGATTAAAGCTGAAGGAGGGAAGGTTTAGATTGGATATTAGGGGGAAGTTTTTTACAGAAAGAGTGGTGAGGGGCTGGAACAGGCTGCCCAGAGAGGTGGTGGATGCCCCATCCCTGGAGGTGTTCAGACCCAGGTTGGATGGGGCCCTGGGCACCCTTGTGTAGCTCCAGGCCTGAGGTTGGTGTCCCTGCCTGTGGCAGGGGGGTTGGAGCTCTATGATCCTTGGGGTCCCTTCTAACCCATGCCATTCTATGATTAAACATCTTTCTCTGTTCTGCCTCTATCAGGCAGGGCATCACATCGAATCGGTGGTTTTTAATGCTGATGTATGTGTATCTGTAGGTAATTAATGTTTAAAAGCTAAAGTCCAAAAATGTATGTAAAGGCTGCTTCAGTAGTTACTCTTGGTAAAGGTTTTCTATTCTGCATGGTATTATCTTAACCATAAAAGAAGAAAAATGTTACTTAGCTTGTTAGTCAGCATTCAGTTCTGAAGCACTGGCACTCTGAGCAGTCCCTGTTCCCTTGTGTTAGTGATAATCCTTACGGCACCTTCCAGCACCTAAAGGGGCTACAGGAAAGCTGGAGAGGGACTGGTGACAAGGGCAGGGAGGGACAAGACAAGGGGTAACAGCCTTAGTCTGAAGGAGGGGAGACTTAGATTAGATATGTGGAATAAGTTCTTCCCTGTGAAGGTGGGAAGGCCCTGGCACAGAGTGCCCAGAGCAGCTCTGGCTGTCCCTGGATCCCTGGCAGGGTTCAAGGCCAGATTGCTGGCCCAGATGGGGCTTTGGGCACTCTGGGCTAGGGGAAGCTGTCCCTGCACATGACTAAACAGGTCCTGAGGTCCCTTCCAATCCAAACCATTCTATTATTCAGTCAGACAATGACTGCATCTTTATGTTGTTAATAGGAATGCAAATGTAAATAGCTTTAAAATTTACTTCTCATTTGATTCTCAGCATCTCATGAAGATCTGGGCTGAACTTTATCTCGTATCATGAGAGACCAGAACTGTGATGAGAAAATGTGTTTTGGTGTTTAGAAGCCTGTAAGAACACTTCTTTTTGTGATGTTGCTGTTGGGTAGAGCTCAGGGGGTTTTTAGCCAACATAAACATGTTTCTAAATCTTAACTTTTTTAAGTCTCAGTTGGAATTTTGAGGGTTTAACACTTCATTGCACAGAATCTTGTTGTCTTGAGTCTTTTTACTTAAGGTTTTTTTTGTGTATATATATTTAAAAATAAAATACCTGTACAGTCAATGCTTATTTACTTAACCTTGAGGAAGGAGAAGTGGAGAATGGTAATATGAGATACTTCAAGGTGTGTGGTATCCAGCATACTACAGAATCTGTTTTTTCTCTGCCTTTTTAAGGATCAGGTTCACTAATTTAAAGATCAATTAAAGGCAGTTCAAGGTCTGCTGTGTTTTGTCAGAGCAGCACAACTAGACCACATACATAACTTAATCAGTCCCCACCCCACCCCCTTATCGTTTTTGGTTACTTCTTTGGACGTGCATGTCTACCAGTGTTACTGTCTCCCCTTTTTTTGATTAAAAGGAATTTAGTAGGGTTTTTTTAATTACCACAATACTAATGGTTACTCTGAATTTCTCCTCATTGTGTTGTCTAAGAGGATACTCATCAGCAAAAGAGCTGCATAAAACCTTTGGAATAAGGAACTGCTGTCCCTTCAAATAGCTACTGTTCTGACTCTCTCTTTCCCTCAGTAGAAGCAGAATGTAGCTGCCCAAGGAGAGAGAGTATCTTCTTTTGCTGTAAAGATGGAAAGATGAAACTGCCACAAAGAACAGGTAGTGTTATTGTAAATGTATACACAATAGTTCTGCTCCCTCCCAAAGAGTTGTTGCAGAATGCTGGGAATAGTTGCCACTTTTGAAAGGCTTTCACTACTGTAGAGCACCATTCTTTAGTCTCTTCTCAAAAATGTATTAGAAAAGCAAAAGAGGGGTCAATCTTTCTGGCTCTCCTTGTAGCATTTTATTCAGAATCTTCATTCTGTTGACTGTTAGAGGTGAAGTCTGATACGTAAAATAGGAAAGGACCTGCTTTTTTAGTTAATTTGCTGCTGAAATAGCAAAAGACTTGTCAAAAATTCTCCAAACCCGTTTTATACTGTATGTGCAGTGCAATGACTGCAAGGATGGGCTGTATTTTGGATATGTATCAAACATAGCAATTCTGTAGTGTAAGGTATTGCAGCTGACCATCTTGAAATGCTTGCAAATCCCTTCTCTGAAGGACTGCATCATGATTCTTCTCTCTAAATGGAATTCTTTGGTTTTTTAACCCATTGTCTGCTTTTCCAGCAGTCTTAGGTGGAACTCATCTGTATAGGACTGCCTTATCTTCCTCTTCCTCTTTACCTAGGACCCCACCCCCTTGCAAAAAGCAGGATTTGGCTTACTACTTTACATATTGACCTGTGAATTTGAACTCCTGATGTTCGAAGAGCTGTGCCTTAGGGAGGACTGTTGAGCTAGTCCAGGAATCATTTCTGTAGGAGCTGTAAAAGCCCTTCTCTTTCAGGTGACCATCTTACATTCTAAACCAAGTAACAGAGCAGTTTGTTTGCACAGTGGATTGTGAGGCTTTGCAGCTACTGCTCTTTTTTCCTGTAAAGCTTTTTGGTTTGGGTTTTTTTTTTGAGAATTTAAAAGACTTGATGAGCTTTGTTTCTTATTTTCAATTAAAACTTTTAATAAAAACTAATACTGCAGACAGTTTTACATTTGTACACAGAATAGTTACTCTGTTAGCATAAGTGACTCCACACGTGCAGAAGGCCCATATTTTAGGATTATCATGAAGATGTCAGTATTTTCTGCTGTAGTCTTTTTCCACATACATGAAGACTGGGGCCTTCTTTGCCCCATCCATTTTGGAGCAGTGTCAAATCTGAAGCTGTACTTGAGGGCTTGTTTTGTATTGCTTTCCTGTCTTGTTTTGAGCCTCAAGCAGGTGTTTCTTCACAGCTTCGAGTAAGCTTTGCTGCCCTCAAGTCTTGTCCAGTAGAATAGTGGATTCTGCTTCATCACTACACTGACTATGGGAGCTTAGCTGGCAAAAATGCTTCCTCTTCTTGTAGCTTGTTTGAACCATGGCAGCCAGGTAAAGTGAGATTCCATTAAACAGAATTATGAGGTCACTGTCTAGAGCCCAGTCTGGCTTTGTAGATGGCGATGACATCCCATCTCTGATCAAAAAAATGATTTGATTTTGTCACAATTACTGCCTGCAAACAGCTCAGTCATGCTCACTGTAGGAGTTAATTTGTTCCACCAGTGCATGTTCAAGTTTTGTGTTGTGCCTTTTTTCAGTTGGGAGCCCTCTGATCTAGGACTTTCGCTTTCCAAATAGGTTATTTAAATCACACAATTACTAATATGACTCAATACATGAAATGCATGTGGACCCAAGTACCCTTAAATTCCTCTGTAAGATAAACTATAAATTGTAATCAAGGGGGTTTTGGTTTGGTTTGGTTTTTTTTTCCTGAAAGGAGTCTGCAGCTTTGCTGTACAGATCCTGCCTTGGTAAAAGAAACACTAATTATCTTAATTATTAGTGTTAATGAACATGCTGTACTTGCTAATGTCAGGTAGAATCAAAGTTGTTTCTTTTTATGCTTGACAAACGTGACAGTAAATGTAGTTCTGACTGTCATGTCTGAGTGAATCAAGGGCGTGTGCAGGAGTGGTTGCTGGCAATAACCTGTAATGCAGAAGCAGACTCTTCTTCCTTTCTTTCAAGCATCTCTTCAGGTACTATTATTACTAAGTGCCACGTGCTACTGATTTGTCAGGTGCACATGCTCCAGATCCCACTCTGTAACTGATGAGCATCTTGTAGTTTCTCCTTGTGCGATCTCTTTAAAGATCTGTTCTGTTCTTACAGAAACAGATACGCTTCTGTCCAAGTGTGTGATGCTCACTACTGAATGTCTGTGGCATTAATATAAGAAGACATAAATAGAGCAAGGCCTCTGCAAAAACCCATCATACAAACTAAACTGGTGTTCTGATGGCTTTGGATAGAAAATTTGTAATGGCTTCCTGCAGCTCAGTGTGTACTTGAGCCTAAGGAGTACATAAAGTACCCTCTGAAACTATCTGCTCAGGAGATTGAGACTGAAATTCCCTTGTCTCTCTTCGAAGTAGAATGGTTACACTTTAACACGTGTGTGTATCCAGGTTGTATTTTCATTTGACAAGGAAGATTCAGATGTGGGACAGTTCTTTTCAAAAGCTCAACTTTCCCAGGAGTCAGTGGAGGAAATAGGAAATAGGAGTTCTGTCAGCTGAAACAATTTTGATCTTGCTTGCAATGCTCCTCTGGTTTTGTAAGTTGCAGAGAGGAAAATAATAGTTGTTTTTCTTGAAACATAAAATCTGAGCTGGTTTACAAAGTTAAGGGATATATACAAATAGCTATTCCTTCTTACTTGCTATCATTTGACTTTTCTCTAGAAAAACTATAGTGATGAGTTTGCTGTACAAAAACCTTTGTCCAAAGGGTCATGTGAAGTATAAACATGTTTGATGATAATTTTTTTTTCTTGGGAGATAACTTTTACCTAGGATTGGTCAGCTGGGGAGTCCTAGTGCAGATCTTGGGCTAAACATGTGTAGGTAGTATTGTTCCACCACTTCCCTCATCAGTTACCACTGCATTTACTTGATTATTAGAAGTGGGATGTCAGGAAATTCTGCTCTGATTAAGTCTTTTGGCACTTTATTCCAAGAATTATTTCATTACCCAGAAAGAAGTGCCCAGGCATTTTCAAAGTACTGATGAAAAACTCTTGAACTTGCCTGCAACCTTTCAGATAGATTTCCCCTCTTAGAAAACCTTTTCTCTCTGTTCTTAATTTTTGCATGTTTAATCAAAGAGTAACTGGAGTAATTAATTTTGACAAGCGAATTGTCTTCTATTTCACAGTACCATTTTTTCAGCTCTCTGGCAATGGACAAAATTAAATCTTTAATAGAAATCTTAATGTTTTCACCAAAAAGAAGTGGAAAATGTTATGTATTATGTAGCGTGTTGCCTTTTCTTGCTTACAGGGCACAGACCTTATGACTAGTAGAGCATCAGAAAGGTGAGAGTATTGTGTCTTGCCTACTTCCACTCACCTGACATATAACGGCAGCAGTTAAAACTGCTCAGAGTGAATCAGTTTGTGTTTCTTTTTAAAATCAGGTCTTTGTCTTTTTGCTGAGATTTACAAGCTTTTTTTTAAAATAGAATTTTACAGTGTTCTTCAGCACCTTTAATTTTTTTTCTTGTAACTTGAGTTCCAGTATTTCAACTTAGTGTTCTGTTGTGAGAACGTGGAGCAACGTATTTATGTGTTCTGAAGTCTTGTCAAAAAGATGCATCATGGAATGAAACAGTGATGCTGTGTCAAAAACATTTGGTCTTAGTGGTTCCTGTTCTTCAGAACTCTGAATAGTTTAAGAACTTAAATAAAGATCATTATATTTAAAAATTCTTAGCCTCAACTTTTCAATTATCTAAGTAAAAGCTGTGTTGAAAAAGTTGCTAACAGTTGTTTGGAGCTGACTACTAGAAATGGTTCTCAGAACCCCCTGACTTCTTGTAAGATAAGTATTTACCCCATGGAACTGGTGTGCTGCTGTTACGGTTTTGTGTTTTGGGGTGTGGTTGTTGGGTTGGTGGTGGTTGGTTTGGTTTGTGTGTGTGTTTCCTGCCCTTTTCTGAAGGGCCTTAAAAGGAAGCTCAGCATTTGCTGTATTCGATGGGTTGGTTTTTATCTTGCTGGGATTGGGTAGCACTTTGGCTGAAATACCTGCTTTATTCCCATCTTGCATATTTTAATAGGGGTATTAGAATTTTTAATCAACTTCTGAAAGAAACTGGTGTTTATGTAGACAGACTGTATAATGCGTATGGCTCTGGATATGCTTTCGTGCTTGATACCAAGGAAGGAAGGGATATTTTACATCCTGAAAGCAACATTATCTGAACTTCATTATACTCCACCCTTTCTTCTGCAGCTCCTTCTTCCAACATCTCCTTTGGAACAGTAGAGGGTAGGTGAAGCTTTTCTAGAGACAGGCCTCTCTTTCTAGAGACATCCAAATTCATGGCTAGCAAAATGGCAGAAGTGGAAGTGCCTTTGGCTCTTTTTTTTTTTGTCCTTTAAAGAACAAGGCAAATAGGAAGAAAGATCTGTTGTTGGTATTATGAAATAGGCCTTCACTGTAATTAACAGCCTGGGAATTTTTCTGCTTGCTTTTCTTATCCCCGAGTTGCGAAAGTTTGCTGTCCTGCTGGGATTTCTTTTTGGAATGCAGAGGTGTGTTTGAGCTAAAAGCATGTGCTTTGCCTAATAAGCTTTCCTAGCCATTGAGCCCAGCTGGCTGCTGCAGTCTCTATTTGTTTTGTCTTAACTAATTTTTATATCCGTGCCTTAAATTAAACTAACACTTTTTGCATTAAATGACAAACGAAGCACAATGTCCATAAATGAAACCAAACACTATAATCTACTAATTCTTGTTTTCAGTGGGGAGCATTATGTAATCAAGCAGCCTACTAAAAATGAAGATGTGGAAATAATACTGGTGGCATGTAAACGGTGCTAAAGTGATCAGCCTATGCTGGAGGGAATGTTTGTATTGAATTTAGGAGAGGAAATGCTCAACTCTAAATACAGAAGACAACTGAAGAGAGCAGGATCTGGCTGGTCAGCACAAAATGTTGTTGTCACATCATGGTATCTTTTGCTACAGAAGATAGTACCTGCCTTCAGTGTGTAGCCTCTATCAATGAGTTAATTGTCAGGGTTGCTGCATTCTTGCAGCTACCTCTGAAGTTGGTAACAAGTTCCAGGTACTTTCTGAAATTCAGCCATGTGTCTTTCAAGTTTAATCCAAATTATGAATGACCAGAGTAAATGTTAGAGGATGAAGAATGAAATAGAAATTCTCTTTCAAAATAGTCAGGAATCTGTTCAGAAATCTACATCAGTGACGTGTTTAAAGAACTTAAAACATTGGTTCTCTTACGCCTGCTTTTGTTTTTCTGTCTCAGCTTTTGTAGTTGCTAGTGATGGGAGATGTTTTCTTTATGATGGGGAAAACACTGGCCAATGGGAAAAGGAATACTACTCTTCTGTGGTTGCCCACAGACATTGTGACTGTTGGGTTGTATGCCCTTAGCTGTAGACTAAGTCTTACTGTGGCTGAGAGCTGTAATAGATCATTACTGGAACGTGGGCTTCGCTCTCAAGAGATGCAGATTGGTAACTACATACAGGGCTAGTGCTGCATCATCTTCAGTGCTCTTAGTGCTGCTCCTCCACTTCTGCCTGGCTGGCCTTGTGGGTGACAGCAACAGTGCTGGTTCTGGCACAGCTCCCCTCACCTCACCAGCCCCTTTACTGCCAGATTGGGCTGTGCACCAGTCTTCCTGCTTCCCTCCTCCAGACTGGCCATGGGTTTACAGCTGCAGTTGCCCCCACTCAGTGCAGTCACAGAGGAGAGAAATAGGCTTGCCTCTTCTCTGGCTGCCTTGCCGAGTATGAACATTATTCAAGCCAGACAAATACACCAAGCTCTGGCCACTTCCCACTCTGCTGCTGGGGTGCCAGGGGATTTTTCTTACAACATGCAGCAGCTGCCTGGTAGTTTAATAAAAACCAAACACCACCACAACAATAATAAAAACAAACAACAACAAAACTATACATTTGGATGTTTATTCTCACTGTTGTAGTAAGGACGGATACTTTTCTTCTAGCAAATTCATGTAGTTTAAGGGTCCTGTGAGTAGAAGCTTCTCCCTTTGTTGCTATGGTGAGTGGCATCTGTCCTGCACATAAACCCTCTCCTGTTCTCATACTCGTTGTAGGCAAGCAGTCCGAGCTGGGTCAAGATAAAGATTTGAATCTTTTTGATAGTTCTCCATGTTGCTCTTCAAAGCATTACACTGCAGTGAGGCTCTAGACCTTTTTTCTTTACACAAATGTCACCGGACAGATCTAGGGCCTGGATGTCAACTCTGTTCACTTACAGGTTTGCCTCATGTTTATTAAACTGTGCCTGATCAGAAGCAAACTAAGTTTGCTGAAGTCAAAACTACTGTTGTTGACATGTCAACAATATACAAATAATAGCATTTGTAATTACACTGTTAAAAAAGGGCATGCTTTAGCATGTGACTAAATTTAAGCCCTCCCACATTTCTCTTTCTGAATCCCACTCCTTTTAGTAAAGTACCAAATAGACTGTTAAGTCTGTCTAGAGAAACTAGATGAGCTTCTCTACACTCAAAAATCTCAATTCAGAATTTGTCTGTTTATGTCTTCTGAACAAAGCAATGGCACTAATATATGAAATCTAATCTGTTAATGGCCTACAGGCATCTATGAGAATATATGGATTTTTACTTAATGCTGTTTGGTACATTGAAGAAAAGAAACCAAAATATTATTATTTGGTTGGATATTGCTGGGGAAAAAAATATCAAGAGTATGAGAAGGAGCTCTCTTAAGCTGTGGCCAACAAAGTAAAAAGAGGAAAGAAATGAGAACTTCTCCTGTGAGGTTTTCATTCTTCACTTCTAAGGGGAAAGTCTCAGCATTATAACTGAAACTTAAAGATATTGCTTTTTTATTATTTTTAACAGTCCTGACATGAGCAATAGAAATTCAGAAAGTGCTTCACAGTCACTCTGACCTTTACAGTATTAACCTTGCCAAAAGATTGCAGTTGCAGCTTCTCAGCACTCTGAAACCATCAAGAAATGGTGTCCTTAGTTTTTTTTGAATTTCCTGCCCATGTATATTTGAAGTTGGACAGTATGGGAGAAATGGGAGAGGTCAACCACAGAATACAAAGATTGTTTATTACCCTGGATGTTCAGTGTAAACAGCTGAGTAAAGTTAAAAATGCTTCAAATGCAACAAACTTTAAATGCTCTTCTATGTCTTCATGGCTTGGAGATAGTTAACAAAGTGCTTGGTGGTATCAGGGGCTGGGGAAAGGCAGCAGACAGCTGAGTCTTTGTAGTTCCAGGTTTCTAAAAAATGGCAAGTGTTTGTTACGGCGGCATTTTTTTCTTAATATGTGGACAAGATGCTGTAAAGTCACTTCAGAGAACTGCACCTTGTTAGAGAAGTGACAAACTGACAATGTTCTCTGATGTATTTTTGGTTTGTGTTGGGTTTTGGGGGTGGTGTTTGTTTCTTTGGAGGGATTTTTCTGACAGGTTGGGAGGGTTTTGGTTGCTTCTTGGTTCCATTTAGTGATTTCTAATTTGTCCACTTGGAAACTGGACTTTATGCAAGCCCTCCTTGAACATCAGAGCTGGAATTTCATGTGCTCTGACCTTGAGAGGCATTAACAATTTAACTGCACCCTTCCTCCCAATTAATTCCTTTGAGAAGCAGGTAAAATGAACACATTTTGCAAAACAAGTTAATGTTCCAGATAGAGAATGAAGTGTTAAAACATAATAATTGGCTGTACATCCTATGTGAAAAGACAGAAGCTCTTAGCTACAAAACTGTCGCCTGCCTTCCTACACACACTGCAATTAATAA
Organism: Laterallus jamaicensis coturniculus; assembly: GCA_022605575.1. Lineage (NCBI taxonomy): Eukaryota > Metazoa > Chordata > Aves > Gruiformes > Rallidae > Laterallus > Laterallus jamaicensis. The sequence continues at coordinate 9,077,165 of JAKCOX010000020.1, read as the reverse complement.
TTCTTCTGTGAGACCACAGCAATCTTCAAATGGATAAAAGAATAAATTTTTGCTATGAGGATGCTTATTTCCCAGGCTTTTTTCCCCCCCTGAAGATGGTTTCATTCATCTTACTAGTTTATGTGAGAAATCCAAACTGCTTTTCCCTTCCAAAAGGTATTTTGTGTTCATACTGCTTTAATAACAGTTTCTAAGCTGACTTGCGTGTCTGTAGGGTTCAGAATATCCATCTGTCTAAATTTAAAGTCTTCCAAAGGGTGAATTTCAGTTCTGACTACCTCTTACCTCCGTAACTTTGGGTTTGCAAATTTGCATTGAAGTTTTTTAGTGAATGAAAGGCCTCTAGGAAAATGAATTATTAATTTGTTTTGTACTGAGGTATGAAGAAATAGTAAGCTTCAGCTTACTAGATATCAAAGCATGTTCTGTGCAAGCATACTGAGGATTTACTTTTATTCTCTGCATGTTCTTAGGCAGTAATGTGCTAGTTGGCTTAGAGTGTTCCTGTACATGTGCAGCTAGATGAACATAAGTACATCCTCAGGTGCTGATGTCTTAATATAATTAGCACTAGACAAGCAAAACTTCTAGTTTGTCCATTGCAGTTCCATTTTATGCTTCATGCTAGTGAAGGCATCCTTGTTTGAGACCCTCTGTATGTTTTGTCTTACTTTCTCCAAGAGACTCACTCTGTAATTTAGAAGATGCACTACTACTGTGATGGAACACTCTTTAGTGTGTGTGGATTAATGGTCTTTTCTGTGTCAGTGCATTTTTCTGGCATGTTTTTAAGGGGAATGTGCTTCTTGGGAATGGTTTGTGGTGCTTTGGGCAAATCTGTCTTTGGAAGGAAAATCAGCACATGTTCTGTATAGCTCTTCTAAAACAGAAAGGGAAGTTTTATTGTTTTGCAAGGGTTTTTCTTGTAGGCACTGTGAGGGGACTAGAACTTGTCTGCAGCTCTTACTAGACAAAGAGGAAATTTTATTCTTATGGCAAGAAGTGAGTTTGGCTTGTATGCCTCTTTTTGTTATATGTATCATCATTGAAACCCACAATTGTCAGAAAAGTGGTAAGCAGTGGGGTTAACTACCAGCTGGCTTGCTTTGCCACAGTAAATAAAAAAAATCATCTCTAATAACCCTTAAAGCCTTGATAGAATGGTGCATAAGTCACAGGAGGCTTTCAAAAGCAGGAATCTTTTCTCCCACACTAATGCTCTTTGGTTAGGGTCAACAGTGGATCTACCCTTCTTAATGCTGCATTGTTTTGTTGGTGGCTTGGGGTTTTTTTAATAAAACAAATAGTTGCTAATAGATGCACTCCTGTCACTCTCTTGCTGCTCATTGTCTGCTAGTCTCCTTTTTTGATGAGAGTATTTGTCTCATAAATAAGTCATGCCACAGAGAATCTGTGCCGTAGCATCACTGCGTCCATCTTTCCTACTAGCAGAATTGCTTTGACTTTGATGTGGACTAATTAAATTCCTTTATTTTTATGGACATCTTAGAGTAGTTAAAGAAAAGATAGCTGAAATATCAGTGCTTTTCCAAATGAGGCTGTAGGACTTGTTAGGGCTTTGATCCCACTATCCTGAAGTTTCTTTTTCCTTTTATTTCTCAAAGGATGCTACCTGGAGTATTTCCATCAAAGCAGTATGGCAAACTTCCCAAGAGCATCCCTGTTTTCACCCAAAAAAATTGGATTTCTTAGTTTTATGCAGGGCAAAACAATCTCTGCAGCGTGGGCTGGGTTTAGTAAGGCTCTACACAGCATCAGCCAGGTTTGTCTGTTGAGCCTGCTCCTCCAATTGCTTCCCAAGTCACGTGCTCACAGACTAGATCAATACATTACCTAATAGGACGTTTAAAAACACTTCCCCGATTTGCTGACATGGGGGAATGGTGAGGTAGAGGAATAGATTTTTGTACTAGATCTTAGAACACACTACTGCAGTACTGGCAAGCCTCACGCTCTCGTGTGAAACTCTCCTCTGCAGTGGTGCATTGCAGGAAATAGATAAAAACCACCACACTGAACACAGCCATCCATCGTGTATATTCAGGGAGAGAGACACTCATTTGAACCTTGAGCAGCTTACGTGTTTTCACAAGGCAAATAGGCTTTCCACTTTTAAAGGAATCTTGCTGTAGAAGGACATGAAATTTAATTCGAGCAAGATCCATTATTTAAATGGTTTAAAAACATAATAGGCTCTTAGATATATCTTTATGGAGTACTTGAGAAATCATTTAGATTTGTAAATGCTTATGGTGGGGCTGAGCACCTACCAAAGGAGAAGGAAATAAGCAATTGCAACAGTCACTTGAATTCAGGAGAACTGCTTTGTTCTTGTTGAAATGCAGCTTTTTACTACCATGACGATATGTGAGGAAACAGAAATCACATCTTCAGAATATCCTCCTATTTTCTCCCCAAGCTTGTGCTGTCTCTGAAATTGTGCAACTTTTTTTTTCTCCTAAGTTTCATTTCAGCCTTTTACTCACTGTTGTTATGTGGAAAAAATTGGAAAAAGTTGTTTATTAAAAAAAAAAAAACTGATTTAATACCTAGTTCTTGGCATAGCATATCCAGAGTAAGGAGAGCAGGGAAAAAATCTTGTGTGTATGGGTTAAATAACTAGTTAGATCAATGATTTACCCCCAAACATGAGTCTTAATTTCGTCAAAGCTCTGAAGTTTTAAGATTGACTTGCACTGCTCTCTTGAGAAGAGCCCTTGAACCAAAGCTGTGGTTTTGGAGTCTGGATAGACTTTGGCTACAACATTGTTCCATGCAAGAACGTATGATCCAGAAAAATGCGTTGTCTCTCTTCTGAGTATTGTCCATACATATAATCACTTCAGTCTGCTGCTTTCTCCCTTCATTTGGAGATGGTAGCACCTACAATTAAGCCATAATGTGGAACAGATAATGTGAGTATTCCTCATCAGCTTGAAAGTCACCTGCTTTAGTTTAGAAAAATACATGTTAGGTGCAAATGATGAGATGAAGCAGAACAGTTCAAACCAGAACCTTTCTGTAGGAAGGGGACAAATAAAATGAGTTTACTGATGTTTTCCACTCTGCTGTTGAGTGCAGAGTCTCGTGGGTGCTTTGATCTAATTAAATGAAAGACAACTTTAAAAGAAAGTCATTATTCTTGTTCTGAATCCTTGGGAAAAATTACTTACTTGAAGTAGCTCACCTAGGAATGGGAGAGGTTGCTTTAGGATAGGGTGATCCTAGTATGTGACAGCGTATTGTGTTAGCAACTAGTAGATTGAATTTAGTAGATGAGAACTGAAGTATCTGTCCTCAACAGGTCTGGTCCTTTCTGAAGAAAGGCTTCAGGAAGGCTTTTCTGACTCCTGTAGATCAGTCTTCGTATGAATTAATCTGGTGTTTGTGGATAAGGAAGGGAGGGGAAAAAAAAAAGGGAGGAAAAAGGGGGTTGTCTTTCCTGAAATATCTTAAGTGTTTGGTGGGTTAGACTTTTTTGGTTTGGTGGTTTGTTGGGGTTTTTTTCTTCTTGGCTAGTCTTGGAGCAGCTGCAGTATGTTTAGGCACGGGGAGGGAAATGGCCTTGAACACTGTTCTCTAATGCATGAAAGAATTGAGAAATGTGTGTGGAGTCAGAAAGCTCAACTATATCAGCTGATGCTTGCTATGTATAGAAGTACTTCTAAAGTTTTTATGCAGAACCTTTTTTCCATCTCTTTTTTTTTTTTTCTTTTAATGGATTCAAAGCTATTTCACAGTTATTTCTTTTAGTTCAGATCAATGACTCTCCATATTTTATACTGCTGCTTTGTGAAAAGTTACTCATATTTTGCTTAACAGTGATAGGGAATGAACCATGGCCAGTTTAGGGCTGCAACAGTATTGCCATGTAAATGGGTTGCTAATGTACTGATTCATGATGCTCTAGAACTGCTCAGTGACATCCATTCCAATTTGGTGATACAGTCTAGAGAAGGAAAGCCAATGCTCTGAGTGACTCACAGGCTGGTGATGCTACTTGTTTTGTGGGAGTTTCTGAGATGACATCCTCCAGACTTCACCCTCTCACCTTGCATGTTACCAAACAGTCCCTCTATTGCTTGTGCCCTCTGAACTTGAAGGATTCACCTTTGTGTTCCTCCTGCGTCTTGTCTCTGGATCAGTGTTTATTCTTTGTTACTATTCACAGACCATTTGTCTGGTGCGCAGCTAACTCTTAAACGTGATACCTCGTGTCATCGTCCTGCCTTTTGAGTAGAAAATAAATGCAATTGTTTAGTATGTCCAAGGGCACAAGGCAAAACACTGTGAGGTGTCCACAGTCATTTTTCTGGTTAACTTTACACTTGAGAAGACATGTTAAAGAACTGGAAATAACCTATTTGGTCTCTTTTTTTTCCTTTTAAAACTCATTTCTACCATTTTTATTTCTCTGGATGGGGATACTGGTCCAGTCAAAACACTTGGCCAGCTGTGCTTTGGTTCCTGGAGGGTTAGCCACACTGCTGTTGTGGCAAGCCATTGCTCCCACAGAAGGTAGTTCAGGCAGCTTTATTAATTAGGATAAACTCCTATTCTCCCCAGCTTCCAGAGAATTTGTCAACTGGGCATCAAGAGCACCACAGAACACTTAGAAGTTTTTCATTGCCAGATGAGGAAATTGAGATAATCTGTCAAAACAAAACACAAAAAAAGGAACTAAAAAGGAACAGGAGTAGCCTGCTTTTTAAACTTTTAGACTAAAAAGTAATAATTGAGCAGATCACTCAAAGTATTCTGATACTGGCCTCAAACCCCACAACTCTTGTTTCCCTTGTGTGGTTGTGTGGTGGTGTGGAAAACAACCTGGGCTACCTTGGCTCACCTGTGTTGGCTGATGGGGGGAGGTTAACCCTGGCCTGGCCAGAACCAGGACAGGTTGTTACTGTATCTTCCCTGAAGATGGGGCAGGAGAGAGGGGAACTGCTATCAAAATTTGAATATTTATTCTTTCTCTGGCAGTAGGTACTGTCAAAATCAGGGTTAAATTAAGATAAAATAATTCTGAAATACAAACAGGTGAGTATGTGCTGCTTGGCCTTATCGAAAGGCAGGTAGAGTGTGCCTTTGCTAGGATGTACCATCTTAAATGAGATGTATTGGAGAAGTTAGATCCATTTGGAAGAGGAAAAGGTTTTTACAGTTTGTTTTCTAGCATCTTTTTCTTTAGTGTGTTCAGTGTTCTTACTTTTTCCTTTTTTTGCAGTTTTTTCACTTACAGGCAGAAGTAGGTTTTTTTGGAATTAGTCCTGGTTAATCCAGTCTACAGAAGGACAACGAGCTGCTCAGATGGTCATAGTGATATATTTCTGTTTGCACTCAGTTTGAGAAATGCAACGTTATTTAGACTATTTAATCTTTAATTATAAATTGTGATATTGTTGTCTTAAAACTTGCCCTGAGATGGTCAGAGCCAAATGTCCTGTTTGCAGACCACCAAAGTTGTGTAGACACCTTCTCTTAACCATACATGACAGCAGGATGGGAGCCAGCAAATACCAGCTTGCAGAACAAGCACCTTAGATTCAACATTTGCTGTTAAACAGAGCTGAAATACTTAACTGCCTTTTTCTGTTGCTGTCTAAACAAACATTTAGAATGCATCAGTTTTAGAAGTTACCCTTTCTTGGTTTTTTTTTTTAATGTGACTTTCTGAACACTTCCTAAACCATAATATTCTGTAACTAGTGCAAAATTTTGCTAGTAGTAATAAAACCTCTACTGGTACCCCTGACCATAGTGGAGCTGAAAACAATTTACACTGCTAATAGCTTATTCTTTTTAAAAAATAATTGACATTTGTAATAGGACAATGTCATAATTACGTCTTGGTTGCAGGAAGTGAATGAACAATACTTAATTCTATTTTTTTTTTAAAGTTGATGTGTCAGAAATGCACACTGACTCAGAGTAACTCTGAATCATCCTATCAGCATGTGGAGGAGTGATTTATATGCCATACCATGGAGAACTCTAGAATCAATTCTTTCTTTTTTGTTTCTTGAAACCTAAGAACGTGGCTTTGAAGTTTTAAGTATTTAAATACATGAAATATCCCAGCCACTGTCCTGATGGATGAGTCTGTGGCATACCTGCCTTAGCAAGACAGTACAGTGGATCTTGAAGTTAATGTAGACTAAGAAGTGATAGAAATGTCATAAGGCAGATTTGACCTGAATTTGTTACTCTTGAAGTGCAAAGAGTAATCAAGGGTAATAAATCTTGTCAGCTGTGGTTTAATATTGACTTTCTCCTCCCACAAGGCAATAGAAACAGTGTGGTTGGAATTGCTGTAGGGTCTCCACCTTCAGTGAAGAAAAAAGCAGTGATTGGCTCTATGACCTTTTGTGACTGTCTGTACTTTTTTCTTTCAATACATAGGCTGTGGGCAGCCATTCATCACTCAGCATAATGCTGCTGTACCTACATTGCATTTGGACAAGAATTAGTTGCAACACAGATATATAAGAGTGAAAATAAAAGTATGCCCAGGCTATGGTCTAGACATGGCAAGGTGAAGAGGAGAGGCAAAAATTGACAGGGAGGGTTGACTGTACCTAAAATGTGCACATTAACACCAGGAACTCTGCATATGTGAGGGAATTATTAAATTTCCCTTAAATGCCTTGTTCTGTGGTCCAGTAGGGCATTTGCACTTAATATCTGAAAAAATTCAGTCAAAAAGTCTCTTGACTTTTCTGTTTTGGGGGGTTAGTTATTTTATTTCCCTTATTCTGCTGTAAAACTATTTAACACTGTAAACATTAAATCACTCTCTTTGCTTGTGTTCATGTGCCTGTAAGGGGTGAAGAACTCAAGAAAGCAATGTTTTCTTCTGGGAGCTGTCACAGGTTCTTCAAGCTCTGGGCAAGTGGCCTCTCACCAGTGTGTGGAAGGAAGCATCACCAGGAAACGGGGATAGAACCTAACATAGTGTTTTTGTTGTATCTTGTTATATCTAGTTTTAACTCAAAGCAGGTTTAAACATAGAAATACACAGTTGTAACAGGAGGGTGAGGGTATGAGAATGGCAGATACTCGGCTTCCAGGCCCATTAACGTAGAATTGTTAAATCTTGCTGCTTGGCTTCAGGGCTAGCAGCTTCTCCTGTCTAAATAACTGCTGTGCTGGTTGGGCTGAGGTTAACTTTGGAATAGTTTCTCAATTTCCTGCAGAAATCCTACTTCAAAATTCAACAGCCATGAGTGGGGACTCCTCAGTGTCTTCTTGAGCTTTACAAGTCCACTTCAGTACTGCCGTGTAAGGAGTAGTTTGGGCTGAAGTAATGCTTCTGGAGCACTAATCTTGGAACAAAGCAGCTTATGGTGACAAACTTCTGTATGGAGAGAAAATTTCCCACTTAGACCTGTGTTCTGTAGACAGGTGTATCTAGAGCTGCACGAAACCCACCATCACCTGTGTAGACAGAGATTAATGCTCTTTCTGAAGAGTTAGACTTGTTTTGGGGCTGGGAAGTGAAGCATACCCCTCCAGACTTCCAATGATTATGGTAACATAACTTAAGTACTTTTTCCTTTTCCTTCTGATGTGTCTAAATGTTAGGTGTTTTACATAAAAACTTACTTTAAAAGGTGGGGAAATTGAAGTAGATTTCTTTTGGGAAGGTTTTACTTTGCTAACGCTAAGGGTTTGTGCATGATCAAACACTTGTTAGGGATCCAGTGTATCTCCTTCAAGAGTACCTTAAGAATGTGCTTCTTTGAGGTACTTGTGAACATGTACAGTGTGGCAACACGTTCCTTGTGATCTTTTAACCTCCCAAGGCTCCCACTATCTTGTTAGTGTTACCTAGTTCATCTTTTCCCTTGAACCTCTGTGGTGAATATGGTTTGGAGACTCTGAAAGGTAGGAGGTGGTCTTTGGCTTGTAGCTGAAAACAGTTCTGTTCTGAAAGTGCTTTCATATATTTAGTGTGAGCATAAGAGGCAAGACTCTTTAAGTACCCTAATGGAAAGCTACTTTAAGAAGCTGTTTTTCTCTCATGCACAGTTAAATAAAAAATAAGCTTCTAAAGCTACTTGTAAAATAGCTGGCAATACAGAGGGATGGTTTGCAGTAGGTGAGGTCTGTTGTGTGCAGCTTGCTTTGCAGGGATAGCATATTGCTGCTTGAAACTGCCGTTCAGATACTTGAGGAGCTGATAATGCATGAAGTTGAAACAGGTTTGTAGGGTTTTGGAACAACTGATGCCCAGTGTGACCTTGCTTTAGGTGAGGCCTGAGCTGGCCCAGGAAGGGAGAGCAGGAATGAGAACTGCCTGACAGAGAACTGCCAGGGCAAAACATCACCTGCTGGATGCATTCAGTGGAGAAACACTGCTGTTTTGATGGTAGGGTGGTAAACTAATAATAAGCTGTTCTGACAATTTGGGAAGACTTGAAGTGTCAGCAGTGAAGTTTATTTGACCTACTGATGCCTGCTGCTTTCTTTTAACTCCATATCACAGCTATTAACAGTATCAAGAGAGCAGGCAGCCTTTTAGACTCTCTTGACCTGTGTTACAGCTGATAACAAGAAGTTCCCTTTTGTGTGTTGTACACTAGTTTTGCATCCTTGTTTGCTAGGCTGTTTAAACTTCCTTTAAAGAAGGTACAGAACCATCACTGAGGTCTGAGCATGTGAGTGACCACTGTCTTAGTGGCTACAAAGGAGATCAGTAGAGGAAATGACACTGAAGAGGGATATCTGCTGTTACTCCTGCAGCTGTGTCAGAAATGTTACTCTCTGTGTGTGCATGCACCGCTTGTATTGTGCAAGACTGTTCTTTCCAGTTTTCTGCCATTTAGAAAAACTGATTATAATCTTCCAGAGAGAAAATATTCAGGGTTTCTCCTGTTTTCTGTATGCAATTTGTTAGAATATCAAAACAAAATTAAAAGGAGTAGGCAGAGGTTCTCAATGGACTGAAGGAAGACTGGGGATGTAAGATGAGGAACAAAGTGTGTGGGGAGAGAATAGGGTTAAAGATGGAGAGTGGAGTACTTCAGCATGAGGAGAATAAAGGAGAAGCAGCAAGCAGGGATTCAGATAAAATGATGAGGGAGGCAGCATGATAATGTGAGGAGGATCTGAAGGAAGTGGAAGACTCTCCTTTTGTGTCTTAGCCTAAGGAAGGGGTGTTATTCCATCTGGGAGTACAGACCAGGGAAAAGGAGAAGGGACAGATTGATTATATGGCTGAAACGTTGGTTGACTTCCCCAAAGCACCTGGACCATAAGCAAGACCTGGCTTGCTTTTTAAAAAAGTTGAGTTGTGTTTTAAAGCAAGCCTGTAACTGTATGGATCCAACTGATTTCTGATTACTCATTTGCAGTATTCTATTTCCTCTTAGACTGTAGCCTCAAGAGATGTGAGCAGGGGTGGGAGTGTTATGAAACAAAATAATTGGATTATTTGGGGTGGGGTGGAAGGGTGAGAGCTTTGTTTTAACTTAGCAAATTGTTTAAAAGCGCAGCCAGATGAAAAGGAGACAGCTAATCTAGTTAAGAATAGCCACTATGTTTTTTGATATTGATTTCTTTCCTTGCTCTGTTGTCTTTTAACCTTGTTTTCATACAATTTTAGAAAAAGCATCTTGAGCAGAGGTGAATGTAGTGAACACACAGAGGATATGGATAAATAGCTTCCTTGAAATGGGGGATTGAACTTCTCTTAACGCTTTTTAATGTTAAATTTCTCTTCATTTTCATTGGAATAGAAACTCAAGGTATGACTTTTCTGTGGTTTAGCCTTAAAATGATTGGGTTCTACATGCTTATGTCATCTGTTTACAATACATTTAATGCTAACATTTATTTTTAACTGGCTAAGTAAAATAGGCAGTTGCTGGAGGTGTTGTCATAGCAGCAATCTTAACAGATAGGCTGATCCTATTTAGCTTTTGCAGCCAAAGAGCGACCGTTAGGCAACAGTTTGACAGTTCTGCAGTATTTTTCTAAAGATGGAAATTGCTGGTGGTGGTGGTGAATTTATTTTTTTGGTCCTACTTTAAAATATTTCTTTCTGTAGGTGTGGGGAGTTTGATTCAACCAATCTATTTTCATCTAGGAGAACTTGGGATACACTTGTGAGATTTCAGGATTTAAGTCTTAATTTGTAGAAGCTTGAAAATTAATCACACAGTGCAGTATCCTGCAAGCTGCTTTGATTTTTATTTATTTAAAAAAAACCAAACCAACCATAAGTATTCTAAGAGAAAAATGCCAGACTGGAGAACAAGCCTGTGCATCATGTATTCAGCACTAATTTGAATTTGTGGCAGACTGGGCAAATATTGCTGAAGAACTTTGGGGGTTATTTCTGATGAAAGGTGCTAATTCTGATTCTTTTTTTTAATCTGGAGAAAGGTGCTGCTTTATTGACAAGTAAAGGAGGAGTATTTTCAATTAGTCTGTACAATAAGCTGTACCTCTGGAAGTGATCTCTGTAGGTCTGAGCTGTTACAGAAGTTCTGATAAACACATGTCTGATTGCAGTTACTGTCAAGTGACAAGTGAATTTCTTGGAGGAATTTCTCCTGCCTGGGTCTTCCAATCAGATAGTATTGGGCTTGGATTGTTTTTGCTGTTGTTGAGCGAGATTCATCCCTGAAATTCTCTCAAGTCTTTCACTAGACAAAATAATTTCTCGAAAGATTTGTTGAAGTACTTGAGTTTAATGCTAAGAGACAGTGTTGGGTGTTGTTGGCTTAAAGAGTGCTTCAGATAGGACTGAGAGTCAAAAAGTCTACTTAACGTTGTGATAGCTTTTTTTTTTCTCTCCAGGCCTGCTTGTTAAAATGTATTGTTACAGGAATGCAAACCATCATTTTGAGCTTATGTGCTTACTAATTTCCAATGAATCATAGTAGCTTTCATCACATAGCTCCCTGTTCTGGGTTGCTCCAGGGAATAGCCAGCACATTACTTTCCACATGTGGTTCAGAGACAGTCTGAAAGTGGCAGAAGTGACTTCTTTAACTCCTCAGCTGATACGGGTTTCATGTTGTGCTACTATTTTATGGGCTGGTATGAAGAAATCTAATGAATGAATCTGTCAGAATCTCACAGCAGAGAAGTGAAACCCATAAATGTTTTAATAATCAAGCTGTATTACAGCTTTGGAGTGGATTGAATTACACAGTGTGGTAAAAATACAAAGTTTGTGCTGGGGTTCTACCACCCCACATTCCAGCCTCTTCACTCTTCATACCTCCCTTCTGTGCATCTGCTTTTCCTGAGCTCTGAGTCTGCTCCACTTCCCCCAAACTTACCAACCTGACAAAAAAAGAGTTTCAGTCTGGCTTCAGCTTCCAGGTTAAGAAGCTGAACCAGCTCAACAAAGGGGCATTTGAGCATCAAAGCCATGGCTTCAAGGTGAGGGACTGTGAGTGGGGAGCAGCTCTGAAGAACCGAGCAAGAACAGATGCATTGAGGCCTCCCTTGGTCACCAGCATCTCTGCTGCTGTATCGTTGAGCCCGTGCTGCACTAGTCGTAATGCTCAGAGGTTTTGCACCAGCAATGAACGTTTGTGTGGCTCAGTGAGCTGGATGGAGGATCTGATACGTGTTAGTCTGGGGAGAGCGACAGGTTTGCTTCACATACATCGTTCTCCTGGCTCGTGTGTGGCTGTGCAGGTCATTCTCCTGGTTTGTGGTTGGTAGGAGAACAGAAATGCCTGGGTAGAGTGGGGAGATGGTAGGATTGTGTATTTTAGCAGCAGTGCCTGCTCAGCCCTGCTTGAAGCGTTCATTAAACTACAGGCTGTGGGTTGCAAATGAGTTCACTGTTGTCTGCTCTTAGATGAGATCTGCTCCTGATCAAGACTTGGAAATGTTTTGGACAAATGGAAGTGTTTTCTGTCTTACCATGTCTAATCATGGGTTTTGTCACATGGGGACTGAACTGATTCCCCTGTTGCTCTGCAGCGTTCAAAAGACACTGAGTAAAGGGAAAGGTAGCAGCTGGACCTGCGCCCATTTAGTGGACTTGGGGATAAGTTTCTGTTACTCATATTCTGTGTCCATTTCTCTGTTTCAGGCAAAGTCGTGCATTTGTCATATGTGTGGTGCCCACCTGAACAGACTCCACTCTTGCCTCTACTGTGTCTTCTTTGGCTGTTTTACAAAGAAACATATTCACGAGCACGCAAAGACAAAGCGACACAATTTAGGTAAGCTTGGCATCCTGATGTGCTCAGTGGTGCTTTTAACTCCATGTATTATCCCTGTCAAATCCAGGCCAATGAGGTGATATTTTCTTATAGCAGCCTCAGTAGACAAGGAGATAATTCTATTTGTGTGTTGGGTTAAAGTACCAAGTTTAAAATAGTGCCACTAAACTTCCACTGCATCACAGACAGGTTTTCATTCGCAACTTAAAATCTGAATTATTACTGACTGTTTAGTATCTTAGTACTAGGAATAAATGGCTTGTATAGGGGAAAAAAATAACAAAAACGTGTAGACAAATTTTTTTCAAGTGTGAAGAACAGTGAGTTTGGTGCCTTTGACTGTAGAATTTATTTCACTGAAGTTTTCTCAGAAGGTCATGATTGCATTTTTGTTCTCACTACAGAAAAACCCATCATTCCCATTAGAGTACTAAGCAGCAATGGAAGTTATTCAAGCTTTTAAACTTTTGGGGTTGGTGTTTTTTGCTTTTGTTTTTGTTTTTTTTCTTTTTCCTGTCTTGGTTTCTTGTGTCCAGTGTGACCAATAATCTAAATTAAAAGAAAACAGTTACTGATATGGAGTACCTTTCAAATGCTTCACAAATGTTGGTACAGTACCCGTGAGTTCTTCTGTTGAAAAACATTCTTACTATTTATGGAAATGATCATTTAAAACAGCAAATCTTTACAGTTGCATCCTTCATATGTGTCAAGAAAGGAAAAAAAAATAAGTTAGGCTCCATAGTGGTACAGCTTCAGGCTGCTAATGCCTTGAAAAATAGAGTACTGGAACATAGTACTGGATATCCCTGATGTTCATGAAGTTGCAAGCTTTTGAGAGTGATGGTAATTCTTGATACCCAGGTAGGCTGCAATATTCAGTATAAACTGAAGCACGGATGGCTGTTCTTTAAATGGCAAGGTCAGGACTAAGAAAGAAACAAAAAAGTAATGTACTTCTATAGGAAGACATCTGAAAATAAGTGCTGATAGGGCCTCATCTGGAATCCTGTGTCCAGTTCTGGCATACCCAGTAAGAAAGAGATTGGAGCTACTGGAGGGTCTAGCCGGAGGCCACAAAGATGGTGGAGGTACTGGAGCAGCTTTTCTGAGGAAAGGCTGAGAGCACTGTGACTGTTTAGCTCACAGGAATGTTCTGGGGGATCTCATGAGTGTGTACAGATACCTGAGAGAGCGGTTAGAAAAGGTGGAGCCAGACTTTCAGTGGTGTCCAGTAACTGTAGAAGAGGCAGTGAGCACAAAATGAAACACAGGAGGGTCTGTCTGATCATCAGGAAACACATTTTTTTCTGTGAGGGTGACCAACTCAGTGGAACAGGTTGTTCTGAGAGGTTGTGGGGTGTCTATCAAAACATATATTCAAAAGCCACCTGGACCTGGTCCTGAGCGGCCTGCTGTAGGTGGCCCTGCTTGAGCTGGAGTGCTGGACAAGGGCACCTCTGGAGGTGCCTACCAACCTCAACTGTTCTTTAAAAATTGGAAAAGGAAAAAAAACCCCAAAAACCCAAAGCCAAACCACTGAGAACCACCATCCATGACACTTCTTGTTTTTTACGGGGTGTAATCTCAAAGAGCTTTTGAAGTCAGTTCATTAGGTGATATTATTTGAGAAACTTTACCAACACAGAAGTACAGATTACTCTAGGTAAATTCTGTCAAGGGATTTCTGGTAAGGGGTGTGTATGTATATATGTGTGTATATATATATAAACCCTCTTATGCCAATGTAACTTTATGGCCAGGTTTAAGTTTTTAAAAAACACAGTGCTAAATTGAGACTGCAGACACTATTTGCCTATTTATCTGTGGATACTGTGTAAACACTGTGATGTTTTTGCCACTAAACTTGAATATTTTTGGAAAACCTTTTAAAAGAACTTCATAATTACAGATGTTGTGAGCTGCTGCTTACTTACATGTTTGGGAAACCTGAATTCTTCAAGTCAATTTTTGTGCCAGGTAGAACTTGCTGCTGTCTGAAGTAGTGAAATATCTTCTGTTTCCTTAAAGGAAAAACAAAACTGGGCAGAAGAGGGAGGTCCTTTGAAGATGCTGTCTTGCTTGAAGACTGTTACAGTTATTGTCGTGGTACTATACAATTAAGACCAAGTCAGATAAGGGACTTCTCAAAAGAAATAGCCTTTAGATAAAAAGGGATTGAATTAATTATACAAGCTGAAGTACAGAATACAGTATTGTATCATCACAAAAAGGATTCTCGTGCAGCTAAATATAGTGTACTCAGCACACAAATACACATACTGTGAAGAATGCACAACTGACTTCGATTTCTAGTTTTGGAGATTCCTTTTCTCTTTTCTCTTTATTTTTTTAGTGTATGTTTTGGTGTTTTAATTTCCAGCTGCATGTGAAATGAGCTGTTAAAATATTTTTGTAGTTGGTGCTGGTGCTTTTGGTTGCTTTTACTGCTGTGATTTGCATTGGGGAAATCACATCCGATCGGGAAAAACGCGTTGAGCGCTTTGAAATTTCAAAATGAACAGGAATTATTTTAAAACACTTGGTGACTTTTTGCTGAGCCAACACCAGTCTCCATGGAGACTAGCAGGAACTGCACACTTAATCACAGTTCTAAGAAACAGCATAGATTTCAGCTGTAACAGCTGTCTGAGCACTGCAAGGGATGTTTTTGCAGCTCACTGCTATATGTTTCAGGAGGCTTCAGGACTGTAGTCCAGAGTCTTCTTAAAATACTGCCCTTGTTATCTCTGATTCCCTGGGCAATATAAACTAGACACTCACTCTTACCATATAGTGCTCTCTGTGCCCTTGTATCTGCTTGCCTGTTCAGTGTATATTAATAATACTCTACTTCTTTTTACATATTCCTTGAGGTGTGGCTGTGGGTGATGGGTAAATAAGATCTAGCGATGGGAGCTGCCTTTCCTACTCCCTGCATTGCACAGTCTTTGTTAGTCAATCACTGTGGCAGGCTGATATTTCCATGGGGTTGGGAATCCTTAATACAGTGTACAATTTCTTTTTATACAGGTGTGGTTAGAGGTGCACCCTTAACACAGTAGTGTCTTGGAAACAGTACATAATATAGTTTTTGGTTGAAATCTTGGTCTGCTCTAAGGTTCTGGAGTTAAAGAATAGGGGTAGGTGAAATAGCAGGAATGAGGTTTGGTGGTTAAGAGACTAAACAAGGAACAGTTGGAAGACTGAAGTACTGTTCAGTTTCTAAGGAGACTGACAAACAGTTGATTTCAGAATTAGTCCTGTTAGAGTACATTCATTATTATATCACAGAGTGTTTGTTGAGGAACTGTTTTAAGTATATGCTCATGTAAGGCTCAGTCCAATAAATACATTTGTGGTGAGTGGAACTGGGTGGGTGAGCATAATAACAATAATGCTTGTAGATTAAGTTGAGGATTTTTGGTAGAAGTCAAGAAGCTTCTGCTTCCCCTAGAAAACAAATAACTACATTTTTTTCATCTGATTCAGAGGAAACATGACAACAAGCTGGTTTCTATACTTGAAGTCAGTCAAAGGAAAAAATCTGGTTACTTCTGTTAACACATACCTGTCTGAAAATTAATATGTAGAAAGAGAACACTTACATAAAGGAATGATGGTAATTTAAAAAAATTTTCATTTGAGTTGGAAGGTGTTGACTGTGGTGTTAATTCTGTGTGGTGGCAGTGGAGTTCTCTCAGAAAGAAAACAGCTAAGACTTTTCATGATACTCTGTGTGGAAGGGGCAATTGAACCAGTTCCCAGCACAGTGTGTTGCAGTGTTAGAGTAGCAGTTTGTTGTTTCCTTTTACACGTAGGCTGAGGAAGGGGTAGAAGAGGTCATCTGGGCATTTTAGCAGCTTCTCAATTCGAATTCTGTTCTAATGTTTTGTTTGGTGTGGGTGTTGAGAAAAGTCTGTTAAGGAGGTGAAGGCAAATGGAAAACAGGATGCAGTGTTTTATAGTTCTGTCAGAGATGGATTGTGTCAGACTAGTATGTCTTTCTGATAATATCACTGATTTTCTTAGAAAAAGGAAACACACTGGACTGAATTTGTCTAGATCAAGTGAAGAATTTGATCTTTTGCCACCTTGGAAGTTATTGTTTGAGGTAGAAGTGACTGGGCTAATATAAGAATTGTGGTGTATATGGGGCAGGAGGCTGATGCTGAATAAACTGAAAGTAGTGTGTAGGACATGTGGACTCTACTAGCAGAACCAGTCCTGGTTTGAGACTGTTCCCTAGTACCTGAAGAAAAGGAATTCTATGTGTGTGAAATTCATGATGGTCCCAAAGTTCAGATGTAGTGCTAACACCAGGGAGGGCTAGGTAGTGCTGTGATAAGAGTTAAATAACCTTATTGACTACAGTAATAAAAGATTAAATTTGATAACAAAGTAGAAACTCTTTGTACTTGACAATAATAACATCCATGTGATGTCAACTAGGGAGGGCCACTGATTGGGAGTGGAGGAGTGAAGCAATTTGGATATGCAAGTCAGCCATAGGGTATGGCTTTGAACCTCCACTGTTCCTCATAACCATTAAAAAATAGGGTTGCAGGCCAAGTCTCACTTGCTTCTGTGGTGCCCGTTTCTGTAGCTTAGCTCAGACTTTGAGCCAGGCAGCAGGCATTTGTTAATCAGTTATCTTCTGCTAGCTGCTCTGGTGAGTGCAGGTAGTTTATGATCTCTCAAAAGCTCCTCTTAGTGTCAGAAATGACTCCTGAAGAGCTCTCTGTACACCTGGAGTATTCTCAGCCCTCAGAAAGCCAACGTCTTGAATATTTACCTGTGTATTGCCCGCTCTGTGTGCATCTGTTTGCCTCAGACCCAGCTACTTTCTGTGCAGTTCTTGATCTGATCAAATGAGAATATACAGCTGAATACAAGCAGTTTGCATCAAATCAAGCTGTATAGAACAACACAAAACTTGGTGGCTGTGATTTGGGGATTCTGCCCCTACATTTCTGTAAAAAAAGCAGCAAGGTTAGTTAAGTAATGAGTGATTTACAGTTTCTCTCCTTTAAACTTAAATAATATTTTGTGGGATCAAGAAAAGGTCCTTTAGTCATGAGGATTTAATCCTTGTCACTTTTCAAACAAACAAGGGAACTGGAATTGTGTAGGGTCAGAGGAGGGCAGAGAGACTGGCAGAAGGCAAACATCTTTATTATAGGAAATGCAGGACAGCTTAACACTAGGCATGCTGTGTGCACCTCTGTGCTGGGGTAGTGTGTGCATGATGTATGTATTCTGTATGAGGTCAAGGAGCTGAAGTTCACGTTCTGCTTATA
Source organism: Laterallus jamaicensis coturniculus (assembly GCA_022605575.1). NCBI lineage: Eukaryota > Metazoa > Chordata > Aves > Gruiformes > Rallidae > Laterallus > Laterallus jamaicensis. The sequence continues at coordinate 9,059,650 of JAKCOX010000020.1, read as the reverse complement.
AATCAACACATTTTTTGACAGTCTGGTTTCTCTAAATTAACAGTTAAGGACACTTGGTATCTAGATTGCACAGAGATACTATGACACTTTTCTTCTGAATATCTCATCATTTGTAGTTTGAACTCACATGCTGATGTAGGAAGATGTATGGCATAGAGGTTGGCCATTTATGACTGCTCATTTTGAGTCGTTTGCAGCCTTGTATGGTACTTGCCATGACTGGATTGGCAAATCAGTCTCTTTAAAGGTTAAAATTCTCGATTTGTATGTGGCCAGTAGGCATCTTGGAGGGCACAGCCTACAAAACCAGTTCTTACCTGTTTGGGAACTGTTTTAAAAGAAGAAGAAAAGGTTCTTAATAGACCAGTTTTATCTCAAATATTAGGAGAAGAAAATGTTAATTCTCTTAAATATTGAATGTGGGAAGGAAGGATAATGCTTAACTGTGGACATACCCAATATTTCAACATACATTAAAAAAATTATCTGCTGCATTTTTGGCAAAAAGAGGAAGTCCAGGGTTCCACCTCATAATCTCCCCACCCTACGAGTTAAGTCCCTGCAATTCTCGGTGACTTAGGTGGAAGCTAGCTTGGAGCACTAATTAAGAGGACTGGATACTTATTTTATGACTTGTAGAGTTGATAAGACCATGATCACTTTAAGAGACTGAAAGGATAAGGGGAAAGTATTAATAGCCTTTAATGTGACTGCTCTCTAGTTTCTGGCAAAAACTCAAATATGTGAGTTGACTCAGGTGAGTCTACTAGTGTGTTTTGGCATTTGTTTGTCCCTTATTGACATTAGTAAGACTTACTCATATCAGTAAACCTTAGTATCTTATCAGTTCAGGAATTCTGATCTGTGATGCAGTTTCCAAGTGCTAGGAGAACAGGAAGAATGCAATCTGATAGTTGTTTTGTGCTCATATATCACATAGAAGAACAAGTGGAGAGCTGGCTGCAGTTTAGAAAATCACTTATTTGTGGACTTGAGACTATTATCTGAAACTGGTTTAATGATTAACACTTAATGTGACAAATTAGAGTGTAGGCATTAGCTTAGGACATTGACTTTGAATGCTGTCTAAAAGAATTACCAATTTTAGTCTTGTTTGTTACAGAAGCTGAACAAAATGTGGGTGTCTTGTGTAGAATATGAACGTGAGTTGATTTTGGGGTGTCATCATGCCAAGACAGTCACAGAAATTCAGTGGAGTTAATACAGATGTAAATTGACCTGAATGCTGTGTTGCTCTGTTTTGTACATGAATGCAACCAGTGTTCCAAGTAAGATGATTCCACAAATAGATCATAGCTGATGGAAGCCTGTCTGCCATTCGTTATGGTGAAGTATTCCACTTCCAGCTGAGCAAGAGGCCTGTTCTGTTCACCTGAATCTTTTGAAACTGAACACAGGAGTTTCTTAACTGGCTGAGATGTGTGTACGTGCGCAGTCAGGACGTGGCATGCCTCCCTGCTTTTTTGCATATCCTTCTTATGTTCCCATCATCTCTGGTCTCAACATTTTCACAAGGATGTTAGTGGATATATTTGGCAAAGTGAAGCATTCAGGCTTCAACAAAACACTTGGCTCCCAGATGGAGTTTGAAGACCTTTTGCTGCCTAAATTTAAACTTTCCCCCCTGAGCTGTTGTCTTTCAAAACTTATTGTCACTTGCACAAGTAGATAAAGTAGTTCTCATTCCCACATCATCTTCTGTAATGCCTTATTGTTCCTCCAGGCTGATAGCTTTATTTTTAAATTAAAAATTAGATATATTTTTCCTTTCTCTCTCTTGTTGCAGCTGTTCAGAATTTGGTATGTGAAGGGGGTGTGAGGAGAGCTGACTTTAAAATAACAGTACCTTGTTGTCACCATAGAAGGTATAAAAGGAGGGCAAGATGTTACATTCCAAGTTGTCTTTTTGTTCTTAAATTACTTTGCCTGTGATCTACAAGTAAGTATTTTGAATTCCTGAAAAAGGAAACTAGTTGGATCAAATGTAATAAAGTGACATTATGATCCTTTTAAAGTTCTTTGTTTTGAAAGAAAAAAAAGTGTATTTCTACTGAATTTATATTTAATTTTTCCAGTGTAATCAATTCTGTACATGCATTAAGATAAAGCTGAATTAAAATAGAGCCGTTTCACCTCCTGCCCCTTCCCAAGAGTGCTGGTAGTATAGTGTTAGGAAAAGCCAATACAGGACCCATTCTAGACCCATTTCCCTTGTAAAAGGGATTTTTGTCATGAGGAATGTGGGGCATCATGTAAGAATTGTCAGTGGATCAATGTGAAACATCTAGGTATCATTTCTTAGGAGGTTGCTCCCAAACCTTATATGACTTTGAGACCTGTTCCTGTTGGATTTGTGACCCCAAATACTAATGCAAATGATGAAACTTACTACATGTGCAATTCTCATGCTTTTTTGTTGTAGTATTTCTTACTGAGTTTTCTGGTCAGGTGGGGTTTCGGATGGAGCTTCACATCAATATAGTTTCTGGGTTGGGTTTTTTTTTTAATTCAACTGATACTAATTTGACATAATTAGTTCAGAACCTTTCCTAGTGGACTCTCTTCTGAGGATGCTGAAACTGAACAGCCGTGCTCTGGCTTTCTTGAGAAACTCTTGCCCTCTCTTTGAGCTGTAGCCAGGCCTGTATGGCTGCCTTGTCACTGGTGCTTGAGGTAATTTGTCCAAAACCTACTGCAGTCTTTTTAATGACATTGAAAGTGTTGGCATATATACAAAGCTACTGCTCACATGAGTGTGCTGGAGAGAGGACATTTTCTCAAGAGTCCTTAATCAGGCACTGGACAATTATGGCTTTTACTCCCATCAGTGTTTCCTGTTTCTGTTAAACCCTCTGGTGCTTTACACCAGAAATTCCCTCTGCTCTCAGTGAGTGGTTTGTGTAAGGTGGTCTCTTGTTGCTCTTGATCTTGACATCAATGCTTTGTTACTCAAGCCTATAAATCCAGAAAGTTGGGAAAAGTAAGGAATTCTCTAAGCAGAAGGTATGCCTACCCATTCTGATGACAGATTGAAAGTATTAGTGCTCCCAGAGAGTCCTATTTACTTAATATTCTGCCATCCCTGTTCTGTCACATGAAGAGGAGGAGGGCTCTTTATGGGATCTCTTAAATATATGGAGAACAGTACTTGATTTTGTGTTTTGAGATCAATCATTTGGATTTTCAACAGTTTGTTGAAAACTGTATAACTGGCAGTGCAATAGGCAACGGAGTAAATATTATACAATTCTAATACTCTGTAGCTTAATTGTGATTAATTTCTTTCACTTCCTTTTCCACCCCCATGGCATAGTGTGTTTTATTACTGATCTCCACTGCAGCTAAAATTCTTATCCCCTTTTGTGATATTTTGCTGAAGGAGATGAAGTCCTTAGGGCACCGGGGTGAACATTCTGGTGTTCAGATGTTACACAAGGTAACACAAGCAGTCCTTATCCTCTTCTACAGACTGACTGTGGTCCAAAGAGACAAAACAAGAGCATAAAATAATAAAGCATGCAAGTGACAGCCGATAGACATGATGCAAAGCTGTTCAAAGTCATTGTTTCCTTTATTGCAAAATAGAAAAACTAAGAAACAATATAATCATTGAGGAAAAAAACCATCTTTTTGAAAGAGTAGGAGGAGGGGAGGAAAAGGCATTACAGGACTAAAGGAGAGGGGTAGATGCAGAGGCTGTGAGGGATGGAATAGATGTGGTTAGAAAGAAACCATGCCACACTTACCAAAGCCACTGGCCACGAACAGGGGAGCACAAACACTTCACCTTTGCCTGACGAGACCCACAGCAGAATTCTGCTGCCTTGCATGTCATTTGGCTTGTTTAGGGCTTTGGAGTGATTCAGCACTGTTTCTTGTAGGCCACCTAATGTTGTAGTGGTTCCTTTGCTTAGAACAAGTTCACATTGGAGGTAGATTTTTTGTTTTAATAATGCTGTTTATCTGGAAATAAAATAAATGGAGGATAGACTCTTGAGGGGGAAGTTATGTTTCTCAGCTGTCTGTTAGATGCAAATTGTATAGTGGTAGCTGGCTAATAATTTTTTTTAACTTTGATTGTGGATTTTTCCATATCTATGTACTGAAACCCAGCAAATTGCTGTGATTAGTTTGCACTTACTTCTTCCTCAGTATATGTTAGAGCCAAATGTCATTTCCCAGTTAGCTGATTTACTTCATTTCGTGGCTTTCTTTTTTAGAGTTATGTAAGAAAAATACTTTACCACTGGTCAGCATTTGTATGTGCATTCTAAAAGGGTGTATGAAATGAGAAACTGAGTAACATGTAACATGTGGAATAAACTGATCTGGAAAACCATTCCCCTGGACAAATACCTTTGAGGTTTCAGTGCTTCTGTTTGAGCCTTCATTTGGATAGGTGCTTACTAATCATTTTAATGTTTTTGAATAGAAATCACTGAAATCTTAGAAAAAGGCAATTCAAACTTATATATGGAATCTTAGAGTATTAGCTCTGCACGTGTTTTAGTAACTGTTATTCTGCCTTTTGGTTCTTTCATGTCTTGGAAAGGTATATTGTGAATTACAAACAACTTGGAGGCAGCTAATGCTTTGTTGTCTTGCACAGTTTTCTTGCTGTGCCAGAAGCAATTGAATAACTGTAACTGGAAGAGATTTGCCTGTTTCTTTTCTTCTTTTTCCCCCTCCAGACTCTAAGGTACAGTTTTTACTTCTTGCAGACTCCTGAGAAGAAAGACTACCTGACTTGGAAGCCTGCTTTAAAATGTCTTCTGGTTTATAAACTCACTTTCTTTTTCTTTTTTTTTTTTTTCTTTTCTCCCCCAACTTCCCTTCTGTTTTGCAGCCATAGACCTTTTGTATGGGGGTATATACTGCTTTATGTGTCAAGATTACATATACGACAAAGACATGGAACAAATTGCCAAAGAAGAACAACGAAAAGCTTGGAAATTACAAGGTTTGGTGTTCCTGCCTGAATTTCTTGTTTCTGCTTTTAATCATACCTGTCCCTCCCATTTGTCAAAGGCAAAAAAAAAAAAACAGTAAAGGGAAGTAGAGCTAGTAGTGCAGGCCTTGGGAGAGAGAGAAGTCTAGCTGTTACTTGTCCAGGAGTTAGACTGTTAGTATAACATGTGCGCCACACATAATTGTAGCAAAATTATTTTAGTTTTAATTGCAAAAAAACCCAACAACTGCCTAACATTAATCCTGCAAAAACTTGCATAATATCAGAGTCAGATCTGTATTAGGTAGAAAATGTGACAGTCTGCTCCTTTAGGCTAATTTAGGTGATACAGGCAAAAAAAAATCTGTTCCCCTCACATGAAATGCCACCTTTGTGTGTGATTTTTTTTTTTTCTAATAGAACGTGCCAGCTTACTTACACACCTGTGCTTTCATGGTACACGCACAGTATCTATGTAGAAATATTTACACACAAATATATGTACACACATTTGTTTTATTCAGTTTGCTTTCCCTAATTTTTTCTTTTTTAGCCTTCACCCCAACAGTGGTTTCTCACTACCAGTGTACAATGACAGGTAAGAGGCGTGGGCTGGCGACGCACTTCACTAACAAGCGTCCCTTTGCTGATTATCCTGCCATTTTAGACATGAATCACAGTTAAGAATGCCAGTTTTATCGTGCAAATTGTTTTCCTCTTGTTTGGATATGTTCCAATGATAGAATAATTACAGCAGACTTGATTTCATATGCCCTTTCCTTGATAGATCTACTCCAAAACAAACCTTTTCTTCTTTTTTTTTTTCTTTTTTTGTCTTTTTGGAATGGAATGGAAAGGAAGTAACACTTATCTTTGAGTAGTCTTTAAGCATCAGTTATAAAAGCTTGTCATCTTCCATTTCCAATGGCCTCTAGGGGGTATGTTTTCTTAAAGTGGGAAGGTCTGTATTCGAAGACAGATGACTTCTGTCTAGTAATGTCTCTTACTGAATCCATGGCATCCTGTTTTAATGTGACAGCCTTAGTCAGGGCTGATATGACTTCAAACCATTCTTAACCTCATTTCCAATTTTAAAAATAGCAGCTAACATCGTATTAACGGGAGCTTTTCTGATGGCGTATCAAAAGTATAGCTGCTCTTACTTAGTTTCTACTACAGATCCCAGTCTACTTTCTGTTTATTCCCCATGTTGTAGGAGTTGAATCAGAGGGAAAGAGGCTATTGAGGTTTCTAGTGAGTCCTAGAACAAGAAAATAGAGCTTAAAATGCTTTGGCACAAAGCACTGGTTTTCAAAGCAAGACAAAATGGAAACATGGTTTTAAAGCTTTCATTTAGGCTATTCATGTCTCTTGAAAATGCCTTCAAACCTTTTTAAACTGTGGTGTTTTAGGCACCAAGTTAACCAACTACACCAACACAACACTTCTTCGTGATGTGATCAAAGAGCGAAGTCCCCCAGTTCCTTACTTTTGAATGTGCAAATTCAAATTGTCCTTAGCAAATGATGTATTTATGCCTTCTGGACTGAGATGTAGGTAGTTTGTCCTCCAGTGGACATCAGGCTGTTATAGTTTATGTTCTGGGATAATTACAGCTACAACATTATCTGTCTTCTTGTCTTGGACCACAGAGTTGTACAGTGAAGGGAAGAATCACCAACAGGAGCTGCCAGGCAGCAAACCTCTGTACTGGTTAAATGACTAATGAAGGTCTTATTAAAAAAAAAAAAAATTATATATATGTAAAAAATGCATACATTGCATCCTCTGTCCCCAGAGAACAAATCAGTAATGACAAATCAAGGTATCAATTGAAGGAATAAACAACAATGTGCTTTAAATAACTGGAGTTCACAGTATAGACCTTATTCTTTAAGGCCATAGCATAGGAGCTTCTGTTTTATGGCTTTGTGTTGTGAAAACCATGTGTGTTCACTGCAAATTTATCTAAGGAGAAAGGGAGATCCATGGGATAAATAATTGAGAATTAAGTCATCTTTTTTCCTTCTTTCTCCATTGCTTCAGGCTGTCCCCTCTTCCCCATAGTGAGTCATGTTATCTGAATATAAAGTATAAAGCAGGAGGGAACCCTTTTTCCTGCAGACTGAATGTCAGGTTTAGTGTGACCCCCCAAGCCCAGTGTTTTGGTTTTATATCTCTGCTACACAGTTACTTTACCTCTGGTGGTATTTTCAACATAAAGACCTGAAGAAGTGAATCCAGTCTCCAAAAACTGAGATTGACTTAAAAATGGAAGTGCTGATGTTGTATATTTTCAAGCTTGCATCCACAGTGGTTGAAGGGTGTCAGTACATACTTTAATAGATGCTCACATAACAACACGATGCCTGGAAAAACAACTTTAAGAAAAACCCCAGATTTAATGAGATTCATTTCATACTTTTGTGATATTAACTCTTAGTGTGATGAGTTCCCTTGTCCAGCTGTAGTTCAGGGTTATATGATATAACACTGAACAAATTGCAACTCTACCTTTTTTGTTCCTCTGGTATTGAATATTCTTTAATATTGAGGGAGGTGAGAATTACCTGGAGCCCTTCATTCTAATTAACATTTCAATTTTTGGGAGGGGGAAAAAGGGTATTTGCTGAAGTTTAGCAAAGAAAGCAATCTTTTATTAATAATTTCTTGGAAAATTGTGGCTTTTATAAACTAGAGCCTTCATCACCTTTTCCTTCACTCATCCATATGACCCTGAGAAAGTCACTGAAAAATGACAGTTTGTGTATTTGACCTAATAAAACTAATTCTTGGATGGAGATTTCACATGCTGACTTGAATCTCTGGCTATTTCATAGCATCATTTTTAAAATGATGAATTCTCATTCCTGTAACACTATTTTTCCTTTAGCTGTGAATGGTAACTGGTGCATGTTTTGTAAATCCTTAAGGTAGTTTATATTGAAGTTTTTGGCATGTTTGTGGGTGTTACTAAATTTTTCAATAAACCTTTTTTCCTTCTTTGTAGGGTTTTAAAATTTTAAACACTGAACCATTCCCAGTAAATGGTTCTGTCTTCCCCCCTCCCCCCATAATAATAGATTAATAAAACATCAGTATTTTTTATTAAATTATACAGCCAAAACAGAACTTTTAAAAAATTTCTGTGTCTGATTTGTGCTTTTTCTGAAGAAAGGCTTCTGTATGAAGGTTTTCTCTCTGTTTTGCTCTGTGTTTGTTGTGACATTAACAGTACATGGTTTTTTGGTTTGGTTTCATTTCTCTTTAATGGAATGATATTTGATTCATCCTGAATCCTGCAAAGTAATCCAGCGTGCCATGTTTAAATTGAAGAGTTGCTCTTGTGAAATGCTTTGGTCTGCTTACTCTAATGGCATTTAAGCTATATAATTATATATAGATTATATATAAATATATATGAATAGTCCCACTGGCAGATGTGGAACTATTGCATGCTTGAAGTTGAGCGCACATGTGTTTCCAGGTGTGAATTTTGTTATATTTGATTTAAACAAGGATTTAAACGTACCCAAGTTTTTGGGGTGGGTTTTTTTTTTGTTGTTAATTCTTCCAATATTTCATCCCATTGTCAGATTATGCTAACTGGGTTTGGCCATGTTTAAAACTACTGTGAACCCAAATATGAGAGTTCAAGTTTCCAGCTGGCCGGTGCAATAGCTGGTACTAACACGGTGCTGAAAATGACTTTGAGCTTTTTTACAAACCAATTCATACAAATTCCTGAGGGAGTATTACAAATATGAGGAGGGTTGCTGAAGCCATCTAATATAAAACTTGTTGCAAGCCAATGTTCTGTCATATGTGAACTGTCCATATGTGCGTCTCTAAAGTTGCTTCATTCGTTTGGCTATGCGTACTGTGTAGTGTATTCAAAGCATTGCAGCTGTTTTATCTCATCAATCTGTTACACAGTAATTAGTTTCCTTTTCTGTTTTCCTGGGTGTGGAGCTTGATGCTGAACCTTGGATAAACGAAAGGGACTATATGATTCTGGTATTCTTTCTTATGCTTCTTGCATAGTCTGTTGTTGAGTCAAAGTGAGAGATGGGTGCATCCATGTAAATAAGAATTTTCTAGTCCTCAAGAAGCTTAAAAAATGAGACCTTTTATTGCTAGAACCTGGAGGGTCAGTAGTAACTATGAATTGAATGGTTTTGGGTGGGTAGCTTCTGACAAGCATAGCTATTTCTGAAAATGAAGATCAAAGAGCTATTAAAATTTAATGTATATTATGCATAATGTGTAAGCCTCTAGCTATGTTTTCTACTCCTTTTCATATGTATGATTTATAATTTATTTTCTGTAGCACAGCACTCTTTTTCTGCACCATGCATTCTGTGAAAAATAACTCTTAATTGACTTTAATCCTGAGTTTTAGAATAGATTACTTGTCATCTTATTATTCTTTATTTTTAATGCCAAGATGCTTTTGTGATTCACTATAATTGACCTTGCATAGTAATTTTTCTGTGCTACCACAAATGCTGCAGCAGTACTTAGCTGGTCAGCACATGGGTCTTCACTGTTGTGTTTTTCTTGTATTAGCTTTACACTGAACACAACTCTGTGCTTACTTCAGATCTCTTCTCCATACTACTTACCCGAGTCATTTCTACTGCACTTTCCTTTGAACAAAAGAAATGTATTGGAAACACAGTGTTGATGTTTAAAGAGAATAATTGCAGATTTTAGCTGCAGCTCATAAGAAAGGGTAGCTAAGTATTTGGAGAGTGTTGGTTACTTGGTGGGGGGAGGGTTACATTTAAACCTACTACTACTGCTTGCATTTTTAGGTAATGTTAGATAATTTCACTGAAGGGAATCTCAAGTCTTAGAATTTGCTGACATCCATCCTACTTCAGTGGTTATAAAGAAAGGTTGTACTCTGGTATATCCTAAGACACATGTAGTAACTGCTTGGTATATTGAATTACTAAATTCTGCTGTTCATCCTTAAAGATTAAGCCTGTATCTGTCCATTAAGTTGGGTCAGTTTTTTATTCATTTGATCATTTGTTAATGTAGGCCATGAGATTTCTTGTTTATCATCTATCTTCTCCTAAAATCATATGTTTTGCCACCTCTGAGCAAAAAGAAATACATTTTTGAGTAACAGTAGATTTATTCTTGTGCTGGAATTTCTTTTTAACTGAAAGAAGGATTTTAATCCAATCATGGCAAACTGATTTGGCTAGGTACTCCTTAATAGAAAAGAAGTGCTTCTCTCTTTAGATCTTCATATTTATTGGAATATTGGTTGATGTCTTCCTGAGCAATATTCTTGGGGGTAGGGTAAAAAGAAATCAGTCTGTTGTAGTTGTACCTTGATTGAATCTAACTTAATGGACAGCATGTTGAAAGTTTTTCTTTGAACTGAGTTTTGAAATGCTTTTACTAAACAACTTCCTGAAACTTTCTTTTCATCTGCTTAGGCATTGGAGAGAAGTATTCAACATGGGAGCCCACCAAACGCGAGTTAGAATTGCTACGACACAACCCCAAGCGGAGAAAAATCACCACAAACTGCACCATAGGTAAGTTCTAGAAACACTTTCCGAAGCTGATTCTCAGCCACTCTTCAAAATTCTGGAGTGTTTTTCCATAAATATTTTTGCCATGAGGTAATTGTAGTAGTTTCCTTAGGATAACTTTAACAATATGTTTTTCTCACTGTAGAAAGATACCTGCTCTGTCACTTCAGGTACTGATGATGACTCATCTGTGTTAACAGCTACAAAGCAGAACTTTTTTGTTTTTTCTCTTGACAATATGTTTTTAAAGACCTTATCAGAAATCAATAGTGTTATCTCAACTCAGACTTCATCAGAGATCCCATGCAGGTGTGTGGAGGAAAATCCTGTACTTGAAGTGTATCCTTAACTATAGCAGTCTATCAGTAGACCTAGTTTTAGTAAAAAGAATAAGCATGGAGATGTCTTTCTGCTCGACATAGGGTGTCTTCAATTTCATATTGACTCAGAAAATATGTAATTTGTTCTCCAGTGTGTGTCAAATAGCAGTTTTGAAATGCACATCAGATGTTTAATGTTTAGAGTTCAGTAGTCTGGAGCAAAGAACTACGAACGGCGGGCATAGCTCCTTACAGCTGGAGAGTATTTGGGTAAAGGTGATGAAAATGAAGTGTTTTCCAATTTATTTTCTGCTGTCTTTATGTTGGGGGAATACGGGATTTAAAAGCCAGCTTCCTGACAACCTCTTATGAAGATTATAGGGGGCTAAAAAACCAGTTTCCTGACAAGCTCTGACAAAGATTATTGTACATTTTTCATAAATACACAGTAACATTTTAATGGTGAAGGTACAAGGTGCAGATGTAGCTATGTGAAACTGTTTTTTAAGCTGCTTACTGTTTTATGAGAACACATCACACTTCCAGCATACTTACATTTGTCAAACTGCATCAAATATAATTGCTAAAACATTCTAATGTCATCTTTCTAATACAGTAAGTCATATTTAATCTAAACTGTGTGTATATTTAGGGGGGAGAAGTGGACTGAGAAACACAGACTAATTCTAAAGAAAAGACCTATGTGTTTGCAGTAGTGGAACAGGAAGGACAGTTGGAAAGGCATCTGGACTTTCCAGCAGCCTAGGAAGAAATAACTAGGCAAATATTGCTTGCATCATGTTCACACTGGGATTTTGTGTGTTATGAAACTCCAGTATGTTTTGTAAAGACTGTTACAAATTACTTAAGATAATAGAACTGTGCAGGGCCAAAAAAAAAAGCAAAAAAAGCTAGAACTCTGAAGGTGAATGCGACCTTTCTGAAGAATTGAAGCACATATCTCTGCTTCTTTTAAGAATTTGAAGGAATGCTATGCCTACTCTTAAAGGATTTTAAATTTTTCAGTGTGTTTTAAAAGGACATGTCTGGTTGCATGAAATCTCGTACAAGGCTGCATGGGCGGGGGAGTGCTCATGGAACACGGGGGATAAGGGAAATGACTGATCTCTTTACTTCTGCAGGCATGCTTTTAATAATTTCTCCTACTGAGCCCTGGAGCTGTCTGTGTGCTGAGATTTAGAAAGGGGGGGGGGGGGGTGTGTGTGTGTGAGAAATCAAAGCACCCGAGAGACATAATGCAGTTTTGGGCTACGGTTAAAAGCAAAAGACTAGCTTGCTTTCACAAAAATACATTGGGGGTTTAGCTGAAGGAAGAAAAGACCTGCCATTGTCCTTGAGCCTTTTCTCTCTAACCAACCTGCTGCTAAATATATATCTGCTTCAGAGTCTTATTCCCTTCACTTCCCTCACATTGACTTGTCTGTTTGCAGTTTCAGATCAGTGAAGAACCTATATGCAGACTGAAATGCTGCAATTATCTGGACATTCCCATTTCTCTCTCTTTTCTAACACTCAATTCTTTTGACATGAAGTTTTTATCAATCCCATAGCAGATATTAGTGAATCCAGTTTTATCTTCTGAGGTAGGTAAATGGCTCAGAGAATAGGCATGGTGTCCAGTTTTATTGGTTTTGAAAATGAAGATTATGTTGATAACCATCTATAAGCATTGCACATCTGTTGATCAGTTCTGTTTACAAAAGAGTCTGTTGAAGCATAACCAGCTGCCTTTTATGTATAAAATGCTCTCTGCAAAGCTATTTTAGAGGAATGCCAGCAGTGTTTGGTGCTTTCTGTCTTACCTCCAGAGATACACTGGTGTCGGCTGGAAGGCAGCATGTGTAACTGCTCTGTGATGACCTTCTGAAATGGTTATTTTGCCAGTGACTGTTTTGGCATTTCTGTAACACAAGTGTATTAACATTGTAAGTAAAGTTGGTGGGACGATACTGGGACACAGACAGTCATGGCCTTGAGAGGGTATACTGAACTTGTATATGTGAAGGGCTTGCAAGTGATTTTTAGCCCTGATAACAAAAAATACATTAAAATGGATGTTCTTCATACAGATAACAAACTTTGAGTTAATTATGTTTTGCTGTAGTTTCCCATTATGCTTAAAATATTTACAGGACATTCTGTAGGTGAATGTTTTACTCTATGGCAGAACCTCCTTTGTACATGAAGAGATTTTTTTATATGCCAGGTTTGTAGCAATCTCATGATGCTTCTCAAACAGCTACATGTGTCTGCTACTTTTTCTGAACAGTTTGAACTTTTATACAGCTGTGAGATCCTTTGTCTTCCATCGACAACAAAACAAAATAAATCTGAAGAACGGTCAGTCGTGAAATAAATATGTTGGAATGAATGTTCATTAGAGGAAACACTGTGCAGAACTCCTAGCTTTTGATTTAGCAAAATCAAATGATGTTTCCACTTATGTGACAATTTGAAACTCATTAGAGAAGGAACTTCTTATTTACATCCTCAGAAAAAGCAAAAACTTGACAAAAAACTTCATCAAATCCTCATAAATGGTGCTGCTTCTCCTTATTAAAACAGAGTGTGTTTGCTTCTCAGTTATTTTTTCCAGCTAGGAAGAAGATAGAATAGGTAACTTTGCTTGAATCACTATTTTGCTATTGAGCAAATTGCTCTTCAGATGAAAACTCATGCTGGGCACTGCTCCAGGCTATAGAAACTGCTGATTCCTTCCTTTTGGGATATAAATGAAGGGCTGTTCCCAGTGTTGCACATAAGCATCTTCAAAGTGACTTGGAACACACTGTTAACCAAGTGGAAACGTGGAGCTGTCTACATGCAAGAAGCCAGGATGAAAAACCCTCACATAGTGTGGATTTTGTGGGACACTTCATATTCTGATGACCTAGCAGACTTGAAATGCTGATGGAATTTCTGTATTTCAGGACATTCAAGAAGACTATATAGTCTTCTTAGACCATAAACATGTGCTCTTTGGTAGCAGCATTGGCTGAGGATGTTGTCAGACCTCATGTGCCCCAGATCACAGAGTCACAGAGTTGGTGCTATAGCCTTTTTCATTGTGGTCCCACCGCTGCCTTCAGGTGAGCTAGAGCAGGCTGAAGGGATGGCGAATTGTGGGCAATGCAGAGGGTGAGTGGAACTTCAAGCTATCGTCAGTTGTTGTACATTGTTCTCAGCAGCAGTAGTATAAAAGGAAAATCTAATGTTTCAGCCTCTTCCTGTCTGTGAAGTGGCTGCCCATAGCAGGTGAGGGAAATGACCAAGCTCCAAATTCACAAGCAAATTTTTTGTCATGGGCTTGTACTAGAACTGAGAGTGATGCAGTATCTTTCAGGAACTGTTTTCCAGAGCTTGCCTTGCTCTGGTATCATTTAATATTCCCAATGGTTACGTTCTCCTGAGTAGATGAAGTATTAGCTTGGGATCAGCTGGTCTCTGATGAGCTTATGAAGTGACTTTATGGCTAAAGATTGGTATATTAACACTAGGAAGAATTAGACTCCCAAAGCACATGGATAATTAGCAGGAGCCACCTGGGATTCCCATTTGCAGTGCTGCAAAAAGGCAGAGGGGATATCGCCTTTGTAGGAGAAGGAGCAAATCCCTTTCTGAAAGGATGATGAGGTTTTGGGGAGGTGGCAAAAACAATAGCTATGTGGGAGTAGCAGGTGTTTTTTGTAGCTGTGCAGTGCTAAGCAGTGTGATGTGACAGCAGTGGGACTGGAATGAAGAATTCAGCAGAGCTCCCATGTAAATATGGCAATGGAGGAGAAACGGTGGCCTGGAAAATACTTCTGGTTCTCTAGAGAAGCTACTGGAAGCATTTTGACTTCTACTGTAGAAGTAGTGGTAACTTCAAGGTGTGGAAGGCAACATCAGTACTTGAAAGGTTTTTGTCAATGTGCCAGTTTTCTAGTGTGCTTTTTCTAGTTGAATGTTACTTAAGGGAGCTTAAATGGAAAAGTGAAGAACATGGTTTGGTACAGCACCAAATTTTTAGCTGTAACTTCAGTTTGAAAGGTACTGATTTGTGAGCAGCATTACTTTTATGTTTGAATTCATGACCGCAGGAAGTGCACGTGGCAAAGACTTCTCTGATCATTCATTTTTTTACTTCAGACTGCTCTCTGAAGGAAAGGGAAACCACATTTAAGACTACTCAGGTGAACATTTCCTCTGAGACTAGTGTTTTTTTGTCTAACTTCATAATTAGAATGGTTATCTGGTTGGAAAATTGTTCCCTAAAATGTTGGATTAGTAGAATCAAATGTTATCTTTCTATCAGGGAGATACTTTTTGTTCCTGTTTTACCTTGTCACAAGCTCTGACCATTGACTGAGTTGTCTAAAATTTTCCTAGGACTAGAACCAATAAACCTAAATAAAAGCCTTTTCCTCCCAAAGCTCCCAGAGAATTTTGAGAAAAATTAGAGGGGTGTGAATCTGTTAAGAATTCTAAAACATACACTGTTACTTACTCGCTGAGGTTTGCAGAGATTTGCTTTCAGAAAGTCTGGACATTGACCTCTCTGCTAATACAAAATGTAAAGCTTTCCCCCACAGAAGGCATTTTGAACGGAAAATTCTAGATTTGATGTTTCAGTAGCCTTTTTGTGTATTGATTTGTCATCTGAGAGCATGTCACCTAATTTTCCAAAGCTAGAGCCAGAAAGCAATTTGCATCACTGCTGTAATGTCATTTGGTATGGTTTATCTTCACAGCAGTCATTGAGTTTATCTATGATTCAGTTGCTCCTGGGGAAGCTTAGGGACAGCCACATTATCACTGAAGCCCCTGCAGATTTTACCTGCTTGGAGTGAGACAACTTTTGTTGTAGAAACTTTTCTTATTGAAAAGAAAGTCATCTTACCTTCACATCTGAAGAGTTTACTTACTAACAGTGCTTTTTCAGCACGCTTATTTAATCCTAGGCTGGCTTTGCTGAGGAACAAGAGGGGGTTCCTGCTCATACTATCTCAGCTCTAGCCATATGATCCCACTCTCTCCTGGGTATTCACTCCTTGCTGTCAAGCTGGTTGTGGAGTCTGTTCAGTTCATTAACCTGGCAGAAACATTGTGCTTCGTGGTGGTTTTGCAAGAGGAATGTTCTCCTGCCTTACCACACTCAACAGCTTGACAAAGGTTCTGACGCACACCCAGGGCTGGCGTGAGGAAGGGCTGGCGCAGGAATGGGATGTGTGGCTGGGAGCAACAGGGAACCTCCTTTTGCTGCATCTGAGCTATAGTCTTGTTTGTCTACAGCAAAGCCAGCAAAGGTTAACTGCTCTTGGTTTTGTCACTGCAGTAAGGCTTGAAATTAGAGTAAGCCAGGGAGTTGGTGTTACACAGAAAACACACTTTAGGGGCTTTTTTTTTTAGGATTCCCATGTGAAGAAGACACATTGTTTGAGAAGCTGCCCTATATTGTTGCTTATTTAGCTTAATTTTTCAAAAGCAAGTATTAGATAATTCCATTAATTCTTCTGAGATTTTTTTTTTAATCAATCAATAAGTCTGAAATATAAATGACCTTTTTGAGCTTAATGCTGTTTACTGCTGTAGTGTATATGGATAACCTCCAAGGTCTTCAGCCTTTATACACAGTTGTTCTTCCCTCCCTGAAGAGAAGAAGAAAAAAAAAAAGCTCTTTGGAAGTAACTAGGATAAGATCTTTGCTTAATGTTTGCAGAATAGTTGAAACTTGCAGAGTATATTTTTCAGCTTGAGAAGATGAATGAAAGCAGGATTCCAATTCCCTTTACAAAGAACTTTTTTCCCCTAGGAGTTTAGTCCTGCTTTCATGTAAAAATGCTGCAACAAGTTGAAGTATGAAACAGTTAACCTCTTCTCTAGGGAGCATCAGGCAATAACAGTGGGATAGCTTGGAAAATAAAATTATGTATTCCAGGAAATTGTGGCTAGTTTTGGCCCTTTTTAGGCCTCCCAGTATTTTTTGGTTGATCTTCATGCAGTAGTGAAGAAACCACCAGCCCCAGCTTCTGTAGTTGAGGAGAATTCTTAGCAGCTCTTAGAAATACTTTGAGATTGGCTTTTTGCAGTATCTGTGTACAGAATAAATCCCATGCCTTTGCTTTGTTTCCAGTAAAAATTAACAAAATGTCAAAAAACAACTTTGAGAAGTTACCTTGAAGCTTGAGCCTGGTTGGTGGTAGGTTGGCGTTGGAAACTGTTTTTGCAGTGATGCCTAAATGTGTTCTGGAGGAGATTCTTAGGTTCAGGGGTCTGCTTGAAGGTTGTAATTTGCATGGATTTATGTGGGGGAGCAGTTTAGCCTCAAACAGAATAGCATCTGAGTAGAACCTTTGGTAATATCTTACCATAGTGGGTTTTCATACAGGTTTTAGAATTTGTTTTAAGAAAAAAATGTGTGAATGGTTTGAATTTTTTCCTTTCTCTGCAAAGCTTGTTTTGCATGTTTTATTAATGGAAAAATAAGAGCAGACACCAATGTATAGGCATGTGTGGAGCTGCAATAATGTAAAATACTGCAAATGAACAATGTTGACGTAAGCATCAACGTTTGTAAAGCTGGAATTCTGATCTCCAGGGATATTTACCTTAAATACAACTCCTGCAGCCTGTATGAAGTTAAAACGTGTATTTGAAATAAGCAGATTGCAGTTGGGGTTGAATTCTTCTGTTATCCTGTCTTGGAAAGTTGCCATTCATATTACTTGCATAGAAAAGACTTTAGTTTTGTAACTCTAGGTGGCTCTTGGGGATTTGAGACAAAGGAAGATACGCTGTGTGTGTTCACAGTGTGAAATTCCTGAGAAGACAGGGTTCTTAATCCAGGCCTTGGCTCATGTTCCAGACTTCTAACTCAAACCTGACTTTCCTCTGGACTTTTTTTTCTTTTTTAAGTGGTTCCACAGTTGTTCCTGATCCATACACATAATTTTTCGTTTACAGAGAGCATTTCAGTTTGACTTTTCCAGAACTGTGTTCTGCACTTCTTCAGGTGAAACCTCATCCTTTGGCTCCAACTAGGCAGGAACTCAAAAATCCCTTTTTTTTTTCCCCTCCCTAGATGCTGATTCAAGTGTAAAATGTTTGCTGACTCAGTTATTTGTCTTACCTATCTCTCTAGTGGTAGGGTTTTTTCCTTCCTGTGCTGTGCTTTCTTCACTAAGCCATTATGTAACTTCAATATGCAATCAAAATACTAGACTTTTAACGTGAAAAATGCAGTAAATGTTAGTCACTTGTCATCATCTGCTTGAAGAGGTTTTTATGGGAATGGGAGGTTTCTCATCAAGAAAAACCCAACAGCAATATGTAGTCAGAATTGGATTCTGGCCCTTGCAGCAAGACACCTTTATTTAGACAAAGTATTTTTGTTGGTTTGCTTAAAATAAAATAAAATTTATTGGGGTGTTTCTTTAAAGTAGTTTTTAACTGGCTTTTAAAAAAGAATGAGAACAGTGGCTGCTTACAGAAGAAGAGATATGCTAGAAGTGCTTGGCACAGACCTTACCTTTCTCTGCCAGCAAACCTGAGGTCAGCAGGTATGTCTCCTGTTTTTTGACCACACTGTGACAGTATAGACTGTTGCTCTCTTTGTTGACACCTTTCTTGAAGTGGATGGTATATTTTTGCTGTACAGTGGTGCAGTCAATGCAAAGATACTTTCATAAACTCTAAATCAGGCTTGAGATGAGGAAGTTCAGAATTAGCCTGTGTAGCTACACTGCTTACAGTCTTACTCTGCCTGTCTTGTCATGGGCAGAGATGTGCCCTTAGCATGAGAAGGTTCTTTTTCTTACGATCAAAACATCCCAACCCAAAGAAACAAGCTTTGAGTCACCACTGTATTTTAGCCTGATTAACTCTGTGTCATTACAGAGAGCATGGCATTTTCAACAAGGCCAGTAATCTCCATCTCAGTTTTGTTCTTTTGTGGATTGCGTTTGGATTATATTTACTATGACCTTCCATTCTGCTCTTAAGTATCTGCTTCTAGAGTTGGGCTTTGTGTGGACAGAAGGTAGATACAGTATATACTGAAGCTAGGAATATGCATAAACAGCATGTGGCATGGTTTGTGTGTTGTGGATTGTTGGAATAGCTCTGTGCCAGTTCATCAACAATAATTTGTGCATATTAATATATTTGGATGCATTTAATTTCATTGGCAGTTAGCCTACTCCTTAAGTTATTAATTTGTGAAATCTGTGAGGAAGGGTAAAAAACTTGTAGGCAGCATATGGTGTGATATTGGGGGGAAAGGACGGCTGCGGGTGTGAATTCTATTTTGTCAGTTTAGTGGGAGTACCTCTTGTTCTTCAGAGATGCCATCTGCACAGGCTTCTCACTAAGTCTTATGCTTCTGTGCAGATCGTGCAAGATCTCACTGAGCTTTTAAGTTTGGCTGCTTTGGGGGAGGGCAAAGAGAATACTTTATTCTGTGCTACCTTTGGAAGTATTTTATTTTAAGTTGGTCTTTTTTTCTTTGCCATCAAGTTACCATATCAAGAACTGCACTAGCTTTTAAAGGCTGGTTGTTGTATTGCTCTGTATCGATCGTGCGGTTGTTTTGACAAACACAGTTCCTGTTCTTTGCCTGCTGATGTTCTTTTTTGATGTTGGGTGGCTGCTATCTGTTCTCCACGACCTTCCTGCAATTACCAGATTAATCATTATTTTCGCGCTCTGGTTCATAGGACTTTAATGTCTTGCACTGTGCTTTGGAGGGTGTGTGAGACAGGGCAGTGCCTGTTTCCCTTCTGCGGTTGCTTTAGGAGCTTCTCTGTACCTTTATTCAGCTGCTGTAAATCAATTCAGCTCTATATATCTGAGTGTAGGAAGAGCACCACGATAGGAAGGGGTGTGGCTTTGTTGTTCACCTAAGGCACTTTGTGTGATGCATGTTTGTATATGTGGCATTTCATGTCGTGGTTTCTGCTGTCTGTTTCTCTGGCTCTTGTTACAACCTGTACCTGGAGCACATTATGTTGTGTATTTCTCCTCCAGCTGATTGATCTTCAGACATTAGAGGGATCAGGTAATCAAATCGATTACCAAGTAGTAAAGCATTAAGTGATTATTTCCAGTGCTGTATATGAAAGATGTTTCCTTCTAGTGTCTGTTCTGAAGATTTGAGATCCAGATTGCACGTGCATGTTCCCTGGTGCCTCCACTCGCTGTTGGGAGCTCCTGACAGAGATTGGATCAGGCTGTGTTTCCCCTGATTTTTAGTGGGAGATTCAATACACTTTTCACTTCATAGAATCATAGCATGGCATGGGCTGGAAGGGACCCCAAGGAGCTCCGACCCCCATGCCACAGGCAGGGCCACTGACCTCAGGCCTGGAGCTACACAAGGTTGTCCAGGGCCCCATCCAACCTGGCCTTGGAACACCCTCAGGGACGGGGTATCCATTACTACTCTGGGCAGCCTGTTCCAGCCCCTCACCACTCTTTCTGTAAAAAAACTTCCCAATATTCAATCTAAACCTTCCTTCCTTTAGTTTTAATCCATCCCCCTTGTCCTGCCATTATCTGCCCTTTTAAAAAGTTGATTCCCCTCCTGTTTCTCTGCTCCCTTCAGGTACCGGCAGGCTGCAATGAGGTCCCCTCGCAGCCTTCTCTTCTCCAGGCTGAACCAGCCCAGCTCCCTCAGCCTCTCCTTGTAGGGCAGGTGCTCCAGCCCTCTAATCATCTTTGTGGCTCCTCTGATCCCTCTCCAACAGTTCTACATCTTTCTTGTATTGGGGGCCCCAGCTCTGGACACAGGATCCAGCTGGGGCCTCACAGGGCAGAGCAGAGAGGGACAATCCCCTCCCTGTCCCTGCTGCCACCCCTCTTCTGATGGAGCCTAGGATACCATTGGCCTTGCGAGCTGCAAGAGCCACTGCTGGCTCATGTCAAGTTTCTCATCCACTTCCTTTGTTTTGTTTTGTAAGCATGTTTATTCATGTCAATTCACAGGGAAAAAATACTTGTAGTCCCTTGTCTTCCTGGAAACAGCTTCTCTATTTCCACTGTATGAAAAACTCACCGGATGAGGTTGGTTGGTTGGTTTGTTTGTATTGTCAGATATTTTGGGAATGCTGACTCATTTTACCAGGCTGAGGGTGTGCACACATGAGCCAATTACCATCAAATCAGAAAGATGAGGACTTAAAGGACATCAAGGGCTCCTGCTGTGTCTGTGTGCTTGGTCTTAACCCAAGCATACAGTTCCTGCAAAGCAAATGACAGGCTGTAACCTCTCAGCCTGGCTTATCATGCCCACACCGTTCAAATAAGGCAAGTAATTTCTTTGAAGTGCTTTAAGCCTGGAGAAACAGAAATAAAAATAAGAGTAATTGGTCAGTACTTTTGTGGAGAATCAGAGCACACGGTGCTTGCACACCGCTGAACTCACAAAGTATCTACAGGGAAATGAAATCACAGGGAGTGTGCCTGAAGGCAAATAATGGAAACTCCTCTGGGCTGTGGAATGGTTTATGTTTTGGCATCATTAGTTTGTGAATTGGTTCAATGATGGACATGTTTTAAGTGTGGTATAGAGAGCGCTTTGTGTCTGGCACACTGTGTGCACTCAGGAATCATTGTCTGGCTTGGGGATTTTGTTTCATCTGTGCAATAAGAATATAAAAGGCTATACTTTTTTTGTGTTTGATCCATTTGCTCCAAGGATGTCACTTACCTGTAGGCTCATCCAACAGTACGTGTCTGAGTAGCACATGTGGAAAGGCTGATCTGTTCTGAGGAAGAATCTGTAGTAAAGCCTTCTTTGGCAGTCGCTGCTGGGAGATGTGCATTTTTCTCCCAAATCTGGCAAAGGGGAACCTTTCTAGAATCTCATCTCCATTTGTTGCTGATTATTTCTGTATCATTATTAGGAATTCTTTCTTTAAGCTACAAACATGCATCTCCTGTGCTGAGCCTTTAGTCCAGAGTTGTTTAAATGTTATGTGATTGCTTTTAATTGAAGGTACAGCATGATACAGAGATACTGCAGAGCTCCTTCAGAATTGATTTAAAACACTGCTGATAGCTGCAAACTTAACTTTTCTTTCTTCACACATACTAGTAGGTTGTCACAGTTTAAATCCAGCCAGCAAGTGAGCATCACACAGCCCCTCACTCACTCCCCTCACTGTGGGGAGAGAATCAGAAGGGTAAAGGTGAGAACTCACGACTCTATGCAAGAACAGTTTAATAATTGAAATACAGTAATAAGAATAATGAAAAGGAAAATGACAAAAAGAGAAATCCCAATAAAAATTAGTGGTGCAAATGAAAAACAATGGCTCAATTGATCAATGCCCAGCCAGTCCCTGAGCAGCAGTGGCTGTCCCCTGGGCAAGTGCCCCCAGCCTATGTGCTTAGCATGATGCTATATAGTGTGTGGAATATCCCTTTGGTCACTGGGGCTAGCTGTGTCCCCACTTCGTTTCTTGTGGTCACCCTGCAATCCCCAGCCTTCTTTCTGGCAGGGTATGAGAAGCAGAAGAGGCCTTGGCTGTAAGCACTGCTCATCAGTAACTAAAACATCCCTATGTTACCCATACCCACACTGTTTCAGCACAAAACCAACACATCGCCCCATACTGAATTCTATGATGAAAATGAACTCTGTCCCACAAAATCAGGACACAGGTATGACATGAAGGAAATTAACTTGAACTGTCAGACCCAGGTGATCTCCTTGCATTATCCTGTGACTTTTGCATTACTGAAGTGTATGAATGATGGGTGCATTGAGCCACAAATGCAAAAGCTCAAATGCAAAATACCCATGTACTCTAAAAATGACATAGAGGATGGTTAACAGCCCTGAGTTCCTGCATCCCTCCCTCACCTGCAATGAGCTGTATGAACCTGCACAAACAGATCAAACTCAACACTGTTTGCAAGTGATGAGTTCATCCCCTGAAGGTGAGACTACTTTTCCTGTGGTGAACCATTTCACTGTGGAGTCAAGCAGATGCCAGCTCAGTGCAAGGGGAACGTCCCTTTTGGCATCAGTGAGCTGTTAGATGGGCTTAGCTGTTGTGTGAAAATGCCCCCACCTTCCCCCTCCCTGTCAGACCTGGTTCCTGTGTTTTGTATTACACCGTAATATGAATCTGGCTGTGTGAACAGTGATGGGATGAAATAGTGGAGGGGATGTTGCACACCTCTTCTGAGTCGGGTCCATGCACTGGGCCATTCCTCATGGCTTAGAGAGCTGTTTCTGGAACTGCTGCAGCAACTGGGAGTCCCAGACTCCCTTGTTGCAATGTTTTCTAACTGAGACAATTATTTTTAATATCTAATTAAATTTCACTTCTTGTGAGTTCAGTCTTCTTTTATTATAGCTTTGGTAGGCCACAATAGTTAATTACAGTTCTCTTTGCAGTGGCCTGTAACATACTTGAAAATTGTCAGCCTCACTGTTCCTCCATCAGCACTATCTTTTAAAATTAATTAACCCAACCAGTGGGCTCTTCAGTTGTATCTCCAGTCTCAATTATTAATTTAATGCAAATTTTCACTCCTGTTCTGGAGTTTTACCCAGTTTGTATAGATTTCTTTAAAATGGGTGCTCAATCCCAGGCTCCATCCAGATGAGATTTTGCCATCACCAGGACAGAATAATTACCTCCCAGACTGTCCTGTTAAGTTTCAAAATGCTGTTTGTCTTGTGCCTACAGCACAGTATTAAGTCATTTAGGTTGGGTTACCCTAGCTGTTGCTGCTTCTTTTGTGTTTGTCCACCTAATTTTGCTTCCTTCCTACTTTTCAATTGTTTTTATTGAATTTAATTGATTTCAGATAGTTTCTCCCATTTAACAAGTTGCTTTTGAATTACCACTCTGTCTTCCAATTACGTTTGCCCTATCTTGATAGAGTTTGTCTGTTCTGTTAGTATGCAGTATGTGATGTCACTGAAGCTATTGAATAACAGCAGTGAGGTGCTAAGAAGGGTGGGGACAAACTAAATGCTGGAAATATTATTGGTGTCTTGGTCCACATGAAGCCAGAGCAAATCCAGTTTAGGCTCTGAGCAGTGTGACTATGTGTGGTGTCAGTGTGGGTCTGTAAACACTATGGGCATGTCCACGTGGTGCTGTGCCCAAGGTAAGGAGCCTTCCAAGCAGTGCAGAGGCACTCAGTCTGCTTGCCTACAGAGCGTAACTGCATTGACTTGGTCCAGACTACTTGATCTTGCCTTCACACACCCAGTACTGTTGGGTCTTTTTGCTGTGGTGTAGATGAACTAGCTCATCTTTATAGAGAACCTGTTGGTCTCTAGTGCTGAACAGATGCCACAAACATTGATGTGTGTGTGCATCCTGATAATTCATTGTAGGTAGGTTGTTACCTGTTGGTAATTTACCATGGTTTCTTTGATAGTTTAAGGGAGAAAAAGAGTAGAAACAATTGGTTTTGAATGGCAATCTGAACACATTGTAAAAAAGATGAAATCTGGAGAGTCTCCAGTGAAGGTTGAGGTCAGTCCAGAATTGCCCAGTTGCACACAAATATGCCAGAAATTACAAAAAGAACCCCACCCACCCCCATATTTCTTATGGACAGCAAAACTGGGAAAAGGGCCTGACATGTTTCAGTTTTTCTGAACCACTTTGCAATCTGGAAGGTGGGGAATTGATGACTCTCTTCTAAAAGCAAATCCACCCTGGCCAGTAATGAGTACCTTAAGTAGTAAATGGCAGAGCATCTGATTAAGGTCATGCATTCAGTGTATGGGATGTGTTTCCTGGTTGGTTGGTTTGTTTGTTTGTTTTGAGTTATCAGTTACTCAGCTACAGAGCAAACTCTGTCTGGTTAATTCCTTTAACTGGCCCAACCAACCCATCTTGGCCTCTGGGTGAAGTTATGCTAATAGGTAACCAGAGCAGTAATGAGGTGGGATCCCACTGCACACCAGTGACATACCAAACTGAGAACTTCATGGGTTGGGCAACTCATCCATCTAAACCCTCTTCTGGTGCTGACAATAACATACAGGAAGAGGAATACTTACTATATGGTGTTTCTTTCAACAGGTAATGATTTTGCTATGCACGTGCCACTCATGGCATACACTTCTTTCCTCCAGTGTACCATCCTTTGTAGCTGGACTCCAGGATTTTCAACTGGAAATAAACTCAAGGATAGTTTAATTTCATACACATAAGCAAACTTTTTTCTATTGTGCAATCTGTTATTTCAGTAGTAATGGAAAAAATAAAGTGATCCAGAATCCTTTTGCCAGAAATTGGAAGGTTAAAGATGGGCTTTTATTTAGAATGCAAATGCTGCTTTTTTCTAAGAAACTTTTCTTTCCCTTCCAGAAAAGCTTTTGGCCTGGAGTTGCCTTTCTGCCTGTGTTAGAGCTGGGTAAATGTGTGCAGTGCTTATGCAGTGTAGCTAAAAGCGTCCTGTAATTTATTTTTGCTCTATTAACAGATGTTGTTCTTCAGAGTCTTTTACAGACTGGTTGCATTTTCAGTGTCTATGTTTTAAATTTAGTTTTCTTTTGCACCTTGGTTCTCAAATTAGGGCTTCCCAGAAGGGGGGTGGTGGTGGTGGGGAAACGCACTCGTGTTAGTTCAGTATCTGTAAGGGGGGCAGAAAATCCACCTCATTCCTCTTGTGTGCTTATTGCCATGGCTTACCCTGTCCAAATACAGATAAACTTCCTTTCTGTTCTCACCCCAGTACTCTATCTGCATGTACAGATCAGATATTCAAACTAAAGAATGTGTCCTCCAGCTGCACGCTGGAGTGCGTTGTGTGTGTGTCAGGGCTTCTGGATGGAAAGGGCTGCCTCTCTGTTGGACTCCTGTCACTGCCAAGTGAAAATGTTTGTAATTAAAACAGGAAAAAGAAATCCAAATTTGTATACCAATATTATCTAAATAAAATGTACTCCTTCATCCTACCAGACTCCCAGAACTGCATGACTTCAGTGTGGCCTACGAATCTTGATGTGCACACACACATATATGTGGTATTTTATAGATATTTTTAGATAATGGGATAATAATTAATAATTGGGATGCTAGGATAATAGTGGGAAATCATTTCATTTACATATATAATACATATGGTTTCAATTTTGCTGTATGTAACAAAGTGAAGTTCCCTAGGTTGTGCCTCTCCATGATTGACTAGCTTGAGTGGGCTGGGAGAATGGGGTGGTGGTGGAATAGCTCATGGAAGGTGGTTTGGTTTAGACAGCATTTATAGGGATTCAAAATGCAGGATGACTAACCTGGCAACCTTGAATAAGTGGAGAAAAGGAGCCAAGTCAGAAAAACAAGCACAGGGGAACTTGAGCACATTTTCACCTGGTTCAAAAAGAAGTTTTACCAAAAGAGGAAAGATTCTTGCCTGGAGTCTTACCTTCATCTTAATTTCTTTGCTACTTCAGATAATCTTTTTTTAAAATAGTAATTAATTTACTGATTAACCAGTCTGAATCAGTGAATCTGTTTGGAGAGAACTTAAGCAATTGTCCCAACTTTCATAACTTTGATCTGCTGGGGGTCCCGAGGTCTGAGGAAGCGCATCTAGTTTGTAACCTTACGCTGATCTGCAGCAGGATGGATGGGGCAGGATGTGTCTGGTGAGGAAGAGCCTGTAGTGACTTGAGGAGGTGGTTTTGGTAGAAAGCAGAGATGCAAAGCATGGGAGGCAAGAGGGTCAGGACCAGAAGGAGCTGTGATGCCAAGCCCTCTGGTGCTGCAGCCTTAGAGTCCCTGGTCTCACAGCTCAGTCCTGCTCAAAGGTGGTGGGTGGTCTTATCATCTTGGTGGTGTTCCTGAATGTTACGGAGCTTGTTCTTGTTGTGGGAGCTCCTGGAACATTTTTGTGGCTTCTTCATTATTTTTATGTCCCTGGATCTCACCACATCTTTTTCCTTCATTTAACTGACTTGTTTGTGTAGCCTTCAAAGCCCTGGACCCATTTTCCCTTCCTAGTACCTTTTCTGTAGCTTGGTGGTGATAATAAACTGGGAGAGAGGTTCAGTGTAAGGACTCACAGTGTTTTCAGGCTTAGCCTCTTGCAAATGCCTGTTGTCTTCCTTGCAGTTTATGACTGCTCAGCATCTTGAGTGGTTCATACTGGTTTAGCATTAAGCATTTTCTTTATCAAGTTTCTTCTGCCTTTTCTATCTCCTAAATGTTTGTTTTTCCTGAAATCCCTTGGAACTGACAGAGTAGTTGTGCTGTGGTACAGGCTTTTTCTTGAACACAGGCTACACTAACCAGCAGTACAGCAGCTTATTCCTGTTGCAGGTATTTGGCAGACCCACTGTGAACTCATACAGTTTTGATTCTACCTCACCATCCCACAAAAAAATAATTAAACCCCCCCCCACCAATCCACCTTAGCATCTGACAAAGATGGTTATTGACTTACTGAAGCAACTTAGGGGTTGGGTCAGCATCTGTTGCAGTGTCCTCTCACCAGCAGCAAGACTGCAAGCCCACCTAGGAGCTCACCACAAAGGTGGAGCTTCTCCTGCATTGCTGTTGCTGGATGCGTGCTCTTAGACCTGACATCAAGAGAGAGCATTTGTCTGCAAGGATGTAGCTTGCTGCAAAGTTACTGCTCTGCAGGTATAGCCTTTAACTTGCTGCCAGGCAGAGCACATTCATTTCAGTGCTGTTCTTAGTAGCTCTTGACCATGCATATTCTGAAATTTTATAGATGTTTCAAAGTTTGCCTTTGCAGAAAGTTTTTGTTTAAATTCTTTTCTCAAACTGAATACATCTGCCTGAAGTGTTATTGCTGACATGGCCTAAACCCAGCCATTTTTATTTAATGTTGAAATACAGGTGAAATGAGGTGGGGAAGTCCCCAACCATTTGATAAACTTCTGTCCTGGATATGCTCCTCTAACAGGCACTGGAACCAAAGCTTTCCCTGTTGCTTCCTCCTAGCAAAGTCTTCCAGCGTAGGAAACAGGTGTTTCAGTTGAGCCATATACCAGCTCACATGAATGTCTTCCATCCTTCTGTGCTCTTCACCAAAGCTCTTTAGGGCCTGTGTTATTTTTATACTGTTTATGCATCTGTCCTGATGTGTTTCTGCAGTATAAAGAAGGCATAATTTCTAAATACAGTGGCTTATTACTGACCAAATCCATGCTTTTGCCTTGTATCATGTGTAGGTGGTGGAAAAAGTACAAAATGTGGTTGGCACAGGTGAATTTCAAGATAACTTTGAGAATTTTACACCAATTTTCCAATTAAAATATGAATTTCATGTGATCAAACTGTTTGCTTGTACCCTTTAGGAATAAGCAAAGGGAAAATAATTTCATTATTTACAGATTCTAAAGCAAAGCTATAAAGATTTCTGAATTTAAAGAATGCAACCTATGCATTTGGGAAAACTCAGATGGTGCTCAAACACCTCTTTTTAAATTCTCCCCCCCCTAGAGTTTTCTTTTCTTTTATGGTAGATTGCAAGCTGGCAGTTGCTGGCAGTAGAGACATTGAATTGTGAAGTTAATTTTTAAGATCATGTGGTTAAAATTTTTGCAAACTCACTTGCAGCGAAAGTTTATGTAACTTTTTCTTAAACTTGTCAGAGTAATTCAATACCTGAGCCTGTAACCAGTAAGTTTGTAAAAAGTGTTCTGCAAAAACCTCTCTAAAACCTTTTCTGATACATTCAGCTCAGTATTTCTGCAGTCACATGTGGTTCATGCAGCCACTTAGGAAGGATCCTTCAACTGAAGCACTGTGGAATAAGTTCACTAAAACTGCATAGTTCTGTTCTGGGTTTGGGTTTTTCTTGATAACTTGTGATCATTAATGTCATAAATGTCATTGGTTTTGGTTTTCCTGTGTAGATCTGTAATTTCATGTATCTGCAGACTGTTGCTTTCTGAAATGAGATTTTTCTTTTCTTTTTTTAAAAATCTTTTGACTATAATTGTTGTCACTAACTCCATTAGCAAAACAATGCTGCTCCTGGCATTCAAGTGGAACAGTACTCTATTGGTCTGGCTGGGGCTGGTGCTTGTAAAAGGTTCTGGTAACACATTTATGGCCTGCACCTGAAACTGGAGAGCCAAAAGACAATTTGGCAGTAATTTTAGGTATAAAGAAATAAGGCAGTTCTGCCTTGAAACACATTGCCATAAAGATGCCCTCAAATCCTGTTGCAGTTGTATGAACATACTGTGAAACCCCAGAGTTGTTGGAGAAGTCCTCTCTGCCGTGTTAGGCTGTTTACAAGGGCTGTGTTGAACTCTCTTCAGATATTTCAGTGAGCGCTTCCTCAGCTTGCACTGACTTCTGATGCTGTCTGATGGAGCTTTGGAGGAGCATCAAGACCAGATGCAGAACTGGAAGGGTTGGGGGTAGGGGACAAAAAATTGCTCTGAGGTATTGCTAATCTGTGTTGAACGTAAAAAGGAGCTGGCAGTGCTTTAGTGCATCTGAATCCTTTCCTGGTTGCCTCACGAAGTTGCATGATACAGTGACCTATGTTTTTGCTTCCAGAACCTTCATTCAAATAAATCACAATTTCTGTGTGGTAATATTTGTTCAGACTGGTTTGTCTGCTGTCTATCCTCTCCCAGCACAAAGGCTAGGCTTAGAGACAAACAGCCTCTTCCAGGAGAGTAATACAGCTCCTGATTGCTTTTTCTGTGTTTTGTATTCTTGTGTGGTCCTCTCATTTACCCCCCTTCCACACCTTTAACAGCTTTACAGTTACATTTCACAGAGAAGTGGAATTTCCTTATCTTGTTTTGGTTTTCTCATCTTGCCTGCGTGGGTGGACTTGCAGAACCAGTGTTCTAGATCTCCCTGCATCACAACAAACGTTGTTGCCCAGTATTGCAGATCTATTACTTTGAGCAGTTGAAAGAAAGAAAACTGGAAGAAGATTGAAGAGCTGAAGCTGAGGAAGGTAAGCCAGCTGCTTGGAACCTAATCTTGAGACCAAACGTTAAAAGACTTTCCCAGATGGGTTTACCTGTGCCCAAGGCATTGCAGGCGTAGAGAATCCTTGCTGCTTTGCTTACACCTTGCCTGTCCAGCATGTGATAGGATGAGTAGGGGTCATACACAGTGCATGATGATTAAACAGTATTATCTTTTTTTCATGATGATACCATACGTGATAACTTTGTCTTGCCAGCGATAGGAATTTATTCAGATATTTACATTTACATCAGCAAGGTTCAGAAGTAAAACAGTCCTTTTCTGCTAACTCCATTTAACACAAGAGCACACGTGTGTGCACAGAATATATTCTCTCTCTGGTTGCTCTTGCTCATTTCAGAAACAGTTCATAAGAAACAGAAATAAAAGTAACACTGTGAGGTGCAGCAGAAGTGTGCAGACTGCCCCAGCTTTATTACTAGAGGTTGGATCCTGTTGAGAGTCCTTAGTTTGCCCACTCCTCTGTATAAATGTAGCCCACTCACTGTTGATGCTAGCAAAAGTGGGCTGCTGCATTTGAGGTTTTAGCACATAATGTTTCTGTTCATTTATGACCCACGTGTTGTAGTGCCAACTACTCCAGTTAAATACTGCCAGGCTTTATTAATGGGAGGGGAATAGGTGCGGCAGGCACAAGTCTCTCACATTCTTAGTGTTTTATTGACCAGAATGCTGCATAGGCTTTAATCTTTACCTATTTTTCTTTCCAACAAAACTCATTTTTTCCATAAAAGTTCAGCACAAGAGGATGTGTTGTTCTGAGTTCTGTCAACTCTTGAGTTGATGTACCTCAAGCTTTGATGTCTTCCAAGATGCTGCTATTAGTTGCACAGTATCTTAACTGTAGTTGAATGCACTGTACCTGTTTCATTTCAAATGTCAGTTTAAGAGACAGTATAGCAGCTGCAGTCATTGCTCCCTCAAGGATAAGATTGATGTGTGCTCCTTCACATTTTTCCCTTTTCAGCTAAGTAAGTTCTCTTGTTTTGCTACATTCATCACTCTTATTAGGGTTTGGAGTATTCACATTCCAGCCTTGTCTGTTTTGCAGGTTACTTTGTCTCGGTTCATTCCCTGAAGTGATAGCCTATGAAGCACTCCATTTAGGCCCCCTGAAAAACTGAAACCAAAAGACCAAGAAAGTAGACTTAAACCAGGAGAACCATCTGACTTTGATGCCTGTAACTAGTCGTCTGGTGGCAACTGTGAGGAAGATTTGATTCTTGTGATCACAGGGAAAGAAGGTCCAGCCACAGGCATGTAATAAATGATGCTTAATAAATGATTCCAAAAAGCTGCCTTTATGTGTTTGCTTTTACTTGTGATGGCTCAATTAGAGACTGAGAAGAAAAGCAATAGGGTGAGTCTCTAGGTGTACTACTGTTTTTTCACTAGTCTTTACTGTGCAAGCTGACTTTGAATTCTACCACTAACCAGAGGAACTGAGTTTTCTAGGTAGAAATAGAGATTCTCCTGCGTCTCAAAATACCGTGCTGCATCTCAGGCATGTCCAGGGAGCTGTACAGGCTTCTGTTTGCACAGCCTGTGATTTAAATAAACAGTAAGTTTAAAATGGGAGATACAGGGGAGAGGTAGGCAAGAGGTACCGACCGAATGTTTTCTCCACTCGCACAGTATGAACGCTTCTGTGTTGTGACATGGTTTGCAGAGACCTGTAGGCTGGGATTTGAAATAGGATCCCATATGAAGTTGAAGCATCACACTATTTCAAGCTGCTACAACAAATTAACTATTTAACACTTTGCTAATGTTGTGCATACACTTGTTGCCTCTCAGCATGAAAATAAAGTGAATCATTGCAATAAGCTTTCTACCCAGTAGAACTTATTATAATGTAATGAGAAACTTTGTCCTGCACTTTGAGTAAACAGAAGCCGAGAGTAAGATGTTGGAAGGAGGGTGGTGTTGCAGTAGATCCAGGAAAGAAAATTTGAGGGCTCTGTGTCCATCGGCTGCAGCCTGGGATGCAGTTCTAGGTGATGCAGTGCCGTTTCTCTCTGGTAACGTTGCAACTGGACCACACCTCCTCCTGCTGAAAGATGCTAAAGAGCCCTTTGAGCACTATCTGGTGTACTGCAAGGGAACTGCACCGGTTTTAATTACACCATTTGCCAGCTGATACACACACACACACACACCTTGGAATGGCAAGGAAATTCTTCATTCTGTCAAGTAATTCTGTTTTTTTGCTCACTGTTTGTTCAGTAATCCCATTTATATTGCAAAAGAAGACTATGTTAATTTTAAATTATCAGAATTGTTCTGTCAGTGCATTTTATATTGTTTCAAAGTAAGTTTTTGATTAAAAAAAAAAGCATTCTTGTCCACCTGATGCTCTTCTCATTTAGCACTCCTGTATGGTGGTATTATGTTAACACTTTGGAAGAATACTCAAGGATTTGAGCATGTTTTTCTTCTCACTTAGACTTTGCAAATGACTGAAAAGCTTTCCCCACTTCTAACCTCTCTTCTGTTGTGCAACAAAAGAGCTTTCCTTTAAGCATCTTGGTTTCCAAGCACAAGAAATCGTCTCTGGGCATTACTGAACGTTTTGACTTAAGGTGTGATAAATCCTCTTATGCCAAGTTGATTTTTTTGATGTATACTGTAGATTAATGTTTAACTTAGCTAAACCAAATGTGGAACTAGTATTGTTCAGAGTTTCTCTTTAAGGTTATTTTGTTCAGATCTCGGGTTTTATAAAAAAAAAAGAGGATGAGCTAAGTCTGCATTGGATATCACAACCTGACTGGGTTTTTTGGGGCTGTTTCCTTTGCTGCCTGTCTTAGAAAGATGATTGCTGCAGTTTAACAGTACAAAAACTTTATAACAGTTCAAGAGCGTGACCTGCATGAGGGGAAAGCCTTTTAAACTCTCTGAAAACTTATCAGTTTATTTAAATGTATTGGTTTCTTACAATCGTGACTTACCAGTTGCTGTCACTGCACTTTGGTATCTACTTCAGGAGGGGGCACGTATTGGTGGCATACAGCAAAACAGCCATTGTAAAATAATGCTGCTATTGGTGTTGCTGTACTTTGAGGTTTCCTTTTTATTTCCTGAAAACCTTTTAAAAATCCTAGTGTAGGTCAGAAAGCCTGTGGCAGCTTGTGACTTGAGTACATCAAAACCAATAGCCTACCAATGCAATATAAAACTGTACTTGGAGCTGCACATATACAGTCAATCTGTGGCAATATTGTGAAAACTATATAAAAATGCAAATATACAGTTTTGTTAACTTGATAATGCTTATGCATCCCCTCCCCCTTCTGTCTTTATAGGTCTACGAGGGCTAATCAATCTTGGGAACACATGTTTTATGAACTGTATTGTCCAGGCACTTACCCACACTCCACTGCTGCGAGATTTCTTCCTCTCCGACAGGCACAAATGTGAAATGCAAAGCCCCAGCTCATGTCTGGTCTGTGAAATGTCTACCCTTTTTCAGGAGGTGAGTGCTGGTTGCCACACAATAGCATTGCCTTTCCACAGATGCTGGCTGTTTCTCAGCTCAAAAGGGATTGTGTTTTATTTGCAAATATAAAGGGAATGTAAATTATGTTTCCCTTCAAGGTGTGACAAAACAGAGCAGTGAAGACTGACTGAGACCCTACTGTCAAAAATGCCCAACTGCTGAAAAGGAAACTGTTGGCCTTTTAAGTCCTAGTCTTAAGAGTCACCCTTGTTTAGGCATAGCTGGTACTGGAAATAATTACAGCGCTGCCTGCTCTTCTGAGACTGATCTGCAAGTCTTTAGTCCTAAAGCTGAACGTGCACTTTAATTAAAGGTGCAAGTTGTAACTGGAAAATATGTCACAGGCTCTTTGAGTGATAATGGGAGTGAGAATAAAGCAATACTATGTAGTCTGTAGCCTTGTGGTTTATGGAACCAGATTATGTAGGTCTGTATAAATATTTTAAAGATCTCAATTCAGTGCTTTCTAACAGGGAGAAACATCCTTGCTATCATCTCTTCCATGGAAACCCCTTAATGGCCAGAAGGATGTAGAAGAGGGAAGGTGTGGGTACAGTTTGTACCTTCCATGTAGGAGCTGCACTCTCCCTTTCTCACCCAGGTGACTGGCTCTGCCATGCACCTTTCTCTGTGGGTCTGGTCTGTCCTGCGTGAGACAGGCACCATCTTTTCCTTCAGAAATAGAGATGTATCAACTATCTTAATTCCACATCAGAAATGTATGGACTACTGGGTAGTTGGTAGATAGGGGCTTCTAGTTTTAAGATGAGTGTCTAAAAGAAAACAAATGCAGTTCTCTGCCTTTCCCTCAGTGATAGTTCTGCTTTCTTGATAAATAATAATTAAAAAGATACAATTAGTCAAATCCCCCCCAAAAAGCTATAGT
This sequence comes from Laterallus jamaicensis coturniculus, assembly GCA_022605575.1. Lineage (NCBI taxonomy): Eukaryota > Metazoa > Chordata > Aves > Gruiformes > Rallidae > Laterallus > Laterallus jamaicensis. The sequence continues at coordinate 9,025,462 of JAKCOX010000020.1, read as the reverse complement.
ATGTGCTATCACAGAGCATTTAAGATAACTGGAGATGTCTGTGTGCAGAGCATGTCTTCTCATTTTGCTGTCATCGATGTTTATTCAAACTGAGACCAACCTAAAATAGCTTTACTTTTATCTTGTGATTTTTCAATTTGATTTTTCTTCTGTACTTTTTCACCAGAGATTATTCTTTTTGGGCATTATAGGTGAAGTAAACACATGGAATGCAAAGTCTCCCTTAGCCATTCCAATACCAACTTGTTTTCTGCTCGTACTCAGCACTCACAGGAATTTGCAATTATTTGTGCTGCTTATCAGTCATTAGTTATATGTTCTACTTCTTATTTTTTGACTTATTTTTAAATTATTCCTGAGTCTGCTGGGAAAGGGGGTAAAAACAAAAGGCAGGCATACCAATAGGTAGCAGCTGCAGGATTATTGAAACCAGATGTGCAGTTAAATGGGGAAATACCACTCTGCCTAGATAAAAAAAAAAAAATCAGCCATGCTATAGAAATACAGTTTCTGTACACTGTTAATATAGAAACTTGTTTATTTTAAAAAAAGGAGGTATTATAATCTTGATGTCTTCCCATCAAATCATGGCATAAAGTCTCATTCCCATGAATTTCACTGCATTCTGTTGACACTCATGCATTTTTTAAAAATCTCTTGGGAAGGGGGAAATGAGCATTACCTTAGAGATCGAGGGGCTGGAGGAAAGATTGAGACTGTCTAGGTAATTATTATATTTCTGGTTTTCTTTGTGGAGCCCTTTTGATGGCCTAGGATGCCTTTTGCTAGGCTGTGTGCAAGCATGCAACAAAGAACAGGCTGGTATCCAAAATGGGGCTTAACTGCAGCATTTGCATTACTTTCAATTGAAATCAAGTTTAATTTCACACACAACTTTGGGAATCTCAACCTTTGTTTTTACCCTGTCATAATTCATGCCTATGCTTGCAGTAGCCCTGATAATTAATGTTCTGCAACATGAGGGTATATGAATGAGGGAAGAGCCATATCTGTGGTAGGAGACTGAGAAGACAGCAGTACAGCAGTCCCTGTCCTTAGCTCAGGTTGAGATATGGCAGCTAAGTGCTTTGGGAGGACAACAAAAAAATGACTCAACCACCTTGAAGTAAAATTAGAGCTTAGTCCTCTATGAGCAAAACTGTACTGTCTGTAACCAGCTCAGTGTATTTTAACTTGCAAGCAGTAAATACTGTGTTTTGTTTCTAGCCCTGTCAGCACTCATTGTAAAACTCAGTTTCTCCACGAGTTTTAATTTCTTTACATTTAGAACTAAAACCAAAATGCTGCATTTTTGGAGCAGACCAGTTCTCTTTCATGCCCCAACTCTGTGTAGTGGTTATAATGAAGATTCCTACGCTGTCTTTGCAGAGATGAGGTCTGAATGAAGGAAAGCTCATCAGTGGAGATTTCAGGGCTATGGTTAAGAATTCCTTTGTAATTGAATTACTGGGGAAACTTTGATTCAGGTTCCGTCTTGTTTTTCCTTTGCTTTCCCACTGGGATTAACTGATGCAGTTATTCCAAGGCTTCTTTACCCAGTGACAAACGATCAGGGCACGGGTTAACTTCATCCTCCCTCCACCCTTCTTTTCTGAAGGTGTGATCTTAGGCAACTGGAATGCCAGGGGATCTGGTGGATGCATGCCAGCACGAACTCTCCAGAAAAAATGAGACTGCTTTGAACATTAAATGGAACTTACTGTACATAAGTGAGAAGGGGTTGCTATTTTTCTTCTTAAACAGAAAACACTTGGCCTGTATTTTTTAAGAGCATTTAGTTGCATACGTTGTGTGATTTCTCTGTGATAAATAGGAAGCCACAAAGTCCTTCCACCTTGAAGTAGGCTGATGGTGAGTAATGAGTGTCAGATGGCTCTCAGATTTGAGTTGTGGGGGTTTTTTTCCTGGTAGCTTTTCTTGCAAATACGCCAAGCGTTGAATCTCTGTTTGTTTTAAAAATATCTGACTGCATCAATTAACATTCTCATTTGTGCTGCTTGAAACCTATTTCTCAATAGAATCATGACATGAATTACACTGCATAAGAAAAGGAGTGAAAAGGATTTGGGAGTGACAGATAGTGGTGAAACTGGATGGAGGGAAGATAGAACACAGAGTCCGTTCATTGAGCCTTTTGGCTGAAAGGGTTTGTGCACTACTTTTTACCTCCTGGTATTTGTGTTTTAGTTTTGCTTCACCAATGAAAATGAATCTCAAGGTGGTTCACACCCTAAGGTTTATCTAAATCCTTTACAGAGTGACCATTTGAGATGGTAGGTTGAGCTGATCTCTATCTCGGTGTGATCTGTGACTGGAATAGCAAGAGTTACCTGGGAATGCAGCAGAATGCAGTGCATCCACTCAAGATGTAAAGAACAAAGCTTGCTTTATTCCCATCATTACTCATTCTTGTGAGCCTATGAAAGTGCACAGCACAACTACAGGGAGAGTTAAGAAGCCAGGACAAAAGGGAGAAGGAATGAGATGATTTATGGCTTTGATACCTTAAGATGGTACACTGTTGAAATGGCTTATGTGTAAAATAAGCTACAACAAATGTACAAGGCAGAAAAAGTAGTTAAAGTGCTCTGCATAAACATTTTGTAATGAAAAATACAGAGCTTGTGCAAATTTTGCAAAATATTTTCTGTGAAATCAGTGTAGAACATAACAGAGTGTGCAAGCAGAACAGGTTTTCTGACTCCTTAAACCATTGCCCTCTGGGGAAACCTCCAGTAGGTGTCTGTCCTTCAGGCAGGCACGTCCGTTGCCCATTCCCTCTATCCATTCTAAATTTCAGTGCATTTAACGTCTTAATTGAGAACTAATTTCTAAGAGGAGGTTTTAGCTTCTCAAATTGGACTGGAGCCTGGGTCCAGGATTTATGCCCATCAATTCTCAATTACAAAGCTCAGAGACTGTTTAGTTGATACATGCCCAGGATAGATAAAAGTGTACCTGTTTGTTCTCCTAATCAGGAAATTTGTGTGCCTGTGGTTTTGGGCAGGAGGAGGAGGAGGAAGTGCTAATGTGTGGTGGTGTGCCTTTGTATTGTTCTTTTTTAAAAACCTAACTGGTATCTGTGTATTTTTGCTAACAATAATGCAAAATACAAAACTTAGAGTCCACTAAATGCCCTGCAGATTCTTCCTTTTAGAATCTAAAGTGCAAAAAAAGTTCCTGTTAGTCAGGTTGTGTAAAAAAAACAAACCTGGGGGGGGTGTTGAATCCTGGTTGGGTTTTTTCCTTTTTTCTTCCCCCCCCCCCCCCCCCCCCAAACAGCAATGAAATAATGTATTGCCAGGCACTTTCAAATTGCTTGTAGTAGTTCTCTCTAATATAAACAACTGATACTGCTGAATTGAAAACAAATTTAAACAAAAATTGCTTTAGGTTTGGAAGAATTGTGCCATTGAAGTGTTTCAAGGATGACTTGCAAATACAGTTATTTATATTTGCCACTTTAATGAAAATATTTGTGTAATGGTGATTGAAGAAGGTTTTACACAGATTTCTCCTTTTCGTGCTGGAACAACTCAGATCTACTGGTCCTCCCAGTGAGGAGGTGGCAGAGATGAGATGGATGTTTTACACATTCCAGTTAAAATATTGCTACTGAATGTGCTGAGACTCTTTTGGCTCATTTTTGATTTCTTGTCATCATGAAGCTTTCCCCCACCTCCCTGTATACTCAAACAGCATTCTTAGGAGGTGTGTTTCTGTTATCTGTGTGATAATAGCTAATAGCTTGGTAAAGCGTCTTGTTAAGATTCTTCTAATCCTAATGAAGCGCTAGAGAACGTAAGATCTGCTGGCAGGTCCTAGTGTCTGCAGTGGAGGAATTACAGAGAGTGCTGTTGGTGTAAATGACCAGAGAGCTCTGGGACTAATTGTAAGGAGTGACAGAACAGAGAAGTTTTATTGCTGCAGTTCCCTGAATTATGTTGAGCAGCAGCTGCGTCAGCAGATTTCAATTACCATACTCCTGCTCCAGTCCCTCGGTGTCATTCTCGTTGGCATCAGAGTTAACTATTGATCTCCTTATTTATAGAAGCATTTGGTGGTGCTTGGCTGCAGAGGCAAATCTTCTTGTTTGGAAAAAGTGGTGCTTGTGATAAAGAGATTTCTTTGCAAGGAAATACACAAATCCTATTTAGAAAGCTGCAGATGGGAGGACTAGATGAAAAGGTTGAGCTGCCTTTTGCCCCATAACATATGGGATGTGTTCTCTGGGTGGGTTTGTAGCACAATGTCTGTGCCTGCACTGATAGAAAATGCTCAGAGTCTGGGGTCTGGGCAGGGAGAAACTGAGGACTGGGGAAGGAAGCTTGCTTTTCCATTGAGAGTGTGAAGGTACATACTGCTTGGGGGTTTAATATGGGGTGTTTTTTTTTTCTTTTCTGTCTTTGGTTTGGGAAGAGCAACTGAAAATAAACCACCATCGATTTGATAGGATCTTGGCAAAACATAATTGTGGTGTTGCAGGCAATCGTTACTGGCAAACACCTTTTCCAAAGGTTAGGGAAAGCAAAATGACTTACAAATTTTCACTTACTAAAAATAAAACGTGAATCTCTTAAATACAACCTGAAGGCCAAGCAGGGACACCACAAGCATCTCTGCTTTGCTTTTGGAAGTGGTATTGTGGTGCAGGGGTTCTTGAAAAGAAGACAGAAATCAGCTTGCTTGGGCTGCTTGCTGTAATCTCAGATGCTGGGTGCAGGAACTGCCAGCAGAAGTGAGGACACAAGAAGATTAAAGAATTGCAGCAGTAGCACTTGGATGGAAATGGAGAGAGGGTAAAGGATGGGGCGGAACCTCTCAACCCAGGGAAACACAGACCCTCAGTGGAGGAAGGAGGATTGGCAGTTGTTTTTTGGTGGTTTTTTGGGATTTATTTTTTTTTAAACTGGCACCTGGCTGGTTTTTATTTTTAAAACAAAAAAAAACCAAACCCAAAACCACCCAAGGCATGAATTTCTGCAGACAGTTATCTGTCCTCCTCCTCTGTGCTGATTTACCTCCCCAGCTGTGTGTCACCACTCAGCAGTGGTGTTTCACATCATGGTTTTGCTGACTGTATAATTTGTCTGTGCATGCTGTAATATGCTTCTGGCAAAATCACCTGGGGCGATTTCAGTCACTACTGTAGCCAGCTCATCAGATTTTGACTGAAGCACATTAAGAAGCAGATCGAGGAGCTGGTCCAGGACCAGATCTTTGGGCAGTGACACCCTTCAGGAGCAGCAATGGGCAGCTGACTTTGGGGAGAGGTGAAGGAAGTGGTACCTTCAGCTCTGCTAACTGCTGTGCAGAATAAAGTTGTTTCTCCAGCCTTGCCCTGCAGTGAGACCTGGAGTGAGGCTGCTATCCTGCTTGTAATTTTTTTCTGTAAGGTAGGACTGTGCTCACTGTTGGAAGCAGAAGGCTGCCGTGGCTTGGGTCAGGGGCTGGGTGGCAGTTGGCATCCACTACTCTCATCAGTGTTTGCCCTGATTTTTGGGGGCAGGTAATTTGTGATCTCTTGCAAATGTAGGATTATTTTTTTCCCCCAGGTTACTTTAATAAAAGCCAGTGGTATCAAGTAAGGAAACGTGGAGTGTTGTTCCTTCCTCCCCACCCTCCCTTTTTTTAAACTTCAGCCTAACCCATTACAAAAGGAATTTCAAGGGAGAAAATTGAGGTGCTCAGTTCAGAGATTACTTCTTCAGTAGTCTGCAATAAAAAGCTGTCTCTATTTTATTAAGACTATCAGAATTAAATGGTTTAAATTGATTTGACTAATTGCGCTTGTTTAAGTTTTTAATAATTAAATGCACTGAGGCTGTGTAACTTGTTAACAGTCGTGTCCTTTTCTTTGCTTTGAGCAGTTTTACTCTGGGCACCGATCTCCTCACATTCCATATAGGTTATTGCACCTGGTATGGACTCATGCACGGCATTTAGCAGGGTACGAGCAACAAGATGCACACGAGTTCCTCATTGCTGCATTAGATGTGCTACACAGACACTGCAAAGGTAAGGCTTGTACTGAGTCTTCAATCAACAAGGAATATTGGATCAAAAGGAGGTAGAACAATCTCTTCTCAAATCAAGTGTAGTTGTCTTCTAGTCTTAGAAAATTCCTCTTAAAACGTTTGGTAGACTTAAAGGAAGTCACTAATAAATAAACCTTTCCCACTGTAAAAAATTACCTAGAGTTAGCAGCAGACAAGCCTGTACATTGATTTGAATCACCATCATGTTCTTCTCTTATTGGTTGTGAGTCACTTGTCTTTTCTTTTAAATTGCCATTTTTTAAATTCTATTTATACTTGAGGTAGTTAGAAGTCTTACTCAGTGTGTCATGGGACTGATGAAAATAACATAGGGGAGGCTATGGCTGTTCTACTTAACTATTTTTCTACTGTTTTTATGATGCCAAATGGCTTACAGAAATGTGAATTAAAAAATAGTATTTGTTTTTGGTATCTTTTATTAGTGTCTGTATATAAATGTACAATGCAGTAAAAATACTCAATGACATGCATTTAGAGATGAAGTATCTTAAGTCTTGAATTGGTTTGAAATGCATAATTCCATGTGATACCACCATGTTAGTTAACTGAACTAAATCTGAACTGAAAATTTCCCAATCTGCCAATGTTTGATCTAGCTTGATTCACTTCACAGAATTTTCTACTGGTTTTGTAAGGGGAAATAGTAGGGTTGATACTAGCAAAACAAACACCCCAAAAAATCATTGGTCACTAAAAATAAGCTTTAAAGCACTCAACTTTCCTCCAGTACTATTAGAAAAGGCACTTGGAGGTTAGTTTTTCAGTTTATCAGAGGACTATCAAAGGGAAGACTGCTACTGCTTCTTGGAAACGTTTTGAAGTCTTGCTTTTATCTTTGAAATAGCCTTACGTGGTAGCAGATGTACTTGTTCAGATTCATAATGAGTGTCCTCCAAAAGAGTAATCTCCAAAAAGAGTACTTCCAAGGACAGGAGTACACAGAACAGTCCCTTTGTAATTATTGCTATCTGTCATTTGACAATCACTAACTGAAATTCAATAAGCCTAATGAAACTAGTGTTGAAGTACTGTAAGGAATAGACTCTGTCCAAATACTGACCTCTCACTACTTAACACTGAATAAACTTGGCTGCAGACAGAAGTTGTTCATGGTTCCTGTAACAAATCGTGAAGCTTTTTCATCATCTTTGATATAAAATGCTATTCATAATTCTTCTGTACTTCCTGATCAGCTCGTGAAGGAGTGTTTACTTCTTAAAATTGTAAAGGAAAAACTCACAGCAGTAAAGGTTCCTGCACTATTCTCAAATGGATAAAGAATATGAAAAGACTTTTAAATGAAGAATCCATCTGATGTATCTTCTGCAGTTGCCTACCACATCAAGCTTTCCCAACAGCTCCTTCGTTGATGCTTCTGTTTGGCCTCTCTGGCCTGAATGAAAGTGTAGCTGTAATCTGTCCTAAAACTTTGAGAGCATTCTTTGGAAAGAGCATGTATTATGTGTGTGTGGATTCTTTCACCACCTTTGGATATTGCAGATCTGCTGAAAACACTGAGTTCTGTATCAGTACCAACTGTCATAGTGGCTTCAGCCAGCTTGAGTTGGATTGGGGGTGAGGAGGTGGTGTACTTTTAGTACTGAGCTTTTTTGGGCTGTAGCAGAGGTACCATTTACATTAGTATGAGGGCTGAAATTGAGGTTTTAGTAGCTATCCCTAGGTTTGAGCTACTTGCATGGACATAAGTAAGCCGTTACATTGGTACTGGTGGGAAGGCATCACCACTAGATCCTTGATGTCTGTGCACCTGGGTTCTCAAATTTCTGTTTCTGAAGAAATGGGCTTTTATTAAACTGCAGTAAATATTCTGTACCACATCAAGGTCATTTAAAAGGAGAGGTTGAACAGTTGTGTGGGAACCAAACCAGAATCTCAAGTATGATAAACCACTTTTGGAACGAACTCGTAATGAGAAAGTTATACATATGTAAAATATTATTACTAATAGTGAGTGTTATGTCCTAAAGCTACAATAAGCAATTAATGGCCACCCTGCCAATATTAAATATTTATTTTACTGAATAAAAACCACAAACTAATTAAAGCTTCCAGTCAATAGTAATCAAGTTCTACAATTAACACACGGTGAAGTAAAATTAAAGTCACAGGGAAAATTTTGTCTGGAACACCTAGCTTTTGGACACTATGCATGATCACCAAGGCTTCAGGCACCAAGGGAGCAAGGGATCCTTTTGCTCAGAACTGTATGAATATCCAGTGTTACCTGTTTGGCTGACCCTGGTCATTTATCCATTTTCTGTTCCATTTACTCAGCTTTGTAGGAAGTGTCCTAATACAAGTCAGAAGAAGCTGTGAAAGCTCATTGTTGATACCTGTCACTGCCTAAATTAGGAAAAAGAAATTATTTTAATGTGTGTATAAATACAAGTTCTGTAAGATGGCATCCTACAGAGCATAAAATTAACTGCCCTGAAATCACTGTAGGCACTCACTGGCCATGGGAGTTGTTTTGTTTTGATTAGTGGTTGTTTTGTGTGGGGTTTTTCACTCTGGTTGAATATACAAATCGTTACAGTAGCATCTGTGAAGTTTTGGAAGCCCAGGATACCTGTATGATCACTCCTGTAAATCATGTCACAGGGGTGATAGCTCTCCTTGTGCCAGCACTGTTGTGTTGAGCTGTGGCATCAGTTCAGGGCACATCATGAACTCTTACAGGGCTCCTTTATGCTGCTGGAGTAATGTCAGGTGCTTCTGAATAAAGGGAATGCAGTCTGTTATGCCTGTCCATCACTGGTTTTCATTCTAGCAGCTGGAGAAAGATGGACTAAGTGGAAAGAAGCCATTTGGTGGGAAAAAAACCAACCCAAGCTATTAATTACTCCTCTTTCTCTACCATTCAACCAAAGTGTGCACAAGATCTGTCCTTAAATGCATACTCCAGCTAAGAAAAGCAAGAACGTTCTTCAATCTGAATTCTTTTGCCAACATTGCTACTATAAATGACATTTGAAGTTGTACCTGCATTTTGTGCTATTCCAGTCTCTCTTGCTGGTTTGATAGTGCTCACAGTTCTGCAGTGTCACTGTATGTTGGCATTTGTGGTCCTTCTCACCATAAAAGATTCCAAATGAGATGCAGAGCTTATTCCCATCAGATGCCACCAGAGTAATGTTCTAAGCAGCCTTGCTGTGTAGGTCACAGCCACCTTCTTTGTATGTATTGGTTTTGATCTTTACAATGCATGGCAACATTGGGTTTGGTGTGGTTTTGGTTTGGGGTTGGTTTTTTTCTTTGTCTCTGAATGTGTTTGGATTAGAGAAGGTGCTGAAAATGGCCAGACATGAGTACATTGTTTCTGGGGTGTGTTCATAGAATCATAGAATGGCAAGGGTTGGAAGGGACCCCAATGATCATAAAGCTCCAACCCCCCTGCCACAGGCAGGGCCACCAACCTCAGGCCTGGAGCTACACAAGGTTGCCCAGGGCCCCATCCAACCTGGCCTTGAACACTTCCAGGGATGGGGCATCCACCACCTCTCTGGGCAGCCTGTTCCAGCCCCTCACCACTCTTTCTGTAAAAAACTTCCCCCTTTTCTTAGACTCTTCTTAGTTCTTAGACTCTTCAGTGAAGAACAAGTACTAGGTATACCTCATTCTTCTGTGGAGTTCCAGGGCTCTTCATCCATTAGAAGAATGTAAATAATGGGTATTTCTACCTAGTCTGTAAAGCATTAGGCCAGCTTTTAGTCAACCTGGCAGATGCATCTTAATTATCAGTGCTAATGAAGAAATTTGGGGGTCCAATTCTGCCAAATCCCATGAGAATGAAGTTCCAGTCAGCCAAAGGCTTTGTAGTATACTTTGTCTCAGACATAGTCAAACCTGGAGAAACTTTGACCAGAATTATTTTCTTGTGTGGAGCAAGATTGCAATTCAGAAGTTAATGTTCAGCCCAGAAAAATCTCTGGCAGTATTTTTCATGGTTTTTTTATTGCAAGAGCAACAACAGTCAAGCAACAGCCTGGCAGGGATGGGCATCAGGACACAAAGGCTCTAAAAGCAAGATAGAAAAATTGAAGTAATCCTGTCATTGTATCCCAGACTTCATTCAGCCAGCCTTATTCAGTTGTCTAACAAAAAGCAGCATAGTATTTTCAAGCTGATTATTCCTCATTTATCTGGTTTTCATGAAGCATTTTGTATTCATCTTTAACAAGGAATACTGCAAAGCAAATGTAAAGCCTGGTGGCTAGGTATCACAAGAGAAAGAATGCTGTGCTGAGACTTGGGAGTAAACCACTCTCCTTTCCTCTGAATTCTGCATGATATTCTTAGAAACTGATAGAGCATATGCTTGTGAAACATGTCATCTGCTATGTACAATCCATATAAATGTATGTGTACACTGCTTTGTCATAAAAATAATGAGCACATGTTCAGGTCAGTGGGGGCTGAAGTAAAGCAGAAGAGTTAACATATTGTTTTGATAAATGCACCTTCTAAAACCTAGTAATTTTTTGATTCCTTCTTTTTTAAAATACATAATAGAAGTTGGAGGCAAAGCATTTTTAGTGCAAAAGCAATGTTAAAATGGAATCTATAGCTGCTTTTGCAGGTGTTACGTATGATTTACCATTAGTAGCATATTAAATGTGTGTATGTTTGAACACAAGTTAATACACTTAGTTACTGCACAGATCCAGTAGTGACTTCTGGTTTTCTTTTAAAAATAGTTGCATTTAATTTGTTTAAGCTCCATTTTCTGCCATTCTCTGACAGCAGTGCCTATGCTGATGTATTTTCAAGTTTGGTTTTAGTCTTCTGCTGACCAATCTCTTACAAAAAGCTGCTGATTTCTCTATTAGGGATTGTGACCAGCTTTAAAAACAAAAATGCATGAAACTAAAACCTACTTTGGAAGACAGAAATGTTGAAGGGAACCTTAACTTGAGCACAACAATCTAGCAGCTTCTAGTTCTCAGCTGCATAATATACCTCCTCTTAGCATCTGTTACATATTGACAAGTGTGAGTAGGTGGTAGTCTTTTTTTTTTTTTTTTCTTCCCCCCCCCTCTTCTCCAACCAAATGTCATGGGAAATAATGTTGAGTGGGTAATGCCCTTCTGTTTTGCTGGGAACAAGCTTGCAGGATATTCTTTTGAGACCCTCTCATCACTGATCCTAATTGACTTCTGCAATTGGAAAGGCAGTACTCGTAGGTGGGAATGGCTGGCTGCTAGAGGTGTCCAGCAGGGATGGTACCTGCAGTCTGGTGAAAAATCCTGAGACCTTCTTTCTGCCCCCTCAAAACGAAGCAGAGGGAGATAATGTTTCAAAGGGTGACATCACAGGGATGTGGCAGTTGCATTTTTTTTTCTTTTAAAAGATAAAATGGAGTTTTAAAAACAGGGAGAAAACACAGTAAATTTTTTCTTGAAAACCCACATGTCATTTTTAAAGCTTGGAAGTGATCTTTTTCCAGAGGTGAACAATGTCTTGTACAGTATTTCTACTGTATGCTCCATTCACTATCTTAGCTTTTTAAGGTCTTAATTATGCTCTTAAGTTGAGTAAGATTTAGCTGAAACCCCCATCAAGAAATGCCTGAGACAGGGTCTGATAACCCCCAACTTGAACCTCGTACGTTTGAAATCTAATTCCCAGAGCATTTTTGTTCAAGTGCTATTTTAAGGAAACAATATGCTTTTCTTGGCAATTTAAAAAAAGTTTCTAAAGCAGCTTTTCTGAGGCATTAGCATCTAATTAACTGAAGTGGCCCATTGCAGTTCAGTAGGTATCACCTATGTCTGCTTTTCCACACACGGTATCGAGTGGCACCTTTGCCAGTTTGAGCAGCATTTTCCAACAACCTTCTAGAAGCTTTGTTGGAAAGAAAACAAAAATCTCATTCTGCTGAGGAAGACTCCTGCTAGAACACTTCGGACTCAAGAAAAGTGGGGTTTTGCCATATGCTTTGAGTTTCTTTAGGCGTGTTTTTGACATGCTGGACTAGAAATTAACTGGTTTTGACTACTCTGATTTGAGGAGTCAGCATCTTGATATTTAATTTCTGAAACTGAAACACTTGCTAGCTTAAGATACCAGAGATCTGACAAAACTTGGTATTGTCTTAGTGGTTTCTGTTGTAGTAGATGGTGATACCATCTTAAGATGTGCTTTACAACATAATTAACTGGTGCTGTGATATAGTTTGTATGGGCATCTTGGTTTACGACACAAAAGCAACTGCATCTATCCTACCCAAGGAAATAAGCAGTACAGTCTTGGGAGTCAGAGAAAAAGCCTACCCCTCCTGCTTAACCTATAGGGAATGGAAGGAGTATATTTTAAAGCTGAGAACTGTGCCAAGAAATTGTTGGTTATTTATTGCTCTGGTTAGTCTAAGAAAGCTGCATTGGCCTAATCTCAGCACTTCAAATTGTAAAAATGAATTGCTGTGCTCCCAAGACCTGCAATGACAGTTTGTGATGGCTAGAAGATCACTATGTGTTCATTGTGCCCCTTGGGAACTCAGAGGATTGCCTTGTCTCTGAAGAAGCTGGAGGAAGACACAGCACTTATCTTCCCACTTAGACAAGGACATCTTTCATTTTCTCACTGGTGAAAACTTGAAGGGAAGGTACATATTTACGTTGAATGGACAGGATGCAGGCAGCAGGCTGGGGGGTTAATGGCTCTTAACAAACCTCCTCCTCTCACTTTACTGTCAGAAGTTGCCAGGGATAGAATTAAAAAGTAGCTCTGCTGATGTTTTTCCTCTGTGTTCATTTAGGAAAGTAATGTGCTATTGAAAGCTCCACCTCAGCAGAAATTAGTGCTTCTGTGGTAAATAGTTTCACTGTGGGCCCTCCTAAGTGAAGTTTAAATGGTCTTTCTCATGAACCACTTTGGCAACTCCACCTTAGGAACTGATCTTTACACCAGGGAGTGCAAAGCCAATCTCTGTAAAGGCTGATAGCCACATTGCCTGACAGCTGATACAGCTTAAAGCTTCACCCCTGCAGGAGTTAACTGCATTTAGTCACCTTCTGATTATATTCTGTATTTTGCTAGGAGTTACCTTCTTGTTTCCTCATTCTTATTTAATGCACAACAGATTCAGGGCTCCTTATTGTCTATCTGAACTTGCCATATGTTTAGAAATTTGCATTAAAGAGTTACAGGAGACAGTCCAAGACGAAGCGCTGTTCCCTAGGAGGGTTTTTGACTTCTGAGTTTGTGTTTGCATTCCTCCAGGTGATGATAATGGGAAGAAGGCCAACAACCCCAACCACTGTAACTGCATCATAGACCAAATCTTCACAGGTGGACTGCAGTCTGATGTTACCTGTCAAGTCTGCCAGTAAGTAATTTTTTTCTCATTTGAAGCTGTGCCCCCTCCAGTGCAACAGTGACCTGAATCTTCTCTTTCTTCTTGGATACGGATAAAATAGCAGCAAAACTCCAGCAGGAAAAAGAACTGCTTAAATACAGCATCAGCTAAATGCAATCACTTGATAATTAACCATCATATATTAAGGCATACCAAAAAAGCCACCTGCAAAGTACCACAGGCTTATGGACATGAACTCTTACTAGTCTGTAAAAGGTTGTTCTTTCTCAAATTCATGAGGAAAAGTCTTCCAAGATCTCTATGGTTGTGAAAGTATGTAATTGCCACTACATTGGAAGAGAATCCTGATAGGCAACCATGCTTTCCTTTGGTTGGGAGCCTCAAGTATCATCAGGAGAGGTTTCAAAGAGCTTGATACTAATGTAACCTCAGGTACCAACAAGCCATGTGTTACAAAAATAAGGAAAAATGTTATTTGTTGTTCTACTCTGTACTGGAGCAAGATGACTTCTCTTTCAAGATGTTTGGTGCTGCTGTAGTGCAGAAGTCAGAGTTCTTGTTTTTTGTCCTGCCTTGTATTCCTCATAATTACACACGCCGTCCCACAGACAGACTGTTGTGCTGTGCTTGTTTGGATCTGCTTTTATTCTCAGCTTCCTGGCGAGATTTGCACAAGATTTACTGTAAGGAAAACTTAGGAAATTTTGTTCTTTGCCTCTTAGAGCCTCAGAATCCTTATGTGATAATAAAAAGCTTTGATGTGTTATGACACAATGTTAGCATTGATGAAACTCTGACAAAAGAAGTTTTCTTTTGAAAATTGACAACTTTCATACAAATGAATCTGGAAAAAAGGAAGAATGTTGTAGGTTTTATGAGGCAGCAAAGTGAAAGACACTAGTTTTAGAGGAAGAGAGAATTCAAAAAATAAGGATAATGAAGGCAAACAGAAAATGCTTCCAAACTACTAGGAGCTTAGACTTCTGAAGTTCTGCACTTCTCTTAAAACTGAAAATGCTGGAAAGAAAAACTTGAATCAACACAAGATAATACTTGGGGAAGGTTTTTCCATAGCTTTGCTGTTGGCTTGTCTTAAGCACTTTTGTGGAGAAATAGGATCAGGAACATGCATTACTGCTTGATGCATTTACTCTTTGGCTTCTCAAATTCCAAATGCCCGAAGAGATGCTATTTTGACTGGCAAGGCTCATTTCAGTGCACTACTGTATAGCACAAGTATTTGGAGCTCTCTTTATTGAAGTAGTCCCAAACACTGCCCTCCATGTCTTTACCAGAGAACCATGCTCCTAAACTAGTTGGATTGCACTTAGTTGCTAGGATAGATGTTAGCTGGTTTATAGTGGTCAGTAGTATGGCCAGTACCTCTATCTCTGAGGTTCACTTTGAGTCACTGGGCTCCAGTGAATGGAACAATGCATTAAACAGTTGTATTTTGCATTTGGGACACCACATGCATTTCCTAAAACATACAGCTTTTAAACATTCAGAAAAACAATCAGTTGTGGGAAAACATGCTGGAGCAGCTCTGTTTTCTGTCATCTTTGAGTGCCCTCTAGGGGTGATGTAGGTCCCATAGTTCTTAAAAGTTAAGCATCTGGTGCATACCCAAAAGTGAGAGAATCGGTTAATTTTTACTTCCTTTAAACCTGTATTAAATTTTCTTTTCCATAGTGGTGTTTCCACAACGATAGACCCATTTTGGGACATCAGTTTGGATTTGCCAGGCTCCTCCACCCCGTTCTGGCCACTGAGTCCAGGGAGTGATGGCAGCGTCGTGAATGGGGAAAGCCATGTATCGGGCACCACCACTCTCACAGACTGCTTGCGAAGGTATGAAATGGAGCTCAGATGGGTTTGGTGGGGTATAAAGAATTTGGCTTCATTCTATTCTCCAGGTGGCACTGAACAATGGGAGTAAGTGATGCTTTGTCATGGCAGCATCCCCAGAGAGCGGTTCTATATGTCTTTTGGTTTGTTGCATTAGAGAAAGAGAGAACATGAAGAAGACTCAGAGCACCAGCAGGCCTGACAATAAGCAATCAAGACCAGTCGCCACATGACACAAAAAGAAAACAAATTTTATATTGCCTGCTGCCCAGCAATGTGGTTTTAAGTGGTTGAAACCACTAGTGCCTGTCTCCATGTTCTTGGCTGTCAGCTAAGAAAGCACATAAAAAGAGTTCACAATGCATTTAATATCTGTCTAAATTATAAGACTAAATACAAATCCAAATCTGACTTTGCTCTCAGGATGGCTGAGGGTCACCTGGTGTGAGCTTAATTGTGGGGATGGCATTAAGAATTAAAGGAATGGAGCTTTCAGAAAGAAGAGATAATTCTGAAACTTAAGCATCAGGAAACTTAAGCATCTTTGAAACAAGCAGCTGGAGAGAATGTTATGGTTTCATGTATGGTTAACTTGGCTCTTTTAGCAGATGTATGGAAATCATTCTTTTGTGGCAGATTCTGTCAAGGATATTTGTCTGAGGAAGAGGTTACCTGCAGCTTGGGGCAAGCTAATCCTCCTGAAATAAAAGTATCAAGAAGGCTAGATGTCAGAGGCTATGACTTTTTAACATCAATAATTCTAAGAAAACAAGGGAATTGGTACAAACGAAAGTTTCCTCATGCAGAAATGCATCAGGAGTCAAAACTGGTTGAATTTTGGTGATTTTCTTCAATGTGGTGATTAGTAGAATTGGAGAAAGATGATGATAGTGAAGGAAAAACATTCAGGTTCAAAGATATTCTTCAAGAGTATGGATTTTGGAAAGATGTTGAACTCTAATGGATAAAGCAGATGGGTGTAGGTTTTTACTGAACAGTTAACAAGCAGGTTGAATATTAGATGCACACGAGGATTGTATGCTTCATGTCAACCAGCATGGCCATGAAACTGGAAGTTGGCTTGAAGGAGGAAGAATTCAGCAGGAATATGACCAATAAACCAGATTTTGGCACTCCTAACAGTAATAAATTTATAAGCTTTTTTTATAGACTTGAGAGAAGAAAAAGAATTTTTAAAAAATAAAAAAACCAACTCCCAAAGCAGGTGGTACATAGGCTAGCTTACATAAATTTTGTTAATCAGACAAGAGGGGAGACCAAGAGGATGTGATGATCACTAGGTGCTAGAAGCTGTGCTGGACCTAAAAGGAATGAGGTGAGGTAGGGTTAGTGACAAGCTGATCCCACTTGCTTAGTGTGTTGCATTAATGTAAAATGTTTCATTGCATTTCATCTCAGAAATCCTAGTTGTAAAGCAGCCTCTTGGGAGGCGATTTATTTGCCCCATGGAAGTCTAAACTTGGAGGAAAAGGCTTTGCAGTGCATCCTCCTGCCCTTTTCTGTGCTGACTCTTACTGAAAATCTGAGAGGTATTTTGCTGTAGTGTGTTCTGAGAACATAGGGGCAGCATATTTTCCTCAAGCAGTTCCCCACTGTGTAATGGTCTCTTCCCATAGCTCCCTTGAGCAGTTCTGTCTGAAAATTTTGAAAGACATTTTTCTAGTTGTCAACACTTGGGTTTTCTTGGAAGATATCTGTGTTTCGAAAAGAACTTTGTATTTATGGCCCTTTCCATCTCAGAGCTTTTGATCCTAGCCCTGGAGGGCTACAAGCTAGAAGAGTGTCCCACAGGTAGTGTGCAGCTGAGCGCAGAGCTCATGTCATCTTGCTTTGGAGATTCCAGATCGATGTTTTTGGCTTTGAAAACAAAGATTGTTGCTTTCTGCATGAAAATTAGCTATCCAGTTGTAGGAGATGAACAAATTAAGCTCCTTTCTCAGACACTGATGGATTTCAGTGCCATATTCCAGAGTAGAGTGATGATAAGTGTCAGATTTGGGTATCTGAACTATAGCACTTCACATTATTATAGGTGTTGGGGTTTTTTTTTCAAAATGACACTTAAAAGCCATGAACTCTGGCTCCTGCAGTGCCAGTGACCCACAAGTAAGAGAAGGGTTTTCAGCATATGTGGAAAATTATCTGATCATTTTGTGCATCCCTTTGCTTTTTAATATTTTTTTCAGGTTTACAAGGCCAGAACATCTAGGAAGCAGTGCCAAAATCAAATGTAGTGGTTGCCATAGCTACCAGGAATCTACCAAACAACTCACTATGAAGAAGTTACCCATTGTGGCCTGTTTTCATCTCAAAGTAAGTTCACAGGGAGCAGACAGAGCAGAGGACGTGTATTTCTCTCTGAGAGGATGAGCTAAATTCCTGGACATATCTTCTGGCTTTCACTGACTAATCTTTTATGCTATAAATAAATACAAAGAACAGCTTGGGTGCCCAGCCAGATTTTCTATTAAGATAGTGTTACATTATCTATAATGTAGCTTTGCAGTATGTCTGTGGGAACCTAACTAATCAGAATCAGAATGGAAGGCTGGGAGGATACCAGAGCCAGCACAGAACCCAATCTCCAATAACACGTACTCATCCTGCATGATGAAACTTTTACCCTCTGCTTCTACTGGAAGAATGATTGGTGGCCTCAGATAGTTTAGTCCTGTACAATTTATGTCTTAAATATAAAGAGTGGTGCAAAGTAAGCAGCTGATGCAAAAGAGGAAGGTCATTCTGTGTCAAGAGGCAAAGGATCCTTGAAAAGTGATGCCTTCCTAGAAGCAGCCCCCACGGTAGTTTAACTGCATCTTTGATCTGCTTGAGCTTTTCAGATGCAGACCTCTAAGGTCTTGTGTCTCCTGGGACAGAATGACAAAGTCTTCTCATTGCTAGGCAGCAGCTGATGATCACTGGCCTCAGCTCTTACTATGACCAGTGTTTCAAGAAACTGCTTATCTGAGGAGAGCACTGATGTCACAGAAGCTGCATAAAGCAAACCAGCATTCTACCTACAGCCATGGTGACTAGAAACAAAGTTTAAAACACCAGCCTGTGTGTGGTGTACAAATTGAAGGCATATGCTGCTTCTCTTTCCAACTGGGGAATAGTGAATTGAAAGAACACACACTTCAGTCTTTTGCTCCAGAGACTTTCTTCAGTTGTTCAATTCTTACATGGTCCCTAGGCTTTGAACTTTGGTAAAACACTTGGGTAACTTTAATAGTGTTGGAAGTAGACCTTTATCTTGTAGCTGTCATGGCAAAGTGCATGCTGAACTTTGCTATAGCATGCAGGCAGTTTTTCTGATTTATTTTCCAGTAGCTCTCTAAGCTAGGTCAGTACATTCATACTGGAAAATCTAATAATCTATGTAGCTGTAGTGTCATGGTCTCACTGAGCAAGTCACCGACTGTATTCAAGAAGTGATTGTAGTTTGGAATTGTTAAATTACATAGCAACTCTGTATCCAGTGTAGCAGCAATTTAAAATTTATCTTCAATATCTGGCCTGTACAAAAGCTTGTTAATGAAATGCAGAGGTCTTGACATGAAAACAGAATGCTGTAGGAAGGTCTGTGTTTGTGAGAAAAGATTGATTCTACTATCTGATGTCCAAAAAAAAGGTGTTATAGGTGGAAAGAATTGCCCCCTCTTGTAATGTAGAGGCCTTTTCAGATGGCTGGGACAATTGTTTCTTCAGATGTTGACCCTTATATACCAGCAGTTCTTCAGTTGCATCTTGAGTATTAGCCAAGAAAATATGCAGTGTGATACACCAAAGATAACAGCCTGGATATGGATAGTAGCACAGTCCCTTTGTTGTTCTTTGGCTGTGGTCTCCCCTAGGACCATTCATGCATGGCTGACTTGGGATTCCAAGAGCACTTGGCTGGCTGCTTGGCTTTTGGGAGCACTGGGCTCTTGTTTTTATTTTACTACTTATTTTTATTTCATTATTGCAGAATAGTTGGCAAGATATTGCCTAGATAATTCTGCTCTTTGGGCTGGGCAGTGTGAATGTGCTTGACCCTTTTCCTACCCTCTGTTCAGGATTTGTCTTATCCAGAATGATTGAAGAGGTTTTTTTGTAAATAAATGACTTCTAAGTGATTGTGTTGTCCTGTCCATGCAGAATGCAGATTTCATTTCATGTGTTGAAGCAAAAATGAAACACAAAAGATAAGAATTACAGAAGTCTCAGCTTTTCACGTCTGGATCTGTTGCTAGGGAATTGTTATGGCACCACAATTGGAAAATAATTAACTTGAAGTGTAAATAGAGCAGAATTTCTGAGAAATGGGGAGAGGAGCTGCCTTTAAATAGAAACTCATTCATCTCTTTCTGTTATTTGTTCCTGTTTCCATTTAATGTTCAATCGAGAAGATGAGGAGAGGATGGTGGGTATCACAGGCTCCTTTTGGCTGAGGGACAAGGCTTTTTTATTACCATATTCCATTTTTGCCTTAATTTGAATTGGTATTCCTCTGTAGGCTTCAGTCCTGTCACTTGAGATGATTGGATGGGTGGATTAAAGTGTGTGAATCTGATGGCAAGCTCTCATTGTCACCAGGTTTGTGTGCTGGTGTAGGCAGCAGACGTATATTTGAACAGAGCGTAGTACAAATGAACATTGGTTTGGGTAAAGGCTTTGTGTGCTCTCTCTGTTCAATAGATTTTTCCTTAATATCTGTTTAGAATAAATTTGTATGTCTAGACATTAAGGTAAGCTACCTAATTAATACTGTTATTTCCCCCCCCACAAGTTGTGATTTATTTTCCTGGTAGAAATGTGTTAGCTTTTACATGGGGGGTTCCCAGTTGATAGAAAAATCTGGGGATGTCCCTGGGTGCTGACTGCTGATATGCTTTCATGTTATTGTTTCTAAGCTTAGAACATTTATAAAAGACAGGAAACTTAGCCTTTTTATAAAGAAAAAACCAAATTCTTCCACTTTGTCTCCAGCGGTTTGAACACTCAGCCAAACTGAGGCGAAAGATCACTACGTATGTCTCGTTTCCACTGGAGCTGGACATGACACCATTCATGGCTTCCAGGTGTGTACCAAGTTCAAAATCCCCCAAAGACCTGGACAGAACTGTTTACCAGTTCATACATGTGCATTATGAAATGTGGGACATCCTTGAATCAAGGTTACAGAACAGTATGGATGGTGATACTTGTGCTGCAAGCTTCTCCTTGCAATGTGTAGATCCAGGGCTGAGGTTGGTGGCCCTGCCTGTGGCAGGGGGGTTGGAGCTCTATGATCCTTCCAACCCTTGCCATTCTATGATTCTCTATGCTTCTTTAAACCCATTTTTAGATAAACTATTGAGTTTCATGTGCCAGAAAAAGCTTTCTATTTAAACTTTTTCTTTAAAGTAATGTGTTATGTTTCTGGCTGTAATGTTAAATGTATAGACTCAGCTCCATCGTGCCTTCAGATCTCTTCTTTGGTCCCATCACCTGAGTGCCCATCCACCAGTCATCTTGGGTAATTAGGCAGACTAGACATAACCCACTGCCTAACCTAGTATTTCTGAAGTTGCAACAATCCTTCCTCTGTTCCTGCACACGTGCAGATCTGAGGGGTTTGGGTTTGTACCTTCAACTTCTGTTTAGAGAATGCTGCAAAAAGAAAAACCATAGCCCAGATTAAAATGGATATTTGTAATGGTATTTAAACACAAACAGTAAGACTTCTCCCACCTCCCCAGGCTTGTGAAAGACGTGACATTTCTATATCTTTATGAAAAGCATTTAATCAGCTCAGTTAATGAGTCTTTGTCAGTTACTCCATTCAAATATACAAGAAGATATTCAAACTTAATTTATAGCTGAAGCAATGCAGAAAGCCCTGAAATGTCATTTCTCAATGCAGGGGCACTATTTGATGCTAAAATTTTACAAGTAATTTCAAGCTTGCCCCACCTCATCCCTTCCAACCCATCTCTCCTCAGAAAAGTAGATGGCCCTGCCAGGAGAGGAGGAGAGCCCTGAAGCTCTGTTAAACAGCATTATATTAAAAATAGATGGTTTATTCCTGTATATTGTGGAGATTTTGAGACTTCCCTGTGCCTCTGTGGTGAATTCTCCCTGGATAGAACAGGCTCTGCTGATGAAAGGTATCAAGCATAATGGAATATAGATGGGATAATCAGCAGACATAACTCAGTAATCTGAATTTCATCGGCTATGAAATCAACAGCCTAATCCTATTGCTGCTGTCAAAACACAAAATGAATTTACAAGTCAGAGCCAGGTTGATTGACCCATCACAGGATAAAGGATTGATGTAATTAGATATTTTTTCCAGGTTTAAAATACAAATCTTATCTTAACCTGTTTTTAAGCTTTTCAGATAGGGCATTTGACGTAAACAGATGTGTGTTTGCAGCACTGAAGCCTTGACCAGAAGGAGAAATGGTGTTTCTTCTGTAGCATTGCTCTGAGAACAAATAAACCATCTTTAGCAGCCTAATCAGCAGCCCTTCTCTGCTGCTAAGCAGCATTGTGCTTTTAAATAAGGACCTGGGTTCAGCAAACTGGGCTGTCATGTAAAACCTGTTTCCTTGGTTTGGGAAGCCACTGCTTTAAGTGACTGGATTTTTGTGTGTGTGTTGCAGTAAAGAGAGCAGAATGAACGGGCAGTACCAGCAGCCGACGGATAGTCTAAACAATGATAATAAGTAAGTGGCTCATTCCCTGACTCCTTTTGTGAAAGGTAGTTGGCTTCTAGGAGACAAACAGTCTGCTGTATGTCCTGCAGTGCAAAGTGTGTTACCATATTTGACAGCACAGTAAGTCTGAACTGTTGCAAAATAAAGCTCCATTTGCTACAATTGCCCACCCTGTGGTGGCTCGGTGGCAGCAGACTTGCAGACCTGAAGGTGATAACCCCATGGGTTGGTCTGTGAGCAAAATGAAAAGCTATGGCTACAGTATGGAAAGGGATGGGGGATTCCTTTAAGTAACTGTATTTCTGTTACAATAGCAAAGGGGGTTCCAGAGGACCAAAAGAAAGTTTGCAGAACACTGATGCTCAAAGGCCCAAGTAGATGAACCCAGTAATTATGGGGTCTCTTGGTTGGGTATTGGTTCCTCTCAAAATAAATGATGGCTGATATGGGACTTGCACAAGGGTGTAAAGGGAGTGTAATTGAAACCAATATTCTTCACAGCTTTATGGGGATAGAGATGGTCGCACAAACCTTATGTAACTTTTAATTTGGTTGCCACAGTCGTGATGTGTATTTAAATTGAAGGCACTCTGTTTGGCACTATGCTTCATTAAGAAACTGGAATCACCCAATAAATGGATTTTAAAATGATCTAACCAGGTCTTAGTGCAGTTGTCATACAAGCAGATACCAAACAGCTGTTATGTGTGGTCCCACATCCATTCTATGTGTGGTGCTCAATTGTCTTGGCAAAGATCTGAAAGAGAACACAACTGATTGCTGTCAAGGTTTGCACATGACTCAAGATGGAGAAGACAATGGAATAAGGAGAGCAGAGGCATGTGGGCTGCTTTATAGACCAGTGCCAGTAAACAAATGGAGCAATCCTAGGATCCTCTATCCAGGACTATTGGTGTCCATCCTAGTTGGATTGAAGGGACTCCACTAGGAAGAGGGTGACTTCCTAAGTCAGCAGCGTCTCTGTAGGCAGTCAGCTGAATAGGTGCCTTGTGGCACCACTGTGTCAAAAGAGCTCTGTGACTTTTGAACACAAGTAGGACACTATCAAGTGAGATTAGAGAGATTATTTTACCATCATGTGGCTGTATTTGTATCTCAGTTTGAGGACAGCATTTTAAAGAGTTAAAAGAGCAGAGAGCTTTTGAAGAAGAGGTGCAAGTATATTTTAGACTGGAAACAAAATCTTACCTTAGAACAAAAGAGCTAAGGACTTCAGTCTCTCCTTTTTCAAGAAAATAAAAGGAAAAGGAAAAAAAGTTGATCAACTTGATTAGTTTATCAGAATCTTTCTTCAGAACAGAGACATTGTCTGCTGGCTTTCAGGCTGGCTGGCAGGCAAATGCACAGCAGCATCTGAAAACTGGAACCTGAGGCTGAATATGCTCAATACTTCAGATTAGGTACAGACTTCCCAAATTAAGGACAGTTGATCAGTACAGCAATTTATCACCAGGAATATTTAGGATTAGACATATTTAAAATTACCTGCTTCTCCATCCCCCACCTCAAATGCATTTTTGCTGTTGTTGTTTGCTGGAGTAATTCAGAGAAATAGGAGGTCAGGCAAGATAATCAGTGGTCCTCTTCAGGAACACATCCATAGTGGTCTAGCTTAGGAGATGAATCTTTGGTAGCCAGTACTGGCTACTGGTAAAGCTCACAGCTGTCATCAGACTGGAGAGTTGTGGTAGGACCAAGACAGAAAAAGAAAAATGTGTATTTTTTTCCCTGGGCAAGGATGCCCCCTTCCCTGTTAATATTAAGTGCTGATGTTTACTGATGGGATCAGATGATTTGCTATTGCCATATGTGTTTATGAACATAAACTTCTGCCTGGAGGGCAGATTGTTTGAGGAACGGCTCAGGGAGCTGGGGCTGTTCAGCCTGGAGAAGAGGAGGCTGAGGGGAGACCTTATCACTGCCTACAGCTACCTGAAGGGAGGTTGTGGAGAGGTGAGCGATGGTCTGTTCAGCCAGATGACAGGAGATGGGACAAGGGGAAATGTCTAGAAGCTGTGCCAGGGCAGATTGAGATTGGACATTAGAAAAAAAATTTGTACTGAAAGAGCTGTCAGGGTCTGTCACAGGCTGCCCAGGGAGGGGCTGAGTCACCTTCCCTGGGTGTGTTCAGAAAAAGGGTAGATGAGGTACTTAGGGATATGGTTTAGCTTAGGATGGGATTGGTTGGACTTGATGATCTTCAGAGGTCTTTTCCAACCTTGTGATTCTGTCTAAAATGTCAGGTGTCTTTTTCCCCTTTTGATCCATTTATTCACTAACTCTTCTCTACCAGGTATTCCTTGTTTGCAGTAGTTAATCACCAGGGAACCTTGGAGAGTGGGCACTATACCAGCTTCATCCGGCAGCACAAGGACCAGTGGTTCAAGTGTGACGATGCCATTATCACCAAGGCTAGCATTAAGGATGTGCTAGACAGTGAAGGGTAAGTCATGGAAAGGGGAAAGGAAGGGAAACTTTGATCTTTGGCTTTTCCTCACTTTCTATTAAAGACCCTTTCATCATAGAGAACACCCAGCTTCACTCACTGAGTGTCTGATGTCTCTGTGTAAGTATCAGCGCTTCAAAACGTTGCTTCATAATGCTGGATTTGTTGAAGAGGGGAAGGATGAGGGACATCAGCTGCCTCTGTTCATGTCCAAACTCTTGCTTGCTAATGGAAGGGGCTGAAAACCAAGGAATGTGCTTGTCCAGTGGAGGAGCAGGGGTGTTCTGAGTGTTTCCCTCCACGACACAGTCCAGTCTTTGTCTACAGAACCTTTGGATGACTCTGAGTGTAAAAGATTTGAAGAAGAGCCATTAAGAAAAGCCTGAACTGGAGTGGCAGGGCTGTGTGGGAGGCAGGTATAGAACATGAGCTGTTTCTTAGCTCATGGCTATAAATTTACTCCAAATTCATGTTACAGTTTCAGATAATTCCATTAGACAAGTATTGGGAGTACAGAGCAGTAGTTTGCAAGGGAAGCATCTTGGTGTTCCTCATTGGAGGGAAGCATTGGGGACTGGTACATGTTTCAAGAACGAAAGATCTGAAGTCCTCATTTTGCATTTTCAGCTATGGGAAGATAATCCTGTGTTGTTCTTGTTTTAGTTATTCCTGCCTTTCCCATTGATTACTGCAGACACAGATGTTCAATTTTTAATTTTTAAACTGATTTTCCCTTTTTTTAAAAATTTTTTTTGAACTTCAACCAGGAAGTGGGGGGGAAAAAAGCCCCCAACCCTATCCTGTAATACCTGATTTTGAGTTAAATGATTTAACAAAGTGACTTTGCTTTGAGGTCAGCAGAAAAAGGAGTTTATTTTCTTGCAATAACAAGTGGCTAGCTCTGGCCCTGAGGTGGGGTATGTCTGGAAGAAACTGCCGAGGCAGGGAGGAGAGGATGTGCAGCACAACGCCCGCCCCTCCGCCTCATTAAAGGCTGGTGTGAGTTCTGATCCATTTTCCCTGGTTCAGATAAAGGCTCAGTAGCTCTGTGCTGTAGAAGGGGAAGCTCCACGGGGCACGAGATGGAATGATGATAATTGGAAAGTCTCAGAAGCGCTTTGAAGCATTTTGAGAGTCAGGCAGTGACCCTGCCAGCGTGTGGTGTGTAAAGAGTGTGTAGAGATGAGTCTGCATCCCCCTGAGCTGCATGAGGGCTGGGCTCTGCTGTGTATCAGGACACATAAAGTAATTAAGGACAGGAAGAGTTTCATCCTATTAAAAGACCAGATTTGAGTACAGATTGAGACATTAGATATTGGACTTGGATTTGTTCTTTGTTTTGCTTTTCTAACAGTAAATGGCAGGCGGTTTGCAGTAATCCAAAGTGTCTCATGCTTTGGTAATGTGACTCCAAAGCACCAGCTGCATCTTACATGGTTGGACTCGATGATCTCAAAGGTCTTTTGCACCCTAGTGATTCTGTGATTAAAGCACCTCAGTTATATTTTGTGTCTGGATAGCATTAAGTGGGTGTTACCTGTCTGGGTGCCGATGCCATCCCATCTTTCAGAGCTTTCAGGTTCTAAATAGACAGTACAACAGGAGGGTTTGACAGCTTCGTGGACAACTGTTCAGTTTCCTGAGTTGCTGGTAAAATTATTTCAGCTGGCTTCCCCCTTCTTCCTCATCCATGGTTACTGCAGGGAACTGGTGTGTCCCTGGAATTGCCTCAAATTGCAAAGAAAAACAAAATTAATTGTCCCTCTGTTTTTTTTTATGGTGGCATCAATGGAAGCAGCAAGCTGAAACTGCACCTCTGCTTTCTTGCAGATATTTGCTGTTCTATCACAAACAGTTCCTGGAGTATGAATAGCCTTATCCAGCAGCTCGTGAGATACAAACAAGGAAGAAAATAAGCAAGCCTTCTGAATCGACACACAAACCTACCTGAAATGAAAAGACCCATTACAAAACAACTAGCACTGAGCTGTAACAGGACCTACTTGACACTGACTCAAAGCCTGGCGGAGTAAGAAATGAACAATGTCCAACGTGTATGCAGTCCCGCAAGGACAGACGGGGGGAAAAAAAAGAGGCTCCAGTCAGTCACTTAACAGAGGAAATATAAAATGAAAGGAATGCTCTGGGTGGGGGAAATGGGAGCAGAGGAGTCCGGGCACTGGTACATCTCCTATGTTCCTCCAAAATGTGTGTGGGAAGGCAAGGGGTTATACCCTCATCTCCATAAAGCATCTTCTCCATTTGGTGCTTCAGCTCCAACGACCAATCATACAACAGTTAAAATTTAAAAATCCAAGCCCATTTTTTTATGCATATGGGTCTGAAAGCAGTAGAGTGGAGGAGGAGGGGATGACACAACTAAAGGACTTTGCAAGTATCTTTTTATTTGTGAATTTTAGTTATTAAATAAATACAGTATGAAACTATTAGGCTCTTTTTTTTCCAACAACCGAAAAAGAAATCCTGGATTGTGGAACTGAAGCTACAGCACTAAGACAGGTTTTCAAGCATGCCTGCTTGCACAGGTAATGTTTAATGCCATCGGACTGCTCATCAAAAGCATCAGCACAGATTCTTTTCTGTTTGAGACCTTTTGTTTTGTTTTGTTTTCTATAAATAGCTATTTTCTTAATTTTTTTTTCCTTTTATTCCCTTTTTTTCACGAGAATGAAACTCATAAATGCAACCATCAGTAAAAATGAATGAATTGGCGTGTTTATACTGTAAGAGTGGTCTTGGTTCTTTTTTTTTTTTTTTTTAAATCTTGTGAATAAGTTTGAATTTCTCAAAAATTGCTTGTTTTGTTGTTGCCAGTTTTTGGTTTGAGTTCTCCCCCCCCCCCCTTCCGAAGACACGTATAGATATATATATATGTGTGTCTCTGTGTGTGTGATGCTTGAAAGAACCTCGGTACTGGAAAATGCACCATCTGTTCGAAGGGGTTGCTGCTGGGGGCAGCACAGAGCGGTAGATGTGCTGCTGTTGAGCACTTCTGCAGTGCACTCGGGTTTTTAAGTAAACAAGCATTTTCCCTGGTATGTGCTAGGCTGGTATTGGTTCCTTGTATCCTCCCACATGGATTTAACTCCTCACACACTCTTCTCCTTGCAGAATCGCAGTATCCACGTCCTTAGCTTGCGGTGCCAGCTTACTCCTGCTTGTCACCAAGGCGGTTTCGCTCCTTTTCTCCCCCCCTGTTCCCCCTCCCCTTCTCCAGCACTGTCTTTTACAGCAGCTCAGGGAGCTTGTCGAGGTACCAGCAGTAACGGCTGGTGTGCTGATGCCTGCTCTCTGGAGGCTGCGCTGCGGCTTCAAGTTGCAGCCTGTGAGAGAAATCAGCCAGAATGGAGAGCTGAAATGAGCAAAAAGAGCTTTGTTCTCCCTTCCTTATGGAACCTACAGCGAGCTGCGTGTAGGAGTAAGGCACTGATCAGGTGGTGCAGGAGCCCCCCCCCCCCCAAAGGCTGTTAAGCTCTGCGTATGTATCAGACAGCCCTTCCTCAGCTGTGCCATTGCGGCTCCAGACACGGATGGGTCTAACCATACAGATTCTGTGCTCTAGCAGTGAATCCTGGGAGGGCAACCAGCCTGAGATAGAGGTGGGAAGCGGCCTGATTAACAGAAGAAATAGGAGGAAAATAAGGGGAGTGAGTTGGTTTGCTCTTTAAACGAGCATCTTCCAAGAGCAGCTGAACAAAAGGCTGGTGGCAGTGTGTTTGGTTTGTACACACGCTAGAAGAGTGCAAGGCAGTTGTGTATGTGAAGAGGTGCCTGTGGCAGCTCGCAGCACAGAGGGAAGAAGGGACAGCTAATTAAAGCACCACAGATTCCAAATCACACACACAAACCATACCATCCAGAGTGGGGGATACCTAGGCAGGTCCATGGCTGCCAGAGTGGTGGTGATGTGCTCTGGGTTTGGAACCTGGCTCTCCCTATTGCCACGCTTGAAATCCTTTTCAGTTGTAATTGGGTGCTGCAAGGTTTAACCTGAGTGTTCTTGTCACAAATGAAAAATTGCTGGAGAGATGCAGATGAATGGTGCACCCGTGGGAGAGGGACCCCTCCCTCCTCCTTTCCCTCCCTTCCTCCCACCCTCAACCGGGCAGGGTATCGTGCAGATGCTTGACGACGCTTTCTGCTACCTTTTAATAATGCAGCAAGCTTGCGGAGGAAGACAAGAATCAGCCTTTCATTATTCCCAGGGCTGCTGCAGTTGCGTCCCCACCTTGTGCTGGTGCTGGAGGAGGAGTGCCACCGTGCGGCAGATGGGCTCTGGCTTTGTGATGCCGAGGGCTGAGCCTCGGGGTTGGGGTTTGGTTTTTTCCTCATGCTGGAGCCTGAACAAATGAATTCTGTTTTTCCACTCGCACGCGCTTGGCCACCGGAGCTAACGCAGTCTGTTTCGTTAATCCTTTAGAAACAAATTGGTTAGGGACCATGCCAGCCATATAAATCAGCCTTCTTTTTTCCCCCCTCCCCACCCCTGTAAGATGAGGGCTGTGCTCTGTGCAGCCGCACCGGCGCAGATGGCTTTCAGTGGGAGATGGACGTGGATTGCAGTGCTCTGTTTCGGGTGTCAAAAGCACAATTCCCGGTGTGTTAAAAGCTCTTTATTCTTTTATTTCCCTCCCCATTCACAGCCCCCCCCCTTCCCCATGTCTCCCCAGATTATACCAGGCACGTTTCTATTTCCAGCAACAGCAAATCAGCACGGGTTGCTAGCGGAGTGAGGAGCTTTTTCCCTCTTCCTATAAAAATGGAAGAGCTGCAGCGCTACCCCCTCCTGCCTTCTCTTACCCTTCATCTCAGAAGCAGCTGCACAGCTTGTCCCCACTGGGTCTGTTCCCCGCAGAAGCGGGAGGTTTCTCTCTACAGAGCTCTCCTCACGTCTCCTTGAGGAATACGCCAGCCGCAAAGCCGCTCATCAAGGTGCTGCTGAATGGCTGAGGAAGTTATGGCTCGCTAACGTGCTGGCAGGCCGCAGTTGAAGGGCTGCTGCCTCCATGAGTGAATACGGCGCTGCTTCAGCAGCTGGCCCACGTCATGGTGGGGCATGGTTTCGACTTCTTCCTTTTGAGGTACAGTTTAATACCAGCACAGCTCGATCTGCTGCGAGGACACGTCTGCAGAAAGGACTGGAAACAAAAGGCTGGTGTGGTGAGGCCGGCTCAGGCTGGAGTGGGTCTTCTCTTACCTGCAGGCCATGGACACGGCTCTACATGAGGTGCGTGCGCGGCCCAAAGCAGCTTTGGGTAGAAGACTTTCTTGGCTCTCATCTGCTTGAGAAGAGAGAAAGCTTCCTTGGCACCGGTGCCTTGTGGAAACCTGAACAGAAGCCGCAAAGTGAGAACTGACTGACCCCTGGGTGGGTGCTCTTGCTCAAATCAGTGCCCTTAATTCCTCATAGTTTAATTTGTCCCAGCCAGTAACTGTGTCCCTCTGGCACTGCTGTCTCCACGTGTGCTCCATGTGGCCTGCTACCAAATCCCCCCAATTCCTCTTGGTTCTCCAGCATCGAAGGGTTGTACCTGGGAGCCCATGTACCATTTTTCACTGTTCATTTGTTCAGATTGCTCTGTTACCTTTTACATGCTGACAGCAGTAGCTACATTCCCTCTGGCCCAATATGCCATAGGGAAGGGCTGGGTTTCTGAGGAGCGTTTTCCCAATTAGGGAGGGACAGCCCCAGCCCAGGCTCTGCCTCCCTGCGAGAAGGCGAGTGGTCTCCTGGGCCAGCTGGAGCAGGAGCTGCTGCTTGCCAGAGCCCTGGAGGCTGAGCCCTGGTGCTCCCTGGTGTAAATGCTTTCCTAAAAGCTTTCTCCGTAGAGTAATGGATGCCACTTGATCCTCAAGAGCTGCCCTAATTGCCAAAGTGCCAGCACAGGGTATGGTTATTATTATTCTGTTCTTAAATAAGGTTCTGAATCTCCTCACCTGAGGCCGGGGGTTCCTGTGGCTGGTGAGCTCCTGTCCCTGGAGGCCACACTCCCATGTCTGCAGGGCATTGGAGCTGAGGCCCAGCGCTGCCCGCGGGAGCTCCATGCAGGGAAGGGGCAGCGTGATGAGCTGCTGGGTCTGCTTTTAAAGAGGGTTTTCCTTCTCCTGGAGCCCCGATTCTTGCAGGGAAGCCCTCGGACAGAGGCTGGCATGGTGTCTGGGGACCTCCTGGTGCTGCCCCAGGGTAAGTGCATAACCCCTTCACCCTGCGAGGCTGGGGGTGACCAGGAAGAGAGGCAGAACTTGCAGTGCAGAGGAGGTCGAGGGAGATCCCCAGCTGCAGTGGAAGATCAAGCTGGGCAGGAGCTGGAGGCCCAGTGAGGGTGGGGGACGTGATGCTTCAGGAGCAGAGGCAGTTGCAGGGTGAGGGAGACCAAAAGGCTTTGGGTGGGCGAGCACGAGCTGAGCCAAACAGGTGAAAGGCCGAAGGCTGCTTCGGAGGCCGAAGAGGAGTGTGAGGCTGAGCAGGAGGGCAAGGGGAGACGAAACAGCCTAGGAGACAAATGGCAGAGCAAGAACGGATGGCAGAAGATGGTGGGAGGGCAAGAAGGAGCAAGGCTGATCTGTAACAGAAGCACAAACATCAGGAAGCTGGTGCAAAGATCAGGCTATGCAGGCTGAAGGGAAGATGAGGCTGAGCCACGCAAGGTGGGAGGACAAAAGTGGGTGCTAAGCCTGAGGAACAGTTGAGGCTGAGCAAGGGTTGAGTCAAAAATCGGGTGGGAAGCCAGGGAAGAGTTGAGGCTTGAGCATGTGTGTCAGCCAAGGTGGCTTCTGCGGAGGTTTAGAGGAATTGGGGTGCTGATGATGCTGTGGTGCCTGGGGCCATGGTGTCAGAGACAATGGGAGCTGAGGCTGTGGGGCAGGCAGAGACGGGAACTGGTGCCATGAGACCAGAGGCCAATGGAGCAGATCCATCGGGGGGGAAATGATAAGATGCAGCAGTGGAGAGAAGTGTGGTTGGAGGCACAGGGGGGTGGCTGTGTGAGAGGAGAATGCCAAGAGGAAGAGGGACACCAAGCTGGCAGGGAGGCCAAGAGGGGCTTCATGTTGAGAGAGTGGGAGGTAGAGGAGGGTGAGATGGCAGGAGGGCAAGTGAGGGTGGGAGGCCCATGCCATGAACTGTGGGTGCCAACAAGAGTGAGAGGCTCAGCCAGTGATGGCTGCCACTGCCCTGGGACCCTGCCGATGGCTTGCTCGTGGCTGGGCATGTGAGTAAGCCCTGACTCTCCCCATCCCACCATAGGGCAGTGTCCTTTAGGGGTCATTCACTGCATTTAGGAGCCTGATGGGAGAGAAATGAGATCTCAGTTTTGGAAAGGCTTTTCTCCCCTCGGATGGGAACACAGCACAGCACAACACAACACTCACCCTGCCCTGTGCTACTGCAGGGTAAGGGCTCTGCTGAACAGGCACAGGGGATGAAAGGCAATGCACAAGGATAACGAGATAGACAAGTGTCAGGCTGGCTCCTAGAGCAATTCTAGACGGCAACACTTTGCCCCACGAACCAGCTGTTGGACCAACACACCAGCTCTTAGTCCTCTCCTTAAACCATCTCTTGCCCTTCCTAGTTCTGATGGGCTTCCTGTGCTCCTAACACCCCTCTGCTCTGTGACTGGACATCACTCATAGCACTGGTTTTGTCATGGTCACCCCTCAGTGGCTCCTTTGTCAGCCATAGGAAAGCACTGACCTTTAAAGAAATACATAACATGGGAGTTGGAGTCTGCTCACGTTTCTCCAGCTCTTTACTCTCCCAGCACCAATCTGTGTGTATACTGACTCATATTTATTCTTCCACGTTTAAAGCTCTAGTTGGAGAAACAGAGGGGATGAGCTCCTACCAGTATTAACTTCTCACCAAGAGAAAAGCTCCTGCAGTCTCCTTTAGTGAAAACGAGAACTTCAAGTTACATGCTGAAACCCGTATTGTACCACGGTAGCTTTCAAAGCCAGGTCAGACAGACATCTTCCCCCAAAGCAGCTCTATCTCTAGCTGGTTCATCCTTCTTACCAGCTATGTTGAGTAACCTGGACCAGACATACATAAATCCAGTCTTGTAGAAAGTTCTCAGCCTTGGACAAGTTTGCACTTTCAAACCCAGTCGCATCAGGGATTTTGTGCCCCTCCCAGCTCCTCCCATGCAGCAGCGTGTCCATCACAAGGCAAAGCCTAGCCATCGCCCATGACCTGTCCAGTGTTGAAGCTGTCTGTGGAGCTTTCCAAGTGGTGTCCTACCAAATTTTCTGTCCTGTAAAGAAACTTTTGTTGAAGTCAGAAAAGGTGCTGCTCTTGAACAGCGTTCATTGGGCACGTTAACTTCTATGAGTAACTTCTTGAGTCTGAGATGTAAACCACTTGTGTTCCACAGTAGTGGGCAAGGTGTCCTCACCATGGGGACCAGTGAACACAGCAGTCTGACCCTGGCTCTGCATCAACACCCCCTGTAGAGACAACATTATGCTGGTGGTGGAACCAGGATGAAAAGCCCCAGTGAGACATCACTTCCACTGACTGGGATGCATGGAGGAGTCTGTAGAGGCCAAATTAGAGGATGAAGATGCTGCTAAATGGGAAGCAACTTCTGTCACTGCAAGTGCACAAGAATAACGAGGATTAATTTCCCCAGTGGAAACCAGCACTGCCTGCAGCCTACAGGCTTCAGGCAAAGACTACGCCAGGTCTACCAGTTGTGGTAGAGCCATTGTCACTGGAAACGGAGGGTAAAGCAGCTGTGTACTGGGGGCAGGGGGAGCATCCCTCTTTTCTGATCCTGTGGAGGAACATTGGCCAAGGTCACGCCATGAGCGTCTTCTCTTGTGAAGGAGAACAGATGATTTTGAAGTGGCCATCGTCAGGGCTGGGAATGGCCCCAGCGCTTCCTGTGCTGCATATCCCAGTGTGAGAGGGAGCAGCTCTTTCCCCTATGTGATAGGAGGTGCTGTGACATGATTTGGTCTCCTGTACAGCAGAGCCATGTCCGGGGAAGCAGAAGCCACAGGTTTCCACTGGCTCAGGGGCCCTGCTGCCAGTGGATCCATCACCAACGCTGCCCGCTTCCACCAGGCGATCTGCAAACAAACTCTGTGTTAGCTGAAGGGCTTTTAGGAGCACCAAAGAAATGCTTCGTGGTGCTGTACTAGAGCTGGTCCCAGAACTGGAGAGGACATCCCCATCCCACTGCTCTGATAAAGCCCACAGCGCTCTGCTATACATAACAGATCATCTACGTGCTCACACCTCATCCTGCGACCCTGGGAGCTGAGATCTGAGGGGGAGTTGGAAAGTGCCTTGAAGGGAGGCTGGAGGTTCAGCACTAAGGCAGTTGCAGTATTTACATTACGTGGGAGGAGCCTTTGCTCCTGTAGCATGTGAAGATGTGATGGTGCAGCACAGCACAAGGAGCCAGAGCTCCAGTGAGTGCAATACCCAGCCTGGCTGCGGGCTGGGCGCTGCTCTTGAAGGGCTCCACTCTATCCTCTGAGATCTGATCTGGCTCAGCAAGGGGTATGAAGAATTTCCTCAGTCCTGGCCAGACCAGGACAGCACCAAAAATCAAGGTGAACCTGGCAGGCTCCCTTCAAAGAGAATGTTTCATGCCACCATGTCCTTTGACCAAAGCACATGGGAACAGCTTGAAGGACAGAAGGCAAAGTGCTTGAGTGACTCCTACCCATACATAGGCTCCTGGGCTTTTTCTCTGTGATTTTTGATGTGCAGCATAACCAAAGCTGGTCAGGTACAGAGACCTTTTTATTTTTAAATAAAAATAAAGGGCAGGCGAGGGGGAGGGAGACTAAAAAGATCCTTTCTTTGCTGGCATGGCACTTGCTATCCTTTCCCCTCCCCGTGCCTTCTCCCCAGAGCAAAGAGGTGTGAAGCCCCTCTTGTTCCAAGGCTAAAACTTTGGGGTTTGATGCTACAGGATAATTTGGAGCAGCAGCTGCATCAGTAGCCTCTTTGAAAGAGCGGGTGGTCTGTGTTACCATGGTTCTTGCCAGGCAGGGGTTTGCCCCACAGCAGCTCCAGCGCAGCCCCACGTGAAGGAACCCAGAGCTGCAGCTGCTGCAAAAGCCTTGGGTCTCCCTTAGGTGGGTGGCTCATGCTTGGGTTGGCTTTTTTGCAAGTTCTCCTCCCCAGGGCTCAACCTCAGATGGGAGAGGTGATGGTGCAGCCCCAGCCCAGCCCCTCATGGCAGTGGGAAGCTGAGCCTGTGCCTGGGGAAGGGTTACAATGGGGAACATGGGCATGGGCATTCGGTCCTTCTCCGCTTCCGGGCCCTGAGTGAACCGCACTGTGTCTCATCTACGTTCTCTCCCTGCCCCTCTTAGGAAGCAGCTCTGCTTTCTGTCACCGTCCTCTTCCAGTCCCCCCCAGTGCAGCCAGCACTCACCTTTGGAGGAGTCCTCCCTGCGGTGGCAGGTCCCGGCACTGGCTTGGCAGGAGACCACCTCTCCCTTCCTCCGCAGGTGGGTCCAGCCCAGGAGCAGGGAGCAGATGAGGGCGCAGAGGCAGAGCCCCAGCAGCAGGTACACCACCAGCCATGGCTCCTGCTCCACGCATGCCTTCTGCTCCAGCACAGCCGCGGGCGGTGAGGCTGTGACCAGGGCAGCTGGTGCAGGGGGGGTGGCCACCAAGGCACCTGCTGTGGGCCAGGCAGAGATGAGTGAGCTTGGAAATCCCTTGGGTACATATTTCACCCTATTGACTTTTTGATAGGGAAAGGGTGTTGCTAATGGCACTCATGTTCTCTGCTCAGAAAGAACTTGAAAGCAGCTGTGCACCTCCTCTGTTTGCTTGTGTTTCTCTTCCACAGCAAATTCCCCCACACTGTTCCCACCCTCCTCCCTTCTCCAATGATCACATCTCAACCCCCACTGTGGGACTTGTAGATCTTGGGGAAAATAACCCATTGCCTCCTGCTCACTATCCCCAAGGGCTGGATGGATAGAGGGGGGGATACAGCTGCTGCCCCTGGCTGGTAAAGCCGAGGGACGGACGGGGGAACCACCGCCCTGTGAAAGGGGAAAGGAACTCGCTGCCCTGTCTCGGGGGGAACCAGCAACCAGTTGTTTGATGGGGAAAACAGGAGAAAGAGCCAGCCCTTCTGCTTCGCTTCCCTGCTCCCAGACCCCTGGGGCACAGAGGGGGGTTGCTGCCCCTTCCTTGGCTGCGCCCCGCATCCCCACTCGGCCCCCAGCCTTACTTTCGCAGGACGGGGCGCATTGCTTTGGGTGCTGCCCGCAGACCGTGGTGCAGTTGATGCATCTCTTCAGGAGCTCGTCGTAGTAGAAGCCAGCTCTCCTGTTGCAGGCCATGGACTCTGTGTGATGGAGGGAGACAAACACAGTCCCCTCAGCGCATCCTCCTCCCCTGTTATTTGAACACCAGGCCCCCACAATGCTGCCCTCCCCCCAACCCCCCACCCTGGTGCCTGGGTTCGCGTGACGATGAGCCCATGGCTGCTCTGAGCAAGCTCACGGCTCTGATGGACACAGGGTGAGACCTGGGTGCTGCAGTAAGCTGTGTCAACCTCTCCAGGGCTGGCAGGGCGACAGGTCCCACGGGACTTTTGGTGCCATGTGATGAATACTGGGGAAAGGCATCTCCAGTGAGCTGTACGGGGAGGGGACAGCACGGCCAGATGGGTGTAGCTGCACTCACCTGCCACAGTGAGCTCCTGGTTGCTGGAGCTGCCCTGGGGCTTGCACAACTTTTCAAGGCACACTGAAACCTGCCCAAGCGCTGGCTCGGGACCCCGGGGGTGGCATCGACCCTTGGCAGGGAAGTGTGACTTGTCACTGCAGGCAGCCTGCCACGGGGCTGGGTCCCCTGACCCTAGGACAGGGTGCAGCAGTCCTAGACTGGGGCTCGCAGGGGAGGCAAGGGGCCATGCACAGGGCTGCGTACGGGGTTTGGGTGCAAAGTGCATCTGTCTGACATCTTCCTCCTTACCTGTTATCACTGCACCTTGGTGCCTGCCCCAGCACAGGGCTTGCAGTACAGCCTTGCAAACACAGCTTGAGTTTATAATTATCCACATCAACCGAACCTGCTGTATCTTGAGGCCCTGCCTCGGGAGGGTGGGGTGTCACCTACAGGGAGTACAGTGCCAATGCAGCTCTGGGAAGGCTCCCCGTGCCACCAGAAAGGAGAGGTGCAGGGGGGTGGGCAACTTAGTCCTGTTCTGTGCAGAGCCATTGGCAGGGCCACCCCATCACTACGGCGCTGCCGTGTTCCCTGGCAGTTTTGGCTCAAAGCTCAGTTAAGCTGAGCAGGCTGAGAGCCCACCCTGTGGCTCATCCCAGGGCCTGATTCCCCCACCCCATCATTGCCCCATCGCTGTCTGCCCAGCCCAAGGACAGGCCTGCAGACAACTGCCCCGCGCTGCCCGCCCGGCACTCACCGCACAGGGCAGCACACCTCCTCACTGTGGGCCGGCCGCAGACGAGGCTGCAGGGGATGCACTGGCAGACAAGGCTGTCCCAGTACTGCTGGTCGGTGCAGTTGTTCATGGCATCACACCTGATATGCGTCCCATCCATGGCTGCAGAACGGGAGGTGAGTAGGTATGGGGTCTGCCCTGCAGCCACTTCATCCCTTGGCCAGGCTGGGACCCCGCGCAGCAGCGGGGGTACCCAGCTGCGCCCCGGCCCTCTCTGGCCCTAGGTTTGGCCAAGAGCATACAGCAAAATCTGCTTCAGGCTCAGCGATCCCTGCAGCTCCAACCCCTCCATGAGCACATCCCATGCCAGTGCCTGGGGACGCATGGGGAGACCATCCTGGTTTATGGGTGGCCCCGTATCCTGAGCGCCTGGAGGTGGCTGCAACTGCTGAAGGGAGTGAGAGCAGTGGAGCCTGCTCTGGGCTTCTTATTCTTTTCTGAAAATAACAGAAATTCAGCCAGAATCACCTCTGGCAGCGTCGTCTGAAAGAATTTTTGATTCTGGAAACTTCTGAATGCCTCTGTGATGTTGGGGGGACGGGTGGGGGCCTCGGGGGTTATGTGATCTTGTGTGTAATTTCTGACATCTCACTCTGGTGTTCTGGCATCATAATGAAACTCGATTTTGATGTGTAAAACTTCCCTAAGCAGAGGCAGGAGGGCTGTGTCTCTGGGGCAGCTTGAAGTACCAGTCTAACCAGCCCCAGATGGGATGCCTGGAAATGGACATGCCTCTGTCCTGGGATGAGCTGTTGGTCCCATCTCCCCTGCCACGCTGCACCCTGTGCCTGTGAGGGCTGGATGTGGTGCCAACAGCACAGGAGTGAGATACTGGCAGCAGGCCTCGGTGGCACAAAAATCTAGCTAAAACCTTCCAATTTTAAGAATTAGCTTGTTAATGAGCATTTACTTATTAGCAACTGAAATATTTGTGTGTGTCCTGTATCTGCCTGCAGCCTCCCCTGTGCCACAGCAGGGGTTGGCCTCAGAGGCAACCTGAGCGGCGGTCTCGGTGCCTGGCCGTGCCCCTGCTGACCCCCAACAGTGTGGTGGTACCTGTCAGCGTGCCAGGCCGTACGTGGGGTTTGCGGTGAGCGTGACTGAACAACAGCAGGAAGCTCTAACCCAGCACAAGGGCGGCCACAGAGCAAAACGTGCCATTTTCTGACCTAGAGGGCTGAGGGGCGACCACATCCCTCGGCGGAGTCGCGGCGAAGAGCCGCAGCTGTTTCCTGCCGCTGTTGACAGGATCCAAGAGGTTTAAACTCCGCGGTGCTGCAGCACGGTGCCAGCCTCTGCACGGCCAAAGGCTGCGCATCGCCTCGGCCGGAGCCTCTGCACCACAGCCATGGCAAAGCCAAGCTTTGTATTTATGTAGAAACCCCCCACCATGCTCCAGTCGGGGGCTCTGCTCTCTCTAGGACTTGGAGTGTGGAGTACTTGGGTGCTCTGTGTGTCCCTCTGTCCTGCCATCACCCCCCCACAGCACCTTCCTTGCAGAGGGGCTGAGGATGGGCTTCCTCTAGTGAGAAGGGCCTCTACATGGGGCAGCACATGTAAAACCTGGCTGTTCTCAGGGATAAATCCACTCTGCACAGTATAGTCCCAGTTGTTCAATTAATATTGTTATGAAATTAAATAATTGCTTTCTATTGAGCTGACTGGAGACGTTCCCCAGGGCAGAGCCAGGCTCAGGCCTGTGCTCTCAGATGCTCTTTGAAGATACTTTGTACCCGACAAGAGGGAAGAGGACCTCCCCTCCTCGCAGCGTGGCAGTGAGCCGTAGGGATGGCTATGGGCCTGGCCCTCCTTGAGCTGCAGTGGCAATAACTGCTGGGAAGCAGAGATTTGGGGCTGTGTCAGAGCGGGGGCTGCAGGCCAGGCAGCTCCTTCCCTGCTGCTGCGAGGGCAGGTCCGAGGTGGTGTTTGGCCTCATCTAGGAAAAATCCCACCCCGTGGGCAATCTCCCCCCTGGAAGGAGCCTCAAGACACGCATGCTGCTCCCATCATGGCACGGCCAGGCTTGGCAGCCAGGTGTTTTCCAGTGGAGTCAGGTGAGTTACTCCTCTGCCCCCTTCCCACTGGGGACTGGCACCCTGAGTTCCCCTGCGGAACCCCTCATCTCAAGCTTTAAGGGACCACTTCGTCTCCTGTGGTGCTGACAGCCTCCAGCAGGATGGAAACCCTTTGTGGTCACTCTGCTCCCCCTGTGAGACCCCCAGGGAAACCCTCAGCCCCAGCCATTACACTGGGAGCGTTGCTGCGGCCCTGAGCCCTGGCATAGATAAGCCCCTCACCCTCATCACCCCGCACAGCCCCTCCATGGGGTAACTCACATTTGACTGTCCCACGGTGTCTAGTCCCCCTCAGCTCCTGCCATTGCACCACGAGCTCTGGCCCCAAGTCTGCGCATCGCTCAGGAGGTTTATTATTAGAGATAGATTTGATTAATGCCTGGGCCATGCGTTTCCTGGGGTTTCCCCTTATCCCTTTGATGCAAATCTCTCACACGCACAGCGCATTGCATTGGCTCCCTGCGTGCCTCTGTGCTGCTGGGGGCTGGGGAAGGAGGCACCCCACGGGATGGCATGTCACTGGGCGCAGGGTGCGGTGTCCTGGGCCAGGTGGCCACGTTGCAGAGGGGCTTGCAGGGGTGTGGGGGCTCTGCAGCACCTGTCCTTGCATTGCCTGGCTGCCGTGGGATGTGTTTTTCTGCAGAGAAGGATGTTTTGCAAAGACAGAGGCAGTTACTCTGGGTTAGGAGAGCTGGCGGGTGACCCTGCGGCTCACTGCTGCCCTGGGCTTTCCCAGAAGGAGCAGCAATGTCTAAGCCAGAGGCTGCGCAGCTGGAGGGATGCTGCTGCCTGGGGCTGCGGGTGGAGAGAAGCAAAAGCTTCTCGCTGGGGCTCTGTGTCACTGCTCTGTGCTGACACAGCGTGGCACCAAGGGCCGGCTGCCCTTACCTGCCAGAGTGGCTGTGGCTCGCCCTGTTTCCGGACAGAACCAAGCATCACCCAGTGCACTCATGCTGTCCCTGCAGGCAGGGTGGTCAGCCCACGCCACTGGCTTGTCTCCTGCTCTCAGGACATAGGGTGTCTGGACGCCGACCTGTGTGACCTGTCCTAGGGAACCTGCTTTGGCAGGGGGGGTTGGACGCACTGGTCCCTGGAGGTCCCTTGCAACCCTGACATTTCTGTGAGTCTATGAGTCTTGTGGGCCACAGTAAGATGCTTTAAATGCTGCAAGTGTCTCTAGCACACCAGTGTCTTGGAGGCAGGAGGGTTGCCAGGGGACTGCGGTCTCATGTGCTGTGCTGCTCTGCGTGTGCAACCGAGGTCCTGACTGGGCTTGAGGTCTGGCGCTGCCGGCAGTGGAGGTGGAGGATGCTTTTGCAGATGGAAACAGCCACCTCTGTGCTGCTGGCAGCTTCCAGGAGTAGAGAAAAAAAAAAATAAAAAAATTTCGATCTCACCCTGATCAGCAAACCTGTGAAGGAGCAGCCAGGGCCCTCCCAGAGCATCTGCCCTTGCTCAACCGGCACAGGGGGAGCAGGCTGCGACCACTGCCACGACTGTCCTGGTGCCTCTGACCAGCAAGAGACCCCAGGTAGATCTGGCTGGTGGCATGACGCTCTGTAGGTAATGTCTAGGGAAAACAGAACCAGGCTGTGGTTACCATTTTCCCCTTTTCCACCGGCAGTGCATTCATTTCTGTAGGCTTCCCCCCTCTTTCCCACAGAGGTGCTGGGCAGGGCTGTGCTGTGGCT
Source organism: Laterallus jamaicensis coturniculus (assembly GCA_022605575.1). NCBI lineage: Eukaryota > Metazoa > Chordata > Aves > Gruiformes > Rallidae > Laterallus > Laterallus jamaicensis. The sequence goes on along the minus strand of JAKCOX010000020.1, from coordinate 8,984,785 downwards.
GTGGCTGTGCTGGGGCGAGGGGCACTGGGAGTGTGGCAGAACCGTGACTCAGCTCAGCCTGGTGGGACCTTTCTGCAGAAGCAGCTCAAAGGGGGAAGGAAGAAACAATACCTGTTCCTTTCTATAAGCGTCAGCGGGGCAGCATCAAGGGTTTTTTCCGTTCGGTTCAAACCTCCTACTTTGCGCTTACCGTAGTGATCTGCAACCGAGAGAGACACCCAAAGGCCGCAGGTGGGGTGTAAACACCCCGTGTCCCTCGCAGGGACGTCGGTGCCTGAACCTGCTCACAGGGGGAAAAGCACAGAGCAGAGAACCTAAGCGCCTCATGCCCACTCAGCACTGTGGCAGCTGAATGTGACCCATCCTGTCCCAGCTCCTTCCAGAGGGAGGGAATCAGTGTCAGCACTGTCTGATGGACCATGGGCCTTGGAGCAAGAGGAGGCACACTGTGGCTACTGGGACACGGGTGCAGCAGTGCTGTGCTGTGTGTTGTGGCTCTGTGTGTGCACCCAGTGCAAAGGATGGGATCGCTGCTGGGCTTGTGTCTCCCATGGGGAGAGCTGTGGAGGGTCCTGGGAAGGAGAAGGAAGAGGCAAGTCTGGGAGCAGGGGTTGCGAGGTGCAAGGGCCTGGGAGATGAACATTTGACTGCATGTAGCTGGTGGCCATCTGTGCACAGACTGCTCCCACTAGCACCGTGCCTCAGGCAGGCGGCTGAGCCTGCAGCCCATTCACGTGCAGAGAGCTAAAGCTGCCAGCCAAGGAACTCAGGATCCTGGCATTGCCTGTGCTGCTTGCGCGTGGCAGAGCGTGACCAGGAGTGATGGCCCCAACCCTGCCCTCCTGCTCTCGGGGTTTTGCAGGGGAAACCTGCTGCTGTAAATAGCAGCATGAGACTCGCAGTTTCCACCCTGGTGTGCCCTCAAGAGGGAAGTGAGAAGCACTTGGAGGCGGTTTGTCTCTCCTCGCTGAGCAGAGATCAGGCAGTGTGATTTCAGCTTTGACATTCTCCGTGTATGACCGGTGCCTCATCAACTCCGCCGTGTGCCCCAACAGCCTGACCCTCTGCACCCCAAGCAGCATCACCCCCTCTGAGGATAGTGTGTGGCTCTTAAGTACACCCAAACATAGTCTCCTGTGAGCTGCTGTCTCGCAGCCAAGGCAGCGGCTGTCAGCCTGCCCTGCCTGGGGTCATCCTTCTGATCTGCGATGCTTGCAGGGATCAGTAGCAGCCACCAGCAATTTGGCTTCCTGGATTCCTCCCTCTGATGTGTGCCATGGGTGGGAGAGCATCCATCAGCAGTTCACCACACAGTCTCCCAGTGTGGTGCATCCCTCTGCACAGCCTTTGCATCCCACAGCACCCATCTATGTAAGCCCTCAGAGGTGCCCCTGTATGTTTGGGGTGAGAGAGCTCAGTTTTGTCCCAGTGATAATTGGGTTTTTTTTCTTTTCTGTGCTCTCACCCCAGTGGAATTGCTGCAAGAAGAGCTGCAGGTAACAGGCAGATGAGGAGAATAACATTTGGCTCTGAAAGGTTTTGGGGGGGGTGCCTCGCCTTCCCTCTGAGCAGCTCTGCTGGGATGTTTTCCTCCCTTCTCTGCTCACCCTGGCTGCCTTTTGCAGTCCCTCTTCTTGGGCAGGGCTGGCCCTTGGCCAAGGATTTTGCTCATGGACGTGCTCCCTTTGGGACCTGAAAAAAGGGTCTGGGACAGGGGGGAAGCGGAAGAGGAGTCATTTTGGGCCGAAACCAGCAACCGCGAGACCAGGCCGAGCACAGATGGCTCCAACCGCGGCTGCTGAGGACTCATTTCTTTCGCCCTAGCTCCCAGTGGACATGTACTCTCCAGTCATTGGGGTCAGGACGCTTCTGTCCCCCACGCACAGCCTGGCTGGGCCTCGTGTCTCCTGCCACCGCTGCCGGTCCCTCATGGCAAAGCACAGAGCAGCTCCGTGCCCAGAGCCATGGAGATGCCCACGTGTGATGGCCACTGCCTGGGTTCAGGGTGCGGGCAGGTGTGCGGCCGTGTCCGTGGCAGCACCCACGCCGGCTGCCCACGCAGAGCCAGCACCCACGCACAGCTGTGCTGCCGTGGCCATGCCACGGCCTTCTCCTTCACCAGGGACCGCCACGCCGTGCTGGAGGCCGCGTCTGGAGCAGCCCTGGCCGCCTGCCCCGCCTGCCCCGCCTGCAACGCCGCAGCCCCGCCGGGATCGGAGCGCAAGGACGGCTCAGCCCGAGGAGGACACTCACGAACGGACAGAGCCGGAGACCCCTGGGGTGCAGCTCCAGCTCCCCGCTCCCGCAGCCTGGGTCCTGTGCCGGGATATAGTGCCGCTGCGGGCGTGCTCCCGGCTGTTCGGGTCTGTCCCCAGGAGATGGCAGCCTCGGCCAGCCCAGCCTGGCTCCCCGCCGGGTGCTGGGTGCTCTGCCTGCCGCTGTAGCTCGGGTACCCTCCGGACGGCCGCTCCAGCCTCCCTGTACCAAGGAAGATGCTTCTTTCCCCGCAGCAGCCAGACTGGCTTCTGCCCGCGCCCCTCCCTATCCCCCCGGGCCAGTCGGGCCCCAGCGGCTCCATCTGCAGCAGCCCCTGTGCTCTATCCTTTCCTGTGCACCGCACCAATCCCATCCCATCACCCGGCCACGGGGCTGCAGCGGGGCATCACCCCAAGGATGCTCAGAGCTGCAGCAGCTCCATGCAGCCCCCTGGCCTGTGCCCCACAGCGAGCCCTGGGGTGAGCCAGGCTCCAGAGGTGAATTGTCGGGGTGATGCTGCAAGGGCCACCTTGCCAAAACCAGTGCAGATCAGGAGACAAAAAGATCCCTGAAAGCCAGGGCCAGCTCCCCATCTCCATAACCAGCTGAAGAGCAAGGACAGCCGGGCGGGAGAAGACCCAGCTCGGCCAGGGCCTGGCACAGAAGCCAGGATAAAACCCCATAAATTCATAGCAAAAGGAAACTTCAGCACTAGGGCTGTGTGCTGAGGTGTAATACGTGGGTGGCAGATAAAGGAGATGAATCAAAGAACACACTTTGACCGGAGCACCTAATGGGATAAGGTGTTCTTAGCAACAGCTCCCCGTCCTCAGCTCTGACATGGCTGGATTTTCTCTGGACAAGAGGTGTTTCTGTCAGGATCCTGGCAGGAAGGAGCCTGGGGGCTGCTGAGTAGCTTGGCTGTTAATTTTTAACACCAAAACCCCAGAGGAAACTCTGAAGGGCTGGAGGGCAGCCAGTGGGAGTCTAATATTTAAAAGAGCTAAAAGGGCTGACCCTGGGAATTACAGACCAGGTAGGCTGATCGCAGTCCCTGGGCAAATTATGGGCTGGGTAATTGGGGATACTGTCAGCCAAAAATTGGAAGCTAAAAATATAATTAAGGTCGTTAGCTTGGTTTCATGGATGGCAGCTCCTGTCAAGTGAGTCGGCTTTGGTTTTTGGCATGACTCTGGGCTGGCTGATAAAGCTAATTGTGTTGCTGCATTATAATGGGTTTCTCCAAAGTATTTAATTTACAGCCATGTGACATTTTCATTTGTAAAACTTGCATTATATGGAGTCAGCAGAGCAGACATCCGACGACTGTGGCTGGCAGCGCAGGGGCAGTGGCCAAGGGGGCTAACGATGGAGGATGCTGGAGGATGCACAGGAGAGTATTTTTAGGCAGGGGTGATGAGGCTTATGGTGGGAGGAGGGTCGGTGGGACAGGCAGCCATTCCCCATGCAGGGGGATCCACTCTGCCAGCCCCAACAGGCAGTGCTCAGCTAAAAGGGTGCATGTGGGAACAAAAGAGATGGATTGTTCCCTGCTAAAGTACAGTGAGGTCCAGCGGCAGGAAGCATCCATTGGACCCAGTCACCAATAACCTGGCTGGGAGCATAATTAACCGTTGGCCCAGTTTTAGGAGAATTGGTGTATTTGGCATCTCTGAACAAGAGGAAATCTCTGCTTGGTGGGATATGATTTAATGCAGCTTCTCTGTGTGTGTGTGTGTGTGTGCACATGCTTGCAGCAAAGCAGAGCTGTGCTGGACCAGCCCTGCGGTCCTTTCCAGCCCCATGGAAGCTGCATCCTCCTCTCTGGGCTGCATCAACTGCAGTCAAATGCTACGATTCCCTCCAGTGGAATGCTTGGGTCCCTTTATATTTCCCAGTGGGAAGACTGGGCACAGGGTAAGGCACAGAGACAGGACTTGGGGGCAGCCCAAGAGCTTTTCCCTCCAACCATGAGGGTGTTTTTCACCAAATTTCATACAGATTTCTAATCTGTGGGTTTCACCCCTGTTAGACACAGAGTGGCTTGAGGGGAATCTAAGCACCCCCTGACCAGTGACTCCCCATCAGATGTTCCCCAGAGAAGGCAGGGCTGGGAACCCCTGCACAGCTGGCTCAGCTGGCTCTAGGGGCTGCATCCAGCTCCCCATGGCTGTGACTCCCCTCGGTGCAGGGAGGAGGAAGGGAGTCTTTGCAGGCGCTGCTCAGTTCCAGCCTGGATCCAGTGGGGATCCCAGGGCTTGCCAGCTTTAAACCGTGATTCCTGCCCTCTCCCCTGGGCATCCATCCGTCTGGCTCCACCATAATGACAGTGAGGTGGCGGCACAGAGATTAAATGACTCGCCCATGGTCCCACAGGGAGTGATGGCCACCTGGGAGGCGCACCCCACTGTCCTGCTCCTGTCCTGGCAGCACCCGGCCCCACGGGGAGAAAAGTGCCACATTGCAGCTTTGCCTGCAAATGAGGCACATCCCATGTCCCCATCCCGGTGACGTCCCCACGGGCAGAAGTGACAGATGGTCCTAGCAGGACCTCCATGCTGCAACAGGGAGCAGGTGCTGTTCTCCTCTCACTGGTGGGGACTGGTGCTGCTGAACCCTTTCCTGGGGCCAGGAGGGTTTTGCTGGTGGGCCTTTCCAGGCTGGGGCTGGTGCACCCAGAGCCGGTGACTAACACCTCCCGGTTTGCAGCTTGTTTACCTGGTGCTGGGGCTTCAGTTTGGATCGCTGACTCACCACAGCACCTTCCCCCTCTGCCACTGCAGCTCCCTGACGAATACTTTCCATTTTCCCATTACTTTAATTGCCCTTGTTTGAAAAAAAAAACTGCTCCAAACTGGCTCTGAGCTGGAGAGACCTGTTAGGCACAGCTGCCCCAACCAGGCATCCCCATAGTGGGGGTGATGGGGGGGCAGCAGGGTGGGACACCCACCTCCACTGGGTGTCCTCTGGGTGGTGGCAGTGCCAGGGCTTGGGGCATGTGGGGAGGATTGGTAGCGGTGAGTTTTCGGTGGTCCTGCCAGCTGTGCACGTTGAACACGGCACACAGGCAGCTGGTGGTGCAGGGATGCCGGCTCTGGCGCAGCTGAATGCAGCTCAGCAGGTTTGCGGAGAGGCCTGTCTCGTTCGGCTGGATTTTTGGAGAGGCTGGAGCCAGTCCCAGCACCAGCTGCTTCCCGTGAGGTGCTGCTGGCTCCTGTGGGGCCGTGCATGGCGCCAGGTCGTGGCCCCAAGCCATGGTGCAGTTTGGCCACGTCTCAGGGCAGGCACAGCCTGCGGCTTGGGAGACACTGGCCCCGGCTTCATGCTCTGTGCCCTTGTTTTGGGGACAGTGCCATATGGCGCTGGGGAAAGAGCAGGCCTTTCACTTCTGGAGGGATCCCCCCAGCCTGTGGGGTCTCTGCCCCTTCTCTGTGCACATCAATGGGGGGAGATGCATTGGTCACCCCTGTTCTCCCCCAGTTCCCCCCCAAAGCTCTCTTGGAGCTGCCTGTCCCAGCCTCAGTTGCACTGGAGGATGCTCTGTGCAGACATTGTGTTGGCCATGAGAGCTCTGCTTCTCCCAGCTTGCAGGGAGCCCCAAGGAGACGGCAAAGAGCTGGGGACCATGGGGACAGCACGTAGAGGTGTTCAGAGAGCTGTAGGGTAGCTTTTTGATGGAAAAAAAATAATTCTGGGCTTCTCTGGGACCCATGACATGCAGGGCATGCCCAGTCCTCAGCAAGGGATGTGGCAGGATCCAACAACATTGGGAGTGGAGGTGGGCGGAGAGGGCGATCAGGGCAGGAGAGGAACTGCTCAGGAAAACTATGTGCCCTCCTCTGAACTGCAGGCATTCTTCAGTCATGTGCCAGGCGAACCCTGGACCCACGGCAAGGGCATCAGAGTCCATAAATCCTGTAGGGAACATCCTCCCTCCCTGGGGAAGGACTATGCTGCTTTTACCACATTAGGGCCAAGAGAAAGAGAAAATCCACCCAAACCAGTGGCAGGAGGGCAGGAGATGGCCACCTCTCAGCCTGCATATCCCTGCTGGGAGCATCGTGTGGGTTTGAGGAGTCCTGGGCAGCTGATGCAGGGCTGGGTGAGGGTGCAGCAGTGCCATGGGTGTGGGGTCAGCCCTGCAGCTCCACTGTCCCGTCCTTGTGCTGTGCGTGCTGTGCGAGGCGATGGCAGGAGGGAGAGAGATGATTAAAGCCGCCTTTGATGAAGCAAAAATTAATAAACAAGTAAGCAATTGTGCTGGTCTTTATTTACTCCAGGATGACAACTTGGAGCCGGCGAGGCGAGGCCGCTGAGGCCAGGCCCCACATCAAACGGCGGGGCAGTGGCGGGTGTGAGGGGACTGCGCCACCACCTCTTCAGGGGGCTTTTTCCTGGTTCCAACAAAGCTGTGAAGGTCCATATGGCTGGTCCTAAAATCAGGGCCCCATCCCATGCTGTCAGGGGATATAGGGTTGAGCAGGAGATGCTTAGTATGGGACATGCCAGGCTGGGGTATATTTTGGAGGTGCTGTTTGGCTGCTTGCCCCATCTCCCTCCCAGAAGGATGGAGCCAGGCTCTTCTCAGTGATGGCAGTGATAGGACAAGGGGCAGTGGGTGCAAGCTGGAGCAGAGGAAGTTCCATGTGAATGTAAGGAGAAACTTTTTCCCTGTGAGGGTGACGGAGCCCTGGGACAGGCTGCCCAGAGAGGCTGGGGAGACATTCAAAACCCACCTGGATGTGTTCCTGTGTGACCTAAACTAGGTGTTCCTGCTCTGGCAAGGGGAGTTGGACTAGATGATCTTTCAAGGTCCCTTCCAACTCCTAACATTCTGAGATTCTGTGATTCCCTGATTCATGGCTCATGTTCCCATATCTCTTCTGCCCCTGGTAGTGCTCTACAGATGCGAAGGTTCCTCTCCTGGCCCTTGTCTGGCTGAGGTGCATAATTAGTGCTGGGAGACTAAAACTAGACCCAGCATGTGCTGGTGGGTCAGTCCCTTAGCCACCCCCAGGGCCAGAGCTGGGAGGCCAAACCCACACCCTCATGCCTGGTCCTTATCGCCCGGTTGGGTGTATTTACCTGCCGGTGCAGTCGGTTTCTACCGGATAAAAATGCACTGGACAAACAGAGGAGTTCCCGGCGGGCCCCAAGCAGCGGCACCCTGTCCCTGCTTCATCCCGTTGGGCCCCAGCACTGCAGGTCACACAGCTGCAGGAGGGGTACAAGGATGCTTTGCGCCCAGCTGAAGTTGGGTGTCCAAGCAGGTGATGAGCCACCCAAGGTCGAGGCTGTGGGGACAAGGTTAAAGGTGGTAGGGGGTCTGTGCCCCCGGGCCGTGGTACCATGCACTGCCCGAGTGGGGGCGGCAGCGGTGTGGGCTACCCCTTGGACTCGGGGGGCTTGGGGGCTGCACTGTGTGGCCCCGCTGGCCGGGAAGGTCCTGGAGTGTGCATGGGGCTGTACGGCTGGGCTTAGCTGGGCTCGGCTCGGCCTGGGTTGACTGGGTTGGGAACAACTGGGTTGGGCTTACCCCAGCCTGACCCGGCTCGGCTGGGCTTTTCTCGGCCCGGCATCACCCGGCATGGGTCGGCCAGGCTCGGCTCGGCACGACTCGCCCCAGCCCGACCCGGCTCGGCTGGGCTCTTCCTGGCCCGACTGGGCTCGGCCCAGCACAGGTCGGCTCGGCACGGCTCGGCCCGGCCCGGGTCGAGTCGCCTGGGCTTTCCCGGGCCTGGCTGGGCTCGGCCCGGCACCACCCGGCATGGGTCAGGTCGCGTCGGGTCGGCACGGCTGGGCTCGGCCCGGCACGGTCCGGTCGGCTCGGCACGGCTCGGCACGGCACGGCCGGGCTCAGCTCGGCTCGGGCCGGCCCGGCTCGAGGGGAGGAGTTGCATGGGGACCCCCAGCCCTCTGCCCCCGGCTTGGCTGAGCTCGGCTCGGCCCGCCCCTGCGGGAGGAGTTGCCTGGCCCCCCCGCGCTCTGCCCCCGATTCGGCTGTCTGCTGCGCCCCCGCCCTGGCACTGACCTCACGCACGCACGGCCCCTCCCACGGTGCGTACCCACCCCTTGTCTCCCGCAGGCTCCGTCCTCCATGCGCTGACCCCAGCCCCACGGGGCAACATCCCCCACCGGGATCCACAGACACCGCCCCCCCCCACGCCGCACCACACACGGGCGCGCCCGTTCTGCTCAGGACCAACGGGGTCTGGCCGGGCCGAGCCCAGCCGGGCCGGGCCGGGTCTGGTCTGGCCGGGCCGAGCCGAGCCGAGCTTAGCCGGGCCGAGCCCGGTCGGGTCAGGGCGAGCCGGGCCGGACCGATCCGAGCCAGGGCCGATTCGAGCGCGGCAGGGCCGAGCCCAGCTAAACCCAGCCGAGCCGAGCCGAGCCGGGCCGAGCCTGCCCCGCCCCCAGCTGTCACCAGCCGCCCCTCCCCCATGGCCGAGGGGGACTGAGGCGACCCCACCGCGCCCTCCCCTTTCCTTGCATCCCATTGGCTAGGGAGGTCTTTTGTTAGCGGCGGATACCCGCCGCTATTGGTGGGAGGGGGTGTTCGTCCGCGCCGCCGTTCCGCCCCGTTTTCCGCCTGGTTTCGCGAGCTGCAAACTTTGCAGGCAGCGCAGTCTCCAGCACCGAGCACCCAGCGCCGCACCGGAGCCGGCGGGGGCCCGCACCGCACCGCGGGGCACCGCCCAGCCCAGCCCAGCCCCGCAGGGTGGGGGCACCGCGGCCCTTACGCGCCTCTCCGCGCCGCCCGGCCATGCGCGCCCGCTGAGCCGCAGCGGAGGCGGCCGCCTTGCAGTTCGCTCCGGTCCCCCGTTTGAATTTTGCCTCTTCTATTTATTGGGGGTTCCCCCTTTGGGATTTTTGGGGGTGTTTTTGGTTTCCTGCGGGGTTCTGTTGTGTTTTTGTTGGGTTTTTGGGTTTTTTTGACGCTCCCCCCCCCCCGCGCTCCGCAGGCGCCAGGCGGAGGCCGCGGCCCGCGGTGAGGGCGGGCGCGGGGCGGCGATGGGCGCGGCGGCGGGCGGGCGCTCCGCGGGGCGCTGAGCGGGCGCGCAGCGGGCGCGGGTCGCGCCATGGCCGCCAAGGACAACCCCTGCAGGAAGTTCCAGGCTAACATCTTCAACAAGAGCAAGTGCCAGAACTGCTTCAAGCCCCGGGAATCCCACCTGCTCAATGACGAGGACCTCAACCAGGTGGGACCTTACCCTCTCCCCTCCTCCCCCCCAAACCCCAATGTTTTTCTTCCTAAAATCCGCCCCGGGGACCCGCCCCCTGCCTACTCCCACGCGTCCGGCCTCAGGGCACCCTGGGGGTCCCTGTAGGGTGTCTGTCTGTCGGTGCCGTGAATGCTGTGGAGCCCCGCGGGATGGCCCCACAGGTACCTCGGGGTCTGCTGAATAGTTTAGGGTCCCATGGATGATCCTGTGGGCGGTGTAGGGTCCCATGGTTATCTGGTAGGGTCCTGCAGCTAGCACAAGGTCCCGTGTGTCCCTGCTGGCCCCATGGTTTACATGGGTTCACATGGGATCTCTGCTGGTCACATCCCAGGGTCTGGTGGGTGCCCGCAGCTCCCACGGGCAGTGTGGGCTGTCAGGGTGGTGGTGCCATGGGGTGCCTGCTGCCTCCACACATAGCACAGGGACCCACAGGTATCTGTAAATCCCGTGGGGCGTTTGGTAGCCCTGTGGATACTGTCTGGTCCCATGGGGTGTCCAGCAATCTGTGGGGTGCCTGCCGAGCCCTCAGATACCCAGGTGTCCTGCAGGACAGCCAGCATCCCCACAGTGACCGCTGCTCCCTTAGGCCATGGTCCACCCAGTGCCCCCTCCCCTGGGGCCTCACTTCTTTCCTGAGGCTATCTGGGGACTGACACCTGTGCTTGGGGTGGTCCCAGCCCCTCATGGGGTGCATGGCAGCAGGTAGGGGGTACCCTGTGGGCTCTATCAGAATATCTCAAAAGTCCTAGGAAGAACTTGACTGTGATCAAAAGGTCTGCTGCTGGATGTGACCTGAGCCCCCCTGCCCCATGGCTCCTCAACCCTACAGTGTCCTGCTTTCTCTGGGGAATGGGAGAGCAACCCCTGCCCCTTCCTGGTGAGAGCCCAGCGAGGGCAGGGCTGAGGGGCTGCCAGAGCTGGGCCTTCCTCTTCCTCTTCCTCCCGGGCCTGACACAGGCCAGAAGGCCCTTGCACCCGCATCGGGGTGTGTTTGGGGTGCAGGGTTTGTCTGTAGCATGGGGGTCTGGGGAGCAGGACTGCCCTCCCTTTTCCCACACCTTTCTGGGCCGGGGCTGACATCCGCGCTCCCGATCCTATTATGGCAATGAGATCAGACATATTGCTGTGCTCGCTGGGGGGGCGGGGGGGGCATAATGAAATCTGAGGGCTAATATGGAAAAAATGTAACTGGAAAAAATGCCGTGGTGTGTGCGGGAAGGGGCGGGCAGTGGGGAGCGTCACGGCTATGCCCAGACAAAGGAGCTGTCCCGGAGGGGGCTTGGGAAGAGCCCCCCGCTACCATCCAGCCCCTTCCCACTGTCCTGCCTTGGGTTTTGCTGCCTCCTGGGCACAATGTTGTTTTATTTTAATTGGGAGGGTTCAAAGCATTGCACGCTGCAGCCGGTAATGCCTGCCTGGCCCTGCCGTGGGGGGCCTGCCACCTTCCCTAGGGATCTAGGGCCCAGAGCTGTGTTTTGGGCAGCCCCTTGTTTGCTTTGTTCCTGTCGGGGTGGTGAGTGGCCCTGGGGGGGGCTATCGCCATAGCTGGCCCCTGTGGAGATGGGGTCGGCTCTGTGGCCAGATCCAGGCCCGGCATGGGAACTCGGGTTGGGAAACGGCACGATCCTGCTGGGCTTTTCCTTTGCAGCTGGGGTGAAATAATCCCGCTTCCCAGATAAGATGGTGGCTCTGGTAACGTGTGATGCAGGCACGCACCCTCCCACCTCGCTGCGCGGCCCCCTGAGCTGAGAAGCCCCCAGCTGCTGCTGGCCCAGTGCTTCCCCACCAGCATGCCCACCTCCCCTCCGAATTCATGCCTGGAGGAGGAGGAGGAGGAGGCTCTTCGCTGCAGAGAGGAGCCTGGCTGGATGTGGGGGTGTGCTCGCTCGGAAGCACACCCAGGAATAACGGTTCATTTAACAGCTCTGAATTTTTTATGCCTTTTAAATATATTTTTTTCCTTTTTTAAAAAAAGTTTAGTTTGGGTAGGGGAAACACAGGGGTGCGGGCTCTGTATTCAGTGCGTCCTGCTCATCCCATGGGCAGAGACTGTGTTGGTGATTATCTAGAGTCGGGCCAGAAAAGTCTTTTTGAGTCATCTGACCTTTCTACTTGGCTTGCAGGAAAGGTGAAGGTACTTCGCACTTACGCACTCACGTCTTTTTTTGGGTTTTTATTCTATAAAAATACCTGTGTGGGTGTTAGGAGCTGCCCCTCCTGCTTTTCTGGGGCACTCCAGCATTTGGGAGCCGCTCGGGGCAGAGGCCAGTGTGCGTTTGTAGACTCACAAATATTTAGTTGTAGTAGTGGATTCCCGTTGTACTCTGGAACCGAATTAGGAATGGGGCTGGGAGTGGGGAATCTACTCCCAAACATCAGGATTAATGAGCTGGAGCTCTCTAATAATAATCGGACTTAGTGCTTCCAACTTCAAAGGGCTGCACGGACGCTAAGTCCCTAATCCTGGGAGCGCTGTGTTCACGAGTTGTTTTTGTGTGTGGCTGTGCTGCTGGCCGGCAGTCGGTGTGACTTGGGGCAGCTACGTGTGGTCCCACCACCAGCTGGAGCCTTGGCCATCCCCCTGAGATCTGCAGGTGATGTGCCCTTGACCCCCACTCCCCCCAACCTGCGTTTGACCTTTTGGGCTTCCTGCAATGCATGGGAAAAACTGGGTCAGTCACCATGTCTGCTCCCCCCTTGGGAAAATCTGTTGCTGTCGATCTGCTCCGATGAACGTAAGCCCCAGTGTGAGTGCTTAGAGCCCTGTGATCCTGTGCGGCAGCAGGATCTGGCCCACGGTCCCTGGTGGGCACAGTGCTATTGATGGCTCTGTCCCGGCTGCTCCACCTGTCCAGTACCAGCTTGTTTCCTGGTAAGGAAGAAATGCCCTTCCCATGGGAATTCCCTCTTCCCTGACAAGACAGGCCTGCACCGGCACCGCATGGTACCTTTTAACCTGCCAGTCTCCTGGGGAAGTCAGCTTCCCAGACATGGCCCAGGAGGATGGATGATTTCCAGGTATCCTCTTCTATCTCCAGGAGAAAGCCCATTGGGGCAGAGGGACACTTTTCCCAGGGAAGCCACCCAGGGCTTTGCAGAGCTGTGGGGGTGTCCCTGGGGGTCTGTGCTTTCCATGCTGGCTGCACCAGACCATGCTGTGCCTGTGCTTTTGGTGTCCATAAGGAAGATGAAGCCCCCCACGACAGGAACAAGCTGGGAATTAACCTCAATTATGCTTGGCCTGAATTGGAAGAAGAGCAGAGTGTAAAGCAGTTAGTGTAAAGCAGTTGCTTTTAATTTTCTCCATGCGTGTGCTCTCTTGGGGCAGGAGGACTGGCACACATAGAGGAATTTGAGGACATCTTTCCAGCTACCAGTGTCTTTTTTTGTTTTTGGAGACCATGGCATGGATGCCCAGAGGACCACCCACTTAGAAAATGGAGCTTGCAAAGTTTTCCCAGCACCTCCTCCCACCCTGGCCTGTGACACCCCTGCCCAGTGCTTGGGGGGTGGGGGGCAGTGGTTATTTCCATCTTTTCTCTGTTGGACATTATCACTTTCCTACTGTTCTGGATGCTGAACAGCAGCCCTAAGGCTGGAGTGTCAGTGTTGGGTCGCAGGCTTGGCCTTGCTCTGGGATGTTGCATTGATGGGGCTGTGATGCCCTGGGCTGGGGTCTTACCCTGGCTTTATGTGTTGCCCAAAGGGTGCAGGGTGAGGGGTCATGTCCTGGGCATGCTTTTGCCTCCACCCTTTGCTCTTTGCAGGAGAATAGCCCATTTTTCCCTGGAAAGCAGTCCCCATCCTTGCATTCCCTGCTCCCAGCTGCTTGTAACATGCTGCAAAAATCTGCCCGTACAATTAGGACTAAATGGGGAGATTCTCTGGAAATGTCAACCCCCCCCCAGTTGGTAGCTGCAGCGAGCAGGGACTTGGGGCATACTGCCAGAGGAGCTGAAGTGAGCAGGGTTGTGGTGGCAGCAACATATCCTGGGCTAGTGGTGTGCAGGCAATGAAGGCATCAGGTGCTTGGGAGGGGTGTCACGTTTGGTGCTGGGGTCAGCTTTGGGTGCAGTTAATACTCCTGGTGGCCCTAGGGAAGGGGCATGGTAGTGCCTTTGGCAGTTGGAGGGAGAACCATCCCCTTTGCACTCTTACTTGCTGCAGGTTTTTGCATGGCGCTGCACCTTATTTGCTCTGGCACCTGAGGAAGCGATAAATCCCCTCTCCAGCACTCTGGAGTGATGTTGTGGCTTCTCCCAGACGCTGAGGAAGCCCTGTCATGAGCGGTGGGTAGATAACACCTGCTCATTGTTGGGCATGCTGGGCTTCAGGGTTGCTCGAGGAGGGGGAGCTGGTGTTGCAAAACCCGTTCCTTCCCACTTCCACTTTGCTGCAGTGCCTCTTCCAGCTCTTGCTCGACTGCCCAAGCCGATGGTGATGCTCAGGCACAGCCCTGGAGCCAGGGCCAGGGTATTTGCAGAAGGAGACCGGCTGTTTGCATGAAGGGTGAATTCAACCTTTCCGCTTCCCGTTCCTCCATTCTGGCGGTCACTCCCACTGTCCCACACAGCAAACTGCTTGGGCAGCTCTTCTGGGGTTTGCCTGTGTGCTGGAAGGGCTGCGCCACAGGCAGCGCCGGCCAGCCACCCTGCAGCAGTGGTGTCTTGTGCTCCTCAAACCATGGGTCTGGTCTGTCTGGTCTGGGTTGGCTTCTTCCTGCATGGTGAGATGTGTCGGCAGTGGAAGCCTGGCTGGAGTGATTTGCAGCTTTGGCAGTAGCCAGCCCATGTCCACACCTATGTTGTGCAAATGTGTTTTTGCAGGAGAGCAGGAGTTGGATGGAGAAGGGGGGGGGGGGGGGGGGGGGCTGTCCCCAACATGTCTGGGGGCTGTCCCCAGGAGTTGCCTGGGCTTGGGCTGGAGAAAGCTGAGCTTGGACCAAACGTGCAGGCAGAAAGCAGATCCCTGGATGAAGACCTGGGGGATAGAGAGCACTTCATACCAGGAGTGGCTGTGGATGCCTACTGGCAGCACAGCAGCCTCCCATGCTGGGGTTTGACCCTGCTATGCTGCCCATCACCAAGTGATATACAGCTGAGGGGCAATACTGTATGAGCAGGGAAGTAGAGATGTGAGCTGTGATGGGATTGCTGCCGGAGCGTGGGTTTGCATGATGTTTGCAGAGCCTCCCACCAGCCAGGGCCGTGGGTCTCCAGCGGTCCATGTGACATCCTGCTGGGAGCATGCAAAATATTAAGCAGTGCCTGTCTTGCAGTTCCTAGAAGCTGTGCTGTGGGCAGGAAAGCCAGCTTGGGTGGGTATCGCATCCCATTCCCACCCCAAACACTGCGTCACCTTCCCCATTCCTGCTGGGTGACAGCTGCTCAGACTCACTCATCAGCAATCTTTTCTAGGGCTCCAAAGGTGTGTGAAACTGAGAGCAGAGTGGAGCTGAAACTGCCCAGATTTCCTCTTCTGAGGTTGTAACCACAGTGTTTGTGGTGACTTTCGCCTTGAGCTGTGCCAGAAACTGGTTCCTGCATCCATGGAGCCCTGAGTTGTTTGGGAGCTGATGCAAAGGGGACAATGACCTTGCTGCCTCTGCTCTTGGATTGTTGTCTCCTGTGGGTCCAGCTGGAAGCTGTGTCCCTGTTACTGAGGACCTAGAGATGCACGCAGGGAGCAGCAGGCACTGCTGTCACTGCTTTCAGAGAGGCCTCTCCAGTGAATATTGGGACTAAATCCATGAAGGTGATGGATGGAAGTTACCTGAGTTAACCTGCAGCCTGTGTCAGGCTGGGGCTGTTGTTTTCTAGCAGAACTACTGGAAGCCCCAGCACAGTTCCCTGGCACACAGGGCTCTCAGCATTGGAGGCAGAGGCTAAAACTCCACTGCAACAGTCCATTTTTCCCCCCTTCCCGCTCAGTTGCCAAGCCTGAACAAAACAAACCCTGCCTCCACCCGAGACAGGCTGATTATGGCAGCCTAAACAGATTATCCCTCCCACCACACGCTGGAAGCCAGGAGTCTCTCCTGATGGTGGACTTGGACTTCCCTTGGAGCATGTTGGGGTGGGTGGGGACAGACTGGCTGCAGGAGCATCCCCAGCCTGTCTGGGCGTCCCGGCACCACAATGAGGAGGTGGTTGCTCTGCCGTGGGGCTGAGTCCAAACCCTAAGAGGATGTGTGGATGTCAGCAAAGCTCTCCTGTCCCACCTTGTGCAATGAGCTCCCATGGGCGCTGCACAGCCAGCATCACGTGGCTCTGCGCAGTGCTGCTCAGCAGCCTGCTTGGCTGGCTGACTCCCATGAGGGAGTGAAGAGGTGAAGGTACCACCAGCAAACACCGAAAGCCTGTCCAATGGACATGCTGGTTGTTGTCACAGCCCACCTCCGGCCTTGTGACCTGGTCCTCCAAGGGCTCCAGTGACCAGTCCTGCCTGCTGAAGCAGGTGACTGCCCTCTCTGCCTTGCAGCCCTGGGGATGTGCAAGGATTCCTGTATTATCCTGGGCTTTGAGAAGTGCTGAGTTGCTCTGCATGTCCTTTGAGCCCAGTCTCCCAGCTGCTGAGAATCTTGTTCCCAGTGCTGGTGGAGCTGGGTGGGGTGGTTTGTCTGTGCCTGGGCAGCATCACTGCGGCAGCTTGACAGCTTCATGTAAACTGAGCTGGGGCCGCTTCCTTCTCCGCTTCCTCCCACCCGCTGTGCTGCCAGCGCCAGCCCAGGGCCCTGGGCTGGAGGCAGCGACCTCCCCCTTGACACAATGCAGGCCCGCAGGCCGAGGGGATGGATGCAGTGGCTGGGGCAGCTACCTGAGAGGCAGGTGAGGGGCTGCAGGGCATCCACAGCATGGCTCCAGTGGCGGGCCCTGAAGCAGAGCAGGGCTGCATCATAGGGA
Organism: Laterallus jamaicensis coturniculus; assembly: GCA_022605575.1. Taxonomy (NCBI): domain Eukaryota; kingdom Metazoa; phylum Chordata; class Aves; order Gruiformes; family Rallidae; genus Laterallus; species Laterallus jamaicensis. The sequence goes on along the minus strand of JAKCOX010000020.1, from coordinate 8,968,404 downwards.
TGGGATACCTGGGCGTTCCCAGAGGTGCGACAGGAAGTGCAACAGTGATGCAAGGTCGTTTCTGCCTGAGTCAGACTCCACAGGTCCCACGGGACAGAACCCGGCACTGTGGGGCTCCAACCCAGCTGCACCTCCCGCACCGTGCTGCCCCTGGAACCTGTGGCTGTATCACTCTTTTTTTTTTTTTTTTGGGTGGTGAGGCACCTGCAGATAGCTTCTGGGGCAGCAAGGCTGTGGCTTCGGCACCTCTTGGCCAAGGTCGTGGTGGGTGGGTGGTTTTGTCACCACGAGCCCTGCCGGAGGAACCGGCTCTCCTCTTCCTGCCCGCCCTTCGAGCCTGGCCCCACCCCAGCCGTGGATGTATCGCACTGCCAGCAGCTGCCCTCCACTCTTTCCAAGTCGTCTTGTGGCTCACCCTTCAGCCAGGTACCGTCTGGATTAAAGGCAAAGCCACCCAGGGCCCGAGCATCCCGTGTGGCTGCCTCCTGTGGGGAAACCACCTGGAGCTGCCCTTTGGACATCACTGGAGCTTTGCGTGGTTGAAGGCCTCCTGGGAACTCCAGGGCTGCTCTAACGCCCGTCCCTTAATGTGAGGCTGGGCAGAACTACTTGGACAGAGGAAGTTTTTACTTGGAGCCCTTTCCTAGTGCTGGGTGTTATGTTTTCCTCTCCTTGCTGAGCTCTCCAGAGGAAGCTGAGCTGGTGTGAAGCGACGTGTGGCTCCAGCTCCGTCTTGGTGTGGTAACGCTCCCCTGGACCTGCCTCCAGCAGCAGCATCAAGCGGGTTTATTTTAAACCTCGCTTCAGCAGGGCCGTTTGAATGCAGGTGCGATGGGTTTATTTCAGATACTTTGTGTGTTAATTCATATCCTTTTTATTTAGGCTTGTACCTTTTTGGGCATTTGCTTGGTTTTAGCAGTGGATTGTTTTGGTTTGGCTTTAAAAAGTGCTGCTGAGCATTCATCTGCTGGCGGGTGGAACCAGGCTGCCCACGCCGGCTGGCTCTAATTCCTACCTTTCAGCTATTTTGGTTTCAATATCTGAAATTGGGTGCTTCTGCTGAAATAAGTATAGCCCACTGGTGTTTTTTTATGATGCCAGTGAAGAAGTGACCATGGCATGTTGTTTCAGGTGCTTGGTGCTATATATATGGTCAGTTGAGCCAAAATTGGAATGGTTGAGGGGAGAAATAATGTCTGGTGTGGGGTGCAAACCAAGCTGAGGTAGGACAGGGCTTCTCACCTGGGTTGACACTGCTCATTGCTGACCCTGATGATGGTGTCCCCTGTTTGGGTTTCACAATTATGTCAGCCCCAATGTGACACTCCGACATGTCCACTGCCTGTCATGATGGGGGCTGTGTGGGGCTGGGTGCTATTAGGGTGCACTGGGGTGCACGGAGTGGCATGGGACAGTCACAGGAGGACTGCAGTGCTTTGGCTGTTGAGAGGTTTTGTTCATGGGTCTTTGCTGGGTTGAGCCCCCCTGGCTGTGCCCAGGGGCTGTGCTGTGGCACAGAGGATAAAACTGTGGGATGGAGGAGGGCTGGGTTCTGCAAGTGGCTTGGCTGCCCATAACATCGCTGCTGAGGGCTCCTCAGGGTGCCAAGTGTTGGGAATGACGCGTCTTGCCTTCGCTGTTACTCTCTTCATTCCTGGATTTTGAAGGCCACTCGCTGTATTGTCTCAGTCGCCAGAGCTGGTTGCCCAGGGCTCACTGCGAGTGCCTCTCGTGGGAGTTTGGGCGCCCCCCTTTGCTGCTGCAATGGCCTGTAGAAGGCACTTCCCACCTCTCCAGTGGGCTGTCTCTGGTTAGTTATTTGCAATTTTGCTTTTCCCCTTGTAAAACAAGAGAAATTTGGGAAGCGCTGTTGCAAGTGGCCCAGCCCAGGCCACATCCCGGCACAGCGGGGAGCGGTGGAGCCCCCATTCCAAAGTCCTCCCCCTGCATGGGCCCAAGCTGCGTCATGGGTGCCTTTGCGTGGGGGTGCGGGGCGGGCTGCTGGCGGGGTGCGCCAGGGGAGTGGCAGAGCACGGCTCACCCCACTGGGCCCTGGCAGCGTGGGCGGCACAGGGCTGGGCACAGAGCGGGTGCCGTGCCGGCTGGGGGGTGGCATGGGGGCCACGGGCAAGGAGGGAGCCAGCACCCAGGTGAGCAGGACGAGGGGTGGTAGGGGACCCCTCACCAAACTTGGGGAGGGCTGGGGCCTGCGATGCCAGCGGGGTGTCCTTCTGTGCCAGCAAGGCCACTGGTGTGGGCGTCGCTTCTGCTGGTTGTGGGAACAGATGGGTGCAGGGGTACCCTGGGAGGGAGTGGAGCAACTCCCCCAAACTGGATCCCACTCCCAGCACTCTGTTTTCTTTGGTTCTAATCCTCTTTACATGAGGAGGAAGGAAGGAAGGTCTTCTCAAATGGTGTTTTTCTAGCTGCTGGGAGATCAACACCTAGAGCTGATCAGTCACTTTGGGGGAAGGAAGAAGAGATTTTGTTATTTCTTTTCACTTTATAAAGAGTAAATGGGCTCCTCCAGCTTGTTTCCAGTTTGCTTACTCAGTGCTTCATGCGTTTGACAGTTTTTGGTGCATAGGCAGTTTCTTCTATTGTTTGCAGGGATTTTTCCAGAGGGGAAACTTTTTTTTTTAACATTACAAAACCACAGAAACTGGAAGGAGGCATCTAGGGGAGGTACCAAATTGGAAACAGTTTTAAGCTTCAAGGGAAAAAAAAAAAGAAAAGAGAAGAATGAAAAGCAACAAGATTAACTAAATTTTGAGAGGAGCTGGGAACGTGTGTCCTTGTTGCTGTGTGGGCAGGCCAGGCTGGGGCTGGGAAAGAATGGATGGTTCATGGTGGAAAGTAGTGTGTCTGGACCCAGGGGTTCCTGAAGCTGGATCTTCCCTGGGTTTCCTCTGTCCTAGCTTGTCCTGGTACCTGCATGGAGCCGCCTTGCTGGTGTGGCAATGCCTCACCGCTCTTGCACCAGGATTTGGCCCCAGCCCTTGCCAGAAATGGGGTTGACTAATAGTTTGCAGCCTGACAGTCAACAGGAGCAGTGCCCATAGGACTTTGCGGGGTGGGGAGGGCATGCCTGGCATTCACCCCCATCCCATCGTTCAGTGTGGCAAGGGTCTGCCTGCTTCACACTGGCTGCTTCTGCACCCTCCACACTGGTGGAAAGAGCCCGGATACCTTTTTTCCACTGCTAAATGGCAGTGCTGCGAGGCATTTCTTTCCGGGTATTCTTTCCCTTTCTCTTCCTGACTGGCTGAATGAGCTGTTTTCCCTCCACCTGGCTCTGACCTTCCTGTGTGCTCGGCCGTGGGCTGCTGGAAGCCGCTGGGAAGGAGCGGGCTGGCAGGGGCCACCCCTGTGGGGAAACGGGTGTTGGATGTGCACAGCACGGGAAGCGGCTGTGAGCTGGAGCACTGCCAGCACTGGGTAGTTTTTCCTCTCTTAATTAACAAGAAGAAAAACAAATTCTCCTTTGAGTATGTTTTTGCTTTGGAGTAGAGGCACGCTGCTGATGGTGAGAGGAAGAGCTGTCAGTGAGGACAGGCTCTGCAGCTTGGCAGTACCCAGGAGGATGGTGCTCTCAGTGCCATGCCGTGCAGAAGTAGCAGAGTTTGGGGTTTGTGGTTGGGGTTTTACCTTCTCTGGTGTCCTCATCTCAGTCCTGTTTGCACCTGGTGTACATAACACCACGGGTTGCCAGTAGGCATCATGTTCCCTGCACCGGCGAGGCTGAGTTTGCCTGTGTACAGGAACCTGAACTCATGCTGTTGCCTTCATGCCAGCGTCTGGTGTGGTTTCCTGTGGTGCCTGACCATCGATCCCCTGCAGTCCTGTTCCACAGTCAGCCACTTTCCTCTGCACCTGATGTGTTTCTCTGCTGTTTCTTTGCAGGCCAAACCCATTTATGGTGGCTGGCTGCTGCTGGCCCCGGAAGGAACGGATTTTGACAACCCTGTTCATCGCTCCCGGGTAAGCAAAGCAAAGATGCTCCCCATGCTGTGGGTGGGGGTGACAGGAGGAGGAGCAAGGGCCTGTCCCGGTCCATGGAGATACCTCCAGTCCTGGGAGTTCTGCATGCACCTCTCCATTCCCCATCCCCCTGTGCAAGCCAGAAAGCTGGGAGATGTTTCCTGCAGCAGGGCTTGCATGCTTTCTCTGGAATGTAAGGTCTTCTGTGCTTGGTAGCAGGCTGGGGCACTGAAGATGCCACTCAGGCTCAGACCATCTAGTTCTATTGCATGCTGCTGTTGCTTTTTGGTGCCTTGATCCTGGTCTGGTTGGCCTGACACATGCCACGGTGATTGGAAAGCTCTCAGGCTGGCTGCAGCCATCAGCATGGCATGTGAGTTCCTTTTGGTGCTTGGAAACAACTGTTTGGGTTGTTTTCTGCAGCTCATTATGAGCATGCCCAGCACCCTGGAGGGAGGCTGCATCCCATCCCCTAATGCAGATGCCTGTGTCAGGCAGGTCCTGCAGCAAGGAAGGGGCTGAGAGGTGATTCCCATTTGCTATAACCCTGAGGAGCTCTAAAGCTGAGTGCATTGGCAGCAGAGACCTGCAGACAGAGCGGGGCATGCTCAGCTCCTGCCCAAGGGGGTTGCAGAACAGCAACATCATCTGGGGATGGAGGATTCCCGACTTTCCTACCCTGGGAGGTGTGAGGCTTAGAAGGACATGGCCAGGCTGATACCTTTTCACTGGCTTGTGATGAGGACTCCCAGCCTGTCCCCAAGCTGCTCCTCCAGTTAACTTGCTGCTGAGGCTGCCAGGACAGGGCTGTCTTGTGCGTGGGAGGGATGGCAATGGTCCGTGAACCCTCTGTCATGCAGCCAAAATGCTCTCAGAGCTGCTAGTAATAAAAAAAATCACTCCCAAGTGAACAAGAATTGGCTTCTGAGTTCAGCCTGGGGTATATGGGTCATCATTTGGAGTCACAGCTAATCACAGGCTTGCTGGCCCAACACTGCAGGGACATGGGACTCGGGTCCTGCCTGGAGCAGAGGCAGCCTGCTAAGCTGGGGCATGTGGAGGTCTGCAGGGTCCTCGGTAGTTTTGCTTGTCCCTCAACACTTTGGACTTTGCCCGAAGGGCTGAGAAAAGTGAGATAAGAATTGCTGCACTGGGGCTATGAATCTGGGACCTTTTTTATTTCAGCCTGCTCAACCAGTTTTTGCTCTTGGCTGAAAACAACCTGGCACACACCAAAAAAAAAAAAAAGCAATTTTCCAGGCAGATCAGTTCTCCAATCTCTTTTTCTGTGCAGCTGCAGAAGCAGCACAGTGCCGGGGGAGGAAGGATTGTCCAGTCAGTGTCACACCTGGAGGTGTAGCCACCATCCAAATCCAGTTGATGTACTGCTGGGGACCATGTAGCATGGCACCCTGCAGCACTGGGTGCTGGGTTAGACCATGCAGGAGGAAGCTGAGGGCTGAGAACACCTGGCTGGGGGAATCCTTCTGGTGTCCTGCAGGACTTGAGTCTTTTGGAGACGAGTGAAGAGGCTTGTGGGCATGCTTCAGGAGAGGAGGAGGAAAGTCATGGTTTCTAGCCTATAGCTGGAATCTTTTGTTTCTAAAGTTATTTTTGTCCTCTGTATGGTTAAACCAAGCTAGTGTGGTGTCTGTCTGAATGCAGAGGGGAAACATCCCCAAAACAGCCTCTTCTTGGGTGCCTGCAAAGCCAGGCAGTAAATCAGCATCAGACAACGTAGGCTGGTGCAAGCAGAGCCCCGCTGGATGGCCTGGCAGGACCTTGCTTTGTAGAGGCCGTGGCACCCCAAACAGCTGGGTTTGGGGTGTGAGGGGCTGAGCAGAAATACTTTGGTAATGTTCTTCACTGTTTAGGAACAGTCCCAGCAGTGTTGGGGGGTCCCTGCTGCTTTTTTATCAGCTGAAGTCCTGTGCTCAGTGACTGCTGGGCATGTGCCCCACTATCACGAGTCCCCTGTCACAGAGGGGTTTTGGTGGCTTTTCTCTGCACCAGCGTTGTGGGGTGCAGCTCCCATACCCCTGCTGAGGCCTGTGGGTGCTGCTTTGACCCTCCTTCCTGTCTTCTCTTGCAGAAATGGCAGCGTCGATTCTTCATCCTCTACGAGCACGGGCTGCTGCGCTATGCCCTCGACGAGATGGTAAGTGCTGCTGGGCTCAGCTGCCAGGCAGGGGGGATCAGCTGGGGCTGCCTCTGCTGCCCTGGGAGGAGTCCCCAGTGATGCGCCTGGTTTCACTGGGAGGAAGGTCGCTACTGAACTGGTGAAGAGTTTTGCTTTCTGGGCTTGACTTACTGACAGGCCGAGTTTGCATGGGAGAGCAGTGGACGGTCCATGGGTGTTTAGGAGGCATGTGAGTCCCACCTGGCTCAGGGTTGATCACTTGCTGACAGATTCCATGCTGGTGGGTTGTCCCCAGGGTCCCCCCTTCTGTTTCCACCCTGCCCTGTGCCGGCTGGGTCTTGGTGGTGGTGATCGCCTCAGCAGAGCCTGGGAAGGAGGCCCTGCCTAGCGATGCCTGTGGAAAGTAGGTCAGCTGGAACGCCTTCCCGCTGCTTGCCCACCCCGGAGCTGCAGTGTGCCACCAGCGCTGCTCCCCTTGGTAAAACAGAGTGGGGAGATGAAGGAAGCGCATCTGCTGCGAAGTGGGGCCAGTGAGCCCTGTGGGGTCAGCCCTGCTCTGACTGCCTGAGGCTGCTGATTTATCCTCCCACCTCCAGCAAGCCCCTGGGAGGGTCCCCAGGGTTGGAGAACCCCGCATGGCGTGGCACAGCATGGTGTGGCAAGGCACGGTGGGCACCTGTGTGCCGGGACCTGCCTGGGCGGGTGCACAGGCATGTGGGGAGCGTGTGCCCTCACCTGTGGGGCTGGGACGTGCGGGGACCTGCGTCTGTGACGGGGAGGTTCCCTGTGTGGGTGGCATGCCTTGGTCCTCTGCTGATGCCTTCCGCGAGGGCGCCGTGGGACGGGCGGGCAGGGCAGCACAGCGAGCGCTGTTCGAGTTCTCCTGCAGTGTTTGTTTGTGTTTTTAATTGAGGTTGATCCAAGTGCCCTAAATAATTTAGATGTCTCGGGTAGGAGCGGTGGAGCCTTCGGTGCATTTCTAGTGTCTCAGCAACCTGGCTCTGCACTAGGCTGGTGTTTCACATCGTGCAGTGACAGGAGAGAGGTGTGTGACTGGGATGGGGAGATGCTCCGATGTCAGATAGAGAAGTAGAAGGATATTAGGAAAGGTGGCTTTTAATTTCTTTTTTTTTAGCTTTTACTTCTTGGCTTTGAGCCTCTGAGAGACTGACCTGCCCCGGGCACTACTGCCTCTGGGCAGGAGCAGTTGGGCAATGCCCCAGCCCCATGTGTGGCTCTCTGGACCTTGCAGCACTGCTTGCCTTTCCCTGGCAGCCCCTGGTGCTGGGGACTGTTGCCAGAGAGCATGCAGAGGATGGGGGAAGCATCCCATGGTTCTCCAGGCACTACTTGGGCTTTTTCACCTTGAGAAGGGTAAAGGTGGAAAGAACAGCAAACAAATTAAGGGAGCATGCATGTGTTCAGCATGGGTTGACCCATGGTGGTCCCAGGCTAGACCTCCTCCTTGGCTGCTGCCAGGCCCCTCCGGCCTTGCATGCGCTGTGGGACAGCTCTGACCCAGCAGAACATGAGCGGGATGGGGCACCAGGACCCGCTGCTGTCATGGCCCTTCATGGTGCAGTGGGTCTCGCAGGAGGAGAGTAGGAGGGTTTTGGTCCAGCCTTGCCATGGCCAGAAATGGAGGAGATGGTTGCAGCTCCCTCCCCCCTCACTGGGGTCTGACTTGGTTTAAAAATACCCTCCTGACCTTTCTGCAGAGCACATCACTGTGTGGGATCTGTGCTGCTACCTGCACTGTCTCTGCTAAAGCTCTCACCTGGCCACAGTTGGGCACAGCTTTCCTCTGTCCCTTCTGCCCATGGCACTGGAGTATCCCATCCCCTGCCATGCTGGCTGGGCTACAGCAGGGGGAAAAGGCCCCATGCAGGAGGAAAGGGGGGTTTGTTGCAGCTCATCCCACCCAGGAGTGGGGCTGGCAGGCTGAGGAGGGAGAGACAGGAAGGTCCATCTTCTTCCACATGTGGGAACATGCCCCTGGGGGTGTGTCCTCTGCTTGGCCTTGGGGGAAAACGTTTTCCTACCAGACCTCCAGTCCCTGACAGCTCCGTGTGGGGTGCCAGCACAGCTCTGCTGGTGGGTCCAGGGTCCCACTCCGCAGCTTGCCATGCTCCTGCACTATCCTGTCCTCACCCTGTTCTCTGCAGCAGGGCCATGCTCACTCCCTGCCTGCTGTGTTTACAGGGGAGCAGGCAACTCCCGCACGGCTTTTCTGCTGGTCCTTGGGAATAACCCATGCCCATGGCTGTGTAGGTTTCTGCTCTGGTAGGACCTTCATCCCAGTACCACCGAGGTCATAGTGAGCCCCCCTTATGTCAGAACCAAGACCCATGCAGGTGTTAGCTGGTCTGCATGAGGAGGAAGGGGCCTGTGGGGAAAAGCTGGGTGCAGCTTGTTGGGGCTCAGCTGGGGTGCAGCCTTCCAGCCCAGGCAAGACCAGAGCATAGCTCAGAGGGTGCCATGGCTCTGGTGGGTTTGGATACTGCTGTCATTTGTTCCATAGGATTAGGCTGTGATTGCTAAGTCTTGGGGGTCACTGGAGGGGACTGGTGGCACTCAGGCTGTCAAGTGGCACGTTCCTGGCATAGGACATGAGGACCCAGCTTTGTGCTCACCACACTTTGAGTGTTGCTGGCTGGGGTTGCTGGGGGACACTGTTTTTGCCCCCAAGGTGCTGCTCTGCTCCATGCCTGTGGATCTCCATGTCTCTGGCTGTCCCAGCTCCTTGCCATGTCCCCACCACCTCCATGGGGCTGGGGCCTTGGCCAGGAGGTGCCTCTCCCAGGCACAGCAGGGATGCTGCTCTTTGCGTGGGGGGATCCACTTTGCAGCCCGTGCAGGGTTGGTCTGTCCCAGTTGCTCATCTTGGGGAGCTGGGTGGGGGTCCCATGGAGACCTCAGTGTGGAGGTGGTATCTGCAGCATTCTGGGAGCCAGGCAACAGCTGGCTGGAGACCTCCCAGGCAGTTGCAACTGGGTATTGAATTGCTCTGCCTTGAACCTGTTAGACATTAATTTTGTGGGTTTGACAATTTCTGCTCTTATTAAAAGTGGGAGGGGTGGGCTTGGGTGGGAAGCCATGGGCTGGTAATGGTTGCAGAGATGCTCCCATGTGTCTGTCCTGGCAAATAGGAGAGCAGTGGGGTGTGGAGGGGCAGCTTGAAACCCAGTCATGAGCTAGGGTGACCTCAGGGGGTCCCTGAAGACAGTGCTGTGGTACAGAGAGGCCATGGGATGGGGATGCCTGGGGCAGAGGAGCCTTTTGCTGTGGGGTGGGTTGGGTTTGGTGTTGTATCAGAGTATTTTGGGCAAGGAAATCCCTTAGCAGAAGGTGGGACATTAGGCACCAGCCACCTCATCAGACCTGCCAGTGGGTGTCTCTGAGCTGATCCTGCTTGGCCTTTCTGTATGTCCATCCTTCCATCTGCCATCCTTTCTCTGCCATATTTTCACTCTGAAAATCCAAACCAGTTCTGCACAGAGGCTGCAGTGGGGCAGATGTGCACAGGCTGTGGGTCTCTGTCCCCTCAGACCCAGGCTGAGCTGGCATGTTCACTCCCCTCAGTGCATCCCCTTCCCCTCATGGGGAGTGTGCCAGCGGCTGTTCCCAGCTCTGCTGAGCCCTGGCTGAGCTGAGCCTGCTCAGACGTGCTGAAATTCCTCCCTCCCAGCCATGGGTGGATGCAGAGGTTGTGTGATTGCTCAGGGTTGTCTTGCCATGCTGAACCACCATGATTACCTCTTGGCACTGGCTTGCTTCTGCCGTTTGATAAACCTCTGTGCAGGGCTGGGTTGTGTTTGGGGGCTGATGTTCCTCTGCAGCAGCTGGAGGATGGCAAAACCACTCTTAGGTTGAGGCAAGGCAGGAAAGAGGGTGAGCTGCAGGCAGGGACAGGCTTGGGGACGAGCTGCTGCGTTGAGTGTCTGGGGACGTTTGTCATGTGTGCTCCCCAGCCCTGTGGCACTTCAGAGAGATGTATTCCCTGGTTCTCCATTGCAGGGTGTGTTAGTGTGAGGCTAAAGCCTGCCAGAAAACCAAAGCCAAGGAAAATATGTCCAGAGAGGTGGAAGAGTCACCCAAAGAGCTTAGACCTTTGGTACTTCAGGAGATTTGAAGCTAGGGAGGATAAAGTCCTTAGGCTGTAGGGACACAGCCCTACCCAGGCTGGGAGGGATCACGTGTGGTCACTCGAGGTGCTGTGGGGAACCTGTGCCAGGACGGTGAGCGAAACTTCCCCAGCTGCTGCCTGTCCTGTGGCCACATCCAGGCACACTCTGTCCATGTCCAAATTGGTGCTGGCATCTGCACCCTCTGATGTTGTCCCATGCTGTGGCAGGTCTCACCCCTCCCAGCAGCCCCCTGTGGTCCCCAGCAAAACCACTGCTGCTGCTGCAGGGGAGCACCCCGGCATCGTGGTGCTTGGGAGGTTTCAGCTGCCACAAAACCAGTGCCAGGGTAAGGGGATGGAGCCAGAGAGTGGCAAGTGCAGAGCATTTGCCTCCTTTATTTTGATTGCTATGATCTATAATTAGCGGCTGAGATCTCTATAAATAGAGCCCTGCTGCGTGGGAATGTAGTGGAGAGAGAGGCACTGGGTGTGCAGGAGGGGATGGATCCAGAGAGCGGGTCAGGGAAGAGGGTCTGGATCTCCAGCCCAGTTTTTTAATGACTTGTCACATGTCTATGGGCCAGGCCTCATCTGTTTGCCTCAGTTCATCCATGTGCCACATCCTTTGGGCTGGGTTTATGCTAACTTGGCGTTTGTGACAGTGCTTTGCCCTGAGCAAGAACAGAGGGGCAGCCACATCCTCCCTGGGGGTGTTCTCCCATCACATCAGGTCTCCTTTCTGTGGCTGCCTGAGACTATTAATTTTGGGTTTTTTCCTTTGTGGATATGCTGGTTTGAAAGCAGGACAAAATTTAGGCTCATGAGGGAGCATCTCAACCTTTTTGTTGTGAGTACCTAATGCCAAGGTGAGAGCATCTTCTGAATGGGCTTCCCCAGCACCCAGCAGGGGATTGGGAGGAACACCCCTGGGCATGATGTGTCCTTCTCCCAGCAAACTGGCCTTGCTCCACGTCTGGTGCCTTCCAGCACAGTGGAGTAAAGTGTGAAGATGGGCTCTGTGCCCTTCCCCTTATTTGCTGGAGTGAAGTTGCTTTCTAAAATGGGGGAGTGGAGCATCAAGGCTGCTGTTTGGGAAGGAGGCCTAAGAGGATGCTTAAACCAGTAGTCAGCTGCCTGTGTGCCAGAGTTCCCTCATGCGTATGGAGTTGGGTGGTTGCATCCTCTGCAATGGCCTTGCAGACCCTTCCTGGGCTCGCAGCCCGATAGTCCTGCTCTTGTGATAGGAACTTGGGCAGGTTGTAACAGCATTAACCTCAGTATGATGGAGCCCACACCCCTGCTGCAGCCCATGATGGCTGAGAGGGAGGTCAGGAGGGAGCTGGGAGCTGATGGGACCAAGGCTGCATGAAGAGTGAAGCCAGCCCAGCATCTGGCAACAGTTAGGGGAGCACCAGGACCCCTGGGCCATGAGTATAAATAGGAAAAGAGAGGCCAGTTCGGAGGTGGGAGGTCTGGCACCGTGCAGGGGGCTGCAGGGTCACATCTGGAGCCCCGTGCGACCCCAAATCCCGCTCCCAGCTGCGGAAACCTAAGGAATTCCTAAATGGGTAAAAAGGGAGCACAGGGTGAGCATCAGTGGCTGCTGGTGGGGAATCAGAGAGAGGGAGGGATGCGTGCCCCATGATGCTGTGATGTGGGGATGCATGTAATCCTTGTTTCCCAATCAACCCCCTCCCCCCAGTCTCTATTTGGCAGGAAGGGGCAGTTTAAAACGTCGCCGTGGGCTGAGCTGTGCCGCTCGTTTTCATCCTAGTTCCCTCCTTTGTCATCCTCATTGTTTTAAGAAGCCAGGAATCCGTGCGGGTGTTTTTCTTCTCCTTTTCAGATCAAAGCAGTTTACTTCAGTCTTGGCCCAGGATGGAAATTCATTGGCAGGGATTAAAAATGAACCTTAAACATCCTGGCCTCTCTGGCCTTGCTTTTTCCACACGTTTCACCATTTAAGTGTTTCCAAGCATTCCCTGCCCCCTCCTCCGTGGGAGCACCAGGATTTATGGGGACACCCCCCACCACCACCACCTTCCCCTTGTCCCTGATGTTTCCCCCCACGGACACAATTTTGCCCATGCCTCTGTTTGCCAGATCTTCAAGACTTTCAGTTTCTATTGAGCATAAAAAGCTTTTTGGCTTGAATCGAAGCGTGTTTCAAATTTAAAGGAAGCTGAAACAGAAAGGGATTGAGGGGAGCAGCTGTGTGAGGCTTGGACAGTGACAGGGACCCCCACCCCAGATTTTTTCCAGGGCATGGGTCTGACTTGGTCTTGCAGTAGGAGGACTTTGGTTTTACGTTCCTTTGGTTTTCGGTTCCTCTGGTTTTAGGTTCAACCCTGATGGAGGGGGAAAGCTACCCATTGCATGGTCACATCTTGTCATGGTCCAGAGGTGATCTGTCACCTTGGTAAATGTGATAGTGCCCTGCCAGTCCCACCAGTTTATGCAATGGAGGGGGGAAATTGCTCTGTCCAGGAGCTCCTGGATTCATGGTTGTGCTGTGGATGGAAAATCATGCAGGATGTGAGGCAGCTGGGACAGGAGTGATGGGCAGGTGAGCTGGGGAAATAACTGGTTTGATGAGGAGAATGATGGAAGATGATCTGTGGGGAGGTTTCACCTGTATCTCAAAGTTGATATGGTAGAAATAAGGAAATATTGGGAGTAATTGGGAGCAGTGATTGTTCCTCCTCCAGGACAGCTGGGCAGGAGAAGGACACTTGAAGTGAGAGTGCAAAGAACAGGGGGCAAAGCATATCCTTTGTTTAGTGTCATGGTAGGGGAAGCGTGGTTTGTGCGACTGCAGAAGGGTGGTTTGTGGGGGCTGAGAACAGGGAAGGAGTCCTCCAGCCATGGCTCCAAACCCAGTCCTGACACCTGGGTCTGTGGCCAGGGACCATCGTTGGGGCCCCAAAAGTGCCTGTGTTTACTGTGACCTTAGGTGGATCAAGCTGTCTGTTTCTGTTTGTGGCTTCTCAAGCATGGATGGAGGATGCTGCTGTCCACATCCAAGCCACCTGAGAAGGGTGTTTGGTGCCTGCAGGACCCACTTGGGAGAGGTCCTGATGTGAAGCAGTCCATGGTGGGAGGTTTGGGAGTTAAAAGGCGAGAGGGTGAAAGCAGAGTTGGGAGAGCTTGATACAGCCATCGACCTCCTAATGAAGGATCAGCTTTGATGACCTGGACCAGGTGCTTCCTTCCTGGAAACAACACAGCCCCTATTGTCTTCTCTGGGGCGAGCTGCAAAGCTGGAATTGCTCTTACGTGGAGCAACAAGAACAGGTTCAAGTGGCTCTGTCCTGTCTGCTTTTTGCTTACTCTATCTCTTGAGACCTAACAAAGATGTTTGTGTAGAGGACGTGTGCAAGAACAGGGAGGGAAATGAGCTGGATTTTAAATTGGATTTATCCAGTTTACGGGAGGCAGAGTGATACAGGCGGTCTCAGCAGCTGGAGTTTCTCCTTTGTGACTTCTGGGAACGTGGGCTCTGTACCCGTGGCCTCCAATCTGGGTTCAGCCTCTCAGGGAAAGAACAATCCTGATGTGCTGTAAAACATTACTGCAGAAATCAAACCCGCCTCTCATGGCATTTACCAGCCAGTGTGTCAGAGCTGGGAGTGAAGTGACACAGCTAATTGCCGAGCATATGATCACCCTCACGTGAGCCCTTTGGACACTGGCTGGCGTTCCCACCCTGCGCCTCGCATGGTGGCCTTGGACCTGCCTTTCCTCTGCATCCCACCACGATGTAAATGTCTAACAAAACAGCACTCCAGCAACAGCCCTGAGTACCGTAGCGGGGAGTGACAGATGGTAGCACTGGTATTTACTACAGGCAGTTGCTCCAGTTGCTTTTCCTTGTTTTCCCTTCCCTCCCCCCCACCCTTTTCCTTTCTGGTGCAGCAGTTGAAATTAAGGCAGTGGGAGCTCTGCTGTAGTCCCTGCTGGCAGCTGAGGGAGGGATTGCAGCAGAGGGATGTTGTCAGTGAATGCCTGATCCAAGTCCTCTGCAGTGCTGGACTCCCAAGTATCCCCCCATCCCTGGGTGGCCGTGCCTGTCAGCAGGGACATGAACGATCAACTTGCCCAAGGAACCAACAGAACTGTGTTTTGTCTGCCTTGTTGCTGGGTGCTGAGGAGGGGGTGTGAAATGAGTTTCCTTCAGCCTGGCCCTCATACCTGCCAGCAGTGCGTGGGGATGGGGTTGGTTTTAACTCTGTCATGTGCCACCCTTTTCCCTTGCGTAAAGGAGTCCCTGGAAGAAGCAGCATCCCGGTGGCACATCCCTTTTCCTATCCCATCTGCTGGGTGGCATTGGGAATCCTGGTGGGATTCGGTGCTGCAAAACCCTTGGTGACAGCTCGGCAAGGAGGATGAGAACACGAATCGAACAAGGCAACCAAGCTGCTCCAAAAATCAAAGCGTGTTTCCCCCTTTTTTTCCCCAGCAGAGATCCTGTATTCATTGATTGTTGACATGACGTATGTGGGTTGGAGAAAGGCAGCAGCAGCTTCTGGCAGGGAAGGAAGGGGCCGGGGGGTGGGGGGGTGCTCTGCAAGCTGAGATGCTGATTACCGGGGGCAGCAAATAGCTTGCAGCTGCCTCTGCTCAACACGCTCTTTGTGGCGCTTGCAGCCACTCTTTGGATGCAGCTATTTTTAATTTCCCCAGGCAAAGGAGGTGGGTGATGCCGCCAGCGTCCCCCCCTTCCTGCCCCCTGTTCCCACCCTCTTCCTGGCCAGCCCCCCACTTCCCGGCTTCCTCCTGACTTCCAGGGAATGGGTGGGGGGGGAGGGGAGGGAGGGGTGCTGCTCTGCCCCTTGGGTTTTTTTATTTCTTGGGTCTGCCTGGGATTCGGCCTCAGCTTCCCCCCGCCCTGCGCCAGTGTGTGCGGGGAGCTGGGAAAATGCAGAAATAAATAAATACGCAATTAGGCAGGCGTCCAGCCCTGGGGGGTGGTGCTGCAAGAAAGAGGCTCAGGCCAAATTTTGGAATGCCTGAGAAAATGGTTGGAGCCGTGGGCGAGCTCAGGGTTGTGGGCTTCCCACCACTGCTCTCCTTCTGGTGGAGAAGGGGCGGTTGTGGCCCCTGAGGAGGAGGAGGAGGAGAAGGAAGGAAGGTGGCAGCTCCCTGCTCTCAGGGAGGGTATCCATCCATCGGCATCTCCCTGAGTGTGGGACAATGTGTGTTTGTGCTGGAGGTGTGATGAGAGCGAAGGGTCTCAGCCTCTCTTGGCGTGCTCTTGCTGCACACAGCTCAAGAGCAGACTCTCTGCTGGTGTTCTTGAGGCCGAAAGCTGAGGTGTTGCACTCTGTTCAAGCAGCAACACGGTTTGGGGTTAATAAATTACTTATTTACAGCCCTTGTTTCTCTGCTACGGTAAGCATTAGTGAATATTATATTTCTGGTTTATCCCAGACATGTATTATTCATCAGGTTTGGAGCCTGTAAAAGGGACACTGTCAGGTTAAAACTTGCATGGAGACAAGCCGAGGTCTCCAGGAAGGTTTTGTAAACGACTTTTCTCAGGGAAACTGAATGCAGGGTTTTCATAGGGGTCTGCTACCTTTTGTCCATGCTGTTTTGAGGAATTCCTGGTGAAAAATGAGAATTCCCAGGCAGGTTT
Organism: Laterallus jamaicensis coturniculus; assembly: GCA_022605575.1. Taxonomy (NCBI): domain Eukaryota; kingdom Metazoa; phylum Chordata; class Aves; order Gruiformes; family Rallidae; genus Laterallus; species Laterallus jamaicensis. Next base: position 8,952,519 of record JAKCOX010000020.1, on the reverse strand, counting down.
TATTGCTGGTCTTGCTCATTGAGTTGTCATGGGCTGCAAGATAGATAAAGTAGGAAGAAAAAAAAATAATAAAGCCAGCAAAATACTGCTTGCTCCTCATGCCAGACCAGGTAACGGTGTGTGGATGTGCTTTTGCTGGTAGGTATTTTTGTAAGACCTTTTTATTTTGCCTTGTCTCTTCCAAGCTGTGGAAGAGACACTTCCCTGCAGTCGCTGAAGCCTGACTGCAAGTAGGCAAGGAGATAAAGCAGGCAGTGAGTCTGTCTGGAAGTTAAAATTACCATAGGAAAATCACGTGTGCAGCAGCTTAACGTTACCCTTCACCCCCTTCCCGCGGGATCCAGGAGCTGGTTTGTCTGTGTGAATTAACAGGGCTTGCACCCTGCCACCCACCACGGGCGGCACGGCTCCTCTGTGACCTCGTCTGCTTTTAGGGGTGAGCAGGTCCCTGGAGCAGAGGTGCTGTGTGCAGGGATTACACTGCCCTGGGGTCTGTGGAGAGCTGAGGAAGGCTCCCACCTACCAGGGAGGATTTTTCCCCGTGTTTTTCTGGCTTGCACCCTAGGGCTGTGCAGTGTCTCCACTGCCATTGCACACCTCACTGGGGGGGCTTTGGAGTTGTGATCCCAGGGGTCCCAGCTCTTACACGCCCTGTGCCGTGGGTGTTGTGGCTCTCTGTGATTTTATGGCCAAGCAGTGCCCTGGGGACCTGCGGTGAGGGCCTGGGCTGCTCTCCTGCTGCAGCCCACAATTGTCACTGCTCTCTTTTCGGTCCCCTTACAGTGTTTCCACTCCTGGGGATGACAGGGTCCATGGGGAGAAGAGGTGAAGGGATCAGGAGCACAGTTGGTTTTAGATGTCTCCCAACAGCACCCTGAGCTTTTATGGGATTTCCACCCGTTGTGATGCTGTGGCTGGGAAGAAAGGGTGGGTTTTGGAGCACGCCCAGTCTTGGCCCTTTTCTCCTCAATTCATCAGCCTTGCTGCAGCCGCGTCAGTAAAGTCACAGCAGATCACCAGGGTGCTGGGGAGCTACTGGGATATAATTAGGGTTTTGGTTCACTTTCCTGGCTGCTTTCCCATTAGGGGAGGGACAGCAGGGATTATGGACGGAGCAGATGTGTGGAGGAAGGGGATGTTTGGCTTGCATGGGCAGTTAATGCCATTCACAGGCTGATTCTGGGGGTTAAAGTCTGTCATCCCAGGAGGGACCTCCTTGGGCTCATCCCCCTTGGATGCACCAGTCCCACGTTGCTCTTCTCCACTGGGGCTGCTCCTGAAGGAGAGGATGCAGGCAGAGCTCCCAGGAGCAGCTCACAGCCATGAACTCACTCCTCTCGCTGAACTGTGCAGGAGCCAGATGAGACCAGCAGGTTTTGAGAGAAAACACTGATCTCTGGGAACATGGGGACAGCTCCTGGGGTGTTATTCCCAGCCTTTGCCCCTGGCTGTGACAGGCACTCAGAGCACTTTTCCCCCTGTGTGTCGCTTGCCTTCCAACCCAGCAGTGCCTGCACAGCCAGGATGGGTCTTTGCTGTCTGTGTCAGTGCCTCCACCACATCTCACCTGTGGCAGCACAGCCCAGCTCGAGTTCTTGCTGGGTGGTCTCCTTGGACCACAACAGCCCTGGGTACCTGTTGGGAGCTTTTCTCCTTGGAACTGCCTTTCGGGGCCTCCCGTTTTGTGCCATTCAGCAGGATGGGAGAACGCTCCTCAGCCACCACCTCGGCTTTTGGGAAGGTCTGCAGAGTCCAAACTTGTCTGGAAGCTCCTGGGAGCAACACAGAGCAGAGCAGATATAGGATTTTCTGTAGGGGTGAGGCTTAGGGTGTAGGATATGGCTGCTGCTTGGCTGGCAAACCCAACCTGTTGTGCTTGGCTTGACCCTTGCACCTCCAGCTGCAGACCCCCGAGCACCCTGAGAGCCCAGCTGCGTGGTATTCCCAGCCCAGCAGGAAGCTCTGCAAAGCTCGTAAGAACAGTGCTGGGGACTAATGAGATTTCCAGGCTAATTTGGCCGGATTCAAGAACTTCCACTGAAGTATCTGCACCCGTGGGAGTTGCCTGAGCCTCCAGCAGGTCTGGGGCTGCTCATCCCCAGGGTTGTCCTTGCCTCCTTTGCAGTTGTTGAACACTGGTGCAAGGTGTTGTAGGGACAGTCCTTGGGGGTGAAGGTTGGGGCTTGGGGGGAAGCGCCATAGTACATGGCTCCCACAGGAGATGCAGTATGAGACATAACTGGTGTTCACTTTGCTGTAGCCAAACTGGAGTCTGCTATTTCCCTGCAGAAGGGAAAGCAGGCGGGCACGGGGTGACCTGTGTGCATGCAGTGGGGTGGGAAGAGTGTTGACCACAAATAAATTGCCTTTACCCACTGTAAAGCAAAACCTCTCAAGCAAATTTTCAGTTTAGCTGAGCCCAAAAGAAGCCAAACCAGGGGGAAACCACAGCCGTAGCCCTGCGGTGCAGTGTTGGGTCAGCTGGGAGGATGGAGTTGGCTTGAGTGGGTCTAACCCTTTGCCTTGTGAGAGTGTTCAGCAGAGCTTTGCTGGATGAGTCCATTGTGAGGTGCTGCTTCTGTTGTTTTGGTGTTTTAGTGAAAAGGCAACAATCTCTAGTTCATATGGTGCTGAAAGGTTTTTCTTTTCTGTCTTCTACTGAGTCACCAGGAAATGTCTTGCCATTTTATTTACTTTTTTGTTGTGGGAAGCACTTGCCATTTTTCATTTTCCCCTGTGTGGAGTTCACTGTGCTTCCTGAGCAGGCATAATGCAGGGCCTTAAATTATCCAGAGCTCAAGACGATGGCTGTCAGAGGTAGCTTTGCATGGCTGTGATGGTGCTGATGGCTCAGTCTATTGATGTGTGTTTGCTTTGATTCTTCTGCTCAGGTGCATTTGCAGGAGGGGTTGTAGGATGGCTGGAGACCAGGAGACCAGTCCCTCCAGGGCTTTGATTAATTTAATTTGCTGTTTTCCTTTAATGTCTCTTTCCTTGGCCGTGCCCATCTTTGATGGCTCAGAGAAGAGAGAAGCAGCAGCTCTCTCCACAGTGTCATTTGTCCTCCCAGATTTCTAGTCTGGATCTTCCCAAGTTCCTCTGTACAGTCTGATTTTGAGTGTCAAATACAGAGAGGTGGCCTCATATATCTCAGACAGTGCCTGGTTTCTGTGCCCTCTGCTGCAAGGCTGGTGGCACCTTGGGTGTCCCCCAGCTGTGGTGGGAGTTGCCCCTACAGTGGAGCAGTGCTGAACAGAAGACCTTGGGAGCCATTCCAGCAGCACTTGCTGCTGTAAATAACATTGAAGCTCACATCAACTGCAGTTATTTTCCCACTTTGCAAGAAAACTGGCTCCAAAATGGAGAGGTGAGGGAGCTTTGCCCTGGGTTAATTTCCTCAGATTTTTCCCAAGCCCTTTTCACTTGAATGCCTTTCACGCCTTTTCAGAGCTGCTGTAAGGATCCCCAGGAAGGGTGTTGCCAGTTTTTCTACCCAACTGTAGGCTCAAAAGTGAAAAGCCTCTGGAGAGTCAGTGCAGCAGCCTCAGCCCTGGTGTGAGTGGTTAGTGGAGCCAGCCTGGGCCGTTGGGCAGAGCCTGCCCCAGTTTGGCCTCAGCTCTCCAGCACAGCCCAAGGCAATGCTTGAGCTGTTCTCCTCACCCCCTGCAAGCAGAAATCCAGATCCAGCTGCAGTTGAACAGGAATGGCCAACATAGGTGGAGATTGTCCTGTCTCAGTCCAAGCTTCCCACCTCCTGAGTTGTCCCCAAACTTGACATCACCGTCACGACCGTCTCTGTGGGTGACCTGCTATGTGAGTCCTGCTATGGGGATGTGTTTTCTGATGTTTTGGTGAAGCCCTTTGCTCCTGGGGACAGGAGGAGGAGGGCACACGAGCTGGTGGGCACAGAGGTGGTGGTGAGTGCACGTGTGTGCCTGGCAGTGTGCAGTGCAGGGACCACCTGGGACTTGTCTCCTACACCGAGGGGGTGGAGAATAAAGTTGACAAGGCCAATTTGGAGCAGTACAATTTAAAATTCAAATAACAAGATGCAAATGAAGCCCATCTTTCCCTCCCACCCCCAAATGACTACATTTCCTTCTGCAGGCAACTCGCCTGCTGTGGTCCCTGCACTAGGCTTCAGTCCCTCACTGCTCTTATGGTCCGGCTCATGGTCTTGCCAGGCTTTTGCCATTGGGCAGATTACCATGACAACTCCCAGGAGTGCTGCAGATACAGCTGAGTAGCTGTTGTGCCTGTGTGTTGAGGAGTGGGGAAGATGCCATGCTGGCAGCTGCAAGCAGATGGGGTCAGATCGGTTATCATGTATTCCTCCCACCCCCCTTCTAGGAGGGAATGAGGACATTTTGCATTTTAAAGGCATTTAAATCCTGGAGAGCAAGAGGGAAGAATAGCTCTTGGGTTTGCAGGGCTGTGAGATGGTGCCTTCAGCATGGCAGGGCCAGCAAGTGCCTGTGTGATGCTGGGCTTTTGCTTTGGTCCCCAAAGAGCCAGGGTGGTGGCTCGGAGCAGCCCCTTGACCCCCATCTCAGTGGGACCTTGCTCTTGTTCCTGTCATGGTTCTTTGCATCTTCTGTCCCTCATCCCCTCCAGCAGAGTTAGACATGGAATATGTGTGTACATGGCTGCAAGCTCCCACAAAGGGCTCTCTGGATTTGGGGATGCTGCCAAGGACCCAGAGGGTTGGACCCCAGTGCCAAAGGAGGTTGCACCCACTTGGTGACCACCATGGAGTTTGCTGGCCCTCGCTTCCTGGTGTGGGTGGTTGTGTTGGGGCACAGCTGTCCCCATCACACATGGACCCCTCAGAGGCCATTCAGCAGGAAAGAGGTTAACAGGAAGGAGGCAGGCAAGGCGCAGGCTGCCAGCTCCCGACCCCGCTTTGGGGTGGGGAGCAGCTGGGAGCTACAAGAGCAGCGCGAAAATCGCCATATAAGGCCAAGACGAGCCGGCTCCAGCCTCCTGCACAGCCCCGACCGGGCTCCCTCCGCTCCAGCGCACGGTCCCCAGATGGGCACTCATGGGGACGGGGCTGCAGATGGGATGCGTGGCCTCCAAACTTGCTACTCAGGCACCCCCAGGATGGGTGCTGCCCATGCCTCGTGAGGTGGCCCTGGGTGGGAGAGGAGCCGGAGGGTGCTGGTGGGCAGTCTGCAGGCAGCTCTCGGCCAGCTCACGACCTCGCTCAGTGTTTAGACTCGCTGTCTGTGGACATAAACACCGACTCAGCTTAAAAGTGGCCTCTGGCTGAACTCTCCTGCCCAGCCCCTGTGTTTCACCCCCTCCCCAAACTGCTCCCAGGGAAGAGAATTCCTTCCCCCTGGCAAAACTGGAGCTGAGGTTGTTTTATCTCCTGGTAGAGGCTTGGGAGCGCTTTACAGGGGCCCGGCGTGCAGGGACAAGTATGCACAGGGCTTGCTAACCCACCCTCCCAGCCCACCTCCCCGAGCCGGTTCCTTGGGGTGGGTGACCTCAGGCTGTGGAGAGTTCCTCCAGCAAAACAAATTTCAGGAGCCGGTGGTTGTGGGTGCCCATGATGATCAAACACGGTCTGGTGGTGGGGAAACCTGTGATGGGGCCAGGGGAAGTGTTAGGGCATTTATCCAGACAGGTGGGTGTTCCTGCATCGCTGGCTGCACGCTGGGGCAGGTGTCCTGTCCCCTCCTTGTGCTGGTGCAGGGTGGCTGCTGGTGGCACCGCAAGTCAAGTTTGCTGCCGGTGCGGAGCCACGCCGGCATGTGCCAGGGCCCCATCTGCAGAGTGCTGCTTGTGTCACCTCCTATAGAAGGATAGGATGTCTTCTGGCTGGCTGGGGAGTCCAGGCAGCAGTGAGATTTTGGGGCATCTCTGTTTCTTGCAGAGGGCATGCATGTGGAGGTGCTGGGGGATGCATGCTGTTTGTTACCTCCATTGCATTCCCTTGCCTGCGGTAAAAACTTGCTTTTCTGTTGCCTCCTGCATGGTCCAAGCTGGAGGCTTCTTGGTGGCTTTACTGAGCAGTAGCTGCTGATGCAGGAAGGCTGCAGGTGAGAAAAGTGTGCTCAGGGGGCTGAGAAAAGAGACCTGCCTCCTGCTTGGATGGCACAGTGAGAACAGAGAGCTGCTGTGGGGGTGGCAGGGATGTGAGACGCTTTTGCTTGCAGGGAGGTGTAGGATGGAGGAGCACAACCTTCTGCTCCTCCTTGATGAGTGACTGCTCCAGTCCATCCTTTTGCAGAGCCCGCAGAGGTCGTTTTCAAGAGCCTTTGTCTAATTTAATAAATCCAGGATGCTCAGCCTGTTAGCTGATCTATAAATGTAATAAAATCTGCCCGCCACAGAGCTCGGGTCGCGTTGTGGCTGTATTGATAGCCTCGTGCCTAGTGGCAGGAAGCCTAAAACACTCATTAAAGCCCAGCTGCTCTGCCAGCCCCACTTGCCCACTGCCTGGGCAGCTCAGGTCACACCACGGCCACCTCGCCAGCACCAGTATGGTAAACAGTGGTGCCCGGCTGAGCCGACCAGCAGAGCCAGCCCCACTGCCTGGGTGGTGCATTCCCAGCTGGGATTTTGGGAGGCTGTAGGTAGCTTTGCACAGCTGAAAAGGGAACTGCCTGTGATTTTTCATGGAGCTGGTGCTTTTCTTGCTGGTGGCCTCTGGGTGAGAATGGTGGAGATGGTGCTGGTTGTGCTGGTGCTGGGAGTTGCCTATCCAGGCTGCGTTGCCGCCCTTGCTCGTGACATGTAGTCTCCATGTTGCTCTGATGCATCCATGATGATGGGGCACCTGGAGTCTTAGTCCCTCCCACACTGCAGCCCAGCCAAGATCCCCTCCTTGCATCCTGCCTCCAGCACTGTGATGAGCTGAGCCCGGGCACCAGGGATGGTGCAACCACAGGAGTTGCCTTTGCAGAGTACGTGAGCGCTGCAAATGAGCAGCGCACTCCTCAGCAGCCACCCTCATGAATATTTTAGCTCAGAGAATTAACATTTGTCAAGAAGCATTTATGGAGGCAGTGTGGATGTCTCTTCCCCAGGCGCCGCAGGCTTGCTGCTGCTCTGGGGTGGCACTGGGAGTCAGGGCAAAGCCAGTTGGAGCCCGAGCCCTTCCCATACAGTGTCATGGTGGAGCAGGACAGCAGAGCTGTCTGATCCCCCCCTTGGGACAGCCAGCCCCCGGTGCCAAGGCAACCAGCCCGCCATGTGAGATAGACAAATGGTTGTGGAGTTGGGTTGTTGTGGGTTGGTTTTTTTTTCCTTCCCCTCCTGGTTCTTGGCAGAAAGTAAAATGTGCCTTTTGTTTGGTTTCCTCCTCCCCCTGCCCCATCGCCTTTCTTTAAAGGTTGTGTTCCAGATTTCATCAACCCACGTTGTGTAATAGCCCCGGAGAACAGCGTGGGCATTGGCCATGTCCCACTGAGGCCATGGCAGAGCTCGTCAGGAGCTTGACCGCGGGGTTACCTGCTCGGAAAACATCTTATGTGGTTACTGAGCAAAGCTCTGCTGTATTTGGGATCCATCTTCTACAGTGCCCACATATTAGAAATGATGAGGAAGGTACCTGGAGAAAATTTGGACATCTTTGAATCTAAGGAATTCTGTATTCCTGTCTCAGCCTCTGAGGGGCTCTTGCAGATAAATCTCTCTCCTCAGTAATGCTGTGCTTGGGGTTTCTCCTCTTCCTTCAGGCTTGTAAGAGGTTCCCAGTCTTTCCCTCCTTTCCACTGTCCAGGGTGGGGGATGCTGCAGTTGCTGGGCTCCACATACTAAGAGCATCCATTTGAAGGTCCCTGCATCTTGTTTGGAGGCCGCTGGCATTGTGGATGTGGAGAGCATGGTGTGATTCATGTCCTGGGCACCCGGGAAGGGAGAGGAGGAGGAGAATGTACTCTTGGCTTTGTGTAGTAAGGAGGGGGACGCTGTGTGCACGTGTGTGTGTAAATATGAATCTGTCATACCAGTGGGAAACAGCAACACAATTGTTGCTTGGCTCTGGTTCCTCTGCTGATACTGGCAGCATGGTGAGCTGTAGCTGCTCATATGGTGTGGGTGCTGCCTTCTCTGCGCCGGCATGTGGCGAGCAGGGGGGGCTGCTCCACTTGCTGGGCTGGAGGGGGCAGGTGCCACCAAAGGGAGCTGCTGCTTGTGATGGTACAGGTCACAGTGTCCTCTGCTGGTTCACCCTGCTGGGCTTCCTCCTCCCCCAGTTAAAAGACAAATGCAGGCACCAGATCCAGACGTGGAGTAGTTGCGTACTCCATCCTTAACAGCAGCCTTGGGGTCCAATGCTGGGTTCAACACTGTATCAAAGCACCTGCTCTTCAAAGGGCTGGTTGAAGCCCTACTCCTGTTATTGTTTTGGCGTCGCTGCTGTATTACACCTCCCTGCTTTTGCATTCATTTATTCCCTTCTAATTGCCAGAGCCACACAGTCCTCACCTAGCCTGGGATCAGCCTGGGGACCAGTTCTGCTGGTTGTCCCCCTGGGATCCCCAGCCCTGAGAACCCCTAACATGGGAACAGATGCTCAGAGGTAGGGAAAGGGTTTGTGTGTCCTTGCTTCCTGCAGCAGAGCCTCTCCCATCTCCCATGCTCCCACACCACCACCCCGCAGCTTTGTAACTTGAGGGCTGTTCCTGTTCTCCTGGTTCCCTGGGGAGATCAGCCATGCACCATTGCCAGCTCCTCTGCTGGGGATCTCTGGCCAGTTTCAAGGTGTTCCTGGGGTGCAGTGCTGCCCGAGCCCCATCCTTGGTGGAGGTTGCGAGCGCATGTTTCCACCTGGCACAGTCTGCATTTCACTGTGCCTCAGAATGCCTGTGCTGCCTCTGGGGAAGGAAACAAATAGGTGTAAAGGAATTTGCATCCTGAGTGAGCCATTCTGCAGGTCAGTCATGTTTCATCTGCTGCCGAGAGTTTTTGGGGTGCAGGGGGACTGCTGTGGGGTGGAGGGCTCATCCCTGGAGCCTGTCCTTGTCCCGGGCTGCAGGTGCAAGTGGGGAACAGTCCCAGCTTTGCTTGCAGCCCTTCTCCTGGCATCCTGGCTCAGAGGGACAGCAGTGGACAGGGACCTATGCGTTGTTGGACTGTGTGTTCACTCTCTCAAGGAGGGGTGCATGGCAAAACCACTTCACAGCACTGGCGTGACAGTGTGGGGGCCCCAAACCGGCTCCTCCGCTCCGGGCGCGCTTGGGTCAGGTCTGGGTGTGAGCGGCGGGGGAAGCCGCCCTCAATGCTGCCGTGGGGTTAAAGAGGGAGGAGAGCAGGCGGGGTTCACAGGGAGCTGTCTCCTCTTCTCCTCCTGTTTCAGTTCCCTGCCAAGTCCTAGCAGAGCCTCCCAGGGCGTTAAGGGGTACCTGTGGCAAGAGGAACCATGTGTCCCAGGGTCCCTGCGAGGGGCTGGAGCTCCTGAAGCTGCCCTCATCCCCTTTTACCCCTTGTCCTGGTTGTGTTCCCTGGTGCAAAAATGCTCTGGGTTGGGAAGGGGGTTGGACCCAGCCCTTGCACTCCTGGAGGCCTTGGCTGTGCTGAAGGCCAACGAGACAAAAAACCGCTTCCAAGACTCCACTTGGAGCAGGAGAAAGTTTTTCCGTTGGGTTTTTATAGCTTCCGGAAAGCTGGGGTTTATTTTTGTTGTCTTAAGACAAAAAATCCTCTTACAGCCGACTACCCGCAGTGGTGCCGGGCGGGCGGCTGTGGATGCACCGTGCTGGGGGCTGGGCTCTGCTTTCCTTTCCCTCCCTCTGTCCCCTGGGGCTGTGGATGCTGATGCTGGTTTCTGTGAAGGAAAAGAGGAGGTTTTGGTGTCCCTGATGTACAACCGGTCCCATTCATGTACTCATGCTGGGCACGAATGCTGCAGCACCCAGGATGGCTCCATGGCACCACTGGGCTGTTGTAGGACCCTCCTGCCTGCAGAGAAAGCACTTTTCCTGGGGACAGGAGCTATTTCCCATGGCCTGCAGATGGGTAAACTGGGAGCTTCAGGGAACTGATCTGAATTTCCAGTAGTACGCTGGGGCCATCGAGCACTGCCCCTTTTTTTGTTTGATGCAGGCTAGTTTTGGACAGGGTTTACTGGCAGGGGAGACAGTTTCCATGGTAAAAACTTTAACAGCATCTGCCAAAAATCCATCTCCCTATTGGTCTGGCCATCTGGAGGGCACAAGGAGGCTTTGGCAGGGTGAAGAGGTGGCTACGGGCTGCTTTGGGTGCTTCTTCAGTGCCGTTGGCAACTTGGAGGGGGTCCCTTTGCCAAGCCATTTATGCCCATGGGGCAGGTTCACACCAGGATGCAGGGGGGACCCCTGTGCCACTGAGCCTGGTGGGACACAGGCAGGCTGGGGATGGGGGAAATGCGGCATCACTGCTCAGGGAGGGAGGGCTGCAGGTGCCATGCACCAGGAATGGGTGGCTGTGCTGTAATCGGATGAGCCAGCCCTGTTACAGATGGACCTGTCAGCTCTTGTCAGTGTTGACACCCCTCTGGGTCCCTGTGTGTCCCCTCAGGCCAGGGGGGCCACTGCCTGTCCCACTCCACTCTGTCTGCTTGGAGCAAGGGGGCTGGAAGGTGACGCTGTGTTTGCGAAGCCTGTCAGACAAAGTCCCTTCCTGGCAAATTCCATGTTTTGTTAACTTAAACGGGAAGAACCTGGCCTGTCTGTCTGTCTGTAGTGCCTGTCCCAGGTGTCACCCTACTGCCCCAAAGCAGTTCACTCAGTGCCTTCCCTTGGTGTCCCTGTGCTGCAGCAGGGCAGCCATCCTTCCTTGGGCATGTGGTATAGGAGAAGGGTTTTGCTGAGAGCGGCAGACTGGGCTGGCAGGAGACAGAGCTTGCTGGGCTGTGTCTGCAGATGTGTAGCATGGGCTTTGTTGTGTGCCAGGATGGTGCACGGATGGATCTAGGTACTTGTGGGCAGAGCATCTTGATGTGTAGGATCTTGGTGTCTGCCAGGAGAGGTTTTCGGGCTCAACTCTGCACTCATCTGCTTTTCTCTGCTTAAACATTCCTCCTTTCTTCTTCCTCTTGCAGCCAACAACCCTTCCACAGGGCACCATCAACATGAACCAGTGCACGGATGTGGTGGATGGGGAGAGCCGGACAGGGCAGAAATTCTCCTTGTGCATCCTGACCCCAGAGAAGGAGCACTTCATCCGGGCTGAGAACAAGGAGATCATCAGCGGGTGAGTGCAGGTCCAGGCCCAAGCTGCTGTGGGGCTCTTCAGCTGGGAGGAAGAGGAGGGCAGGTATGACCTGGCCCAAGGCTCTGTGTGTGGCAGTGCATACCCAGGCTGAGCCTCAAGCGACAATCACAGCCCGCTGTGACAGGGACAGTGCTGGGGGCCAGGTGTAGCTGCTCCCTCACAGTCAACTCCAGTCTTCTCTGCCTTTTTAGCAAGGGTGGTGTTTCTTTCCCCTGCCATCACCTGGTGCTCTACAGCAGAGCAGGGGCCTGAGCACGCCCTGAGCCAACAGATACATGGTGTGAGCACTGACTTCAGTGTGGACCTGTGCAGTGGTGGGTGATTGAAGTCCTTCCTCCACACCTAGTGTGTGTGCTCCACCGTGCCAGGCTGGAGCCTGAGGCTTTCCCATATGCCAGACACCTCTCAGAGACAGCACTCAAAGAAGCTCAGCCCTTGCTGGGAGCCTTGGCCAGGCCCTGGAGCTGAGATGCTACTGAGTCACTTAGTGCTTAGGAAGGCTACCAATTTCAGGTCAGTTTTGTTGTCTGCAGTTGGGCAATATCCTGCTCCCTGCTGCAGAGCAACACTCCCAGTGGCATTTACCCTTGGGAGTGAGCCAAGCTACACTGGAGTGTGTGTGGGATGCACAGAGGGTGCATCTGATGCCGAGGTGCTCCTGTGCTGGCTGGGGCTGTTTCAGCCCCAGCAGAAAGCAGCTATTTCCTGGCCTGGGGAAGAAGCTTGGCCACCAGCTGAACCCCAGGGTGGGGTTGGAGCTGGTGGGTCCACAGTGCAGCATTTTAGGACAGCATCCAATCATACGCTCAGCCCCAGTCCTGGGGATGACATGTCCGACCCTGAGTGCCCTATGCCCTCTGGTTGTCATTCAAGTCTTGGCAGATGTGGCCCCCTGGGGCTGCCTGCTCTGCATTTACCCCGTCCCCATTCGGACTCACCTGCCATTGCAGTGCCTACCTTGCCCTGCTTGCTCCCCTGTGGGCAGGCTGGCAGAGGGGGCAGCTACAGCCCACTCTCCCAGTCCCAGTGGAGTGTCTGACCTCCAAGTTTGATTAAAATATCATCACTCATAGGAGTGCCTGCCACAGGGATGTGGTTGCTCAGCAACACCAAAGATTAGACCACTAAAATGAGCAAATTGTGGTAGATTTCCTGACTCCAGGTCTCAGATGGTGACCTAGAAAGATCCTTGTCCATCACTCACATGCTGGTGAGGGTGCAGAGCCATGCCACCAGCATGCAGTGATAGACCATGACAATGCTGCTGTTTGTCTGTGAGCATTTCCTACATGGGATGTCTGAAGCTCAGTGCCTTGCTCCCAGAATTTGTTGACATTTGAAAGTAGAGCAGAAAGTTGAAGGAATGAAGCACTTGCTCTTTCCCACACTTTGAGCTGCAGCATCTCCTGCTTGCCCGAGCCCTGGCAGCACAGTCAGGGCTTTCTGTTGAGATGATCTGTTCCCAAACATTTCCTTTGGTGTTAATATTGGTTGAAATGGGCATTTTTCTACCAAGAGCTTGGGATTTTGATCAGAGACGTGTTTTTCTGTGTTAAAACTTCCCTCTTTTACTGAGACATGTGAGCATGGGTGATTCCCCTTCTGTGCACTTCCATGGGTCAGGAGACCTGTCCTCCATCAGCAGAGCCTCCCCCTGGCCCCGTTTGCAGTGACGGGGTTGCAGTGGTTGCAGGGCTGTGGTGCAAAGACACAGGGCCAGTGTAGCAGGGGGGAGCTGTCTCCTCTCACCAAGGCAGGAGCAATGGCTCTGCCCCAAAGCATGGCCACCCTCCATGCCCTGCTCTCTTCTTCCTCTCTCAGGTTTGCAGCTCAGCCTTTTGTGGCTGGTCCTGCCTGCTGTGCAGGAGGGAGAGGCATTGCAGAGCAAGGTGGGGCTGATTTATTGTTCATTGGCCTGGCGCTGGATTTTGAAGCAGCGCGTTTGCTCCTGACTGCAAGCATTAATCATCCCAAACCAGTCACAGTCTGGGGCTGAGCCAGGAGGGTTTCAGATGCAGTTGCAGCACAACAGGAAGATTTCCCCAGCCAGGGGAGAATTTGTTTTACGTTTGTTGCATGCTTCTGGCATTTATTGCTTAACCAAAACCCACTTGATGTGGTCATCTCCAAACACTTTACAGCAGCAGCATGCAAAGTGGGGGGAACAGGAGAGGGAAGCAGGGACATCTGAGGCAGGAATGTTTCCCAGCAGTCCACAGATCCCTGTGGAGTTCACAGAGATGCAGAGCCAGGTCATCAGGCCATTGCGGGAGGGCATGGGAGGGTCCCCCAAGCAAGCAACTTGTGCAGTGGATGGACTTCTCAATGCCAAGTTCACACTGCTCTTTCTTGGACAAAAGTGCTTTGTGTGCAGTGTGCAGGCGTTGGCATCGCTGAGGGGGTAAGGTCCTGCCGGAGGCTCTGTCCCTTTCGGCTGTCATTCAGGATCTGTGAATCCCTGTCCTGTGTCAGCCTTGGCTGTGGCCTCACTCTTGCAGTGAGGGGAGTTTGAGCCAAAGCACGCTGGGCTTATATCTCCTCCCCTCCTGTCCAGCCACGTTTTTCCCCCAGGAGCTGGTTGGGATGATTTCTGGGTACCATTTACATTCATCCTGACCAGGTTGGGGAAGCTGAGCTCCTCCATTTGCCCAGCTCCGGCTTGGGGTTGTGTTTATAGCCATGTTACAAACCCTGGGGCTTAGAGGTGAAATCTCTGGAGTTTGCAGGCAGCCTGCCCCAGAGGTGGGATGGGGCAGCAGTGTAGTCAGAGCAGTGTGGGGGAACAACAGCTTTAGGGTTTGCAGCCCATGGGAAGCTGTGTTACATCCCTATGATGGAGTGTGAGCGTCGCTCTCATCCCTGTGTGCTGCCCTTCAGCGCATCCCTCACCTTTTGCTTTCTCTGCCTGTAGGTGGCTGGAGATGCTGATAGTCTATCCAAGGACGAACAAGCAGAATCAGAAGAAGAAGAGGAAGGTAGAGCCCCCAACTCCCCAGGTAACCTCAAGGACACACACACTGTCACCCCATCCCTTGACTCCCTCTCAGTGTCACGGCATGGCTCTACTCCCAGAGAAGACACCCTCCACCTCTGCCCCAAACCAGCCAGGCACCCCCCCAATGCTGCCTGCATGGAGGGTGAGAACCAAGGTGAGCCAGGGCAGCAGGACAGCGTGAATTAATTCTTGGGGTCACATGCTGCTGCTGCTTTTCTGTCTGCTTTGGGGCCACGTTTCACCCCCCAGGCACTGTCTTGTGGCACCAGCCCTGCAGACACTGTCCTGGGAGCACACAGTCCCTCAGCGGGGGGGACACCAGGAAGAGGTGCCGGCTGTTCATGGGCCATTTCAGCAGAAACAGCCTGAAATTCTATCTGGCTCCAGTTACCCCCTTTGAGATGACCCAAGAGATAATGGGAATGAAAGGAAAATACTAAAGGCCAGGGCCAGGCTGGGAGCTCTGGGGGCCGGAGCCGGGCTCTCCAGGGACCCGGCGGTGGCTTCGTGCTCGCTGTGACTATAAATGGTAAAAAGCAGGGCTGGCTGTGACTCACTCGTTCCTGCCGGGCTCCCACGTGGCCAGAGTGGGGGAGAATCCCACAGATGGGGAACATGACCCTGAGGCCACCCTTGTCCCTTGCTGGGGCTGAGAACAACCGTGTCCCTGAGGCTGCCTGACCTCCCGGCACGCATCCCACTGCTGTGGGGGGCAGGCTGGGAGGGTTCCTCTGGCCAGGGCAAGCTGCGGCACTGGGGGACTGAAACCCAGGCTCCCCTGAACCCCAGTTTTCAGGTTCTCCTCAGTGAAGTCCCCAGAATGGGCCTGGTGCAGACTGGGCTGTTAGGTGGGTTTTGTACTTCATTTGTTTGAATCAAGTTCCTGCCATTCTGCTGGTTAAAGAGGTTCTGGGCAATGGGAAAAGAAGTTGGGTGGAAGATGATCCTTTTCTGTGCACCATGCTGGAAGTCTGAGCCACCCTCTGGCAAGGGCTGGGGTCATCACAGCCCCTCAAGTGCTGGCTCTGGTGATGCATGCAGGGAAGATCCTTCCTCCCTCCGTGGCTGAGAGCTGACATGTTACAGTTGCCTGTCCTCAAACCCCACGCAGGGGGCTGCCACATTCAGGGCACCCCAGTGAGGTGATGAAGGAGGGAAGGGATGCTCACCCTATCCCTTGCACAACACTAAACCCAGGCTGGGTTCAGGAGGGGGACGGGACAGAGAGGAGAAGGGGCACAGAGCCAGAAAAACATCATTCTGGGTTACATTTCATCACCATGGCAACTTCTTGGAAACCGTACAGCATCTGAGCTCCTGAGCACCAAATAAGGGAAGTGTCTGTGGGAAGGATGCTGGCTCCCCGTGGGCAGACGGGCTCCCCAGGTGCTTGGGAATGGGGTGAGCATGGAGCCTCGTGGCACTTTTCCCCACCTTGGCTTGGGGCAGACCACCCTGCTCCAAGCCCCAACTGCTTACTATACTCCTTCCACCCTCTCCATCCCATCCTGGCCCTGTGACACCAGAAAAAGACTCAAATTCACTTTGGAAAACCAACTTCAGTGTGAGACCTGCTGTCTGACGGGTGCTACACTATGTAGGGTGCTTATGAGCAACCTGCAAAGGCAGAAGCAGCGTCTTCCCTTTTTCTCCTGAATTGTGCTGATGCAGATCTGGGGAAGGAGAGAGGATGCTGGGGGCAAAATCAGCACCAAATCCCCCTCTGTGAAAGGCCTTCTCCTTAAGTTGGCTGCTCTTCAGCTCACTCTCTGTGTGCTGGTGGAGAAAGCCTGATTTCTTTCTAAAGACAGCTGCCTGCTAACCCGGCAGTGGATCATGTCTGAGAGCCCCTTGGGGGGTTGGACACCTTTAGCTTAAAACAACGGCTAGTTCTGCTTTTGCTCGCTCCCACTGAGTTTTTCCTTTTCTGGGGTACAGCAGGGCTGGGAATACTGTTCCAGCTGCAAATTTTTGGACAGGAGTCGTTAGGTGCAATCCAAGAGGTGCTTTCACCTTTGCTTTGCAAGCAGGTTGTATCTTAGAAGGAAAAGGGCAGGTTTCTCCTGCAGCTTTTGCCATGCTCTGGCAGAGCAGTGCAGGCACTGGGAGAGACTGGGCTTGCTGCCTTTGCCTGCCTGCTGCCCCTGGGAAATCAAGACACGATTTGGGGTTGAAATCTGGGATTTGAGGTGCAGCCCTCTGTTGTAGGATGGATTTGCAGAGGGGAGCAGCAGGCTCAGGGAAGCAGAGCGTGCCCAGACGTACCTCATGCTGTTTTTGCTGATTTTGGTGCACGCTTCTTTCTGGAGCTGTTCGTATCACTGAGCAGCAGAGATTTAATTTCTCTGCTTGCTTATAGACTGGGTTTTTGGCCCTCATATCTCTGCCTGATTAAATACACTGCGGGGGCGTGCGTAAGGAATGTATAATAACATATATCCTGAGCTGGCGATTAGCTTTGGGCTTTCGGATCAGCGACTGGGAGAGTGGTTGATGTTGGAAGGGCCCTTGGAGATGATCTGGTCTGACCCCTGCTCAAGCAGCATCTCCTTGAGCAGGATGCCTGTGAACTCTGGATCGTTTACCTCCCAACGCTGCATTCCTTTAGTGCAAATTTTCCAAGGGTGCTTGTTTTTTTTAAAAATTGAGGTCACTTGCTGCTTGTTGTGGCTGTGCACGGAGCCAGGACCCGCTCCAGGGGAGATACCCCGGCGGCTCTGGCACAGCCCTGCAAATGCTGATTTGGAAGTGCAGGGCTAAAACCCACTGGCAGCTCCTCTGATGTGGAAAGTGGGGACAGAAGGGATGCTCTTCACAGCTCATGTCCCCAGCTCAGGCATTCCTGGATTCCCCCTGCTCTGTGGAAAGGGAACAAGCAGCCTGGAAACTTCCCACAATCCAGAGACTTTGGAGGGGGAGTTAATTGTCATTGATTTATTGGTGGCTTTAAGGAAAATAATCTGTTAATGCAGAAGCTTAATATGACAACAGCAAAACATCTGCTAGAGAACACAGACAAACCCTAAGAAAGATGTGAAAGCTGCTGCCTCTTCTGGACTGTGCACCGAACTGGGGCATCCTGGGCTGTGGCCACCAAAATGGCATTGTCATCTGATGGACTCCAGGCCCCTGTGTTAGCTAGAGAAGTGTCTGAGGTGATGGGCATTGTTTTAAAGTAGTCTTGAGCTAGTGAGCTTTAGCTCGGTGTGGTGCGTTTCCTCTTCAACAGAAGTGGCCTGTTGGGTAACCAAAGCAGCACTGGTTGGGGTTTATTCTTTTTATCAGTGGCCCATAGCAAACCAGCAACAACAAACCAACAACGCAGCTGCTGGTGGCAAGGAATTTATCTTCTCTTCCATGTCCTTCAGCTGGATTTTTATTTATGTGTTGTGGGCAGCACCCAAGCCATGGGGGACTCACACCTCTGGGGACAGGCCCCTGGGGACCCTGAGTGCAGAACTGGGGCAAACCCCTCTAACCTTGCTGTCTCCCCATTCTCTTTAGGAGCCCGGTCCTGCTAAGATGGCTGTGACCAGCAGCAACATCCCCAGTGCAGAGAAGGTCCCTGCCACCAAGTCAACACTTTGGCAGGAAGAAATGAGGGGCAAAGACCAAGCAGATGGCAGCAGCAGCATCAGCCCGGCGCAGAGCCCAGTGCAAGGCCAGGCTGGGGCTGCCAGCTCCCTGAAGGATCCTGTGCTGGACAGCAAGGAAGGTGAGTGACAGGGACAGCACTGGTGCAATGTTGTGGTGACCTGGTTCAGGCAGCTGAGCTGGCAGAAAACCACCATACAGGGAAAAGTTTTCCATGGATTTGGTTCTCAGGGTATCCCAGCAAGGAGGGGGAGGCAGCCCCCATCTGTGCTGTGTTATGTGGGGACCCAGGTGAGACCTTACTGTCTGGAGTTCAGGAAGGAAGAAAAATGGAATGACTTTCTGGAAAACCACACAGCCTGGGGCTCAATCCTGCCGTGGTGGGGAGACAGGGAAAGGGGCCTTTTCCAGCCCTGCTGTGTCCTTGCTGGGGCACCCAGAAGCCGTGGGGCCATGCTGTGCTCTGCTTTTGGAGCTGCCAAGCGCTGAGCACTGCTTCCTCCTCCAGCCCCTTCGTCAGGGGCCTGTTTACATTTGGCCTCCCTGATGAGTCCCTGGAAGGCACCGTGGCCGTGACATTGTTCTCACTGGAACAATAGGGGCTGGGGACTTTTCCTGCTGGAGCCATGGACAGGTCCCACACGCTGCAGCCATTTCCTTTATCTCTCTGCTTGGATGAGGGATGGTTTCTGCCTGCTCCCCACTGCCAGGAGCAAGGCGTCTTTTGCCTTGTGCCTGTAGAGCTGAGGTCGATGCTGGTCTGGGAAGGACAGGGATTGAAATGGGTGCAGAGTGGTAACTGCAGTCACCTATTTCTTGGTTTGAAGGTTTAGGTCTTTCAACTATGCAAGCCCAATCCAGGGTCTAGACTGGCATCCCCAGCTCCCTGGAGACCATCACACCATCTCTATGGGCTCTAAGGGTGGTCAGAGTGGAAAAGTCAAGGGTGAAATGTGGCACAGCATGGGGCTGGGGTCCAGAACATTTCTGCTCTTGTTTCCTGCCCTGTTCTGAGTGGAATTGAGGCTTTTTTTGTTGTTAAAAAGCAGAACTCAGACTAGAAACCAAACGTGGTGACTTCTCTGTCCCCTAGATGAGAGCTCCATGAATGGGGACCGGATAGATTGCGGGCGGAAGACACGTGTCGAGAGCGGGTACTTTTCCTTGGAGAAAACCAAGCAAGACTCGAAGCTAGAAGAGCAGCAGCTGCCACCCCTGCCGAGCCCACCCAGCCCCAGCACCCCAAACAACAGGTACAGTTATCCCAAATCGCCCTCACAGGAGCATGCCCAGCCCTTTCCTTCCTCAGGTACCCGATCAGGCGACCGCATGATTCACAGCTTCTCTCTGAACTCCTTGGACTCGAAGAGCAGTTGCCCCATGCACAAGGACTCCAACAGCAGAGATGTAGGAAGGGGAGCTGAAAAATCGGGGCGTCCCCTTTCTTTTAAAGCCAGCCGGCAGTACACCACCCTGGCCGACGTTCCCAAGGCCATTAGGATCAGTAATCGTGAGGCCTTCCAGGTGGAGAGGAAGCGGCTAGAGCGGAGAACCCGGGCCCGTAGCCCTGGGAGAGAAGAAGTGGCCCGGCTCTTTGGCAATGAGAGAAGGTAAGGGATGAGTGGCTGATCTCCTTCTTGCATGCTAGCAATGGCAGCGAGGCTGGGTCCCTGCCGCAGCCCCAGATGGAGCAGGCAGTATTTGCAGGGTGAAGCCCCTTCATATAACAGTGCTCCTGGGTTTGACACCCATCCACACCAACTAGGCAGAGAGATATCCTTAGTAGTGCCAGCAGACGAGTGTCACCCTGCCTGGCTGCTCTGGGGACAACTGGTAGAGGTGGGTGATATTTGGTGGCCGTATTTGGGAGCAAGCCCACCCTCCCCGGCGCTGCACACGCTGGCAGCTGGCACCATTAATTAGGTTAGCTTTCTAAATGGTGTTAGAGCCGGGTGGTGTTACGCAACTGCCTAATGAGCTGAGAGAGGTTTCAAAATGTCACAGCATTAATCTGGAAGAGGAGAGGCGGGTGCAGCGCCCAGGCAGGGTGCAGCGGGCTGCAAAACGGCTTAGGGTGGAGGACAGGGAGGGTGTCCGCACGCACCCCTGCACCAGCCTGCTTGCTGCTCTCTGAGCAGGGTGAAGGATGGGCTCGGGTTGCCCTGGGAGAGACACATTTGTGCTAGGAGGGCAGCAGAGCAAACCAGGAGATGGGCCCCAGGCAAGAGGGCTGCCTGCCAGTCTGATTTTTCTTGCCCTGGTTTTCCTCCGGGCGTGTTCTCTCTTGCACAGTTTCAGCAGGCACTTCTCAGTTCCTTCACAGCCCCTAAAGGACTGTTTTCCAGCCTGGCTTCCTCACGCCAAGAGCTGGGAGCGGGTCTGGGGAGGGTGGCACAGCTTTATGTCAGTGCCACTGGTTGCCAGAAGGATGCCAAACCCATCCCAATCTCGACAGCGTGCACAGCGAGTGCCAGGCTGGGGATATAGGAGAAGAGCACTGGTTTGCTTTGGGAATTGGATGGGAGGAGAGGGATGCTGCACAGATCCCCTGGATGCTGCACTGGCCACCCTGGCTGGGGACAGGGCTGAGGAAGGGCTGGTGACTGCTGATTTTCAGGCTGAACTGGTGCAGAGTGTTGGTCCGAGTGGGGGTGAGATCGTGTCCCCACTGGGTTTGCTTGCACAGGCCAGCACCTGCCCCAGCATGAGAGGAGAGCATGTTCCTCTGGTGCCAACTTGCTTTGCTTCAGCTGGGGGGAAGGCAAGGGAAATTGTTCAGCACCAGGATCTGGCACTGAGCTGGATGTGCTAGCTGTGGACAGGGAGGAGCAGATTTGCAGGCAGATAACAGGGCCCTAGAGAGGATGCTGCTGCTAGAGACTGATCCTTTTTCATGTCAGCCCCACTCATCACCTGCTGATGAGCACCTTTTCCCAGGGAAAGTTGTTTTTCCCAGCCCAGCTGGGCTTCTAGAGCTGTTAACAGGTTTTCATTGCTTTATCAGTATGGAAAAAAATCCCCCTTGGTCAGCTAAGGCCTTTGTCAAAGCAGAATGGGTGTAAGGAGAGGATTGGGTACTGCACCATGGAAGCTGGGAGGGGATCGATGGCAAGGAGTCCCCACCTGCCCAGGGTTTGGCTGGAGGTCCAGCCAGAGGCGCTTGAGGAGCGTGCCATAAGCAGGGATGGCTCAGCAGGCAATGTTTAGGGCACAGGCACATTTGCTTACTCCTCTGGTAACCTGGGAACTGGCCTGTGCACGTGGCATGCGTGGGGAGGTTGTATGTCCTGGAGCTCGGGTGGACTCATCAGGGCGCGGAGAGACAGGCCAGCGTCGCACCAGAGAATTAACATTCACCAGCACCCTGCTCAGCTTGGCTTGGCTGCTTTTTAAATTTGAGTTTACTTGGTCCATAGATCCCTCTCCTTTTTCTCCAAGCTCAGGCTGTGTTGTTTGAGGTTGAGCAAATCCAATAACTCATTTCCATGCTGTGGGGTCAGCTTTTCCCCCCTGGGTTTAACACCATTGCTAATAATCCTCCTCAGTAACCCACTAACACGTCTGGGAACGCTTGCCTGGAATCGCTTGCCTACATGCCAACCCCATAGGTGCCAGCTGGGCATTCCGACCGGCCTTTCATCTCTCAGTGCAGCCAGATGAAATTGCTCTGGGTCTGCTGGTATTTTCAGTTCTTCCTCCCGTTTTCCATTCACCCACCATAGATCAGTGGGGGTGTCAGAGCTATGGATGGGAAAGAATTATTTTAGGTATCCGGTGCTGCATCCTGAGTGACACACCTGTAGGCTTAGCTCCAGGTAAAGCTGTTTTTCAGGCTGCTTCTAATTCCTTATAGTAAGAGATCTTACATGACTTATGCCCAGGACTGAGCTGGAAATTTTCCATGTTGACCATTTATTTATACCTGACGCCAGTTCCACACCCCGTGCAGACGTCTGAGCTCACAGCAGCTCAGAAGCATGAATCAGAAGACAGGAGCTAATCTCCCTGATTTTGGCACACGTGGCAGAGCAGCGGAGTTTGAGTTCCCTCTGCTGGCATGTGGCAGGACAGGGCTGCCAGCACCGTGCTCTTGGCATCTCACAAGGGGGCCCAACTCACTGGGGGAGAGGGTCTGTGTCTGGAGAGGTCAAGCTGTGTGTCCAGTCTCCTGGCTCAGACCCATCCCTAGGGTGAAGGAGCAGGAGCAGCTCTTTGGAACCCCCATGGATAAATCTTGAAGCCTGTTTTGAACACAAAATCACAGCGGAGAGGGCTGCAGGGGTCACCTTGGATGCCGATTCCCAGATTCCAGTGGAGCTCTGCAGCCGCAGGGGTAAATCCTGGCACATCTCAGGAAGGTGTCGGCAGCGTTGGGAAGGAGACCACCATGGGGTAGGGAGTCCTTAGGAGTGCAGAGACCTGCAGCCCCTTCCTCTGGGTGTGTGGCTTCAGGCTTACCCATCTCCTGCAGCTTCCTGGAGAGCATTGGGATTTCTGGTTGGCAAACCTGGCTTTTCTTGCATGCTTTCAGGGATGCAGCCTCTAAAACCATGGCTTTCCCAGTTGACCCCACGTTCTGCTCATGCTGGCAAGAATCTGCTGTGGCGTCTGCCAGATCTGCTGTAGAAGCGTGGTCAGGGGGGCTGAGGAGTACTTCTGGCCTCAATAAATAACAGAGCTGCTTGAAATTGCTGTAAACACTTTTCTTCCTCAAATTCCTTCTCTGGAGCTTCTTGAGATGTGAGGATCTGCTCTGAATGCTGCTTCTACCCAGAGAGAACAGTGCCTGCTCTCCCAAGTATAGTTGTTTTTTTTTCTTTTCTAACTATTCTCTTCATTTTTGGTGGACCTTTTGGGGAAATTCCTCTTCCTTTTCCTGACACTCACTGTCTTTCTTGCTGTTAAATAATGAATGAATCCAATAAAAACAAGCCCTTTCTTCCAATCAAAGAAAATCACTTTAATGATAGCTCAAGCTGGTCTTTATAGCTTTCCTTCCCACCTCACGCACTCCTCCACCTAATAGCCGAGATCTGCAGCTCGGGTTTAGTGGCCTGGAAAAGATTAACACAGCCTGCATGGCCCAGGAGCTCCTTGGGATGAGCTTTGTGGTTGAGAAAGCACTAAATGGCACCGCAGCTTTTGAAACGCTTCTTCTTCATACCTGTCTGCAACCTTGTTTTGTCAACACAGAGCTGCTGTTCAGAGGGAGCAGCTCTCCTCTGCTTGGTGGGGAGGAGAGGAGAGCCTTTCCCTTCCCCTCCCTGTCCCCCTAGGATCTCTAGCAGTAACCTCTCTAAAATGTTGAGCTAATGGGGAAAAAAGAAATGATCCTTTCCTGGAATCGGGGTGATATTAACCCTTGGGGCTGTGATTTGGTTGTAGTGATTTATTTTTTTTCCTCCTCCTTTTTTCAATGCCAAATTACTGGAATGATTTTGTTTTGTATGTAGATGCAGATATATGATTTCCTCTTCTGTTCATTCATTTTCCAGCCTTGTTTTCTTCCAGGTCTTGTTGCTCTCCACCTTCTCCTGCTGTGTTGCTGTGTGACGTGTCCGCCTTTACTTCGCCTGCTTCGCTACCATCTCATCTCAATCTCAAGCCGTAGAACAACCTGGTGGTGCAGCCCCTTTCATGAGAAATCAACCTGCTTTTGATTTTGTTTTATGGGGGCTTTTTTTATTTTTTGGTTGGGTTTTTATTTATTTATTTTTCTCCTGATTTGTTTTTCTTCAGGCCTTCACCTGATAGGGCACAAACAATGTTAATTCATGGACCTCTTACTCCCTCCTAAACTGAGACTCAGAGAAGGCTGGGCCAGTGTAAAAAGGGTTAAAAAATTGTGACTCTAAAACAGTTCCTCAGTCTGTTGGTGGATTTATGCTCTGCAGGCTGGCTTACAAGATTGGACATCTCATGAGCAGAACACCCTAGGGTGATTGGGAGTTCTGCACATCCCCGGGGTCTGCCAACTCCCAGTCTGCAAACTGGGAGGCAGCAGGGGCTGAAGAGATGTCCTGTGAAATCATCAGAAATATTTGAATATACAAAGCAAAATCTTCCCCACCAATCTTGTCCCTTCCTCTGTGATTGTGGGTTTCAGTGCCTGGTCCTGGCAGCCTGACTCTAAGCATCAGTGAGGGGGGCCCCCAGCCCGCTGGGGGTTGTGATGTGCTCAGATCGTCTCATTTATGGAAATTGGTGCAAAATGTTGGTTGAAAACAGAACATCTCATGTTTTTTGAGTCCTTCACCTGCTGTTCCTCTTTGTGGGAGGTGTTAAAAATGTTTTTTGGGATAACCTGTTTCCCTGCATATGACTGCCGTTGTGATTTTCATGCACATGCAAGGCTCACACAGAGTGAGGAGCCCCAAGTTTAGTTGTGACACATGTGGATCCAAATTTTGTGTCAAGAACCTGCCCAGATTGAGTTTTCTGGGGAAGTTTGAAATTGAGCTTTAACCTTCACAGCTTGGAGCTCAGCTGGCGTGTGTGGTGTTGTTGGGTTATTGCTTCACGTTCCCAGGTTGTGATTAAAGACCTGAGGTTGATACTTGCCCGAAGCCCTGGGCATGCAAACTTAGACACCAGCAGGCCCTTTGAAAATTCCAGTATTTCCTCTCCTGTGGGTCAACAAGCAGCTTTTAATATGGAAACTGTTCTTTTAATCAACCTGCAAAGGCCTGTTGTTTGCTCGTTCTTGGGAGCATCCCATTTGGATTTGATCTGGGGTTGGCTTCTGCTCCATCCATGTTTCTTTATAATTCTCCATCCTTGGAGATGTGTGCCATGGTGTGATGGGACACCAAGGCTGTGTCTGAGAGCCCAGTGTGCTCCCTGCTGTCCATTTTGGATTTGCAGACTGGTTTAAGAGGAGGGTAGAGCCCTGGGGTTTTGCAGGGGATGCCCTGCAGCACCTTCACAGGGTTCTCTTCATCTCCTCATGGCTCTAGCTCACACACCCTGTGAGCCAGACCTGGAGGCACCTACGGCCATTCCACCCTCTGTGCAGTCCTATGGACCTTACCCATGTGGGGCTGAGTTTTACAGGGTATCCATTGCAGTGACCGTGCAGGGTGACCCACAGGTACCTGCTACCTCTGCAGCCCAGCTTGGTCTAATGTGTCTCTGCTCTGTGGCCTGGGGAGTCACTGATAGCTGCAGTGCTAGAGAGTAAAGAGAGAGCTTAGGCCAAAGCTTCTCAGTAATCTCTGCTTCTCAAAGCTCTGTAAAATTTACAATTAAAACATTATTGCTGGTTTTGTGAGGGTTTTCTAGGTATTTAAGAAGAAAATATTTGTGGGGCTGAGTAGCATGAGGGTTTTCCCACTTTGGCTGCAGGTAAAGTGATGCATGTCAAATCAGGGTGTTTTGCCCTGGATTATGCACGCTAGAGCTTGCAGAGAAACAGGGACCGACAGCCAGGTGTGCGTGAACAGGTCGAGCAGTTCTGCAGCCTGAAATTTGGGGGATTGTACAGCTCAGCTCAGTTGCCGGTCTTGTGTTTAAACTGGCTCTGGTTTCCCTTTTCTCTCTGTTTTCCAGGAGATCCCAGGTAATTGAAAAATTTGAGGCATTAGATATTGAGAATGCAGAACACATGGAAACGAACGTGTCGGCTGGTGCTGCCCTCTCCAGTGAGACGCGGCAGGGCAGGAGTGAGAAGAGGGTTTTCCCACGGAAGCGGGTAAGCTGCTCAGCCAAAGTCTCATGGTGGGGGTTTGGAGGATGGATCCCCAGCAGCCCAGGATGTAGAGTTTAGCTATATTTTGTCCCTGGGTGGAGCAGGCGATCTGGAGTCATAGGCAGGCTTGCGCAGGAGCCAAAGCGCTGTGTGTGCTCAGTCCGTGCAGGTTCGCTGCTTGCTGCTCTGCTCCCATGGCCCAGCTGCAGATCAGGGTGGAAAATCAGGCTGGCTGTTCTCAGTCCTCCAAAACAGAGGGAAACTTCAGGTCTGGCATGGCAGGACACACCAGGATTGGGTGTAGTAACAAAAGAAACAGGCAGGCTTCCGAGTCCCAGTTGTGCTTAGTTATATTGGGAACAAAGTAATGCCTGAGAGGCTGGAAAAAAAATGTATTGCCAATGAAATGAGACGTGTTCTGAGCCAGAAATGCCCCTTAAATATGCCAATTTTTATGCCACGAGCCAAGAGAATGGGACTCGCTGTCCTAGTTTCTGCGCTGATCTGGGCTAACGCTATTTACACAGGACTTCACTTGTGAAGGTGCAGCTGTGGGCTCCATCCTGGATGTGTCTGCGTCTCCTCTGTCCCCGCATCGCCGGGCAAAGTCGCTGGACAGAAGGTCCACAGAGTCCTCTATGACGGTGAGCCACTGGGGCCATGTCCTCTGCCTTGGGGGAGGATGTGAGAGGCCCTTCCCAGGCAGGTCCAGTGAAGCTTTACTGGGCTGCTTTCCCCGTAGCCAGCATGTAGGGCATAGGCTACGCTCTTACTGGGAGCCTGTTTCAATGACTTGGCTTCACACTTGACGCTTGGCGTGTTAAGGAGAGCTAACACGTGTCCTGGCTTTCTCATGATGCTTGAGTGCTGTCTGTGCAGTCATAAGTGGGTGTCAGTGAGACAGAGAGGCTGCGAGGAAGGGCTCAACCTGAGCTTTCCTCCCTTTGCATATTTCAAATGCTCTCCAGACCAGGAGGCAAACAGTACAGAATAAACACTAAATGCTCTCCTCTCGCTCACCACCCTTCTGTAGGAACAAAATAAATACTCTTGCTAATCTCGAAAAGATTACACAGCCACTGTAAATATGAGATGCATTTTTCATGGATAGACAGCTGCTATTAAAGGAGTTCTCAGAAAAATGCAGTAGGTTAGTGTTTCTGTAGTAGCTTTAAATGTAGACTTCTACAGCCACAAGAGTGATTTATTTTTTTTTTAATTCTTGGTGGCAATGAAAAGGTGCAAGAAGTGCACATTAAGTGGCAATGCACATCATCTAACGAAGGCCACAGAATCATGCAGTCAGTGGGAAGTCATTTTCCTTGGATCAGATACACCTTTGTGGTGCTGTTCCTGCTATAAAAGTAGCAATGTGAGAAAAACTCACATGCCTTCTGCCTTGCAATCATGATTGCAAGACTCTCTCCCCTGCCCTTGGGGTTCACTGTGTCAGATTAGATCAGTTATCCATCAGGTGGAAGCTGATGGAGTGTTAGGCTCAGTGGGTTACAGCAAGAGCTGTGGCTTGTGCTGCGTGTGTATCTCTTCCATCAAGTGCTTCATCTGGTTTTGGTTTCTGATGGCTACACCCTCCAGTGGCAGCTGTTTCCAAACTTGATGTGTATCAGCAGCTTTGCAGCTCCGGGCAAAGCCTGTGCTGTCCTGCTCAGAGGAAAGCAGAGGAGTTTCCATGGAGGAGCGGGCTCTGCAGGGGAAACATCTTGCTCTGGGGGTTTCTGCAGTGTCTTGCTGCAGCCCAGTCTGACACATGTGCTGTACTGCTCGGCAGCCTCTTTCCTCTCTGGCTGCTTCTGTACCTTTGCTTACATTTTAAGGAAACTAGGAGCACTCATGCTACTTTACTACATTTCCTAAGGAGGGGTTTGTGTGTTTTTGCAGAAGATTCTTGCACTGTGCTTCTTCCCAGCTGATGAATAACAAGCCCATGGGCGACTGCAACACTCACAGTTCTTCCCTTTCCCTTCTCTGCAAAGTGCAGGATTGGGATCCAGTTATTTTTGATACAAAATGTAGATGCTTTGCTTGATGCTCTCCTGTTGTACTAGAAAGAGCTTAAACAGGACCCAGATCTGGAAGCATGATCCCACCTGCACTTCAGCAAAGGAGAAGCAGGCAAGCAATATCGCGCTCTCAGGGAATTATGGCTGAGGATGCCCAGCTCTCATAAGCCTACTTCAGAGAAGGATGTAATCATTGCAAATGCAATTTTCTCTGCAGGCTTTTAGTGGCTTATCACTGCCTCATCAGCAGGCCCTGGTGGGGTTCAGTGGGTTTATTGCCTTCAGCCACATCACAGTCAGGGCTGCTTGGGCTGACATCTGTCTACTCCCTCCTCCGATCCTCTAGGAATTTGGGAAGAGCAAGGTGGCATTTACTTTCCCCACAGTTTTTGTGGAGCAGGGCTGGATTTCTACCACAGTGGGTACACTCAAATGGGGGATGTGCTGTCCCACAGCATAGGTATGGTTAAATAGGCTTCCAGACCCTAGTTTTCCATTGCTCCCCTTGCTATAGCCCTTTCCAGTCGCTACAGCTGCATCTCACACTTTGCTGTCCTTTCCTCCTCCGCTCTGCAGCACATGGAGCAGCTGGAGGAGCTCAGCCTCGAGGGAGTGAAAGCATTTCCACCACATCCTTCCCTGCGCATGGGCAGGGCTGAGAGGAAGGGCTGGTGGGAGTTATCCCACGCTGGCTTCATTGCTTTTCTCAGAGCTTCAGCATCCTGATGCACGCGCTTTGGAGGAAAGAGCAGGTGTCATTTGGGTGGTGCAGCACTGGGATTCCCTGAATTTCCAGCCTTGGGAACTCAGTTTTGTTGTGAAACCTGCAGCCTTGCATCAACAGCACATAGTTTGTCCTTTGTAATATATAATAGACAAAATGGCCTGTGGTCTTACTAATTCCTTTCTGCTCTTTCCTCTGTAATGCTGATGTAGCAGTAGGAAATCACAAAAGATGTGCTAGGAAGGGACAGGCTAAATAAACTGTACAGCAGGTCTCTGTTCCACCTGGGAACAAACATTTAGCCACGACACAGTATAATGATCCAGTTTGGATGGGATGACCTTTAAAGGTCTCTTCCAACCTGAACTATTCTATGAATTTAACTGTTGTTGGTCTCTCACTTCTGCGCTGTGTTTTATCAAGCCGCTGCTGTTGTCTTCTGGGCACAGACACAGGCCCCTCTTCCCTTCCCTCTCATCGCCTCTCTCCTTTCTTGCAGCCTGACCTGCTGAACTTCAAGAAGGGCTGGTTGACAAAGCAGTACGAGGATGGGCAGGTGAGTCTGCTCTGCCCTTCACATCGGTCTTCAGTGCTGTGGTAGATCCTGATTTCTGGGAGCTGACACCTAGTCCAACATCCCAGTGCAGCACAGGCTCTGCATGGGGCTATGCTCTTGGTGCTGATGAAGCCCTGATGTCCTCGCAGGGCAGATTAGTATTGGACTGGCTCCGGGTGGGAGAAACTAGATGTAGGTGCTTGGGAGTGACAGGGAATTTGTAGAGCTCTGGAGCTAGGCAGCAGTATTGTGTGCAAGCCCTGTGCAAACAGTGTTTGTCTTGGAGCAGGAATAGCTGGGAGGAGGTTTCAAAGCCCCACAGCTGGATATCGTGTCTTGGGTTTCTAGGGAGCCAGGGCAGCTTGGATAGCAGCACTGGTTTCATGTTCCCGTTCTCTATTAGTCTCATCTCCCTTGCGACCCAGCAACCTTTTTGGCATCAGTAATGAGCCTCAGATAAGGTCTCCTGAGTGCCAGGGAAATGGCAAGGCCAAGAAAGGAATAAATGCCTCTGAGTTGGCACTGAAAGAAGCAACTGCTTTCTTCCTGTCCATTCCCAGAGGGATGTGGGATGTGCTGCTCTATTGCTGGGAGTGTGCAGAAGGTGTATTTGTATAGAGCAAGGGCCAGGACTAGGCTCCAACTCAATTTCAAGGTGCTGTGGATAAAACAGGGATGTTTTACTACTTTTTGTGTTTGTTTGGGGTTTTTGAGTGCAGCTTCTAAAAGCATCATCTTGCCAATGGAGCTTATGGGAAAGCTCCGTCTACCCTCGTGGCTCTGGCGGTGTTTCGCCATCATACGTGGGGTTGGTGCTGCAGAGGATCCAGTGCTCCAGCAGCACCGGGGAGAGCAGGGTCCTGGCAGTGCAAACCATCGCAGTGTCCTTTGCATCGCTGCCGGTTTGGGTCTCCCCTTCATCCCAAGAGGGCCTCTCAATGATGCTGGGAAGGGAGGTGCTGTGAGCTGTGTCTCTGCTGGGTGACCTGTAATGAGCTTCCCGGGCTCTGATGGTCAGGAAGGAGTGAGGTTGTAACTTCCCTGTCTTCGTTCTTTCCTAGTGGAAGAAGCACTGGTTTGTGCTGACTGACCAGAGCCTGAGATACTACCGGGATTCAGTGGCAGAGGAGGTGAGTGTCTTTCCCATCAGCATTCAACCCATCTCTCCACACCCAGGTGAGCCCCGAGTGCTCCCAAACTGACCCTGGGCAGATGGTCCTTCCCCAGTGCCAAGGCCCTGGAGCATCAGTTGCTCTTTGTGGCTTTGTGCTTCTCAAAGACCAGCTGCTTGCCTCCCCACAAGCTCACCACACCTTAGGATTGCAAAGCATTGCAGCTTATTTTACCTCTCCCCTCTCCAGGCAGCTGATCTAGATGGAGAAATCGATCTGTCAACGTGCTATGATGTTACTGAGTACCCGGTTCAGCGGAACTACGGCTTCCAGATCCATGTAAGGAAAATGTGGGGAGGAGGAAGAGTCCAGCTGCAGGGTAGTTGGGGTTGCACATGCTGGGATGCTGCTTGAAGATGCTTTTTTTGGCAAGGGAAACATCTCCCCCAAACACCAGAGAGAGGTCACGCTGCATCCCCTGCCATGCTCTAGAGAGCTATGGCCTTGGGTTTGAGAGACAGTTGTTTGGCTCACAAAAGATGGAGGGGAAAAGAAGGGTTTGGCTCTGCCCTGAGGTCTCAGCTACAGCGAAACTAGCCTGATCACTGAGGAACACTAATTCCCACCATGAATGGGCTGGAGGGTGGAGAGGCTGGGTGCAGCCTCTGTGCAGCCGGCAAGCGGTATCTCAGTACTGGGTGCTCAGGGGTGGATGCAGGGTGGTGTTGGGGGAGTGGGAAGGTGCCACTGGGTGCGGTCAGCTGTTCTGAGACAGTTCTCCTCTCTCCTTAGACGAAGGAAGGGGAGTTTACCCTCTCTGCCATGACATCAGGCATTCGCCGCAACTGGATCCAGACCATCATGAAGCACGTTCGCCCCACCACTGCTCCTGATGTAACAAGGTAAAGGGGGAGTTTAACAGCCCCTGTGGTTGTCTGGTTTGCTATGCAGGAGTAACTCTTCCTTTATCCTTTCTTTCCTCTTCTTGAGCCTATCCATTCCTGTCCATTCCTGGAAGCTGTGGCTCTTTCTCACATCCCTCTCTGTGGGCTTAATTTGGATACACTTTGTGGGGATGCTGATACACTGAGTTACTCTTACATGTACAGATTTCAAAGAGGGTTGAAAATGTGGCTTTAATTTATGCATAGGAATATGAAATACTGTTTCTATATCAAGGCTCCTCTGGATTCCCACCAGGTATTGTGAAACCACTTGGATTCAGTTGTGCTGGGTTCTCCCTTTCCTCTGGCTACTGTTCAGCATGAGCTGCCCATCCCCTCCCTGGGTCATGGCAGCAGAAGCCCAGGGTTCAATTTAGAAGCTGCTTGGCTCTGATATATTTTAAACTCCAGCTGGCGAATCGTCTTCCCTCCTCTTTTGATCTTCCAGATAGCTGCAGCAGCAGCTTCCCCTTACGCGTTAGTAATGCTTGCGACTCCTCCTGCCGTCAGTGCCAGAGGAAGGGACCCCCTGCTTCACAGAATACCTTCTGTGAGCGCTTGCAGCTGCGGGTAAAGGGTGTTTGACCTCCTCACAGCTAACTGTGCCAGCCACACTCGTACAGGCCACCTCTTACAGGCTTCGTGGACACGGCCGCACCATTAACTCCGTCTCCTGTCCTTACTGTAGCTGCAATGAGCAGGTTTTTGCTAGGTTTGTCCCCACATTGATGGAATGGCTCTTCTCACCCGGTGCTGTTGACCTGGAGATGCTCCAGTCTTTCCTACCCTATCCTGCTTGGCATTCAGCCACCTTTTCCCAGCCCTGCCTGAGCTCTGGTGGATCTCACGGGGGTCTCGGGGAAACCACCTCTCTCCTCACTCCTTTGTATGTTTGATTTCCATGCAATCCCAGGAAAAACTTCTCTTTGAAACTATCCGTGCTGAAGCCCAGGTTGGAAAACTGTGTTCTCTCCTGTATTAACGTTCTGTGGTTTGTATATCTCGTGATTCACTGCATGCTCCTCCTTTTCTGCACCTCAGATGGGAAGTCCTGCGGTTTCCATTTATTTTTCTTTCTTTTCTTCCCCCTCCCCCTTTTTTTTTCTTCTTTTTTTTTTTTCTTTTAATCAAAGCCAGAGAGAAGGGAAGAAGCAACGTGGTCTTGACACTTGATTTCCCCACACTGGTATCTTCCGATGTGACTAGATACGAAGATGAAGACCAAGAAAAGTTGAGGGGACCTCGCTCTCTTTAAAGACCCAGATATATTTATAGCCTAACAGGTTACTGTGGCACGATAGTCCTGTGCTCTGCATCTGCTCTGAGCCCACGCAAAGTGGTTTGACTTGGCTTACCCCAGTGAGAGGGTCCAAGCACAAGTAGCAGCTGGGCAGTAACTTGTTGTGCTGCATAAATAGACCAGGAATCTCAATCCTGAGCTGGGCAAGAGGGAATTATAGGTGTACTTCTGTTGTTTTCCACCGCACAAGTTTCAGATAGGTTAGAGTCCGGCGTGAGTTAGTCAGCGTTGCTGGGAAGGTGTTGCTGTGAGCTGAGGGGCTGCACCGTGTGTTGAAGGGGGCTGTATTCACCTGGCACCTGCTCACAAGCCCTTCACTGTGTGTGGGGGTATCCCAGCCCATCCCACCTGGCTTCGGGCACGTCATTCACATCCACATGCCGGGAGTGGCTTGTGGACAGGACTGTTGGAAAGTCAAAGGACAGACTGACAAAGGTTCATGGTGGAGAGGTGGCAAATGTCTGCACAGCATAGCCAGGATACGTTAGTCTGGGTGCTTGGCTGTGCTGGGAGGGTGGCAGTGTTTGCCCTGTCCCCGGGGCTGGCCTGACTCCTCACACTCTTGATAAGCCACTCCATGTCTCCACTGAGCCAAACACATGCTTTCAGGATTACTCAAGTCCTACTTACTGTTTATATTGCTCTATGTGTCAGCACCTGGGGAGGGGGGCAACTGCTGCACCGCTCCCTGCCCTCAGCAGTGCCCTGCCATCTCCTGAGGCACTAATTACACTCTGCCAATGATGACCATGCAGATAGAAAATACCCACAAGAAAGCAGTTGGCTGCTTCAGCACTGGGTCCTTGCTCAGCCTGGTGAGGCTGAGTTTCCCAGTGACCCCCCCCCCCCCAGTTTTGTGCAGCCTTCATGTCCTTCTTGCACACCTCACCAGTGTGCTCAGCTTACTGCTTCCACAGCCACCCGTTTTAAAAACGCTTTGGTTTGACCTATAAATACCACTGAGAGACAAAGACCCCACCTCCCATGTGATGTGAATTAATTTGTCTGGGATGGAGGAGATGTGAAACATTTGAGCAGAATTAATAGCCATGGGGCACTTGGGGGAGATAAAATGAGAAACTTTGGGTCATTCTTCTGAGTCTCTTAACTCAGTTCCCAGCGGCCATCCCTCCGCTTCCTGACACACATCCTGTGCCCTTTGGAAAGCAGCAGAGGAGAAATGAGCTTGCAAGAAATGTCACCTCTAGAAATGCTGAGATTCTTCCATGTGTTATTTAAAGCAGCCTAATTTCTGCCTCACAACAACGGCTGAGGCGCCCCAGACCCCCCTTGTTTTCCTGGCACTCTTCTCCATTTTAAAGACTCTATCTCATCCCCGCTTTACTTACTTAAAATGCAGCTGTAATCGCTAACTGACTCCAGATTGAGCGCCTGGCTTTGATGTCATGCAGTATCTTCTAATGGTTGAGGAGCAAGGAGGTTTCATTATGGTGCCTTTCGGGTTTATTTTATTAGCTGCAAGTGACAGAGCTGAAGAAGGAATTATCTGCGAGCTGATTTTAGCCTGTAATGGCCAGTTTCTTGAAACCCAGCTCTACTGAGCCTGTGGTGTGATCATGGATGAAAATACATTGGAAGATGAAAGTGCATCGGAAGATACTAGCCCTGGACTCATGCAGAGTCATGTCTTCTGCTCCATTCTTTGTTTTGGGCACATGCACATACACGAGGTTGCTGGCTGCAGGAGCCTGGGGTGTGTTACCAAGGTGGGAGGAGAAGCTGTGCTGCTGCTCCATCCTGGTCACAGCAGTTTTGGTGCATGTGGCCCCGTGGGTCAGAGACCCGTTAGCAGTGGTTTGCCTGCAGCAAAGGGCCTGAGGAGCAGCTTTCCAGCTCTTCCCACTGTGCCTTTCCAGAAAGCTTGTTGAGGCTGTGCTGGTGGCTGGATCCCGAGGGGATGCTGTGGTTGTACTGAAAGCGGGGAGAGCCAGGAGTCAGCCCGAGCAGCAGGGCTGTGCCTCAGGAGGCAACTCAGGGGCTTCTGGGAGGAAAGGGGCTTCAGCAAATGCCTGCCACTCCCTCGGGACAGGCTTCTGCAAACTTAGCACACTGCTATTTTCTCTTTTAATTTTGATCTGCATGTTACCAGGCTGGCATGTCTACGTTTAGTAAGCTAATCCTGCATTACGGATTATCCATAGGTTGGATACGATACTGCCTTCCCCAATTAACTTTCCCTGCTTGATGAGTATGTCTCCACCCACACCCCACCGCCTCCTAACTCCGCACTAAAAATCATTCCTTGCTTGAGAAATCAGCATTTGCAGTGACTTCCGTGGTGTGTTGAGTAACTCTGGCTCTCCTTGCTGCACCGACAGCAGCACGGACGGTGTGCAGCCCCCGTGCCACAAGGCTGGCTTCCCCGGGGGAGATCTGTGCCTTCAGTGCAGACGGTGGCACGGAGAAGTTTTTGACCCATTAATACCCTGACTTTGCCAAGCTTGAGGAAAACCATCCTCCTGTCAACCCGTGACCTCTGGGAGTTGCTCTGTGCTTCTCTGCCCCACAGCTCTGAAGCCAGACTGACTTTGGTGGAACTAGTGGCATCCTCTCTGTAAGCACGTGACTATGGCCACATCCACTGGCATGTGTGCATGGGTCCCCACAGGCAGGGAGGCGGGTGGCAAGCCAGCCAGTGGGCACCGGAGGGGCTTTTGAAGCCTCTTTCTCATCCCAGCAGGATGGTTCAGGGTCTCTGCCTTGGCCGTGGCCTGCTGCTGGGTCGTGGTTGCTGGCCCTAGAGCAGCTGCTGAGGAGGAGAGAGGTCGGGATCAGCTATTCTCCAGGGGCCAGGAGGTGCCCAGGAGCAGCCAGCGCCGCTTGCACCAAGGTTTTGCACACCAGCGTGACCCCGGGGAAGGGCAGCAATGGCTCCTGTGCCCAAGAGGCAACGGGAGACGGAGGGGCAGGGGAGCACCTACATGGCATTGGCTTGGGCTTCCAGCAGCCCCTTTCCACCCAGCAATTTGAGGCATGCATGGGAGTGCCTGGACATCTTGAGCACCCACTGATGCTTTCCTTCACCTGCTCTCTGTCCTTGCAGCTCTCTTCCGGAAGAGAAAAGCAAAACAAACTCTTCCTTTGAGACTGGTCCAAAGCCAAGCGAGAAGCCAGATGTGGAGCAAGCTGAGTTGGACCCAGAGCAGAAGCGGAGCCGTGCCCGGGAGCGCCGTCGAGAAGGACGCTCTAAGACCTTTGACTGGGCTGAATTTCGCCCCATCCAGCAAGCCCTGGCGCAGGAGCGTGCGAACGCTGCAGACTCCTCCAAGAACGGCTCTGCAGCCTTTCCCAGGGATGCCGGTGCCACTGACGCTGACCCAGGAGAGCTGGAGCGGGAGCGGGCACGGAGGCGGGAGGAGCGGCGCAAGCGCTTTGAGATGATCGATGCTGTGGATGGGGCAGGGTCGGAAGAGGCACTAAGGATGGAGGTGGATCGGATCCTGCCCGTCCCAGCAGACATCAAACCCCAGAACGTCCATGTGGAGATCGAGCAGCGCTGGCACCAGGTGGAAACCACCCCACTGCGGGAGGAGAAGCAGATCCCCATCACACCCCTGCACCTCGCCCACACTGAGGACCGGGATGAGGGGCTGACAAAGCAGCACTTGACCACGCTGCTGGAGAAGGAGGTAAAGGCAGGGTGCAGGCTGCCTGCCAGAATGGCCTTCGTGCCACTGCAGGAACTGTAGGAAGCCTGAGCAAGGCTTTAAAAAGCTGTATTTATTCCTACTTTGCTGTAGGGGCCCGTGGGGAGCTGGTGGGGCACAGGTCTATGTCCATTCCTGTACAGCTCTGTGGCAGCTTTCATGTTCCCACAGCTGCAGAAAGGGCTGGTCTTGCGAGGGTGGTGTTTCCTTACCCCCTCCCCATTTAATGCAGCAGCCTGCCTCTGATAAGATGGGTACAATTCATGTGTATTAACCAGCCTCTGAATTCCAGCTCATAATTCTGTGTGCCTCTGCAGCTGCAGAGATTTGTGTCTGCAATTAGGTCTAAGGAACTATAATCTAGCTTGAATTACAGCACACACCACAAAGGTTCCCTTTTTGTGGAGCATGCATCAGGCAATAACAATTTTAGGCAAAGGGAGGTGGAAACTCAGCCTCAGCTCAGTTCGTGGGAGAGGTTCGTGCCTGGAGTAACAAAGGTTGCTGTTAGTTGGGATTAAGGTGTATTAGCAGGAATGAAAGGGGTGCAGGCGTGGAGTAACCAGGAGTATCGCCAATCCAAACTGGGCTGGGATTTGCCTGGGTCATGCCTGGCACGAGCTGGTGCTGTTCATCCTTCACTGCAGTGAGCTTTAGGAATTAAATTAATGTGCTCCTTAGCTCTTTTGGGGGGAGGGATTTTGCCTGGTAAAATGAAATCCAGAGCAGAGCTGAGCAAAGCAGCGGTGCCATCAAAAGCCCTGTTCATTCTGCTTCTGCGTCCCCTCCAAGCTGCTCGCTCTTTATGGCTGACCCCCTGCCCACTCCCTGGATGCTGTCTTTGTTTGTGTCCCTCCAGCTGGAGCAGAAGCAGAAGGAGGCCTTGGAGCTCCTGGAGCAGAACCGGCACCTGCAGGACCAGCTGAAAGTGGCACTGGGCCGGGAGCAGAGTGCCCGGGAGGGCTACGTGTTGCAGGTAGGAGAGTGGGGAGCAGAGAGAAATCCACCTGTCTTTGTGCCCAAGGGGGACCCGGGTGGGCTTCAGATCAGGGTGTTCATGGGGGTATCCCAGCTGATCCAGAGATGCCCACCACTGAGTGGGCTCCACGAGATTTGACCTTCTTAAAATATTACTAATTCTGCCAGGATCATCTGCTTAACAAAACCTCTGATTTAGGATGAAGTAGACAGAAGATAGCATGATCTACTCATGGCCCTGAGGGAAAACTAAACACAGTCATGGTAGACAGAAGGAACCTCAGCAAAGTCCACCTCTGATCCATCCCGTACTCTGTTTGCCTGTGCAACAGCAGTTTCCCTGTTCCTGTGTCTCAGATGTTCCCTTCAGGCAGTGGGGTGCACACAAGGCTCTCTAAGCACCTTGGAGCCCAGCAGTTGTTCCTGGCTGGGGAGTTTGTGTGGCACTTGCATGGACAAACAGCGTATGTCCTGGGCCCACTCCTTGCAGCCAGCGTGGGATTTGTACCAGGATGACCTGTTGCCTTGGATCACTTTGGTGGTTTCTACTGTAACAAGGTGCCTGCCCTCAGCAAAGTCTAAAAGTGTTTTGGAGGTTCTGGGAAAAAAGATTGGAGAGTCTTTTGGGAAGCCTTTTTCCTCTCCTCCAAACAAAGCAGGCTTTTTCCAGCACTTCCTCTGGGAGCATTCATGCCTGGAGGAGCTGTGATGCCTGTGGAGCAGCCTCTGGCTGCTCTCATGGGTCCTGGTTTGTGCAGGGGCAGCATTTTCACCTACTCAAATCTACATGGTCAGACTGGCTCTGGATCAAAGTAGCCATGCATGGCTGGACGCTGCGCTCACTTGGCTGCAGACCTGGTGTTGATGCTGAACCTTGCACCCCTATTTCTTACAGGAGAAATTTCCCCCAAAGAGTTGAGCCAGCCCAGGCAGGGGGGCATCTTGCCTTCCTTGCCAGTGATCTCCTTGGAGGAGTTATTAAAGCATTTATTTGTGGAGTCCCTGCTTGGAGGACTTCCATTTTCACTTGGCAGTGTTGGAAGAGTAGCTAACTCTCATTTCCCTGGGGCAGAGGCATCTGACCTCCCTTTGCCTGGAGCTCAGAAAAATCAGGGAACAGGGTTAAGCAATGGATGCTGAATCCACCATCAGATTGGCCATGTTGAAGTTGACTGTAGCACTTTGATACAAGGTGCAAGAGGGGGATTCTGCAGAAGAGCTGAGAAAATCATCACTGCAGTAATAAATGACCCAAACTTTGACCTAGGAGTTGGAGAGGGCTTTTGGAAGGGTTGGAGGCTTTTGCTTGCTCAAGTCTAATTATTCTGAGGATTTCCCTTAGAGGGATTAAAGACCTAAGGCAGAAGGGAGTAACCCCACCAAACCCTGCTGGGTGAAGGCAGTGGAATTGCTGGGGGTTTGAATTCTGCAGCCCCAGATGACAACAAACATCATGGCCTTCTTTTTTTGGATGGACAATCTGAATTTCATGTGCCCCTCAACGTCCATCACGCCTAATTTTGCAGAGGTTCCTACATTATCTGTGGGGAGGGATGATGGGAGGAGCATGACTGCTGCCAGCCTTCCCTCCTGAGCTGCCTGGGTAGCACCAACCCCTCCTTGGCAGCATGACCAGCCCTGTATGGATCCCCAAGCACTGTCCCAACTTAAAGATGCTGCACATTTCATAAGGCAGCTGCTGAGATATGCCCCCCTGATGCATGTGCCATGCACTGAAGCCTCTCTGGCCTCGTGTAACCCCTCTCTCGCTCTGAGCTTCTTCGGGACGGGACACCCCAACTTCAAACCCTACTGGGAGAAACAGCTGGGGCTCCTGCTCCTTCCAAAAGGACCAGAGATGTCCCTTGGCTCTGGCCATGGTGGGTGGGAGGGGTCACATACTAACCTGTCCTGGGCGGATGTTCTTGCATGTTTTTGGTATAAAGCATGAAATTTAACTTAACATAACTGAGTGTCACATCTGTGGGCTTTCCTTACCAGCAACCAGAGTACAGCAAGGCAGGCCAAATTCATAGGCTTAACGCTGTGCTTCTCTTGCCTCTTCCTGTCTGTGTATTTTTATTTTAAAGATACATAATTTCTGTTGCCTTCTGCATGACTCTCCCTGTGAGTTTTCTCTCTGCATGCTCCATTGCTTTGGTTTGAATCTCACAAAGGTTGGTTTCTTTTATTTTTACATTCTCATCACACCTTCTCCCTTGACTTGTCGGGCTTTTTTTTTTTTGTTTTGTCCTTTGTTTTGTTGGTTTTTATTTATTTTGCAGGAATTAGATCCTCCCTAGTCTTAAACTTTAGAGTAACAACATCTCTTTAATGCGATGAGCAGCCGCTAAGTCCTGTTCGGGCAGTCACAGAAATGACATCGCCACGCCGGCTGTCCTGTCTCCCTGCGTTTGGGTGGGATGTGATGTCATTTGCTATCACCTCATTTTCTGTTGTTGCTTTTGGTTGGTAGGACTGTGTTACCTGAACTGTGCACTTTTTGTTTCACGACAAAACAAACATGCTAAAAAAGCAGTTCCTTACTTGTTGACTTGTTCCTGTCCTATATCCCCCTCCTCACCCTTCCCATTTTTCTTTCGTCTGTCTGTCTCTGTTTTACTGCTGGTGTTTCTTTTTCATTGTTTTTTTTTTATTTTGGTTTTGGTTTGGTGTTTTTTTTTCCCCTTTTAGCCTGTTACTGTACAGCTGTTTTGATGTTGTGGTTTGTGTTTTCTGTTACTGGAAAGCAGTTGTCGCTCATTCAAACAAACAAAAAACCAAAACCAAACAAAAAGTTGGTTAAAACAAACAAACAAAAAAATTGTGCCAAGAGCAAATCATCCCAATTGGAGCATGTGGGTAGCAGCCAAATAGCTGCGAGGAGTTTTTCCGTGGCCTGCCTGGCCAGAGGTGTGACACTCAGAAGGGAGAGCCAAGAGTGTTACTAATCTAGTATTTAATCGATTTTTTTAAGACCGAGGTGGCCGCCTCGCCATCAGGTGCCTGGCAGAGGCTCCACAAAGTCAACCAAGACCTCCAAAGCGAGCTGGAAGCCCAATGCCAGCGTCAAGAGGTGATCAATCAACAGATTCAGTCACTGAAGCGCAGCTACGCGGAGGCCAAGGACGTGATCCGGCACCACGAAGCTGAGATTCAGAGCTTGCAGGCCAGGCTCAGTAATGCAGCGGCTGAGCTCTCCATCAAGGAGCAGACCCTGGCCAAGCTCAAGAGTGACCTGAGGAGTGAAAAAGAGAAAGCCAAAGAGCAGCTGGAGGAGTGGCAGCATGGTGAGGCCATGCTCAGCTCCCAGCTCAAGGCCAGCGAGCAGAAGCTGAAGAGCGCGGAGGCTTTGCTCCTGGAGAAGACCCAGGAGCTGCGAGACCTGGAGATGCAGCAGGCTTTGCAGAGGGACCATCAGAAGGAGGTGCAGAGGCTCCAAGACAGGATCGCAGACCTGAGCAGGCAGCTGAATGCTAGTGAGCAATCACGGATCCTCATGGAGGAGAAGCTGCAGAAGAATTATGAGGCTTTGCTGGAGAGCTGTGAGAGGGAAAAGCAGGTTTTAATACGGAGTTTGAAGGAGGTAGAGGATAAGGCCAATGAGTATGAGAACCAGCTGCAAAACAATGAGCAGCAAATGGAGATTCTCCAGAAGGAGAAGCTGAGTGCAAAGTTCGAAGGCAGTGAGCTTGTCCACCAGCTGGAGGAGCAGCTGGTGATGAAGGAGGCCAGCATCCAGAAACTCGAAGAGCACATCAAGGAGCTAGAAAGAGAGAGAGATCAGCTCAAGTCTCGTTTCCATGAGCTCATGAATCAGGTTGCTGAGTCGGATAACGAAGTTGCAAAGCTTCAAGCAAAGTTGAAAATGGAAGAGACCAACTACCACAATCTGGAGCAATCGTTTGAGGAGGTGTCAGATCAGTTCCAGGGTGTGCAGAAGGTGTTGAAAGAAAAAGAAGAAGAGCTGAGACATGTTAAGGAAATGCACTTAAGAATTGTGGAGAAGAAAGATCAAGATCTCAGTGAGGCTCTGGTTAAAATGGTTGCTTTAGATAGCAGTTTAGAGGAGACTAAAGTAAAGCTAAAGGCCAAGGAGGAGGCTTTAAAGAAATTAGCCAGTGTAGGCACAGGTCCATGTGCTGAGGAGGTGGAAGATCTTGGCCCCAATCTTGAGGTGGATGAAAGTCACCCATCCCAACTGGGGCAGCCTCTGCAAACTCAGGATGTCCTCCCAGCCCTGACTTATGCACTGAAAGAGGAGGGGGAGGAGGTTCTTGAGACCAACCAGAGGCAAGCAGAGGAATTTGGCTCCCCATCTGCAGCTGTAGAGCTCCAGGACCAAGAGTTAGTTCAGAAAGCCTTAGCAAAGCCTGATGTAGGAATCATGGGGGCAAAGAGGCAAAGAATCCGTTTCTCGAGCATCCAGTGCCAAAAATACATCCATACAGATGGATCAGAGAAAAACTGGACAAGCAGTACCTCTTCAGACACGAGCCAAGACAGGTCGCTGTCTGAAGAAAGCATGTCATCAGAGCCAGCTCTTGGTTACCCATCATCAGGGACAAGTGACTCTGAGACCTACCTCTCAATCATCCATTCCCTGGAAACCAAACTTTATATTACAGAGGAAAAACTCAAAGATGTAACGATGAAGCTTGAAAGCCAGCACGGCCATAATCAGGAGACGCTCATCGCCCTCCACCATCAGTGGGCCAGCACAGAGTCTCAGCTGCGGGAACAACTTCAGACCAGCTTATCCCAAGTCAGTGCTCTGATCTCCCAGCTGGAGAGTGAGAGGCAGGAAAAGTTCAAGCTCGTAGAAAGTCACGTTAGTGAGCTGGGAGGTTTCCAAATGAAAAATGATCAAGCGCTGACTTGCTTAGAGAAGTGCAGGGAGCAGCTAAGATCTCTGCCCAAATCAGAAAAGGAAGAAGAGGGTGATTTGTTCCTTGTTACTCTGTCCAGTATGGAAACAACCTTATCAAACGCAATCCAAGCCTTGAGAGGGGCGCCAGTGTCGCCAGAGTATCAGCAGAGCGAAAGCCTTATCGTGGAAAGCCCCGCTCAAGGAGAAGGTTTTTTGGGAGAAGAGGAGCCTGTCTCCAAGGAGCAGCGAGTGGAAATGTTTGACGCCAGCCAGCTGAGATGGCTTTCTGAGAGAGTGGCATTTGAGGCCTCTCTCATCAGCCAAATAGCAGAGTCTCTGAAAAACGCAAGCTCTGAGATATCGCAGCTTCTGAAAGAGATCCAGGGAACAGCTGAGGTGGTTTTGTTGGAGCCAGCAAATGTTTCTCATACAGCAGTTGACTTGGCCAGTATCCTATCTAAGAAGCTACTGCTGGAAGGGGAGTTCTGGAGCCAGGTGGAGGAGCTGAGAGTGCACTTGAGCACTAGAGAAGGAGAAGCTGAGGGAAAAACAGAAACTACAGGTTTGGGCTTTTCTCCGTGTTTTCTCAGTGCTGTAGCAGATGCTACATTGATCAAGGCAGAACTTGGGTTTGTTGCACAGAAAATGAGAGAATCTTTTCATCAGAGATTAAAATCAATTGAAGAAGACCTCCATAATACCAAAACAGCTCTCCAGCAGCATAAATGCATGTTGGAGGAGATCATCAAAGCGTACAGGACTCCTGATTTTGATAAAGTTATGCACCAGATTTCTGAAGCACTTGAAATTCAAAAAGATGCTTCAGAAAGAACCCAAATCTCCTGGGATGGGAGCTGCCTCCAAATGGTGCCGTGTCAGGAATTAGCCAAGGTGGAGGAGATTGGCAGCCTGCCGGACCGTAATAGTGAAGCTCTTGTTTCCATTCAGGAGGACCTTGCCCAACAACTAAAGGACAAATCAAATGTTCTGAAGGAAATATCTGTTGCCTTACTCTCTCTGCCTCCTGAGGAGGCAATGAGAGACTGTCAGAAGCTCCTGAAGATATCTCAGAGTCTTTCATATCATTCGTTTATGGGAGACCTTGAACAGTATTCTTCCCTGTTAGTCCAAGATGCAATTGTTCAGGCTCAGGTTTGTTATGCTGCTTGCAAAGTCCGACTGGAGTACGAGAGAGAGCTGAAGTCCTACAAAGAGTCCTTGCAGAGCATGGACGCGCTTTGCCAAGAGCGTGTGAAGACAGTCTCCCTGCTTCGGGATGAGTACGAGGACTTGCTGAGAAAGCAGCAGGGTGAGTACGGTGAGGTGATTGCCGTGCTGGAGCGGGAGAACGCCGACCTCAAAGCAAAGGTGTCCCAGCTTGACAGTCAGCGAAGGCTCCTGGAGGAAGAAGAGCAGAAACACAGCAAGAGCTTGAGCGAATTGCAGGGACGGTATGAGGAGGAGATTCGAAACGTGATAGAGCAACTAAACAGGACAGAGGATGCTCTGAAGGCTGAAAGGACAGAGGGCCTCAGCCAGCTGGATGCCATTGTCCGCGACAAGCAGAACATGGAGCGGTATCACATGGAGCAGATGCAAATGCTGGAGGACAAGTTCCAGGCCAAGATCAAGGAGCTGCAGGTCATCCATGGGGAGGAGCTGCAGGCGCTGCAGGAGCACTACAGCCAGAACCTGCAGCGCCTGCAGGAGACCCTGGATGAGTACCAGAGGCAGCACCCAGAGGCATCCCCCATGGGAGGCCAAGGCAGTGGGGACGCTTGGGCAGCTGGTGAGGCAGGTGGCACCGGGCAGGGACCTGGCAGCGACCTGGACTCCATGCATGGCCTGAGGGAGCGCATCCAGGAGCTGGAGGCCCAGATGAACGTCATGAGGGATGAGCTGGAGAACAAGCATCTGGAGGGGAATGCTTCCACCTTGAGAGAAAAATACCAGAAAGACTTTGAAAACTTAAAGGTCTTGATACGTTTAATGCTTTCTGCTTTCTGCTGCTGAGCATATGGGAGGGTGCATTCAGTCCCAGGGTTTGCTTGCTGAACCAAGGGGTGTCCCCTGAAGGAGCCAGCACACCAAAGCAAGCCCCAAAGTGTTAGAAAGGTCTTGGTAAAGCATTTCCTTTTCTGCATGCTGGGATATTCTAAATGCATTGCTGAGGGCTTGGGCTCAGTGGGTGGGTTGGTCGCTGGAGATGGTCTCAGGGTGGAGAGGGAGGGTTCCCATGTAGCCTGACAGCTTCACATTACCTTCAATATGAAGACCATAGGGTTTTTCCTACCTGAGGCGTGTGATTTGTTCATGACTTCCCTTTAAAAGCATTCCTCAACTCTGTCTTTCCCAGTCTGATCCAATCTCCAGTCTCTCTGCTGCCCTCAAAAATGTAACTGGAAATGGAAAATTAATGGGCTCAAAATACATGTTCCTGGGAAAGTAACTGCAAATGGATGCCAAATTCCATAGGAAAGCTCCTCTGCACGAGGCTGCAAGGAGAGCAACCCTGGTGCTGCACACCAGCAATTCTTCACACAACAAACAGTGCACAGTTACAGGGAACCCAAACTGGGTGCAAAAAAGCCCAGTGGCAATGAAGTGCCTGTGTTCAGATTGCTCCACTGGTCAGGATTGGCTGAAAAACACCCTGAGATGGTACAGAATCTAAAAAAACCTCTTGGATTTGATGTTTGGCTTTTGAACCAAGAGAATTTCCAGTTAGGAAGTGGGTTTAGTGAAGTAGAAGACTCCCAGCAGCACCCAGGGAGGCTTCCAGGTTGAAGGGGCAGACAGAATGTCAGTGACAGAGGCCATGCCGACAAGGCTTTCATGGAGCACTTGTTCTTCAGCGTCAGCAAAAATGCAGGAGAGCTTGTTTCCAGCCCTGAGATCATCAGCACATGCTTGGACTGGGGTATAGCACAGCTCAGCTTGAGCCAAAAGCTGGTTTTAGCCTGGGGAGAGCAGTAATTCAGTTCTGCTGTGTCCCATCAGGGGTGAATTGGGTGTCCTGGGGTGGGAGAGCTGCTGGGGAGAGGGAGGAAAGCAGGTGGTGTTCAATGAATGTTATGTCCTCCATCTTAACCCTGAGGAAGGAGGAACCCTTCTTGAATTTCCTGCTCAGGTTAGCTGGACACACAGGTGACGCCTTGTCCTGCGAGTCAGGCACCGAACGGGCACTTGCACTGGGGGATGTTCTTGCTTTGGAAGAAGCAGAAAGGCCAGAACCAAAATAGAGGCTGACAAATAACAGCAAGTGATGAACCTGAC
Organism: Laterallus jamaicensis coturniculus; assembly: GCA_022605575.1. NCBI lineage: Eukaryota > Metazoa > Chordata > Aves > Gruiformes > Rallidae > Laterallus > Laterallus jamaicensis. The sequence goes on along the minus strand of JAKCOX010000020.1, from coordinate 8,907,589 downwards.
TTCCAGCCTGTCTTCAGCTTTGCTCTGCCAAACTTGGGGTTTGCCTGATGGGAAGGCAAGCAGCATCTTGTGGGCAGAGTGGTCCAGGAGGAGAGCAGAGCTGTCCCATCTGTGCATGTCTGTAGGAAGCAGAAGGACAGACAGCAAAATAGAAACGTCTCTTGGATAGAAAGTTAACTGGGTGATCGCAAACCTGTCTGATTTTCAGGTTAAAACGTGCTCAGTTCTTCTCTTCTGAAGCTGATGTAGCACCAGGAACAGGAGATACTGGTTTGTACATGTTCATCCGTCCTGGATTTATAGCATTAACAATACATCACATACTGAATCTGCAGCCAGACCTGTGCAGGAACATTCCCCTTTTTCCTCCAGCATTCAAGGTGTGACAACGAATCCTGCAAGGCTGTGTTGTGCCTCTCCATAGGCAGCCAAGTCCAGACAGGTTCTGGCACTGAGTTACAAGTTTCAGGGGGGGAAAAAAAAAGGGCTGAGAAAATGAAGGAGTTGCACTTAAAGGGGAGGAATAAAAGCACCAGAGCTGAAAACTGGGAATGTGAATGACACAGATTAGAGAGCATTAGACAATGAAGTGATGATGAGGAGCTCAAGACAGGGGGTGCTAGACTATCAGGGGCACTTCTGCCACTGCAGGAGCGAATTTGTGCCCTTTAAATTTCCCATGGAGTCCCACCTGCTCCCTAGGTGACAGTTCTCACTTCCCATGGAAAATGAGCGTGAATCAAGAAGAAATCCATTGAAACTGGGAAATAAAGCCAACCTTGAAGAGGGAGAAAGGCCCAGTGCAGTGCTTGGCATCAGGGTTACCCTCAGATGTCTGGCAGGTCTCATGCGCTGCATCCCTGGTACCTGCCCTTTCCCAGCCTACGGCTTGAGCCTGCCTTGGGCTTTGCTGTCCTGCCTCTGTCCTGCAGCTGTGTGTCTGTCCAGGTTCCCCATGCTCCTAGTAATTCAGTCGCAGGTAATTGCCTGGGCAGCTGAAGAGATGCTCAGTTGGGAATTCAGGTTCTGTTGCTGTCACGAATCATTTGTGTTCCACCTCATTGGTGGCTGCGTAAATTCAGGCACTGTGAGAGGGAGCAGAAGGGGCACAGTAGGCGCTTTTTTTTGTTTTTAAGATATATTTGTGTTTCCCAGTCAGGTCAGACTCCTGACCTGCCCTGTCCTTCCCTTTCACCAGAGCTGTCAGGGATGGAGCTTGACAGACAAGCTCGCAAGGTCTGTCCTCAGCTGGCTCCTCCATGGTTGGAGAGGGAGAAGATCCCCATGATGGGACCTGAGTGCTGACCTACCCACTGGTGTGCAGCTCCTGACAGGCTCACCACCACTGCCATGCCAGCCCTGTGCTCCCAGGCCAACTCCTTCCCCTCATCCCTTTTGCAGGCAACATGTGAAAGGGGCTTTGCAGCCATGGAGGAGACACACCAGAAGAAGATTGAGGACCTGCAGCGGCAGCACCAGCGTGAGCTAGAGAAGCTGCGGGAGGAGAAGGACCGCCTGCTGGCAGAAGAAACAGCTGCCACCATTTCAGGTTTGGGGACAGGCCAGAGGGTCTCCTGTGGTGGGGCAGCTCTGTGCTGATGGGGGCATGGGGATGGTGTTTGCTCCAGTGTGGAGGAGCAGAAATGTGAGGTGGGAAGAGGGCTGGGTGGGAATCACAGGGTCTGATCCATTTTCCATTCCATGTCAGAAAGGTGTTGGTCATTCCTGTGGTTAATTTATTGCTGATTCCGTACTGGAATTCCTTCTAAAGTGCCTCAGGGAGTTAAAGCACTGGAGCTCAGGGAGTTTAAAAAGCACTGGAGCCCAGGGGTCCTGCGTGAGGAGTCCCACAATCCACAAAACAACATGTGAACTGGACAAATGTTTGGACTTTGTTAAAAAGTGGGATTTGCACTTTGCAGCCAGGGTCAGAGACTGAAGGGGCCCTGAAGCAGTGGGAGGTTTGCTGGGGTGACTCGGGTTTGGTTCCTTTAAAAACCCCAAAAGCCACCCTCAGGTGGGGCGGTGCTGAGTGCTAACCCTGTGCTGTCCCACGCAGCGATCGAAGCCATGAAGAACGCGCACCGGGAGGAGCTGGAACGAGAGCTGGAGAAGTCCCAGCGCTCCCAGATCAGCAGCGTCAATGCCGACATCGAGGCCCTCCGAAGGCAGTACCTGTAAGATGGTCATCATTCTCCATTTGTCACTGTTTCTCAGGGACATCCAAGCGTGTGGGAGACCCCTTTGATTTCATCAAGGAGTTAGAGGCTGACCTGTCCTCACAGGGACCTCTTCCCTTGGTCCTGACCTAGCTGTACCCTTTGGAGCCTTCTACTTGCCCGCAATCTTTCAGGCTCCAGGTTATTGTCCCTGCACTACCCAAATCCAGCAGCTTTATGGTCACCAGAAGTAGCAGATGTGCAGACACCATACTGCTTCTCACATGAGGGTTGTTCAACCAAATCTGACCAGGTGAGGAGGAAGCACTGAGCTTCCTGGGGCAAGGCTGTCCTCACGTGGGAGCTGAGCAGCACAGCACAGCAGCTTTCTTAACCCTGGTGCGTCTGTGTGGGTGTGCAACACCACCTGGTCCTGCGTGCCCTGAGCAAACTTGATAGATCCCAGCTCAGTGTTTGGAAACCTGAGGAAGTCGTTCCATTTAACTGACAGCAAGACCTCCCATCCCCTTTGGTGGCCAAGCACTGTCATGCTAGGACAGAGAAGGGCTCGCTTGCTCTGGGCGTGAGGATTTCCCCAGAAGGAGGATGCACATCCTCCTCCTCAAGTGCTTGGATCCCTGCTGGGTTCATTCTCCCACAGCGCTGGAGGAAGAGTGGGCATGGGTGGACATGTGGGTGTGTGAGGAGGACACTACCTGGCGTGTGTTTCACCAGGGAGGAGCTACAGTCGGTGCAGCGGGAGCTGGAGGTGCTTTCAGAGCAGTATTCACAGAAGTGTTTGGAGAACGCCCACCTGGCGCAGGCGCTGGAGGCTGAGAGGCAGGCCCTCCGGCAGTGCCAGCGGGAGAACCAGGAGCTCAACGCCCACAACCAGGTGAGGGTTGGGTGAGGGTCCCTGCCACCCGCACCCAGGGCAGCCAGCGTGGTCAGGGGGTGATGAGCAAACCATGCCTTGGGCTCTGTGCCAAGCCATGGCCCTGCTCCCCCTTTCCACAGCAGCTCTCCATCTCTTCCCAGGAGCTGAATAACCGCCTGGCTGCGGAGATCACGCGATTGCGGACCCTGCTGACCGGGGAAGGCGGGGGAGAGGCTGCTGGGTCGCCTCTTACGCAGGGGAAGGATGCCTATGAGCTGGAGGTGAGCTCTGCTGCTGCTGTGCCAAAGGGGCAGTATTAGTGGGCACAAGTGTCTGTGGACCCCCAGGAACAAGCCACAGAGCCATCCCACCATGCAGCGGGTCTGCATGGCTGCTCAGCACTGTGTCTTGTGGGGTGTAGTGGGGCCAGGAGTTTTTGGTTTGCTAATCTCACCATGATGAGTTGGACACCTGCTCTTCCTTCTCCATCCCATTTATCTCCTGAGATCCAGTCCACCAAAGCAGTGGGGACTGATGGAAACTGAGGGGTGTGCAGGGAGCCCATCAGCAGTGCAAGCTTGGGCAAGGTCCCACAAGACCCAGGAGCGTTTTTCTTGAATGAACTAGAAGACTGGTGAACCAGTGGGTTTGTGGTGCTGGTATGGAGCTGGTGTGGGACTGGTCCAACCCTGGTTCAGTTGTCACCAGGCACAGCAGCTGAACATATCAGGATTGCACTGCATCTTTTGTTCCCACAGGTCCTGCTGCGGGTGAAGGAATCGGAAATCCAGTACCTGAAGCAGGAGATCAGCTCCCTCAAAGATGAGCTGCAGACAGCGCTGAGGGTAATACCCAGGGGCATTCCTGAAAATTCTCCTAGGGGCTGTGCTCTGCTCCTGTGTGTGTCTGTGCTGAGATTTTGGCTCACCTATGCCCACATTTGAAACAACATTTGATTTTTCCCCTGAATGGAGCTTCATACCTGTTTTGGTGGGATCAGTAAAGCACTCTACGACTGTATCAGCTCAGGACTCATCCCTTCTCCCTTCTTGTGGGAAAATATCCCCTTCAGTAATTTTTCCTATTACCTGTCACATCAGATCAGATTTGAAATGTCAGAAATAATCAGCGTGAGAGATCTGCCCAGCCTCCCAGCATCCAATCTGGTTTGCTCTGGACAGTCACTTTGCCAAGACCATTTCTGCTTGAATTCTGTGCCTGTGCTAAGTTTGAAACCCACAGACAAGCAGCGCTCCTGTCCCGAAGGGGCTGCACGCACGGGCAGCACTGCTCTCCTGCCGCCGGGCTCCCAGCTTTCTGCCTGTCTCAAGCCCTGTACACGGCTTTAAGAGTGGCTGTGAAATGCATGTGTTGGCCTGGCCAAGCATTTCCCTGTCCTTCTGGCTCTTCCCATCTGCGTTTGCCAAGCTCCTCTTCAGTGTCCTCACAACCCCCTTGGCTCCGTCTGACTCTGTCGGGTTGTTGTTCTTCCTTTGCCAGGATAAGAAATACGCCAGCGACAAGTACAAAGACATCTACACAGAGCTGAGCATCGTGAAGGCCAAGGCAGACTGTGATATCAGCAGGTTGAAAGAGCAGCTGAAAGCAGCCACAGAAGCTCAGGGAGAGAAATCCCCTGTGAACACCACTGTATCGGGATATGGTCAGTCCTCCTCCTGTGCCTCTAAGCAGTCGTGGGTTTCCCAGGCTAAGCCTGTGTCCTGACACGCAAGTCCTTGTGCAGTAACAGGGCAGAGTGGTGCTTTTTTGTGCCTCTGCTCCTTGCAGATGGTCTCATCAGAGATGGCAGGGACCAGGCAGACCTCAGTCACCCTCCTATGGCCGCACAGATGAGAAGCTGGTGGGCTTGGAAAGCCTCCTGGTGTTTTGCTTTGGGAGAAGCTCGTGCCACACAGTGCAGGGGAGCAGAGACCCCCAGGAGTCACCTCTGCCTGTCCGATAGGGCCACAGGCGTCGAGCTCATTGGGACACTTGGCTGGGCTGGGAGGGCAGAACCCCAGCCCTGCTCCTCACAGGAAGCCCACGGGCACCACTCTAACACTGTTTTCTTTTGTTCCTCCCCAGATATTATGAAATCAAAAAGCAACCCTGATTTCTTGAAGAAAGACAGATCCAGTGTTAGCCGGCAACTAAGGAATATCAGGTCAAAGGTGAGCTCAGATCTCCTTCCCCCTGTGATGAAGGTGCCCAGTGTGACTTTCCTGTGGGAGTCCTGGGTGGGAAGAAGTTGGTAAGGGAGGAAAGCAGAGAATTTCCCAGTCACTTGGGTTAGCCTGGATGGCACTGGGGAGAAAAGAGAGCTTTCGACTATGGGACGGCTGGCTGTGCCCCAGGCAGGGCCTGGGCACACACACTCCTGACCCTGCTGAGATCGAGGCATGAAGCTGCTGCTCCCTTAAAAAACCATGAAGTTCACCCTGTTCTCTGGTCTTTCACAGGACTCTCCCAGTATTTGCTCCCTGTTTTCAGTTGAAATTCAGGTGGAAATGTGCACATCATTCTAGGTTTTACAGTGTTCATCACTGTGAGGTTGTTGGTCTTTATATGGAACAACGATGCCTTGGTCCTGGGCGTATTTAATACACACTCTGCTTGTGTGTTAACGTGGTGCAGATGTTTCTGTGCTTCTCTGGCCGTTCTGTACTTGCTGTTGGTCCCAAAGCCCAGTGATGCTGTGCCAAGCTCGTGTGCTTGGCCTGCTGACTGCCAGAGTTACGTCATGTTCCACACTGGCTGTTCCTGTGGGACCACAGGAATAAAAAGGGCAAATAAAGCTGCTGAGGAGTCATCATTAAACATAGGTCAGTTGGAAGGAAGATCAGCACTGGCAAAACCTGCTTTGCCTCTTGCTGCTGGACACCTGGTGTCTTGTGCTGATGTTCAAAGCGGTTGGGACCTTGGGCAGAGTGAGAAGCCAGGCAGGCAGAAGGCTTCAAGCTCAGTGCCCATGCTGGGGAAACAATCACCATCCAAGCTCAGTGAATAGCATGTCATCAGCTTGGGATGTCTGTGCTGCCTTGAGTAAATACAGATCTCTGTGCATTTCAGGGGCAGCCCAGACCTGCTGGGCCAGGTCTGACATTGGGTTTCCCTTCACCACTTTGACTCAGGCCGTTTGTCTTGTGGTCCTCAGTGTTTGTTGCTTGAAGGGGAAAGGAAGAGTGGAGAGTGAGCTTGGGCCCTGCCGGGGGTGCGCTGCCTGCTCACATCGCTGCAGGGCGGGAGGGCTGGGGCTGCACGAGTGCCAATGCATTTAGGATTTATGAGCTTCTTGTTCTGTTTTTGTTTTTTCTTTATTTTGCTTTTTCCTTCAACAGTCCGTTATTGAGCAGGTCTCATGGGATAACTGAAATGAACCCGAGTCCAGGTTCCCTGCCACGTAGGTAAACAAACCAGCACCCACCAAGCGACGCAGCTGCCCACTGGAACAGCCCACTTTTGCATGCACTGCTCACACCTCCATGGCAAACGAGAGCCCTCCTTCTCTTAATGACTGACTGGTTTATTTATGGCTAATTATTTTCCTTGGGGAGGGGAAAGGGAAGGGGAGAAGTCAGCGTACCCGAGATCCATATGGAATGCAGTCTCTCTGGCTCTTCCCTGGGGAATGTGGCTTTCTTGTCTTCCTGCCCTCCTACCCTCACCAACACAACTAACCATCACAGGGAGAATTTGGACACGGTGGGGCACATTTCCCAGTTTGCTGTGTTGGGAGCGCGGGACACTGAGTGTGCATGCCTGAATGACTCTGCATGCCTCAGACTAAACTTCAGCAACACCCAGGTCTGGTAGGAAAACCAGCCATTCCACTGTTAGCTGGGCGGAGGAGTGGGCCAGTGATGCCTGTGGTGCGTTTTGCCACGAAGGCCTGTAGTGTGTGAAAAGTTGGCCCCCATCTCAACTGTAGAGGGGATGTCCTGAGCTAAATTTCCCTTACCCATGATTGCTGCTTCTTTAGGTTGATCTGTGCCTAGGAAAAGAGTCTTCCTTGCCCAGTAACCTCCTCCTCCTGCTCTCTGGGCTCCCTCCAGCTCCCGTGTCCACCCTGCTGTTCTCCATCCCTTGGCACTCTACCTCCACCCCACACCCTGGCTTGAGGCTTCCAGGCTCATTCGGAAAAGGAGCTGATGAGAAATGAAGCTGATCCTAATGACCCAGACATCTCCAGTAACTGGAACAGTAGTTAATTTACTGTCCTGTGGTAAAGCCTGAGGTTAGAGCACCTGTAGAGGGAGGTCAGAGAAAAGGGGAGATCTCCCCAGCTCAGTGGTGGCTGGAGAGCCCCCAGAGTCTGATGGAGGAGCCTTTTATTGCAGATTTCATCCTGCATCAGTCTCCCTTCACCAGGCTCCCCTGTTCAGCAACTTAAGTGGGGTTGAGACTGCCCAAGGGGTGAATTTGCTGGGGTTTGTTCCACCAGGCAGAACAGTCTAATGGTTTCTGTTGTCTCCTTCCCTCTAAAGAGAAATCAGATCCACAAAGTGGAATGTGGGGGTTGCTGCCCATTTAAAGAGGCCCAAAGTAAACTTCCTTTAGGAAGTGTGTGCTGAGGCACTCAAATCCCAGGAGACTCTGCTGCCCGGTGAACAGCAAGCGCAGAGTGTTTGCAAATTCAAACCAATCCGTGCTCCTGCTTTCCTTTCTGTGCTGCCTCCCAAAGCCCTGCTGCATTTGTGGGCCTGTGGGAGGGGAAACGTTTAAAGAAATACAGTAACCATGGGAATCTGCACGGCCTCAGGCCAAGTTTATCATGGAGTCCTGCCTTGATAAACAGACGCTTAACAAAAGCCCAGCCTGGACCTGCTGCTAGGATTGTACAGTGCTCTGGCACCACAGGCAGGGAAGGGAAAGCAAAAGGGGAGACAGCTGCCCCTTGGTAAAGGAAAGGGGCTTTGCTTGCAGGTCTGTGCCTTTCAGATCTCCCACCTCCTGGTCTGTAATGCAGATAATCTTCAGCTGCACAGTGAGCTCCTTGGGAGCTGCAGGAACTGGCTTGCAGGCAGCAGTTACCTGCAGGGTGTGTGCAGGCAGTGGGCTGCCTATCCCAGAGCAGATACAGCCCAGCAGTGAAAACCTGGCAGTGTGTAGGGGTAGAGCCACTGTTCTGTGAGCTGGGGAGGTGTCTCTGCCCCCTCAGCAGCAACACACAGGGACAACTCACTGGTGCTCTGCTCCCCTCAGGCTTGTCTCACAGCTTTGGGGCTGCAGGTAGGAAGGAAGGCCAGCTGCAGGCTTGTGTGTGTCCTCGGGCTAGGTTCAGGTTAAAGCTGTTGTACAGGGAATGAGCAGTTGGCTTCTGAGTGCTGTTCTCCTGGGTCCCCACTTGTAGGCAAGAGGTTTCACAAATCCAAATGCGCAGGGCAAAGCAGTGTGGCTAGCTGGTGGCGTGCCTTGAAATCTGGATGCTGCATCTGTACTGGATCAGCCATCAGATCCTGCTAGACCTGAAGCAAGCATTTAGTGAGTCCTCTGTCTAACCCTGTGCAGTAGAGACAGCTTTGGCTTGGGAGAGCCCCCAAGCTGGGGTTAGAGAAAGGGTGGGATTGTCTTTGGCAACAAAAAACGCAGTTTCCAGGGCTGCTTGAGCAAAGCCTGTACTTTGACCGGAGCCAGGACTGTCCCAGGTGGATGCACGTTCAGTCGGTGCTGTGGTGGTGTGGGCACATGGGCAGGACTGGCACGCAGGTCCTGCTCAGCAGCATAGTGCTATCACAGCAGATCCGAGCTGACCTACCTGGGGGGCTCCTGTGGTGCCGGAGCTCTGCTGAAATAGCCCCAGCCACCACTGCACCGCAGGCTCCAGGGGTCGTTGTCTGAGTCGAGCTAACCCTGCTTGCAGCATGGTGTGCCTCTCATCTGCTTCTGGTACGTCACCGGGTTTGTTTGCAATCTCACCCTCTCTCTAGGCGCCATTCACCAGTAACTGCCCTCCATAACCGTGTGTTTTCTCTTAGCATGTCCCACTAATCTCTCCACCAAGGAGGCCATTCTCCTGCCACCCACGTCTCCTTTGCCTGAGCATCGCACCCTTTCTGTGTGTCAGATGCCTGCCGCTGCCTCCCGCCCGCCCGTGTCCGACCCTGTCTGTCTTTTGTCTCTCCCAGAGTCTGAAGGAAGGCCTGACTGTGCAAGAACGCCTGAAGCTTTTTGAATCCAGGGACTTGAAGAAAGACTAGTTCTCCCCGCTCCGCTTGACCACGCGCACCTCCCAGCTTGAGGCAGCACAGCACCAGCACCGTTTGTCTCTCGTTCCTTACGACTGTCCTTGCTGTCGTTCGTCTTGACGCCCCTGACGGGACCTGGCGCCGTGGTGGTGGTGTCCCCCGCTACCCCCCTCACCTCCCCAGCTCCTTTCCTTGGGAGATGCTCCAGAGACTCTTGAGAGGGAGAGGAAGGGATCAGGGTGGGGGGGGTTTTCCCCCCTCTCTTTGGCGCTTTGTAGGAGAATCCTTCCTTTACTGTAAACCATTACACTAAGTGTCAGTATTAAGGCTCAGTAGCCTGTTAATAAGCTAGCTCTGTCGTACCAACCGTTTTGGTATGCGAGCAGGGCCTGGGTGGTATCAGCCATACCTAGCTCTTACTGCTGTCAAGAGACCCAGTGCTCAGAGCACACCAGGAGCCTAATCTAACAATTGATCTCGATTGCATTACTTGCACCTACAAGGGGGGAAAACCTGGGGGGAAGCTGTCGGGGAGTGCAAGCCCGTGCCGGCATACACAGCCTGGAGGTACAACACTGACATCCCGCTGGAGAAGGATGCAAGAAATGATTCTCCTGCCCCGTGACTGCCGTACCCTGAATGTAGGCAATACTGAAGCCTGGCGAGCTTCAGTGGCTGCCCAGGTGGTTGTGGATAGGGAGCTGCAGATACTGACGTGCGCCGTTGAGTCCGCCCCATCGGCGTGGCTTCGCTTCCCGTCTCGCTGGTGGTTGGAGTCGGTGTTTCGGGGGCTGAGCTGTAACATCACTTTCTTGCCTCTGTTAGATCAAGCCCAGCAGTCTCTTCTTTTTTTTTTTTTTGGTTTTTTTTTTTGCTGTTGCTCCCTTCCTCTCATTGAGTCCCGTGTATCCCAGGGTCTGTGCGCATGTGAAACTCCTTTTTCCTAGTCCAAGGAAAGTAGAGTAGAAAGTAGAGCCAATATTGACTGAAAATGCACAGTGCTCAATGCATATAATGCTCCTTTTTTATCAGCTTCTTGAATTCAGCTCTTCTTGTCAGCAGGGCAGCTCCTATTTTAATTCTTTAATCTTTTCCTGAAATAAAAATCTCAAAACCAGTATGTGCTTCAGCCCTTCTCAGTCCTAACAGCTTTTGTATTTAAAGCACACACAGCAGCAGCACCATGAGGCTGGTAAAGGGATGTACATGAAGAGCAAGTTGAAGGCGCTGGCAGCACCACCGCAGCACGCAGTCAGCCAAGCAGAGACTGCAGCAGGGCTGCCTAGGCATGGTGGCTTCACTCCTGGGCTAAATTTCAAGATGCCACCTGTACAGACTCCAGGTCTTTGCTCACCCCTCACCCTGGCCAGGAAGCAGCGCTCTGACGTGTTGACTCCCCAGCCAGCTGAGGGGCCGAGCAATGCACATCCCATTGGGCTGGGCTGTTAACGATAGGCCTTGGCCTTCATGGGGAGCAAAGCTTCCTCTTATCTTCAGGTGCTTAACGAGTGGTTGAAGCAGGCAGCTTGGTGTGCTGTCACAGCTGAGTTTGGGTCCATGAGGTGGTACCAGCACAGCCCACAGAGCAAACTCGCTGCAGCCCTGGAGCTGGTGACAGCCATCTCTGATCCTGCCAGGCTGGACCACCACGAGTGCCAGAGAGCTTGCCCTCATTCTTCTGTTCAGAGCAGTCTGGGCCACCAGCCCCTCAGCAGGAGATGGCCTCATCTAACCACGGTGAGAATCCGGCTCTTGTCCAACTTGTGTGGCCTTGCCATGGCCCAGCACTCAGCCTGACACCTCCCAGGACCCCACTTGTGCCAAGCCAGGATGCCAGCGCTGTGCAGCAGGCAGAGCACGCACAGGATGCTGTCCTGCTGTGCTGCTCTCTGATGTGTGCCTGGGTGTACATGGAAAGCCTGGAGATAGCAGCACGGTAGGAAGGACGTCCAACCACCGGATAGAAAGGCTTTTCCCTTGTCAACAGGCACGTGCTCGCTGAGATGTTTTGGATGTGCAGCTGCTCACCCTAACCTGAATTTATCACAGTGCTTTCTATCTGAACACTGGAGGAACCAGGAGCCTTCCCAGCCATGTCCCACCTGGATCACCTTTCTGCTCAGGCATCAGCCACTCCCAGAAGTCTCAGTCCTGCTCCTTGGATTGTGTTTGCTCTCAGCCAGCAGTCAGCAGCCACCTTAGTCCTGCCATCCCACTGTGGAGGACCATGGCCTGTGCACCCAAAGCTGCTCACCATCAGCTTCTCACCTGTGTGATGGAACTCCAAACTGGGGAGCCCCAAAGTGGAAACAGGCACCTCAGTGCTGTCCTGGGGCTATGGAAATAACTGCTCTCACAGTGCTGAGCCAGCTAATGGCAATCTAAAGCAGACTGTTGTTGATAAACCCATGTATGTCAGTGATGCTTAGCAGTGGCTTTTTGTAGCTTATGGCATGGGGTCCTGCTTCCTTTCCAGCTGAGGAGATCCAGATGCAGCTCTCCCTGCTTGTAGCCCTTCCCAGATTCATCCTTACCCAAGTGCACTCGTGCTGTGCTTAGAAGTCTGCTTCTGGAAGAAGAGGGCCCTTTGTCACTAGTTGTGTGCATGGTTTCTCTCTCTCTCCTTGGAGGCATCTTGCCCTTGACTGAAGGAAGAGGTGTCTAGTATAACCTCACAGTTGGGTGAAGGGTGTGTGTTTGGGTCCCCATGCTCACAGCAGCTGGGAACATGACACTTCAGTGGCACTTATGAGGAGCTAAAGGCAATCTCTGAGTTAAAGCAGGGACACAGACACCTGCCAAGTGGAGTAGGTGGCAGGACTAGCAGAGATGTTGGTGCTGGGGACCAGGTTCATCTAAATTAGGGCTATTACCTGGGTGGGAAGGTGACTGTTTATTGTATGTGCCTTTCTGACCATGGCAGGACATGGTCACCTGGCCTAGGTGCCTGGGTTGGTCCCATCCAAAGTCATCTCAGTAGGGCTAACTTTTAGATTTCATCCCTAGCTGCTCTAGGTCCACGTGTGGTGAGCTCTGCTCTCCACCAGCTTCGTGCCCTGTGATCTGGCAGAAGCCTTGGAATGCAGCATCAGGGCAGTGCGTTCCTCTTCTCTGTGTCAGTGCTCTTTCCTTACAAGACATTGCTGGCTCCAGGGTGATGCTCTCCTCCTCCTCCTCCTCTTCTCCAAACACCTGGTGGGACTTTGTCCTTTTACCCAGCCAAGCAGAACATGCACTGGTCTCTGTCTGACCTTTCCTACAGCAAATCCTGCTGTATCTTTGCATACTTTGTCTGGCTTGGGACACTTGATTTAGGCATGAGGGCTTCGAGTTACGTACTTTGCTATTTGCCTTGGCATGGTGGTGGTGCAGAGGACACGAGCTGGACCCTTCCTAATACAGGAACATGCCACTGAGCATCTTGAGGTGCCCCACAGAGGGCTATTGCCTGCTCTATGCTGGCTCATACCAAGAAGTCCTCTCTGGCAGCTTACTGTCCTGCCTGGGACTTGGTTTCTTTGTTGGGGGTTCCTGCTTTGAGCTTTATTTCTTCATGTAGAGCACAGCTGGGTAAGGGGAGGGCACATGCAGCGTGATGACGTGCAGTCATCCCAAACATTGGACTGGGCACATGCAGAGACACATGGTGTTTAAAAACAGGGGTGAGGGTGGGCAGAGAGGCTCTGCAGTGTGTTGGCAAAGGTGGCAGTGCTTGGGTGGTGGATAGTGCAGGAAGGCAGATGAAGGTGCAGTGAAACAGGGCACAGGGAGCTGTGCAAGGCAGGTGGGTGCTGAGGATGAGGGTGGGTCTGGAGACACACTTTCTGTGGCTGCTTGGATCCTCAATTGCCCTGTGGAGAGAGACTGAGAGGGGGGATTGGTTTTGCTTGTAGGTGTATAAAAACACACTGGTGGTTGGCAGGGGGAAATGTCACCCAGGAACTCTTGTACAGCTCTTCTTCCTCCCCTGTACATGTGTCCATAGGCTACACAAAGGATTCTATGTGACTTCTGGGCCACTTGTGTGAATTCTTAACCGAGGTAACACACGTGCTGTTTTCTATCTCTCCAGGGCCAGCAGATCTGGCACCAGCAGGCACAAAGTTGGGATTTTCTTCTCTCCTCTAGTTTGTGTTTGCTGTATTGTGCAGAGACATCAGTCCCTGCATCACACCCACCCTTAATGGGCCAAAATGTCTGAGAAAGGATCTGGGCTGAGGTTTGCTAGGACTGAGGTGTGCGTGGGCAGGCTGAGACCCAGGCTCAGAGGTGTGCTGTCAGGGAACATCCATTTCATACACATTGCCTGGCTGCTGTGGACCCTCACGTAGCAGAGGATAAAAGCAAACCAGGTTTGCTGGGAAAAACTGGTGCCAACTTAACAGACACAGCTGGAAGGCAGCGTGTTAGCTGGTGGGACAGCCCCAGGGAACATGGTGTGTGGAGGGACGGGCGTGACTGGCAACTGTCCTGCTGAACTTGGGGCTGAAGCATTTACTGCTAAGGGAAGGGCACCTTTGTGACTGTGTCAGTCTCACGCTGTAGCTTTTAGGAGCAGACATCACCCCCTGGGGAGAGTGAAAGCTGAGGCTGCTCAGAAAGTGTGTCAGGGGTTGAGCCAGGGCCTCAGCATTGTCAGGGTGGGCTCCAGCCATTGGGGCAGCCCTTCAGGTGGGAATGCTGCTTGTGATTTTGTAGGGCCATAGCTGAGAGCTACTGAGGTCACAAGGAAAAGGAGAGGAGGAGGAGGAGCGCAGTCGTACGCTACGACAGTACCGAAATGAGAGGTCTAGGACAAGTCAGGTGCACCAAGGGGGCAGGCACAGGCGCCTTCTAATTGGCCCCAAGTATTTTTTTCTTCCCTGTGTAAAGTTTTCCTGTTGTTTCCACCATCTCCCTGGACTCAGACTGACTCTCTCTTTCAATGTCACCTTTTCTTTCCCCACATATTAAAAATAAACCCCAGCAAATTGTGTCAGTTTGCTTCAAAGCCAGAACCATGTGCTGGCTGGCAAAACAGGAAAGTACCTTCTTTTCTTCCCTCCCCTCTGAATGAGGACAGGACTGCACTAACTGTACCAGTAACCCGGGTCACTGCAGCACCAGCCTGGCACTCGGTTGCACTTCCACTAGGCCTTGGCATCTCCTCATGGTTTGGATGCAGCACTGGATTTGTTGGGAACACCCAGCACACATGTGCTCACTGAACTTGCCTTTCTGCTGGAGTTGTTTTCCTTTTGGGGGAGGGAACCCCTCAAGCTTTGTTATTCTCCTCTTTTAAAAACGTAATTTAAAGCCTGTATAGTGTTGGTAGTGCAATGTAAATATTTGTTACCTGGAGATGAGCAGAGGGGTCTCTTTTGTCACTAACTTGCAGGTTTGGTTTTTAAATCCTGGTCTAACACAGCCATCCCACCCAGGGCTGGGAGAGGAGCACCAAGCATAACGTGCCCACCCCACCCCAGCTGCCCTGCCAAATTCTTTGGTTGGGTTTGATGACTGTTATCAACACCTTTCCAACCCTTTTCTGCTGACCTACACCCTTAGGCTTGCCATTACCTGTCCAAAGATTGCGTACAGTCTGTCTGAGAGCCATCCCCTTCCTGCACGATGAACTTGGGGTTGGTTGGGTTGTTTTGTTTTGGAGAGCCTGGTCGGTTTGCACGTGCCGGTGGCTTTAACACTGTGCACCTGTTGTGACACAGAGCAGCAGCACCTACTCGGTGACACAGCACACACAGCTGCCCTTGCAGTCACTATGGGCTGTCACAGTGAGCAGGAGGCAGCAGTGTGATGCCACAACATGCTTCTGCATCACGTTCAAGATGCTCATGGACTTTACAAGGGACTAACACACCCCGCTGTACAGACACACATCCTGCAGCAGCGTGGCCGTGCGCTGTCATGACAGTCCCTAACTGTTTGTAGCTACTATAGAGTTGCACTTGGGTGCAAGCCATTTCCTGCAAGAGGCTCCGATGTGCTGCTGCTGGAGCGCCAGGCTGGAAACAACGCCGGGGTTCACCCAGCCTCAGTTCTGGATGGCTGGAGAAATGGAGGATGTGGGATTCCCCAGCAGAAACCTGATGAGCCAGGCAAGTTGGTACCACCCAAGCCAGTGGGCTGTGTGCTCCTAAATAACCATGAGTTCCTCCATGCGTTCCTCCTGCGCTGCCTGTGTGCAGGGCTGACAAGAACACTCACTCTTTGCTTGGAACTGGAGAGCACTGCATGCTGTAAAATGCTGAAGGCCGTGGTAAGTAGAACAGATACAATGTGCAGCCTTTCACCTGTGTCCACCCTCCTGGGACCTGGAGTTCTGGATGCCTTGAGATTTTCCAGAATCCTTTATTTGAAAGGATGAAGATTTTGAGGAGAGAGAAGGAAGCTTGTCGGGTCTGTGGGTGGTATCTGAAGCAGCCCTGGACATCGTGGCACTCGGGGCCATCCTCCCTCCGCCGCCCTAGCGAGAACAGGCGGCTTGTCTTCACTCGGAGCGCAGCTGTAACCGACGACTGACCCGTCACCAAAGGGGACTGGTTCTGGATTAAAACCCCGCACCCACCACGCTCCACCGCTTGTACTCCAGAAACAACCCAAAGGAATCGTGAGTAACGAGGAGAAAGGGAAACTCCCCAGTTTCTGTGACAATGCGACACGGCCTCCAGCCCTTCGCTTCCAGCCTGCGACCTGGCCGAGCAGCAGAGCAGCAGCAGAGCAGGGCTGGTGGTACCTGGGCAGCACTGGGATGCTGCAGCCTCACAGTGATTGGGAATCCCTGTGGCTTGAGCCCAGAGCTATCACTGAGTTCAGTGGGGTTGTGGGGAGAGGAGGAAGCCCAAGTGTCTCTGAGCCCTGCCCATCTGCAGGGCTGAACAGCCTTTTTCCACAGGCTGGTCAGAAAGTAGCATCTCAAACAAGGTATCTTCCCTCTGCAAAGGGAAATGGGTGTTAAAGGTTCCTGTTTCTTGCTTTCTCCCTGCTCACAAGTTCCTCTCTCCTTCTCCCTTCCACTCCAGTTTATTTCAGTGCTGTTTTTAAGAGCCACCGCTCCCAATCAACCGCTCACTGTAACAGAAACACCACTTTTTCTCACAGCGTTTATTCCTTATGAAATCCTGTGTGACATGCTAGGTTCCCATGGATGTAGCTGATCATTTTTATTTTGTAAATATGATTACCTAACTTTACATTAATTATATCGTAATAAACTATTTTTGCACCACCCTTGGCATGCTGTGCAGCAGGAGGTTTCTTTCAAGGACACCACTGCAGGGAGGGGAGGGGAGGAAGAGGCCAGAGCCTGGAAAGGAGTGAGCTGTTTGCCTTTAGTCACACTTCACAACAAAGATGCAACAGGCAGCATTTTAATCACAGTAACACGCTCAAGGTAGTGTAAACCTAGTGCTGCTGAGTGGGATTTACTCAAGAATGACCTCCTTGCCTAGTTGCTACACCACAGGGAGCAACTTTATCACCTCAGTCCCACACCAACTTCCACAAACTGAACAGAACAGAGCTCCCACCTGTTGCTGTTACTCCATGTGTCCCAAATAACACCTGGGGAGCTAAAGGGATTTCTAATGATTTGGACTTGTGGAACAACCAAGCCACAAGGTCAGCCCAGAGTGCAAAAATGAGAAGACAAGGCTGAGCTTTTCTGTGCAGTTTATTTAACACAGTGCTGATCACAGCACTGCTCTGTCAAGCAAAACTGGTAACAAAATGTTAAGACCTTTACACTGAATAGGAAGTGCTACAAAATGATAAAGGAATTCACATGCAGACACTATTCAGAGTTTCTGAACTTCCTGAGTTTACACCCACCTCTGTGCCACCCTGAACCATAGGGACAGAGCTCTCACTGCTTTTTTAACCAGAGCAGGATGGGATGTCCCCACACAAATGAACTGGGGTTTCCTCCCACTGCTCCACTCTGGAGTGGGTGACCCAACTCCAGCCATCTCTTCCCTCAAGACCAACTGATCCCAAAGAACAGTTTCAATCGTTTTTTTCCAGAGTTCCCTACGCTTGCTGTCATTAGTATTTGTTCTCATGTCTTCACACTGGAACTCTGCTCATCTTAAACCATGGGGATTTGGGCAAACCATCACAATCTACTTCTTACTTCAAGAATTTACTAAAACTTTCCCTTTACAAACTATCAACAGTTAATGCCAACAAGAAATGTAACCAAGGCACTTTATCTCCCTAGCTTCACTGTAGCCTCTCAACTCTTCTGTAGAGTTGCTGATGTAGAGGAACCATTGGGCTACAACTCCATTCGGGAGTATCCCAAGTCAGAAAATGCCCCTTTCACCACTGAAACACCTGCCCACTGCTGTATGAACACACCTTGGCCGTGCCAGGGCATGGCAAAAGCCAGCCCATAGTGTTAAGCTCAAGGACCCACTTCTATCCCAGCTACTCTCACAAAACAACTCACCCAACAACTGGGTCACTCCCTCGAGCAGGGGAACGACCCACAGCAAGGGACCTGTGGCACCTCAGGGTGGAGAGCACTGTGCTTCTCCAGAGGAGCTTACTTAAATTACATCCAGCCAGACCACAGGATGGTGGCTATATGTAATAATTAACCAAGTCAATGAACAGCAGCTGGTCAGCATGCCGCAAGCCCCGTGAGGCAGTTCAATGGCTTAATTCTTTTTGGGAAAAAATCTGTAGTGGATGGGATTGTACTCTTCCCAAATCCTTTCAAACTCATCCAGAAAAGGCTTCACATACTCGGCGTCCTCCATGACCAGCACGTTCTCCCGGTTGTTCTGGATAGCCTCGGCGGTCCAGTTGAGGGAGCCGGTGATGAGCATCCTCCGGTCCACGATAGCAAACTTGTGGTGCATGTAACCGCTCTCCTGGTCGTGGCGCACCTGGATCCCTGCAAAGACACAACCAGCTCTTCAGCGGGGCGGTGAACCAAGCCGTCAGCCCGGCTGCGACCGGCCTCCCTGCCCCGCACAGCCCCCGCCCCGCACAGCCCCACCCCGCACAGCCCCCCGCCCCGCACAGCCCCCCCGCCCCGCACAGCCCCCCCGCCCCGCACAGCCCCCGCACCCGCGTGCCGGAGGCGGCCGATCTGGGAGCCCTGAAGCCCCATGTACTGCGCGTCGGTGACGACACGGACGCGGACGCCGCGGCGGTGGAGCAGCTGGACGGCGCGCCCCAGCTGCGGGCTGGAGAAGGCGAAGAGGCAGAGCTCCAGGGAGCGGCGGGCGGAGAGGAGGCGCCGCAGGAGGCGGCTGAGGGAGCAATCCGCCCGCGGCAGCGGGCAGGGGCAGGGCCGGGCCGCCGTCCCGGGCCCCGCCGCCTCGGCCAGCAGCTCCTCGGTGCAGCTGGGCGCCGAGGGGAAGAAGAGCACCTCCCTCACGGGCCGGGGCCGCCGCCGCCGCCACGCCGCCAGCGCCAGGGCCAAGGCCGCCGCCGCCAGCGCCAGGCCCACCCGCCGCTGCTCGCCCACCGCCCACATGCCCCCGCCGCTTCTCTCGCTCGGCGCATGCGCGGTGGCAACGAGCAGGCGACCACGGCCCGAGCGGGAAAGTGCCCCCGGGGAGCGTCCCGCCGGCCCCGGGCCGCAGCCGCCTCCCGGAGCCCAGACCCGGCCGCCTTCTCGGCCCGCTCTGGGAAGAGCGGGGGCGGCGGGCTCCGGTGAAGAGCCTCTCCAGGCCCTTGGGCGAGCCCCGTTTGCTAACGGCCCCCGCCTCACGGAGCGGCAGCCGAGTGACCGGCGGCAGCTGCGCTCCCCTCAACCGGCCGCCCGCCCGGCCGGGGGCAACCGCAGCCCAGGCAGCCGGTCTCTCGGGCTCCCTCCCGCGCAGGCACGCAGGAGGGGAAATCGCGCTGGAATAAAGAAAGGCCCGGCTCTGGTCAGCTTGTCTTTAAGGCGCATCGTTTAGAGGGGCGGAGGGCGGTGGGAGATGCCCGCAGACGTGATTCTTCGTTAAGCTGTGCCGAGAGGAACGCCTGCAGCCGGCTGTCGCTGGCGGCGAAGCCAGCAGCCAAGGCCGGAGCTGCGGGAGCTTGCCCAGGCACTGGCTCGGGGATCCTGCGAACAGATCTGTTCTGGCAGGCTTTGCGCTAAGCCAGAGCCCCAGGTTCACAGATTTCAGTGACTCTTCCCCTCCTGTGCTGTGGTTACTTCATGCAGGTTAAGTTCGTGATGTCCTTGCCCTAGCTTAGAAATGATACGTTAACCAGTCGGGGTGACACAGCCCTTCTTCTGGTAAGGATGGAGACCCATCACTGTGTCATCAACAAGAATTAGCTGCAGCAGCATCGTGCCTGACCTGGTGATCGCCCCTGTGCCCTTTCCAAAGAACCCAGGCCTGTGCTCAGAACCTTTGCGAACCAGAGGGTTACACAGAAGAGGTTTTAACAGGGGATCGCTGGGGAAAACCAGCTTGGTAGTGGAGAAGATCTAACGGCCAAATGATGTCTGAGCTGTTGTGTTGCTCTCAGCCCTGAACTGGAGCAGAACAGCTTTCAAGTAGAAAATAGTACTGCATCACAGAGAAGGCAGCGAGGAGAGCGAGCACTGAGCCAGTCCTAGTGATTCTGACTCACTGGTGCACGCTTTTCTAATTACTTCTGGCCCTTGTATCCCGCTCCCAGCTGGCTTTGTTCTTCCCTCCTGAGTAGCACCTCACACAGAGGAAGCAAGACACATACACCACGCAAAGCTTCCTTTCCTGTGGATGGAGCTTGAGCGCCTCTTTTGTTGTCTGTTTCCTTCATGACAACAGGGAAACACAAGCCCTTCCTTCTGCAACCCCTGCAATTAAATAAGTGGTTAGGTTTTGAAGTGACAGAATAATGCCTTTCTTTTTAAGCATCTGTTTGCCATTCAGATATCCTGCAGTTGGTTTATGTCCAGTCAAGCAGTTTTGGTAATACACCTGAGCATGTCTTGCTCTGTATGTAGAAGGAACTAATAATCCATACAAAGTTAAATTCTGTAAATTAGGTGAAGGCTAAAATGCAGGAATTCTCTTGTGGATTGACTGCTGCTGCCCCCACCCCGACACACACAGAGCAAAATCAACACAAAACTGGGCTTTGTCATTCTATAAAAATAGCTCTTAATGAGATTTAATGCCTGTCTTCATTTTACAGATGTTCCAGACAAAAATCAACCTGCATATTTTATACATAAGAACAGAACTCATGACAAGTTGGAACATCCCCTCTTGAGCTTGAATCTCATTTGAATGAGTGTAGAAGGTCACCTGGGTAAAACCTGCCTCTGGATTGTTAAAAATGTCTGTGGTAATGTCAAGTTTTCCCAACAATGATCCAGAAAAACAAACCCCAAACAAACAAACAAAAGACTTCACAACAGAAACAGCAACTCCTTACAATACAGATAAGGAATATCTGTTTAGGTAATTAAAAAAATGCACCAATGTTTCCATGAACTATTAAGCATTCAAAATGGCTACTATAGAGTGATATAAGAAGGGAGCACCTACAAGTTAGATCTTTTCTGCTTAACTTAATCAGGAGGTTAGAAAACTCTTTCTGAAGACAGAAGAACAGGAGCAACCTCGCCCTAGTGAGGTTATCTTCAATACCTGGAAGTTTTGCAACCACCAGCAAAAGAAGGCGAGTAGTTTACCCTGGAGAGAGGCGAGCAGGCTGCATTCTGAGCTGCTTCTGTTACAATTCTCCCTCCCAGACAAGATTTACAAAGCAAATGCTGAAACTGTCTCAAGTTAAGATATAAATAAATAAAGTGGAGTGACAGGACTCCCAACAGGATATCCTGACTTATGCTACAGCAGAAAATAGTCTCTCCTTAAATCCGAGCATGGAAGTGGTTTGAAATAATTTACACATGATCCATACCCTGTGATGTGTCACTTATTTTTGGTTCTGGTTCTCCCAGGCATTTAGGGGATTTCTGTAGGATTCAGAGAGATTAACTGCATCCACTCCCAGGAGTTCTCAGGGTTGTCACAGGTATCCAAGTCTCGCCAATGTAATCTAAAACTGAGGTCTGGTGCCGCACCGTAACGCTTAATGAGGGTAGTACAGGATTTTAATTACTTCACACTGAGTGTTGCTGTATTTTAGGCTTGAGTGTGGAGGTCTAGATGTAGAGCTGAGTTTCAGGACAGACAGCAGCACTATTTATCAGCACTTATTAGTCCAGTCTCACAGCAATTAGAAAAGACTCAAGTCACTCTTCAAGTTAGCTTGAGGACCAGAAGAACAGTGATGAAGTCTCACTATCCACCTGACGCACGTGCTGCAGGCTCAGCAGTTCCACGTTACTATCTTGAAGGCAGCAAGTGAGGTTGGGCACCCTTTAGTTCCGGGACTCTGAGGATGTTGGGCTGCGAACTGTTGACATCAGGTGGGACTTGTACGTCTTGCTCAGGCCAGTCATCCAGAACTTGAGAAGCTTGACGTTGTCCTCCTCTGCAGCTCCCAGAATGCTCAGCAGTTTTTGGGTATCCTCCTTGGGTCTGCTGTCCACTTTAGTGAATTTAAAGAGGACCTTCACTTTACTGCCAAAACAAGAAACTCCTGTCACTTACGACAATGAAATCACACACATTGAATGGGGAGCAAGCAGCAAGTGTAGCTTCTCTCATTACCTACTGCAACTAAATGTTAATAAAAGCTTCAAACAATATCTCATGGAAACTATTCTCATGCTTGGAACAAAGAAGAGCACAAGAAAAGAGGGCTTACTTAAGGGGACTATTCATTTTCAGTAGTAATATGCACAAATCTAGTTTGTTTACTCATTCTAGCGGAAAGTAAAACAATTAATTGTGACAACTGGGAGTCTCCCTGGCAGACACATCTAGTGCCCACCTGGCCTTCAGGTAAATTCACAAAATCATAGCGTTCCATGAATTATTTCACATGACTGTCTGGTCTTCCTTTATAACTGGTTGCACCTTTGAGATGTGGTGCCCCAAGGCGCAGTCATGACATCTGTTTGGCATGTTACCTGCACTGGAATATAGTGCACACTGACAGGTATGTATGTGTTTGCATACCTAGGCCTCGTAATGTATATAAGGCAGACAAGTATTGTCATGTAGGTAATCCACAGACGTGTGAACTGAAGCATAAAGGTTAAGAACTGCTGAAAGCCAAAAAGAGAGTTAGGGCTAGAATAGAACAGCTCTGGTATTCGTAGCTCCCAACAATGAAGCCAATCACTCTCAAGACTAAAGCCAAAGTTACCTGACTACCAGTTCTGCCCTGTACTCTGCTGTAACCATTCCGGGATTAGTGCCAAAGCTGCTTCTCTGGAAGCAATGTAGTCATACTTACTTCATCCACTCCTCCTTCAGGCAAACAAGGCACTGATCCACAACATCTACAGAAAGGTTCTGGTTGGTCAGGGCGGCTTCAATCTTGTTCAGGATTGTAGGGCCAACTGCAGGATCAGGAAGAGGGGGAAGAGGGTGAAAAGAAAGAGGACACACAAGCTTTAGGTTACCCGCTTTTACCTTTGCTAGGAATTGTTAGCAAGGACCTGTTACTGCCATGACCTGGGACTGAACAGCTGCTGGGATTACAGACACGACTATGCATTTCTTCCACCTCTTGTTGTGCTGCAGAGCACTTGCCTTGTGTGCATTATTCACCAGCTCTTCGGTCTGGTGCACTACTGCAGCGCTCTCTCTATGCAGAAAGCTACACCATTAGTAACAGCACAGCCAATCCCAACACAGAACTTGGCTCGATTAGCTGGCAGAGAATAACCTTCCCCCAGTCAGGAGGAAACCCACTTACTCTGCAGGGTGGCAAGCTATACACCCAGTGGCCTGCCTCAACTTCATTCCCACAGAAAAGGAGCTAAAGATCATCCCACTAGGAAAACATCTGATCCAAGTAGCAACATGGAATTTGGTGAAGGATCCTGGGACATGCACACAGGTTCAGGGACCTGTCTTTTCTTCAGACCCAGTTCCAAACCAAAGTTGTTTAAATTTAATTTCTAGTCCAATATCAAAAGCTCATTAAAAATTATAATTAATTTTCATGCTTTGTTCAACACGCATACCTATATAAACATATAAAATCTCAATTTTAAAGTCTCCACTTACTCTTGATTTAACGTTCCTCTTGTTAGGGGCAGTTGCAGGATACTTAATTAAAAAAAACAAATGGACAACCAACCCAAGACATCCCTTTCCCAGACCACCTTTTGGAATTCCCTAGGAAGCTATTTTCCCAGCCATCTGTGGCCTCATTAAGTTTGATGCTGTGGCAGAGAAAAGACCTTTGAGTGACTATTTTTGTACAGAAGATTCTGGACCTGACACTGGTAGGATGGAAAGCAGGCTACTGTAACTGTACATGTGGGACCTACAACAGCTGCTGGAGCATGGGAAAAATACTACAGGGAGTAAGTCTCTGCTTTGCATTGCACCTGTACCTTCAGGGGATGGAGGAGGAAGGATTAGCAATCTGTCAAGTGTGAGACATTCAGTGAGGCAAATTAATCTAAATTAAGACTTCCTAGAAAACACAAGGCT
Source organism: Laterallus jamaicensis coturniculus (assembly GCA_022605575.1). Lineage (NCBI taxonomy): Eukaryota > Metazoa > Chordata > Aves > Gruiformes > Rallidae > Laterallus > Laterallus jamaicensis. The sequence continues at coordinate 8,883,852 of JAKCOX010000020.1, read as the reverse complement.
GATGGACCTGACTCAAATCACACGTAGGTGCCAGTGTTCAAGCCCTTGAACAAGAGGGGGGCAGAAAAAAAACAGTCTGGGGGTTTCTGTATCAGTCATGTTTGTTTAGCAAGTGGAACATGGGGGATGAGTAATGTCGTGGTCCCTGTAAGCTAGAGTTACTCAAAATACACACACAAGCATTCCAGGGTAGAAAACGTTTGTTGTGGGTTACAGAAGAATTTCCCTGTAATACTGTACTCATGTACAGAATTTCATTTCTCCTTTCTGAAAACTACCAAGCAAAATGCTGATCACGTAAAGCAAACCCTCTGGAATGAATCAGACTGTGGGAAATCTCACCTGAAATAGCAGTGTCCCTGTTGAATATCGCCCTGCCCTTCCTACTCAGGCAGGCTTCCTTAAGAGCCAGTACACAAACAACTTAAAAGCCAGTTGAAGATCAAGATGCTCTTTTAACCTCAGTGATATAAGTTCTTTCTCCTTTCAAATCACCCACCTCGATCTGCAGCGACAGGGCTACCGCTGGTGACAACAAACTCGTACTTGTTGAGGGACTGCTCATCATCAAACAGAGTTGGGTAGAGGCTGGACCGAGTAGCAGTGCGAACTTCCACAAGGACTGCAAACTCTAGAGCAACAAGACCCCAGAAGAATGTTAACTGTACTAGCCCATATTAAAAAATACAGCTCCATACTCTGTTCCAAGAAGGCACAGCTCTCTCAGCTTATAATATTTGGCCCAGCATTAACTTTATCCTCAGTAGGAACCAGGACTGCCAGCTATAGTAAGATCAGTGCTTAAAGCAGGTGCCTGGATCAGGCAGGGGTATGGGAAAGACAAACTGCAGTAGTAGGGTGTTCAGTTCGTGCAGCATTGTTAGATTATCTGCTGACAGTTATTTAAAAAAAATTAAAAAATAAAATCTTGTGTCCTTTAACATAAGATGACAGGGAAAAGAGATAGTTCTGCACCAGGTTCTTACCAGATGACAATATGTGGGATGGGATTTGGACATGTGGGCTAAGCCCTAGGAAGTTGCACCGATACGCCTCCTCATACTGGTCACTGTAGGGGATGATCCGCACACAACCGACAGGCAACATGGTCTAAAGAAGGAATGAAATGTGTCAAGAGAAACACTGGAGATAAACAAGTGAAACACAGTTTTCTCCCTGACTCCCAGGGTCAGCCAAGACTCAGAGCACTGCTCATGCAGATGCTCCTACTTTAGGGGATCAGAAGCATCTTCCTCCACTTGAGAGGCTATGCAGCTGCTGAGGACAACCAAGATAATCTGAAGGGTGTGCATTTTTTGCTTGGTGGGTATTTGGGGGGCCCCTTGTTTTTTCAAAACCATGCAGAACACATTCTCTACAAGATGACATGTCAGAGACAGGTCATTCCAAAGGCTAAACTACTAAAGAAATATATGGAAAAATACACAGCCAGGAAACTACAGGAGAAAGTTTCTACCCGTAGCACGTCAAAAGCAGACTGGACAAGATCCGAATCTCGGGCTTTCCAGATGACCTGGTTCCCCATCAGAACATGCCAAGCCAGCATGCGGAATGCTGATGCTCCAAGGACCTGAAAAAAACCCCAAACCATTATGCTTTGGACATTTCATTCATTTTCATAACCAGTTTCTTATGTGACTGATGTTTTTGACAGAGCAAAGCGGTTAGAGCAGAAACAAACATGAAAATTTAGTGGGTATCGTGCAGAGAGAAACAGCTCTAAACCACAGCATCAAGAGGCCCTGGTACAGGGTGCCCAAAGAGGTTGTGGAAGCCCCATCCCTGGCAGGGTTCAAGGACAGGTTGGTAGCTGTGTTTTTGGTACCCTGGGCTAGTGAAGATGTCCCTGCCCATGGCAGGGTGTGGAACTAGATGGGCTTTGAGGTCCCATCCCACCCAAAGCATTCTGTGATTCTACAATCTTACATGTGCTAAAGGCATGGATTGTCATACAAAACAATCTTCACCTCATCTATGGTTTCAAGAACAAACAGCAGCAAAGTAGCGCTTTGCTACCATGCCTCATCAATGACCTGATTCAGTATGGAGCACATGAAAAGAACAAGTTTCATTTCTAGGTTGCTCCAAATTCTTCAGTGCCCTGGCTACACAGCATCAGCCAGCCCACTCGTTGGTCAAACGAGCAGTTGTAAGATGGACACAGGACTATCTGGAACAGGACTGAACAACTTCTGTAACATAATAACAACTTTCAGGCATTTCTCTGCTCTGAGTTATATTCCCAACAGCAATTCAGGCATGAAAGGTGAAACAATATTCCTGGACAAGGCTCTGAAGGCTTGCAGTACAATGCAGCTTCAAGCATTCTAAATTAGGAGATCATAGCACAAAAGGAAGTTAAAGAGACAAAGCAGGTTATTTGTCAGGAGTGTCCAGAAAGAGCAGCTGGTGTGAAAGAGGCTGCGGCTCAAGTGCACTGAACCTTCTCCTTCAGCCAGGTAACCAGCAGCACTGGATAAAAGCTCCATCAGTCCAGAATCATTTGAGTTGTTTGATTCCCACCCTCCACTCTGAAATGCTTTTGTTTTAAGCAAATAAAGCTTGGCTTTGAAGATGCTGCGTGACCTCTGCATCAAATTACTGTCACTGCTCTTGGGAAAAAGGAAAGTGCAGAATTTATGAGAAATCATATGATCCTGTCCCACATGACCAATGATCACCAGAGGCCCATGTGATCTCAGAGGTCGTCAGAGATGGAGTTAACACCATGCTACCAGCTGCACAGGCACCAGGAAAAAAGTACAGACTGCAAGAAATAAATATATCTTTTCAAAAAACATTATCAGGAGAAAAGAAATTATTAGCTTGTGACTCCAGCCTTGGAGTAACTGTGCTCCTCTCATACCTGTCTCATGTGCCTGAGAGAGCGAAAGATAGACAACCTTCTGTGAGCTACATTCCAGCTGTTGCAATCTGGCATCAGGGATGTTTCGGGTGAGCCTTTAGATAGCTCCTGCCCTTCCACAACATCTGGCTGGGAAGAAGGCTTCTCCTCTTCCTCGGAACCATCCCAGCCCTCCGACTCTTCCTTCAGGTCTAGCAAAAAAATAGTAGAGCAGTCAGAAAAAGTGCTGCTGTCTGGGCATGGGAACTGCCTTGGAAGAGGCTACACACACTGCAGGCAGCTGATTTGGGCTGTACATGGGGAGAGTGAGTTCTGAATGCAGTGACTGAAAGTACCAGTGTCACAGCCATCTGAGGTGTTAACAGAATGTCATTCAGAGACACAATAACCACTGCAGGGTCAGGAAGGAATTTTCATCTTCTATGGGACACAAAGTCACATCTTTTGACCAGCTATACGTTCTCTATTCTTGCTTTAAAGGTCACAGCCAAAGCTTTGAGGCGAATTTTGTAGATTCTAGCCTAAATGCATTAATAAAAATAATTCAGTGCAAGAAAAAAAATTATGATCCTTCTACTTCAGAAAAAAGAGCAAGAAATCCATATGCTGTGACTGAAAATTATTCTGGCTGTAGCAATTCATTGTGAGGGCCAACCCAGCCAGCAAGAACAATTATGATGATGCAATGCTCCCACACAATTAACAACTCCCACATGTGCATGCAGAGCGCCTATGAGGCCAAGGGCCTTGACTTCACCTTCCTGTCACAGCCATCTCCATACATCAGCTACCACACACACTACTAGCAAGGTAAACTTGATGAGAGATGGCTGCACTACGATGCTGACAACAAGACTTGGTGCTTTACCATCCAAAGTATTCTTGGAAGACCTTCTGGCTCTGGAAACGTTGATCTCACCTGCAAGTTTTTCCATCTGAACAAGAGTGTCTTCTGTCGGCGCTCCCTCCAGAAGTTTCTCTGTAAGTCGGCTGCCACAAGCTTTCAAAAGCCTGGAGACATTGAAAGGAACAGAAGCAGTGTTCACTGAAGCCTGCTTGCTGGTTGCAAAGAAGAAAGAAACTTGGTGCAGTGAGCTGAACAAAAAAATCCAACCACTAACTGATCTGGGTTTCCTTTCAACACATCTCTGTGCTTCCCTCAGCGCAGTAACTATCAACACATCTTACAACTGCTGCCCCTCAGAGTCACTGAAAGACTGACCATTTTGCAATTACTCCATGCAACACACTTACCCCCACCCAAGTCACATGCCAGTGTTGCAACCCTCTCTGTGGCACCTTTCCAGGGAACTCTGACCAGCCTGTCAGGTGCTGGAGCAACTGGACTTCCACAGACATGCTACTGTGCCAAATGGTGTGAATCCAAGGTACAGCAAGCTGGGGGTAGGAGCATCTTTTCTTGCTTTCTTCCATACTTGCTTCTATACTGCAAAGCCTTTCCATCTAGAGACACGGCTTTGATTATCAGCCACATCAGTAAGTTGACTTCACAGCAACAGGACACTTTTTTGTCCTAAAGGCATCAGCAGCTGCTGTCTTTCTGTGCTTGGCTCCTTCCAACTCAGTCCAACTTACTACTTCAAGAAACAAAATCCCCAAACACTCAAATCACATTTGCACCCTTTCAGAACATGGCAATACTCTCCTCCTGAAGGACTTGTGGAAGCTAGAGACAAGTGGCATTACCAAGCAAAGGATGTATGCAAACACGCCCAGAGGTTTTCATCGTTGGTCAGGGATGTTAAGGAGCGGGCTGCGTTGCCGTTGCGCTGGTGCAGGAAGGGGGTGAAGGCCGTGTTCATCCGCTGGGCACGCTGAGGGCAGCCGTACTGCTCCGCTTCGAACACCTGCACCACAGAGGGAGGGCAGTGTAAGAGACTGGTAAAGATAAAAGGCTTACATAAAGCTGAGCCAAAGAACCCCAACGAAAATGCAGAGTGAATCATCCAAAACACACTGTAAATTATGGGAAAAGAGAGGGAAGGGAGATCTTACTCTGAGATTGACTGAAATTATCATTAATTTACATTTGTGCTCCAAAACTACTGTCCTTCACAACTACTGTTACTTAAATTCCTAACAGAGCCACTGTCTGCCTAGCAGTTCAGTTTTTGTCAAGCATTACAACTGGCTTAAAATACGAGACAACCTGTTCCTTCTCTCCTGCACCCCCAGATACGTACACACCGTCCTCTTGTCCCTTGTGTCAACCTTAATGACCACCCTGCCACAATGAGCTGGATCAGCTTTTTGACTCAGCTATAAATGAACTGTCATAATGTTTTACTACATCTTAAGTCAAATGGACTCCCGGCAGTGACCTACCTTAAGTGCTTTGCCCTGAAGCTCATCAATGATGCCTCTGATTTTTCCCAACAAGAAAGGCCAGGAGTTGATGAGGTAAATCCGGTCCATCATGATAGTGATGATGCTGTACCAGCGCTGGAAACCTCGGGCCAGGCTGTCTTTGATAAAGAAGGTGTGGCTGAACACAAAACCATGCTGTTCATCTCCAAAAAAAATAGGGCCTTCACGTCCTGGGCAGACCTGAAGAGGAGGGACAGGTACACCAAAGCAGCTAAGCACACCACACTGCTGCAATGGTAATAAACTGAACAAAGGGTTCTGCTCTCTAACAGTGAATAAAATGCCTTTTTTAGGCTACTGGCCTAAACCCAGGGTCAGAGAGATGTCCAAAGCTATCCAACAAACACTATGAAACCTTCAATTTAAGTGTATTTTAAGAATTCTGTCTATTCAAATACAACACAGTTGAGAATCCACAAGGGATTTTGCTCTGATCCTGACACACACATGTTCATTAAGACTCTCCCTTCATGTCTGTGAGATGCTGAATGTTAATGGTCTACCCAGATCAAATAATTCTTGGCACTAAAAAACAGATACCAACTTTTTTACACACACACACACCCCATTTATCTCATATACAAAACAAATAGGAGCAAAAACAAGAAAGGGAGGCTTTTGGTCTCACAAGTGACAGGAGGGAACCCTCAGCATTATCACAAATCAACCTTAAAAATTCCCACCAGTCCTGGAAGGAGCAGGATGTGTGTGTCTGTCTTCCCACCTCCTTTCCCTTCTTCTTCAGGCTGTAGATTGCAGCCAGGATCAGCAAATCACAATCTTGGACTCAAAATGACACCTAAGGCCACAAATGGTTTTTCTCCCTGTACTCCAACCAGACAGTTACCTCACAGCTCAGACTGCGAACACAGGCCTGGCGCACGATGCTGAACAGCTGGGGGTGGTTGGGGTGCTGGTGACTGACATACTTGATTGATGTTTCTTTGTCGTGGCTGACATACCCAGGATGTCCTCCTGCAAGAGAGCGGCAACCCTGAAGACAGAAAAGCAAATCCAGCCATAAATGAGCATGCAGTTATCTAAGGTTTCCAAAGGGTTCTGCAGGTTCCCTTCAAATTGTAGGGAAATGTTACACATACAGATAAGAACACAAATACTTATAAGACAAGGTATGGGAATCAGGGTCAGGATTTAAACCCAGCTCCTCAGAGAACTCTGTGATACACCTCCCCTGCTCTTATGCTCACTTTTTATTTGACTATGAACTTGGTGCTGGCTTTACAAGTGGTAAAAATCAGTTAACAGCAGCTGTGAAACCAACTGGCCAAACAAAACGGGCCATAACCTAACAGACAGCACACAAAAAAGACCTTAGAACAACTACTAACAGTAGGCAAGCATCACAACAACAAGGAACATACAATTTCTCCATTGTTTTAATTGATTTTGCCCTTTATCTTCTAGTTCCTAATCAATATTGCTCTTAAAATTGCTATTTATAAATGACCAGACCTAACCTAATAAAGCGAATGCTCTCCAAGGATGAGCTAAGCATTTCTCAGCCACAAGAGAATCATGTATCACGGGGCTTAAAGTCACCTCAAGACACCACCTTCCCAAGGTCTATGTACCCCACAGCAGTTCCTTCAGCGCCTTGTCATGGGTCATTACAGTTTATCAGGACTTAGAGATCTTCTGGTACTAGCAGCCACATACAAAACAAATGCTGCTAGCTTCCCCTCCCCCTTTTTTCCCTTCTCTTGAACAATTCAGTTTGCACTGAACCCAAGAGCCCTTTAGTTGAGCTACTGATGTCTGTGTGCAGATCTTCACACTTGCCTCACACATGTCTGACTTCTTTGGCCCTGGGCTGCTGGAGTCAGCGCTGGCACCTTCTGCTGGGCTGTGCGAGCGGATCCGACTGCTCATCTGAATGCCACCTTCTTCCTCTTCTGCCTGCTCATTCTGCCCAGAGATGTCCCCGCTGCTTGCGCCTTGGGGGAGCGGCGAATGCAGAACCTCAGTACAAAAGAGGGTGCGAGGACCGTGGAGCTCACAAAAATGGCAGAGAGCAACAATAGCGTTCATGGTGAGGGCTCAGCACATTCGTCAGGCCTCCTGCAGACACGGAGGGAAACACACAATGTCAGCGAACAGATGTTAAGGCATCTCTCAGGCCCGACTGGCACAAGCCCTGCTCTGTTTCCCCCCAAGGAGCAGCCGGCCTTAAGCTCAGCCTAAGGGTCCAGCACAACTCCACCAGGCCACGGACCAACCCGCGGTGCCCGGACGGGACTAGAGCAGGCCGATCCCTCCGTGCCCGGGTCCCTGACCCCGAGCCGGGCCACGTCAGGTCCTGTGGGGGTGGAACGGGACTTGACCGGACCGCCGGTGCCCAGATACCTCCGGTCTAACGGGGACAGGCTGGGGTGTGACAAAGCAGACCCCCGTGCCCCGACTCTTCGGGCTGTGCCGGGCCCGGCGCTGCCTCCCGGAGGCCTCAGGCCGTAACGGGCCGGGCCGGGCACGGCCCTGCTCAGCGCTCCCGGACCCGAACGCCTCAGGCTCAGCCGGACCCGGGCAGGCCTACCCTCTCGGTCCCCGGCCTCCCCGCTCCGACACCAGCCCAGCACAGGCTCCCCGTGCCCGGACACCCGCGACCCGGCCCCCGCTCACCGCGGCTCCGGACTCCCCCGTCCCGTCCCGTGTCAGCGGGCGCCTGACACAGCCTGACCCACCGGCCCGTACCATCCCAACCGGCGGCTAGGGGGGAAAAGGGGCAGGCAGCGGCCCGGCTGCTCATCCGCCGCCGCCGCCACCGAGGGGCGAGAAGAAGGAGAGGAAAGCGGGAGAGAGACAGGAGGCCGTTCGCCCCGCGGTGCCGAGCCGGTCCTTCCCGCCGCTCTGTCGAGGGTCCCCCCGCCGTGCGGCAGTGACTCGGCCCACGGCCGCCCTGTCCGCAGGGGCTGGGCAGAGCCATTATCTCACCACAAGAGGGGGAGAGATGAGAAGATGAGAAGATGAGAAGACGCCTATCTCCTTTCCTCCCTATCCCCTGCCCCGCTGTCAAGCAGCAGAAAACAGACAAAGCAGTTCGACTCGCCGGCTGCCCAGGAACCAGCCGCCGCCCGCGTCCCCACAGGCGCCGTGGTGCGGCCCCGCCACCCCCCCCGCGAGGTGGTGCGGTCCACACGGGGGGGTCACGTGAGCGGCGGCCTCCGGACGGGGACGCGGGGTCCTCGCGCCCGCCTCGGGGCAATCGGTCACAGCCCCATGGCGGCGGCCGGAGCCTGGGCTCCCGCAGAGCCGCTTCCCGCCTCCCCCCGCAGCGCGGTGCCCCGCTCACCGGTAAAGACAGCACGGGCGTGTGCTCCAGCTCCTTAGACCGCGCCGGGCGGCGGGGCGGGGGAGGTTTCCGTGGGCGCCGCCTCTCTCCTGCGCGCTCTGTACCGCAGCGAAGGGAAGGAGCAGGCAGGGGAGCCGAGCCTGTTCTGGGCTCCCCTCGCCTTTAACCCTCCCGTGTCACGGCAGGGGAGCGAGCGATGAATCCAGGGCGGAAAGACAGACCCTGCGAACTGTGCATCGGCTCAGGCTTCAAGTACCGGGCTCCCCCGCTCCCCTTCTTCAGGGCTGACCCCTCTGCATTCACAGTACACACCTGGTCAGAGGTCAGTAAGGCTTCCACCGCCGCAGCACCGCTCAGCTAAGCACAGCGCGTACTGCCAGCTCCGTGGAAGAGCAGCTAGAGCCAGTAACACGACATATCTCTGCTCCAAGCAGCCACTCCTGGACGTAACAGTTAGGCCTCGGAAGAAAACGGCATGTTTATGGTTATTGTAACACAGAGATAGGAAAAGTGTTTGATCCACCTAACCCTGCAGCCCAGCTCAGGCAAGGGCCTGCAGGAGCACACCCCAAGGAAGACACGTTCTCTGCACAGAGCCCTACTATTGCTACTTAGGAGAGTCCAGGTTGCTCCCAGAAGCCACCAGCAGAGCTTCAACAACTCCAGAGCAGAGGGCACTGCCCCACACAGACAACCAATAGCCTCCCACCAGTCAGCCACAATCACCTGTCCCAAGTGGCGACCAGGAGAAAAGACACCCCCCAAAAAAACACCGCTATGGAAAAGCCAAATAGAACAAACCCTACATCTCATTTAAGACAAACTAAGAAGGACTCATTTGTTATCTTTATTTTCCAATAGTACATTTAAACAACTTCTCAGGACTAGCCTCCTCAGCCAGCGTGGCCATGCAGAGAACATTTCCTAGGTTATACAGATCACCTATGACAACACATACAACAGGTCACGGTTGTACTGTAGAACAGAGAAGTTGTAAAGGAGGCAGATGGGGTTATGCAAAAGCACAGGGTGCAGTGGCAGCACTACAGGGGCATTGGCAAAGGTCACTAGCTGTGGCTCCTCAGTGGCACGAAGAGTGGGGTGGTTGTACACCAACAGCTTCTAACCATTTTTTAAGAAACATTTTACTACCTGCTAAGCAGAACTGAACTAGAGACCCCTCCTGTGGCTAAGACGTGTAGTTGCAAGCCTAATGCTACCTTCAGAACTGCATTTTTTAATGTAAAATGCATGAAAATAGGAGTTAGTATCTTAAAGCATGCACTCACTATTTTCTGAGCACATCCTGTGGCCATGCACAGCAGGCAGAACCAGCCCCAGGACCTCCGAGAGCCTTAGTCTGGAGGAGCACAGCACGCAGTGTTCTTTCATTTGATCTGAAGTCCTTCCCCTCAATAAATACAAATTAAAACCAGAAAGCTCAAGTGCCCTCAAAGCGTCTCAGCTGACCGCAGCCCATGCAATTAGTTCCAAGACTTGAAGCAGGAACTTCATTAAAAATCTGACTTAATTTCAACAGTATCTCAAGACACACAGACGCCAGACCGTATGTGTTTACCAAACTATTACTTAAAAGCCCTTCCCCAAAGCACTTTCAGTGAATGCTTTATCACTACCGATTCTACAGGTGGGACCTGACTCTGAACTTGCAGCAGCAATGGGAGTTCAACAGCACAACTACGCACGTCAGGAAAGAAGCTCCAGCAGTTCTTTAAAAGCATTTGCCTTCTTAAAAACCAGATTAAGAAAAATAGTGTAATGTATCATTCAAAACTGGTACGCAGCTATTTCTACCATCCTTTTGATGTGTAGTATGGATTTATTTTATCTACTTTAGGCAAGAAAGAAAAGAAAATGTATCTGCTATTTGCCAATGCATGTATTATTAGTTTGCTTGTAATTCCGCTGCTAGAAAGCCCTAAGTCCAGGCTCACTAACAGGATCGAGGGGTGCAAAAGCTCAGCTGCCAAGTGGATGTTTCTGGTTCTCCTCCACCTTCAGCAAAGCTTCCTGCATACATTCTCCCCCCACAAGTGAGCCCTTGGCAAGGAAAGGCGAGCCATCCACATTTTTTTTTTATAGGTGGCAGGTTGGAGTTAGTCATTTGCAGAGCTTTCTATGACTACCACACATGGTTGTAAACACTTCGACAACCCAGCGTTGTGCTTGAGCCCACAGCATTACTCATCTACTAATTTAATACTTCTACAGTACCAGAGAAGAAAATTGTATAAGCGTGTTCAGCATTGAAATCACTGCAGGATTAACTAGGGAAAATACTTCAAAAATCATAAATAACTTTAATTACAAGACTGGTAAGGCAAGTTATGGAAAAAGAAAAAAAGAACCCACAAAATTTTGCTTTAAGATCAGGTGTAAAAGTTGCCTCCAAACATGGAAGTGTCTGTGATAGGAAGCACAAGTATTCTGTGGTGAGCTACTAACAACTATGGACCTATGCTGTATTCAACACTAAACTGCTACTTTATGCTTTTAAAAACATTGTTCACCACCTAGAGAACAACCTGGGGACACGTCTCCTGCTAGAGAGCAAACCACTGTCGCAGAGGCTCTGCTGGAATCCAGACACCAATTTTAAGTGGAAACCCCAGCAGTTCTGTGGCAGAAGCACAGACGGAGTGTTCTCAACCATGGGTGACCTCAATACATACGAGCTTCACATGGCACAAGCCAGAAACGCTTAGCTCCCATTTAGGCTCCTGAAAAGAAGCTGGCAGGTTAGCAGCAGCAAAGCAGCTCCTAGTCAGGTGTTTAAGTAGGAAGCACTGGATGCTGAGCTTCTCGCATTCTGCCTTGATGGCAGGTTTACTGAAGCCCAGTAGTAGATCTGCACTGACAAGAACTGTTTCCAAAGGTGTTTTAACAGTGAGAATCCTCAGATACATGAGCTACAGAAAATTAAAGAGCCTGTTGGTTTAAGGGGAGGAGCACTTAATCCAACAACAGAGTTTTTATATTTAAAATAGTGAATTAAAAACCAGACAGCATTCCAGCATGTTATCTCCACATAAAATGCAGGATTTTGAGAACTGTATAGAATTCTGTGTTCCACGTAGAATTATTTTCTTTGGAAACAAAGATCTATAGTGTGGCCTTTGCTTATTTCCACCACCACAGAAAAGAATCAACCTGTTGAATACCTTCATGCCAATTGTACAAGAACAAAAATTCTTTTTCTTTTTTATAATGTGAATAACTTCATATTTAGAATCCTGCAGAACACCAAGGTCTTCCAAACTTCCTTTTGTTTAGGTCTACTAAGTTTGATCTAAGAGCAAATGTTACTAATTGTACCAGGAACTTAAAATCATAAATAGCTGTCATGCATGGATTCCCTTATAGTGATTTCTGCTTCTCAGCACAACAGCCTTACAGGGACCCGTTAATATGCTCGTGCTGTTGGGAAGAACACAGTTCTTGTTTAATTAATGGCAGCCAGCTATACCAGCCATATGCAAGTTAGAATGTGGAGAATTTACTTAAACTCCACCCCTCCCCTCTCATCCCCCCCCCATATAATAAATCTGCACTTTGAGCCAACTTTAAATACAGAATAACAAACCGGTAATTATCTTGTAAGTGAACCAACACTAGCTTGTATTCCTCCCTGAATAACACTTTTTCTTTGCAGAAGAGAGAAAAGGACTGCTACAGAAACACAGCAACATTCAAACCCTTTAAAACAAAAGGTAGATTATTTAATGCATTAACGATGTTAATCTGAAGATAAATAAATCCACAACAGACTTTTAAGTTTCTTTTGAGATTTCCATTTTCTTTGCAGAGAATATTTCTGATATTATACAGTACTGAGAGGGTGTTCTTTTATTTTCTTAATGTCCAGGTGAAAAGCAAAGCTCAGTTCTCTCTGCTCTCTTCATAGAACTCCTCAATGCCCTATTCCAGGCGTGATTCTTTCATAAGCTTTTACTTGAAAGCGGAGTGGTGAGCAACATGAATTTCAGGAATAACTGGATGGTTTGGTCCCTGAGTCATCTTCTTGAGAGCCCATACTCTGGAAGGGAGAAAATTTCTTTTCAAAAACAGGTCTGAAGGTTTACCTCTGAGACATACAGTTCTTTGAAGTTAACAGGCAGGAAAATAAAGCACACACAAAATAACATGCACTTCCTTTTTGTTTTAAAGCATGATGTTTATGCAGATATTGTTATTAATAGTTAAGTAATTCTCAACACTGTATGTACTGGCATTCAGTGCAACACAGACACTGCACTGAATCTCTGACACACTCTTAGAAAACACTGAAGCAGTTACCTTCTGCACAAACTGAGGGTTCACAGTGATCTCTTGATCCATGGCTTTCAGTCGTTCATCAAGCTCTATACATTTCAGCATCTTAAACATATATAAAAATTCATTACTTTTGTCCAGCTCGTACACGATCTTTGAGACATTTCAGAGCTGTGCTATGTAACACCAGTGACTTTTGCCATCAAAAAAGCTCCATGTCAAAAATGTCCTCATCCCTCATCTCCCCCCAAACTAGTGTCAGACCTCTTTTTTAATCATTCCTTTATTTTGATCCATGTCTTCCTAACCCTTCTTTTAAAGCCTGCTGACAGACAGTCCCATGTGGGTCAACCACCTCAATTTACAGGCAGGTTATCGACAGCCAGTGGAAGTGATCCCTGATGTTCAGACCTCTAAAAATAACCCTTCTAATCTAGTCACTACACGGAACTTCCTACCATCAAATCAAGCAGTCAGTCAACCAAGACATCTCAAGCTGTACAGAAGATACAACAGGGAATGCACTAGCAGTAACTGACTAATAATCTAAAACCTTTAATACCAGTGCTGTGAAATAGTAAAAACAAATACTGTTTCTAGTCCTCAATCTCTACATGTAAGTTACCTACACTGGTTTCTCACAGCAGCCCTCTGATTATAAACTAAGGTTCTTCTGTAGGAATTCCAAAAGCTGTTAATATCTTAAAGATTTACCTCCTGATCAATGTTATGAAGCATAGCTGGATTGTTGTATTTTTCAGGATTATCATGAAAACAGACCATACCATCTTTCTGATTAATACTTGCAAAGATTTCACCATCTTCTATCTGAAATGAGAAAGAGTTTAAGGTAAACTACCACTTAGAACAGAATTTCAGTTAACTACAACACTCAGATTTCTTGTGGAACCATCTTTAACTTGTTTGCTTTTTATTTCTTAACAGCTTCCCAAAGGCAAATGATGCATGCCTCAACTTCAGCAGAGAACATCTGTAAGATTTTTTTGGACAGCCTAAACTCCCACAGCAGCCTGACAGTGCGTCCCTCACCCTGAAAAAGAACCATTCCTGAGCAGTTCAGAACATACACCACCAATCCAAACACTTCAGTTTTGACATGAGGATAGTTGAGGCAAGTCCTGAGTCTTACCATGTGGAGGACGTATTTTTCTGCTTCTTGGGGCCCCGACAACTGCACTCGACTTGCCATGTCTTGTAATGACAACGTTAAAAAAGTCTGAAATTTACAAAGTGTTACACAGTTAACACTTGATGCTAACAGTGCTCCCTATCAATCCTTCGTGGCCTACACAGTCTTATTTTGAAGTCTGACAGGAAGAAACAAGTGGATCACACAGTTATTCATCAGAAAAGCACCATGAGAGTGGAGCTGGTTCTTCCTCTAAAGATACCCACTCGTTACGCTGCACATGTATGTGGAGCAAACTAATGGAGTCATAACTCATCTCTGCAATTCCTTTTCACCCCAGACACAGACCTGACCACGTCCAACTTCTCCTGTCATCTTTCTACATGAATAAGGTGACTTCCATCCCTTGAATTTCCTCCAAGAGACATATTACTGCATTCCTTCTGAGGCTAGTTTTACAGCAAGACATCATTTGAGCTTGCAAAGAAAACCTTTCCCGATCATCTTTAAGGATTAACCTGATCTCTCAGCTAAAGAAACACATGACTCCACCGCTGCAGTTTTTCCCCTTACTTCAGACCCTTCCAAAATCTGTCCTACTCACCCTCCTCTAATGAAGTAACCTGTAAAGTTCAGGTTTCCTATTTTTTTCAAATAGAGATGAAGGTCATTTAGTAGCAGCGCTCACAACCTTTCAGATTATCTATGAAACTCGTGAGCAAAGCCCTCTGACAGACAGACATACTGAACTACCTTTTAAATGATGCATAAGTAGCCAACTGAATTGCTTTCTATATAGAGCATTTTAGTCTCATTTGTTCCAGAGACACAAACCTCAGTTTTAGACACTTGTCCATGACATTACTACATTATCAGTTTGCTCTCAATTTCAGAGGTTCACTCTGTGAGAAAAGCTAATCACAATTTCTCAGCAAAACAAAATCTCTAGATCTTACCTTGGTTAGCCTCTGAATATTCTTTTTGTAGAGAGATGACAAGCATTGCTTAACCAGCCCCATATTGTTATCCCTTGTGAACGTTTCACTGTGTTTGTTCACCAGATTTCGAAGCTCCGAGGGTTTATTGGTTGAATAAACTTGTGCTAATTCATGGTAAGCATTGCTAAGGGGCTGCAATTAGAAAAACAAGAACCCTTCTTAAAGAACAGAGTGTTCAACCAGCCTCACAAAATCTATTTACTACTTCAACATCAGCAGCTATGAGAGCATAAAAATAAACTGAAGTAATTCAAGCATCTCAAAAAATATGTGATGCCTATAGGTGGCTTTATGGTCCTCATATGCTGAATCTCTATTACTGCAATATAAACATCTTTCAATGACCTCTCTATGATAGCTCTAGTTACAGGCAAGAGGAAGAAAAAGTCCAATAGCTGACAAACATGAAATTAACCCAATTCAAGGTAAGTAGCATATTGCTTAGTCACTGCCCATCCATCAGACCTATTCCACCCCTTAAGACACATCATCTTTAACCACAACGAATCACAGCATGGACAATAGAGAATCAGTTTAATTATACTATCTTAGTATAGCAATTGCTTAAGCTCACGTGTTGGTATCTGCAGTTAGAAGAAGATTTTTGGAACCTTTTAAGATTTTGGTCACAAATCACCAGATTCAGCATTGTTTAAAAACTTTTTAAAATGTGGTGCTTGCCTAGAATCAGAACTCTCTTACTGACAGTTTTGTCTTCCACTCTGTACCTCCTAATCACAATGCTCACAGACTCCAAACCTACAATTTTTTCAGAGGTTTTTATTCTTTGCAAAGCTGGAGTTTTGGAAAAAACTATTCAGCATTTCCAACTTCAACTAGACAAAATTATGGATTGACTTTTCTTTTAATATGCACTATACTTCTTGTTAAAAAGCCAAGTGAAACTTGAGTCACCTTTGATTTCTATGGAAAACCCTATCAAAGGATGTGCAGCATCAATGAAAAGAATATTGCTAAGTGCTATTTAACCCTAATGTTTTTCCAAATTTAAGGTTAAAAGACTGTACTGACAATATGAACTATACAGTTTGTAACAGATATAGAAGTTGCCAATCTTTAGCTATTGTACACTAGAAAGGCAGAAAGAGGTTGTACTCTGGCACGCTGTGTATTATTTCCCATCATCTCTACTGTCAAACAGTATGATCAAATACAGGTAGAAAAAAAAATTAAGTATTTCCAACTTGGTTTACAAATTCAGATTCATCTTTCTATTATTTAGCTGCATTCACAAGACTTACCTTAATGAATCTACCAACTATCTGGGAGGTGTATTTTGGTAGCTGCTGAACTTTGCCAAGTAGTATCAAAGAAACTAGAATATACTTTTTATATGATTCCAACATAATGTGACTGACTGCCATGGCTGGAGTAGTTATTGCCTAAGAAAGAAATGGAATAGAAGTTTAGCATACTTCCTGGTAGGTCCTGGTAGTCACTGCATTAACAGTTTAAAGCTGCACACATAAAGGATATAATAACATTTGGAAATTACCTTTGAGCATTAAACTAACTTCTGTGAAAATTAATTATCCAAAAGTGTCCTAAAATAGTAAATCCTAAACAGACTACTCAAAACATATCCCCTTACAGCGATGCCCACCTTAAAATAACCCTGTTAAGATCAAATCAAAACTACCTTCCTTGGTATACATCTAAAGCTGTACTAGAAATCCCTTCTAGCTACTTGTTACCAGGAATGATTATACAGTTCCTGTAGAACCTGGATTTCCACAGATCCTTAAAGAGATTTTACAGAGATATTACATCACCAGATCTCACATTTAAGTGTGCTGCAAGAGGTCTGTTGAATAGGGAAAAGGGATTTTAGTTTACCTATGGTATTGCTAGCTACTCAAGAGCTGACCATTGTTTACAGAAAATAAAAATGCTGCACCAGTTTATTTTGCTCACTGGACAGCACTTCCCCCTCATATACTCACAAAGTTTTCCCAATTTTGTGATTTTCTCTTCTTTCACAGAGAAAGTAAAACCAGCAAATATTTAAATAGCCTTGAATAAGTCTAACTCCCCTTGTAAAATTACCAAAGGTCTCTGCAAAACCACAGAATTAGTTTAAGAATACACAATTCTGAGTGGCAGCCTGGGGACTGTTTCTATGTAAGCAGGAAGAAGCAGGCATCTGAAAAATATTTATAGTGCGATAAATTTAACACCAACCTTTGAGTTGCATAGTTTTATGGTGCAATAGTTACTTGGCTGTAAGAGACCTTCTTAAAGGAGAACACCTCTAAGTGACAGTTTGCTTGTTACTTCTCTTTACACCATTCAGGCTACACCTTTCATAAAAGGGGTAATAGTGAACGCTGACCCAAATCAGGTTTTATTGATTACTATGATAAACATGAGCTAAAGCAAAATGTAAGTGAATGATGAGCTGCAGTATAGAGCTGTTAGCAAACTTGTATCCTTAAGAATAAAAATAATTGGAGACTGCTTGTAGTTTATATTAGATTTGTGGCTTTTACTGCTATCCTTGGTGGCAGTTCAAAGTTGCTACCTTCTCTTGGCTCTATTATATTTCCTACTGTTGCCTTTCAACTGATCACACTTTCCACTTACCAGTTTATTTAAAGTTACCTGTTCATAAAAGTAGAGTGCTCTTTCAAAGTTCTTTAGCCCAGTGTAAATCATCCCACCATAGTAGTAGTAACATAAAAAGTGCTTCGCATCATATGCCCCATTCTCTTTACAAATATCCATCATGTCCACATCTAGATACGGGAGGGCAGGTTTAAAGCATTTTGCTAACAAACAGAGCTACAAGAAAATAAATCAAGTTTGCATAAATTAGCCATTTTCATTCCATTTTCCACAAGGGAGAAATTTAAACTCAATTTCTCTAGTACTATTTAGTAAGTCTCACTGCTCCAAGAGTGGAAAAAATAGTGCACATCAGTAGTGCTGTAACACAGATTATTCATTGTATCATATTTGGAAAATTCTTAAAACTGATTATGAATGGTTTTAAGTTTCCTGAATCCTAAAGAAATTAGACTCTGACTAGTCTGCTTGAAACTCCAGGCCTTCCAGACTACCGTGCTGGCAGCGCTGAATATTGCTCTGAACATTCCTGTCCAAGGCTAAATCCCAGGAGCCAAGAAAGAGACAGAAATGCAAATCCAGGCCAGAGACACCGAGGCAAACACGGCTTCTGTTGAACCTGAGCAAACTGTATCTGGATGTTACACTTGTACTGGCAGAGAGAAGCTGCGTGTGACATTCAGACCAGAGAGAAGGGATGTCAAAGGACTTTCAGAAGCCATCAACAAAACCAAAGATCTGGGGACACTCACTGAACATTTAAAATGAAGAGAAGGGTATTTTATGTCAGAATATCATATACTTTGTTACTGGAAAAGAAAACCAGTTATAAGCCATTTTTATATTACAACATGAGAACATGCATTTCCTCAGAGGGTTTTAGGTATTTTCTAAGCTTTTACTCTCCAAGAGCCCTTATACTTCCCTTACCTGGCAGAGATCTGCGTGTATTGAGGTCAGCTGGTTTGTGTTCATCTGCATCTTGTCTATGGCTTGTCTGAGAATGCTAATTCCTCGCAGGGGCTGTCAGAAATTACATCTCTTTCAGATAATTTCTCATAGATGGCAGCACATTGGATCTTATGTTGACACTTACAAATGAAAAATAACACTAATTGACAGGATCCGTTAAGTAAACGTTAACTTGAGGTTCCCTTTCTGCAGGATACTGCAGTCTCTCAGAAAATACAATTAACCTTGGCTATATAACTATGAAAATGAAAAAAAAAAATAGTCATCAATTCTGCTCCACAAAGCCAACCTCATCAGAAATACAGGAATTGGTATTAGTAAAAAAAACTTTGTGGTCTCCATGGTACCATCTAAACTCCCACCAAATAACAAAGGTGAGGCTCTCACTTTACTCCACTTAGACCAGACTTGATTTTGACTTCTACTCCAAGCTAGATTTCATTAAGATGGCCTGAAAAAAAAGTCAGTATCCTTAAAAAAAACAAACCACATTGGTCAAATATTTCATAATAGAGTGGCCTGTACATTTTAAGGCATTTCATTAGGAACATTATAGAACACCGGTGAGAATAAAACAGAAATTACTATCACTGACTCACCAGTGCTAATAATTTTTGCAGCTCTCTCCTACTTGGGTGCACACTGTCTGAAGAACATTCTTGGTACTACAGATTTTATAGTTTGTGTGAGAGCATGTTTCTAGGGGACTCTCCCCCCCAAAAAATTACTAACTTACATTTTCCTTGAGGAAAACTAAAAAACTTGGGTTAGGTTCATTACTCCTTGGTAAACTTCACTAGTAAGGAGCTGCACAGGAATACTTAACGTGAAGTTAGTTGTAAATCTTTAGTAGTAAGAGCTGGAAACATTCCCTTTAAGAGCCTGGATACATAGGTAGGTTACTTTGTACTAGATGATAACACTTGCTCACCTGTTTTCTCTCCACAAGGGCATTTGTTAACTGGTGGCACAGGCCAGCAACTAAATACAGTAAAAAACAAACAAAAAACCAACACAGTGAAAAAACAGTAATATCAAGCTATCAAAAGATACTCAAGTTCTGAAAGTAAGCTTAACTTACAAGTGTCTGTTGCATATCTAATGTGTTCCCCATTACAAGTGCTGATAAAAAGCTGCACCTGTGAGAATAACGTTTCGAAGTCAGGGATGCTGGGCATAGAAAACTTCACAAACCTAAAGCAAGAAGAAAAAAGAAGAGTTTAACACCTAACATTTGGAGATTAGTATAAAAAGCTTCATCTTCATCACTAAGTCTCTGCAGATGCTTGCAAACAAATCCTAAGCGTTTATGACAGATGGCATATGATTCCCCCAGGAGTCACAGAACACATGAAAATACACTTTCCATGCACACCCCCATTCTCAATCTAGTGTAAACAATTTAGAACAAACTATAGCAAACAAAGATTGTGTTACTTGGTACAACATCTATAATTGTAATAGAAACACTGGCTAGCAATGATCAATTTTAATACTCAGCCACACAACTTCTCTGGGTACTTGCACAACTATTATGTTATTAGACTGGTATCTCTCCAGAGGAGCTCTTTCTCTTCCAGTTTCTTTCCACCTCTGGTGGTTCCTTAGCTCCCTATAGGTTGCAGACTATATGTAGACACATTGCTGCTTCTGCTAGGTGAACTATGATTACACTTATCTGAGGGCAACAAAAACTCTAGCTATGCATGCTACAAACATCACAAAACCATACAGGAGAAACCCTCTCTAATGCTGTTGGATGGTACCCCACCCTGCCTGTACTTCAATGGCTACATTCAAACCAAACAAGTTCACTAAAGCACAGTTCAAACCCAGCAAGATCACAAGCTGTCCTTCCCCACAAAGCTTCTGACTGCCCAGGCTACCTGCTGCCAGCCCTTTTCTATCCCTTTGGAGAGCCTTATTCTACCAGTGTAGGAGCTTGCCATGCCAGTTTCAGCCAGGAGAGCTCTCCTACCCACTCCACTGATACCACCTCTTCAAATAACACAGTTTACACCCCAACCACAGTTAATTTACTTCCTCCACCTGTTTTGCTGACTGTTTCCACATACCCCATGATACAATTCTTCTGCTAACTTGGTACCAATGCCTTGCTTTCTGTAAATGCCATAATGCACTCCATACTCCCCTTTAGAAAAAGACCTCAAAATATCAGGGGAACCTGCAGAGGCTTTACTTGCAGTTAGGTACAGCTAGAAGCAGGTTGGGCCAAGCTTCTTTACCTCACCTCAGCATCACCAAGGCAATTCAAGTATCATCTTGGACTACTGACAGCAGCAAGACCCTCAATGCTTGTCTAGAGACAAAAACTATGACAAAAGCCCATGCACCAAAAAAGCATGTTGCTTCATGCCTACCGTTCAGTGTGCTAATGCCCTGCCAATCAAGCTTTAAGAGTCAGTTTTATTCCTTTTTGCTGAACACAAATGGAAAAATACAGGCAGAAACCAGAGATGTGGATACAGCCTTAAGGAAAACAAAACTCCAATATTACCATTGGACAGTAAAGGCATTTACAAACTCCAGAAGTTCTTCTGTTCAATTTTGCCTTGGCATTTTTATTAACAGACTGTGCATCACTGATGGAAACTAAGCATCATGCTAAGAAACGCTGATTGAAAACATTTATGCTTAAAGTAAAAACATTTGGTTGACATTTCAGCACGTTGCCTGAAGTTTTATAATACTAAAACATTTAATTAAAAAAAAAAAAGAAAAGCAACACTTACAAAACAGCAAGAACACCTAATGAGTGTTCCTGCACATCCAGGGCACCAAGCACTGTATCCAGATGGGAAAGATTTTTTGCTAGCAGTTCTCCGCTTTTATTGATCAGTTCACAAAGCTGGGTCATTTGCCCTGAAATACAAAACATCCTTGTCAAGCTCTAATTGAAGAACACTTGTGCATTCCCATACTTCATTACACCTTGCTGATGTGTATAACCAGAGGTAAAAAAACCCCAGTATTGCTCAGAGAATTCACTTTTCTATAACATGACAGGCATTCATTTGCAACAATCGAGACACCCACAGTATGCTGGTTTTATTTGATGAGGTGACAGCTAAGATCCTGGCCTTTGGGATCGTAAAGGTGGCCCTCAGAACACAAACACATCATGAAGAGCAGCAGCATCTCTCCTCACTACAGAGGGGGGCTTCAAGGTCTCATCTCAACACCAAGTCCACCCACGTCAAGTCTTCCAACACCTCGACTAGTTCTTTCTGATGAAAAATTCTGCCTCATGTGGGTAGATTTATCTATGCTCGTGTCTTCTGGAGGTTATAAGGCAGAAACCAAACCAAAATAGTACCAAAAGTAGTTTCCACCACTTTCTAAAATATCCTAAAACCAGAGCTTGTTCTTCTCTGACTCTCAAGTGCCTTATCCACTTTTCAGGTCTGCTCCTAAGCAATTTTTTTTGTGTGTTAAAAATTAAAATGACAAGCAAATATCAACAATAATATCATTTTAAAATCTGGTTTTAAATTTACTTCATGTAATTAGAACCATAACGTTATTCTTCTCATTGTGAGCTATGAACACAGCATGAAAGGTAACTACTTTGAATTACTGAAGGTACAGTAAGGGGAAAAAAAACCCTTTGAAAGCAGATAATAACTGCCCTGCTTTGTAACTGCCCCCCCTTCCCAATTACTTCAATTAAAATTACACCTCTCTCAAGCAGATTATTGTTGCAATGTTCAATCCTTGTAGATTAGAGAGAAAAATCAGAGGTTCTCTTACAAAAATCTTCATAATACGAGGAATAGTGCCCCCATTCATGGAGGTTTACACTCTTCTCAGCACTGGCCTTTTCCTTTGAAAGAGAAAACCTTTCTGGTTCCTGGGAAGCCCCAGCAATGATATGCTAGTGTTGAACTAATAGCAGGATCAAAAGTTCCAAATGGGGGACCAGAGCCCAGGAACTCCAGAAATCTACTGCCAATCCCGCTATCTCCATATGGAATTAAAACTCCAGGGATAAGCATGGAAAGGAATAGGGCTTGTAAAACGCTCCCAATGTTTAGTAATGGTATTCAAGCACTGCAGAGCCCTAGTTCTGGTGTTCTCCCTAGTAAAGGATTCCACCCATTTTGCAGCCAACACCTAAAAAAAGCAAGTAAAAAAACCCCCCAATTCAGACAGTGTGGGTAGAAACACCCACATGAAGCCCAACTAAATGACCATTTGCATCCTTTCCCCTCAGTTGGGGTTGATAACCAAAGCCCACCACCCTAAGTACACAGACTTCTCCCATGTGCTCTCACAGCTGCCAGCAGCCTCTCTAGTGTCTGGACTTTCTCAGCGAGCATCTATTTGGCTCATCCCTAACCCATAAAGTCAACCTGCTTCCCCTTGAACCTTTTGCATCCAAAAAACCTTGGAATAAAAAGAACTGTCCTCCTAAAACACAAAGAGTCACCTTTCATCCTGTTTGTACCTGCACTTTATAGGTATGGGGTGGGTTTGGTTTGTCCCTTATATGTGATATCCTCAGTAAAAACCTGTACATTTAACAAATCAAACTAAAATAAGAGAAAATTTGAGCCCCACCAAAAAAACCATCGCCATGGATAAAGCCTGGGGCCACAGTAGAAGGCATCAACTTTTGATCTCTTCCAGGGAACAAACCCTTCACAGAGAGAAACACCCTGAGCACATTTTAGGGAACATCAACACAGAAAGCTCAAGAGCTCCCGCGGCCATAGGCTGGAGAATGAGGAGCTTGGCAGCCACGCTGCGAAAGTCAAAGTATGGTTATTAAAATACTTTCTGAACGCTCCATTCTGGCACCTCTGAGGTGCCTTCCCTGGCCTCCCAGCTCACGCTTCACAGTGAGGCTGGGCTCTCCTGCCCGCACTCCACTTCGGCCCCACTTCTGCAGGGTACTGTAAAACACACTCCCCGCGGCTTGCATGCTGGTCACGTCGGTGACAGGCCGGGGTGCAGGATCACAGCCGAGGTCCCTGCGATGCCCGCTCCTCAGGTTGCGGTAGGCTCCCGGAGCCCGCTTCACCCCACTCACCCGAGAGCTCCAGCTACCGAAAACCACGACCCCGCCGCCGCCCTGGGAGACGAAAGGCGCTGCCGGCCCTTCGGGCGGCCAAACCCGCGGCGGCTAAACCCCGCCGGGGTCTCCCCGAAGGCCGCCTCTGCGTGCGGCGAGCCGGCCCCGCGCTACAACCCGGCACGGGCCCCGCCGGCCCCCTGGCCGAACGGAAGCGCCGGACCCGCGCCTGAGGGAGAGCGCGAGGGGGGAACAGGCCCCGGCCCGCCCTCCTCAGCCACGCGGGGCCCGGCGAACCCCGCCGGCCGCCGCCCCCTCCTCAGGCCCCGCTGGCTCCGCGCCGCCGGCCGGGCCCGCACGCGGTTCTCCCCTCCCACGGTCACCTTGGGCCGAGAGCTGCCGGACGCTGTTGACGAACTGCTCCAGGGCCGACGCCATCTTGGCGGCTGGCGGCGCGGCCGCGCGCGCTGCGGGCGGGGCGAGGAGAGGAGGGGGCGGCGCGGGCCGGGAGCGGCGGGGGGAAACGGGCAGGAGCCACCGCTACGGCCCTCGCCGCCGCCGGCCAATCGCCTGCTGCTGCGGAGACCGCGCGACGCCCGCCGGTGTACGCCACTTCCGCCGCCCCGTCAAATCTCGCGAGAACTCCCGTCGTCATTGGTAACCGCCGCCTCCCTCCGCCCGCCCGGAAGCGTCGATCCCGCGTCAAGAGCGAAGGGGGGGCCTGTCCAACGCGCGAGAAGCCGTGACTCAGCACGGCCGAGGGGGGTGGGCGTGGGCGTCACGATGGCGTCACGCCCCACCGGGCCTTCCGCAGGGGCCCGTCACCACCTGCTCCTCGGCGCGGCCGCGCTGTGCGGGGAGCTCTGTGCCCTCTGACGGGGGTAACGCGCGACACGGCGGCTGAACGGTGGCGGTCGCCGGCCGCTCCTGCGCCGCCACTGGCCGCAACGCCCGCCCGCAGGGCTGGACTCCTTCCTTCAGCGGGACGGGGTTTATATCAAGGGAAGCGCCTTGCCCGTCCCTGCGGGAGCCGAGGCAGTGAAGTGCCGCTGAGCTGCTGCGGGCTGGGCGCTTGTGGGCTGCGATGGAGAAGGAAGCTGTCCTGCCTGTTGCGGGGGTGCACCTGGGTTCTCTCGCTGCTTAGGCAGTAGCGCCGAGCTGTGTTAAAGTCCCGCGCCCCGCACTGAGCAAAACGCCTCTGGCGTGAGGGAAGAGCAGCGTGCAGCCTTGAAACCTCACCGGTTCTCCCTCCTGACCTCGCCTTTAGCGTGCCCTCAGCGCAGCCCGGCTGCAGGCTCTGCTCCTGCCCTCCCTCCTTCTGCCACCTTCCCAGATCTGGCCTCCACAACTCATCTGCCCTTTCTGTGAAACCAGAACAATTTATTCCACTGGAAAACATTCCGGAGTAGAAAGATTAAATGTTTTGGAACTCTAAGCTGCCTTATTGTTGTGAACCAAGCTCTTTTTCTTTCCCAGCTAGTTGCCTAATCCTGTTAGTGGCACTTGGAGCACCCCTCTTGCCCACCTTCTTTAGCAGCTTTCATTCCCTCCGTGTTTTTTAACCAGAACAATCTTTGGTCCCACGTCAGAATATATGGTGTGCTGCCAGTGCTTCTTTTGGGCCCAGGTGTCATCTTTTAAGAGTTCCTATTCCCTGTGAGGATGCGTCACACAGAGTGAGATCCTGGGCAGAGCGTGCCCACTCCCCATGAATCTGTAGAAATGGGTATATTTTATGTCACACCTTAGCTGGAAAAATCACACCATTACATACACCAACATGCCACACACCTTCCCCCCATGTCATACCCACCACCTGCTCCACGCAGGGCGGGCAGGCGGGCAGAGGGTGTCTCGGCTGGGGATGAGGGACAGAGAAGATCTGCAGCGGGCAAGGGGAAGTGCAGCAGCGGCGATGTGGGGTGCCCCAAGGCTGCCAGCTAGGAGACTGAGGCAGGGTCTCGACGCCCCGGCGCCCCGCAGAGCCCCCGCGCCTGGATAGGGGAGGGAGCGGGGCTGGGACAGGCTTAAAGCCGGGGGGAGGCGCGGTACAGCCACGCCGTCGTAGGGCGTTTGTGCCGCTTTAAGGCGGCGCCGCCGCTCCGGGCTCGGCCAGGCACCGGGAAGAGGAACTGGGCTTTGCACTGCCGGGTCGCCCGCCGCGCTCCGGGCCGCCGCCGCTGCTGCTGCTGCCGCCGCCTGCTCCACGCTCGCTGCAAGGGAGGGATGGGGCGGGGAGAGGGAGGAGGCGCTGGGGGCGAGGACGGGCCTTTGCATTCCTACTGCACCCCCTCTGCAGCCCCTCTGCTCCCCGTTGCATCTCCCTTGCGTCCCCCCCGCTCCTTGTTTCTGCTGCAGGGGGACGTGCTTGCCAGGGCTGCCTGCTTGCAGGGTGCTTGCTTGAAATAAAGCCCCCATTCTCCCCCTTCTGCTCGGATACCCCCCCCATCCCCTGCTCTGAAACACCCCCACCACCCCCACCATGATTTTGCTGAGCAGCTTCTTGCACCTGCGGCCTCGGCGCTGCAGTCCCTTCACAAGGCTGGGCAGGGGGACCGGCCCCACAGTGGGACCCCGCAGGGCTCTGCGGGTGCTGGTGGATATGGACGGGGTGCTGGCTGACTTCGAGGGAGGCTTCCTCAAGAAGTTCAGGGCCAGGTACCCCGACAAGCCCTACATTGCCCTGGAGGACCGGAGGGGCTTCTGGGTGTCGGAGCAATACGGGCGCCTGGGACCCGAGCTGAGTGTGAGTCTGTGCATCCCCCGGCTCCGCGCGCGGCTCTTGTTCGCTCTGTGCCATATAGCTGGAGCTCTGTGGGACCTGCTGGCCACTGGCTTGTGGGTGCTGTGCTGGGGAGGGCAACGGGTGCTGGCCAGAGGTCCCACCAAAACACAGGTACGGGTCTGCACACAGTGGGACTTCCAGCTATGCCTTTTCCCCCCCAAGAAATCCAGCATTTTTCGTGCACGTCTCTCATTTTCCCTGCATGCATAGATGGAGATAGACGCAAGGAAAGGAGATCTTTCAGAGCATCTGCTTTAAAATACCCCAGATTGCATAGCTGGGTTTTCCTAGCTCGGATTTGGCCGAGCTGTGTGGATTGATACTGTTCTAGATGGATCACATACTTCCTCAGCAGCCACATGAGGGGTGGGACGCAGCAGAGAAGTTGGGAGCAAACCATGTAGTTGATGCTTTATGTGAGGGCTTACTTAGAGCTAAAACAACCCCGAGCCCTCCCATGCCTGAAAATTACTGTATTAATTTTAATAATTAAAGCCTAAAAAGTAAAGCCCTCTCAATATTGTACTTGACCATTCAGTGAAGGACTGAGTTGGTTTTCACCTCTACAAGTAGTTTCCTGTCTTGATGGGATGCCTGCGGTCTCCTCTGCGGATTGCAGTTGCACTAGTTGAAAGGTGTTACAGCAAATGAAAGTACTCTTGTTATTAGTGATATGATGGGTACATGGAAGGGAGCATGAGTAAGGTCCATGGCTCTCCCACTGACAAAGTCCTCAGCTTACTGAGCTAAAGGAATGACATGTCCTCTCTAGCTGGGATTGATGGAAAGGGAACAGAGGATGTCATTCATGCAGCAAGGCAGATGCTGTAAGTTTGGTGGGGTAATGTATGATACGTGATGTTTTTTCTTGATCTTAACCACTTTGGATGTGTTAAATGAAGTGAGCTCATCTTGTGTCTACTGTGATGACATAAAACTACCAAAACCTTGGGCTGAATAACTAGTAAAAACTTTCACAGACTAACCTCAGGGCAGCCCTGACTTCACCCATGGTTTCAGACCAGGGATAGAGTTGGGAGCTGCTCTGTGGCCACAGGCACGTGGGCTGTTCCAGTCCCCCTTCATCAGAGGGCACCATGGACCTGCTGGAGGAGAGCCAAAGAGTCCAACGAGCTGAAGGTCCCTGCTCTAAAAGGGAGAATGACAGCTCAGCAATACAGTGAGCATGGGCAGGGCAATCGCTTGTGGGGAGAGATAAGGAGAAGGGAATCAAGGGTCTGGCCTGCCTGGCACAGGGTGGGGTTCCCAGCCTGGGTGGGTGTTTCTCTCTGCCAGGGAAGTGTGCTGGCTTTGGTGCTGCAGGCTCTGGGAGCTGAGCGAGTCTTCTCTTCAAGAGGAGCTCAGTTCTTCCCCCGTCGGGCTTGATTGCAAAATGCTTTTTGACATAAGTGGAAGCAGAATCGCTGCGGAAGTCCTTGCTGTAGGAAAAACACTTCAGCATGGTTTGAAGTGCTTTGCCGTGTCAGGCCGCGTTTCTCAGATGTCTCTTGTGCAGCTACAGTCAGGATCTTAAAACATCATTGCCCACCAGCCTAGGGTGGAGGAACTGCAGTGTGAATGTTTGCCTTGCCCTGCAGCAAGCTGTGAGAGCAGCTCCTGCCATGGTGCTAGGGGGCATTTCTGCCAGCTGTCTGGCACCAAATCAGAGCATGTCACTTTGAACATGTATGAAAAAGGCTTTTCTTCCCTCCTCTCAACCACTGACGTTTGCTGCTGCTTGGGCAAGAGGGAAGCGTGCAACAGGCAATCTGTGGGGTCTCCCCTTTTGAGCTGAGTACCTTGTCTCACATTACCTGGGATTTTTTGAGAGACACAGGCTTTGATTCTGGCTCATCATGTTAAACACCCAGTACCTGAGTGTGTAGTGAGTTTGTGCGTTCATCTGAGAGCAGGCAAGGTGTGCGGCCGCAGGCAGCCAGCGGGACGAAGCTCTAGAACACGAATCCCCAAGTGAGTGCAGTGTTTGCTCTAGGTTGTTGCTGCCCTGAGCCTGGAGTCCACAGCAAAGCTGCAGTTGCTTGTGGTTGCCTGCTGTCTTCCCTCAGTGCAGGTGTAGTGAAGGCAAAATGTGATGGGACAGACTAGATTCACGCTCATCAGACCAGAGGGAGCTGCAAATCTACCTCCCATGTCCAACCCATCTAGTTTTTGCTATGAGCTTTAAGAACCAGCACATAACATCATGGAGGCTGCTTTCCCCCACCCTGATGCCCTGCTGGCTCCTCCATTTGGCGGGTGTCTTGGTGACGGGAGATGATGAGAAGGTGGAGATACTTAATGCCTTCTTTGCCTCGGTCTTTACTCCGAAGGCTTCTCAGGACTCACATATCCCAGATGTAAGTAGGAGTGGTTGGGGAACGAGTGGTTGGGGAACGAATGGCTCCCCTCTAGTAGAGGTAGGGGTGGTCCAGGAACGACTCAAAGGAATGGATGCACACAAATCCATGGGCCCGGATGGGATACACCCACGTGTGCTGAGAGAGCTGGCGGAGGTGATTGCGGAGCCGCTCTCTATCATCTTTGACAGATCCTGGACTACAGGAGAAGTGCCTGAAGATTGGAGGATAGCCAATGTCACTCCAGTCTTTAAAAAAGGCAAGAAGGAGGATCCCAGTAACTATAGGCCAGTCAGCCTCACCTCTGTCCCTGGAAAGGTGATGGAACAGCTTGTTTTGGATGCCATCTCCAAACAACTGGAAGAGAAGAAGGTCATGAGGAATAGTCAGCATGGATTCACCAAGGGGAGATCGTGCTCGACCAATCTCATAGCCTTCTATGATGTTATTACCAACTGGGTGGATGGAGGGAGAGCAGTGGATGTCATCTACCTCGACTTTAGCAAGGCTTTCGATACTGTCTCCCACAACATCCTGATAGAGAAGCTGAGGAAACAAGGGATAGACGAGTGGACAGTGAGGTGGGTTGAGAACTGGCTGTCAGACCGGGCTCAGAGGGTCGTGATCAGTGGAGTAGAATCTGAATGGAGGCCTGTGACTAGCGGTGTTCCCCAGGGCTCAGTGTTGGGTCCAGTCCTGTTTAATATCTTCATTGACGACCTTGATGAGGGAATAGCATCCACCCTCAGCAAGTATGCCGATGATACAAAACTGGGAGGAGTGGCTGACACGCAGGAACACTGCGCTGCCATCCAGCGAGACCTGGACAGACTGGAGAGCTGGGCAGGGAGAAATCTAATGAAATTCAACAAAAGCAAGTGTAAAGTCTTGCACCTGGGGAGGAATAACCGACTGTATCAGTACAGGCTGGGGGATGACCTGTTGGAGAAGAGCTCTATGGAGAAGGACCTAGGGGTCCTGGTTGATGACAGGTTGGCTATGAGCCAGCAGTGTGCCCTGGTGGCCAAGAGAGCCAATGGGATCCTGGGATGCATCAGGAAGAGTGTGTCCAGCAGGTCGAAGGAGGTGATCCTCCCCCTCTACTCTGCATTGGTCAGGCCCCACCTGGAATACTGTGTCCAGTTCTGGGCTCCCTGGTATAGAAGAGACAGGGACCTTCTGGAGAGAGTCCAGAGAAGAGCGACAAAGATGATTAGGGGTCTGGAACATCTCCCCTATGAGGAAAGGTTGAGTGAGCTGGGTCTGTTCAGCCTGGAAAAAAGAAGACTTAGGGGGGACCTAATTAGTGTTTACAAGTATCTTAGACATGGGTGGCAGGGGGAATTGGCCAGCCCCTTTTCAGTGGTCAGTGGGGACAGGACTAGGGGCAATGGCTGTAAGCTGGAGCACAGGAAGTTCCGCACCAACATGCGGAAGAACTTTTTCACAGTGAGGGTGACAGAGCAGTGGAATAGGCTGCCCAGGGAGGTGGTGGAGTCTCCTTCTCTGGAGATATTCAAGTCTCGTCTGGACGCCTATCTATGTAATATGAGATAGGGAGCCTGCTTTGGCAGGGGGGTTGGACCCGAAGATCTCTTGAGGTCCCTTCCAACCCCTAAGATTCTGTGATTCTGTGATTCTGTGATACTGTGCAATACAAGAAGGGCAGGATGGGCTTAAAGTTCCTTTTGTCTCTATTCCCCCGCCTCAAATACAGAAACAGAGGTGCTCAAAGTCAAGATCCATGCTTCAGGACAGGGCTCCCTTTGATACTTCTCCCCACTGCAGCTCCTGAGCTGCATTGCAACACCAGGATGGGGCTGCTTCCGCCGCCTGCAGCGGCGTTGCAGCACTCCCGGGCTCTGCTCCCCGAGGACCCCGTGTCTGTGCAAAGTAATTACTCTCCATGGCGGCTGATGAGCCATTACCTGTTTGAGGGAGCACCGGACATGTTGTTCCTTAGAGCAGCAGGCAGCTGCTGCAGGCAGCCACTGGATTCTGCCCTCATCCCAGGATTTTGCTCTCTGGGGTCTCTCTCTGCTCCACATTCATTCCCATGCACCATGCCAGTGTACCCCAGCTGCTGACCTTGATGTTAGGTGTTTCAAGCCCTCGTCTGGAGATGCTCCATTTCCCTGATCAAACTTGCCCAGGCATCGCTGAGGAAGAGCATCTGCATTCATACTGACATGGGGTTCATCCTATAATATGCTTTCTCCTTTGAGAGCAGCCCGGCTGCTATTTTAAGTGATCTGATCAAGAGGAATAGGCCAGACAGCATCCATAGCTGAACAAGCATCGCATTACAGCAGGGCTACCAGGTTGTGTCAGTCAGGTCCACGTGGAAGTGTCTCCAGAAGCAGCCCCGGGGTTTGGTTTAGTTCTGGACAGCCCCCCCCCTTTCACCTTGAAGGAATGTGCTGCTCCCTCTGCCTGGGGCTGCGCAGGCAAACCCAAGCCTGCTCTGGAGTGTCTCTAGCCCAGTTGTATGGGACGAGTGCCGGTTGGCAGGCAGGGAACAGAGAAACCCACAGAGCCAAACGGGTTTTGCAGGAGGTACCAGAGCCAGTGCTCCCACCTTTCACACCGTCACTGTCCTCTGCCCTCGCAAAGCGTAGGGAAGAGGCATGTGCAGGGGAAGGGGTGGCAAGAAACCTTGTGCAGTAACTGCTCTTTCATCACATAGGAGAAAGCCATCAGCATCTGGGAATCCAAGAACTTTTTCATTGAGCTGGACCCACTCCCTGGAGCTGTGGAAGCTGTGAAGCAAATGGCAAATCTGGCAGAGTGAGTAGGAACCTGCCTGTGGTATTTGGGGATGGATGGGGGACTAGCAGTGGTTTTGCAGGCTCATCCTTTTCTCAGCAGAAGTGCTGGAGACAAGACCAGTGTTAATAATGCCTACCAGCCTGCCAGTCATGGGTGGAAAGAGAGGGCCTTGACTCCTAGACCAGCGACTGGGAAAATCAGCCGTGTGCATCCCCTTCCTTTCGGCTCTCTGCCCCCAGCAAGGGTGGTGAAAAGGGAAACATGCCTGTGCTGTGGGTGTGGGTACGCATCCTGGGGTTGGGACCCTGCGAAATCGGGGATTAAGGTTTTAAATCAGCCCAGGTTGATGGGTGTGGGGAGGGCAGTTCTGGTTTGGGTGCCTGCCTGCTCAGCCACTGAGCAGGGGTCTTGCATATGCAGCTGGGTGCCTTTCAAGGGGGAGCACTTTGCCACCAAGTGACACTCTGCTGCTGTTTCTCTCCTCATGGCAGCACCGATGTGTTCATCTGCACAAGCCCAATCAAGAAGTACCGCTACTGCCCTTACGAGAAGGTGAGCAGGTCCAACTCCCAGCTCTTGTTCCGTGTCGTGCTGCCAGGCGAACGCTGCCTGACCCCTGCATGCTGTAAAATGGCCGTGACATGTCCCTGCTCCCTCAGTTTTGTCCTTAAGCATCTTCACAGAGCGGCAGCTCCACCACCGGCCAAGCTTTGCTACTTGCACGCACTGCAGGGCTTGGTCTTAGTATTTCATCATGATGGCGAGAGCTGCTTGGCTTTGAAAGAACTAGTGCTTCGGCAGCACGCGAAGCTTCACCACTAATGAACTTGTTAGAGGAATGTCTTCCCGGTGTGGGGCCGAGGCTCACGCTGAGCTCTGCTGCTGCTCTGCCGAGCAGCCCCTGCGCCATCCATCAGCCTTCCCTGTGCTCACCACTCACCCCTCACCTTCCAGTACGCCTGGGTGGAGAAGCACTTTGGCCCCGAGTTCCTGGAGCAGATCGTTTTGACACGAGATAAGACAGTGGTTTCTGCTGACCTGCTTATAGACGACAGACCTGATATAACAGGTAAGGGAGGTGCGGGGTGGAAGGAGGCACCAGAGGCAACCCTAATGGGCAGATGGCATCCAGGGGTGATGGGCACTGGTCCCTCTATGCTTGATTAGCCTCTTGTTAGGGGGTTGTGTGCACAGGCTCTCATGATGGAGTAAGGTCAACCTCTGCTTCTCATGGAGGATTTGTCCAGAGAGATGAGCTTTCTCCTTGCTTTACAGGGGCCGAGCTGAACCCCAGCTGGGAGCACGTGCTCTTCACAGCCTGCCACAACAAGCACCTACAGCTAAAGCCGCCCAGCCGCAGGTTGCAGTCCTGGACCGATGACTGGAAGGCCATCCTGGACAGCAAACGCCTGCCACCTGGCCAGACCGCCTAAACACCAGCCTCCCACGGCCACCCAGGGTTGTGGCCACCTACTCGTGTCCCTGTGGAGTCCCACTGAAGGCTCAAACCACTGATGGACAGACAGACACATGCTGTCTGGGCTGTGGGGAGGAGGATGAGCTGAAGCACATGGCCACCCAGACAGTGGACCTCAGCCCAGCTGTGCCACAAGGGACCAGCAGCAAGATTGGCCCTTGGATCCAGCAGCCCGGCTGGGGGACATGTCCCACTGGCTCCTGGGGTGTCTGTGCTGCATTTGCACCCCCTGTGAGGCCAGCCTGGCATTTCTGATGGATGATGTCACCCTCAATGCATCACTGCCCTTGTCTGTGCATCCTGTAGCACAGACTGGCTCTCCAGCCTCCTCCCTGCATTATGCTCAGGGATCACGAGGGGAGTTTCTTTTGTCCTTGCCAGGCATCATACCAGGGCTGTCTTCAGGGACACTTCCTCCTGGCTGGTGCCTGGTCAGGGAGAGGCATGGCTGGAAAGGCAGGGGGAACATGTGGATGCTGCCCAGGCTCCCTGCACTGCAGGAAAAGTCCCTGCAGCAGGGTATGGGGACAGTACCACTCCGGCTGTGGATCTGGCCGGGGAAAGAGCCCTGAGGCACTGCTAGACCCCAGATGTAGCTGCCCTCCAGCTGGTGGGAGAGATCCCCACTTGCCCTCATCCCTGAAGAGCTGCCGCAGCTTTCGAGCTGGGTCTTTAGAGCTGATTTGGGATGAAGAGAGGGACTCTTCTCCCACCTGCTCATCACTTGTGTGCCACTTACCCGGGACATCTCCGGGGCAGCAAGCAGGTAGCAGCAGTGCTGGCACCAGTCCTTCCTGGGAGCTGGGCAGTTCCTGCAAGAGCTCATGGCTCACCCTGCCAGCCAGTGATGGGATGGTAGGTCCCTGGATTTCAAAGCCAGGAAGGTCTGCACATGCAGGCTGCATGATCAAAGCACCCCATCTCCCTCCTCCTGGTAGCGTCCAACATCAGCTCTGGGTGTGCATCCTCTGGGCACCCTGCTACCACATAGGAGGTCCTGGGTGCTGCATCCCACCAGGGTCAGGCACCAGGACGGTCCATGCCACAGAGCATCCTAAAGCCTTCGGTGGGGAGCTGCCCAGGAAGACACACTGGGTGGAGGAGCAGGGCTGGTGGAGGAGCCACAACATTGCTGAGAAGTGAGTAAAGCAGAGGCACCGTGGGTGTCTGAAGGGCAGGTTGAGGGGTGTGTTGGTGGAGGATTTTGCAGCCGCATCTGTTGATGCTGTTTTCAGTCCTCACATACCATGAGGGAAGAAATCTGGGGGACGTTGCTGTTAAAGGCTGGGGGTGCATGAGCAGTGCTCATGGGACTCTGTCACGGAGTTAGTTTGTCCTGGCTCTGGATGTCTGAGGACAGAGCGTGCTGCTGCCTCTGATCACCTCGTGCTGGGACCCCTGTGGCATCCCAGTGTTCAGCCACCCAGAGGGTGTGAAGGGGCTGTGGCATCTGCAGCTGCCCGTGCCAGACACGGCTGCCAGATGACTGTGCCAAGGCTGCTGGGAAGCAGCACCCAGGCGCTGAAAAGGGAGTGTTTGGAGTGAGGGGCAGCCCCACGAGGGATGCCTGATGCATAGCTGTGTCCACAGCTTCTTCCTCTCCAGCCCATTTCGTTCCTGCCTCCCTGAGCCTAGACCAGCCTGGCCTTGAACTGCAGCAACCCAGCAGGCACTGGCAGCGCCAGAAAGCAGCCGCTGCTGCTTCTCTTCCGCCTGGCCCCAGAGAAGACACATCCCAGCTGCTGGGGAGAGCCAGGCGTCCCCTCCCAGTCTACGGTGGGAGCCGGTGCTGGGCTGCCCCAGGCAAAGCCCCGGGGATGCGCTGGGTGCGTCAGGGCCGACATGCGTGTGCGTCACTGCTGACACTGCGGGGATGATGTGGCCTCTGCTCCTGCCTGCCCCCCACGCCATCTGGGATCCCACCACGCACTCCTGGTGTCCTGAGGACTTGCTGGCTGCGGGAGTAAAATTCCCCATTGGGACACGCAGCCCCATGGGCCAGGGTGGTGGCTTGGCCGGGGTCAGCCAGCCTGCACTGCTTGCTCACTACGCCTTGGCTTGCCTCTCATCTCTCTATGGGCCCCTCCATGAGCAAAAAACTATGTGAGCTCAAAGCTACATAGCCAAGAAAGAACTTATTTCAGCAGTGGCAGCCAGCCCCCTGCCACGTCCAGGACCTGGAGGGACTGCTGAAGTCGGTGCTTCCAAACCTGTGCCTTCCCCGGCTGCTGTGGGGCCAGGGACAAAGCCCACATTGTCTCGGGTCTTTCTGAAAGCTGCTCCATCTCTTGGGATGGGGTGATTGCGTAAAGACAGCGTGGTTTGGCCCATGGCAGTGGGAGTTACATACCACAAGGATTTTTTTTTTTCTGTTTTTCTTCTTTTTTTTCTTCTTTTTTTTCTTCTGTTTAATCCACTGTGTGCTTCTCTGGGCTGTGGGTTTGGTTTGAGGAATGTATTGGCCGGGGGGGAGGTTGCAGTGTGCAGCCACCTGAGATGCAGCCCCTTGGCTAGGAGCTGCTTTGGCTGGGGTTTGCAGGCAAGGAGCTGGGACAGTGGGTGAGCACCATGGGCAGCCACTACAGCTGCAGAGCATCACCTACCCCTTGGCCCTGCCAAAGCCCTGCCAGCCACTGGCCCCATCATGCAGCCAGGGTGGCCTCATGGGGTCTAAGCTGCTTTTTTTTCCCAGTGGCACCATTTAGTCATGACTTACCCAAGCTCTTCAGAGCCTTCTTACTGCTCATCCTCGAGGCAAAACTTGATCAGCAGCGCGTAAACCAGGCATCATCCTCTGAGGCTGGGGTGGACCCAAGGGACATGGCTTTCCACACATCAGGAGGTCTTTACCCTCTTCATGGGACTTGTGATGCTGAAAGGACCATGTCAGTTCACACCAAACATACTTGAAAGCAGAGCTGGAGTTTCTCATGCACGAGGCTCTGACTCAATGCACAGCAATCCTGAGCAGGTAGCTGCTCTGTTTGCTCCTGCTGAGCTTGGGGCCAGGAGGTGGCTCTCCATCACCCGATGGATCAGCCCTTTCCATGTTCAAGCCCTTCTGTGGCCAGCTGAGACGCACAGAGCTTTTATTTTTAAATGCACATCTATAAAAGCGAGGCCGGTGAGGAGCACTGCAATAAACACTGGGTTTTATTGGCATCCAGCTTCCTAGAAATTGAGTTTGGGTTTTGCAGCTTCCCACTCAGGCTCTGCTGTCCGTGGGGAGGTGTGTGTGTGTGTGTGTGTGTGTGTGTGTGTGTGTGTGTGTTCACCTGCAGGCTTGGACAAGTCCCCATGTCCTAAAAGCCTGTAGCCAGCCCCAGCAGTGCCATTACCCCATTAAACAGTCCCTGTGGGCAGAAATAGGGGTGGGTTTAGGTAGCTGTCAGCTTCCTAAATATAATTTATAATAAATAAAGCTGGAAAGCGTGTCTCCTGTTGGACCACAGAGCAGAAGCAATAAAAGGGGCCGGAGCTGTCACAGGCTCGCTCTCCCTGGGATTTTGTACCTTGGCCATCGCTGTGGGGTGGTCTACTTCCAGGCACACAGGCTGCAAGGTGTCCATGGAGGTCCCTTGCCTGCTGTGAGCTATGACACAAGGACCCCCACTGTGCTCCACCAGTGTTAGCATGCTGTGAGCAATGCTATAGCCCTGCCAGACATACAGAATCAAAGGCAGGGGGGCTGGCAGGACAATCCCAGTGGACTTGGGAAATCCCTGTTTCTGGATGGGGCTCCAGGGTGTGATGCTCCAGTGGCCTTTTCCAGGCTCTCTTTGTAGAAAGGGATCAGTCCAGCATGGAGAAAGCAAGCACTAATGCTGGGACAAAACATGGAAGTGTTTTTTTCCCTGGTATTCAGTGTAGCACTAACACATGCAGCTTTACAAACAGCTTGATCTGTTCCTTCCAGCTCAGAGCACTGCACTGGGTGGTTACAAGCACCCCAAGTGAGCTGGAGGTGCAGCCAGGAGCCAGGACACCCAGGCCAGCATGGGGACTGGGGCAGCACAGCCCAGACTGGGTGTGGGTCACGCCATAAGGCTGCCCCAGGGCTGGTTTGGCCAACAGGCACCTCTCTGCCCCAGCTTTTTACCCACCACCCTTACCCTGTGCCAGAGGTTCCAGCTCCCCAGAGCAGTGGCTGTCCTTTCCCCAGCATGGGGACAGAGGCAGCAGGTTTGACACCAGCCATGCCCTGCCCTGCCCTGGGACTGCAATGGCAGTGGCACTGGGGATGGTGCCATGCGTTTCCCAGCAAAGGATGGGAGCAAGGTGGAGCAACCACAACCCCACTGGCCTGGTGAGGGCTGGCAGAGCATCACGAACTACTGGCACACAGCTGACCTGTGGGACTGCAGCTGTGTCTGCTCGTCCATGCTCTCCTGCATGCCTTTTCTTCCCTTGAAAAGCCTCGGGTTGCAGGTATCGCGTATCTCCCGGGTGACAGGCACAGTTTCCAAGGCAGGTGGAGGCAGAGGAGGAAGGAGGTGATGGTGACCTGAACCTGGCCCTGAGCTCAGGGAGCATGCTGGGCCAGTGCCAAAGGGAGCCTTCACACCTTTCCCATGGTCAGGGCTGCTGGCTAGGGTAGCCCTCGCCAGAGCAGCCCTGCTGGCCAGAGGGAAGGATGCTGAAGGCAAAGACCCCGTGTCTAACATGTAAGCACTGCCCTCAGCTGGGGGCTGCATTTGGGCATTGCCCAAACTCAGGGAGGAGTACCAGAGAATGGTTTGGGGGTGCCCTCCTAGCAGCCACTGCAGCCACCTCAGCTGCTGGAAGGGGTTTGAGCACCCAAGTCCCATCGGGAATTCACCCTGCGCACACCCCGCTTCACCCCCGTCCAAGCTGAAGCAAGGCAGCGGAAGGACCTGGCAGAGCGGCAGCAAGTGATGCTCCTGCCTGGATCCCTCGGGGGCTGCTGCCAGCCGGGCATGTGTATTCCTCAGCTCGGTCCCGTCGGCCGGTGCACGGACACTGCCAGGCCGGCGCAAAGCCGGGCACAGCGGCAGAGCCAGGCCTGCGGGCCCAGCCGCGCCGCAAGGGCTGCGGGCGGCCTGACCGGGCCCGGGCGGGGGACGGCGGGAGGGTGAGTCACCCAAGTGCGCAAGAGAAGGAGCGGAGGCAGCGAAGGCTCAGCCCAGGGCGGCCGCGGGCCGGGGCTTTGCCTCTGCAGGGTTTGGTTTGGGGAGAGGAGCGAGATGGTGCCCTCGGTGCCCGCCCGGGGCCCGGCTCCGGCGCCCCGTGGGCAGCGCAGCCGCCTCGGTACGGGAGAAACATCCGCTAGAGGGGACTGTGCGACCGCGTGTGGCACCGGGAGGCCCGGGGAAGGCTCCGGCTCCCCCGGTCGCTCGCTCCAGCCTCCCGCGTATCCCAGCCCGGGCTGCCGGTGCCGCCCGCATCCCTCCGGATGGGCACTGCAGCTCGGGGGGCACCGCTTCCCCGGGGCCGACCGGGGTACCGGCGGTACCGACGGAGCGGTTGCAGCTGAAGGCACTGGGGAAATGTGCTGGGCTGGCCTTGGCCGGCAGCTAACCCCCGCCCGAAGCCCCTACCTAAATACCCTCTCTAAGCCCCCTCCCTAAAACCCCCTCCTAGCCTCTTACCCACCCTCCCCAGCGGGATGGGGCAAAGAATGAGATGGGCAAAAGCATGTAAACTTTGTGGGTCAGGAGAGGAACTGGGTGTCCATAGGATCCATATAGAAAATACTCCTGGAAAACCCCCCCCCCTCTTCCTCCCTGCCTCAGCTCTGCCCACTCACTCCCCCCTGGGACCCCACAGCTCTCCGAGGGCTGAGGCTGTTCAGCCTGTCCCTTCAAGCCCAAAACTCCCCAAGGACCCCAGCTATTACTTTGTTTTTACCTCCATCTCGCTCAGAAGCCCATTGTTGGAGGGCAACAGGGGCAGGGGTTGGGGGAGAGGGGGTGTGCAGGCAGAGCCACAAGTGTTGAGGGTGGGAGGAACTGGGAAGGTCTCGGGCAGTTTCCACTCACTTTCCCCTTCTCCCCTGGCACTATGGTATCGTTTCCCTTCTGGGAGGATTAATGGGCTTTGCTTCTCTATTTGTACACAAGGACTTAAGTAATGCACTCCCCAGGGAGGAATTAAGCTTCTCTTGCCCCAGTACTGCTGGGGAGGACAGATCAGAGCCCATGGTGACGGGCTGCATCAGCTTTCCTGTGTCCTTCGAGGCTCCACAAATGCTGAGCCCATCCTCCTGGCAATGATCCTGCAAAATGTTTGTTTGTGACAGTGTCAACAAACACACTTGTGGAAAATATTGTGTTTAAACGAGCATGCCACCCTCTCCTTGCTCCCCAGGGCCAGGCCCTCAACACAGGGCCACAGCTCCTGGCTGCCAGAAAACGGCTGCTGGTGCTGCTGACACTGCACTTGCAAGCACCACTGGGATCTGCAGCCCCAGGAGCACGAGGCTGCTTTGTCTGATGTTCCCCCCAACCACCAAACCTGCCAGCACCGTCCCAACCAGCAGCTCCTTCCTGGAGGCTCCCAGCTCACAGTCCTGGAGTGGGGATGCAGCCAGGGGAAGGGTCTGACCACAACCTTGTAGAGTCCTGGCGTCCTGCAGCCACTGAAGTACAGTCACAAAGGCTCCAGGGATCCTGCCCAGCTCCATAAATATCCATCACAGGAGAAGACACCGGTCTCAGCTCACCCCATGAGCAGACACCCACAGAGCTGAGCTTGCACACCTGCTCCTACAACCACCCTTGACAGGTCTAAGCCTGTCCCCAGCACCAGCTCCCTTGCCCACCTGCTCCCCGTCAGCTGTCAGGTGCCAGCAGTGCCCCTGGGATGGACAGGGTGCCTTGGGAAAATGGTGCTGCTCCCCTCCCAGAACAGACTCACCCTGAATAATTACTATTTTAAACTCTAACATGCCAGATTTTGGAGGAAACTTGCATTTGCTAGGTCTAGGTCCAATCCACCAGGTCCCAGTGTATGTGTTCAGCATCTCCAGGTAGCTGGGACTGAAGCCATGTCCAGTCTCCCGAGATCCAGGGAAGGAAATTAACAGCGGCAACTGGAAGGCTACAGCAAAATACTGGGTGAGAGCACCCAAAGGAAACACAGGTAGCTGTCCCCAAGCCCTGTGGGTCCCTGTGACCTGCTCAGTGCCCGTGGTGCATTTCATTT
This sequence comes from Laterallus jamaicensis coturniculus, assembly GCA_022605575.1. NCBI lineage: Eukaryota > Metazoa > Chordata > Aves > Gruiformes > Rallidae > Laterallus > Laterallus jamaicensis. Next base: position 8,843,684 of record JAKCOX010000020.1, on the reverse strand, counting down.
CCATCATGCCAGCCCGACTGGGCAGCACCTGCACTGCCTTCAATGCCTACCTGGGATGGGGATGTTGGTGAGTCATCCAAAGGCTCCCAGGGATGCTCCAAAATGCCAGTGGGGTCTGGAAAACTCCTGAAGGTGCTGGGATGTGCAGCAAGGGCAGCTGTGGATGCCAGGGATCAGGCTCTGTTTAGTAATGGGGAGTTGAGAGGGCTCACCATGGGTTTTGGGGGATGTGCTGGGCCAGGGGCTGCTTGTGCTGCGAGGGGTGAGTCCTTCCCAGGAAAAGGCATGGGAATGCCAGGGACCTGTGGCTCTTGGTGCTTCAAAGGTGCCTGCACACAGTGCTGGTGCCACCCAAGTGAAGCTCAGTGCCATCGCTGCCATATCACTGCTCTCTTCCAGCTCTCCACCCTGGCAGGGCTGGGATCTCTGGCACCCCATTACTCTTTACAGCCCCGTGCTCACCTGCACGAGGCTTTTGGCTGGGCTCTGCCTGGGAATCACCTGGCTCATTACCATCACCTGTCGGGGGCTGCTGGGCCAAGCCATGTCCTGTCCTGTCCTGCCGAAGGGCCCCGCTTCCTTTCCCTCCCAGTTACAGCCACGCCAGTTAATGACTCCATCAGCCCTGAGGAAGCATCGCAGGGAGCGGGTCCCTGAGGCTTTTCAGGTGTTCCTGCTTGCTCCTCTTGCAGGCATCGCCTTTGCTCTCAGTCCCACAACACCCCAGGTTCCTCGCCGGCTCTGGCAAAGCAAGCTTGTGCCTTGGATGCCCATTTTATAACAGATTTTTCCTTTTCCAACCCAGCAGTGTGATCTTACAGAGGTGCTTCCTGCTCATGCATCCTTTCTTATCATGGGGAAAGTGATCCCAGGCTGGTTCCTGGGGATGGACACTGGTGTAGGTGGCAGACACAGCCCAGCCAGGCACAGCCCCTCACTGCAGCTCGGGACACAAGTGCTACCATGTTAGGTCTGCTTCCCTCTTGCAGTGGGGCTCCTCTCTGCATAAGCCTGTTTATTCTCTGCAAAACATAGCAGCCTGTGAGAAAACATGCCTGACTCAAAACCTCACCGGTCCGGCACCACCTTGGTCCAAAATCAAGCTCTGGGTTACCCATGAGATTTCAGATCATGGAAACAGAGGCATAAAATGTGTTTTAATATAGTGTTTGGGGCTGCCTGCATTTATGTGTGATAGGAAAATAGGAAGGTGAGAGCCCACCCTGATCAGCATGGGTCAGGACCCAGCTGTCTGGCAGGGTCCCTGTGTTCTGGTGCTCATAAATAGAGATCACAAAGAGCTGGTGAAAAAGGACAAAGCTTCATTTCTGCTCTGCCTGGCACGGCCTTGGGGCATGATGTTGGACTCCAGCATTCCCCTCTCATTGGACCACCACCTTTTGCGTCTCTCTCCCCCCAGATTTGCAGCTTTGCAGCCCCAGTGACAATCCAGCGCCCCATTTTCTACACCACCCAGCTTTGCTGTGTGTCTGCTGAACACCTTGGACGTGCCAGGAGGAGCGTTTTGGGTACCACACCTGCTTTTGCTGCGCAGTCCTGTTTCCCCAAACTCCAGGGAAACAGCAGCAGCTCAACAAGGGCTGACCCCAACCGGCTCCGTCCTGCTCGGAGGTGGTTGCTTCATCCCAAACTAGCTAATTCTTGCTGCTTTTTCTATTCTTGCTTTTGAATGAGGGAGGGGAGAACAAAACAGCCCTCGGGGTGAAGTTACCTTCTTAATTAACAAGGCTGAGAGCTTTGCAGATACTGTGCAAAAGGAGGAGGAAAAAAAATAAAGAGAACTGGGCAAAACCAGAAAGGATTGGGTTCAATTGTCAGACCAATTAACCTAGATCTGCGCTCTCCCTCTGGATGAATAGCTCATTATTATGTAATTGCTTGGGCCCAGCTCCTGATTGAGAGAAATTAAAATCAGACACTTAACAAGGCAACCTGGTGTGGAGATGGGATGCAGGAGCTGCCCGGGGAAGCCATCTGCAAGGCAAAACCCAGCGAGAGCTCAGGGGCAAACCTGAGCCTCAGCTTAGAGGATCTTGCTGAAGTCCGTGTTATCCGGAGCGTCTGCAGCATCCCACACCCAAAATGCCACCAGGCTGGGGGATAATTTGGAAAGGCTCTGGAGATGGTCAGCAGGTGGGAGGCCCTGATTTAGAGAGAACTTAAGTGTCTGTATAATTGCAAGGTAGCTGCAAGTCCAGCTTAGCTCAGCGAGGGATTTCAGTGAGATACGTGGTGTGCTCAGCCAGGGACACAGTGACTCGGGAGCTCTCTGGTCTGGAATAAAAATAAATTCATTGTAAGCCCTACTTGGCCTTTTCCTCCACACTCTGTGTTAGGACCCATCTGCCCAGAGAGGAGGAAAAATTCCATCATTACAGACTTTTAACTCAGTACCTAATAAAAACCCCACTAATCCTAATAAATCAGCCTGAGAAGACGAGCCAATGCCATGGCTCTGCACGCTGTTCCATCTGCAGGGGGGATGAGTCCATATGCAGTGGGAAATTCAAATCCAATGTTTGGGAAAGGGCTGCAAGTTTCAATATTAACTTAAGAGTAAACAAACATGTTTTGCTGCTGCTGAAGTGGAAGGCATCTTCATGCGGGAGGGGTGGCTTTCCCCATCCCCCATGTTTTCATCTACCTCTTTCCCTGCCTGCAGATTATCAGTGGAGAGGGAGTGGAAGCTGCAGAAAAGCACCGTGCTCGCCCCGCACACCGCTTGCGCTGCCGTCTCAGGGTGCAACAGCAGCTTTGCTTCCAACTGAGCCGAGCCAGCCACTCACCCTTGGCACCTTGCAATACCTTAATTTCCTCTAGGAGTTTTTAGGGTGCAGGTCCCAAACATGTTTGGGTTGTGCTGGCTTTAAACTTGTTTCCAGCCCCTTGGCCAAGCCCCCAGCCCTGCGTCCCATCCTTAGCAAAGCCCTGCCACAGAGTGTTGCAGGGACATTGCTTGGTGTGCGATGCAAAGCAGGTATCTTGAAATACAAAAAGCATGGGGTACCCTAATTTAAGCAGTTTGAGCTTATCCCAGTACCGAGCATCCTCAGCTGTTGTGTCTGGTGCCTGCAGTGCCAGTCCCATGTGCCCCCAGGGCCAGAACAGCCACCTCATGGGGACAAGCCCCATATACAGCTTTAACCAACTCGCCCCACTCGTTCTTGGTAGCTGCTTTAACTTTTGCTAATGAGCTGGGTGCCCGAGATACAGTCAAAACTGCCATAGGTCAAGCAGAGACCAGCTCAGGATGAGAGGAGCCCATCAAACCCTTCATCCCTGGCTGACAAAGCCCAAAGGCTTGAGCAACACAACACAATGTGCCTTTAGGGAAACCACCCAGAGCCCTGGCTACACCACGTGTATTTATTGACATGGAAAACAGCCGCCCCGTGTTTTCCAGCTCCGCGCTCCAGGCACAACCCGCAGTCGCCAACACCCTTCAAAACATCCCTCTCTCTTGAGATGCTCACCCGTCTGCCACCCTCTGAGAGGCTCCGAAGGGATGGTTGCACACTTGGGTGGTTCCACCCAGTGTTGAAACAGGCTCCGGATTTTCCTATGGATGCCCCAGGATTAAATAAAAAGGATTTAAGCAGATGGTCAGTTCTCTGCTCTTCATAGTTGGCAAAATGGGAACCGGATCACTGAGCTGCCTACCAGCACTAATTAATGTTTGCAAAGCGCTCTGCTCTGCACATTGCTGCCTGTGTGCTAAGTGCTATCATTAGTATTATTACTAAGCTATTTATGCCTGTTCCAGTGCTTTCTCCTCCTTGCCCGAAGGACTTTTCCTCTCTTCCCTGTGCTACTGGGTTTTGGAAGAGGAACTAGCCATCCTGGGCTCTGGCTGGCTGTAGCTCAAACTCAGATTCCCAGTTTACCAGCAAAACCCTCTGGCTGTGCCAGCACTGCTGAGCTGGAGCCATCGGCTCCAAGGTGAGGGCAGGAGCAGCTGGGGATTGGGACAGTCTGACTGGAGATGGGGTTTAGCATCATTATCCCCAACCATGGGCAAGTTCCTTGTCTCGCTGCCTCTCCTAATTGTAAAATGGACATGATGCTGCTTCCCTGCCTCCTTCTTCCCACAGGGAAAAGCTTCCTTGTGTTCGTAGGTGCTGTTTGCATCCCTCTCTCTGTCACTGCATGGCGGAGGGTTTTGAGAGAGAGGGGAGGGATCACTCATCCTTCCTAATGACCTAAGAGGAGACTGAGGCGCACAGGAGGTTCAGTGATGGATGAGCTCAGCCGTGGTCCGTGACAGGCCCTTATCCCCTTGTCCCCGGGCAGTGATGTCTGCTGCCGCCGGCAGGTGGGATGATGCATTCCCTGTGAGAAACCATCCTTGCAAGGCAGCGCTCTGCAAAACTGCCTTCGGTGAAGCCTTCGTCTGAGAAACAGCTCGCTCCAACCTGGGCTACAGTCTCTGGAAAGCAGAGAGTGCAACAGTCCGCTCATGGGTGCACGGAGCAGCCAATGCTCCCCATGGGTGCCAAAACTTTGGAGCAGAAGATCTTTACCCTGATCAGTGTTCTGAGACACTGCTTGCAAGTCCTTTGCTCAATTAACCTAATGAGGCAGGACACTCTTGAACATCCCCACTGACATCTTTTTGATACCAGAGTGCCTTTCAAACTCAATTGGGAAAGAAACTGCCCAAGACAAGAAACTAGGGCAGCACCTGAGAGGGATCGATGGAAACAGAATGGCACTGAGCCAGCTACCCGACCTGCTACGGGGTCACAGCAGGCAGCATCCACACCCCTGCAAATTTGGGGTGAAGAGGGCATCTTCACTGCAGTCACCTGTACAAATAGCAAAACAGCTGGCCTGGGGACCAATGCTGTGCTTCAAATGGGAGGTTTGGGGCATGAATATTTCCCTTTTGTCCCCCACAGCAAGTGCATGAGTTGAAATGAAGCTCAGAAAGCTGGATGTGGGATGCAGGCAGAGCAGGCGGTTCCCAGCGTGGAAGCAGAGCTCACTCCATCCAGGCAGGGACCAGCACAGGTATCGCTGAGCTACTATAGCCCTGGGCCAGGGCGCATTTGCTTTGCAGAGGTTATTTGGACCAAACAAAGGATAGCAGTAAAAACAGCTCCAGCAAGCATGCGGTCAACATTTTCTGCGTGGTTTGAATTATCCATGACTTTTGACCCAAGATTAAATCTAGTGTGTAACTGGTGGTTACATATTGAGTCATATGAGCAGGCTAATCACAGGAACCCCATGTTCTCCAACCAGCCTGCGCCCCGCTGGGGCTGACTGCAAATCGCTCACGTTTTCTAGCCGCAGCACCCTGCGGCTTCTGCATCATCCTTTTAATTCAATACTTACAAAGCATTTTCTTTCGTCTGACTGGTATCTCAAGCCCAGAACAAAACAAAATTGGCGATGCCACAAGCAGCAGGCCCAAGGAAGCCAGCTTTCCCATCATGTTTTGCTGCTCGGTGGCAGCTCCAGTGGCTAGTAAAAGGCTGGGCTCATGTTGCAGTGTTTTTCTCAGCAGGAACTGTCTCCTCTCCATCAGCAGTTCTCCTGACGTGCATAGAAATAGCCTTTTGACTTCTACCTTTGCTTGTAATTTGGGTTAAAACGAGCACTGGAGTCAGAAAATATTAGTGGGGGGTGAGCAGCAGGTAAATGTGTTCTCCCAGGGTGTGATGTTTGCCTCGATAGGCACTGGGAAGGCAGAGGAGCTTGGCACAGCCTGGCTCTGGCCCTCCCTAAACTCATTTTTAGCTCTTTGCACCTCCCTTCCCTCTCCTTAGGGCTGTGGGAGGCTGAACTGATTCCAGCTCCTGGGGAGCCCGGGTAAGTGCTGTAGAAGGCCGTTATCAGCAGCAGCAATCAGGTAACACACTCCGGTGAGTGCAATCATGTGGGCTCACCCGGGTGTTTCCCAGCACTGGTGACTGGTATGGGGCTGGCACAGCCCGTGTGTGCTGGGGCCCTTTGCCTTCCCTCTGCCCAGGTAGGCTGGGCAGCAGGGCCAGCCTGGGGACCAAGGGAGGCCCCAGAAGGAGTCTGGTCTGGGGTCTGTTCAGGTCCCCAAAAGCCTCCAGCAAGTTGGAAGAGTGTTGGAAGAAGTTTGTGATGTGCAAGGGGTTCCCACAGGCCTGCACACACCAGCTCGGTGGTGGGGACCTCACAGGAGCAAGGCAGCGAGGGGTGCAATGGGGGGTTCAGAGAAGAGCAGGGCAAGGGTCCCATTGCCCTAGACCTGTGCAGGCTCAGGGCTGTAAGAAGAGACACCTGGCTCTTTGCAGCAGGGTTAGATTGAGGCTAAATAATCTATTTTCCCTCAATAACATACTGGCTGGTAGAAACCCAACAAGAAGGGTGTGATCTCAGTGCAGGCTGGTTGTGTGTCTGGCTGTGCTGGGTATGAAGCTGCTTCACCGGCATTTCATCACCAAAGGCTCTGTCTGGAAGACCAGCCACTGCCCCTGACTGCCAGTGATGCAGGAGGCAGGGGACACATCCACCCTGGTTTCAGAAGGGGGACATCTGTGTTCCAACGGCCCCAGAATCATAGAATCATAGAATGGCAAGGGTTGGAAGGGACCCCAAGGACCCCTAGGACCCTCCCAAGATGCCCTGGAGGGTGGTGGTCCCCAGCAGTCCCCTAGCCAGCACTGGTTTTGGTGTGAGCCCACATGCCCCAGCACCCCAGGTGTCCCCCAGCTCATGGCAGGCCCCAATCCTGCACACCTGATCCTGCCACGGGGACCTTCCTATGTCCCCTTGTGTCCCATTCCACTCCCCGGCAGGATGCCCAGCTCCTTGCTGGTCTGAACTGGTGCAGGCATTGGCGCTGGGCTTTCACCTGCTCTCAGCCAAGGTGGTTCTGCATCGCTTTGCAGCGAAAATAAAGAACCAGCTGGAGGGGAAAATCCAGGGTTAGTAAACAGGGCTGAGCAACTACAGACCTCTCACCCAGGAGAGGAGGACAGCAGGGAAAGACAAGCCTCCTGGGGGCACCCAGGGCTGGATTTCGACACCCTGCAGAAGACAAGATGCTTTTCTTTAAATGTCTGGGTCCCAACCCTGCCCTGTGTTGCCCCATGTGTGGCGGCAAGGAAGGGGGGGGTGGCTGTTTGGTCTGGCTGCAGAGTCCTGAGCTGATAAGGAGGAGCCGGGCGGGAAAGGAGCAGCAGGGGCCAAGGGCTGAGGGGAAGTGGTTGGGGTTATGCCTCTGCTCTCAAGGCTCAGCAAAGAAGAGTGATGGTGCAAGGAGAAGTGCTGGGGTGGGAGGTATGTCCCCAAACCCAAGTTACTCAGTATTTCCACAACCTCTCTGCTTTGCTTTATTGCTCAGCTTATTTCCCCATGTCCAACACCACATCCACCACTGCTCGCCTTGCTTTACGTTGCATTGGGGTCATCTGGTGTCCCTCCTGGCAGTGCCAGCTCCCACCACATCCCTCCTGGGTGGGGGCAGAGGAGCAGACCCCTGAACTAAAGTAAAAAAATTGCAGTTTAAACTCTCTCATCTGGTTTTTTTCCAGGAGTGGGTGGGTAACTCTGAACATCTGCACCCCACCGCTGTCCTCAGGGGATGCTTGTCTGTCCCCTGGGCTCTGCCTCGCATGGCCAGGTAAGGTCATGCCAGGCCAATCTTGCTCTTGGGTTCCTTCAGTGCTGGCTGTGACGCCTCCGTCCCACTCCACCTCTGGCATAAATCACAGCAGGCTACAAATCCCTGCCAGCCTTCAGGGACTCGTCCCCAGGGAGGGCAACGGTTCAGCCCTGAGGCAGCAAAACCAAAGATCGTGTTTTCATGGGGATGATGTTACCCACGGGCACAAATAAGAGCTCAGAGCATGGGGGTGTGGGCACCGCAGCACCTCGGGGTGACACTGAACCAGCCTGACCCGTGCAGGGATGACTCGGGGCACAAACCTTCAGGGGAGCAGATGCTTCCAGGCAGATCCAGTCCCCAGCCTGTCTCCTGCATGAATCCAGCACAGGGCAAAGGGACTCATCAGGGCAATGGGGGCATGGGGAAGCAATATGCAGCATTGTGGGGGGTTCAAGGCGATACTGTGTGTTACTGTGCTGCGGAGGGCCTGTGGCCAAAGGAGACAGGGATGGAGCTGTCCCAGGGCATCCCAGCTACTGGCAGTGGGGACTTGTCCCCACCCTGCCCTGGCTGAGCTCTGCCAGCAGAAGGATCTGGGGAGATTTTGGACCAAACACCAAAGGACACACAAACATCCTCACACATTTTGCTTTCTATGGCACAGGCAATTGAGAACAGGCTTCATTTTTCCTAGTGAATACCTCAGTTCCCTGCTGGGGTTACCTGGGAATCCCGATTTTCTTTTAAAAAAACCAGTTTTCCATACCATGACTGTGGCCTCAGAAAGCCAAAGGACTGTGAAGGGTGGCATTAAGTTGTCATTCCACAAGATTAACTGGGCTCTCAGCACACAAGAGGGGCAGGTGAACACAGTGGGCACTCCCAGGGAGTTATTGGGAACATGCCAGGGATTTGCCGGAAAGCACTGGAGGAGCCTCCATGCCATGGTGGCGATTGCCACGTGCACCGACGTGGCAGGGCCTGTGTCATTTCTCATCACTGGCCAGCTCCACAATCTCCTCTACGGGAAGCTGGCAGATTATTTCTCCATTTGTGGGTGTGTGAGGGTGATAAGGAGTGGGGCCGGGAAGCAGAGAGACGCTGAGCTTTTTGTCCTTGGGGCTGCTCCAGGGCAGGTGGTGGGTGACAGCAAGGTGCCAAGTCCCCATCAAAGAGGGACTGTGATTTGCCTTTTCTTCTAGAAATAGCCCTTTCCATGCTAGGGGGAAAAAAAATCCCCTCCTGATCTGCTGCCTGCCTCATGGACAATATATCGAGCTGCAGTCTGGTGCCAGCCCTGCCTGGGAGCATCTTCCCCGTTTTGGTTGTGCAGGGTCACACAGTCCCTAACTTCTGTGACCTGAAGGTCCCCAGGTCCCTAGGTAAGGACAAGCCAACCCTGCTCATGGCCAGATGTGGGGATCAACTCCCTTTTTCCCCACATCATGGGCATAAGGATGATCTTGCTGCAAGGTACAGCTGTTCCCCTGCAGCATAGACTGGGATTGCTGGCCAGGGGCTGGTGGGCGGCCCTGAGGTGGGTTTTAGAGGCAAGGCAAGGGGCACCTGCATTCCTTGTATGCTGGTTTTCTAGTTCACTGCCCTGTGCCACTAAAGGCAGCAGTCACGTTTTGCATGGAGCAGCAGCACAAACTCCCTGACCTCCCCAGGGCTCACCAGGCACGTGAGCCATGGTGAGAGCCAGTGGGGTTTTCAGCTGAAGGCTGTCCCTTTGCCAGAGCTGCTCGTACCCGCCGGTGGCCCTGGGGGAGCACCCCCAGCTAGCCTGACTGCAGGAGAGGACAGGGAGAGCTTTGGGATCTGCCACAGAAGGACGAAATGGGAACAGAGCAAGGGTGCAGCGAGGCTGCTCACTGCCTTTGGGTTGTTGGGCCATGGTGTCCCCGCTGTGACAGCCGTGATGCCGTAACATCCCAGGAACAGCCTGAAGGTCCCACTGCAGCTCCCGAACTAAAAACAAAAGTGCATCTTGTTCCCATCCTGTTTTCAATGCCAGAAAGGTCGGGGCCGCGAGAGCCCTGCCAGGCTGGGCAGCACTGCCAGCTCCTGTCGCCCATCCCAAGCTCAGCACATGCGGGGACCAATGTGTGCCACTGCTCCTGTCAGGCCATGCAACTCCCTGATGGCAGTGAGAGCTGTGGGCCTCCTCCAAAGCCCATGTTTGGAGAATTGTGTTCCTGTTCCTGATCCCTGCACTGCTCAGGGATGTCAGAGGGAAGGGAGACATGTGGGAATGCTACATCTTGGGGCACCACAGCCCAGACCCCTGCACACAGCATGGCCCTGATGCCCTGCTGCAAAATGCCACCAGCTTCCAGGATCTGTCCTGCCACCTCCAAATCCCTCAGGGCCCAGGAAGGCTTCATTCCCCTTAGATGGGGCCATTTCTAGACTGGCCAGTGCTGCCAGTATCCGGGCTGCTGTGGGTGGGCAGCCCTTCTCTTGGGATGGCTGGGAGAGGAATGCAAAGGGTCGCTGTGGCAGGAAGAGCAGCATGGTCCTGTCATCACCCTTGTCATTGCCACATCAGGCTCCCAACTGCCCTCCCCCCCCACCCTTCCCCGCCATTGCCCCACGCTTGGTGCCTGCATGGGCTGCCACCTGCTCAGTGCAGATTATCAGCAGAGAAAATCGTTAAGCACAGGGCTGGGAACTCGAGGACCATGTGTGCACTGTCACTTGGAAATCAATCCCGGCTGTCTGCCTAGGCCAAGTTTCCTCCAGCCCAGCTCGAAGCGACAGCAGGCCTGACCTGACCCAGCAGGCGTGGGCCCTGCTCCCTCCTTGAGCCCTGGGTGGCTGCTGCTGTGGCATTCACTGCCAGCCAGACCCCAAAGCCAGGGGTTGTGTTGTGCCCACAGACTGGGACCAGCCCCTGTGCCTGGGAGCTGGCTGAGCCCTGGGAGGAAAATCCTGCCCCTGACCCAAGAAGTGTAGGAAGCTGGGAGTTGTGGAGGGACACTGCAACCTGCTCCCCCCCTCACTGTCCCTTCTACCCAGGAGCGGGGGAGGGATGTGCAGGGACCTCCGAGCTGAGCAGGCAAAGCTGGTGCACACTATGTGTTGTTACTACAAGGGACAGTTGCCCTGCCCAACCCCGCAGCAAGCAGAGTGATTTTGGGGCCCTTGTTCCTGTTACGCAGGGAGCAGTGTACCCAACAGCCATGACTCTCCCTCTCAGCACCCTGTGTCCCCAAGGCAGCTCTGGCATTCTTGCTGACTCAAGCCACCAGGGTATTGACATTCGCTTTGACCTTTCAGATCACAAGGATGTTCTGTCCTTCCCAGCCAAGTACAGCCTGGGTACCCCGTGGGTGGATTATACTGTATATACAGCGCCTGCAAATATGGAGCTGGCAAAAGGGAAGCGTGTTTTTGTGCTGGCCGGGGTGCGGCGACCATGGGATGGGAGCGAGGAGCTCTTGCCAGAAGCTGGTTTTCCTCCTGGGATGCCTGAGTGGGTGCAGCACACCAGGGGAGGAGGATGGGGATGGTGGCAGGAGAAATGTCAGCAGCTGCTTTGATGGGGGGGAAAGAAGGGCTCCTGCAAAGGGAGGAACTGTAGCCCAGCCCTGGAGCGGCTGCCCCTTGCTGCCAGGTCTGGAGGCTGCTCCTGGCTCCCTGTATTTCCCTTCCTCCAGCTAATTATGCTTTTTATTTTCAGAGAAGGTGAACTGGAACTGGAAAACACTGTGCACAAATCCACCACGAGGGCCTTGGATCAGAGGGATGGTGCCTTCCTTCCCACCCCACAAACCCTCTCCCTGGGCAGTGGCAGAGGCTGTTCCAGTACAAAAGGTATCCCAGCCCCACAGGCTTGAATCAACAGGAAAGGCAGCACGTTGCAGTGCCCAAAGGTGGAACAGGCAGTTGCTGACAGAACAAGCTCATGGTGCTGAATTAGCATCCTCCTCTCTCATGCATGGCACATACCAAATCCTGTTCCCTGGGATGGCACTCTGGCAGTGAGCGGGGCTGGGAGTGAGTTGCATGGTGCTGGGGGGAGCTGTTCCCATCACCCCTTCCCCTCACAGCCCTTGGGGGCCAGAGTCAGACCCCAGGCAGGGCTGCTTCCCACTGCCCTCTTCAGCCAGAGGGTTTTGGCAGAGGGCTCCCAGGCAGCCCCCCCAGCCCTGCCAGCAGGAAGGCTTTGCCTCATGGCCGGCTCCATCCAAGGCTGTCGTGGCCCAGATCCAGCTGCCCCGCAGCCCTGTGGCGCCAGGGAGGCTGACGGCTTCATGCTCCCAGCCCAGATGTGCTGCTTATCTCTCCCCTCTCTTGCCCTGACACATTTTTTCCTTTCTCTTCCCACCCAGCTCATAGGACTCTCATCTCAGCCCCTGAATCATCCTTTCTCCAGCTGCTTTGCAAACCCATTTCCAGGGGATTGTGCATGTTAGGGGCACAAGTGACAGCCTGGCAGCAAAACCCTTCTGCCTTACATCTTTATACTACATTGGTGTCCCCAAATCCCTTCCAGCAGCCAGGGCAAGGTATGGCAAAGGCAGCTGGGCTGCAGTCACGGGGCACAGGCAGTGGAGCATGGACCCCAAAGCCCAGCATTGCCTCCCTGCTGCTGGGGAGAGGAAAACTCTGTTTGAAAGCTTCTACAAGGCCAAGGAGCCTGGAGGGTTAATTTGCTGCTCTGACAAGGTTTACACTTGACAGTCAGCTGCAGGCTCCTGGTGTGTGGACAATAAATGAATAGCAATCGAGATGCAGAGCCCAAGACTGGGCTGGGAGTTGTGGGATAAGGTGGGATGGGATGGGATGGGATGGGATGGGATGGGATGGGATGGGATGGGATGGGATGGGATGGGATGGGATGGGATGGGATGGACAGCCTTCGCTGATGCTGCCCCAAAAATGCATGTTTGTGAGCAAGGGCAAAGCAGGGATCCTGTAGCTGGCTACTCAATACATCCTGCAACACAGAACCATTACCAGCAGCCATGCCAGGTGCTGGGAGCAAAGCACCACACACTCAGCTTGCTCAAATGCTTGCTCCTGCTGCCATGCAAACCTCATGCATCAGAGCAGCCACTGCCAGTCAGCCCTGCCTGGGAGGTGGCAGGTTCCTGGGTCTTTCAGAGCGTTTGGTGGTGGAGAAGAAACCAATTCCCAGTCAGGGGTTTCTGCTATGTGGCTGTTTCATCTGCCCCATCACCCTGGAGGAACAGGTGACATTCACTGTAGTCCCAGCCCAGGCCACGTGTCTGTTCAGCATGGAGTGCATCTGCACAGTGCAAAAGCGTGGGGAGGCTGTGGCAAGCTCTGCCACCTGCAATGGCAGCACTCAGAATGAGGGGCACAGTTGGACCAAGAGCAACACACTGTGTTTGAGAACACACACAGCTCATTACACCAAGCAGCAGCTGTGTGCTGTGCAGGTGATTCTTTCCATGCCTGGTTTCTAAGGGGAGGAAGTTTCTGTCTGCTTGTCTGCCAGCTCCTCCCTGCAAGTGCCAATCTGTGAGCCTGTCAGCTAGTTTAAAACATTATAACATTGAGCAACGGATGAGACAAAGGACCTCAGGGATGCCCCATCCTCTGGAGCTCATGGACACCAGAGCCAGGTTCAAACCACAGCCCTCACTGGGGAAGGCTGAAGCAGGAGCCCACCACGTCAGCAGAAAAATGGGCCTGTGGGTCCCCGGCATGGGAGTAGCTCTGCATGCACATGCACACACACGTGTCTGCATGTATGTGCATGCCTGCATGCATGCATGCTTGTGTGCCTCCATACGTGTGCACACCCATGAGTTTGCACAGGTGTCTTCAGGACCCTGTGTCTCACTGGGACGATGCTGTGTCCAGGTGGGGAAGCCTCTTTGGGGACACAACTCCCTGGGGATTTGGCCACTGTTTCATCAGCACATGAAAAGCCTGCGTGTGCAGGCTGCCTCTTGGGAATAGTCCCTGCCGTGTCCCAAAGCACGCCTGCAAACCGGCGCTGCCGTCAGCCGGAGCTCGGTGCGGGGGCTTTGCTTCGGGTGGCCAGATCCAGCCTGGCTCAGCTTTTCCTGGCCCAGAGGAGCTGCCTTCAGCCCCTGAAATAGCAACTCAAATGATGCTCTCGGCAGCTGTGGATGATGATGCAAAATGCTCGTTATCCAGCAGGAACAATTAGACTTATGGCAATTATCTTTGCAGTTACTGAGAGATGCCGGAATGGGCCGGCCGACAGCCAGCTTCCGATGTAAACCCCAGGCAGGAGAGATGCTGTGCCCAGCTTTGCCAGGAGCTGCCATTGCTGTGGAGGAAGAGTAAAATGCAGGGGGAACATCTGAAGAGCTTCCTGCAGTGCCAGGAGGGCTGGATCTGTGCAGGAACAAGAGCAAGGACAGGAAAATGTTTATCTGAGAGCTGAATGCTCTCTCTAACGGCATTTGTTTGCATTTGGATTGACGATGAAATGGGCTGAGCCATGCTGGGTTTAGAAGATGGTGCTGTGGACTGAACTGCTTTGTGTGATGCTCAGGTCTCTCTCTCTGCCGGCTGCTGGTGTGTTGTGGAAGAGTCAGCCTGGGCTCAGCTTTATCTGCAAAGTAGAAATGGGCAAAAGTTGGCTCCAGGCTGGATCGAGCCATGGACACCTGATGGCCACTGAGCCCGGCAATGATGCTGAGCTGGGTTTTAGGGCACATTCCTTGGGGGGAAAAAGTCAGGCTTCTGGCTAAGAAATGCCCATAGGAGAAACACATGAAGGACAACTTCCCACATTTCTCAAGTCAGAACAGCAAGGAGGGCTTTTCTTTTCCCCCTTGACATTGTTTGGAAACCTTATTTTGACACTACTAGAATGAAGCAAGCCCAGCTCCCCAACAGCTACTCCGAGCCAAAACCCCAAACCAATCCCAGCTCTATAAACAACCCCTCCTCAGATAAATCAGAGTGTGGCCAGAAAAGCAAGAAATCTTTTGGATGGGATGCAGCTGAACACCAGTGTCTGAGGGACAGCCAGGAGCAAGGGAGTGGAAGCTGAAGGGATGCTTCAGGAAAACCCAGGCCATTTTCCATTGAAAACTTTATCTGAGGCAAGCATGCCACCACATCCAGGCCTTGATTGTGCTGCAAGAGCCGGCAAAATTCCCAGGAAAGTTTAGCTACCTGGTCAGCAAAACCTGATATGCTTTGTTTATTAGCAGCTAAACATTAAACCCTTGGCAAACAGGGCTCCTTGGGACCGAGGCCGCGTGACGGTGACAAGCCAGCTCTGGGCAGCAGGCAAGAGCTGCTGGGACAGCTGAGGAGAGGGGACAGCAGCACCTCGGGGGTCTGGGCTTGGCTGCAGTTGCCAAAGGGAGCCCAGGATCGAGGGGAGGAAGGTTCACCAAACTGGTGTTCTTGTTGTGCCCTGCAGAAATGCACTTTTCCCCAGGTCAGGAGAAGGATCAAATGGTTTCTCACTGGAGCTGGATGCAGACTTCTCCATTTCCTAGGGCCTTGTTTTGCCAGAGATGTGTCTTCCGTCATGCCAGTGCTGCCCCAGAAACCCACTGCTCTGGCATACAGAACTGTATACTTCAAGGACATCTGACTCATCTTGCAAAGCCCATGTAAAAAGTTATATTTTTCAGTTATTAGGCCAATTATAGCAAAATGAGCAAATGATGGGCTAAAAATCTTAACCCGATGCCTTTTCGGTGGTGCTAAAGCAAAGTCTAAACAAACCTCCTTTCCTCTCCCCTGCCTTAAGTACCCAAAAAGCAATGTTCTGAAGTGCTCAAAGATCAGGTAATGGCTTTTCCTGCCACACTTGAAGGGAACCTGACAAACACACAAACAAAGCCTGACCCACTTTAGCAGGATAAGAACTGCACCAAGAAAGGGAATGGGGGTTTCAATACAGTTCCCAGTGCAATCCCATTAGCAAGTCTCCGCTACTTGCACCCAGGTAAATGTATCTCAACAGGTCTGTCCTCTGAACAGAGCAAGTTGTGAAATCTACACTGCACCCGTGCACCAGGCAGCACCCACGGATGCATGAGCATGGGGATGCTTGCACCCAGGGATGCGTGAGCCCAGGGATGCCCACAGATGCTCTGCCACAGAATCACAGAGTCACAAGGTTGGAAAAGACCTTTAAGATCATCGAGTCCAACCGTTCCTGTCCTGTGCTAAACCATATCCCTAAGTACCTCATCTACCCATTTGTTAAACACACACAGGGATGGTGACTCAGCCCCTCCCTGGGCAGCCTGTTCCAGGCTCTGACAATTCTTTCAGGGAAGAATTCTCTCCTAACATCTGACCTGACCCTGCCCTGGCACAGCTTGAGGCCATTTCCCCTTGTCCCATCTCCTGTCACATGGCTGAAGAGACCATCACCCACCTCCCTACACCCTCCTGGCAGGTCATTGTAGGCAGTGATAAGGTCTCCCCTCAGCCTCCTCTTCTCCAGGCTGAACATCCTCAGCCTCTCACTCATAACATTTGCCCTCCATCCCCTTCACCAGCCTGGTTGCCCTTCTTTGGACTCGCTCAAGGACCTCAATGTCCTTCTTATGGTGAGGAGCCCAGAACTGGACACAGCATTCAAGGTGTGGCCTCACCAATGCCGAGTACAGGGGCACAACCTCTTCCCCAGACCTACTGGCCACACTTTTGATACAAGCAAAATGTCCCACTCCATCTCCTTCCCAAGGTGCAGGATGTGCATCCAGGGGAGCAATCCTTGCCTGGGCTGGGTGCTGGCCACTGGTGCAGGCTCTTGTGGCATTGCTTCAAGGCCACGATTGCGTATCGAGAGCACAAACGCTGCTGCCCCTTGTGTTTTGTGGCACGTGTTTTGTGGCTAACTCACTATTTGTAAATAACGGCGGGGACGTTGCTGAGTCACCGCACTGAGGGTCAGAGCCAGCAGGGATTTGGGGCTCTGTGGTAACAAGGGCACTTCCCTCTGCAGGGGTGGGTTTCCTCAGAGACACCCCAAATTCGCACTCCAAGCGTCTTGCTCCTGTGTGATGTTTCGCCCCTTTGTACTGGATGGAGACTGAGGCTGGGAGAGCTCGAAGCCAGCTCTCAGATGAGCTGGTGGAACACTGCAGGGAGCAGCATTTCCCAAGACTCACCACCCCGAGATGTCCCATGGTCACAGTGCTGCCAAACAGAGGCAGCTTCAGAGCTGCTCATGTCCAGAGACAGGCCAGGCTGGGGGCTGTGGCTGATCTGGCTGTGTATGTTCCTGGATCCACGCTTCTGCGTAGCTGACCTTGCACAAGCCGCTCTTCATGCTTCCTTTGTCCCTGTGCTGGCTTTGGTCCCTCCCCCGGGGTGGCATGCAGCCTGGGTCAGCCCCTGTTTGCTCAGTGGTGGGGTGGTATTAGCGAGCATCACACGATTTTTGGACACTCCCTGTGCCCTCGAACCACCCCTCTCTGACCCTGGGGCTCAGCACACCGAAACACTGGCCTTCATGGACGTGCCAATGCCCTGCAGCTCCAACACCCAACCCAGAGCTACAAGCAGCTTGGCCAAACCTCTAATGCCATCTCTTCTCCCAGGCTCCACTCCAGGGGCTGAAGCTGTAACTTCTCACTCCTATCACCCCATCCCAGGTGGCCCCAACCCTGACACCACCGTCCCAACTTAGCAACACAGACTTATCCCACCACGGCAGCTTAGCCAGGCTTCCATCAACAATACAGACAGACAATGCAGCGCAGGACCAGGAGGAAGAGATAAAGTTCAACCTGGTGATAGCCACACAGTAAAAAATGGTAACAGAGCTGGTGGCAACAGCACAAGAAGCTCCAGATGGTCCAGCAGTGAGAAGCAGAGCCCAGTGAAATGCCAGACCATCAATATAAAAATGTCAAGTGATTGTAAGGAAACAGTGAAAGGCAGAGAGTCACTTGGTGCTGAATTAAATAACTGGTGATAAATCCCTCAAAAGTTACCTTTGGAAGCAGACAAAATGTGTGATTTGTATGGAAATGACATGGAAAAACAAAGAGTAACGTTGGTATCGTAAAGGAAACAGGCAGTAAGAACAGAGGGTCGGAATATGGAGTGTGTGATCAGCTGGTTTTCAGGATAATGGGTTAACCAAATGTTGGGGTGAGCAACGAATGCGTGCGATGACTTTAAGGTGTGGGGAATCGGATGGTGTCCAGCAAGTGAGTTATACAGAGAGCCACAATGAGATGCAGACTGAGGAAAACCAGGTCAATTGTTTGCACTTCAGGTTTATTACCAAATCCAGGGGGAAATTATTCTCTTCATTCAACAGTAAGGAGCTTTCTTTATGCTTTAGCTGCCTCGCTAGGAGCTCTCACAGGATGCTCATTCAAAACCTGCTGCTGCGGAACTGATAGTGGGTGAAAAAAATCCAGGCTGGAAATCAGGAAGAACTGCAGCCCAACAGCAGCTGCACATGAGAGCTGCAGGTGGTGAGACACAGCCCTTCCGCCTGTGATGGAGACTCCAGGAGGGCTGCAAAGCAATGTGGGTGGGGAAGACCATGTTGTTGGTGATATCTATTAGGAACTGCATTACACTGATGTAACTCAGGACATCAAATGACAATGGGGTCAAAGGGCTGGGGGTCCATAAGGGCAGGTGAAGGTCAGGGCACACCAGCAGTGCTCATTGGCTGAGGTCAACACTCATCTGCACACCCAAACCATGTCTTCTCTTCCCTCCCCTCCCCATCAGCTGGGTCTCACCTCTCCCCACAGTCCTCACTGGGGATGTGGACAGACCAATGTGGACACAGCTCTACTGCACCCCTCACACATGTTAACACTCAGATGGTGACCTCACAGTCTCATCCGACCAATTCACTGGTACCTTCAGCAATGGAGGAGCCTATCAAACCACAGCCCTATTGCAAAACATGTCTCTCTCCTCTGGACTTGCCACAAGACATGACAAGCTCCAAAGGACAAAGATGGATTACCCGAGGGAGCTGAAGGAGCTGTTCCCACGAGAAAGGGAAGGTGAGAGGCAGGAACAGGGAGGAACGCCAACTAGATAAAGCTGTGTGTTCCAGCTGCTGTGGGAACACATGACCCAAAATGAGAACGGAGTGGCACAGAGAAATGCTGATTGACAGTGCTTTAGGTATGGCTGAATGGTATCTGCGTGTTGTCACCTGCTCTAATGACTGCCTGACTCACCCATCAGAGGCAGGCATCCAGCAGCCTAGCAATTAACCACCCTCCTCCATAAAGTCAAGGGGAGAGTTAAAACCAACACAGTACAGAGGGAAGTGTCCCCCACAGAGCCTGAATCAAGTCTTGCTTTAGAAACAGCCCATAAAAAGTGACAGAAATGAACCTCTCAGCTCAGCCCCATCAAAAGGACGCAGCATCCTGTACCTCCTGCTTGGCTCAGTCAAGGGCCATAAATACCACCAGACTCCCCACAGGGACCTGCTCAGCAGGACCTGAGCTCCCCTGGGCTCTTTTGCACATTCCAGCATCAGTGCCCGAGCTGGGATCTATTCCTGACAGTAGGAACAAAGTGAGCGATTGCATTTGCTATATTTAGAGCAAACAGTCAATACTCCATGTGTCTAAATGGCTACCAGCATTCTCATTTGATCTATAAATAGTCTCTGTTTGCTTTTTGAAAGGAATTGGTTTAAAAAAAGCAAATTGCCTTCCCAGTCATCCTCATCCCATATCTGTTGAGCACAGGGGCCTATTTCAAATGAAAAATTAAATTACGCATTTTCTCCAAGTCAACCTGGGAAGAAAAACTCATGAATGAGTCTGGCATTATTGGTGCTGTGATGCTTTGTGTCGATAGAGGGGTTTGAACACAGCAGCAGCAGTGTGCTGAAGCAAACTCCAAAGCCATTTGGTGCAGAGGGGTATCATCCTCCACCTCCCAGCCTTAGCCACACACCTTTCACCTCAGGTCAATCACACAAGAGCTCCATTTCTTAACCCTCTCCCAGCTTCACAATGGCCCCAACCCTGACACCAGATTTCTGTCTCCTTTCTATCCAGATTCCTCCAGTTTCCAGCCCAGGCTCTGAGCCAATGCTCCAGCTTGCTTTCCCTCTGACTGATGTCAGCTGTGCTTCCTCCCTTGGGCAGAAAGCCTGGTACCACGTCAGCATCCATCTTTAAGGCATTACAAAGATCATTTCCCCATCACTCAGCCCCCTCGAGAAACTGTCCCCAGTTGCATCAAAGTCAAATTAAGGACACCGGCTACTGAAAAAATGCAGTGGAAAGCTGGGATCTGAGGGAGAGGGAGCAAGGGAAGGGTAAGGGGCTTCTGCATAGCCCCAAAAACTTGTTCAGAGCTAGCTTCTGTCATGTGGAGAAGAAAACTTCACATTCAGTCTAGAGAAAAGAAGATTAAGGGGAGACCTAATTGGTGTTTATCATAAGCATGGGATGCAGGGGGAATTAGCCAGCCCCTTTTCAGTGGTCTGTGGAGACAGGACAAGGGGCAATGGCTGCAAGTTAGAACACAGGAAGTTCCACACCAACATGTGGAAAAGCTTTTCCCCGGTGAGAGTGAGGGAGCCCTGGGGCAGGCTGCCCAGGGGGTGTGGAGTCTCCTTCTCTGGAGATATTCAAGACCCGTCTGGATGCCTGTCTGTGCAGTATGAGCTGGGGAGCTGCTTTGGCAGGGGGGTTGGACCTGATGATCTCTTGAGGTCCCTTCCTACCCCTACGATTCTGTGATTCTGTGACAGCCATGATGTGGTTTGATGTATAAAGAATAACGTAACCGATGTGAGCGCACTGAGGGGCTGGGAGCCACTGCCAGGCCAGCTCCTCACCCTGCCCTCAGGGTGTGCTCTGTCCCTGTTTCCTACCTCCCGCCCAGCCCTTGCCCCTGCGTGGGGCAGCTGGGCAGGGGGAAGGACTGGCGGGTCGCAGGGACACGGCCCAAGCTCGGTCCTAAGCCCAGCTCCGACCCCAGCTCGGGCCCAGGCCAAGCCCCGGGCCCAAGCCCTGCCCAGACCCGAGCGCAGGCCCTGGCACAGGCCCAACCTCAGGGGAAAGCCCGGCCCAGGCCCAGGCTCCAGACCCGGGTGACAGCTGAGGCCCAAGCACAGGCCTCGGCACAGGCCCGGGCCCAGGCCCCGGCTCAGGCGGCTAGCGGGGCGGGACGACGCGGCCGAGCTCCGCCCCGCTCCGTCACTGCGCGGCGCCGCGGCCGCCGGCCGGGGTCCGCCATGGCCTCGGGGGGCGCCGCCGCCCGCGCCGCTGAGGAGCCGCCTCAGCCGGAGCCGCCCGCCGAGCAGAAGCCGCCCCCGCCGCCGCCCGCGCAGGAGGAGTTCTCCTTCTTGCCGCTCGTCCACGACATCATCAAATGGTAACGGCGGCCGCGCCGGCACCGGGCCTCCCCCGCTCCGCCGGCACCGGGCCTTCCCCCCCGCTTCCGCCGGGCCCCGCATCGCGTGGCTGCTCAGCACCGAGCCCGGCCCGGGTACCTCATCCCTGCACCATCCCCCGACCCCCGCTAATGATGATGTGTGACCCCCAGCGACCTCAGGGTGCCCTGGGGAGGGGAGCAGGGCTGTGGGGTCCCCCCTGTAGTGCTGTGCTCCCAGCCCCAGCATCCTCGGGGTGCCGTGGGTGGGGAGCAGGGCAATGCTTTCCATCCACTTGTATCCACAGGGGACCCTGACTGGGGAGCTGGGCATTGTGTTCACCCCTCTAGTGATGCTCTCCAGTGTCCCAGTGACCTCTTTGCCCTTTTTTCTCCCAGCAAATGTTCCTGAGGAGTGTCAGCTGGCAGCACATGCATCTCCACGCTGAGTCACCCCAGTACCTGGCTGGGGTTTGGGTTACTTGGGCGGTGCAGGTGCTCGGATGGCCCAGGTACACCGCCCCACCATTAGCACCCAGGAGTACCTGCACTGGGTTATTGCCCCAGGTAGCTGTACTGTTTGACCGATAACAGCCTCAGAAAGTACAGACAGTGCTGGGACAGGAATGCAGCCCTTTTCTGAGGAATTATAAAAAGGAGGAAGGCTCCTGCAGTGGTATGGGTCAAATTGTTCTCATCTGGGTTCAAGGTTGGTACTGTAGGGGTAAAAGGTACAAGGGTCCTGAGAACTGCGGTGTTTTTGACCCCTTCAGAGATGTTTGTCTGAGGTCCTGGTTGGGGCATGGCTCTGCCCTGAACATCCATCCAGGGCAGCTCTGTGGTCTCACTTGGGTAGGCTGTGGGATGAGACATGGGAAGCATGGATTCCCTTGTTAATGGCTGTAGGCCTAGCTGCCTCTTTCCCTGTGAACCTACTTAGGAGCAGAGTCTGGTTTGTGTCCTGCTGCTGTTTCGCTTGTACCAAGCACATCTGAACAGTGAGAGAGGCTCATCACTGACTGCAGCCCGAGCTCTGTTGCAGGGAAGGTCTGAATTACCTCCTGACACACCCATCTGGATACAGAATGGGCATGAGAATGCAACCCCCCCCAGTTCCCTCAATGTGCCTGCTGTGCTGGAGGTGGGCAGTTGCCTCCGATCTCAGTTCTACCCAATCTGTCCAGACCACAGAAGCAAGGCTAAGCCCTTTGCCAGGTGCATGCATTTACATAAACAAAGTGGGCAGGTGCCATGGGCCAAGACCAGATTCCTATGTCACCAAGCAGGTCATGGTGACCCGCAGATGACACAGTCCCTGGGATATCTTGTGCCTGGTCCCACTGAGCCACCCACTCCTGCTACCCAGCTACATCCCTCGGCTTCACACATGTCATTTTCTGGGTGGCTTCAGCTGACGTGGGTACGCTGAACAGTGCTGCAGAACCACAGGGGCAAGCAGTGGGACCTATTGCCTCCTGTCCATGACAGATGGCAAGTGTATTATCCTTTAACACTGCTGCTAGTCATAGAGCCTAGCCCTGCTGTTTTGACACTGACTCAGCCATGAAGACACATCTCCAAGGTGACTCTGTGCTCTAGAGTGAGGATGCATCGCGTAAATTTACTTACATTCAAGGACTCTTTCCTCTTGTTTGAGTCCCAAGAAAGTTTTCCCAGGCAGGGCTTGCTGATATTTTAACCCATGTACAGTCAAATGGTGTCACAGCTGGGGTCCCAGTGCATGGCTCCACCAATGGTGGGTTGTGCTGGTGTAATGAAGAACGTTGTGCCTTAAGAGAGGTCTTGTTTGGGGTCCATCAGTGCAGGCATTGGATTGGATCCTGTGTTGGACATTGTTAGACATTGCATTGGATCCTGTGTTACTGCAGGCAGCTGGAATCTCTTCCCACACCCCTCACCCCAGTCTGCCCATGCTCTCAAAGAGTGTATTGCTTCAGGGGCTTGGTCCAGCAGGAAAACCACCCATCAGTAGGAAAAAAAAAACCCAAAACCAAAACAAACTTGCAATAATTACTCCTTTGCATCAACCAGCTGGACAGGCAGCCGTCAGTGCCCTTAAGTGTGGGGAAGGGAACAAGACTTGGGGAGACCTGGAGCAGGGACGACATCCCTCTCAAGGCCAGCCTGCAGCTCTTGTAGATTAAAGGCTGTGTCAACCCATCCTTCCCCAGAGGTGCCATGGGCTTGTGTGTGTGCCTGTGTTTTTCCACTGCCGACCTGACTCTGAATGCCTGCATAATGGGAACACATCATAGTACCAGCTGCAGTTCTATTTAGAAGGGAGTAATGAATATTTTGCTCCAGCAGGCTCTTGATACAAACCACGACCATCTGGCTAAAAGTTTTGCTCTCAGCCATGTCACGATTCCCCAAAGTTATAATCGAGCACCTCTCTGCCCTGGTCATGCCAAGCAGATTTATTTTTAGGTCTGGCTATTGAGCAGGCTCCCAGTTTTCAAAGACCATTAGAATCCTGCTCTCATTATTAGCAGGCACCCTGGAAGAAGGGACTTGCTTTTGCCTGAAATCACTAAAACTTCGCACCAGTGCTAACAAAGCTGAGGCAGATACTAATGAGGGTTTGAGGGCAGACGCTGCCTCAGACAGCACTGATCCTTGGCAAGCACAGAGCTGGCTGTAGAACCAATTGTGCTGCTCTTAAAAGTAAAGAAAAAATAAGCTGTCGCTTCTCTTTTATTAGGTATATGTCCCCAGAGAGTCATTTTAAAGCTCCAAAGTACCTGCTTTCTGTGCCACTGGATACTCTCTGATACTTGGGGGAGCAGTTTCTATTTTCTGCTGTCAAGCTGTTTGACTGCATTGATTTATTTTTTTTTTGGTATTACAGCAGCAACAGGTCACGGGTGAAACTGAGACCTTTTATTCCAGGTGCCTACACACAACACACGTATGTAATCTTACCTTCCCGAAAGAGAGATACGGGAGTTCAAACAGAGGGAGATTTTAGCCAGCTCCATGGTAATGGTTTAAAGCTGCAGACTGGCTCCTAACCTGATTGATGGGGCCAGAGGTAACCGTGCTGGAAATTAGCAGGAAACCAGTTTGCTCCAAAGGCTACCCAGTCTGTATATCTATCTGTGTTCATTTTATGAGATAGCTGAATGAGGAGTGTGTGGTTAGATACCAAGAGCGAACGTTTCCCACTGGATTCCAGTTTAAGCTCTGGTTGCACTGGAAATGACGGTCGCTCCAGCAGGTTTTTCACTTTCCAACAGGAGAATGGGACAGTGTCTCCATTTTCTTTCCTCTGCAGCATGGACAAGGACAGCCAGGATGTTCACCAGGTGCTGAATGAGCTCAAGAACAAGTTCCAGGAGATGAGGAGGCTGATCAGCTCCATGCCTGGCATCGGTGTGAGCCCAGAGCAGCAGCAACAGCAGCTGCAGAACCTGCGGGAGCAGGTCCGGACCAAAAACGAACTGCTGCAGAAGTACAAGAGCCTTTGTATGTTTGAAATCCCCAAGGAGTAGGAATGGTGCAGCTCTGCTCTCTGGGTCTGAGATACCTCCTCTCCTTGCTGAACAGGAGAGAAGAAGGTGGCAGGAGTTTCCTTTCTTTTACCTGTTTTTGGTGGCGTTGCTCTGAAGTTTGGTCTGTGTGGATCACAGGCGTGTGACACTGAACCAGAACACTGTGTGCTTCACCTGTGATGATTGCAGCAGTACTTTCACTTTGATCTGCTGTAGGACTGTGCATTTATATATGCATCTCTTCTCTTTCCTCTCAGGGTGGGGTGGTTTGGTGCTGTGTTTTTGCATTCAAGCAAGCAGGAGGCATTATGTTTTCCTCTCGCTAAGGGTCAATGTACCTGCTGATTAACTTCAGCAAGAAAAAGGGAGCATTTTCTGCAATTTTTTTCCCTTAAAAGTGGCCAAACATCTGAAGGGAGCATAAGAGGGAAGCACGAGGTGTTTGGCTCTGCTCCTGGAAAGGTTCTCTGGGGTGCTTTCCAGTTTCTGTATGTCAGAAGAGGAATGATTGCTTTCGATTACTTCCGTATTTCTCCCTCTTCAAACAAATGATGGTTGTGTCTGAGTCAAGTAAAGTCTTACAAATTCCAAACTGTCCCTCCTGTGTGTTCCCTGGGTGGATGTGGGCTGAGGAGGGGACAGGGCTCGGGCGGCACAGAGGGCCTGTGTAGCCTGGGTCTTTATGTCACTTTTTTAGAAGCAGCATGACCTGGGAGGGCAAAGCAGAGACTTCTTGGGGAATGGATTTTGATAGGCTTTGGGTGCCTGAGTCTCCTTGGGCGAGCACAGCTTGTAAGCAGTATGCTGGGCATCTTGCTCTTGAAACTGAGTCAAAACAAAGGGCGTAAATGACAAGAGCTTTTAGTTATTCCATATGTAACAGAAGTCAGGCTCAACAGGACCGGTCAGTTCCACATCCAAAGTGCTCCAGGGGCTTCCCACAAACACAAGCATTTGAGCATTTGCCAGCAGCTGATGAAAAGCCCCTGGATGTTGTATCGTGTTCAGATGGATCCCAGGGCTCGCTGCCCTCTGTCCCTCTGGTTGCTGTTGGGGTGGCTGATGACAGCCTGGTAAGCAGCACTGCATCTCGCCCACTGGCAAAGATGTGATGGGACCTGGAGTTTCACAGTTCTCTGAATTGCACTGGAAGAAGGTGCAGGTCAGTAGTGGAAAAGGTGAAAAACCAGCTGGTGGAATACAATTTCCATGAGAACCAGTGTCCAGGGGCAGGTGGCACTTGTCCCTTCACAGGGAGAAGCAAAGTCTGTTTGCATAGGATTCTCCTGTCCTAAAATAAGAGGCGAATAATTCTCTGCCATGGTTGCAACTCACCTGTAGCCTAGAGATTACTCTGTCCCCCGGGATACTTTACTAGTACTTTCTTTGGGAAGGTGCCAGTGTGTAAACACTGAGTAAAGCAGAACACCAAGATAAACAAAGCACAATGTACACTCTTTATTACTGAAATTACCTTTCTGCCAGCCATTGCCTGTCCCAGCTCAATAAATTCTTGTGTCTCATGCCCGGACAGTGGTTTTTCTTTTTTTGCCAGTTGCTGTTCCTGTGAAATCAGGGCATACAGGGAGCTGGAAGAAACAACATGTTTCCAAATAAATGCCTGGCACTTAGCACAAGAACAAGTTAACTCTGTCAGCTTGAATCCAAGTTTCAAACGAAACTGAAGCTGTTTGATTTGCAGGCTGACCCACCTTAGTCCTGTGGTTTTAATAGATACATTTTTTCCATTAATATGTATTAAATGTAGGTTTGTTCTGCTGCCTGGGGAGGGAACGGGGGCTGAAAATGAACTGGAACTGAAGCTGGAGCCAGGGAGGGCTGTTCTTTGAAGAGCTTTCCCCTTCCCTTTCACTTCTAGCAATGATTACTGCAACTTGTTATTAGCAAGAGATTAAAAACCATCATATGCAGAGGTGACCTTTCAAGCAAAGCACTTCCTTTACTCATATTGCAAAATAAAAACAATATCCCAGACGGGGCACGAATGAATCACTCTTTGTTGACATCATTAAAGAGTGCTTAGTTAATCAGGGGGAAAAAAAAAGCATGGAACACAATCAGCTCTTTATAATGAAGTGATGTCAGCTCGCTGGGTTTCTGGGGTGAATGACATGCCAATGCCCAGCGTGTCATGGGGCTGGCAGGATCCTCACTCGGCGTTAGTGAAGTGAGGAAAGAGTCTTGGCTCGGTGACCCGTTTTGAGTAACTAACTCTGCGTGGCCCCTCGTTACCCTGTGAGGCAAGAAACCGTCTGCTTGCAGAGACAGAAACCTTTGCACTGGGAGTCGGAGGAAATGGGTTAATAAAGGGATCAAGTCTAGACACTGGTTTTAGTGCCTCCGAGCTGGGCTTGGGTCTGGGTTTCACAGGATTTGGTTGTGCTACAGGGCCGGGTGAGGAAGCAAAAGCAAACCCAGGGGTGTCATTTTAAAAAGATTTTATTAATTTGTAGAAAAAATAAAACATCAAGTTTCACCCACGGTAGAAACACTTGAAGATTTTTTTTTGTTTTGTTCATGTCAGTGACAACCAACACCTACATAAAGTGCCTATTATTGTCTTATTTAAAAAACCCTTCCTGCTTCCCCCCCCCACCCTCCCCAAATCTTGCAAATCAGACAAGACAAATGTAAACAAGAGTCAGTTTTTTGGTCCATCGGGGCTGTAACTCTGCAATGTCTTTGCAACAGCTTAGAAGTGTCTTCTGCACGTGTTTTGCAGACACAGATGAACACATGACACAGAGCGAGAGTCCGTGCGCAGCTTCTCAAGTTTAAAAAAAAAAAGCACAACAAACCAACAAAAAACCAACCCCAAAGCCCCAAGCAGGCACTGGCAGGCCCCTGCCCTCCCTCATGAAGACAGTGCCTGAGGCTGGGTGGTTTGGGAGGGAAAGAAACACCAAGGTCTGTGCCCTCCATGCTCATCCTCCCACCTGGCATCCCAGCAGCCCATCCTTTCCCCATCTCTGCCCAGAGGAGGCTGGTTCCAGTGCATCCCCTCCTGCCCTCCAAAGCCTCTCCCTTCGCATCCCTCACTCCCAAAAATACACACACACACCACCCCCCCGGGGGAGGGAGCTGATGAAAGCAAACCCTCGGGAGGAGAGAGGCTGGGGAAGAGGCGACCCACTCTCTACCCTGGTTGGGTGCCTGCCCACCTTCCTGCCTGCCCAAAGTCAGTTAGGAAACAAGCATCTTTCCCCCCTCCCTTCCTTCCTTCCTTCCTTCTCATCACGGGGCGAGCGGGGGGCTCCTAGCTGATCACACAGCGGTCCTTCTCCTTGCTGTGCCCGCCGCCAATGGCCTTCTCCCGGATGTACATGAGGTCGCTGTGGACGCTGGGTCGCCGGGCGAAGGGGGCCACGATGCCGTACGCCTCCTCCGTGCTGCCCCGGCCTCCCTCTTTCAGCAGCTTTTTGCCTTTCAGTGCCTTCTTGTGCAGGATGTCGCAGTACTGGACCGAGACCTTGCGGTGCAGGTCGGGGCTCATCTCACTGGGCAGCTTGGCCATGGCGAAGAGCGCCTGGAACATCTGGTCCAGGCTGCTGTTCTTCTTGGCCGAGATCTCAAAGTAGGCACATTTTTTGGGGTCCCCTCCCACCAGCTGCTCAATCTCCCGGGGCTGCACCTCCCGGTAAAAGTCCCGGTCACCCTTGTTGCCGCAGATGACCAGGGGCACCTCTATGTTCTCCTTGGTTTTGTTCTTCAGGCACGATTTGGTCTCCAGGATTTGCTGCTTCAGGCGCTGCACCTCCTCAAAGGAGTCTCGGTTGTCCAGGCTGAAGACGAGGATGAACACATCTCCTGGGGATAAAGAGGGAATGTGAGCTGGTTGCAGGGATGGGGACACATAGAGACTTGCTGCCTAAGCCATGCAGAGACCTGGGGAGGGAAGGTCTATGCAGTTCACCCTGTGCACACACAAAATCCCACCTCCCTCCTCCTGGGACTGGAGAAACATCTCCAAACTGGGCAAGAACACCTGAAACCTAGCGAGGGCCCCCCCCCCTTTCCTCCTGACACTCCCCAGCCAAGTACCTGTGAGGATGGAGAGGCGGCGCATGGCTGGGAAGGGGTGGTTGCCCGACGTGTCTAGGATGTCGAGCTGGTAGACCTCGCCGCGGATGCTGTAGAACTTGCGGTGGAAGTCCTCGATGGTGGGTGTGTATTGCTCCTCGAAGCGGCCGGTGAGGAAGCGGGAGACGATGGCCGTCTTGCCCACCTTGGAGGAGCCCAGGATGACCATGCGGTAGCAGTTCTTGGCGGGGATGCTCAGCTCAGACTCGCTGGGACACATCTTCTTGATCATCGCTGCCAGTTTCATTGAAGCCGGTGACGGGGCAGCTTGCTCCAAGAGGAACGAAGAGAAGGAGGACGAGGATGAGGATGAGGATGAAGAGGAAGGCGATGCCAGCCCGGCTGCTCAGCCCCTCTCCTTTCGCAGGAAAGGCCGGTGTGAGCTCTGCCCGGCCGCCGCCGCGTTATATGGAGGCGGCAGCGACCGCCCCTCGGCGCGTCACGGCCCGGGGCGGCGGCGGCTGAGTCAGTGCGCGGCTCCGCGCCCGACCTGCTCCCCCGCCACCTCCCGCCGCTCAGCCGGCCGGACCCTTTGCAGCCCCGGGCGAGCTCCCAGCGCCGCGCAGCCCGCCCGGGGCTCCCGGCGCTCGGCAGCCCGGTCCCGCTTCGCGGCCCTGTTCGCCGTCCCGGTGCTGCAACAGCCCAGTTCCGTTCGCAACCCGGGTCGGGCTCCCGGTGCCGCACAGCCCGGCCCCGTTCGCAGCCCGCTCCCGGCTCCGTTCGCGAACCGACCCCCCAGCAGCTCAGCCCGGGGCCCCGATGCTTCGTACCCGCCCCGTCCGCTGCCGGTTCGGGGCTCCCCGCGCCCCGCACACCCAGCACTGGGCTCTTCCCGAGCGGGACCCCTCTGCCGACCTCCTTGCTCGGGCGCGGGGGGGGTCGGGTGGGTCGGGAGGGTGCCGGGGCGGGGGGAGGGTGTCCCAGCCCGCGCCCCGACCCCCGCCCAGCCCCGGGGCGCCGAGCGCGAGCCCGCTGCAGCGCCCGCTCCGCCGCTAGGGGGCGGGCAAGGGCACGGCCGGCGAGACGGGCAGCGCCAGCAGGGACCCCGCAGCAGCGCCCGGGCCTGGAACCCGCAATACCGCCCGGGCGGGGACCCCGCGGCAAAGCCCGGGCGGGGATCCTTCAGTAGTGCCCGAGGGGGGCTGGGGAAGCTCAGCCTGGGAGCATGAGCCGTGGCAAAGGGTCCTGCAGCCCCTGTGGGGCCGTGGGGCGCTGCCCGGAGGAGGAGGAGGAAGGATGCTCACAGGGATGCAGGCAAGGTGCAGGCAGCAAGGCGCTGCTTCACGCCGGGGGCCTGATCTTGTCGGGTGCTGAGCTGCTGGGTGTCGCGGGAGCTGAGCGGGCCCCAAGCAGCCCCCGGGCCCAGCAGGGCTGCAGCATCACCCAGTCTAGGGGCAGTGGGAGCCATGCTGTGCTGAGGGATCTCTGTGCACCAGCCAGCCAGGGCCTGGGGAAGCCAAACTGCCCTTTCACATCACACTGCTGAGAAAGCCTGAGTTACAAACACCTGTGAGGATCTGTGGAACCAACTGGCTACGTAGCAAAGGTGACACGTGACAAGGCTCAGGGTAGCAGAGGCCTCACCTACAGCACTGAGAAGGACCTTGGGGACAGCCAGGACACACAAATCCATGCAGCATGGTGCTGAGCTTGGGAAACAGATGGTGCTGAGCTTTTCCTCTCCCCTGAGTGTGGTCCTGCACTTGGACACCAATTCAGACACTGCCTGAAGGAGGAATTGGGGTCATCTGCAGGGTGGGAGGCAGCAGCAGTTTAAGCATCCCTGCTGATGGGAAGCATCCTTCCCTGGCAGCAGGGGCACAAGGATGCTTTGGGGAGAGAAAGTGGGACAGTTTCCCATGTTCATTGATCTGTGTGCGAGACAGCAAAGAGGTTTAATAGCCGATTACGGAGCACAAATGTATCACCCCAAAATAACAGAAAGATCATTTAATTGAAGCGGTTGATGAAAAACAACAGGGGGAATAGGAAGCGCCGACCTCTGGGGGACAGACAAATCGAATAGCTCGATCGGCGTTTATTGTTGACTGTAAAACTATTAATAGTGCCAGGAACAGGTAAAAATAGCCTGCTCAGAGCCTGCTCTTAGGTTAACAGGCTTCAGCAACAGAAAATCCATTTTCTCCTTCCAAAAGGCTCTTTGGAGACAGTAAAAGGCAGATGTGCCCCAGTATCCTGCGGGCTGGGCTCAGGGATGCAGGGATGTGCCTGGAGCCACCCTGCCAGGAACACCCCAGGAGCAAGGACAGGGATCCCGGGCAGGCAGGGGAGAGCTGATGGCTGCAGGAGCTCCCAGGGAGAGGACATGGGTGCTGCCCACACTGTCCCAAAGCCCAGCTCTTTGCGGAGTCCCACAGAGCCCAAGGAGAGGAGCGTGACGAGGCGTTAGGCTGAGTTCCCCCAAGACCATCTAGAAACTCGTGTCCTGGTGAAAGAGGAGCACATTCCCTGGGAGCCAGCTGCCAGTGATGGATGATAACGGAGCTGCCTTGCTGTGAGGCAGAGTCTTCCCATGGTTATGACTCTCTTAAAAATCACCACGTATTTCTGGCCTGACTGCAAATAGCCCGAGCCTGAAGCAGGGGCAGGTAAAACAGCATCTTTCCCCACAGCTGCCATACCGCCTGCACAGAGTCTGACTCTGACATTTGTGGGGTGCTTTGCTCTTCACCCCATTTCAGAGAACATGGGCTCTGCTCCCCTATGCTGCTGCTCGGTACAGCAAGAGCCTTGTGCTGTGCACAAAACCCATCAGCTGGGGACACTCCCAATGCTGTCGAACACCTTCAGCACAGATCAATCCCCGTTTGCTTGCTGTTTCCCTCCCAGTTTGCATCCTCCCAGGTTTACCAGACACCTGCCCACAAACAAATCTCTCCCAAGCAGCCGCAGAGCAAGTGGCTGAGGAAAGGAAATTCCACGAAAGTCACACAAACATCCCGTCGGCAGAACATACAGCTCCCCAGGGTCTGGCTTGGACGAACTGTGCGAGCAGCAAAACACAGCTCACAGCAGCACCAGCCTCTGCAAAAATGTAGGAAGCAAAATGTACCAGGAGGCAGGAGCACACACCGCATCGCGCCGCCCGGCCCAGGGACAGGGGGATACTTGGAAAAGAACAATGACATCAGAACATGACTTTGATTTCTGAGCATGCTGCGGAGATGGGAAGTAGCGTCACTCCAGGGTCAAGCCAGCCTCGGTTCATGGCTGGGTCCTGCGGGTCCGAGCGGTGAAGACACCAAGCCTGGAACAACTGCTTGTGCCTTTTGCGCCCCGGCACACACAGACCTCACAGCACCCCCCTCCCCGCCCCGGGCTCCAGAGAGGAGCACATCCAACATGAACCCCTTATCTTGGCCATGAAGATGCTCCATGTCCTACCCAGGGCTTGCCCCCTGCACCGCAGCGCATGGCATTCCCTGCTGCTGGCTTTGTGAATACGCACACGGAGCCAGCCCCAGCCTGACTCTCCTGGCGCCCCAGTTCCTGCCCTTCTTCTCCCCAGGACAGGGACCTCTTCTTTAGACTGGGACCCTCTCCCTTTTCGGTGTACAGCACCCTGGTGTGGGGCTCATTAGCCCACTCACAAATAACCAGTGGCTGTTGGGGAGCAGCAGGGTCTTGCAGCCGCCCCAACTGCTCCCCCAGGGATGGGAGAAGGAGCAAAGGGCTGGAGGAAGAGGGGAGCAGCTGGGTAGGGAAGGGAAGAGAGGGTTTAGCTATAGCTCTTGCTCGTCCCCCTGGGGAAAAGCATCTGATTAAATCAAGATGCAAGATCCAGGGTTGCTATTCATTCCCTATATTATTAGCTTGTCTCATTTTATTAAATCTCCTTTAAGGCTTTTCAAAAGAAGCACGTAATTCACAACATATAATTTTTCCCAGATGAGATATGATGCAGAAGCAGGCTGCTCTGTCACTGGGGATTGGGGGGGTGGTTTTATTTGTTTCCTTCCCCAGCCCCCTACTTCTTTTGCAACATTTTTCATGTCTCTTGATTCCTTTTAGCATTTGGGATTTGATTAACGGAGAATTTGAAAGCCTGGGACACATCTCAAATCCCCAATTCCTTGAGTCATCCAGGCAAGGGGTGGTGAGAGCTCCCTTGGAGAAGCCATCCCCACGCCCAGCACGCTGCAGCTCCCAGAGCAGGCTCGTGTCGTGCCTCAGTCTCCAGACCTTCTGCCCCTGCTCCCCTCCTCTCACTTTAGGTGTGCGCTCACTGCAATGAGCACCCCAAAACCCAGGGATGAGTCTGAGCGCTGTATCGTGGTGCAAAGCCAGGGATGCACCATGCTCGGGCACATCGCTCGGTGCCACTTTCCTTACCAGCGGTGCCAACACGTTGGATGGCTGAGCACACAGTGAGAGCCAGGGTTTTGGTGACACCAGTCAGCAGGATGCTTGGTTTCGCTGCCTTGCCATCCCAGGGTCTGCACCCTGCCCTACAGCAGAGGCCGTGGAAGCATCTCCCCTCTGACTGCACTGAGGTGACATCAACTTATCAGCAATAACCAGGCAGCGCTGCTGGATCGAGCTCCAAACAGAGCAGAACTGTGGGTCCCCGAGCTGAGGGCACCCTGGGAATCCTCTGCTCCCAGTTTCTGTTCTCTTGACCATGGTTCAGAGGCAGCAGCATCCTGCCAGCACCCAGCATGGACAAAGGTGTTTGCATGTCCTGGACATGTCCCCAAACTCTGGCACCTTCTGCTCCCTTCCGAAGAGCAGCAGCCTCCTGGGATTAGAGAGAAATGTCACCTGTAACTGGAGATGGGCAGCAACAGGACTTGGAATATAGGGCACGGGGGAGAGGGAGACTCAGTGACCCCAGTGGACTCATTGCCACAGCTTTCAGGAGGGTTCCCATGGAAATAGCGGTGGCTGCTGGGGTTATAGGATGAAATTAAAAGCCCAAGAGGAGGCAGTGAGCTGGCTGGCCAGCA
Organism: Laterallus jamaicensis coturniculus; assembly: GCA_022605575.1. Taxonomy (NCBI): domain Eukaryota; kingdom Metazoa; phylum Chordata; class Aves; order Gruiformes; family Rallidae; genus Laterallus; species Laterallus jamaicensis. Next base: position 8,810,193 of record JAKCOX010000020.1, on the reverse strand, counting down.
GCTGGCTGGAGCTGGTGGAGGGATGCACAGCTGGTGCTGAGGGCTTGGAGCCTGGAGGTGTTTTGTGTCAGGGTCCCACATCTGTCCCTGCTGCTTCAGCTGTGGGATCCGGAGGGGGCTGGGGCCGGCACAGGGTTTGAGGCTTCAGGGGGAAAATTTAGGTTGGGGGGAGGTAAGCAGGGGAGGGCTGAGGCTCGCTCCATGCCGGTGCCCATATCAAGGACCCTGGAGGCTCCCACAAATGCTCAGCACTGAACAACAGTAAAACAGAGCCGTGGGCAGATCCGAGCTGACATCCCCTTCCTGGGGGGAGCTCTGGCTGCTCTGCCTCCCTCCTGCAATCCCGATTCAGAATGGAGCTGGGCTGGGTAAACAACCCCCCTCTTAAGGAAATTCACCATGGAAAAAGCAGCACATTCCTACAACTTTTTTCTTTTGAAACAAGATCCAAGGAGGCTGCGGCACAGCCCGGCCAGCTCGCTGGGCTGTCCCAGGGAGGCTTCCTAGTGTGCAGATTAAAGAAAACAGCCTCATAACTTGTCCTCTGGCACATGGTGGGAGCTCTGTGCGTAAAGACCCCACCAGTGTGGAGGGGCAGAGTTGGGCTGTGGCTGGGCTGGGTTGGTTGGTGTTCCCATGCTGTCCCTCACAGGAGTGATGCAATGGGCAGGGGGATGGTGGGTACAGGGACACTGAGCACAGGGTGCTGCTGCTGCTCTCCTGGTGCTGGGGTCACCTGGAAGCATCCCCTGGGCACCCACGAGATGGGGGCTGCCTGTTTCCACAGACCCGGAGCAGGAGCTCATAGGATCCCAGTCCTGCCCCAGGTGTTTGTCATGCAGGTGGTTTCCCACCTGGAAACAGCTTCTCATGAGGGAATCCCTCCCTTTGCATTTCTTTGTGGTGGTTTAGAGCCCAGACTGCTTTCCCTGCGCAGTGGGGATAGAGGACACCGGCTTATTCCCCTGTCAGATATCTGAGTCCTGTCGTGTCTCCCATCTGGCTTCTTCAATAAAGGGGTTCCCAATAAAGCACCCAGTGCTCATGCTTCCCCCAAGCCCCAACACTGCCCGTGCTCAAAGCCCATCCTTGCTTTTGCATCCAGTCCCAGTTGCTGGCAGACAAGCCTTCCTCCCTTGGACAACGTGCATGGGTGCAGAGCTTCAGCCCTGGTGTCAGGACCGGTGCTGGAGCCGCTGCCAGGGCTCCCTGCTTCCCTCCATCTTCCCCAACAGCAAAAATGCCAACTCAGCAAGCTGGGCCTGGCAGGAGCCCAATGGGAATCGTGACTTCTCCATCGCTGTGCCAATGTGACAGCGCGCCTCGATTGCGCCACGAGTTTATTCTCTGCTCCTGGCTAAGGGTGTTTGTTTGCCATGTGAGGGTTGGTGGCCGTCCTGCCCCCGGGTGAAGGCAGCGCAGCTTTGCCGGGCAAAAGCAAACACGGGCGTGAGGTTACGGGCGGTCAGGATGGATGGAGGGCAGTGCCCCCCATCCTGCATGTCCCCATCGTCAGGGAAAGGACCTGAAAGCTGCTGGAGAGTCCAGAGGAGGCCACAAAGATGATCAGGGGACTGGAGCACCTCTGCTATGAAGACTGGGTGTGAGAGTTGGGCTTGTTCAGCCTGGAGAATTCTCTGGGGAGACCTAATTACAGCCTACCAAAACTTAAAGGGATCCTACAGGAAACTGGGAGAGGGGCTGGTCACCAGGGACTGCAGGGATAGGACAAGGGGAATGGCTTCAAGCTGAGAGTGAGAGGGCAGGGTTAGGTTAGACATAAGGAAGAAATTCTTCACTCTGAGGGCGCTGAGGCCCTGGAACTGGTGCCCAGAGCAGCTGTGGCTGCCCCTGGATCCCTGGCAGGGTTCAAGGCCAGGTTGGATGGGGCTTTGGGCACCCTGGGCTAGGGGAGGGTGTCCCTGTCCATGGCAGGGGGTTGAGACTAGGTGATCTTTAAGGTCCCTTCCAACCCAAACCAGTCTGTGGTTCTATGATAGTTGGATGTGGCCTCCATCGCCCCAAGCGTCCTGCATGAAGCATCCCTCAGGAGTGGAGCTGTCCCCGCAATGGGTGCCCATCCCTGGGGCAGTTTGGGTTTGTAAGGGTGATCCCCCAACCCCCAAAACACCATCACCTGTATGGGGGAGCCACACACAGCCACACACTGAAAAACCAGGTGGAGCCTGAGGGTGGGCAGAGCCACTGCCGGGGCTGCGGGATGGGGTGACCTGAGGCAGCACAGTGTGATGGACGTGGTGACCTGGCCATCGCTGCCAGGCTGGAGTTGTGATTTAACCAGCTGCTTCTGTCCTGGTGTTTGCTCTGGAGAAACATCCCGGACATCAACGGAGGTGTTATCTGTAGCATCTGCACACAGCCTCACGTGCGGTGCTTCCCAAGGCTGCAGAGACCCCCCTGCCAAGCTCAGATGGGCCTGGTAAGCCCCACAGTGGATTTTGGAGCCACCAAGTTACAAAAACAGCCCTGTGACCACATTGCAATGGATCTTGCTTGGTGCTCAACACCTCTGAAAGAACCAGAGGGATGCACCTGCCCATGCTGGCACCACACTGGGTCTCCAATCAGCTGGTCCTGGAGGGTCTGACAGCACAGGGCTGCTCTTTGGAAGCAGTAGGATTCTCAAGCCCTAACCTGGAGGCTGTGAGGTCTATCCCTGCATCAGTGCATGACGTGGCCCGGCCACAGCCAGGCACTGGCCCTGGGAATGGGGAAGGGGGAAAACAGCTCCAACACCACAGATGCTTCGTGCACAGCCTGCAGGTTTCATCCCCACCTGCTGTAACCCCCCATTTCTAGAAACAGGAATTTTTCCTTATAACCAGGGAGAGTCTCCTAATCCCTTGCTGCTGAACAAATCCCACAAAGCAACGTAAATAATGGTCTCCAATGATCAGCACAGCACTCTCCTCCACCAAAGGGAGAAAAGCAGACTGGACCCCACAAGGTGGGCTTGAACGTCACCTTGAACATCATCTTGAACGTCACCTTGAACATCACTTTCCAGCTCCTTGGGTTTGCTTCAGGGAACAGACGTCCCTGAAACGTCAAACCCTGGCTTTATGGCAGCCAGAACTGGTTCTGCAAAGGCAGCGACACCTTAATCGGTGCTGGCTGCTGCAGAAAGAGCTCCTAAAAGGGGGATGGCATAGCCCCAACCCCCTGTGCAATGTAAAGCTAACCAGAACAGCTGGGAAGCGGGAAGGGCTTGAATGGCAGATCAAGGGGGACAGAGTCCCCAAGGCCGGTCCCAGCACAGCACCAAAGCCCTGTGCTTTTGGGATGCTGTGGGCACAGGCAGGGAAGCAACTCTGTCACTGCGGTTTATGGTGACAGAGATCCGTTTGGGGGGAGCTTGATGCTGGCTAGGGGTGGGAATGGCACAACCAGGGTCTGCCGGGCATCACGGTGAGGACAGGGAAAAGCATCCATGGTCCCCAAACAGCACAAACACAGCCCTCTCTGCGTCCTTGTCAGGAGTAATCCTTCCCCAACAAGCACATGTCTCATCAGTAAATACCGATTTCACCTATCAACAAATGGGAATTTATTTACATCAGAGACTCTGAGCCAGGACTGGCAACTCCAACACAAACCCTCTGAATAACGCAACGTGTCCTCTCCTTGCTGGTTGCTATGGGCACCAGGCTGTTTTAGCCTCTGTCTATAAACATTAACTGTGAAGGGGATGTGGAAACTTCTCTAAAAATAAAATACTATGTCCAAGTCTTGAAGGGAAAGGCTGTTGAGATGGCCATGAAGTACCAAATCCTCCTCTAATGGTTCTGAAGCGACGAAACACAAACGCGGCGGCGTGAGCCCGGCTGAAGGAAACAAGAGGCTGGGCTGAAAAGAAACCAACGGGTTTAATTCCTGCTGAGCAATGCCCAAAGGGTGAATTACAACATGCAAAAGCAAAAGGAAATCGGACCGTTCTGCGGAGGTGACACTGAGAAAAGGGAGGACCCTCTGCGGAGGGGATGACACGATGCTGAGACGTGGCACTGCATCCCGGTGCTTGCGCAGGAGCCGGCAGCTGCTCCCTTCTCCAGCGCGGCTGCCGGGGGCTTTTACATTGCTTTATTTAGTTATTTACTTTATTTTTGGTCGTTTATAGCTTATTTCTCAAACCGTTTCGGGAATGTAAACAACGAGCCTGGGTCTGGAGCATCACCCCAGGGATCTTCCCATTCAGGGCAGGATGCAGCAGCGGGCTCTTTGGGATGCGCTGAGGCTGGTGGCAGGGTGGAGGGGCAGATCTGTACCGGCTGCTGCATGGTGCCAAAGGCAGCAGAAGCCATTTCTCTCCCTCCCACCTACCCACCGCCCTTGCAAGGCAGTGAAAAATAGCTGGAAGGCACTGGGTGGTGGGGAAGGCAGGCGGGACCCACATGTGGCCCCCAGAATAAATGGAAGGGGGGTGTGTGGAGGGGGCCGGGGTCCTGACATGGCCAGGGGTGGGATATGTGTAGGGTGCGGATGGGGACCGACTCTTCCCCTTGGTCTTTGCCATGCTGGGGTTCCCGCACGGGACGGCTGCCATCCCTCCATCCCCACTGGGCAGTGGTTTGGGTCACACGTTCACATCTCTGTGCTTTCAGTCACCTTTCTCGGAGCCTTTGCGAACAGCGTGGAGATGCTACAGGGCTCAGCTGGGAAACTGCAGTGCTGGGCAGGGAGGCTTCTCTCTCCCAGAAAAGATGGGGTTTGTTGTTGAAGAGTTTGCAGCAGTTTCCCTCTTTCCTTCCTTCCTTCCACAACCACGTTTTAACATCCCAGGGACTCCTGAACCCACTCCATTGCTCCGCCCGAGCTTTTGTTTTCCTCCCGTGGCTCTTCGGCAGCATCTTCAGATGATCCTCATCATCAGCCAGAGCTGGTGTTTCCCCATGCTCAAAGCTCACCTACAAAAGGCCCCTCCACCCCTTGCCTCCATCATTACTCTGCTTGCCCTCCAGTCCAGGCTGGTGCTGAGTTGCTTCTTCTCCTACAGATCTCCAATAATGGGTACAGGAGAAGCAGTCAGGAGGTGTCATGGGGCTCTTGGGGAGCATCATCTTCATGGCAGGAGCTGCAGTGACCCAGCAGTGGGAACAGAGACCTGGGGAGAGGGCCCTCCAGCTCCCACAGGCTGCTAGGAGGAGGTGCTGCCACACTCGGGCTGTTCCTCTGATCACCTCCAATACTGCGGGGTGCTCGGTTGGCTCATTAAGGGTTGCTGGGCTAATTAGTAGGATACATCTCAGTAGGAAAATGGGCAAATCGGACAGCGTGGGGACCAGAGAGGCACGCTGTGCTGAGGTATCTGGCACTGCCTTGCAAGGGGCAAAGAGACAAGAGTCTGTTAGGGACCGTACTGCTTCTACACCATCTTTCCCAGGGCTGAGGCTGCCAGGCTCCAAAAACCTCCGCAGTACCATGCGGTGGTCCAGCCTCTCCAGCCACCATGGGGGAGATGCACTGGGGGGCCCCAGGGCAGCATTTAACCTTAGGGAAAGGAGCCTGGGCAGGAACTTGGGATTCTGTAGGAACCTCTGCCCCCACAAAAGCAAGCCCAGGCTGAGTTTCTGGGGTGAGCCCATGAGCAAAATGCTCCCGGCTCAGGCACGGAGCAGCCTGGAGTCAGGATGCCTGATTTCCCAGTGGGGTGGTCGGGCATGCACAGCCTCTTGCACCATCCCTGCAGCTTGCTGGAGCACCTCCCATGGCCAAGAGCTGCTATTTTCTGTCTGATTTAGACTAAGCCTGGAGCCTCAAAGCTCCCCAGCAATTTTCCTTCATGCTGAATCTCAAGTATATAATCAAAACAATTTGGGGGTTGCTGGTTGGGTGCCAAGAGGCGGACACAACCGCTGCCGTGTAAAGCCTTCCCACCTGGGGGTTTTTGTGGAGGTTTGAAGCTCAGATCATTTGAGAAGTACAGGAAGGGCTCCAAAGGAGCCAAGGAGGGCAGGGCTGGGCAGGGGCATGCTGAGAGGGTGGGTGGTGCCCCCCTTCCCATTTAATGCACTTCGTAGGTGGGGGAGCCTGGCAAAGCAGCCCCCTTTGCTGAAACACTGATCAGCAAACATACCTGTTGCTACTTGTTCTTTGCTCCCTTCTGTTTCTGCCGATATATTTCCTCTGTGAAAGGCCTGTGGTTGGGAGGAGTGGGGAGAGACAAGAGAGGGACAAAAGAAGGGAGAGAGCATTAAAATCAAGACGACTGTGTATTGCCTTTTGTGCCCAGAAGCCCTGCCCTTCACAGGCTGGCACAACCAGACTACTCCTGTGCCACGGCAATCATCGACTCGGTATCGCCAGATCATGGAGCAGCTCCAAGCTGCTCCGACCCAGGACCATCCCTGCACCGAGCAGCACGAGGCTCAGCACGGGCTTGGACTGTCCTGGCGAGCAGCTGGGCCTTGTCTCTCTCTGCATCTCCTCCTCCCTTGCCAAGACAAAAGACCTTTCACGGCTGAAGCATGTCCACTGCTTCTGGGAATAATTCTGGGTTGCTCTGTCCTGGGCTGCTGGGCTATTGTGGTACAAAATACCTGAGAAGCCCATCCACGGCACTATAAAATGCAAGCTCTTGTCCCAGGTTCTCTGGAGATGACACAGCGAGTCCTTTCCTTTCACTGCTGCCTTACTGCTCTTGTACAGACAGAATCAGGCACCCAAAAGAAAAAAATTATCTCATTTCGATAAAAATAAACAAAGGCATTAATGTTCCTAGAACTCAGCAAATAGTTTCAGAGAGGAATCTGCCCATTATCAAACCAGTAGAAAAACAATCCTCTGTTTTCCTTCTTCCCTGCTGAATCACTCGGAAAAAAAACCCATCTCTCCTTGTGCAGTTCCCCGAAACCTCAGGAGTTAAAGCTGGTAGAAATAATTAGAAGCTCTCCAGTTTTGCAGAGCTACTCACCCCTCATACAGCACTGCGATTGTGTAGGAAATTGCCACTACAGCTGTCAGCAAAAGGCCAGCTGGGCTCGCATGCCTGGTTTGAAAGAGAAGGAAAAGATCAGGTAAGTACATGGGCTTATGCAAGACCCAGTTTAGAAAGTGAAATGAGATGCTGGGCTCCAGGAGAGCACTCTCCTGCTCATTAAACAGAAGTGAACAAAAGGCCGGGGTCTTTTTTTGTCCTTAATGTTAACTGTCTTAGACAGATGTTACTTGGCACAGACTCTTCCCCAGCCTACTTCAGCGACTTCTTTTAAGTCTGAGCCCTGCACATCGCTGCTAAGAGAGCTTCTGCTTTGATGCTAAGTCCTGAGATTATAAAACTGTTTAATAGCTGAGCAGCTGCTTATGTAGGGCTGTGGCTCCCAGCCAGTGCTATAAGGGAAATGCCTGATGTGCACAGGAAGACAGGCCACCCAGGGTGCAGGAGACACCTGGCAGAAGAAGCAGCATACGGGACCATATACATCAGTGTGTCAGTGGGGCTGGGGATGGAAAGGGATGTAAAGGTCCATGCCTGCCCTGCGAAGGGTGCTGGGGCAGGTCCTGTGCTGGAGATGGGTGTGTGGGGTGCTGGGAGCCTGGTTCACATTTAAACCCATTTCAGATGTTTTAGGATGTCACCTTCTCTTTCAGATGTCACCTCCTAAATGCCCAGCTGAATGCAAGGGGGCATCAGGCATGGCATGGGGCATCGATGTTGCCTGCTGCCCCATACCGTGTCCAGTTATGTTGAGGGCTGTGGAGGCAATAAGGATGGTGTCTCCTTTTCAGAACCGAAGGCAAAGAACTCTGACCACAAAATCCCTGTCAGCTCCCACTTGAAAGACAGATGTCAACACAGGCTGCAAACCCTCACTGCCCATGTGGGACAATTCTTTGACGGCTGGCCTGAGAGCACCTGGGGGCAAGAGGCAGCTGCCAGCCAAGGCAGGTGGGGCTTTGCTGAGGCACCAGGCTTTCAGCAGACAGGTTACAGTACCCAAACCAGGGCTGAGACCCTCCCGAGGTGTGCAAATCCCCCCAGGTCAGAGTAGCCACACCAGCAGCCATTCCCTGCTTGCTAACCCAGCATCATGAGGTCCCAGCCCCATCTCCCCAAGCAGCGGCATGGCTGCGCCCGGCTCACCGCAGGCACCGGCCCCCCCAAACCACCCTTTCTACATCCATTCTAGCCTCCAGTTAATGGCTGCAAGCGTTTCCCTTAATTAGGACACTGCTGATTGCCTTTATTGCTGGTTGCAGCTCAGCTCTGAGGGGGATGAGAGCTGGCTGTCATCAAAAATATGTACTTAGCTGGTCCTTGGTGAGGATAAACATCCTGCAAGCCTTGTGCAAGGGGACTAGTCCTGTCGGGAAAGCATGCCTTCAGAGAGACCAAGCCACCTAAACCTTGTACTGGGCCTACTGTGAGGTACTGCTCAGCCACCAGTTCCTGGAGAGACACACACAAATCTTCACCTTTTCACTGTTTTCATTTTGTAGCAACTTTTCCTGCATTAGGAAGCATCAAGCAACTTCTTCCTCTCCCAACCCCCTCGCTATTACATGCTTAGTCATGTCTCCTCCTTGATTTGTATCAGAGAGAACAAATTTGCATGATTGTTTGTTGACAGCAAGACCTCTAATTGCATCATTTGGCTGCAGCACCCGGCTCTGATTTACACAGCCTGTTGCCATGAGTTAAAACACTTCCCTACCAGAGATACACAAAGCTGGCCCCAAACAGCCAACGCTCCGCTTGTCTTGTGGGAGAAACGGGGACGCCTGACACCCTGATGGGAAGCATTTGGGAGAGTTGTTTCTATCCTCTTCTGAGCTCAATCTACTGATTGGGCAACAGCTCATTCTGTAGCAGGGTCAATGATGAGTTAACCAAGAAGGTTTTGTGGTCTCAGTAGGATGTCTTGGGGGGTAGGAAGTGTGTCTGTCCCTGAGCCTCGCTGTGGGGGCTGTGGGCTGTCTGCAAGAGCAATGGGGTGGGCTCACATCCTTCCCCACCGGCCTCACTGGTCCTGGGTGCTGGACGTAGAGGTCCCGCTTTGCCCATTCCTGCTGGAGCTCGTGTTTCTGTGGTGACCGGTGGAGGTAGCTTCTCCAGCATCTTTGGTGCACAGGCTTATTTTGGCTGCAGAGTTGCCACTGGTTGGGCTGGGGATAGCCACAACACCCTGAGAGGGAGAGAAGGGCGGCTCTTGCCCCACACGATGCTTTCATGGTTGGACTGGGCTCAGAAGGCAGGCTGCCTGGGGTGTTGCCAGGCTCGCTGACGTTACGTGGTCTGTACCCTTACAGACTAAAATGAGTCAGTCCTTTGGGCTCTGATGCCATGATACGGATCACGATACAACACTGAGGGAGGAAAAATATGCTCTACATTTTACATCTGCCCAAAACTAGACAGCAGACACATTCCTCTGGCATCCCTCCCACTGCCACAGGGCCGGGACATTAGCTCTGGTGCGGGAGGGCAGAAACCTAACATCTTCTGAAAGCCCTGGGACCTCACAAGAGACTCAGAAGGGACCTGGGACCCCCCAAAACATTCAGCAATCTGATCTGAGATCCCAGGGAAGAGAAAAGAGTCAAAACCTCCCCATGAAAGGTCGTGCAGAGCTTCCCCAGGGCAGGCAGGCAGCGTCCTGGTGCCACTTCGCACAGCCCCAGCAATTTGTTAACAGCAATTATTTGCCATGCCTCACCGCCCTTTATGGCAGCAGCCTTTTAACGAGAAAGAGGAGGCAATCACACTGTTCCCTCGAGCTGCTTTGAGCTGCTTTTGCCTGGGATCGCAGGGGAAGACCAAGCAATGTACCCCTGGCATGAGGCTGCTCTCTTGCCGGGGCAAATAGGGGACTTCTGCAGTGGAAACAGCTCGGGAGGGTTCAGCTGGTCCTGCAGAGGTTCTAGGAAAGAGCTGGATGCTCATCTTAACAAAAATTAAACCTCCTTGTAGCTTCTCCTGGTCAAATTCTGCACTTTGTGCTGTTGTGGGGTGACGGTGGCAGTTGCTCTCCAGCCACGACGCTGTGTGGAGGGACTCATCCTGCCCCAGCTCTGCCCCACTTCCCACCCAGCAATATCCATGCTGCCACTGGCCACCGTGGGTGCCATGGCTGGTGCTCCTGCCCAGCACTGCCACAGCCCCAGCAGCACACTCATCCCAGCTCTTGTGAACCATTTCCCAGGGCCTGGACCCAAGCCAGTGGGTGGAAGGCAAACAGCCTCGTGCAGCCTGCTCTGATGGCACTGGGGGAGCAAGGGGGTGGATATCAAGTGCAGAATGAACAGCAGCCACACTCAGTGGAGACAGGAGAGAAACCATCAGCATTACTTATTACCAGGGGCCAGAAAGCCCTGCACACATGGCTGAAAAGGTGACCAGAAAGCAGCAAAGCACTTCATTTTTTTCCACCAAAGTAGAAAAGAGGTGGTCACACTCGGGAGCACTGGTGCAAAATATCCAGTTATAACAGAAAATATCTAGTGGGAGCAGCCTGCAATGCTCCACAGGCTCTCCATGTAAGACAGTCAGGGTTTGTTCTCCTGGGCAAATAAATAAAACGTGATATTAAATGAAAACCACATAAAACTTGTTACACAGAATAGAGTATATTGCTCATTTGCTGCTAAATTACAGCCTATTCATTTCCTCCTAAGCAGGCTATTAAGCTGGATTGTATCACGAGGAGTGTTTCGGAAGTGCTATCAGTGTGCAGTGGGGGAAAGGATGTGTTGGCTTGTTTTGCTTCTTTTCAGAGGTAAACACGGGGTCACTCGGATCCCCAGTACCAGTGCCCTGCCCCTGCAGAGTGACACCCAGCGTGGATTCAGCCCTGACTTGTTGATTTTTCCACGTGCAGAACCTGCCAAGGATCTCATTCAGCTGCAGAGTGCTTGCTGATGCTTCCTCTCCCCAGCACTTGGCTGTTACTTATTTTCCTACAATTAACGCTGCAAGTCCCTTATGACAGCAGAAGATTTTGCACACACAAAACCATCAGAAAGCCAGAAATCAGGGCCCCTTGCACTTCCCCTGCTGGTTTTTTTTTTGCTGACTGCCATCACCAAGAGTTTCTCTGGCCCCTGATGCAGCCTGGCACCTTACGCCATGCCAAGCACAGAGCCCACGCTCGCCCTGTGACTGGTGCTGATGCCAGGGGCACGTACTCACATGAGGGACCAGCCCAGGTAGATGGCTGTGCTGCCCCAGTACATGGGGTTATCCAGGACGCTGAAGGGGAAGCTGGTCACTTTTGCCTCCATCAGGATGCCGAAATAATCACCTGCAGAGCAAACGGAGGAGTTCTCATTAGTGTCCACAAAGCTGAGAGTCACAGGGGGCTCTGGCATGCTGATACCCTCCCCAAACCACAGAGCATCCCTGCTGGTGAGACAGAGCAAAGGCAAACAAGGGGCTGTGCTGCTGATATCCGGGTTGAGAAAACAGCAACAAATAGGTTGGCTGTTTACTCTGTGTCAATCAGCTTTTCCAGGAATGGCTCTTTGCCCATGAGGAAGGTTTGTGCACCACGAGGGTACAGCAGCCACATCCCTCATCAGGAGGCAGGTCTCCAGGTCCTGACTGGCTCTTCTCATTTGAAAACTGGCCGTCTGGTGCCACTCAACAATGGAGAGAGTGCACAGGATTAAACCCATTTAATGGGGAAATTAACCCAAGGCACTGGAACGGTGTTTTGAAATGTTATAATCACGACCACCACCATCAAATGCCCTCATTCAGTGCCACCCTCATCTCACAGTTCAGAGAATTTCTCAGAATTTCAGAAAATAGCACCTCTGCCTACAAAACACTCAATTATCAGCATGATGATGATGATAATGGATGATTGTCATCTGCTAGGAGGAATGCTTTCAGAACTGTCAGCATCCAACCAGCTTCCTATCTACATTGGAGTAATCCTTCCAACCTCCTCAAAGGAGCCTGGAAAAGAAATGACAAGGGAGGAGATGCTCTGAAGCTTGCAAGTAGCATTTCAAGGGGGAGAAAGGGCCAGAATGCCAAGCTCTGATTTCTGCTGTGAGACCACAAAGCTCAGCAAGGATTTTGCTCCATGTCCACCCTACAAGATGGAGCATCAATCAGAGAGAAGCAGTGCTGGTCCCTCAGCTCAGGGAGCTGCCACAGCTCCAGGTCATGTTCCCAGCTTTGCTGCCAGCCTGTTCCCTGACCTTGGGCAAGTCTCCTCTGTCCCTCCTGGTGCTATTGTGCACCAATCATAATATCAGTCTTTCTTATAGCGTGGAGGGTGGTGAGGATTAATGTATGGTGAGAAAGTGCTTGGAAATCCAGATAAAAGGCATTACAGGAGTGCAAACTATTCAAGGTTATTATTATTACCTGGATCGTAGTGTAATTTCTTTGACCTCACATGGTGCAAAAACATTTATTTCTAAGGCTAAACAGCGCCTGCCCAATTAGACAATGCTTTTTGGCTTTAACTACAGGCCACTAAGTGAGATAATTGCCTGGTATTCATACTATATGTTCTCACAGTTACTTGGCAATGCATCTCTGAGATTGTTCTGGTAGAAAGAACACATCACCCCCTGCCACAGCCCATTTCTGTGCTTTCTTACGTGTCAAAGTGCTTCATTACACCCTGCCTGCCCTCGTCTTTGGGCTGAACACCTCGCTCCCCAAACAGCACTGGCACTGGGAAGGTTCACACAAAGCCCCAGGTCCCTGGGGGTGGCAGGGGCTTCTCTGAGCCTGGTACCAGTAGGGCTGCCAGCCTCTCCAGGCACACAGCACCTGGGGGGAGCGGGAGCTGCCCCCAAACACAAGGTTTTTCAATGTAAAACCTGCCTCAAAACCCACAGACTTAAATAAACATGACTGCCAGAGAGGACCTGCAATATTTTTATAGTCAGACAGGTGCTAAGGCAAAGGACTGTGGATGGATTTGCACAGCATCAGCCTGGGCATCTCCTGTGTATCACTAAGCCCTCAGATCAGGAATCAGCTCCTTGTCAGGCTGGGGGACTCTGGCATCTAACTCGAGTCAGTTTTTGATGGAGGTCAGTGTATGGAACCATTCTGCTGCCCAGGGTAGACGCTTTGGTGGCAAAAATACCCTTGAGGCACTCTGCAAGGTCCCCAGTCCCCAAGTCCTCCTGGGCTGAAGCACCACCTCCGCTTCCCTCCGGAGAGCCACTGGCTTCACCACAGCCCAGTGACAGACTTTAGTCAAGTCAGATTTACTTGCAATCTTGGTCAGCACTGGGAGGAACCGAGCTTGGGTGCAGGACAGATGGGCTCAGAGAGGCAGAGCCGCCTCTCAGTGCCCTTGGCCTCTGGGAAGCCAAGCCCTTGCTCAGAGACCTGCAGACTCCTCGTCTTCGCCACAGCTGGGTAAGACACCACGCTGAACAGCATTCTCCATTAAGAATTTCCTGACTGGACTTGATGGGCTGGCATGGAGCTGAGAAGCCACCATCAGTCCAAGCATGGATGCTCTGTGGGGCTGCAGGGGCACAGAGGTCCTGAGACAGCTCAGCTTCACAAGCACATAGCCTCGGCATCTCCCCACTGTGACTCAGCGCTGCCCTGGCACCCATCATGTCCTGGCTAGCAGAGACAGCCGGTCTTGCTCCCTGCTGCATCATGCAAGGCTTGGAGCTGTGCAGGCCCAGGCCAGTGTGCTGGTGGCAGGGAGAGTGTCTGCTGGCAGAGAGGATGGAGGCAGGAGTGCCTGATACGGACCACTAATGCCTACCTCCCCCCTGTGACAGGGGATACAGGAGCCACCAGCCATGCAGCACAGAGGGGGACAGTGCAACTCTCACTGCTTACGCTGGGCCTGACTCACTTGTTTGCTTTTCCCCAGCGGTTCAAGTCCAATGGATCCTCCTGGTCGGATGAATCAGGCTTTACGTAAACAACCCCAGACCTGGCTGAACTTCAGGAGCACTCAAGCAGCTCACACTGGCAGGTACACCTGTGCCTGGCCTCTCAGGATGTGTCTCTGCAGGTACAGCACCACTCCTGGGGGCTGTGGGTGACTTTGGAGGATGCTGGTACCCAGCAGCTGAGGGACAGGGGTGTGACATGGCACTGGGCGCTGAGCTCTATTTCTGGTGGCAGGATCTTGGCCAACTCAACACATTTCTTTGCAACTCCACTTGAAACCAAGAAGGCTTATTACCTCCTTCTCTTCTTCCTGACGACGCTGCAGGAGCTAATTGAATTTGGTTTGTAAAGCACTTGCAAAAGCACAGCCTAAATGCAGTGTCAAAGCTGGGGCTGTGATTATTTCAGCCAGCGGGAGCTGCCCCTTTCCTCAGATATTTATTGTTCCTGTCTCTATTTTATTTTTATGAATTCCACACATACTGGCATGTTTTTTAAGTCAACAACACTAATAGAATTACTCTCTAAATGGGAAAGCAGGCACAGTGGAAAATGCCTTCTGCCATAAAGCAGGAGATAAAAGAATCTGTCAACGGGCGTCAGGTTTATTGTGGAGGCCAGAGCAAAGGAGACCTTGCCTTGGCGCATGCGTCGAGCGGGTGGGGACTCAGAGCAAGGCTGCTGGACAGCTCGCACATGCTGTGCTGGTGCCTACCTGCTCATGGGGTCTGTGCTTGGATCCCTCTTCTGAAGGGCACTGGGACTTTGAGATGATCGCTGCTTTCCAGAATTTCAGGCTAGCCACTTAAGGTGATGGGACTCAGGGTATAAAACCACTGCACCATCTCCTCTGGGAGAGGTAACAGCAGGGTTAAATTGGTACCACATCACAAAGCCAAGACCAAATCTAACAGCCCTAAGGCAAGGATGAGGAGACCCTCACAGGGCTCTGCCCTAGCAAAGGACCCAGCCAGGGGTCACACCCACTTTCTGGTTAAGCTGTGGAATTTTTTAGTGCTTACCTAGGAATGTGCCAGTGAATCCCAGTGCTAAGAAGCTGGAGATGACAAACAAGGTCCCTACAGCCAAGATGGCCAAGCCCATGTAATAGACCCAGTGGCAGTCCAAGCCCTCCAGCTTCGGCTGGCTCTTCATGGCTTCTGTGAAGCTGTTGAGAGAGACATGGTCGGTTAAAAGTAGGAACTCATTACTAAGATTGCATGCCTCTCCCTGGGAGCTGTGGGGCTGCTGAGGACCCTTCACCAGCTCCCTTCTTCCACCTGCATCTACTCAGCCACAAGGGGAGAAGCAATGACCCAAAGCCCTGTGAGCAGCCAGGGCTTGACCTGGGACAGCTATTTCCACTCACACCCCTTAACTCACTCCTGAAATATCAACCCCATTGAACTGTGGTATCAAAAGCTTTGCCTGGCTCACCAAACCCCAGGTTTCATCATGACACCGGGTGCTCTGGGAAAGACATTCTTGGAAATGCCAGAGGCTGCGATGCCTTGACACAGGACTCGAAGGGTTGGGAACAATCAGCTGGTTTAGCTCATGCTCCCACCCCCATTCTTCTCCATCAAAATATTTTGCAGCGTTCATGCGTTCGCCACGTGCCCAGGAGTGATTCAGGGCTGGAGCCTGACAGTCAGGGGGAGGATTGGAACAGCGAAACGAAAATACTCTGGATACGCATTTTCAAGTGCGAACGCAGCTTCTCAGCTCCAGGCTTGTTCACGCATTTCGGGTCTGACCTTCCAAATACTCCTTTGTGAGTGGAATAATGGTGACCCCTCCTTTCAGACCCCTGAACTTTCCCTGGAGCAGGGCTTGGCAGGCTCTCACACAGCTCAGATACAAGCGCCCGACTACAAAGGAGACAACACCATGATTAAAAAAACGCCCGTTAATAATAGCGAGCAGAGATAACAGACCCGCAGCGCCATACGCAGAGTTTCTCCACATGTTGCTGACACGAGGTAGGAAACTTTGAGCCTTTTTTTTTAATGAGCACCCCGGAGGCTGAAATTCAAGTGGAATAACAGCTCTCCCACACCTCCGGCCACTGCTGCCTGCCAGGGCTGGGCCAGGAAAGAGGCTCCTGCCTGTGCTCACAGGCTCCTTGGCTGGAAAGTGCTTCCATGACGTTACCTGCAGGGCTTGGGATAGGTTTTTTTGCTTCATGTCCATCTTCCCCAAGCCCTGCAAATCCCTGGATTTTCTCTGTTGCCCAAATAAAAGCTGAGTGACACAGTCCTGCCTGCCCAGCTGAACGACAGGCAGCTGGAAATGCGTCTCTCCAAGGTGCAACAACCAGATGCAAGTTACATGCACCAAGCAAAGTCCAGGATGATGATTAACCCCAGGGTTTAAAGACCTGGATGGTATTTTCCTTGGAGCTTGTTCCTACTACGTCTTCTACTGTCAGAGAGCTTTTAGGACCCCGGAGCAAGCCACTGAAACTTCCCTTTGGACTGCAGCAAGGAAACAAACCACAGAATAAATGTAATGTGCTTGGGAGCAAGCAAGAACACAGCGTCTTGGTGATTTACACTCTGCTCCCCACACTGGAAATTAGAGACATTCCCTTCTCCACCAGCTGAGCACAGGCAGAGGAATGACAGTGTGGCCTGAGGCAATGTAAGAGGGGTCCTTGGGGCTGGCCGCCCCCCACCACCCAGCACACCTCCCCATGCTCGGCAGGTTCATAGTAGTTCAGCTGAAAATCAGTGCTGATGGGAACACACAAACCTGGCTGCACTGCAAAGCAGCAGCGGCTGCACAATCCCTTGCATCATTTCCCAGCTGCTTATTTAAAATGATGCAAGTCTCCCCTACAAGAAAGCCTGTCTCTGCATCCCTGCTACCAGTGCTGCCCAGCTTTGGGTGGGAAGCGATTCTCTTGCAGGGATATACCTGTCTGACTGAGCAATCCTGGCCCAGCTGGGCTCTCCAAGCACAGTGTGACATCCCTGGGGATGCTCTGGAGTTCTCGCCATTCCCACAGAGGGAGATGCTAACACCTTTTTACAGCACTTGGAGTTTGACTCCACATTTGGCCAGGACCTTTCCAAAGGCATCAGCGCTGGAAATTTTACAGCAACCGACGCTCCTGAGGATCCCTGGGGAGATGGGTCTGGGAGACCAGCACTGAGCTGGCTCCTGACTGGATCCCAGCCCACAGCAAAGAGATGACAGAGCAGAGAGGTACAGCTGGAGCACAGTGCTCAGAGGCTGCTTCCTGCTCCGAATGAGCTGGCTTCATGCTATCTTACATCCTTGAGGCTCCTCGATCCTATGCCAGTGACCTGACTTGGCTTCAGAGCAGGAGAAGAACAAAGGTGGCTTCAAGAGCGTGAACTGGATGACTACGAATCAGCCTGGGAGGTTTTGTAACCAGCACGTGATGCGGTTTGTTTTGGCAAGGCCATCTTCCCTGCTCCAGATGATCCCATCCTTTCTTTTCATGGTCGGGTAGGCCTGCATTAGTTCCCCTCATCAGCACGTCTCGCTCGGTCCCCTGCTGTTTGGCTTACAGCTAGAGAGGGAGGTGGTTGCACCGAGATAATGGACTGCCTTTCCCTCTAGGAATGTTTTATATCTTCCTAAACACACTCTCTATTTGCATTAAACATGATGCGCGCAGGAGTCTTCAGAATTGGTAAATAAACCTTTTAAGCATTTATGATGCTGGGCCATGACAAGCAGCACGGAGTCGTCAATTATTCTGGCATCCGTGACTGCTCCTCGGTGGCGGGGGAGCCTCGCCGTGCCGCCTTTCACCCTCCCTGGCAGGGGGAGGACAAGGTGTTGGCCATCTCCCTTGCTAGGGGAGGTAGTCATGCAGCCGATTTGTCATTAAACCGGTCCCTGTCACCATGTGCCTCTGAGTCACGTTTGTTACAGCATTTATTTCTGGCTGCACGACAAGGCAGCGGCCCAGCTCGGCACCCAAGAGGACATCAATTAAAGCCATGCTTTGTCCCAGTACCTGGAAATGCTTTATGTGCTGAGCGGAGCGATTGCCATGGTGAGAAGCATCCCTCTAACCAGCGCAGGGGAGGGCTGGGTGGGCTGCGACCTACTTTAATCGCATACCTGGCTGATATCACGAGGATGTCTGCCATCAGAGGGGGGCTGGAAGGTGCCCCCAGCTTCAGCAAACAGAATTTGGGGTAATGGGGCTTCCCCTGATATCTCCCCAGGCTTGCTAGCATGAAGTATGATACCAGAGGCATCTGTTCTCCTCTTAAGAGGGGAAAAACCCAAATCCAACAGCTCCTCTCTGGCCAAATTGGCAGATTTGGTCAGTTCCTGGCATGGTGCAGGCAGCCACTACGGCTATGGTTGGGCTGCACCACTGGCCCAGTATTCTGTAGGGTTTTACATGGAAAGTCAAAGCAATGGAGGTTGTCCTGCCCACCCATCCCAAATCAGAGATGTGCCTGCTCACCCTGCCAGCTGCTGCCACACGTGTCACACTGCTTTGTAGTAACACAGGATACTTTGGGTGGGAAGGGACCTTCAAAGCTCATCAAGTTCAGCTCCTTGCAATGAATGGAAACACCTCCAACTCAATCAGGTTGTTCAGAGCTCTGTCCAACCTGACCTTGAGTGCTTCCAGGGATGGGGCATCCTCCACGTCTGTGGGAAACCTGTGTCAGTGTTTCACCACCCTCATCGCAAAAAGCTTCTTTCTTGTGTCTGGTCTGGATCTACCCTCCTTCAGCTTACTGCCTAACAGACCATGTGAATGGGAAAACCATTCAAAATGGTACTGAAGCATGGGGAGGGTGACGCTGAGTGGGTGGGCTAGCAGGGAGAGCGGGAACGAGGGAAAGCAGCTGAAGGTCCTCTTGCTGGGACACCAAGGGGCCACTGGGCCAGGTTTGCACAAACAGGTGCCGATTCATTCAACCAGAGAATGGTGATTGAGACATAAATTATCGAACCTGCAGCCCAAAACACATACCCAAAGGCTGCATGAAGCATGAAGGAAACCAGGGAACACCATACTAACAGAGAAGCTGAACTTTCTAGGTCTCTGGGCCTCTCTCGATGGCCCTCAGTGAGCGGATTTTGTAATCCCTTTCCCACAAAGGAGGGCAAAGATCTTGTCCAGCAAACTGGGTCAGTGCTGAGAGCAGCCCAGCGGTGCTCCCTTTGCCTGCTCCTAAAAATCAGCCAGGAAACTGGGACTGGCAAACACAATTGGGGCAAAATTGGGCCAGGAGCCGGCAGGCAGCGAGGAAGCAGCGGTGGCACAGGCAGCCAGGGTTTCGGAGGCGGCAGCCACCGCTGCAAGGCGCCGTGCTCACCATGCAGGACATCAGTCTGTCCTCCACACCTGAGGTTTTGTTTCTCTTGGCAAATAGAGGCAATAGAAGTAAAACCATCCAGTGGTGCCCAACAGCACAGGCTGCAACAAAAGATCTTGTTCATCTGGAGAAAAAAAACCCAACCCAAATAACACTAAAATTGTCCTCCCGACACCACCAGCAATTGTCTGCCTGGTCATCATCTTCACAGCTTCTTTTGCCAATAATGACTTTGCTTTTCTGTCGGCGCCGGTGTATGTGTTATTTAGGTCAGCTGGGGGCTGTGGCAGCTTCTCCCCCCACCTCGCATCTCAGCTGCCTGCCTTCCTCATCTGGATACGCAGCAGCCACGTCAGCGGGGACACGGGGAGCTGTTGGACACCTGGGGCTCTTCCTGGACAGCCATCCAAGAGTGCGGGCAGCAGGGCTCAGAAGGGACATCGGTTCCTTCAGGTCACACTTGATTCCCATCACTGAACTTGGTCACTTCTGCACAGAAGGCCACATGGGTCTCAGATCGATGCTGCTTACACCGTGCTCATTTATGGTACTGGCTCACAAAATTAAACAGCATTGAGCATAAATGCAAGAGGCTCTGCCAGGCAATGACAAACAACCCCTTCCCTGAGCAAAATCCCATCCTGGGCAGGATATTCATTTTCTTGGAAGCACCAGCTCCAGGAAGAAGCCTATCCATGCAGGAGACCATACAATCAACAAAGGACTTCACATCAGCCAGCAGCACGGTACCCACCAAGCACATTGCAGAGTCACTGCTCTTGCTCAGCCCCCATGGGGGTCACCCCCACTGGAGGCATCCCTGGGCACCCCGAGACCCTTGTATCTGCAACACTCCCCATTCAAATCATGCATGTGGGTGTTGCCTTTACAGCTCAGGTGAACACCCCAAGACACTTAAGGTGGGAAGTTCATCGTGTCCCTGCACACAAAAGCACCTGCACACACCTGTCCCTAGACAGGGAGTTTGCCAGGGTGTGCAAAAGGGAACACAGGAGGGCTGGGAGGCAGCGCCAGCACATAACTGTAGAGCTGATGGAGGGAAAGATACCAACAACGGGGTAAGGCAGGAGAGAGTGACACTAGATATATGTCTGGAGGACAGCAAAGGTTGTCACGTCCCATGTCACAGAGGTAACAGTCATAAACCGCTGGGGTAATGCACACAGTGCAGATAGTTCAAAAGTTCAGGAATTGTTTTCACAGATAAGAGCCTCAGTGATGGAAGTTCCCTGTTTCTTGCAGAAAGAACACATCTGTAATGAAAATAATCACTGCACCAAAGCAATTAAGGATGCTTGTCCTGTGCAGTTGACTAAGCAGGTCCCCCCCCTGGTCACAGGTCGTTCTGGATTGCTTCTAAAGAAGCAAGCCAGTGTTGATAATGAAGCTCAGAGCTGGGAAACACCTAATTGCTTAATTGAGCACAAGACATTCCTCTTACACCAGAGGTATCTCTCGGGAGCAAAGCTTGCACTAGACCGTCATGGTGCTGAACTGGAGACAGGACCATGCAGAGATCCCTGTGTGGGGTGGGTGCTGAAGCAGCCACACAGCCCAGCTCCTGGGTGCTTCCAGTCGCAGTGCCAACCCACTCATAAAGTTTCTGTCTGCTCTGCCCTCCCTTCGCCTCCTCCACCCCCAGCTTGGCGCCTTTCAAAAACTCAGCTGCAAAAAGGAAGCGAATTTTTCAACCCCAAAGAGACATCCCGTGGGCTCCCCAATGACTCCTTGGCAGCCTCCACCCACATAAAAAGACCCAAAAGCATGCAGAGAGGAGTTTTAAAAGCTGGATTACAGCACTGGGGGTGGAGGGACCCCCGAGGCTGCCTTTTCACTTGCTATCAGCAGACAGCAACGCCGACCGCCGCACGCAGCCGAAGCACAAGGCACAGCCTGTGCTCTGCGGGCTGGAGTGTCTCCACAGGGCTGAGGAGTGGAAAACCTGCTCTCATCAGCACGCTCTGCTACAAGTGACTTGGGAAGTATAAAGGAAAATAGTGAGAGCGGGCGATAGGTGTCCCTCCTGGCATCACTGGCCCCTGAGATGACAGTGCCTGTACAGCCCATGAGCCCCTCTCTGGCCAGCCGAGCCCAGGATAGGAGCTGGCTGATACCTTCATGCAAGGGACAGGGTGAATCCTTCCCAAACATCTTCTAGGGACCTTCTTCAAAAACCAAGGTCTAAGGGGGGCTCAAGGGAAGCTTTTCCAGTTCTCTGTGTGAGTAGAGCTGCCCCCAGTGAGCCCCACAGTACTCACAAACTCGTGACACAGAGAGGAGCCAGGATAAGCAACACCTCTGGTACGGTGCAGAAAGTGCCATGTAGGACTGGGACAACTAAGGACTCTTTGGCTCTCCCAGCAGTTCTCCATCAGCGCTGACCCAGGAGACAGCAGGACCACCGAGAATGGAGACTGTCCCTCCACCAGCTGTGTATTTAATTAAAGGCAAGCGCAAGGCTTTGCATTACTTCCCAGCTTAGTGACTATGTCATCTGTGCAAGAGACTGCCAAGACATTCTCCAGAAAAACCCAAGCTTGCTGCGTTGCTAAGACATCCACAGAACACGCACATACACCCTCCGCATCGCCCGCGTTCGATTCCAGCCCCATTCATTGCAAGCCTTCTGCAATAAGCAGTAGCTGGGACAAACACAGAAGGGCAAGGGCAGGTCTTGGTGTCATTTCCAGGAAGGCAAAGCCCTTAAAATACATGTGCCAATTCCAACTTGAGATCTCCATGCCTGGGAAATTACCCAAAGTACTAAACAACCCATTAGCTCTGACCCTGACATAATTGAATCTGGGAATTTAGTAAGAGAGGCTGCCTCTCCGAATGGCGTTGAAGATAAAGCCTACCAGATCGCAGATAAATTGCTGGCATTGAGGAAATCTTCTGCAGTAAACCTCTCTGCTGCACTCAGAACATCAAAGGACATATTCCCATGGAGCATCAGTCATACAATACTATTAGCTTGCACAGGTGGTATTTAAAGAGATCTCAGGTAAGAGTTTAAAGAGACTGCTTGCTAAGTGCACAGATAATCCCGCTCTTCCACACAGGAAACTGCAGCTTCTTAAAAACAGGTGTCATTTTGTTTATGATTTTTATGAGAAAATTAAAAAATTTCTGCTGTTACATATGCTCCATCCTGTGCAAACAGCTCTCCTGTCACCTGGGCTGCTCACAGGGCAGGGGGAGCAGAGCCAGGAAACCTGTGACACTCAACGGCTGCTGCCACCGATGGTTTTGGCCACCCCACCGCACCTATTTGCCTTTATTTCAAACCCTGGAGTAAATTTGCTGCTGGCTCAAGGTATCCAACCATGTAAGAGCAACCTGCTGGGGCCGGATCCAGCATCGCAGAGCAAATACCCCTCATCCCCCCAACCCCGTGGGGGAACTTCCTTCCATGGATAGGTAGGGGTGGGGTTAGCTCCTTACCTATGGCTCCGCACACAGTTAAGCATCAGGATAACAGCACCCAGGCAGTAGCAGGCAGCACGTGGAGAGCCAAAGACTTGGCTGAGCGCTCGTGTTTTGTGCTCCCATCTGGCTACCTGAAGAGACAACAGAAAACAGAGGAGGTAGTTAGGGATGCTGGGGGGGAAGTAGGGGGGGAGCTGGCCCAGGGGTGTGAGGCCACAGCCTCGGTGCTACACAAGGATATGCACAGTCTGCACAGCTTTGTGTGAGAAGCAAACAGAGGCCACTGATGGACATTGCTTAAACCATGCCTGGGGGTGAAAGCTGCTTCTCCTACCCATGCCAGCCTCTGCTAGCGCCCGTACTGCCCTCTTCACCAGGGAAGCCAGCAGCACTGAGGCACTGACTCATAGAAAAAGAAACAATAAACCAACAAAACCCCTCCCACACACCAGTTTTGGGGAATATATGGCTTGGACAATGTGTCCAACAAGGCTGAGAGTATTACTGAGGCTGTCCCCAGGCCACCAAAGCCAACAGGCCCCGGTCATGGAACCCAGTATTGCTCTGAAGGAAGGAAAACACAGCCCTGAAGAGGAGATGGATCACAGGGACACACAGCTCTCATTTTCTGGGCTCTATCATCTCCTCCATCCAGCCTTGGAGAGCACACTCAGCAGGAACACCCCCTCCCTGCCCACTTGCAGTTTACAAGCACTCTTTCGAGCTCCCCCCAACCAAGACCTCCCAGCTTTGCCCAGAAAACTGCTCCCAGCTGTACAAGCTGAACCGGCCATCCTTCCTTAGCACCCAGCAGCCACAGCCACGAAGGGCTCCCCTACATTCCTTGCCCAACCCTGCACAGCTGTCTCAATGCAACCCACACCACACACCAGTGACAGCCCGGGACTTGCATCTCTTGGGAAGCATTCCCATCCTTTCCAGCACATCTTCCCTGGCTGCAGTGTCAAGCTCCATGATAAGCAGAGCAGCAGAAGCTGGCAAGCCCCTGCCTGAACTGCCCCGCAGCTGCAGAAGTGCCCTCTCACCCAGGAAGGCTGCTGCATGCAGGCAGCTGGAGCTGCTCTCAGAATCTGCAGGATGGGATCTGCCACGGTCACTAAATCCAGGACCCTCATTCCCAAGCTGATGGAAATCCTTATACCGCTCTGGTTTTGACCTTTCCTGTACCTCTCAGGAAGCTTTTAAGCTTCTTTTTCGGGCACCAAGCCTGGGGTTCAGAGCAGACACTAAAGTCAAGCCAAGCAGAGCACACCTGGGCAATGAAGCGGGAGGTGGGAGTGAGCAGAACATCTTGGCACCAATTTGCTTCTCAGACACGGCTGGCACTTCATTAGCTTCAAATGCACTTCACTTCCCTGCATGGAGTCCGGGCAGCTTTTGGGGGGCACCTGCAACCCAGCTATTCATCTACTCTGAATGCGCTTGGTAATTCATCGGCCTGCTTTGAGCAGAGCAAGGCAGCTCTGCGGGTCCTGCCTTCTTCCCAGGCTGATGCAGAAGCACAAAGTGCTGCTGGCAAAGGGGGACCACTGTCTTCAGGAGGGGAGAACGATGAAAACCTCTGATAAGCAGGGCGCTGATTTCACATGCTGAGAGCTGATTCAATTAGTTATGCAATGATTGCTCTGAAATTACAAATCCACTCATGACAGAAAGAGCTGCTTCACTGCCTTTTTCTGGCTGGTATAAATAGTTTGTATTCTAAATTGAATTTAAAACACTGTGCGTCATGCTGCTGCTAAAATGGGAGCTGCTGCTTGAGTGCTGCGAGAGTGGAAAAAGAAATATAGGGTGAGTTACTACCTTTGGAAAGTAAAAAGAAGTGACCATACAGGTGACTGAGTCACAGATGGAAAAATGCAGCCACGTGCCAGTTATCTGTACCAGCTTCCTAATTCCCTGGAAATTATTCTGGCGGCGTTTGCACGGATGGCAGCTCCTGGCTCGCTTCAAGAGCTTCGCAAAGCATCTCAGCTGGCGGCAGAGCTGAAGCTGATAAAGAAGGCAGCACCACAGGGATCGGAGGGGAGAGTCCGCGCGCCACTGGAAACCATCGAGGCGGCCTTGTAATTACCCTCGCCTTCAGAAAGGCCCGCCTGGGCAGCGATGGAGCGAGGGGACGTGTTTCCGAGCCTTGGGGCCAGCAGCTTGCTCACTTGCATCACAATCTCTCCAAGCCCAGCTCACATCACACCACGTTGCTGCCGAATCCCCATCTGGGACCAGGGCTCTGACTCTTCTTTAGCTGTCACAGCCTTGGGATGGGAGCCTGGGCTTGTTTCTGAGCCTGCCGGGGAGCCATCATGAGCAAAGCGGAGCGGGAGCCTGGTAGGGCTGGGAGTGGCAGTGCCCACCAAGCCCCACAGCGATTATTTCAGTAACAATTAATTTGTTCCGGTTCTGGTTCTATTCCTTGAACAACTAATTAATTCTAGCTTGGCTCTAATTTTCTAATTTTAGTCATTTCTAGCTAATATTAGCTCTTGTTCGACCCATGGCTAGGCAGCTGGCGTAGTATTTCTATAACATCATCATTATTTACTGTGTGATGGATGCAAAATGCTATCAGCATCCTCCACAGCCATGTGCAGGACAGGGCAGGGCTAAGACCCGGCATGCTGTTTGCTGTCCAAGCTGGGACCATGCTGTCCATGGGTGAGCAGGTCATCAAGAGGGGACAGCCCCATGTCACAGCTGTATGACTTGGAGAGGGAGGGAAGGGAGCATTTTTATTTTTCTTCCAACCTCCAAATCTGGAAATTGAATTAATACAAAGCTCACAGAATCACAGAGTCACAAGGTTGGAAAAGACCTTTAAGATCATCGACTCCAACCGTTCCTGTCCTGTGCTAAATCATATCCCTAAGTACCTCATCTACCCATCTGTTAAACACACCCAGGGATGGTGACTCAACCCCCTCCCTGGGCAGTCTGTTCCAGGCCCTGACAACTCTTTCAGTGAAGAACTTCTCCCTCACATCTAATCTGACCCTGCCCTGGCACAGCTTGAGGCCATTTCCCCTTGTCCCATCTCCTGTCACATGGCTGAAGAGACCATCACCCACCTCCCTACACCCTCCAGTCAGGTAATTGTAGGCAGTGATAAGGTCTCCCCTCAGCCTCCTCTTCTCCAGGCTGAACATTCCCAGCTCCCTCAGCCACTCCTCAGTGGATTTGCCCTCCATCCCCTTCACCAGCCTGGTTGCCCTTCTCTGGACACACTTGAGGACCTCGATGTCTTTCTTATGGTGAGGAGCCCAGAACTGGACACAGCACTCAAGTTTCCTGACTTACCCACAGGTCAAAGCAATAGAAAAATTCAAGACTCCCTTTTGGAAGCTCCTGGCCCTCTGCTCTCACTTTAAGGACGCTTGGTGAGGGCTGTAAGTAATTTTTTTTACTGTTTCCTCCAACGCTTGTTGTTGAAGTAAATCAAAGAGCAGACCTGGCTGCAAAGCCAGGGAGTGCTCCTGGGTCCCATGTTCTGCCTTTGGCAGGCCATTTTGACGCTCGTCGGGGGCAGGCACGGCTGGCTGATGCTCCCAGGGAATCGCCGCCTCCGCTATGGAAATTCAGGGACAATTTCTACGTAACCAAACCGAGCCATCTCCCCAGCCGCGTGGGCAAGTGCGTAAACAAAGCCTGAAAGCACCAGCGTGTATCCCGAGTGCCTGTCCCAAGATTTCTTTCCTTCAGGCAGGCAAAGCTTCCCAAGCCACCTCCAGAAAGGCCACAAACAGCCATTCAAAAAGCAATTTCATCCCACCAACCTGCCTCTGCAGCTGATGAGTGAGAAACGCTCCTCACAGCCCCGCGTGCATGGCAGACCATCGCCTCTCATTAATATTTAGTATTTGTTTCAAGGAAATCGATGATTTTTGCCCGCCATCCAGGGAAGCTGGCTTTTGAACATGTTACATTTTAATTTGCTCAAGCCCAGCTCTGAAATAGAGACTCTGTGCTGGTTTGCATGACTCCATTTCTATATCTGGCTCACCCCGGGGGTGGGGAACGAAACCAGATAGCTCAAAGGCTCAGGACTAAGGGACATTTTGCGTCTCAATGCTGTCCTCACATCGCCCCATCACCATAGGATCTGAAGACCGTGCTGGTGTTAAGTGAATCATGGCATGCCAGGGAGGCTGGGATAGGCTAGCAGATCCCTTCAACCAAAGGGAAACTGAGGCATTGGAGGATTGAGGTTGAGTGGCTGCTTCCCAGCTCTCAGTGTCATTGGGTACCCATATCCTGGGAAGTCCCACACCCATCACCCACCCAGGAAGATGCTCTGCCCAGTTCCAGGGATACTCTTGTCCTGGCCAAACTGTTCAGTATCTAAGTCTGGGCTGGAGAAGAGATGATTGTGATACGTGGCCTTCACTGTACCTGTCCCGCAGCACTGCCAGCATGAAGGATTTTACCCCATCCTGTGGGGTCTGGGAAGTAACCTAAGAGACCTTAAATGCAGAAATTCCATGAAAAGCCCAGAGGAACGATCATCTCCTCAGGGTATGTCTGCATCCTGGTCCCAAGAAGATGGGCATACTGAGGGTGAGCCCTGGATGCACAGACAACTCAGCCCCAAGTCCAAAAAAACCTTCAACAATGAGACAAAACCAACCTCAGCAAATTTTGAATCTTTTTCTCCTTCAGTCTGACCTCTCCTAAGCCACGGGAGTACATCCTCCTGTGGGGACTGGGGCAGGAAAAACCCTGGAGAGACTCTGAACTTAGGTGGCTCCATGTGAGCATCTCCCATCACTGATGTGCCCTGGCTAGCTCCTAACCCAATGAAAAAGGTAACATCAGGTTTCCTGCCTGACTTCACCTATGGCAATCAGGGGCACCAACCTGTTCCCCTGTATTAAAAATCCCTTTTTCCTTTCTGATTCCCTGGAATCCCTCGTTGAACCCCAATGGCATTCGCCACTGGAAAACAACCCTGCTTGCAGCTCCTGTGTTTATGTAAAAGACAAGGAGGAAAAGATACACGTGAGCACCCAAGCTCTGAGCAAGATGCTCCCAGGAGAGCAGGGAAGCAGAAGCGATGCAGAGCAGCTGCCATGTCAGCGCATATCCACTTCGGAGGCTGGCAGACCTCTGCGGAATGCTGGAGCAGCCAGTCTTTCTGGCTGTCCTAAGCGACCATGGAGGAAATGAGTGTGACCCAACCTTACTCCTCCTGATGAAGGGCACTCCAGCCCTTCTGCAGATGGAGTGTTTAGTGCAGACAGCTTGCTGTCTGTGTGCTGGAAGGGTAGAGCTGCGTGGACACCACAGACAGGTG
The DNA here is from genome assembly GCA_022605575.1 of Laterallus jamaicensis coturniculus. Classification (NCBI taxonomy): domain Eukaryota; kingdom Metazoa; phylum Chordata; class Aves; order Gruiformes; family Rallidae; genus Laterallus; species Laterallus jamaicensis. Next base: position 8,782,268 of record JAKCOX010000020.1, on the reverse strand, counting down.
GAAAGCTCCAGCCAGGGCTCCTGTGGCCACTCAAGGCAAACATCTGAGCGCTTATGCTGCTTCTAGGTGAGAAACCTCTACTTTTCTAGGCGATGGCAAACCTCAGGGGAGATGGGAAGGGAAACAATGGGCAGGTCCTGAGGAGGATGCTGTGAGTCAGCACTGAGGGCTGAGCATTCTTCCAGCTTGTGGGCACAGCACGGGCACAACCCTGAAACCCTGGCACAGGAACAGCACTGGACAAGGCTGGCACAAACCCATGTGCAGCCCCATCCGAAACCCTGGCTCACTAAGTGCCCACTCGAGCACCGGGCACAGGCTTTCCGAAGGCATGTGCAGAAAACGCCCAGGGGACTGGCGTGCCACTGGCAGCAAGAACATGATTAGCAAGAGCTCTGGGCAGCGAAGGCAGAAGAAAAAGAACAGAACAAACCATGGTTTAATTTGTACAAGCTGGTAATTATAGTTGCTATCTGTCTGAAATCTCTATTGAGTTTATTTAAATATGTTCTCCGTGAAGGCCATTCAGACAGGAATTATCAAGGTGTTGCAGCAGAGGAGATAATGCCATGCAGTTTTCAACAGATCAAAGGCTGATTAGGAGGAATTAATTAGCTGCTTAAACAGTCCTTGACTTGCTGCAGCAATTAGCTGTCACCTCCCCGCAGTCACATTCCCGGTGCAGCAGCAGGGATATGAAGCACCCATCAGCACAACTGCCTTCCCCACACCACAGGTGAGCACCTGGTCAGCCCAGGGTGGGCACATGGTGCAGGAAAGGTGCCCTGAGCCCACAGGGTTTAGCCTGTGGCCACAGCTCGGAGCATGGGCAGTGGCGCATTGGACTGCAGTGACTCCCTTGCACTGGCCTTGGGGCCTGTCACCTTCCTGCTGTGGTACACGTGCATCTGAGGCCAACCCCTTAAGCATCCACCATCTCTCACATGCTATGAGCCACCAGTTCAGCTGCACTCCACCACTGGGGCCAGGTCATCGTCCAGCAGCATCAACCCCTCGTGCCATAGCTCACCATCCCCTTGGGTGGGGGCATCATCCTCGCCTCAGCCCATCCGAGCTGTCACCTGCCATTCCCCAAACCCTCATCTCACCCAGTCATGCCAGTTGCAACGCCTCTATCCTGCCGCAGCACTGCTCAGGGATGCCTTGTTGCTCACCCCTGTCCTTCCCAGCAAGGCAGGCAGCAGCTCTGGGGCTGGCTGGGACCAGGTGCCATGGGGCAAGTGCTAAACCATGGAAAGAGCCGGTGTCATAGAGCTGCAGGGAGAGCCGGCTGAGCAGTCCCTGGCCAGATGCTTCCTGCCTGCACTGGGAAAAGCTGCAGCAGCTCTGGATTACCTGATTTAGACACCTCTCCTAAGGCTTCTCAACTCACAAGCGCACAATTACAGAAAGCCATGGAGCCCAAAAGGTTTTTAGCAAATTATCAAAGCCCTGCAAAGTTCCCCGACTAAGAACAGGACCAACAGCTTCTAGTTCAGGCAATTAAAACACTGAAGCAGTATTAGAAGAGACAGGCACCCTCTTAATGGCTTCACGTGAGAGAAGAGACTTCAGAGACTCTGCCCACGCAGCTTGTAAAGGTCCTTTTTATGGTAATGCACCAAGAAAAGATGGACACAGACAGGGACTGCTGATGAGCAACAGGCACTGGGCACAACGGGTGACAGCCCGTGCCCACAGAGCAGGGCAGGGAGCCTGGAGGCTCTGGGCACCACATGGACAGAGACCCAACACATGTGCCGAGAGGTGACAGGTTGGCTCAGCTACCAAAGGTCAACCCAGGAGGCTACACCAGTTTGTCCCCGTCCCCATTTCCCCGCTCGTACGATGGCAATAACAGCAGCAGCTGAGCAGGACGGCTGAGACCATCCGTGTCTGCCAAGGGCTTCCAGTTTGGAAAGGATGGCGTCGGTTTGATTCAAGGAAGACTTTTCCACTGCCTTTCAAGGGCTCTGGATAGGCGGGGTTGTAGTTTAGTCCAGCCAAAAGAAACAGCAGCGGGGTTTCGGAGACGGGGTTTCGGTATGTGGACTGGCTATGCAGCGACGCTGCGGCATGGAACAGCCAGCTGGAACAACAGGGCTGTACACCCAGGTGACGGAGATTGTCAGGGAGGGAAAAACCCCACGTTTGCAGGCACATGCAGTGGAACCGGAGACTTGGAAAGCACAAAAGACTGCGAAAATGTAAGAACATCCAAGAGGCTGAAGAAGAAAACCACCTATAAACAGAAAGCAGGTCAGGCGCCTCTCCAAACCAAGGAGCATGCTGGGGAGCTGCAGTGCTGAGACGAGCTGGCGTGACAAACCCTTACTGCCCACCACTGAGGGTGTCAACAGGGTCCAGTCTGAGCACCTCGACACAGAGAGAGAGTAAAGTGACTCCACTTCTTTAGAAATGGAAAAGATGAGTGTTAAAGAAACACAGCCTGCCTCCATCACCATGAGCTTAGCCTAAAAAAATAAATCCCCCTGCATCCATCCTCTGTGAAAGTAATTGGACTGAAATGGCACAGGTCACCTCAGCTAACAGGCTTGAGTTGGGGAAACAAAGCAACCTGGCAGGTAAACAGATAAGGGTTTCGTAAGGACTAGGTACGCCTTACCTCAAAGCCATCCCTTGAGATTACCGCCACACGAGTCTTTACCTTGAATCCACTCATGATAAACAGCTAGATAATAAATTTCATTTCTCTAATAGTGTTTATGTGATTTGTCAAAGTACCATCTCATTAGCTGGTTGCAATCAAAAAAAGCCCCTGCTTATCGTATGCCAAGGCAGGCCGGGTCTGTCGATGTTCCATAAGCCACATCCTCTCCTCTTCAATAATAACAAAGATGACACAGAATACGGGCTGTATTCACTAGCAATTTCCAACACTAAATCTGAACGGCTTCTGCTCAAGGCAAGGAGCTCATGATTTATGTCCAAAGAGCTGGAAGCTGCAGGTGATTGTGAGTAACCCAGAGCGAGCTGTGTTAATTAGTGACAGCGGTTGTAGGGAGCCCTTATGAGCAGCTCCCCGAGAGTGAAGGGGAGGCAGTGCACAGGGAACCAGACTGTGCACTCTCCCGGCCAACACAACCCATGGAAAAAGTAATGATTTCTCCAGAACACAGCACGGGGTGAGGAGGGGCCTTTCCAGTCCCAGTTTGGGACATGGTGGGTACAGCCAAGCACCGGGAGAAGCATAGGCTGAATGGGGGAACACGAAGCAGCCAGGACCCACCAAGCTCCTCTAATCCAATAATACAACCTATTAAAATAAACCCCCAAATCAGGGGAAGGCAGAGGCTGCCCCTGCACAAGAATTCGGGGGGCTGCCAGAGCCTGGATGGAAAGTAAGCGCTGCTGGATGAGCATCTCATGCGCAGGACAACGAATCATTTTGCCCAGCGTTTTGCTGGATTTTTCTTTTTCCCTCCTCATTTTCCATGCCCAGATGCCTTGGCCCACACTCAGCTTCCCATTGCACACAGTTCCCATCCAGAAAACCACAAACCTCGTATTTTCATGCATTTTTCTGAAGCTCTGAGCATTTTATCTGAGCAAAACAGGTCTGATTTTCTCAGGCAGCTCCCAGCAGGCACCTTCCCAAACCAACCAGAAGCAAAGGTGTGCGTCGGCCTCTCGAGTGACTGAGAACGTTCTGCCCATCTCACACGCTGTATTTGCTTATTTATTTTTTCTTCCCCTGTTGCTCATACTCACACAACACTAAAAAAAGCAAAGGCAGGGAAAGTGCCTCAAGTGTTGTACCTTCAGCTGCGTTACCGAAACGGGACATCTACCCAAAAGACCCATTTTCAAACAAAGCGATCCAACAATAGCACCGACGATGTTTGAACTGGCATCGATTTAGAAAGACAAGCTCTTTGCTGCACCACACTGTCAGCAAGCGCTCAGTACAAATGCCACGTTACAAGACAAACGCCTCTGCTGGGGTGTTTTTTTTTAACATTTCCTTTCTACTTTCGTGCCTCTGCTCCGTTGTGTTATTTCCAAACCAGGCCCTGGATCCCAGCAGATCCACAGCGCTGAGGTCAAGTCCCTCTGAATCGCTGCCAGCTTCAACACCTCGGGTTTGGTCTTAAACATGGGGACAAGGCTTTTTATCTTCCTTACAAAGCATCTATCCTGCTCTTCAGAGCTTTCTGATGATTGCTGCAAACCTTTAGTTCAAACCACTGTCGCCGTGGCAAATAAGGTCAGCTTGATTAAAAAACAGTTATTCTAGCTGGAATAAAAATGGACAGTGTTCAGCAAGCGCATCCTGTGTAAGAAATACCCTCTTACTAAGCTGAGCCAAGCCTTTGCCAGCTCCAGGTAAAACCAGATTGAGGTCACCTAACAACTCTGGCATTTCTTGCAGCCTCAGATTCGTTGCAGAGATCATATAAAGCTATGCCACAAATGTCAGCCAATTCAAGTGCCTTTTTGCTCTTCTGTATGACATGTACTTAGCTGCAGATACGAGTTTGGGTACCAGTGTGAGCACCCAGTTCTGTCACCATGTCCCCAGCCAGCTGGACCTGCAGATGTGCAGCTGCCTGCAACCAAAAACTGGGGCTGGATGTTGTAGTATTTCAAGTCAGACAGCTCTTCAAGCAGATGTGGCCTGTGGAAGTGGAAATACTTTGGCTCTGTTGTCTTAAAGATTAAATCAGAAGCTCTGGCCCACCCACCATACTAGAGTCAGACAGGGATGGCAGGAGAGAACAGGAGAGAGAAAGGCTGAAGCCTCTCAAGACACAAACACATCACCACACAGCCTCACAGCCCCATGCAGAGGACAAAGCAGCTGAACCATCCCAGTGCTGCCTGGGATCTTGTGTTTAACGTGAGGGCTTTCAGGCCTGGGCATCATCTTTGCAGTTTGCTCTCGTTAATAGGTTTGCTTGGATTCCAGCTCAGCCCCACTCATTAGCCACACCGCCGAATCCAATACTAATTCTGGACCACTCCTATTGCTACAAATAAATAATAAAATTGCCTCCACGCAGGGCTTGTTTTCTTCCCTTCTCCCCCTAATGCAGGTCTGGTAGCATCTCATGTATCCGTTAATGAAGTCCATTATACCCAGAGTTTCTCAGCGAGTAAAAATTACAATCATTAGCCAGTGACTGACGAGAGACAGAAGCACCATTTCTGCCCGGGCTGGCAGTAACAGTACGCCAAGTACGCGTCCCAGCGAGCCGAGCCTTGCTCTCCTGTAACATGGTACCCAATGTTCTTCATTAGCATCCCTCTCTCTTTTTTTTTTTTTTGAATAGAGCAAGACAGCGTCCTGCAGAAGGTCGCAATTACACGCAACAATTAATTCAGGGAGAGAAACAATGACGGGTGTCACAGAGGCACATCTTGCAGCGGGGCTGTCAGAAGGTGAAGTGGAAGATGAGCAGGAACATTTTAAAGCCCTGCCTAAAACTGAAAACAAGTGAAGGCAGAAGTGACAGCCCATGACCGGTTTCCTTACAAACTACTCAGTAATTTTTTGTTGTAAAGAAACACAACAATCATTCTTTAGGTTGTAATACCCCAGTGACCAGGACCAGCAGTCTCAGATCAGGACTTCTCGTGCCATTTGCAAACAACACACAAAGCCAGCCTGGCTTTTCGCTGAGCTGCAGCCACTCTCTTGCTGCCCTTTTGTGAAATTAGGGTTTAATTCTCTGGAATAAGTCTGCTAATAAGGACTCCCAACACACACGTCCTCTGGACAGCGTGTACTCGCTCATCACTCCCCCAGGGGCTGTGATGGGAGGAGGGATGGGGAAGGAGGGGGGAGAAAAAAATAAATACGCCTCACAGAGCCCAAGATACAAGAGAAATCTAATACCCCTTCACAGGGTAGTGAGAGTTCGTTGGAAAAAAGGTACTGGTTGCACCAGCTGCACTCGCACAGCGCCGATGTCAGCTGGAGAGCCTCCTGTCCCCTCACTGCTCGAGGGATCATGTTCCACACGCCGTGTTAAGCCTCCCCTGGGAACATTTCCCACGGCGCTGAGGACACGCATGTTTGCGATGCTGCTGTCGTCCCGGCGGCCAACAATAGAGAGGGACAATTTGATCTTCATGTAAGGCGGGCAGCAGTGCTCTGTTCCCCTCTCCTCGGGGATGAAATGTTCGAACCGCGCGGCACAACAAGTATCAACAATCTGAAGGGTTAAATACAATAATCAGACCCCTCGGGCTTGCTGGTGTTATCACTGGGGTTCCTGTGGGTGTCAATGGGTGTAACCACGTGCCCTGTGGTGTCAGTGGAAGAAACCTAACCCAAAAGCTGAGAGAACAATCAGTCATCCCCAGACCCAGCAATCTGCACCCCAGGGGAGCTTCCTCCCCCTTTTGCTGCCTCAAAGTGCTGAGATGCAAGGACAAGCCCTGCATGCGGTGCTCAAATCCTCTTACAGTGTGTTGTTCTGCACATTTGTACCAGAGTCCTGCACGGAGGAGGATGGTGGAGGCTGAGCAAGTCCTTCCAGCTAAGGATCCCTGCACATCTGCACCAGGGACCAGAGCCTAAAAGGTACAGGCAGGGAAGTAATGTTCCTCAGTTGGGCAATGCAGTCGCTTCGGCTTCCAAGTACATTGGTCTCCGGAAAATGATTGCCCGACAAAGACCTGAAATGAAACTAATTCATTGCTGCTCTCCAGCCTTGGGAATCAAATGAGTAACTCTACAGTCATTAAAACAATGTCCTGGTAAAAATAAACAGGAAAGGGCACACTGAATAGGAATGCTTCGTAGTTAAAAATGTTGTATCTCTTCTGAGATCATTCAGTTTTTAATAGAAATAGCCGTGCGTGCCCCAAGGTGATGTGATTTGGTATTACTCCAGTGCTGTTACGGGTGCACACAGTAGTCACAGATGGATGGACAGGGTTCCTGTCCAGTTCAGAATCCTCCCTGGGATCTGCTGCCAGACTCTCCACAGAAAACACAGCTCTGAGGGAAGAGGCAGCAACAGGAACATCCGACTGCGGGGGCGGAACTTGGGGTCCCTCTTCACCCAACAAGACTGATGAGGTGGATGTTCAAATTTTTCTTTCTAAAACGGGCATTTCTACAGCAAGGAGAGGCTTGAGCTAGGGGCAGTCACACCAAGCACCAGGCAGGAACAGAGCTGATGTTTGGAGAAAGGCAAGACGCAAGAAAAGTAGGCAGAAGGGGTACTGTAAAGGATCATAAAAGCTGCATGTACATTTTCCTTCCCTGAAAATGTCTTTGTGCTTTTATGGCAAGGAGCTGCTACAATTACAGCTTCTTTTATAACAGAAGCACAAAGCAGATAATGAGCAAACCTCCCACTGCACAAAGGAGGCAACGAAGGCGTTCTGTGAGCCCTGATGGTCAGGCTTCCCTGCTACAGACGAAGGCAGAGAAAATTGCTAAAACCCATCTCCATTTCACCCACTTCAGGGGTGTGTGCAGCTCGCAGCCTGCTTTTTCTTCCCCAAACCGCAAAAAGGATCACACCAAAAATGACTGTGCCTACATAGACAGAGAGTGGAAACCCTTCAGCCAGACAAAGCAGCAGCTCGCACGACCCGACCTGCAGAGAAAGCCCACGGGTACATCAGCCCTGATCTAGAGGAGGAGTAAAAGGAGGGAATAAAAACATTTTGCGAGGAAAAAGTCCAAGAAAGGTATTGCCAAATCCAGATGACTAGGTAACACACTGTGGAGATTCATCATTTCAGTGACACATGGGAAAATCAAGAGCTCTCATCAGACTTTCTTCCCCTGACCCCAACACTCACAAGACATCAGGGGAATTTGATGAAGCCACACACAGGGCTTCCAGCTTTTCTGGCAAGCAAATCTGTAATTTTCCAAGAAAGTTACCAACCTTTCCCTGCATGTGAGGAAGCTCTGAGGTTTGGATGGCTTGGCGGGGAAAGGGGAATCAGGCAGCGGCTTGCTAGGTATGGCTATTTCATCCCCTTCCCCTGGGACAGCATCAGCTTCCCAACATCAGCTGTTTCTCCCCAGGTTAGGGTATGGGGGTTTTAAAGCTTTATGAGGATGCCTGAGGAAGTGGGACATAAGGGAGTTGATGCAGAGGGAGTGCAGGTACTTGCTTCATTTAACTAAGATCAGGCTCCTAATATTTATGAGGAACCAGTGCCCGCTGGTGATCAGGCTGCCAAACTATCTGGTTTCACACTCAGGAGAGCAGGGATGTGGGATGCTCCTGCCAAGTGCCACTTCCAGCTACTCATGACACTGAGAACACAATACATGTGGAAAAGAGAAGGAGGGTTCTGCTTTACTGATTTCCCAATCTACTACCCATTTGCTACCGCCACGTGAGCAACTGGAGATAAGTGTCCTCACAGAGCTCATTTTCTTTGGGGTACCAACCCTGTGTGCCACCAGCCTGCCACAAACCAGACCCAGCACCCCCACCCTGAAACCCAAACGCCTCCCTCCACACCACGAGCCTCCAGGCACGCAGGAGATGTGATTGCAAGATGATGATGGAAGCCAGGCAGTGGGTCTTACAGAAATAACCTCCAAGAGAGCACTCTGCCCACTGCATATCCGCATTTCTTCGTCAAAGCCACCTATTTTGGGAGATCCCATCTTTCTGGGAACCAGGCAGGCTTCTGCTAAATGGTCTGCACCAGGGCACAGCCACAAAACTCCCAGCTCACATCTGTGACAGCAGCAAGCACACAACCGTTGTCCCAGGGGAAGCAATGGGTTTCCCCGCTCGGGGCTCAAGCAGCTTCCAATCCCAGGGCTACGCACAAACACTGCCAAAGCCCAGGGTCACAGGGGAGAGAGCCCGCTGTTTTCCCTGCCTCCCCATCTGGGTAGATCATATAACTCTCCTTTTTACCTCCAGCTGCATTTTTTGCCTTGTCGTGTGGGATCCAGGTAGTCACAGACTTGCCATATCACAGACTAACATCTCTGAACAGCACCTCATCCCAGGAGAAAATGTTTAGCAGCAGCGTGGCACGATAGGGATGGAGTGGGACAGGGGGGAAAGGGCCTCTCCCAGCTTCTAGGATCTACAGATAATCCTCTGGTGCATATGGAAACAAGACTCATGGCTTAAATATATTTTTTCATCTTTTGTGCATGTGCTGACTTATTCCAGCAGGGCTGCCAGCCGCCCGCAGTTTATTTTTAAAGCACTAAATAAGAAAAGTCCAGTATATACAACAATCACCCTGGGTTTCTAGTGAAGCGTTCTGCAGAAGCTAAAAAAAGGAGGTTGCTTTTTAAGTCAGCCTGGCCACGATCCATGGGGGACTGTGAGGTGAGAGACAGGTCCTGACCTCTGTTCAGAGGAACGCTGAGCAGGCACGTCGCACACCAGCTGGATCCCAAATTCATGCTAGGAACAGGCATGGAAATGGCTCTGCTGCCCAAGCACACCCTGCCTCAGTAGATACCCATGCTTGGTAGCTGGGCAGCTGCTCAAAGGATTGCTACAGTCTCACCTAGAGCCCGGAGGGCTGAGACACTGCCCAGCTCAACACACAGATGAAGCATCTCAGCTTCAAGCTGCCCAGCCAGGCCGGAGTCCATGATTCCTCCTGCCACAGGCAGCTCAGCATCGTAAAGATATCACACGGCTTCTTAAAGAGGATTTGGATTAAAACACCACCACCCCTAGCTGGGAGGCTGCAGGGAAGCGGTGCTGGGATGAAGGATGTGGCTCTCCCTCAAGGTGACAGCGCTACTAATTGTGTCACTCCACCCGCCAGGCTGGAGGATGTGACCCAATTTTGGTGCCTGTTATGCGGCTCGCAGCGGTGCCGACACACTGGAAAAGCTAAATTTAGGAGCCAAACAAGCACAGTGTTACACACCCGGCCAGGACTCGCTCTATTACGAGATGGTCAGAGAATCGATGCTGTCTGCTCACCGCACACGTTACGGCATCGCTGCAAAGCCCCTGCCACCTGAGTGGGAAGCGTTACTAAGTCACTCGGAATAAAATTGCCACTAAATACTGTTTGGGGGAGAAGAAAGAAAAGCGAATCCTCACCCTTTCTCAGGCATTGTAGGAAAACAGCTATTGCTGCCTGGGAGAGAGCCCAATTACGAACGATGTGCGTTTTCTCCCTGTACAAAGGATGAAAGGCATCAGAGCTGGTGGTGACATTTTAAGACCGGAGATGTAAGAGCGAATCCGAGCCTTGTTGCAAGCCCAGCTTTACCCCAATAAAGAAACACTTTCTGCAGTCAATTGCCTTGCAGCATAGCTTGAAGCCCTGCTATTGATCTAGCATCTTTTATAAGCAGATAATCATCGTCGCTGTGCCGTGGCTTCTACAACGGGATCTAAAAGCACTTTCCAAAGATGGTTGAGGGCTGTTTTTCTGCTCTCAGGCGAGGTTGCAGGTGGGCAGAGGTGTGCGGGTGGGGGAGCCCATGAAACTCTCACAGGTTTGCAGAATTTGAAGGCCAGAAAATAAAAAAACCCAAAAAAAATCACTTCAACTCGTTCATCTCCCAACCCTGTCAAGTCCAGCTAACCAAAGTGTACTCCCTGTAAGGCTCTGCCTGTTGCCCCAGCCCCAGCCCTCACCCAGCCAACTCATTCCCTGCAATTTCCCCAGTGAGGTGCTAACACGGCCACCATCAAGTCACCGCTGGATCCTTCCCTTCTGCAAGACAGACAGCAAGAGCTGCTGAAATCCCCCAGCATCAGCCATTTTTCTCCTGCCCCCAGATGGTTTCTCAGAGTTTGGCTCACTGAGGTCTGAATCCAAACAGCTCTCAGCAGCTTCCCAGCAGCATGGGGAGGTTTTGGGCCAGGCACCTTCCTCCGAGTTTAGCAAGAAGTGGTCAGAGGTAGGTGAAAGGGGGCTGTCAGTGCCTGCAAACTCCCTCCTCCCTGCCGGCACAAGCACTTCTTTTCCACTTGGCAGATTCCTCTAGTCTCCAAAAAAGGAGAAAAGGATGGAAAATTAAAAATAAATGAACCAAGAGATACACATCAATCAGGAGCCAGACGTTGTCAGCCCAGGTCCCTCTGCAACTACTTCATTAATCAAAACCTCACGCAGTTTCAACGCTTGACAGAAATCTAGAACAAAGATCTTGCTGCCCTGAAACAGGAAAAGCTGCAACCTTGAAGAACTAAATCACGCCCGATCACATCTGTCTGATGGGGTCTACTTTCTTTACAATCACACTGAATTATCCCAAGCCCGTTTCTCAACATGACATTTGAGATTTCACCCTGCAGATTCCTGAGAGGTGCATGGGTGTCTCGAGCGGGTCACCGGAGGTGACAGGAGGAGCAGGCTCTTGGGCGGCCCTGAAAATGTGTCATTTCTAAATCAGTCTCTGACGCCAGCTGTAAATTTTTTAAGAGGCTCAAATCAAGAAAAGGATCGCTGATGGATGCGCTCCCCACTTGAAACTCGCTTGCGTCTTGATGGACGTCAGACTACCTGGCTCACAGCTATGCCACTTGCCGGTTCGCTATCGAGAATGTCAGAAACCTTCCAGCTTTCTAGAAACTCCCCGTGTGCCAAGGCTCAGCAAGCTGTAAAGCCTCCCGCACGCAGGTTATCTGCCTCTCCTTGCTTGAAAATATTTGTCCCCAAGGAGTTGTTATTTAATACCTTCCTTAGTTACCAAGGGATGGGAAGTTTCTCCCCTCGTTCTGCGGCTTTCCAAACACAGATGGGATTTATTGAAGTTCCTACTGCTCTGACCTCATTAATGTTTTATGGCAGAGCTCCAGCGATGTGCCTGCTCCTCAACGGGTGCCCCTCAACAGCCCCACAGCAGCTCAGGTCTCCCGGCTGCACTGAACATCCCTGGGGAGTTGTAAGCAACATCATCTGCAAAACGGCTCCAATGCTGCCTTTTGGGGCCTCGCCTGCACCCTGCCTCACATGGGATCGTGGATCCCAGCAGCTCCTTTCGTAACAGCCGCAGCGGGTAGGAAAGCAGAGACAGCATGAGGAGGAGAGACAGGAAAAAAAAGGAAAAAATAAACAGAATATGAAGGAACACAGCTAAGCTGCGCCACGGACAACATAACCTTGGGAGCCACCCAGGCAGGATTTTGATTGGCACAGAGCCCAGGGGGCTGAAGAAGAGGGGGTGCGAGTCCTGGGTTTGGCGGGGAAACGCAGAGGGTGACCCTGGGGTGACATTCATGGTACCCCCGCCCCTAGCACAGGCCTGCAGGGAGGACAGTAGGAAGTGGGAGTGCTGAGGCCTTTTTGGAGAGCTTTTAACCCCTGTGGAGAACAGGAGAGAGCATCAGCACAGCCTGGCTGGAGTCCTGCAAATTGCCTCACTTCGGCTCTGGTCCTCCAAATTGCTCTCTTAACCCAAATACATAAATCGACCCGAAGAGCGTCAGGGTTTTCTCCAGAGCCACCTCTCCCACAGCCTTTAGAGTTCCTGCTTCGTCCCCAAACCCGCAGGTTTTGTCCCAGAGAGACATGCCTGGTGCTTACTGAGGCAAACGCCTTGCCATGAGGCCTTGAGATGTGCCTCTCCATCAGCAGCCAGGGTTTCCCCACCACATAGTTATTTGGAGGCGCTGCACAACAAGGACAAACCGGCGCCAAACTTCGCAAGAGGCAGACCTGGCCAGAGTTCAGCAAGGACTGGGAATTAAGACACTGAACTAAATCAATGAATCCCCACCAGATTTCTACCCAAATGAGGAATTTCATGCACAGGAAGGGTTCTGACCAGGGTCCCGCATTACTCATTAAGCACAGAGAGCATAAAGTGTTTGGCACTGCACAGAAATCCAGACTTTGCACTAAAGCTCCACTGAGCCCAAAGTCATTCAGATGCAGAAGCGATCTCAGCTGCTGGGAAGGAACTCAAACAGCAAAAGACAAAGGGAGCCTGTCCAGGAATGCATGGAGAGAAAGAAGAGTTGGTGAGGTGCAGGCAGGGGACACGGATCAAATAGGAAAAGGGATGGGGAGGAGGTATACGAAGCAGGCTGGGGAAGTCCAGGGATGGCTGGGGCCACTTCTGTTAAAACACACTAGGTAGCGGGGACCTGCTCAGGGCTGTGGGACCCGCAGTCCTGCAAGAGGTTTCCAGCAGTGCCCGCTGCGAGCCACACACCAGGGCTGGCAGAGCCTGAAAACGCCCAGGAGATGCTCAAGGCCCTGGGCACAGCAAGCATAGGGATGGAGGCACACGGAATGCGAGATCCACCCGGCCTGTTACAGCTGGGGAAACATCGAGGGCCATGCTCACCTCCCCAGAGCCTTCTACCAACACAACGGCTCAGGTTGCTCACTGCAAAACCATGCAGAGATGCCTTCTGCTCCGGGGCGCAGGCCCTGCATGTCTTGCTTGCAGTGCCACCTGCCGCCAAAGGCAATGCTCTTCAGAGCTGGAAGGGGACAACAGCAACGCAATGAACTTCCTGCTGTTACATCAGCTTTCCCTGTCCTTTAACAGCAGCCAAACTCTTGATCCAAAAAGCAATGCTATTTCCCAAACTGCAGGCGTCCCACGAGTCGCAGGCGTAGCAGCAGACTCTAATAAAGTACTTTTTTTTCTTTCCCTTTTATGCAGTTTCTTGCTGGAGCTGGTCTCTCCCCCCTGAGACCACATCCTGAACCTTCTTGTTCATTGATTCTTTATGCTAAACGATGACTCCGCAGTCGAAATAATGTGTTGTATTCTAGTTCACATTTCAGACACCGTGAGACTTTTTAATAACGAGTTGCATGAAAAATTAGGGAGGCTGCAACAAAGAGCTCCAACGGAGGTTTCCAAAGTGACTCACAGCCAGGAGAGCCTCGCTTTTCCAAAGCACAGCGTGAGACAATCTCAAGAGCCCCCACGCTCAGAGAGAGCTGAGTCCTCCCGTTCTGGAAAAATAAGGCCTTTTAAAGAAGACTTCCCTGGGGTGAGAATCCCTGCTGGGAGGTTTGGCGGGTGGTTTAGGGAATCTTGGCAGAGATGACAACCCATTCCTATGAGTGTTCATGGGGAGGGAGAAGGTTTTGCCCCAGACCTCAGCTGTCCTGCTGAGGATGCTGTGGGATGGGAGTCACCTAGTGCTGCAGCCAGCCGGGGCTCCCTGCTCGGGACATTGGCCCTGCAACGCTCCAAAACAGGGCTAGGAATGATCCTCACTGCTCTGGCAGGGAGGCAGCAAACCACAGCAGTAAAAGGCAGAAGAGACTCTTCCAGTCTCAGTTCCCAAAGCGCTATGGCACCCACAGGGACAGCGAGCATCACTGGTGAACAGGTAATCCTACTCCTGCTTAGGGCTGGCTTGCTGCCAGCTCTGCAGCTCTTTGCCAGACTTTGCAGCATGAGGGGGGGAATTTCTTCGGGTTAACTTGTGGCTGACTGGTTTTGCTTCCTGCCATCCATACAATCAGCTGCCAACATATTTCAAGGGGAAGCAGCGGGCAATGTACCCAATGCAGCCACCAGCGACTAATGCCATTCACGTTCAGTCCCAGTGCTGACCAGTGCCTGGCTGATGTGCTGGGAGGCACAGCAGGAGGTGGCTGAAGGATGGGTTTGATTACCCTGCCCCCACTCCCAAGCTCAGCTCCTAATTCCTTCTGCATTTCCCACTGGCTCCCACCTTCAACTCTTCTGTGACATCAGCCACAGCCCCCCCCAGTGCCATGTGTCCTCTCTGCAGTCCAGCTCCCTGCTCACGCCCTTCTAACTCTAACGGAGTACACCTCACCCCACCCAGCTCAGCAGACTTCTCCAAAAGATGTATTTTCCTCCAGTGTGGCCCAAAGGAGATCCCCCCCATAGGTGACAAAGGAAAGCTAGAAATAATGGGGTGGCCAGCATGCAGACGGCTCTTACCACATTCCAGAAGAGCGGGTTGAAGGCGATGGAGAGGACAGCTGCAATGAAGCCAGAGTCAGTCATGTCCACGTAGCCGAAGAGCCGCGCCATGGCTGTCACATCCACCTGCGGGCGAGAGCCAGTTACTGGGGGTCCAGGTGTTGCACCCAAATACAGAGCACTTCAGCTCAAACCCAACGTTATCAGCTGCCCTGCAAGAGAGGAAAAATCTTTTAATGACCCCAAGCAACCTGTTGTTCCAGCTTACAAAGCGCTGTGTCAGGGTGCAAAGCCAAGAAGAGGAGTGGGGGCTCCCCCAAACTGTCTCTTCCCACCTCTCAGGGAGCTCTGTGCTTGCAGCACTGCCCAGAAAGACACAAGCACTGCGGGGACACTGCTGCTGCGAGGACAGGCACCAGCGCTATATGGGGCAGCTGCCAACCCAAGCATTCTTCCAAACCACAGGAAAAGGAGCACCGTTCTGTGTCCCCAGAGCAGCAGTACTGCCCAGAGGTGCTGGAAACTCCAGGTCATGAACTCTGTCAGCCTCAAGCTTGCCTTCCAAAAAAGTAAGAGTGATGCAAACACCTTTCACAGTGAGAGTGGATGCACTCGCATTATGAGAAGCTGCTTAAGACTTTCCTCTCTTTCTAAATTACAACAACAAAAAGCCTTTAAAACTATCCACTTTTCCCCCTTCCTTCTTTTAAGAAAGAGGTATTTTTCCCAGGATGGCTCCCTGACATTGTCAGCATTTTTACGTGCAACAAGCCACGCTGTTTCTCCCTCCCCTCCCGCCCTCCCCACATCAGTATTTGGACGAACAACAACCAGAGCCTTTTTTTTTTTTTGCCAAAAAAAGTGGAAACAAAAGACAAAATGGCCCAGCCCAAGCCCTTCCCTCCCTTGAATCAAAATCAAGACAACATCAAGACTGGAAGGTTTTTCTTCCCAAACACAGCTGTGTTTGCAAGTTTTTCAGATGCCAGGGGAGAGAAAAGGCTTGAAAAGGCATCGGCTCCACCTCGACTATCCAGGAGAGAGATTCCCACTGGCTCCTCACCCAGTTTTCAAAGGAACCAGAGCTGCAGTGGGATCCATGGAGAGGGTCTGCCAAGCCAGACGTCTCTCATAGCCAAGAGCAAAGGCCCTGGGAAAGGCTCCCACGCTGTCCCAGGGCAAGTCCAGCCACTCTGGGCGCCTCCAGCAGAGCCATGAATGCTGGCAGTGCAAAGTGCACAAGCAAAGGCCCTGGGGAAACTGGGGGATCCACACCGGGGTTCGAGACTGCCTTCAAATTGCACTCACCCCAGCTCCCCAAGGCTCTTCCATCCCAGCTTTCATGACGCAGGTGCTGGCAAGGAACGATGGAAATAGCCCCCATGGCCTGATCCTGACCCATCTCCCCCTATTCCCACCTTCCCCAGCCTTTCCTTCCCTCCCTTCACCCGCAGCAGCGCTCTGCCATCAGACCTCACCACTTCAAGTGCCATCAAGCTTTAACCTGGGCACACAGACAGCTGCTGGTGCCCAGACCGAACTGTCTGGTCCCACTTCACTTGCAAACCCATGGGACCAGGACAGCTTCTTTCCTCTCGTTTCGTACAGTGCTGAGCACTCCACCAGCACTGGCTGAACAAAAGCTTCTTGACCTACTAACTCCTGGCTGGCAACATCGTTAACATTGCACTCACCTTCTTTTCTCCTCCACCGTCAAATTTGCTGTTGCCAGCGGGAGGTAGATTGGCTTGAGCCTAGTGTGTGCTTTGAGGGGTAAAAGTGGGGCCCGTTAGGATGAGCTGTCTCTGCAAGCTGCCGGGACAGCCACATAACAGGCACAGAGCGTTCAACTTTGCACCCTCCAACTCGACAGGCAATAAATAACGGTGTCAAATGCTGCCCGCTCACCCGCAGCCTGAGTCAGGCAGGCTGAGAGCTGCGCGGGCACCCGGGCGAGAGCTGCACCTGCACCCGGACCAGAGCCCCACGGGCACAGGGACCAGAGCCCCATGGGCACAGGGACCAGAGCCCCACGGGCACCCGGACCAGAGCCCCACGGGCACCCGGACCAGAGCCCCACGGGCACCCGGGTGAGCTGGCAGCAGCAGCCACGGGGCTCCGGTGTGGTGCCGGTGCAGCCCTTGCCACGTGGCCGGAGCGTGCCGTCGTGGTTTGGGTGCCAAGGGGCGGCGGGTACACCTCGGGCACCCGGTACCGAGCGTGGCCGAGGCCTGCCGCACCTGCGGACACGGCCCGGGGGGTTACTGCTCTGCCGAGCCCCCCACCCCGGCCTCTGCCGGTGCCACGGCGGGAGTCCGGCCACAGGCCGCTCCCCGCAGCCGAGCGGCGGCGCCCCCGGACCAGGCCCTTCCCCGGGGCCGCGGTGAGCCCGGCGCTCCCCGCCCCCCCGCTACCCTCCCCCGGCCCCGCCGGTACCTGGCTGTACTCCAGGCCGCCCAGCCCTTCGCAGCACTCCCGCGGGAAGGGCCGGCCCCCGCCCGCCGCTGTCGCCCGCCGCCCCTCTCCCGGCCCGGGCCGCCCCGCCATGGCGCGGGGCCGGGGTCGCCCCCCCTCCCCAGCCGACGCCGCGCCCGGGGCAGGCCGAGCGCGGAGCCCCGCGGTGGCGCTGACGAGAAGCGTAGTCCCGCCTCCGCCGGCGGCAGGGCCCCGGCACGGCGCGGGTGGCAGCCGGGCCTTTCAGCCGGGCCGCGCCGGGCCGGGCCTAGCGGCGAGGCCCGCGGCGCCGGGGAAGCACTGACCTCGCCACGGGCCCGGCCGCCTCCGTCGAGGGCTGCGAGCGTGTGTCCGGCCTCGGTGGCGGGGAGGGCGGCCCGTGCTGCCGGCGCCTGTACTTCGACCCTACCCGGTGAAGCAACCGGGCCGCGGCGCGGGTCGGTCCGGCCCCCCGGGGCGGATGGGACGGGGCCCTTATGCCCCCCGGGGATGGGGCTTTGCCCCACCGGGCAGCCGGCGTGGGGCCGACCGCGGGGCCGTGCGTGGGAGCGGGGGGGTAAAACAGCCCCGAGGGGAGAGCGGGCAGGAAGCGGGGCTGCCAGCGCTGCAGCGAGGGGGAAGAGTCGGCCTTGCCGACCCTGCCCCCCTCCCTGGCCCCTTCCCCGGCCCCCTGCCCATCCCTGGGCCGTGCTCAGCGCTCACGGCCGGGGCAGCGGGAGGGAAGCGGCTCCGCTTGTACTGGGAAGGCTGTGGAAATGACATGATCAAGCCCAGTATTACTCATTCCCAGGCAAAATGTAAAGCTGCCGAGTCTGGATCTATTTTAAGGACAACTCACTGTGCCCTATTCCCATCAGCAGGTGTAACTTATCTTAATTTTTTTTTTATTGCTGTTATAATTCATACTGATATTATTCCTCTCCTCTCTAGGATGTTTCCAGTTAATGCATCTCATCAGCTGCGGTCCCACTCCTGCCCGTGCGTAGGAAATCAGGTTGTATCACCCCCCCCAGACCTCCAAGGGTCTCTGTATGCACCATCTGCTTTTGCAGACCCTCCTTTGAAAGGAAATAAATTTTCTTCACAAAGGAGTTTGTGATGAAGGAAGCCTCATGAATGAGCTGCAAGTGTCTCTCTCAGAGGTCTCGTGGGAACGGGGAAGGGACAGGAGGTCTGAGCATTCATGCCCTGGCAGACATCACAAACGTGCATTGAGCAGTGGCTCACATGAAACCCTCCCTGGCAAAACAGCATCCATGGAGGTTGTGCTTCAGGAGACCCAGGGGATCCCAGCTACAGCTCTCAGTGTTTTCTTAGTTCTCCTGCTCTGAACCCCTCTTGTAGCAGCGCACCCCCATCTGCAGGCTTGGCTCCTGTGCTTAGGGTGCTTGAACAGGGCTGGACCCCATCCCATCTGGGCCCAATGAGCAGCCGCAGTATAAACTGCAGCACCAGGCCGGTTTGGGGGGAGTCGTACAGGAAGGTGCTGTGAGTGGGAGCAGCATTCCCCATGGATCATCTCCAGCTGCTTCCGGCCTCTTCTCCCTTGCGCTGGATAATTTTGCTGTGCAGAGTGTGTAATTATTGCCTCTGTCATCTCCGAGGCTGGGGCGGGAGAGCAGATGGGAGGATGTTTATTTTGTGAGTCCCACTAGCTGGGTGCTTGGGGCAGCGGGGTGCGGGGAATGCACTGGGGAAAGCAATGATGGCTGTGTTCAGAGAGGAAGAAGTGGGATGGAGTTAGCAGAGAGACACTTTCTCCAAGCCATCTTCCCTGGTGCAAGGGGACAATGTTCCCGTGCTGCCACCTGGGGAAGGACAAGGATGTGGTGGCAGGCTGGGAGGAGGAATGGGTCTGTCCAAGGGATGGTTGGATAGAGGGAGGAAGGATAGATGGAGGGATGGTGAGGAGGTGAAGAGGGCTGAGCCATCTCACTGGCTCCTTGCTCGAGGCCAGCCAAGCTGGGCTGTCACAGACATGTCTATGCTGTCAGCCTATGTTGTGGGGCACCCAGCGAGGGCTGTGCTACAGGACTCAGTTCCTACCACCAGCTTGGCTCTGTTTAGGGCAGAGTGTCACACTGGAGCCTCCACACCATTCCTGCTGCCAAATCCCCAGTCCAGGGAATTTTGTCCACATAAGAGGTATGGGGTGTTTGCAGCAGCAGGGCCCCTTGGTGCCGGCCTCTGTCCTGCCTCGGAGACATCCTGGCAGCTGTGAAGGAGACAAAGAGGGCTTTCTGTGGGGACAGATTTTTCTTTGTGTTGCCTCTCCCCGTGGCATGCCTTTTATCCAGCTCTCCGTTTCCGAGCACCGAGCTAAGGAAGAGGGCATTGCCCTCCACTTTCCCAAGTCCCTTCTCAGCTTGAACTCCCCCAGCACCCTTTGAAGTCCCACCACGGCCCCAAGAGGTCACCGATTAAATATAGAGTTGCAAATGCCTGTGTGGGCAGAAAGCACTTAAACCAAGTCATTCGTAACAGCAGCGATGAGCTGCCCTGGCAGAGAGAGGACCACGAGCTGGCTTGCTGGCTGGCAGCAGGGATTGTGCAGCCAGTGTTGCTTCTGCTGGCATCTGCTGCAGAGCACTGAAGGAGTTCCATGCATTCAACACGTTCATCACGTGCAGTCCGGTGCAGGATGCTCGCTGCCTGTGAGTTAGCAGGGTGCTGCAGCTCAGTGAGCTGTGCTTGGCTCAGGAGTGTTTCGGATTCAAGGAGACTCAGGGGACCCTCGACTCATGGATCTCCAAGGCAGGGAGTGCTATTGGGTGGGTTTCCCTTAGGAATGGGATGTTAGTAGGGAAACTTCACCACAGAGGGACACCTCTCCTTCCAAGCCCTTCCAAGCCAAAGAATTGGTTTCCTTGGTGAGAAGAGAGATCCAAGCATCCCCAGCTTCTTGCTGACATCCTCTGCAAAGCAGGACAAGCTCATCAGCTTGTCTGCTGGCCTGCGGGTCCTATAACCCCCCTCACCCGTTGCTCCAGCCAGGTGAACCAGACTTTATGGTTGTCCCCAGAAAGCTTTGGTGGTCACTAGAAAGAGCTTCTTTTTGCTGGCAACATTGGCCTCTCCTGAGTTTTCAATCCTGGTTCCCACCCCTGCCACATCCTTCACTGACAGAGGTCCAATGGGTGCAGCATGGGGCCAGGGATGTTTTCCCCAACCCATCGCATCCCTCCCAAGGGCTGTTTCATGGCCCACGTGTTCAAACCTGCCCTGAAATAAAGCTGACCCCACTCCTGTGGGTTTAACCCTTGCAAACCTGCAAGGGTTTGGACGGATGGGTCACGGAGATCAAGGACAGAGCCTCGAAACACATGGTAACAGACAGCATTGCAAGCCTTGGGAGAAGCAAACAGCACAGGAGCACAGAGCCGAAACGTTGGGCAGAAGCAGCAACACTGCAGATCCTGCTCTGTCCTCCATCAGATAACACATCGTCACCGGCGGTGCAATGCTGCAATCCAGACCTGCAATCCTAGTGGAAATCCTCTGGTGTTTGTGCTGGAGGTTAGCTCTATTTATATTCTGATGAATGATTTACTCGAGTAATTGGCACACAGCTCCCCTATTACAGATCATAAAGAATTAATCACGAGATTTTCAATGCTCCCCTATCAATTTTATTAGGCTTGATTGAACGTGGTGGATTGGGAACATATGGTATGTGAGTCAGACTCTGCTCCCAGTTACACCCCGGTTAATGCTGGGGACTCACTCAGATGCTGATCCCTGTAAATCCAGAGAGGCAGATGCTCCTTTCCTTCTTCCCATGCCCCAACTACTCCTTGTGATCCCTTAAATGCCCAGGGATGCAGAGAGCAAGCAAGATAACTCCATGTACCTAAACTCTCCCAAAGCCTGAGATGCTCCCAAGCTGAAAGCCAGGCTGGGAAGAGGAGCCAAAAGCCTGGAAGCTCAAGATCTGCCCCTGGAGTGCTTGTCAAACAGCCCCTGCAAAGGGGATGGATGTGTCATGGCACAGAATGTTGTTGAGAGCTGAGTTTGCCTGCGTTGGCATCAGGGCATCCCGCAAGCATCCCATCGGGTTTGCCTGCGGGAGATGCTTTCCTGAAAGAGGCAGCAACAAGGAGCCCTCACGCCTGCAGCAGCAGGCGACACATCCCTGCCCCAGACCAGGAGCGTTGTGTGGTTCCCTAGAGCAGAAACCTCCTTAAAAGACACATCTCCTGCACAGCTCCCTTCATGCAGAGCACCAGGAGAACCTCCAGACTTTCCACGTGGAAGCTCACAGCCCTTCCCTTGCCTTTTTGCCTGTGGGTGTTGTTACTGTGTGTGTGCAGAGTCGTGATGTAGGGACAGGGATGGTACAGGGCCCTGCTCCAGCTCGTGGGCAGTGCTCACCCTTGGTGAAGCTGTTCCCAACACACTCCCAGTAACAGCACAAGTATCTCCATAGATATTTTCAGGAGGAAAAGGGAAATTTGGGTGTAGATGAAGCTACTTGCATAAGCACGGCTTATCCTGAACTGGGCTTGCAGAGCAATCGGTCTGGCACAGCTACAACCCACATCCCCATCTGCTGTCTTGAGCAGCTGCATTGAAGGGCACGGAGAAGTTATTGCCAGTAACTCTTGGCAGGAGCCAGAGAGGAAACCTCCCTCTGGGAAGAGCTAAACTGGGGAGGGCAAATCAAACGCAGCAGAGGACAGAGCAGGGTCTGTCCTTCCTGCAGGCAAAGGGGAATAACAATGGCCCCTTTGCCTTTACAGTCAAAATATTTTGCTAACACCAAGTCCTGGTTCCAGAGCAGAGTGGGCAGGACCTTGCACCAGGGTTCTGCCAAGCATCAGTGTGCTCCGATTGCCCAGGGCTGCCTCTTCTCTGCCCTGTCTGCACCCAAACCAAGGCTGCATCCATGCTTCGGGGTGAACACCCCTCATGAGCACCCCAAGCTCTGGGAGCCCCCCAGCTCACCCCAGTCACCCCAGCTCAGAGCTAGGTCTCTCCTCGGTGCTCTGCCCTGGCAAGAGCCACAGTATTGCTTTAACCCAGGGCATCATGCCCTTGTCACGCATCGGTGGGGAGAGCCACAGAGGGAGGGGAGGGACACAGAAACACCCAGGTGCATCTTTCCAGGCTCAGCCTATTTCCTGGAAGCTTGGGTGTCCCACAAGCCGCGGGTTTGATGGTTGCTGTGGGAAGGAGCAGGCTCCCTCTGAAGGAAGCCGTGGTGTCAGAGGAGCTTCCTGGCATCTGTGCTCTGAGCCCTGTGCAGCCAACATTTAGGGAAGGATTCACAACAGCTTCCCAGCTCCCCGAGGCTGCCTTCATCACCAGCATGTCTCTAATGAAGCAGAGGCTTTACTTTCTGGGATCAATGAATCCACCGATCGTGACCTGTCTGCTAAGTGGGAAATCAGGTCTCTCCCTCCCTGAACTCGTCTGAGCTCGGCTCAAACAGCAGGCTCTGTCCCCAGGGTACTGCGTGTTGCTTAATTGCAAACCCTGTGTCTGATTAGAGAGCAGAAGGAGGGCGTGCAGAAGCCCTTGCTACTACAGCCTGGCGGCTGCTCACCCAGCCTGGGAGATGGCTGCGAGGAGGGAGGACATTTCGGGGCTCCAGGAGAGCAAAAATCCCTCCTACTTTCTCTCCTCGGAAAGGTCCTGATTCTGCACAGCTATCTGGAGGGTTTATTGCCGCTCTGCTCCCCCTCAAAGCCCTGAATTCCCCAAACCATTTAAATCCCTTCCAAAGTACCTTTCATGGAAACAGATGCTTTAAGAGGAGCTGAGGCTTCCCAAAGCAGAAGGAAGCTGAAAAGGTCACTGCTAACGTGTCCCCTGGTCACAGGCATGTCCCAACACCGCAGCAAGGGAGAACAGCCCACATTGTCCCCTGGATCCATCCAAAGAGGCTGGGCAGCTCTTCCTAATGCTGCCTGCACCTCCTGGTCCTCTCTGCACCTACAAACGACCCTGTGCACCCCCAGCCCCTTTGCCCATAAGGTGCAAGATGCAGAGGACTGAACCAGCCTCTGCACATCATCCACCTGGAGTTACAGAGCATTGCTCCAACCACATAAAATGAGGGTGTCCCCATTAGCTGAGAAGCCAGGTTTCGGGTGCCAAGCCATCCAGACACTCGCCTAATGCTCGCCGCAGCAGGGATGATGGAGGGAGGGAGCTGAGTCACAGCACCCGGCATCACCTCCACAGCCATCTCTCATCCCTTGCTGCCTGGTGGCTGGCTTTTCCCTTGCAATCAGCTTTGCTCTCAGATGTGACGCTCTGGAGGGGTGCAGAGAGAAAAAACCCCTAATTGAGGGCTTAGCAGGGGATAAAGCCTGGTAGCGGGGGGCTGCTTCGTGCAGTGCGTGATGGCCCTCCCAGCAGGCACCTGGCCCCAGTGCTCAGTGCTGCGGAGAGCTGGGCTTGGAGCTTATTTGGGCCATCAGCCCTTCCCTGAGTAGTCTCTCAAGGCTGTGGAGATGTGTTCTGTCTCCAGGCACAAATCACCCAGGAGCCCCCAGGAAGGGCTGACTTACAGGGGCCAGGGAAGAGGCCTCCACAGGAGCACACAGGTTTATCCCAAGGAAGCACAGAGCTGGCTATAAATACCTCCTCAGAGCATCACTCCCCCTCTGCTTTGATGTTTTCCTGTTATTTACTTCAAACACACTCCTGCTGCTGTTATTTTTATCTTCTCTTCTTTCCCCTTTGCTTCTGTGGCTGTTTACAAGCTGCATCTCAGAAGCATCTCAAAAGGGAGGTGGGAAAAAGGTCAGTGACCCTGGGAAGAAGTTGGGGACCCTAGGAGGGCATAGTCCCCATGGCCAGCAAGCTTCCTGGGTCACAGCAACATGCCACGAGCAAGAGCTCTACCTTTGCATACCACCAGCAAGGGGCATGGCTGGGAGCTCCTCTGCTTCAGGCATCACGCTTACCCGAGCTGGACTGATACTAAAAGCAGAGGAGTGTAGAAGCCCAGCAGAACCTTTCTGACCTTCCTCCTGGTGCCTCCCAGGGGCTCTTTGCTCCACTTCCATCCAGCCTTCGGCCAGACACTTTACTCTGCCAGGATGAGCCAGTCCTGCTCAGCTGCACTCTGGTGCTGAGCACTGCAAGGTCCTGGCAAGGCTCCCTCCCTGTGCCAACCCTGAATCCATGGCTGGTCACAGAGTGGCTGAGCCCTGTAGGACAGCCAAAAGTGCCCCCCACAGCAGAGACAGGGTCTCCCACTACTCCCTAGCCACCGGCATTTGTTGGATTTACAGGAAATTGGTCTCTCTCTGTGATGCCAAACCCCTGCCAGAGCCAAAGGAAACCAGGCAAGCAGCTCGGAAATTAACGGAAGTGGAGGCGATGTGAGGAGTCAGACAGAGATGAGCTTAATTCCCTTAAACGAATTAAAAATACATTGTTCCTTACCATCACGAGCCCTGAATCACATCAGCGGGAGAGGAGGGGGAAGCTGTGTGCCCAGTCACCCCACTCATCTCATCCCCACCTAGCTGCAAGCTGAGGGGGCTCCTGCCTTGAACCCCCCAAATCGAGCAACCAGGTTTTGCTGCCATGACGCTTCTTGTAGGCAGACCAGGAGCTGGCTGCCAATTTGAGTTGTTTCAGAAGAAAAAAGTTGCTGGAGCCAACATGTTCATTCCCTTCTCTTCACCTTTTCAGGAAGACGAAGCACAGGAGCACAACCCGAGCTCTGCAGTGTTGAAAACAGGGCCTGAAACAAAAGCTCTGGGAGTTCCCCACCGAAACCAAAGCAGACTGTTTACCTCATTTAAGGTTTAAGGTGTTTAATCCCCCTCACTGCTAAAGACAAAATGCTGTCCCCTCTCCCTCCTCCACACATCCCTCCTTCTTTACACACCCACAGAGGCCAGGCACTGCCTGGAAGCACCAAAACCCAAACGTGCCCTTTGCCGAGTGCCTGCCTGCGGCATTGTTCACTTGCCAAGAGTTGGGGTGAGGTGTTTTTTTGCAGATCCCCATAAAAAGGGCAAATGGCTGGGCTGTAGGTCACTGCTGGGGCAGGCTACACATGTCTGCCCTGACTGTCAGGGTGGATGTTTTCTGTCTCGAGTTGTTATTGCTCATGGGGAGCCCTTGGGACCCGTTTGGGCATCGGCTGTGGAGGGGAGAAATTGAATCCAAAGGGCAGCAGGGGAAGGAGGAGAGGCTGGACCAGGGCTGGGAGTGCAGGGAGGACCCAGCACCCACCAGCTGTACCCCCATGGCAGGGAAATGTGGGGGTGGGAGGAGGGCAGCCTGGCTGGGCAGGAACGAGGAGGCTTTGCCAGTGGGTGGGCTTATCAGGGGCTGCCATGAATTCTTTGGTAGAGGGAAAACTTTAAATCCAAACAGGCTGCTACTCTCCCAGATGGGCAGGCATCCAAGGGGACCTCCTGGCCTGGACTGTGCAGGAGGTCACAGCTGGCACTGCGAGCCAGAGCCCAGCAAGGATGGATCAGGGCAATGGGAAACCATGCTCAGGGGTGGCTGGTGGGTGCACACCAGGACACTGGGACCTGCTCCTATACTGAGGATGCTGCCCCAGGCTGGGAAAGCAACATTGGGCTGCAAATGAGTCTCAGCTGCATGGAGAGTGGTCATGTCCCACAGCTGGTGGGGGCATGCAGGCAATGCTAATTGGAAGAGAAATTGACTTCATCTCCTTGTACCTCTTATTAAAGACAAGCCTGGCAGCAGGTGGGTGCTTGGGGAGGATGGGTGCTCCTCTGGATAGGAGAAAATGAGGGGATGGCATGGGTGCATGTGGGGAAGGAGGGAGGATCCAGCCACTTTGCAGCACATCAATGTATGGCAGCCGGGCATCGTCTCTGTGGTCATGGGCAGGACTCTGAGCTGTGCTGTGCCTGCAGCAAGCTTGCTCCAGCTATCCTTAAATGCTGCCTTTCATCCCCCTGTGTTAGATATTCCCGGGTGCTTTCTCCCTGCTCCATCAGCTTACAGCATAACAAGACAACCCAAGCAGGCTGGCAAAGCACCAGCAGCAGGGCCCAGGGGTGCAGTGGCTGTGGGATGAGGCACAAGCCCACAGCAGTGCTGCAGCTGCTGAGGAGCAGCTCAGGGTTTTGTGATCGCCCCAGATCTGGCCCTGCCGGGTGCTGGTGGAGGGAAGCTGTCCTCAATCTATTGCCTCTCTGCCTGGCTCGAGGAGAGGAAAATTTTGGGGGTTGGACTCAATGATCTCTGGAGGTCCCTTCCAACCCCTAAAATTCTGTGAATTGATGAAAATAGGCTTGGGGGCATGCAGTATGGGTTCAGGGCACGATCTCTCTGCTTGGCTAAAATGACACTAATTAAGCCCCTCGCAGTGTGCAAAAGCTATTCCTACAGGGCAGACAATTAACCTTGAAACTTGGCTTTTAGTGCTTGGAGGGGAGCGAATTTTTCATCCTGTTATTTCCCCATGCTATTAAGCTAATCCTAGAGACCACGAGGGAGAAGCAGCGCTACACATCTGCAGCTCCCAGCCTTGCCAGGAGCACAGCGTGTGGCTGGCAGCCTCATCCTCCATCCTCCATCATGCTCATATTTTCACCCACAGTCTCCATCATCATCATCATTGTCATCGCTGGGGAGTGCCAGGAATGAGGGATATGACCGAGACCACACGGCAAGGCTGTGGCATTGCACCATTATTATGGTTACAAGTAAACCTAGCTGTCTCTGGGTGCACTGGATGCAGTGCCAGCCTGGCCTTGGCTTTTCAGAGTCTCACTGGAGGGACAGCTTGTCCCGAGCTCCCAAAGGCTGTGGCTGCTGGCTCAGCATCACCCCAAGCTCTGCAGGAGATGAGACACTTCAGTTTTATTTTCCTGGAGGAGGAAGGGAAGGATGAGGGAGGTGGAGAAAGGGGGAAGATTTGGCCCGTGGATGTCAAATCCTGCTCTGGGCTCTGGGGATGTCCTCGGGCTGTGCTGTGTTCTCTCCAGAGCTCGCAGCTTCTCTCCCCTCCAGCTCCCCTCTCATCCCCCAGAACGCAGCCGATGACAGTGCTGAGCTTGGGGATAAGGGGGAGGAGAGCTGGCAGCCCATCCTCATCGCCATCAGCAGAGGCAAGGGGAAAGGGAGGACGGACAACCCACACAACCCCCCGCCGCCAGCCGCCACACAGGCACACCAGCACGTAAATAACCTGTTTAAGCACTAAAATAAACCAACCTGAGGACATCTGTTACAGGAAGCTGCAGGAAGGAATCGAGTGCTGGGGCAAGGAGGCCAGGGAGTGAGGGGACCCCAAAGCCATGAGATGCAAAGGGCAGAAGCCAAGGAGGACTGGGGAAAGCAAACTTCACCCAGGAGGAGACACATCTGCCTGACAAAGGTCTTGGGGGTCTGTGGGACAGGGGAATCAGGTAAAAGCCATCGTGAAGGGAAGTGGGAAAGCGTTTTGGGGTGTAACACCAGGAAAGCTCACTGCCTTGTACCCAGGTCAGGCAGAGGTTTGCGAGCAAAACCTACCCAGAGCGATGAGCAGCAGGTGATTGATCTGGCAAATACAAGTCATTTCCCTGTGGCTCAATTAATGTCAATTAACACAAACACAGGAAAGCCTTTATCCCTGCTGTCAATCTTCGTTTCAAATTTTCTCTTCCCTTATCAGCTGCCCCTGAGCAGCTCTTCTTCAGCTGTGAGGTGAGCAGTGGTAGGGAAGGGGTGGCCTCATGGGTCCCCCACCTCCAGGGATGGGGTATCCTGGTGATGTTGTTGCCAAGAAGCAAGGGAAGACGTGCAAGATGTGCCACTCCCGGTAGCAATGGTGCCAGGAGAAAGTAAACCAGCCTTTGGAGGTGAGATGGGAGAGGCTGTGCTTGGTGGGACCTGGCTGTTTGCTGGGGCAATGCAGAGGAACCTTCCCCCAAAAATGTCCAGAGAAACCCCCCATGGTGTTGAGGCTGAGATGAAGGAGGTGTGGGTGGAAGGCTGTCCAAGCCAGACCAGAGACAGGTTTTCCCTGCGGGAAGTTTAACACTTCAGCTTGCTAGGGTGGTGTTATCTGTGTCACCCGGAGCCACCCTGCGCCCAGATGTCCTCTTGCAACCACACCACTCAGCATCCAGACCTGGAGCTGCAGCCAATGCTCATTGTCCCCTAGCTGCATCCTCCAGAAAGGTCTTCCTCACCTTCAGCAACCCCTTCCCACCGGTGGGGCCTGCAAACCTCTCCTGACCCCCATGCTAGGCAGAGCACTGGCTGCTCAGCTCCTGCTCCCAGCCTCAGCACCCGAAAGAGACACAAACCTCCTGCCTGGGTGCTAATGCTGAGCTGGCTGCCCTAATTGCTCAGCCTTTAGATCAGAGCACAGAGGGCTGGAGGAGCCATTTTGTATGTGGGTACCATTTCTCTGAAATGGCCTGGTTTTAACTGCTCTCCTCTCTTTCTTGAGGGGGTGGTATGCAATGGAGGCTGGATAAAGCGACTGAAGGGAGAGCTGCACTGTAAAAGCCAGTCTGCTGCTAAATCTGTTGAAAAAATGATGCTGCAAAGTGCCTTTGCAGTTGTTTAGTCATTTGTTAGCCTGCCTGAGGGGTGATTTGCGTGGCCGTGCTCTGCCTGTGTGCTCAAACCCCGGCTGCAGAGCATCACGTAGGGTAAAACGTCCTTTGTAGGTACAGGGACCAGAGGAAGGGTCAGAAAAGGAGGGTGAGAAAGCACTGCTAAGAGATTTTCTTTTTTTTGCTGGGTGACTTTTTGGGCTTGTTTTAACAAAATGATGCTCATCTTCTCCAGGGCTCCCATGGAGGTAAATTCAGCTCCCACTGCCTTGCAGCTTTCCCCTCCCCAAGAACCACGGCAGCGAGTGACACTTTTCCTGTGGCTCTGTTGTTTCTCTCAGTCAGCTTTCCTGCTTCAATTAAAAAAAAAAAAAAAGAAAAAAGCAAAAAAGAGAGTAAGTGGTTGGGGTAGCAGATGGGACTGGCTTCTCCTACTTGCTATAAATCACAGAGGAGGTTTTGCCTTCCCGGGATGAAGCCATGCTCTCAGAGCACCGATCCTGCTGGAGTCAGCCAGGGAGCGGCGGCACGGCCGGCTGCCAATGCTGTCACTGCTCATCACTGCATCTTTCTCTCCAGGAGGAGAAGACAAACCGACCTGCTGTGCCTCTTCTGCAGAAGTGGCAAGGTCCTGGTGGGATTGCTAAATCACGGCCGTACTTTGGAGCTTCCTTCTGCTGGTGTAAATCAGCCCCGCTGAACTCGGCTGTGTTGGGCTGATTTACACCACGGAGGGTGGGTAGATGCTGGGTGGTTCATCTGAGCATCTCTGTCCTCTGAGTGGTGGCAGGTGGCCACAAATCGTCCAGCAGTGATGGAAATAACTCAGCAGCCTGAGCTTGAGCATGGGATGGGGGAGATATATAA
Organism: Laterallus jamaicensis coturniculus; assembly: GCA_022605575.1. Taxonomy (NCBI): domain Eukaryota; kingdom Metazoa; phylum Chordata; class Aves; order Gruiformes; family Rallidae; genus Laterallus; species Laterallus jamaicensis. Next base: position 8,752,640 of record JAKCOX010000020.1, on the reverse strand, counting down.
ATCCAAAAGAGTTTTGAGGTGGCAGTGGGAATAAGCTTTGACATGTAGAATAGAATATTTCTGCTGGAAGGCACGTACCCCATCACCCATCCCAACTCCTTGACCACTCTAGAGCTGACCAAGTCCGACCTGTGATTAAGGGCATTGTCCAAATGCTTCTGGAACACTGTCAGGCCTGTCTCTGGAAGCCTGTTCCAGCGCTTGGCTGCCCTCTCAGTTATGAAATGCTGCCTAAGGTCCCATCAAAACCCCCTGGTACAGCATTGAACCGCTCCCATGAGTGCTGTTACTGGACATGAGGGAGAAGGGCTCTCTCTGGAGACATCTCAGGCCTGCCAGAGGCTGGGTTTCTCCAGGATTTTTGGGGTGTTTAGCATGTACCTTGCTTAGCTTGCAGGAGATGCAGCCTTCTGGAGTGTGGGTGGCGCGGGATGGGGCGAGCAGGCACAGAGCTCAGCCCCGGGCTGTTTGCAGTAGGGCAAATGGTTATAAGCAGCAGGTTGCTCCAAAATCAGTAGGAATAAATGCAGGGTGGAATGTGTGCCAGGAGACTCGGCTGTGTTAAACCTGGTGTGAGCACTTAGCTGTGACAAAGCATCATCACCCAGGGGCTTACACGCATGTGAGCTGGCGGATGGTGAGCGGGGGCATGCTTTATCAGCATCCACGGCTGCAAAGCAGTGGCATTGGGTCCAAGGAGTGGGACTGACTGGGACCTGCGTGCTGCCAAAAACCACCGCGTCCTCAGGTGACCATCAGGTGTGCCCATCCCCAGCCCAGGGGAAGAACTGTCTGCAGGAGTTTGCATTTACTCCCTGGATGACTACAGAGTCGATGTGTGTATGTAAGAGCCTGCTATGTCTATTTTATATTCCCATGCAGAACTTTGTACTAGAGTAGACCAGGGCTGGGGAGCTCCTGACCCTCCCACACAGCATTTCGTGCCCCCCTGATGGTGTGGGAGTGAGGGTTTATGCTCTGCACAGGAATAATTTGGCAAGCTGGATGCAATTCCCAAGGATAAACTTTGGTATCATGCCAAGGGCAACGCCTGGGAGGAAGCACAGGCTGCCCCAGTGTCACACTGCCCAGCTCTTTGATCTCTCACGCTGGGCTGGGCTGATCTGGTGGGTCCTGCCAAAACTGCCACAACGGGAATTGGATTTATTTTTATTCCACTCCCTCCCCCTGCTTCCTGCAGAAACCCAGCGCAGCGTTTCCCCAAAGCATCAGGGCTTTCTACAGGACAGGACCCCATAGGCTCCCATAGGCATGGATGCTCATGCAGGAGGCAAGATGCAGCTCCCAGGACTGATTTATATCCCTGTGCTTCTTCACAGCACCGCAGACCCCCGCGGTGGGTTACCAGCTCGCAGTAGGACCTGCAGCAGAAACACCTCCTTGCCTTAAGCAGCACGGTTTTATCCCAAGACGCTGTTTGTTCAGCCGCGTTGTGATTCTAATTCGGCAGATGGTACCAACAGCTGCCAGCCCTGCTTCTTATCTCTCTCCTAGCAGGCAGCAGTGACCCGATCTGACCGCCCCCCCAAGACACCCAAGGCTGTGTGGGTGAGGGCATCCCCTGGCAGGACCCCCAGTGTGGTTTGTAGCCAGGAAAAGTGTCAGCCGGGTTGGGGGTACAGAGACCCAGAGGATGATGCAGGGTCCCCCGCCTCCACCCATCCCCGTCCCCCCGAGAATGCCCCGGCGTCCTCGGGGGTACGGGGATGGGTGGAGGGGAGGGGGGGGGGGGGCCTGCAGCATCCCCAAAGCGGGCAGAGGCTGCCGCTTAGTGTTGGGAAGGGAGCACGGCTGCTGCAGGGACCTGCCGGAGCACCTGCGGGTGGGGACGGGCCACCCCTGTGCTCCTCGGGGAGGTCCACAGGCTCCTGTTCGCACCCCGGGCAGCCTGAGCTCCCCCGGCCAGAGCCCAGCCTCCTCTAGGATGCGGGTGGTCCCAGCTAATGATGCTCCCCCCCGACTGTCGCTGTTGGGGACGATGGGGACGGGTGGGGGGGTGTCGTGCTTCTCAACCCTCCTGCCCTATGATTTGAGGGGGGCTGGAAGACCTCACCCCACTGCCCTCACGAGTGCAGGATCCCCTGCCAGCCCCGGGCAGCTGATGAAGGTCCTGCATCAGCCCTCATTGCATTTCCCAACGTCAGTCAAGGCAGCCCCCAGCAGCAGTGCCAGCAGCCCCCTGCCTGCCAGCAGCCCCCAGTCCTTGCTGCACCCCAGTTTTTGCTCACTCGCTGGCACAGGCACCCCAAATCCCACAGTTTGGGTGACCCCCAGCTCAATCTGCCCTCCTGGACACATTTGTATTTAAACAAGGTGCCTCATATACCTTTTTCCTAGGGAATGTCGCAACCAGGCCCCCAGGGAACACAGGATCCTGCTGTTGTCCTTGATCGCCTGGGTGACTCTGGTAAGCTCTCTTGTGACTCAGTTTCCCTGGACTGTACGGTGGGTCAATGCCAAAGAAGCCCTTCAACCAGCTCCTGGGGTCTCCCGGCTGCTAGAGCACAGGTCACTGCCCTTTGGGGGAGCTTGCCTGCATGGGGAAACTGAGGCAGGGCAAAGCAGGGCTGGGTGGTGCTGAGCTGGCCTGCACTCTCACCACCACAAACATGCTGGCTGCTGTCATCTCCTGCTCCTTCCCCTTGTTACAGCCTGAGTCCCTGGAGGCCGCGGCAGCAGAACGCCCTTCCCCCGTGATGTTATATTAGCTTAATAGCATTTTTCCACTCCATTTGAGAGGGGAATTTACAATCATCTCTGATTAGGCCTGCCTTGGTAGTGCCATACGCCCGCCCGCTTAGGCCAGCCACCTGGGCTCACCCTTCCCTGCCCCAGGTTCTGGGGCTGCAGGTGCAAACTGGCCTCCTGCTCAGCACCCCACGATACAAAAGCCTCCAGCTCCCTGCTCCCCTCTTCTCACCCACCAAAGAGCTCAGAGCAGGAGCCATGGCTAGTCGGTCCCATGGCTCTTTTTGACCACGCATCTCCCCCCAGCCATGTTGGCGAAGCTGGCTGGGCATCTAAGGAAGAGATGCTGTAAACCTTGCTCATGCTCTTGCTTGGAAACTCCACTCACAGTCCGGCTTGCAGTCCCCACCGGCAGCCCAGGAGGCAGAGCCCTTGCTGTGGGCAGCCCCTGCCCTCTGGAGCACAGTGGGTTGCGCAGCCCTGGCCCCCTCCTTGCCTGGAGCTGGAGCTGCCGCTGCTCTTCCCTCGCCTCTGCCACAGACGGTTCTGGGATCACTTACCAATTAGTGTGGCCTGCTCATTAAAGCTCATTATCTGCCAGTGTGAACTTGGATGGGAATGTGCAGGCTTGGCGGGGGATCAAAATCTTCCTTCTTTCCAATTGCATCCCGCTCAGCCCCCCCAGCTTTGGGAGCAGCCCCGTGGCCGTGCCAGAAGGCCGGGGGACACGATGCTGCCTTTTAGAAGGAAAAAAATGTGCCCAACAAATTAAGCCAACCCCTCCCCATGGCAGGGATGGGTTGCTGCCCAGGACTGCTGCTGAGATGGAGCAGGATGATGCCTGTATTTGCTGCCTTCCATGATTTTCCAAGAAGCTGGGGACACACAGGAGGTAAACAGTGGGGCTCTTTTCTCAAAACTTAAATCTCAGAGTCAAGCTTTCAGCCCAATAAGTCCAGCCTAGTGATTTTGGAGGCTGGGAGGCACCTGCAGGTACTGGCATGCACGCAAGGTTACACTTGCCAACCAGCCGTGGCTTAGCCCGGTGATGGTCCCCTGCGTGCCCAGTGTAATCACCAGGCAGGTCCAGGTCCGGCAGCCCCAGCTGCCCCCAGGCAATGCCTGAGCCCCTGGCTGTGCCCACGGCATTTTGGGCAGCCCCCAGCACTGTGTGATAGTGAGCTCAGCTTGGCTCCAGGGCACAGAGCCAGCCACGATGGGGAAATACCAGCTGCCAACCACAGAAATTAGGTTTCTTCTCCATGTGCTGTGCTGTCAGAAGGGGCTGGTCTCAGAGGTGTCTTGGTTATTTTCTGCTTTTAATTGCAAGGATGGAGAGGAAAACAAAACTCTGACAAAAACATTCTCCTCGCACTTTCTCTGCCTGTTTGAGTTAAATAGGTTCTAGAACACCCCACAGATTACATGGCTTGGATGGAAACATCTCCACTCATGGAAGGAGACTTCACTGTGCAGGGCCCCCCGGCTGTGGTTTGAGCTGGAGGGCAAAGCCCTGCGTCTCTGTCCTGCCCCACTGTACCCCAAACCATCTGTCTGGGGCTGGCTTTGCTGCCATCGCATGCATCCCAGCCTGGCACTGGGACATCACTGTCTGGAGCGTGACATGGGCCTAGATCCCTGGACAGGGATGGAGCCATTGCGGGTGGGATGGAGCATCCTGCACCTATGAGGCAAACCAGACAAAGCCTTTCTGTGCTGGGACAATCGACCCCAAATGCAGCCTAGTTTCATGAGAACCAGAGGCATGGGAGAGGGAGCCCTGGGTTTCCCAGTACCTCCTTCCCTTCTTTCCCAAAGCTGTCCTTCCCCAGGGAGTCACCAGGTCTGGCTTTCATTAGCAAATGAGCCTGTTGTCATGAATGGCTCTTGTCAATATTGATTAAATTCCATCTTCCCATGTGCAGAGAAATCCTCCTGAGGGGTCCCTTCAGCTCTACCATCCTAAACCAACTGGCTAACAAGACCTGGTTTAACCCTTCCTTCCTCTTCCTCCAAAAAAAGAAAGCCCCAAGGTGAAATCACCCACTAACTGCTCCTTTTATTCATCTCCCATACGGAGCCACCCAGTAACAAGACAAAAATTCACCAGCCAGTGGAAAGCAGCTGGTCTAAGTTCAAGCCAAACAGCCTCAGCTTGTGTGAGCCAGGGCTTTAGCACAGGCCAAGCTGGGAAGGCTGCGCCTGCATCATTAACAAAACCCCCAGCAAATGCTCCCCGTGGCATCCAACCAGCTCTCCAGGGCTGCAAATTGTGCCCGGGAGCGTATTCTTCCCCAGCTCCTCCTTGCCAGGGTGCCTTTCAGTGCAGACATCAATGTGCCTGCATCCCACGCTGGCCTGGATTAACTGCCTCTTTTATTGCTGCCAATTACTGGCAGCAAAGATGCCGCGGGGATGGAGCATGCAAGATGGGTTACCACCTTCCTGGCCCTAATGACGTGAAGCTTTGCAGGCTGCAGAGGCAGCCTTAGCTTCGGGGGGGGGGGGTGGTGGTAGTGGAGAGGTGGGGAAATCATCCCACAGCCCCTTGCCCCGCTGCACTCACACCCCTCCTTTGCACCCCACCGCTGGATGCTGCAAATCATATCGCTGGGAGAGCTGAGCCCTGATGTGGATGGGGGATATGAAGGTGATGACCATCCGTGGTAACTTGGAAACCTTCCTGCATGGGTGGGAGTGGAAGCAGCGTGGGGCTGCAGGCAGCAGACCACACTCGGCTGCTGCTGAATGCTCTGAGGCTTCACGCTGTGAGAAGAATGAGCAGATAATAGGATTTTCCGTCTCTTCAAAGGGCGTGCAAGCCAGGCCCTGCTGCTGTGCAGCGCCCTGGGAAGAGCCACCAGGAAGATCCCTCACCCTCCCAGCCAGCACCGCAGCCACAGGGATGCTCCCAGCTGCAGAGCAAATGGGGATGGCAGCCCCGAGTCCTGCGAGGGGACAAGGCTGGTGGGGCACCGTGGGGTTTACTGCTGCTGCTACCGAGGGGAGGCAAGAGGATGCCAGACCCCGGTGATGCCACGCCAGGAGCCAAGGGAAAGTTCAGCCACCGCTGCCTCTGGCTGCCCGGACACAGCGTGGTTTCGCCAGGAAGGGCTGCTCTGCCATGAAAGCAAACGGGGAAGCAAGGCAGCAGGCTCTCCACTTCATGCTTATCACAGCCAGGGCATGCACACATTGCCACACTGAAGGCATGAAACACTCACACCTCCTCTGCTGTGCACACATGCACGCAGCAGCTCAGGGCAGAGCAGCTGCCCCTGGCGAGCCCAGCATCCCTTGGCCCCTCTCGACCGATGTCCAGGGGCAGCCGAGGCACCATCTGGAGGCTCACTTGAAGAGCTCCCGCATCCCCGCATCCCCGCTCCATTTCTCCTCGGATGGCTTATCAGCAGTGACTTTCCCGACAGCAATCGATAGAAAACATTTTATCGCCTTCCCAGGCGGCAGGATCCTTGGAGTGGGTCTGATTTCTGTTTCTATGGTGACATCTTCCGGGCTTATGAAAGATCTTGCCTTTCTTGGTTGTTGTTGGGTGGTGGAGATGAGGGGGGAGGTGGAAGGGGGGGGGGGGGGAGAGCTGGTGCTATATTTTTTGTTGTAGGTTTTGCCTTTTTTTTTTTTTTCTTTTTTTAAAAATTGTTTTAATGCCATTTTCAGCGTAACAAGGAAGTAGCCAGCCAGACAAATGCAATGCCTGCAGCTTACTCGCAGCGCTGCTGCTCGCTGGGAGGGGCCCCAGGGCAGCTTTCATCCCTGAAACACCACAGCCTCTGAAACCCATTGAGGCTCAAATGCACACTGGCTTGGACCGGGCTGTCTCACTCCCTCCCTCATCCCATTTCCCCTTCCCACCCCTCTGGGCTTCTCCTGCCAGGCCTGGAAAAAGCCACTCGGCCACACAGAGGGATGGCCTCAAGCACAAGTCGCTGCTCAGGGCGCTTTGTAGTGCAGCTTGTTTTGCTTCTCATCTCTGCTCCTTCCTCCTTCCCCTTCCTTTTTTCTTCCCCCCAGCCCTGCTTTGGAGGAGGAGAAGGAGGAGGGGGTTTCAGGTCACTGCTACCAGCCCGCACCCCACTGGCTGCGATGGCTCTGGGACCCGACCAAAGGAGCAAGGAGGGACACTGTGGGGTTCACTTTGTATCTCTGGGGCACAATCACTTGCTGTCTCCTGCATGCAAATGGCCCGGTGCTTTTGCTGAGTTATCTGCGCTGAGGATCTAACTGCCTGCCTAATTAATGTCTGCATGGCTCCTGCTCATTAGAGCTCCCTGTACCCCATGAATGGCGTTACCTCCTGCCATCTGCCCTGGCCAGCACAGCCCCATGCTCCAGACGGAAACCACCCTCCTGGAGTCACCCTCCTTCTGGAGATGGGTGGGTGGATGGATGGATGGATGGATGGATGGATGGATGGATGGATGGATGGATGGATGGATGGCGCCCATGCTGCCTGACACAGAATGTGTTGTGAGGGCTGGCACAAGGGCAGGGAGCTGCACTGAGTGGCTGGGAGAGCCGAGGAAGTCACCCTCCTCCGGGAGATAGGTGGGTGGATGGATGGATGGATGGATGGATGGATGGATGGATGGATGGATGGATGGCGCCCATGCTGCCTGACACAGGATGTATTGTGAGGGCTGGCACAAGGGCAGGGAGCTGCACTGAATGGCTGGGAGAGCCGAGGTTCTGCCAACAGCTTCAGTCCAGGTTGGCAGAGGTGGGATGGAAAGGCATCGCCGGCTTGGCAACACTCTGCCAGCACCTTTCCCATAACGATCAAGCTGTGCCACTCTGCTTGGTTAATGTTTCTCGGTGGCACAGCCTTCTGCCTGCCCAAAAATAAATAAATAAAACACAACAGATAATTTTTTTTCCCTGTTGTTTTTAAATAATGGGAAACTCCAAAGCTCACATAGTTGGAGCTGTATCTTGGCGTTAAGTGACAGCAGGGGATTACTCCTTGCATCAGGCACAGACCCAAAGCACTTAAAAGCAAGGGCAGGAATGGCTAATGCGGGCCTGCCATCACCTTACCCAGCAAAGAGAAACGCACCGCCCGTGACACAGATCAAAAACCCTGCATATTTCATCTCAACACAATGCCCTTATCTTTGACCCAAAATAAAAATTATTCCTTGCTCAGCAATCTCAAAATACAAAATTATCTACGTGTGCATTAATGCCACGTATCAATCAACTTCAAATGCAAATCCACTGAGCATTTATCCCTAATTTTACCATAAAAGGATGGTTACACGCCAAGCACCTCGCTCAACATAATTCTAGGGAGCAGCAGTTATGATCAGCAAATCTTCTCCTGGCCATTGACAAATACTTGGATCCTCAGCTTCTCCTAATGGAAACAATCTGGCCGGTTTGAGAAAGGGCAGAGCACAGAGGCCAGGAAGGAGAGGAGCACGTTCTCTTCTCTCCCCACTCCTTTTTGCAGCCTCCTTCCCCCCAAAAAAAAACCCTTGCCAGATCTGGAAGCTGTGCAAGGATGGGTGCTGGGAGGAAGGAGAGTGGAGCTGGGTGGGAGCAGCAAGACAAACCCCTCTGCTCTCTGTGCAAGAGCGATGGAAGGACCAGCATTGCTGGTCACTTTGGGAAAGCCTGCTGCCCTTCCCTGCTGAGAGCAGGGCTGCCCAAAGGGGAACCCATTTGCTAGGACGTGCGGAAGGGTAATTAGGGATTTGCAAGGCTAGGCATATTCTGTGAGTCTTTCCCTTTTTAAAGAAATGGGGGAGTGTTTGTGATAAAAGGCACCGTACACGTGAAAGAAAAACACCAGGGAGAGCTGAAAGAAACAGCAAAGCACAGATCAAACCCAGGCTGTATTAAATGTCTTTCCAGGTGGCTGGGAGGCTGCTGCAGGGCGCTGGCAGGAGCGCCAACGGACAGACAGCCAGGTCATGACGAGTATCTGTAAGAGCTCTGGAAAGGCTACAAGTCCTTGGGCACATCCCACGCTCCAGCTGTGAGAGGCAGGAGAGCCCCCTCAAGCAGGCTGCCCCACTGGGGCTGTCCCACTGATGCTAAGAGGGGTTCAGCCGCCAGACATGTAGTTTGATGAATTCCCATCCTAATCCACTTCAGCAGCTCCTGGGTCACGCTCACAGCCTGGGCTCAGCCCCGGGCAGTGCTGGGAGGGCAACACACAATGTGTCCATCCAAATTTCTGCCCGGCGTGCTCAAGGAACAATGGCCCGTGTGTCCCTCAGAGGCTCCTCCTGCCGCACGCGGCCGCAGACGCCTTCCGAACACTCTCCCTCTTGTTCCCTTTGGCTCGGGAAGTGGCGGAGCAGCAGGTATTTCCTGCCATCACCCTCCATCCCTGCCTGGCCACCCCCGCCAGGGATGTGCTGCTCAAACCCGCATCCCTGGGACCCCCAAGGGACCTGACACCCTTCAAGGACAAGGCAGGGACCCACAGAGGTTGCTCTCCCTCGGTGGGTAGGTGGCCCCGCTCCAAAGGGACACCAGCAGCTCGATGCACCCCCCTGCTGTGCACATCCTGCTGGAAAAGATTTCCCTCCCGCGGTTCCAAGTCCCAGCAAAAATGAGGCTAAAAAACGTGCAAAACGCTGTTTTCGCTTCGTTTCCTTTGTGTGTTTCACAGCGTGTTCTGCAAACAGGGCACTTCCTCATAGTTCTGCTTTGGCTCTCGCGTTCGGGAATAAGAGAGAGGCTTTGATTTTAACAGGAAAACAGGGTTATAAATTAGCAGCCGGGCTGAGAGAGCCCAGAATCTTCCCTTCAAAAATACCTGCACACGTCGTTGTCATGGTCAAAGCCAGCTGCCAGCACTGGGGACACGAGCAAGGAGGGGTCCTGGGTGCCACCCCTCTTGGTGCAGAGAGGGTGCCAATGGTACGTCTGAGATGCAAGCAGTTAACGCGCTGCAACCACGGAACAGAAAGGGCTTATACCAGATACCTGATGGAGAGGAAAATCCCAAACAAGCACTAGGCAGCAGCACTGGCTGCAGCCAATTTTCCTTGCTTAATACGTTTCCTGCACTCGTCCCCCTCCCTGACCTCAGCTCCTCCTTGGAGCACGTTCAGCCCCAGACGCACCACTGAGCAACAGCCAAGGCCAGCGGGATTGCTGCCATTTTGTCCCTCCCCTCTGCTCGGAGGCCAAGGCTCCTGCTGCAGCTGCTACAGCCCCCCAGCTTTCCTCTGGGGCTCCCCAAGCTGCCTGGGGCAGGGCGGGTGGGCAGCACCCTTGGGGGGTGAGCACCCCATGCCGTGACAGTGCTCCGTGCCTCTGTCGGGGCTGGCATGGGATGCTCGGGGAGCAGGAGGTCAGACACGTCACCTCTATCCTTTGCAAAGGGTGCGTGTTCCAGATTCACATCCAGATGTGGATCCAGAGCCAGAGGAGGATCTGAACCCAGCTCCAAATGCAAATCCAGATGTGGATCGAAATCCCAATCCAAGCCCAGACCCAGATCCAAGTGCAGCCCCACACACAGTCCAACCCTGATCCAAACGTGGATCCAAATCCAGACCCAAGCCCTGACCCAGAACCTGGCACAGGGTGCCCGGTGAGGGGTGCCCGGCGTGCAGAGCCCGGGACCTCACCCCGCCGTGCAGCACCCGCTGCCCAGTGCCAGCTGGGAGCTTCCCATTCCAGCTGCCCTGCACCCAGAGCCGATGCCCACCGTGCAGCACCCGGTACACGTGCTGCCCGGTACCTGCCGTCCCCAGCAACCGGGCGTAGGGTCCCGGTGCCTCGCGTACCGCGCCCGAGCGGCTGCGGCGCGTAATCCCCGGTGCCCGGTACACCGGGGTACACCCGGTCCGCAGCCGCCCCGCTGCCATGCCCGGTGCTCCCGGCGGCGCCCGGCGCGGCCGGCAGGTGTCGCCGCCGTCGCGGGCAGGGCGGCGGGCGCGCGTGCACTTCCGACGGTGCTCGGTCATGCCCCCGACTTTCCTCCCCTCCCTCCCGGCGGCTCCCGCCCGCTGACACCGCCGAGGCGGCTCGCACGGCGCGGCGCGGCGCGGCGGAGAGCGGCGCGGCCGCCCGGGGATGGCCGCCGGGGCCGCCCCCGCCCAGCGCCGCCGCTGAGACGCAGCGGGGCACGTCCCGCCAGGTAAGAAGGCTCCAGCTACGGCTCCGGGGGGTCCGGGCGGGCCTCGGCTCTGCCCCGCCGCCGAGGCGGGCCCCGGGAGGCCGGCGGTCCAGGGAGGGCGGAGTGGGGGTGGTGGGGAGTGTGTGTGTGTGTGTGACAGCCGTGGTGTGGCGGAAGGAGAAGGGGCTACCCGAGCGGGGCGGGGGCCGCAGCCCCCGGGCTCTACGGGCGTGCGGGGGGGGCCTTGTCCGCCGCCCCGCAATACCATCCCGGTTGCTCCGTGTCGCAACGGCGGCTGCGGCCGCAGCTCCCGCCGGGCCCGCCGCATTCCTGCTGCCGCTAGAGTGGCGGTGGTACCGCGTCCCCGGCGGCTTCCCTTCCCTTCCCTTCCCTTCCCTTCCCTTCCCTTCCCTTCCCTTCCCTTCCCTTCCCTTCCCTTCCCTTCCCTTCCCTTCCCTTCCCTTCCCGCTGCCCAGCGCTGCATTCCGCCCGCACTCCCGTTGCACCGCACTCGCATTTGGAACGGCAACCCGCTCTGCCACCCCCCTACCCCCCCTCCGCCCCGACCCCCCGAGTGTGAGCTTGGCCCTCGCACGGTGACGTCACGAGGGGCAGCCAGGGGCTCCCCGGGCCCCCACGGGGGCGCGCAGCCCGCGGGTGGCCGCCGTGTTCCGGGCTGGCAGCGTGGGGACGTGGGGCAGGGACTTGGTGTGTGTGAAGCCCCCATGGAAGAAGACGGGCTGGGAGACCCGGGTCCCTCCCAAACCGCCCCCCACCCATTCCTTCTGCTGCAGCTGCTTTTAAGCTACTAAATTCCAGCTACATTCCGGTGTGTGTGTGTGTCCCGTTCCCACCACCCCTTGGAAACGTGCAGCTGGAACAGCAGCCTGAGCGCGGTGGTGTGAGTACGGCTGGGATCCCAATGGAGGTGCTGACTGGCCTCTTCCCCTGGCCCAGGGCTCGGCATCCCCAGGGCTCTCTCGGGCTGATGGTGAAGCGTTGCAGCTGACGTCGCAGACCTGTCGGAGGTTTTCATTGACGTCAGAGCGGGGGGCTGCTGGGGTACGCGTTTGCTCCCCGCCACCTTTGACGAAGCGCTTGATGTGAGCAGATTTGGCTTTGCAAAAGCTCGTGTGGCTACTGGTTCCTCCCTGCTTTCCCCTTGGCTGGGAGCGGTGCCCCGGTTGGCTGCCCTCAGGTGACCTCCCAAAGTGATGTTTTGGAGGAACAAAAACAACAGTGGGGTTGTTTTACATAGGAGAGCACTCTTAGGGCCCCGTGCAAGCAGGGGGAAGGCATCTCTGGTGGTGTCAGCATCTTCTGAAGGCTACCCCAGCTCAGCTCCAGCTACCTCAGGTCGTGGGCATCACCGGAGCTTCCTTGAGGGTCCAGAAATGGGTTTCTGCTGGGTGCCAGGACTTTGCAGAGCGCTCCTACCCCGCAGCTGCCTTCCCCAGGGTGGCAGCTTGCGTTCCCCACGTGGGTGAGCAGCACCGTGGTGGCTCTGCGGATGTGGGTACCATCACCTGTGTGTCGACAAGGAGAGGGTGGGGGGACTTGCAGGGGTGTGAGGTGGAGGTTGGCTGTGCACGGTGCCCCTGTGCTGCCTGGTCAGGTGCACAGCTTGTGCTGAGAGCATATCTCCTGGTGACTGTCACTGGCTGATGAAAATGGACCTCAGGCTGCTGAGGGATGGAGTGGAGAAGGATGGGAAGGAGCCAAGGGAGATGGAGAAAAGGACATGTTCCCCCTGAGTGCTCTTCCTCCCCCTTCCCTGCGGGATCGAGGTGTGCCCTGAGGCATGGCGAAAGCGATGATGTGTGGGGGGGGTTTGTTTCAGTATGTGTCTGCATACAGGGCTCAGAGCCCAGCCTGGGTGCACCTCCACCCTGAGCAGCAGCTCTGCAGCCCTGGGGCCAGGAGCTGTGTGAAGTTCAAGGCAGGAAGTGAGAAATAAATAAAGAAACAATTAAAAAATAATAATAAAAAAATTACCACGACTGGTAGAAACTGCTGGGGAGATTTAGGGAAGCGGCACGGCTGTGCCAGGGAGCGTGTAAGAAGCGTGCGTCCTCATCTGACAAGGAGCTGCCCATGCCGGGGACCGCAGACCCACCTTTCCTCTCCCGGCTCTGTCTCCACTGCAAGCCCCAGGGAACAATTGCATACAGAGTGCTTCGTTTCAGAGCCGCCACAGTCATTTCAGAGACCTTTTAGGCAGGAAAAGTGCTCTGTAGCATGTAATTTGAAGGCTCTGCTCTGAACCTTCACTGTTGCTCTGCTAAATGATCCTCTGCTCTTCCAAACCTTTGCTGCCTGGAAACCAGTGGCAGTGACCTGGTTCCTGGCCTCGTTTGGTCTCTGGTCTCCCTTCAGCACCGTTCTAAGGTGAGGGGAGTTTTGGGTTTGCAAGGAGCAGCCTGGGGTGTTTTTCTGTCTTGCATGGGGCGTCTCAGACGTCAGAGTCCTGTGAGATTTCAGCCAGTCTTAATCATCTCTCGCCTCTGCCTGAGCTGCAGAGGTTTTCACAGCTTGCTGAGGATTTTCCAGCCCAGAAGGTTGGGTTTTGGTTGAGGGCTCTGCGGGAAAATCTAGGGACCCTGACTGATTTCCTCCAAAATGGGAGAGCTGCAGAATTCTTTTTTGTAGCATCCCTCAGGCTTGGCAGCTGGTGGTGGGGAAGGATGGTTTATTTCACCCTCAGAGGGAACACCACAACTTTGGTTTAACTGACTGAGCCTCACTGCAGCCTCGCCAGGGGCACAACAACCTGAGCCTAGAGGTGATGATGGGTCACGGGCAGTGTGGTATGGCCAGGGCTTTCCTCACTCTTCTCTTTCCTCTCCTGTCCATCTCAGTGCAGGTTGCCCTAAAACTTTTGTCGGTTGGAGAAAAACCTGCAGGAACAGAGCGAGCTGCAGGTTTCCCCTTGCTGTGGGCACTGTCCTGCCAGGCACGGGCAGGGCTTTGAGTTCCCAGCAGGCAGCTCCACAGCGGGGTGCAGGCAAAGGGAAGGGCATGGGGAGAAGGTGATGTGTTTGCATGTGCAGTGCCTGGACAAGGCTGTCACCCCTCAACCTGTTCCTGGCTGTTCCGGTCCTGTGCTGCGGCACGGGGCTGGGTGCCGGGCTGGTGCAGCGGCAGCGTGCCGGCACATCTCCTCTTGCCTTGCTCTGCTTTGGATTTGCTCCTGGTTTCTGCCAAGGAAAGGAGAGTCCTGGTGACAGTGGATTTATGTGTGTCACTGAATCAGACATGCAGCCAGGACAGGAGGAAAACTGTCTTGAGCCTGTCTTCAGGCTGCGCTTGGTGGATACTGGGGTCTAACCTTCTCTTAAAAACTGCCGGTGCTAGAGACCCCACCCTTTCCCCAGGCAATTGCTGCCACTCACTAATGACAGGCTTCCAGTAAAGTGACTTGGCTTCTCTTCACATCCTATCCCCTGCATCAGGGCTCGAGGCAGAGGAAAGGCAGTTTCCCCTTCCAGTCTTCACCCCTCAGAGGGATGCTTCGCAGATGCAGCCATTCCAAAGACCAGGCAGGATGCATCCCAGCTGGGGCGGACGGAGCAGCAGCATCCCGCCAACGTCCTGTCCCACCACCTGCCTAAAAACGCACTAAAAATCCACCTGCCTGACACAGCACCGTGTGGATTTGGGATTTTCCCCAGCGGGTTTATAGAGCTGCTCAGGGCCAGTGAGGAGGAGGAAGAGGAGGAAGGCAGGTGAGGTGCTGGAGAACTGGTGTCATGGCCAAGTGCAAAGAGCTGGCTCAGAGCAGCGGTCACCACCTGTGCTCACCAGCACCCAGCTGGCAAAAACTACATGTCCCAGCAAGCTGAGGGCCACCACCAGCTGTGCAAGCTGGAGGGTGGCTTCCTAGGGCTGGTGGTCCCCACCCCCTCCCCAGTTCCCATCGGGAGGATGGGCATCGTGATGGGGAAGCTGCTTTGCTGTGGGAAAAAGCAGCTGCTTGGTTTTTGCTTCGGTTGCACGGCCTAGTTTTGTGAGCTGGAATATGCTCAAAGCTGGGCTTTCGGAGTTGCTTTTTTTGGTTTTGTTTTGTTTTAAATGACAGCATTTCCCCTTTAAATTTACATCTCTAGCTGGGGAACACAGAGCCTGGTGAGAGAGGGAGTGTGAGACTTTTATAAAAAGAACGAGTCGGGTTTTATTATCCCTTTGAGACGAGCAGGGAAAATCTATACTGAAGGCATGAAATAGCAATAAAAATGGACTTTTTGCCAAAGCAAAATTAATTGAGTGAATCTCAGTCCTCAAGCCTGAGCTCCGAGAGGCTTATGAGTTGGATATGAACCACGCTGCCCCCTTCCAGGCTCATCCCCCGAGGAGGAGAGGCAAAATCTCCCTCCAGTCCTCGGCACCACACAAGGAAGCGTGATGCAATCAGCACATGGGAGCAAAGGACTTGTGCTTGGGACACGGACATCCCCACCACTTGCCAGGCAGGTGTTTCTGAAATCCACCATCATCATCAGTCATGGCATCCCACCTGGATTGTGGATTTGGGGGAGTCCCAACGAGGGAAAAGAAGAAGGCTGGACACAGGCTCCTTGAACCTGCTCTGGAAGCCAGGAGAAGACCCTGCTGTCCAACCCTGCCCCGCGCTTGCTCTTATTAATCATTTCTCTCCTTTGTCCCAGCTCCTGGATCTGCCCCACGCAGCGGTCTGGGTGTCCAAGGTGCTTTCTGGGCAAAACCTTCACAGCAAAGGAAAGTCCCCTCCTGGGTTTTGTTCATCTGAACATACACATGTGGCAGCACCAGCTCTGCTCTCCCCCCTTTTTTTTTTTTTGAGTGTGGGGAGGATGGCAGGAGGAGCTGCTGGACAGAGTGGCAAGGGGATAGACAGATTCTTTTCAGCAGATGGTGCAGAGAGGACGAAGCTGCGTAAACCTCCTGAGTCCACCAGAGAGACAGAGATTAAATAGCGAGAGGGCTGAGAGGCAGCTCCAGGCAGGAGAGGGAAGGAGAAAAAAGGAAAATGGGGGTGGAAATAGGATTGGAGAGTGGAACTGGGGAGAGGAGTGTTGGTTTGAACAGGAATCTCCTCCCACTTGATGTCTCCCCTCCAATTCGGAGGGCCTAGATTCAGTGCCATAAAAATATAGCCCTTTTCAATCCCTTATCTTGCAGGAGCAGAAACAATTGGCCTGCAAAGAAGGAGAAAACAATCTGTTTGACTGACAAACAAAAACACATTTCTGCACAAAAGGAGGAGGAGGAAGAGGCAGCTGTCTGGCTGCTGCTTCGGCTTTTTTTCCTTTCCCCTCCCTCTCCTGTCCCCTTGCTGATGGTGTTGGAGCCGAGCTGCTACCCTTGCCAGGAAAAGACCCGCTGTTCTGACTGGCTGGGTTCAATGTCAGGCTCTCACAGCAAATGTCATTGTCCGTCCCACCGTCATCAGCCATGGCAAAGATGCTCAAGCCCTCCAGTGATGCCCTCCTGGGGACAGTGGGGACAAAGGTGGTACCCTGAGCCTCCATGGGGCAGAGCCCAGCTGGTGGGAGAGGTGCCCAAGACAGAAACTGGTGCTTGAGAGAGAAGGACCAAGGCCAATGGCTCACAGCAGATGAGTTGTGGACAGAGGGGACACGTGAGATCCTTTGTCAGGGAGGACCCTGGAGAAGTTCAACCAGGTTATGGGTGATACACCGATGCTGCGGTATATGGGCATCATTGGAGCAGCCGAGTGCTGCAGCTGGAGCTACTGCTGGAGCCTCAGCCATCTCCAGAGTCATCTCTGTGCCTCGATTTCCCTGTCTGCAAAGTCAGCAGGATAACACATGAGCGCTCTCAGCTCAGAGAGCTGGGGCACAGAGGTGCCCTGTGCACCTTCGGTTGTTATCCCAACGAACCACTGTTCCCCCAAAAATCACTAGCCAAAGTGGTGCTGGGGGGATCTGTCAGACAGGCAGGAGTGGAGCCTGTGGGATCCCCGCAGTTCTCCATCTCTCCAGAACAAACCCCTTGCTCAGGGGCTTTTTTAAAGGAAAGAGAAACTGGTTTTCCCCCTGTGATTCCCTGACTGGGAGCAGCAGCAGCTTCCTGCCCAGAGTGGCCTTCCAAAGGGACTCTGCTCTTGTGGGCACACGAAGCAAACACCCACGCTCCAAAAGCAGCCCAGTGCAATGCCCAGTGCCTACCCAAGTCTGGACAAGCAGGAGGCTGGAGCAGGGCGATCTCTGCAGGGGCTGATTAGTGCCACCACATAGGGAATCTACCATAAATAAATGGCCGCAAGAAGAAAACCCTGAAGCCACCAGGACAGTCTTAAGTGTTTTCCATCCAGGTTGCTAGTGACCTACTAGAGTTTACTGGAAAGATGGTGCTGCACTGGTGGATGGTTTGGTTTTCCCCCTTTTTCTAAGGGGCTGTTTCGCTCTGTGACCACGTAGGGAGATAACAGGTCAGAAATCACAGATCCCAGGTGAATTAATAGAGCAATGGCTCTTGGATCCCAAGTGGTTCTCCCAGTGCCTCGGTCCAGGTGTGTGACAGCCATGCTTTTGTGTGCATCTGCAGCCAGGCTTGCTGAAACGCTGGTACCATGGATGGAAACATCCTGAATTCAGGAGATCCAGCCTCTGCTTGCTTAGCATACCGCAGCAGCACCTTTGGGGAGTATTTGACCCAGAGCATTAGAAGAATTTGATTTTATTTATCTTTTTGTAATTCTTGCCCCTAAAATGCAGAATTTTCTGCATCTACCTTTCTTCTTTTATTTCAAAGGAAGATGAGAGGAATCACATCCCCACGCATCTAACTGCAGGCAGAAGATACCAGCAATGACCAGGCTCCTTTTACCACTTTGGCTCTTGACTTTCCTCCCCAGAAAGGGGAAGATGCATCCTTGGCCTGTCTTGTGATTGGGCTGTAACCTTTTGTTACCCTGATAGATGTCAGCTGACCAGGCTGGGATGTAAAAAAGCTCCATCTCTACTGGAGTGTTGCACAGTACTCTGGCAGGAAGAGGCCCACGGTGTCTCTGGGCCTGAACGGTGTTTGCAGACTTTGCCTGGCGTGGGGGCACTTGCCTGATCTGCAGGGAAGTGCAGGCAGCAGCTGCAAGGGCAGGTTTTGCCTGTGCTGAAGTTGGTGGCAGCAGCTGTCAGGGACCGTTGTTCTTAGCATGTGGGGACCCAGCCCGGGATGAAGGGGTCTTCGCTGGGATGAGTGGTCTGCAGGGTAGAGACGGTGTTAGAGAAGTGGCTTGGCTGGACCCTCCAGTCCCTTCCATCTCAGCAGTGTCACAAACATACCGCATCCTCTGCCCAGCTTCCCTCTGCTGGTGCCTTCTTCCAGCTCTTCCACACCCTGCTGTGGCCCCCAAGGTCCTCCAGCATACTCCTGCCCCATAACCTCTCCCTTCCTTCTCCCTTCAGCTCCGCCTCCCTGCCTGCAGAACCCAGCTTGCAGAAAAGCAAGGGGTTTGGCCTGGTAGGGGCAATGCAAAGCTAATTCTGTGGTGTATCTAATGAAGATGTAGAGTTTGGCTCCTGTGCAAGAAAGACCATTCAGGTTTTAGCAGCCACTTCCTTTTCCATGCTGGGTGGCCAAGGTGGCCATGGGAACAGCTCTCTGGGCAAAGCCAGAGTTTGGCTCAGCCCAGGGCATGAGGAGAGGTGGTATCTGATGAAGGTGGGCCCTCTGCTGCAGGTCCTGCAGATGTTTGGATATCCATGGTCTCCGGTGGGTGGGATGGTATTTGTCATTGCAGCGCCAGATCTCAATGAGAGATCCTCTGCCTGTTTTATCCAGACCCACCTGGAGCGGCTCCTGGCCCTGCAGCTGCCCTGCAGAGTGTGCAGGGTGGGAGCATGCATCTCCCACCCCTTCCACCAGTCGCAGTCTCACAGTTGAGAAGCTTGTCCTCGATGTCACGCTGCACTAGCATCTCTTGGGATTTGGCCAGCGTGTGTCAGGGCCACGCGCCTCTTCTACAGCTGCTCTCCGCTCAGCTGCGTCACCTTCCTCCTGCCTGGGGTTGCTTCGTACATCCCGTTTCTCGATGTATTCTGCCCTGATTTATACCAGGTCACGGGCGTGTGGTCCCTTACTTGGCCGTGGTAGCACAGCCTCTTCGATTAGGTGTATTTCCAGGCATGACTTCCATCTGTCCGTCAGTCGCTACAGCTAATTTCTGTAGCCTTTACAACCATACAGGGGCATCGTTCGTATGTAATAATCGCTGATGGTGGCAGGACTGTGATAAACGACCTATTCCACACATTTCACCTCTTTCCTATTCACAAATTGTTCGTGATTTTTTTTGTAGTTGCATTAAGTATTCAAAGTGACTGCGATTTCCCCCATCGTATTCATTATTCAAAATTGTTCTCCAGATAATTTCTGCAAATAATTCGCGGTCTTCACTCTTTTGTGAATACTCAGTCTCAAGAATGAGAGCCGTTTTAATTGGGATCTTACATCACATGATGAATTTTGGCTTCCTGATTGGGTGGGCTTAATTTTTAGACTTGAGGTTTTGGGGAGGGAACTCCTGCAATTTAGAATTTGAAATTCAGTTTTCTCCCAATATCTTCAATTGCAGCTTAAAATTAACAGTCTGTCTTGTCTTTTTATTTTTTTCCCCCCTTTCCTGGCCAAAAATCCCTGCCGGTAACTTGTTGGCAAGAAACTCTTGGAGAATATAAACAAAAAGGTGGCACCAAAACAGCTAAATTTAACGTATCTAAAAACTGGAGTGATGATTCATGGTGGTTTGTTTTGTATTATTCTCCTCGCTCTGGTAAAAATAATGATCAAAATAATTTAGAAACATAAAAAGGCACATAGCAAGGGGACATTTATAGCACTCGGTTTCATAAAATCTTCCATCGACGTCCCTCTGCATGCCTGAGGAACATCCTGTGGGCTGGCTGGTGTGTGGTTGGTACCCAGGTCCTGCTCGGCGCTCCAGGCCAGAGCTGCTGCTGGCTTGGTGTAGGCGGAGGGGAGGAATGTACAACCATCCTGGCTCCCCAAACTGCCCTGATCCACACCCACAGCAGGCAGGACTCCGGTTGTCTTGTGTAGAGCTTGACTCCAGGCAGAGGGGTGACCGTAAGTGCCCAAGGTCACACTCCAGCTCCCTGGTTCAACTGGAAATAGCTCCAAGGTCTCCTGATTCCCCCCGCTGGCCCTAGCAACCCCCTCCTGCCGCAAGGCGAGACGGAAAGGTGCAGAGTTCAGATGTTTTCTCTAACCCACAGCCTGGCTCCTGCCACCTCTCATAAAACCTCCTTGGCTCTATTTTCTGCCCCCTCACCATCGGGCTGAGTCAATACGGCCCCACCCATGTCATGTGTGTCCCCCCTCCCTTAATACCAAGGGCTCCCGTGGCATATTTATGCCTCCAAAGTGGAGCGTTGCGCTGGCATTCCCGCTTGTGCGGCACCCGCACACCCCGGCTGCTTGCTTCCACCAGCTGCTGCTGCTGATTTCCCTTAAAAATAAAACCCCTCTAAAGGTACAGCAGGGACACCTTAAATGCAGAGCTGTGGCGTGCAGTTAATCATATCCTCTTAACGGGTTTATTCGCTCATTAAATATTTAAGACTCGTTTCTCTTTATCAATAGTGTGGAGGCGTGCAGGCCCCGGTGCAAAGATTTATGCACACAATAGGATCGGTGCATTTAGATTTGTTTGAAGGGATCCGAGAGCCATTTAAAACTCGACCAAGGGGGACGGTTTCTGCTGCTGCTGTTTTCTTCCAGCAAGGTTTCTGCCTCCTGACTGCGGTTGGGAGGCGGTGGGAGAGGAGGTTGGGGGGGATGTGAGCTGATGGCTGCTCCCAGTACGCCCCTGCTTGGTTCTGGAATAGCTGTGCCCCTTTTTGAAGGATGCTGAGGTCTCAGAAGGGTCCCACTTGTGTCTGGTGTGAGTGTCCTGCAGTGATGAGGATGGTCTGTGAAATACAGGGCACGTGGAGGAAGGATCTGGTGCTGGGAGCATGACTGTGGAAGCAGCATTTTGATCCCCACTTCCCGCCACTGTCTGTGGGAAGAGCTTTGCCATTGCGGCTCAGATGTGAATTCCAGCTTGCCTGGCACCATTCGGGAGCCGTCACGCAGGTGCAACATCTGTTGTTCTCCTGTCATTACCTGGGCTCTGCTCTTCATGCAGGTGTAAGAGTGGGGGCAGCCTTTTTGGTTTGTAGGTTGGGGGCGGACCAGACCAAACCCACACCATCACCTTGATCCTGCCTCCCCATCCTTCCCATTGTCTACCCTCCTGACCGCCCTCAGCACACCAGCCCAGACCACCATCCGCAGCATCCATACAGTCTCCAGCCTGTACCCACCGCTTCCCATGCCTGGTCCCTGGTCCCTCTGTGGGGCTCTGTGGCTTCCCGCTGCTGCCAGATGTGTTGCCCACCCTCAGTGTAGGGAGGCAATCCCTTGCTTTCCTGACAGTGTGTGCACCCTGCTAACATGTACAAGCTCCGAAGGCTGCAGGTTTCAACCTTGTGCTGGAGTACTGTGGGGGGCGTGAGATGGGTCTGGGAGCCTGACGGTGTGTCCAACACAGTTGCACAACATGACCTGTATGCGTCCTTCCATCGAGCATGTTGCTGGAGCTTGCAGGGACGGCAGGTCCCGGCACGCAGGACTCTATCGCCTTCTCGGCGGCCTCTGCTTACATCAGGAGGGAACATCTCATGCCAAGACCTGTCCTCCCCAGGCTGCAGCTTGGAGTTGGCGATGGCAGCAGCTGACGCCCAGGGTTTTTGGCCCCCTGTGGCACCTCAGCGGGTTCTTCCACAGCTTCCTGGGCAGCCAGACATGTCCTATCCCAAAAATTCTTTGCTGGGAGGCGTTGGGGTGAATAAAGGGGGATGAGTGGCTGCAGTAGCAAGGGACGGAGCTGGCAGCTCCTTCCTAGGGGGTGTGTGAGAAATACCCTGGCTGGCTTATTGACAGCCCAGAGCATGGGAAGAGCATGCGTGCGTCAGATATTTACCCAAACCTCTCCTGCTTTGCAACGTGCCCACTGAAAAAAAGGATCTGACAGCAATAAAACTGTCGGGTGGCTGCTGCTGCTTTTTTTTAAAGTTCTATGATAGCTTCTCTTCCCCCCCCCCCTTTTTTTTAATAGCTAATGCATCTGTCACTACTTTCCTAATGAGCTTTCCGAAAGGGCCTTAGGGACCTCTACCTATCCGTGTGGGTTTGGGTAGGAGCTTACTCAGGGGAGGTAGAGAGAATTCAGCTCCCTCTTTCACCCCCCATCTCCTTCCCACCGCCCTCCCAAACTCCTCTCCGAGGGCAGGTTGTCCGGAGGGAGGGGAAGACAGCAATATCTCAGCACTCGGCGAGCTGGCGTGCACCCCCTGCAATCACAGCCAATAATGACAAAAAGACGGGGCTGCTGCCAGAGATAGAGAGCTGAGCTCCAAGCGTTACAGCAATGTCACAGCCTTGGGACTGCTGCTGGCTGCTACTGGAAAGAAATTTCCTCACAACAGGCAGAGTTATAGGAAGGAGCCATTGATTGCATTAAAAAACACCCTCCCCACCTCTTTTTTTTTTTTTTTGGCATGGATTTTCAAGGCTTTTTTTTCCCTCCTCTCTCTCTCTCTTCCCCCCCCCCTCCATTTGCCATTGAAGTTGCGTTCAATAAAACCCATTGCCCGAGAGCGTCTGTTCGCATGTTCTCAGCAGTACAATGGGCAGAGGACTGCAGTGTGCAGAGTCTCAGCCAGCCTCACGCAGACAATGAGGGGGTGGGAGCGGGGTGGGGGGTGGGGGGGGCTTTTATTTTATTTTATTTTTCCCCCACCTGCCGGCCCCCACTACTAATTGTAATCACAAAAGGCAAATGGGAAGGGACTGGGGGAGCAAGGCTGTGGTTCACTGGGGTCATGGTCTCCATCAGTCATTCTCCCAGCCTGTTGCTGGGTAAAAGCCTGGCTCCGTGGTTTATCAAAATGACTGTGCAGTAAAAGCCTGTTCGCCCCCCCCCGCAAAAGAAAAAGAAGAAAAAAAAGCTGTTTCAACTGACTCAAAAAGCACGAACTTCCCAGTGCTGTCCATGGGAGACTTTCCATTGACTTCTCTAGGCACAGAAGGGAAAACAGAGGGTTTGGTGACTCAGGCACAAACCTGGGATCTCTTCCTCTCTCTGACGCTGCTTGGCAAATCCTTTAGGACCCGATTCAGCAAGGGGCCTGCTGCTGCCATGGCTCTGCCTTTCCATAGGGCACAAGAGGATGCACCACTTGGCAGGACCGAATCACTAACTGTGCCATGCCCAAGTTCCCCTCAGCTGGAAAATGTGACAGTGCTAACCCTACATTGTGTGATGGTGGAGAAGCTAATAACTATTAATGCCAGGGAGATGCTTCCAGATCTCTAGATAAAAGGTGCTCAAGGAGGGAAAATTATTATCAACGTGGGCCAAATAGCTACAGGGGATTAGAAATCTGCTTGTATTTGTAGGATGTAACCACTAAGGAGGGAGAGACTGGGACAATGGAGCATGCACAGCACTAATGGAATGAGCGTAGGAAAGATAATATCTCTGGAGACCCTTAGAAACCATTTCCCAGTGGTAAGATCTGCTTGGGTTGTTTGTTCATCTTCCCAGATGAGAGCTGCAGTCGTGGACGCTTTTATCACTTATGGACTGGACCAGACAGAGGGCCGGAGAGTGTACTGTAGGGATGAGCCTGCGTGGCTCTCCCGTGGGTGGGTCTGTGGATTTAACAGGTCCCAGCTTCCATGTCTGTCATTCAGAGCTGTGCTTTATAGCAGAGGAATCTGCACCAGACATTTCAAACCTGTTTTTTTCATGCTTACAGGATGCAGGTTTGGCCTCTGGTAGAGATGGCAAGGGCATGGCTTGGGCATGTCAAGGCTGCAAAAGGATTGTTCGGGGCAGGCACATTCCAGTCCCGTCCTGAGACCGAGCCTTGAGATAGGGTTTGGGCTGAGGTCTGGATTTGGAACAGCCCTGTGGTAGAACGTGAGCGTGGCGGTTCCCTGAAGCCGTTTCACTCAGAGATTCACTTTTTCCAGCTGATTCACGTTCCCAGTGCAAGCCCATTTCCTGCCATGGTGACAGTAAAGCTCGCTGAGGCTCTGCATACTAACGCACAGTGGTCCAGGCTGGAGTCTGCTACCAGGCTTTGAGCCCGGTTGGTGCCAGGAGCTGTACAAACACACGTCGTTCCCTTGAGATTAAAACCAAGTTAGACAAGCTGTTTGTTGTCTGTGGTCTGGCAGTGCTGAGCCACCTGTGCATCGCTGTGCAAAGCGTTGGGCAAGCATGTAAGAGACAGGCAGCGTCCGTCCCTGCTCCCCTGGGGCGTGCATCCTTGCTTACCCACAGTTACTCACTTCTCAGTGGCATGCAGGGCTCCGAAATCGCGATGTCGCCCTGAGACAGCCCCATTTTGTGCTCCAGGGAGCTGCAGCCTTTCTCACTGAAGACCTGCAGCATACCATGCTCTTTTCCTTTCTTTTTTCTTTTTTTTTTCCCTCCCCCCCCCCCCCTCCACTCTCCTGGTCACTTTACTTAGGTTCTTTCTTCCCTCTCATTTTCTCTACCATCAAATGAAAGCCATTCAGACCAAAACGGTTCAGTCTGCTCTTTGTGTCTGGAAAACAGAACACCAAAGACAGCTGGACCTACCCGAGATGGCCACGGCCGTGGCAACAGTGGCTCTTTGTTAGCGCTGTTGTCTCTGCCCCTATCTCCAGTGTCTGGGGCCCTGTCTCTTTAAAGCTTTAGTGTGCTGTGTCAAAGCCAACAGAGAGTTCAGCTTATTAATGGATTCGCTAGGTTAATATCCCAACAGTTTGGTTGTGGGTTGGTTGGTTGGTTGTGGGGTTGGGGTTTTTTTTTTATTTGGTTTTTTTTTTTTTTTTCTTCTTCCACCAGCATAATTTAGAAAGGGGGAGGGGGAGAGAAAGATAACCCAGTCCCATTTCTGGGGAGGAGGGCACGGCATGGCTCATTGCTTTGGAGAAATGGAGCTGGAATGGTTGGTCGGGGCCAGGAGGAGGTGGTGGCCCAGCCCTTCGCCTTCCTGTCTGTATGTACATCTCTCTCTATCTCCTTCTCCTGCGGGGTTCCCTGCATCAAAGCTTCTTCCAGTTCTTATGCTAATGAGGTGCATTAATGCTTAATGACTGTGAACAGGCTTGTTTAATTGCACCTATCTGAGCAGGAGGCACGTTGCTGTATAAGAGGGAACGACCATGTAAGCAGCTGCATGCCCTCCTGGACAGTCTTAATTACATGTAAAACTGATGTGATCTAAACCACCAGGCTGGTGATTAGTTTAGTGAGGCAGGTGGTACTTTGCAATTCAGTGCCTCAGAAACTCTAGAGCAAGTGAGATCAGATTCTTTCGTAGGCTATGGAGGATAAGGCAAGCCCTGATCATCCTTGAATTTGATGTTGGGTGGGGACAAGCACGGCATAGTAGATTAATTTAATTAATTTATTGCAGTTAGTTTGCAAAGACATTATCCGTGAGCGTCTGTGCAGAATACTGAGCAGTCCCATTAATGCACTGCTATTTTGCCTGTAAATCCTCTCTCCCCCCCCCCCCCCCCCAACCCGCCCCTCACAGGAGGAATGAGCTGCGATGGTCTCAGCTTTCTGCAGTGTTATCTCGCGCTGTTTGAATGCGACTGATTGTCTGAACTACAAAGGGGCCCGGCGCTAATGCAAAGCCATCCCTATTGGCACTAGACCTAGATTAATGACTCTGCATGCATCGCCTTGGCTCTAAACTGGATTTCCCTAAAGCAGCTCCCGGCGCTGCTGTCGGTGCTCCTGTACCCGTGCCTCTAGCTGGGCTGCGATTGTTCGGCTGGTGGGAGCAAGGGGCTCTGGGAGCACCTCCAAGTGTGACGGCTGTTAAGTAGGGGTGCACAGGTATGGAGGTACCTGTCACCGCCAGCCATCTGCTGCTAGTTACCCGCCTTTCCTTCTTGTGATTATTTTGTTTGCTGTTATTCACTGGGGGGGAGGGATTTTTGGTTAAAAAAAGCAACCATTTTTAGGACTTGCTTCAGACGGGGGAGTAAAGTGAACCCAGCGGTGTTTTGGAGTCAGTTATGCTCCCCGGACAGGCACCTCCCCTCTCTGTCCCCACACCAAACCCTTCCCCTCGGCCTCAGCTCACTCGAGTGCTTCCTCCCCATCCCCATCCCGTGAACTCTCTGATCTTCCCCTCTCCCTGCCTGCCCGGGCCCCAGCGGAGGCTCTTCCTGACGTTACTCCCACAACAACCACTTCCTTCCCGTCCCGGCAGCCCCCGGCTCCGCAACCGTCCTTGCCTGTCCCTGGCCAGCCCTGGCCCCCCGCTATCTCCCTGAGACCCCTCTTCTGCTTCCCCACTTCCAGCTGCTGCTATTTGTTTTGTAAAAGGGCTTATCTTGGACGTTGAGGCTCTTTCTGCATGGGGTGAAACCCATGGCCGTGGGGCCACTGGGTGGGAGGTGGCTAACGGTCCTGCTCCCGCCATCAAAGTCCTCTCCTGGTGACCATAACGCCCACGGGGTTTGGGGGTTAGCAGTGCACCACATGGGACACATTTTAGCCCACCCTCAAGGCCCAGCTCCCCAAAATGTAGCATCCCCAGACCTCTGCCATGCTTCAGGCTTGTTGGCAGGGAGGTGGGGCCCAGACATGGTAGCTGCCTGTTTGTGGTGGGAAGGCAGCAGGAGCCAGGGAAGAAGATGTATGGTGGGGGGGATGAGAGTACTGCGGCGTCTTCCTCAGCATCTTCCTCAGTGTCTTCCTCCAAGCTGATGTTTCCTGGCAGAAGGACTGTGACTATGGTGGGGATGGCAGCTGAAATGAGGAGGTAGCAGGGGGAGACACAAGATGGTGGCTGCCCTGAGGGCAGAATGGAGCCCTGCCTCCTTTGGGGTGGGAGCTTTCTTGCCATGGGACTGAGCCCCACTCTGAGGGGACGCAGCTGCTTCTCTCCCCATGGGGGAAGAAGGAGGCTTTGCTGCCATCTGCCTCCTCTGCACACACCTCATCATGGTTGTCCCCAACCTTGTCCCACAGAGGTGTGTTTTGCTGCACCAACCCTTGCCCTTGCATCACCCCCAAGGCAAACTTGGCCTGGAAAAGACTTCTCTATCCAAAAAGCCATCCAAAAAGCCCTCCTAAGCATATCCCCATGGCAGTGGCACCAAGGCAGCCCCGGAGCATCGTGGCATTACCACTCCCAAGGGCTCTACCTCGGCATAACACCGCCACATGAGACCTTGCCACCGGGGCGGACGTGGCCTCCCACAGCTCCCTCCCCTTGAGTGGGCCAGGCGCCCCAAGACGCTCCATCACCCTGAGCACAGGAGTGTTTCAGGAGTGTTTTGCACAGAGATGCTGTGAAACCGGTGCCGTGGTGGGGTGCGTCCGCCCGAGGAGGCTCAGCCCTGCCTCATCTACGGGCAAAACACCCTCGCTCCGAACCCGAGCCTGAGTGAAACCTTTTTTTAGCACTCCCCTATTTGCCAAGCGTACTTCCTTTCTTTTGATTCTTACCACCTACATACAGTCTGACTGCAACGGAAAAAAAAAAAAGGGGGGGGGGGGAAGAATTGCAACATTCAGTAGAAGGCTTTTCTGTCTAATGACGTTAAATTTATTAACCAAAACTCCAGCTGCACCAGGCTGGGATCTAATAATATTCAGGCTATGGAGACATCAAGTAGAAAGAAGCTTAAAGCCCTTTTTATTTCACAGTAAAACTGTCAGTAAATAACTGGATTGTCTTGAGACTGAGAAAATGGGGATTTATCTTCCTGAACATGAAAAGTGTGCTTATTTTTTTTTATCAGCTTCAAAAAGCCCCAGCAACCTTGATTTTCCTTCCACACCGTTCTCAGCAGCTCTGCCAAGCCCCAAAACCACACAAATCAAGAGACAGGCTCTAAAGATATTTTTAATTAAATTAATTCCTTTTCCTTCCTTCCCCATTTCTCCCTTGTCCCCTCCTCCATCCTCTCTTTCTCTCTCCCCGTGTCCCCAGCTAATGACTTCTAAGCACTGTGACATTTCAGCACTGGCTGTCACTAACACCACACCTCCGTGCTGGTTATAAATTGGGCACAGAGACATAAAATTCCCTGCAGAAGGTCCCCGTTTGATGATATTCTCCGAGGTAAATCTCCAATAGCTCCCTGTTTTCTTTAATAATGCTAATAGGCATAGATTAATTAAACTGTTATATTACTTCCTTCTTTCTACCAGCACCAGTTAGAAATCTTATTACCTGCTCCTCTCCGCTTGCCTTTTCCCCAAGGTGGTTATATTCCAACCAGTTACCAAGGTTTCTCAGAGGCTGTAGCACAAGGTGAAACAGCAGACATCGTCTCTGCGAGGCCGGATCCTGCCCCCAGCCCTTCGCTCCAAAACCCCACCGACCTCGGCAGAGTCCGGGCGGGCGTAAGCGGGGTCAGGATTAATCCCGGTTTGTCTGAAGAGGTTCTGTCTTGAAAGCAACAGCGGGGCTATTGTTGAGTCTGGATGCCCCCTTTAAAAGGGACCACAGCTGTAGGAAAGGGAATTGTATACATCCATCAACTCCTCCAGGGCCCCAGGATGTATTAGTTAAGATTGCGGGATAGCATGTCTCGGCTCCACTGAAGGGGTCCTTTGAATGACATGTTGGATATACTGTTGCACATCTGGACGCTGTATTATTGAATTGCTCTACGGTTGCATTTTCCAGACCGCGGGAATGTGTCGGTCCTTGGGGTGGGGGGGGAATGAAGGGGACGACATGTGGGAAAATTAAAGGGATGCATCCCACGGGGTGGGTTTGGATGGAGCTGTGTGGTGGAGGCGGGGAGGGAAGGGGGGGTGGGGGGAGCGAGGCAATGCTTTCACACAAAATGCCGTGTTGCCATTTGAAATCCACTACAGAGCTTCCTGCTCTAATTAAATTTGTCACCATCGTTACTATAATGCCTGCCATTCCTCCAGTGCTTTTTGTTCTCAGGGATCCCAAAACACGACAGAGGCAAGGGCAGAATCTCCAGCTCCTCCACGTTTCCTCTGCAGGAGCTTTTTTTCAGAGCAAAGCCAGGAGAATGCAGTTGTGGGACGAGGTTTTGGGGCAGGAGCTCAGCCACCTCTGGTTTGGGGACACTGAGGCTGGGGGAATCAGGGCAGCTCTTGCACTCACACATCGCCTGTCCCTTGAGATGGCTAGTTTGCAGGAGCTTGGGCAAGAACCCCAGGAAGGCCCCGTTAGGGCAAAGAGCCCTTCTTGGGCTCTCGCCTGGCTCTTCCCAGCCCCTCCAAACCCGGAGGGGAGCCCAGTGTCCCCACAGTCACCGCTACACCTCTGCTCTTGGCACCGCCGGGGTGCCGCGTTTGGCTGCTCCGCACCGCGCTGGGGCAGGAGGAATTCACTAATTACTTGCGGCTCTTAATATGGCCCCCGAACGCTGCCAGAGTGGCGTGAAGGGCTCAGAGCAGGAGACACAACCTGCTCCATCCTGTCTTCTGTGTCAGCTTGCAACGAACTGAATGCAAAAAGGCTGTCTGAGCTGCAAACAGCAGAGCCCTTGGAAATTTAAAGGTGCAGAGCACAGAAAACAAAGGCGAGGCGATCCGCGCTGCTGAATATTCATCCCGGCGTCTGATCCTGCCGGGAGCAAAGCCCACACAGCTCCCGTGAAAGCTGATGGGAGGGAACCTTGGTCTGAACCCCGTCTTGGGCTCCAGCCCAAATCTGAAGGGGGGGAGGGCAAATTAGTCCTTAATGCACATATATCTTAGACTAAAACCTGATAAGGGAACTCTCCTATGTTAATTTACCCCAGTTATTTACTATCCTGATTGCTGAAGGTACTCTGATTAGCGCATGAAATATTTCTATACCTTCGGTCTGATTAACCCATATCTGCAAAATAAATATTTGTCTCATTATAGTTATGCGATCGTGCAATCAAAGACCCTATCATAATGGGAAAGGGAGAGAGTATCCGTGTGGTAAAGGCAGGGAATGGCGACAGGGAAGGAGCAGGTTTGAGAGCGGGAGATGAAAAGCATTGCTGGAGGGGGAGGCTTAGTGGTCTCGGCCTCGGTCCGGAGGGGTTGAAATGCCGGGGAGGGCACGATTCTCCTCCCGTTTCACCAGTGCTAATTGGGACTAATTCGTTTGACTCAGCAGCGTTGCGCCAGTCCCAGCGAGAGGAGGGTCAGACCTTGGGAATCACAGGGGTGAGTCCCAGCAGGCTCCCAGCCTCCAGCTTTTTTTGAAACAGAAGCAGGGAGTTCCCGACAGCGCGGTGCGTGTGCCAGTCTCCCAGACGAGCTCTTAAAATAGCCCAGCGCACCAGGCTGTGGCACCGGGGGAGAGCGCAGAGGATGAAGTGTTCAGTCTTTCTGGCCCAGATCCGGGGAGAGAGGGGGGGTTGGCAGCTCCCTGCCCAAGGCGAAGGTGGTTTAAAGCGCGGTCTGGGCAAGGAGAGGGCAGTCAGCATCCCGCAACTGGGTGGCCGGGAGCAGAGGAGGCAGCAGCCGGCGATGCCGGCACCGCCGTGTGGGCTGGACATCCTCCCTTGGCGAGGAGAGCTGTAAGTCATCTGGAGGAGCACATCCCCCCCCAACCCGGCTCTGCCGTTACAGGGCTGTTTTGCATATGCTCCGTTAGGAAAAGAGAGAGGTTTTATTGTGGCTGTACAGAAGAGCTAAGTCAAGAGGTTGCTTTATGGCTCGCAGATCCCGGCGTGGAGAGGAAAGTGTCCCAGATGCAGCATATAGTAAGCCTGGCAGTGTTGTACAGCGCTGCTGCATCGCAGAGTGGCTGCGAGCACAGCTCTGCAAAAGAGCTGAAGTCATTTTTCTTCTAAGGGCAGGGGGTAGTGGGGAGGAAATATGAAGGCAGCCCTGTTGCTAAGGAAATCTGCTCTTTGTATGGTCGTACATTTAGGTAATGCTAATGAAAGGCCATATAGTAGCAAGGTGCAGATGTCAGCACTGTGCACTCCTGGATATTTGATTAGCATTTCTTTGACTTTGCCTCTTCTAACAGAAATACCTGAGTACATGGGTATTAGGAAAATAACACCCTCCCCACATTCCTTCTCCTCTGCCGACAGCCAAGCAGCACACGTTAGGCAGAGAAAGGAAAAGCCGTACCAAAATAAGACACTCCATAATGAATGTGTGTCTTTTCTCCCCAGCCCTGCCCCCCGGCCCCCCACATACCCTGGAGAGGATGAGAGCAAACATGTGATGAGAACAGAAATAGTCACATCACTTAATGCATTGCTGGACGGTACCCAGCCGGCACAGTGATGAACCTGGCGGAAGACCCAATAGCAGCAAACCAGCATAGCATCCTATTTAATGGCTGGTGGCCCACAGATGTTTTAAACCTCGAGACCGCATCTCTCAGAGGTTTCCCTTTTGACTCAAGCAGGCTGCTTTTGGAAGCAAAGGCTGTGGATGCTCTATCCAGGGACCCAGCACATCCCTGGATTAGCTGGTGCTTGCATACGTGCGTGGCGTCTGAGCCCGGATCCAGTGATGTGGCTTACAAAGCAGGAGAGGACCTGTGTTGCTGCTACAGAGCGCGGTGTCCTGCTCTCCAGCGTCGCTGGAAGAATGAGTCAGCCGTTTTCCTTCGCATGGGGGTCGAGTGGATGCCCCTGTCTGAGTGTCACTAATAAAAGCACCCAGAAATGTAACCGCTCTGTGCTTGCATGTCGTGCTTGCGACTGTCTTAAAGACCAGCTGCTCTGCGTGAGACTACCAGAGAGCGAGAGCACTTGAATGAAGCCCTTATATCTCTCTTTTTCTTTCGCAGTTGGTTTTTTTTCCCCACACAGCGCAACATGGGCTCTGTTCCTCCCTCGCCTTTTGCTCTTGCTCCCTGGGGCAGCCCGCTGCGTCTCAGAGGCACGAGGAGTGAGTCCTCCCAGGAGTCCTCCAGCTCCAGCTCCTGCGAGGAATGGCCCCTCAGGGGCTAAATCGAGGAGCAAGGGGGGCCCTGAGGTGGCAGAGTGTCCCTGTGGCAATGCTGAGCATCTCTCCTCAATGGCAGCAGTGCTTGGGATGGAGGTTTGCTTGCCTTTTGGTGCTGCAGCCGGCTGGGGACCCCTCCCTCCCTGCCTGCCCTGCCAGCACCTACCCCTCCCTCTCGCCGTTGTGCAACATCCCAAGGGCAATTACAGCAGTGCTTACGTGGAGGAGTGATATTGGGAAAGTATTTAGTCATTTTTAACTGTTCTGCTGGCAGCTCCCCTCCCTTAAGGTGGTTCCTATTTCTTCTTCTCCCTCTCCAGGCTTCTTGTGGCATGTCCTCACTGCAGCCCCTGCCCCGGCGACCCTTCTTGGTGCATCCTTAGGTACCAAGGGCTCCTCTTAACAAGGGAGCTTGCACTCCAGGGGAAGAACCACATTCCCATCAAAGCACTTTTTTCCTTTCCTTTCTACATCTCGTCCTGTGCTTACTACAGTGATTTTAAAGCTTGTTGGTGGTGGCAGGGTGGTGATTTTGAAAGCAACAGTAAGAGGCAGGAAGATGTGGAGCTTCTTCAGCTCTTGGAGGCTTCTGGATGCTTCACAGTCTGCATCCCAGGGGTGATTTTCCCTGGGCCCAGTGTAAACAAGGCAATCCGTTACGGCAGTTGAGTGTTACTCCGCAACTCCGTCAGCCCCTGCCCTCACCGCAGGCTGTCTGTGCTCCCTCTCTTCCTGCCGCTGTGCTGCATGGGGAGTGTTGGTGTGGTGTGGGGCTCATCCACATGCAGGATCAACCTCTGAGCATTGGTAGGCAAGGAAGGTTCCAGAGGGAATCAGAGTGGAGTCTGCAACAGCCCCATCACTGTGCTTCACAGGTCACCCCAGTTCAGAAGGGTGATGATGGCAAAATTGAGGAGCATTCGGGGACACTGATGGACTCACAAGGAGGGACGTGGAAGAGTCCAGGTACTGTTTACCCCAGAAGGATGGTGAAAAGAAGGGGCCGAGGGAAAAGAAGATAAGCTCACCTGTGCACAGAAACACCACTAAAAAATACAAGATTAAGGTTAGGAAGTCAGGCGCTGAGCACGTAAGAAATCCCAGTATTAAAGATACCTGAGCGGCTTACGTCCGGCGAGCGGCACGCATTCATTAGGGTGCAGTCTTAATTCTGTGGTCACAAGCGATTTCTTCTGTGCAGGCTTTGCCTCAGGGACCGTGTGGGATGGATGGAGCTCAGTTAGAAGCAGCTCACAGTCCAGTATGTGTCTGTCCCCTCACTCTTCCCTCTGCAGCCCCAGCATTGTGTTCGCTGTGCATCATGCAAATCACGCTCAGAGGAGGAAATCGTTCCTCCTGGGCTACCCTAAAACACGAAGTCTGCTCTGGCCTCTTGCTTTCCCTTCCTTCCCTCTGTCCCTTCCACCTCTGTGCTGTACAGTGGGTGGCAGGGGGGAGTAGCAGGAACCCCTCCAGAAATAACTCTTTTGTGGAAGGCTGGTTTTGCCCTCAGACCCCGGAGCAGTAGGGAATACACTCTGCAGCTCCAGGAGGGCTGATGCAAGTGCAGCCCACATGCTTCACACTGCCAGCATTTGATTTTTCCATCTGGTTTTTGTTTTGGTTCAGTTAAAGGCAGAGAGAAGAGGTGGATTTTGGTGTGAATCTCCTGTCTGCCTGCATGTGGGGTGTGGGACAAAGGCGGCTTAGCATGGAAAGCCCCAGAAGCAACCGGGAGCGGGCTGGGGAACTCACCAGACATCATTTCTTCTGAAGCTGCAGGAGAAGCATTCATTTAGGAGAAGCAGCCTTGCAGCCTGCTGTATGTATTGACCGTCTGAGAGCTGAGCCAGCTAGAGCCTGGAGGAGACAGATGGAGGAATTAAGGACATCTCAGCTGGGCAGTAGGACCAAGGGATGCGTGGCGGGGAGCTGGCTCCCATACCTGAACCACTTTGGAGAGAGGGCTGGGAGTTCTCACAGCTTTTCTTAGCAAGAGAGCCCTCCACCGGAATTATGTGTTGTGGATGTGAAAGGAGATCTGGAGAGGAGGGAATATTTTCACCCTGGAAGCTGCTAAGGAACTTGCATTTAGCTGCTAGCAATCTGTTTCTAAGTGGGTTTCTGTCCCAGGAAAGAGAAAGCAAAGCGATCTCGCTGTGCTGACCAACTATAAATTCTCTCTTGGCTTTGCTGGGAAAAAACAATGTGCCCTCAGTGAAAACCTCCCAGAAATCCAGGACATGGGTATTTTATATGTCAGCCCTGTACCGTTTTGGAGAAAGAGCAGCTGAAGAGACCAGTCAAGTCAACTCCTTGACTTTTATTTGCCGACAAGTTGGTGGAATGTCTGGTGAAGGACAGAGATGCTGCCTCCCTCCCTCAGCCGAGCAGGTCACGGTGACACACGCGTGACCGTGGGAAAGAGGCCGAGAAACTGTTTCTGAGAGAGGAGTTTGGAGAGGAATGTGTGTAGCCAAGCACACAATGCAAAAGCCAAGTTGAAACTTTGCATTTAGATGCCTGCAGCAGCAGACCAGGCAGCTTTCCATGAGGACTGATAGATTTCCCACCTCTCAGCGTTTGCTTAAAAAGTATTCATAAATATACCCGCCACTGCTAACCATCTTTTCCTGTTGGGAATTGCCATTAGCAGCTAAAATTGGCGTTTTACATATAAAAAGCACCAAGACCGAATTCTGTCTGGTACTTTCTGCAAAGTCCATGTAGAAGAGACAACTCCAGGCTGGGTTGCATCTATGAGTTACAGGGAGGGAGTTACAAGGGAAGTGGAGATTGTAATGCTGCTCAGCTCACGGTCGCAGCATCCAGGGTGTGTGTGTGTGGTGCAGTCAAGATGAGATGCCACATTGGGTGCGGGTGGGCTCCCCTAAGACGGACCTGGCAGACCCACAGATGGAAGCAGCCTCTATTGAGCTTTCCTGAGCAGCGCTCCCTCGGAGGGAGCCAAAACTGAACACGTATTCCTGGATGCAGCAGGAAGAAGCGCGTCCCTGACGCTAATTACCCTGTCACACTGCAAATCCCTGCTGCAGCACGGAGGGCTGCATGGGTCGTTCAACCTTTTGAACATGGAGCTCGCTTTCTCAGAGGCACCTGGACCTTCCCAGCTGAAGTTGCACCCAGAGTGAAGGTCCCCATGGAGTCACTGTTTTGGAAGGGAGATGCTGTCTTGTGTTTGGGTCTGCAGAGGACTTTCCAAACGTGGGGAATTAGGATGGGATTTCAGTTGGAGGGGATTATCCCACTTCTCCCTTCCCTGAGCACATTTCTTCCTCTGAAGCAGCACGTGACAGGCAGGGCAGCAGCCGAGGTGGCCAGTGGGGCATCTCTTGTGTGTGCTGGAGGGGACTGAGTCAAGAGCTCCAGAGGGTTCCCTGTGCTCCCTGCATGGCTGGAACAGGAGCGGGGATGGCAGGAGCAGGACGGAGGGGGAGCAGACGGCGGGCATGGAGCTGCAGCGCTGAACGGACAGCACAAAGCGCTGTCAGAACAGCAGGGGCTTGTGCTGGCGACGGCTGCAAATGGAGATGGAAAGGGCTGAAGAGGAGAGGATGCGGCACAGCTGGTCCCCTTCAGCTTTGATCTCTAAAGAAGAGGGGTGGTGGCTGCAGAGGAGGAGGGGGGAAGAAGTGTAGGGGGGTGAATCCTAAAAATACTGGTGTTTCCATGAAGATTCAGTTACCTGAGGACAGGAAGGAGGAGGGAACCTCTCTGCAAACGTGGGGGGAGCTGGAAGAAAAAGTCCCACTCGTGTAGGAATTGCCAGCCTGCTTAGGAACACAAAGCTGTTTGCTTTGGAGCCAGCGGGTTGGTTATTTACTGAGTTGCTGGTTATGTGCAGAGCAGAAGGTGGTTTGTGTGCTTGTTGCTTCAGGGCACAAAAAAAAAGAAGAAAAAAAAATAAAGGAAGAGCTGACTTTCTTGGAGGCCTGTGTGCAGAGAGGTCTTTGGGAGAGGAAAGAGGGATCTCCTTCTGGCTGTTGGGTGAGGGAATGGGTCGAGGGCAATAATCCAACTCTGTGCAGCTGGGGAGAAGTCAAGCATACCCCAGGATCTTCACTCAGAGGCTCTGGGCTGAGGTTTTGCCTTCCCATCCACCAAGGGGTTAGTGCTGGGCTGAGGGTTGTGGTTTAATCGTGGACACACAGATTTGCTGTGCACACCCGCCCCTTCCCCTCACAAGCTGGGAGAGGTGCCCTGTCCCACACATGAGGATGCGAGAAGGACAGGAGGATGCAAGTCCTTGGTGGACTCAGCTGACACCTGCCCTGCATCAAAGCAAGCTCCAACTTTCTCACTGCTCCCTCCATGAGCCCTCGGGGGATTCCAGCTCACACCAGCTTTATAAGCAGCAGTAGGACCAGCTCTAATTTTTATCCTGGAGGCAAAAATCACTGAAAATAATGCTTCATCACTCTGAAGGTCCTGACACCACCCTTAACCACCACATCACGAACCTCCTGTCGCAATTGTCATCTGCGTATGTGTCAAATCTTGCCTCGCAGATAAAAGCCGCTCTGCAGGCACCTTTTGTACTAAAATACGGAGCCTTTAAAATGTGAAAGAAACAACAAAATGTAGGACGCCACACAAAGCTGACCCACTGGGGACTGGGGGAGGTGGGGGGGAAACCCGCAAGAAGGAGGGCTTGACACACAAAAATTGTTTTGTTAACAAAGCATCATTGTTCCACTCTGAATCAGTTTGACTGGAGTGGTAGAAACACCCCATCTGGAGACAGATGGAGAGTTTTCTGGCTAAAGAGCCGGCGGGAGGAGGGACGGCTGACAGCCCAGCAGATAGCATTGTCTGCTGCTACCTTGGCAATGGAGAGGAGAAAGGGCGGGTGGCAGATTAGGCGTCCCCTTTGCAACCCGCCCGTCGCGCCGGCTCCTTCTGCGCCCTGGGCCCCGCGCCCGGAGGGAGGTGTGTGCCCAGGTTGGCAGCTCGCACCCCGCGATAATCCGTTCGCTCTCCTTGCGAGGCTGGTTCGGTGCTCGTGGGGACTGATGAGGAGGCACTCATCCCCCCACCGAGGTGTTTTTGGTGCGTGCCACACCGGTGCACTCAGATGGTACTGTACCGCTTGTGCCCTGTGCCAGGGCTTTGTGTGATGTGGTTTCAGCAGGCCCACGGCATCAGTTTTGGCACTGGCTTCCAGGAGAGTGGGATCTGGGTTGCTGGGAGGATGCTGAGCAGAAACCAGTGCGGTCGGAGCTGCAGGGAGTAAAACTTGTGAGAGCGGCAAGACTTGACGCAATGCCGAAATGCCCAGAGATGGGACATGTGCAGGGGGGCCTGGGTGGTCTGTGGGGTGCCTGAGGACCAGGAATTGCCTTGGACATCTTCCTTGAGGTGGGGAATAAGTGAAGGAAAAATCTGTGCTTCAACTCCTGGGGCCTCTTAGCTACAGCACACAGTAAATGTGGGATGGTTTATGGCTCCGCTGGCACAGTGTCTGCTCTGCTCCCTGAGAGCTCACCAACAGCCCTTGCTCCCTTCACTGCCTACCAGGCCTGACGGGAAACTCTGGAGTGGGTTTTGCTTCTGCCAGAGCTTTGAGGGATCATATCCTACCCACCCTATCTGAATTCCTGATTACTTGCTAATTGCTTGACACACTGTACTTGCAATGCAAGAGACGGGCTCACATCATCCTCTGTGGTTTGCCAGAGGAGAGTGTGAACCTCTTTTTGACTTGCCTTGAAATAGATGAAAAAGAATAGAGCTCGATATGATTAATGTGAAAACTTCAGCTTGGTTTCCTGCCTTGGCACGTGGGCCTTGGCCATCCCAGTGTCATCGCTGTGCCTGGGTTTTTCAAGAGCTGGGAGCACACAGGGGTACCTGAGAGGTGGCGGTGCGGGCTGTGGTGGCCTGGGCGCTGCTCCCCAAGGTTTGTCCATAATCCCCTGCTGCTGGAGACGCACAGTTTGTGCAGCGGTTTGTGCAGCAGTCACGCAAGGATTCAGGTGGCTGCCTCGAGGCGCTGCTGAGATAATACCTCAAGGGCTCCTATTCAAACCCACTGGGGCCTTTACATTTGCATGGTGGCGATCTATTCAGATGCTTTCCACTGAGCTGAGATGAGCAGGTCAGCTCACCCCACTCGGTTGCAGGCCAGCAGCCCCCCGGGCCCCTATCCATGCAGAGGGGGTCAAGAGACCAGCACGGCATGGACGCAGCCCCGCAAGAAAAGTGGGAATTAGAAAATAAAAGGTGGGTTTGGTTTTGAGTCTCAGGGGTGCAGACTCCACAGCACAGCAATGGCAAGGAGAGTCCTGCTGATGCTCCAGTGTCCCCAGGGACACCAAGCGTGTGCTGGTGAGGTTGCAGAAGTGATGCAGTATTGGCTTCCTTGTCTGGCTCACTGTCTGAGCTGTCCCAGAGGGACACAGCACAGAGAGGAGTGTGAGGGTGACAAGAAGGTCTGCATTGTGTCACACTGATCAGTGCATGAGGTCCCAGAGTATTTGTGTCCATCTTGGCATCACAGGTGACTTTGGGGTGAAGTGTGGCCCCAGGTGGGAGAAGTGAAGGGGGTCACTGAATGCAACTGAACACACAGGATGGAGTAAAACAAGTTGGATGCATTTATTCGAGCTCTTCTGCAAGGTGTCATGATTGTCCCAGAGGGAAACGACCCAGACTTTGGATAAGTAGGAGTCTTGGACAGCCAGTCCCTGCTTTTGCAGTCTTTTGTCTGTCCTGGACTGCCAGGAACACCGTTCCCACAGCCAGTCCTGAAAAATGCATCGGTTTCAGGGCCTGCCGGACTGGCACGATCACTGTGCTGGCAAGAGAGAGGAGGTGAGGCAGGGTGGACAGATTTGGCTCATGCCAACTGCTGTCACGGCACAGTGCCCTTGACGTGGCTTTCAAAGCCGGGAGGCCAGCCAGGGCGCAGACCCCACTGCTGGGCACCTGCTGTCCTGGAAGGAGGAGACGGTGTCCGGGTCACTGGTGATGCGGCAAAGCATCCAGGAGCAAGGGCTGTCACACACGCACGGTGCCTGGCCGGGGGACTGTTTGCCTTGCCCCACACCTTGGGAAGCAGAGTGATTCCCCCTGGAACCTCCCCGTGCCACCCACCACCGCTCTATCCTCACTGTCCACATGCCAGAATTCTGGCCTCTGGCTCCATGGCCCTGGACCCGTGGCATGGAATCTTTCACCTCACTTTCCCTCTGTTCAGAAAGGGGAGAAAAATCTGTGTGTGAGCTCTCCTGGGGAGCAGGGTGGTTATGAAATCAGTGTGTGAGGTCTCCTGGGGAGGTGAGGAGGTGAAATCCGTGTGTGAGCTCTCCTGGGGAGTGTGGGGGGGATGAATTCACCTTGCTGAGAGGTGAGGGAGTCGCTGGGTAAGAGGTGCTGGAATAAGCGCGGAGCAAATTAATCTGCAGTGACTTCATTGCTGCTAATCACCGGTGCAGAAGTGCCCGGGGAGGCTGGGTGGTTTGGGTGGCATTGCGCAGAGGCAGCAGCAGCCGGGTCGCTCCTCTCTCTGCCTCCCAAACGCCTCCTGCGCCGGGCTCTGTGAATCAGCATTTCTGCAGTGGAAATGAGACAGCGGGGAAAGACAGGAGGCTGGCGGGGCATGGGGAGCCTGGCAGGGATGAGGATGGCGGGGGGGAACCTCGTTAAAAAGGGGCAGCCTGTGAGTTGGGGGTGGTCTCATGCCGTGGATCTGCAATCTGCTCCCTCTCGGTGTTCGCTCATTACTGCTGTGCACCCCTCGTGCGTGGCGGCGAGGTAAACAAGCGCTGTGAGCAATGCCTCCCCTTCTCGCTCATCTCCTCCCCGCTGCCGGCGACGAGGGAATGTGACAAGCTGGCACCAGGAGAAGGCATGAAAGCGATGTGATCCGCTGCGGCTCCTGAGCCGACAACCTGGGGAGATCTAGTTACGGCAACGGGGTTAGAACAAAAGAGATTTGCCTCCGGGATCAATTCCTCTCCATTTTCCGGGCTGTGCACGTGCGTGTGCGTGCACGCGCGTAACAGCCTGGCTCTGGCGGTTAGCACTGCCGGCTCTGCAGCACGAGCAGCCTGGGGTCCGGACAAGCATCGTCTGGGTGCTTCTCCAAAGGGCTCTGGTGCTCAAAAACACCTCTTTTTCCCAAAACAGGGAGAGCAGGGCTATTCTCTGGGACAGGCCTAGAAATAGCAAGGCCAGGCCAGGCTTTGTAGTGGCAAAGCTGGGTGGTTGGCGGCTGCTGGAGCTCCAGCCTGTCCTCACCAAGGACTGACCCGATGTAGGGCTGAGCTCCAGGCTGAGAGTGCTTGTGGTCTCTGCGATTCACACAGATCACTCCCTGTTCCCCAGGCATTTTGGGGTGACCCGTCCTCGCCTCCATCACAAGGCTGGCCATCGAGCAAAAACCCAAACACCTTCAAAAGCCTTTCCTGCAGTGAGATGGCTGTGCCAACGTCAACGTTCACCTAGACGCCTTTAACCCACGGTCAGGCTGGGGCACAGTGAGCCTTTCACATGTGCTGCAGGACCAACCGGAGGAATTCTATATCCTGGGATGCTTATCTCTTTTTTTTGGGGGGGAGAAGGGGGCCACTGGACTTATTTGGGGTTGGTTTTTTTTGGCATATTGCCTTCTCCCAAATGCCGCTGGGGATGAGCTGTAGAGAGCACAGATGTGCATCCCAAGCATACTGCAACAAGGTTCCTGATTTAAGGACTGTGATTAACCTCTCTCCAACAGTTGCTAGCCAGGTGCAGAATTGTAACAGGAAGAGGAGAAAGCTCGGTGAAAACAGCCAGTTTTGCTCCGTCACCTGGAAAAGCAGACGGGTGCCATTTTCTGCCTAGAAATCAGCCAGGGTTTGGGATTTACAAAGGGCGTAGAGACACCCCATTTGTATCAGCACTGCCTTGCAGCTGTTCTCTGGACTCCATCTCCTCCTTTCTGTCTCGGGGTCCTGCAAATAAGGCATCAGTGTGGTGTGAATCGGGTGCGGGATGATGGGCTGTGGAGAGTGCCCTGCTCGGGGCTGTGCATGCAGGGATGCTCACGAGAAGCCAGACAGCCGATCAGTGTGGATTTCCTGCCCTTCATCTTATGAGTCTGAACTGGAAGAGCACCATCCCTTGTACAGAAAAAAGCCATGAGTTCTCCCAGGTGTTCCTGCATGGGATACTTGTGGGAGCCGTGACCCACGTGTGGCTGTGCACGTGGATTTGTCCAGGTTTCCATGGGACCGTGCTCTTTGAGAAGCTGGGTATTGGGAAAAGAAAAGCAGTTTTCCATGGTTAGACATGAGCTTTGTGTTTTGCCATCAAGAGTTAAGCCAGGAGCTGCCGAATTTGCTCCTTTTGGGGAGATCTGGCATCCGTGGGACTCAGGGCTTCCCTGCCCAGGACTGGCACCAGCCTCCCAGGTCCGGCTGTCATGTGGGACACTCAGAAGTGCCGTATCTCATCCCAAATACTGCTCTGGTGTCATGATCAGTTTTAGATCGACTTCAAAGTTGCCCACCAGCATCTGCACCTCGTTATTTGGTGGTACAGAAGGGCTGGATTCTCACTCCTGTTTCAACCACTGACTGGGTGGTTTCAGGATCCCATAGCACATCTTGTCCCCTCTCTATCTCCCCGTTTCTTAATGACAGCCAAATCCCAGAGATTTCCCCCAAAGAGAAGGGGCCGCATTTCACACCGGGACATCCCCAGGCAGGGAGCAGCAGTCTCAAGGTTCCAAACACTTTGCAGAGTCAAGAGCTGCTGTGTCCCTTGGGGAAGCAGCAGGGAGAGAGCTGGACAGAGGAAAGAGGGGAACCCCCAAAGCAGGCAAGTAGAGGGGCTTGGGAAATGTGAGGAGACGGAAAAATTTATTAAAAACAATTAATAGCTGCTACAACCAAGGATTTAAACTGAAACCAAAGCCTTAGGGAGGGAGGAAATGAAGTAGCTTACAATTGTGATTTTATTACTTAATATTTTTATTTTTTTTTAAAAAAATGATATGCTAAATGCAAATAAGTTTGCTTACTGAGCAGGAGAGGGAGGGGATGGAAGACATGCCGGGAAAAGTGAGTGGGATCTAGGTTTTGCATCGTTCGCTGAATTACTGGCAGGTCTTTTGTAACATCTGTTAAAAATAAAACAAACATTCATTTCCATTTCGCGCTGCCTGAGATGGCTTCTGCAAAAAAATTTCAACCTGTCCAGGAATTTGTCTTGAAAGTTGCCCTCCCTCTCCTCACGCCTCCTCTTCTCCAGGGGAGATTTCCTTCCTGGACTTCCCAGGGGCTCCATTAGCCCCACATTAAAGCCTTTTTACTTTGCTCTAAAACTCTCCATCGAAGTAAAAGGAATTCTAATAAACCGCTGGGAAGACTCTGCTATTCACTCTTTCCATGGAAACACGGCGCTGCCTCGAAGCAGAGCTCCTCTCGACGGAGCCTGGGTCACGGCAGGAGGAGACCAAGGAGGGATGGAGAGATGGTTTCCATTATAAGAGACCTTTTGAGAGAAATAATCGCTGCTCGCCCACCAAGGAAAGCCTTCGAGACGACGGGGGCCTCGGCATGCTGCGGGAGCGGGGCTGGCCTCTGAGGGGGTGGTGGCGGCGTGAAGCGGTGATGTGCT
The DNA here is from genome assembly GCA_022605575.1 of Laterallus jamaicensis coturniculus. Classification (NCBI taxonomy): domain Eukaryota; kingdom Metazoa; phylum Chordata; class Aves; order Gruiformes; family Rallidae; genus Laterallus; species Laterallus jamaicensis. The sequence goes on along the minus strand of JAKCOX010000020.1, from coordinate 8,710,233 downwards.
GGGCGCTGAGAAACTCATTAAAACATCTGATTAGAGGAAACGAAGGCACCCGGGACCGATTCTTCTCTCTTGATGAGAGGGATGAGTCCAGGAGGGTGGATGGAGCCGGTGTCATGGGCAGAGGCTACGCGGAGGGCTTGGGGCTGGGGCTGTGGGGTGTAGCGAGGGGACGGGGTCACGGGAGGACATGGGTGTCTTGTCGCTCGAGCTGTGCTGTGCCGGCCAAACATCACACCCAGCAAATGCATTTTTCAAGGCCAGAAAAGCCAGTTTGCTCTGGGTGGGGGTTTCTGGCTGTGCCCTGGTGTCCCAGGTGGGAGCTGGTCTGAGGAGGTCAGTGTGATGAACCGCCTACCTAAAGTGACTGCCATATAATTAATTTTGAGCCTCCTTGCAGGCACAATCGTCCCGAGTGTTGCCACTCCGACACCGCGCTGCAAGATGAAGGGTTTTTTTCTGCGCGAGGAAGCTCGTTAGAAATAGCCCGAAGGGCAAAGTTAGGAAATGAAAATCCATCGGATCCACTTGGAGCCAGTGCACGGCGTGTGATGAGAGTTGGAGCAGGGCTGCCTGCTCCCTACTTGCTCCCAGCCCAGGAGCACGGGGCGTGCGGCGCTGGGTGCATGATCTCACCCATGTCGGGGGAGCGTGAGCATCCCACCGGGATCATCAGGAGTGGGGCTGAGGGACAGTCAGCCAGCAAGAGGGATTAGAGGAAGAGGAATGAAGAAGAGCTTGGAGCATCCCACCTAGGTGCTGGGGAGGTCCCAGGGACCCCGGGCCAGCGGAGCGTGGCAGGGCCAGGCAGGAGGGAGGCTGGTGCGGAACAGCTCATTTTTCTCAGCGCAGCAGAGGAAGCCTTATCTTTGTAGGTCGCAGTGGCGAGACACCGGCAGAGCCAGAGCGCCTTTGTTTTAGCAGCTCCAGAAATGACATTGCAATGAGTCATTATTTTTTAGCCCCCCCGGGGGCAGGAGTTGGGGGGTGGGAGGGTTACTTCCAGGGAAGCCTCTGACTTTGATCAGCAAGGTGAGCCCTGCCCTCACAGCAGGGAGGATGGGAAAGGGCTTTTCTATGCAGGTCGTGCTGGGTGAATGCAAGGAGCACAGAGCCATATCCGTGGCGGGAAGAGGGGGGGGGGGGCTGTGCGCCACGCACAGGGATGCTCTGGAGCTGGATTTCATCAGGAGGATGGAAACTTTCCCATCCGCTCAACTATGCAGCAGCATCTTCTATCAGCTTGGAGGCTTTAATGAGTAAAGTTAATTGCTGTGATAGGCAATGGCTTCCCACTCAGCCAGCAGCTGGGCTGAGAGAAACGTGGTCATGTCTTAAAAATTGAGGTGATGTGGGTGCTGGCACCTCAGAAGTGCTGAGAAGTCATGAAATCAGCCTTTGTGAACCCATAAATTTGAGTCACGGAATTATGAAGCTGCTGGAAAAATCACAGCGTTTAAAAAGCAGAGTGGTGGTGATTTAATTTGCATAGGGGGGGCTCTCGGGAGCTTGTGGTTTCGACCTTTCTTCTCACCACAGTGAGGCCAGGGCTTGAGGAGAGCAGGGCTGATGTTCTCCTGAAGTCACAGGACTCCTGGAGCTGGGGATTTGAACGTACCAGAGCTGGGAAACAACCCAGATGGACCAGATTGCTGAATTTATGGGCTTGTAGTGTAAACATAGCAAATTCTTTCACCTCCTTTCAATCCCAAAGAAGAGAAGCTGGGATGGTGCCTGTAGGTTATGTCCCACCTTGGTGCTGCTAAGGTGGTAGCCACAGCTCGTGGTGTCAGATGGTGGAGGAGCAATTCCCTGTGAAGGACAGGGGGGATCAGTGGTTATGGGGAATCAGTATCGAGTCCCCAGAGAGCCATGAGGTCCCGGCTTGGTTTGCTGCCCTGCAGAGAGGCATGTGTAAAGTTGGAGGTGGCCAGGAGTGTGCGGTGGTGTATCAGCTTTAAACAGCCAGGCTGGGGCTGGGGATGAGGGTGAAGATGAGGAGAAAGGGGATGGAGGAGATGAGAGCAAATGGTCTGTTTTGGCAGCTGCTTGGTCCCCTTACGAGGTTTGGTCTGTTTTGCAGCTTGACGCCTGCTATCTCGAGTAATTAACAGGGAAAAGAGAGGGCCTGGTTATCCATCCTTCAAGAGCAAGGGGTTGAATTGAAAGGCAGCACCTTGGAAGTGGATCAAATAGCTCTCCAGCCCCCTGCGTACGGCTTGGAAACTTGCTGCCGTGCTGCGTTATCAAGGTGAACAGCTTTAGTTCAATTAAAGAGAGGCTCAGAGCAGAGTCGTGGGAGGAGGCAGGGCTGGGCGTTTGCACCCTTTGGGCAGGAGCTGTTGTGTGCCGAGCTGTGTGGCAGCCACCCTGGCCAGCCCATGGTGGCATCACTGCCAGCAGGACATGGGCATCCCAGTGTGCCAGGGCCACCAAAGCCCTCCTTGGCGAGCAGCACCACGCTTCCCTTTGCGAGGGAGCTGGCTCCCCCTTGTATTTTATTTACCCCTTGGAAATAGCGGTGTGTAGGGAAGGATCGCTCTTTGTTACCATCTCATTTTCTTAAAACAACCCCCCAAAAGCAGTTGCCCCCCAGCAATGAGCTGCCATCGGCTCACCGTGAGCCTAAATCCCCGCAGATGTACAGCGCCGGGAGCCCGCGCGCCTGTATTTTTCCTGCCGGTCCCTGCCTGGGCTGCAGCTGGCTACAGCACGCAGAAAGCTGCAGGTGTGATTTGTTCATTTGCCTCCACTCCCCCTCCCCTCAATCCCCCCCCCCCCTCCCGCTTTCCTTCCCTGCTGCTGTGCGAGCCCACCTAGCTCATCCCACCCAGCTCATCGCGGCGGTGAGACCCGCAGCCCACCCTGCGCTGACTCCAGCATCTCCCCAGCGTAGCGCTGGCAGAGGGGCTGGGATCACTGGGCTCTGGCGTGTATGTGTGTGTGTGTGTATAAAGGGGAGGGGGGGGTTAATCTGATCCTACGAGGCTGGAAGGGGCGGTGTGGGGGGGGAAATAAAAGAAAAATCAAAACTATAAAGGAGGCAGCAGCCTCCTCCTTTTCCCTCTCTCCCCCGCTCCGGAGGATTAAGCATATAAAAAAAAAAAAAAAAAAGGAAGAAAAAAATGTCTGCAGCTTTCTGTTGACCCTGCATGATGGCATTTTTGTGCTCTGTGTGCTGCCTCTGCTGATTGCTATTCCTGGCACAAACACACACACACACACACACACACACACACGCACGCGTGCAGCCCCAGCGCAGCCAACACAGGCACGGCGAGCCCACTCCAAAAAAAAAAATAAATAATAAATCAATTATTGACCAGACCCACCGAGAAAATAAAATAAAAAAACAAAAAAATACCCCACCAAACAAACAAACCAAAAAAAAAAAAATCCACCCCCTCCAAAACACAAATCGGTGCTTCTCTTTGCCCCCCCTACCCCCTCCCCGGCGCATCCTTAGCCACCCTGGTTTGTGCGCGGGGCGAGCCTCCATCACCCGCTGCCGCTCGCCCCTTCTCCTCCACCCCACATCTCACCTCGTCCCCAGCTCCACCGAGGAGCACTTTCCTGCCGGAGCCGCCCGCAGCCAGAGCCCTCCACCACTCCTACCGCTGGCATTACATTTTCAGGCTGGATGCTATAGGGCCGTTTCTAATTACCTTATATCCCCTAGTGGTCTATGAATAATGGTTAGTGAAGGAGCTCGGAAGGGCTGCTGAGAAGGGAAGCGAGGAGGAGAAAAAAAAAAAAAAAAATAAAAAGGGGGAAAAAAAAAAACCAAAAAAAAAAAAAAAAAAGGAGAATTGTGCTATTTCTCACATTTTTTTTCCTAAGGATCTAATCTGGCTACTGTGCTCTGGAGGAGGAGGAGAGCGAGCCAGCGGGAGAGAGAGGAGAGCGCGAGGACCATCGCAGGTATTGTTGCAAGCTCTATCTTTGTGCTTTTATTTTTTTTTTCTTTTCCCTCTTTTTCCATCTTTTGATTCTTTTTTTTTTTTTCTTTCTTTTTTTTTTTTTTAATCGAAGCCGCAGCAGAATTGGAGGGAGGGGTGTGTGTGTGTGTGTGTGTCCGCCTGTCTGTCTATCTGTGTGTGTGTGTGCCTGTGGACAGACAGAGCTTTTTCCTGATTTATTTTTTCCTCTCGTGCAACTCGTGCGCTGCTGCGATTGAATGCACGGCGCCGGCACCACGGAGTTTGGGGAGGCTGGGGTGGGAGTGTGTGTGTGTGTGGGGGGGGAATGGACCTACACGCATAGATGTCTGTGTCCTGTTTGCAGGGAGGGGGGTGTGTATGGGGATGGGGGGGTGTGTGTATGGGGATGGGGGGGTGTGTATGGGGATGGGGGGGTGTGTATGGGGATGGGGGGGTGTGTGTATGGGGATGGGGGGGGTCTTGTTTTGCTTTTCTGGAAGTAATAAAGAAATTTGCAACTGGTCGTGTCCCCCCCTCCCCCTACTCCCCCCCCCCCCCCCAAAAATTAATCCTCCTGACTTGCGGATTGATGGGTGTCTGAACAAAGATACAGCCAGGACTTGGGAGTATTTTCCCAAGGAAGGGATGGATCCTTTCCATGGAAGGGATGGATCCGTTTTGCTTGTCCTGACTCCTACTTTGGCAAAGTTAAAAGAATAACGGGCGCGGGGCTGCGGAAGCCTCCGCAGAGGGAGATCTTCCATGGGGAGGCTTTATTCCATTGAGGAGTCACTGCTGTGCCGTGGGGGGTTTTATACTTCCAAAAGTTGCGGCGGTGCCACAGCCGGGCGCCCGGCTCTCCGGGCCGTTTGTCCGCACGTGAGAACGCTGACTTGATGGATTCGCTTTCTTTTATTTGGTGGCTGGCAGGGCAAAAGAGGGGAGGGGGAGGAGGGGGAGAGGGGGGGAGGCGGGGATGGAGGCAAAAAAAAAAGATGGATCTAGCAGATAACCCGAGGAATTGCAGGATTTGCACATCTGGCTGTGCCTTCAGAAAGCCCCTCGGTGGGACTTTCACCTCCCGCTCCCTTTCTCCCACGGCGGATTTTGCCCCCCAATCCTCTGTTGACGTTAATAAACAAACAAACCGGGGAATAACGGGGGGAGCCCGGCGAGGGGGGGGGCTCGGAGCCTGCTGCCGGGGTGTGTGTGTGTGTGTGTGTGTGTGGAGGCGGGGGGTGGGGGGATGTGGGGTGTGTGTGGGGGGCTGTGTGCTTTTGTTTTAAATAACGAAGCGGCGCTGATTGAAAACATATGAATAGGATGCAATGCAGAGCGGGTGTGTTACGGCGGGAGGGGGGTGTGTGGGGAGGGGGGGGGAAGAGCTGGAAAACTGCTTATACGACAGAAGCAGAGCTTGAATGACTGTGGTGAGATGAAAGGCGAGGGGTCTGTCCGTCACCCGGCTGTGGGGCTGCTGTGGGGGGGGGGGCAATTCCCAAAGGCAGAGGGATGATCTGAGGGTGGGGAAACTCTCCCAGGGGGTGGGGGGAGAGACAAGGCAAACCTGGAGTGAAGTATGTGATTAGATCCCATCCAACTTTGCCGGCTGCGGCGTTAATGGAGCTAATTGTACTCGAAAATAATAAAATCGGAGGAAAATACGCCTGTGCGTGGTGGGAGGGGATGTGTGGGGAGGAGAAGTGGGTCCCGAAACCCCGTTGGCCCCCAAGAAGTGCCGCTGAGGTGGGTGATACTGAGGCGGTATCCGAACGTGTCCAGATTGTGTTTATTTGGGTGGAAATAAAGATGGAGCAAGTGCCCCGGGGGAGGGCTGTAATCCCCCCCCCCGGGAACTGCTCTGAACCCACACCGGTGCTGCCCTTCGCTGCCTGCCCTGCCTGGCCTTGCTTTTGTGTTTGTTTGCTTCCAAGGGGGGAGGAAAAGGGATCTTGGGGGGGAGGTGGGAGGGTGGGGGGTGGGGGGCGCGAAGGCGGGGAGAAGCTGTGAGGGCGGAGAGCCGATTTAAATTGGACTTAATGGATTCCCAGGGCAGCTCTTTTAGATGAAAGTCAAAATAAGAGCCAAAGTGAATCTCAGCAGACCTGTCTGTTGCATTAGAGATGCAGCCTTCCTCTCCCTCCCTCCCTTTTTTCTTTAAAAGAGAGGGGGGAAAAAAGTGTTATCCGTACAGAAGACGGCGTGGAGTTTCTCGTTCCTATAATGAGAGCTCTAATTGAAGAACTTGCAGCCTCTTGGGAGAGTCTTTACTGATCGCTGCTTTTGTTATTCATGCCGCGCTCTGTTTTCTTGGTGGGTTTTTTTGGGGGGGGGGGTGGGGGGGGGCTGGTGCAAGCCTGGCTGCACCAGGGTTGGGATACGATGCTGTGTCTCCCCCAAGCTGTCTCTGCGAGTTGCTGGCAGGTAAGCCCCCCTTGCTCCCCCACCTCGGGGATGGGGGGGCTGTGCTGGGTTCCCCCAGGTAGGCTGAGCGCTTGAGGTGAAGATGTGGGGGGTGGGACGATGCAGTCTGGCTGCGGGTGGCTCTTGTCCTCACAGGACCCGCCCCCCCCGGGCAGATCCTGCCCGGTGTGGCACACAGGGATGAGGATGTGAAGCAGGACCAGTGCCTGCTGGAATAGCAGGGAACCCTCATGGCTGTGGGGTGCCACAAGCATGCTTGGTGCAGAGGGCACAATACAGCCCCACTGCCATGACTCTCCTGGCCCACAGGGCTCCGTGGGGGCTCTCTGCATCCAGGGGGGCAGGTGTCATGCCAAAGCCATGTGGATCCTCTGCCCATCCAGGGTGTGGAGTGGGACACAGCCACTGAGCCAGCAGCACTTGTGCTGGGCAGGAGAGAATATGTACCCCCTCTCCTGCCTTTGCCCCAGTTTGGGATGGGCAGGGGGACTGGCAGACGGGTCTTATCCCCACTCCCCCTCCCAGGCCCCCTTGGGTGGCCAGTGTCTGTCTGGTGGTGGCTGTCCCCAAGCCCTGTGTCCCCACAGGAGCCTGCGGGGATGCTGCATGGGGCACTGGGCTGGTTTGATGCAGCTGAAAGCCCCCAGGGGACAGGTCCTTGTTGCCCCCATGTCCCTCTCCCAGCCCCAGACACTTTCTGCAGCTATACTCAAGCTCTACATGGATGAAAACAAGATCCACAGGCCCCGGGGATGCTCTCGGTGGCATTTGGTGGCTGCAGGGCTGAGTCTGAGCCAGGAAGAGAATGTATGAGCAGGATGGGACTCCACCAGCCCGTCGGCTTAGCATGGAGGCAAAGCAGTTAACCTGGACATCTGATCTCCCCGAGAATTGTGTATTGACCCTGACAGCGATGCATCGGGAGTGACAGACTCTCCATCATCGATCCCTCTCCTCCCATCACCAGGTGTCGACACCATCAGTTGTGGAGCTGGCTTTAATTTCAGGCCTCTGGCTCCAGCGTGTAACACTTAGCCGTGGTCCCGAGGTGCCGCCAGGCTTTGCAAACACCTCTGCAGGCGGGTTACCATCCCCGTTATGGCACTTGCCAGGGTGGCCAGCTGAGCTGGGGATGGGGCTTGTGGATGACCCAAACCCACAGGGTCATTATGCAGGGTGGCATCCTGTGGTGGCATCCCAGCCTTTGGAGGGGAGCATCTGGATCTGGAGGTACTGCATCACTGGTCTTTGCTAGGAAAACCCTCCAGTGTGATCCTCCTATGCCGTTGGTGCCGAGCAGCTGAGGATGCACCCGGGCTGGGGACTCCCTGTTGCTTTGCAGCTTTTGCTGGGCAACCACATCTAGCCAGAATGCCTCTTGCCCTCCCTGCCTCCGAAATGGCCATGGCCAAATCAGATGGATGTGCAGCCTCGTGTGTGTGCCACCCCACGTAGAGGTGGGGAGGGTGGTGTTTTTCTTGGGAGCCTTGCTTTTGGGCAGGATGAAGCCACAGGCGGGGGCCGGCTGGCACGCCACCTCTCCTCCTTCCCAGCATCTTGAGATTTCCGAGACACACGCAAGCCAAGCCGAGACTGAAAAAGCTGCTTGTGGTTCAAGAGCATCTCCTCGACAGAGGAGAGAGGAAGGCTTTTCATTCCTCCCTTTCTTTTGGAGCTAGCCAAGCTCCCCTCACCGGTGCAGGGGCTCTTCCTGCTCCCCCCTGCAAGAGGACGTTAAAAGCCAGGGGCAGCGGATATCTTGACACCCCGTCAATCCAAGCCTTTTACAGCGGCAGTCTCTGAAGGCTGGCACTCTGCTGCACACAAGAAAACAAGTGCGAAGCGAGGGGGGGAGGCGAGAGCAAGCCTTTGCAGCCGGCAATCGATAATTGCAGTGTCAGTCACTGCCTAGGAAGTTCCCGCATCCCCACTGTCGCTGGTGGAGGTGGTGGGGGGGTGGAGAAGAAGGGGAGGGCAAGAGCTCGGGTCTCTGCCCCGTGCAGCGTTTGGGCATAGGGCAGGGAGCCATGGCGGAGGGCGAGAGCCGGGCCCCGAGCAGGAGCCTCCTGCTGCATTACTCACCACTTGATGTAGCTTGAACCTTTCAACTCCCTCCCCTTGGGGCTGGAGCGGGCTGGGCGGAAGGTGTGGATGGAAAACACTCTGCTTGCTTAGGTTTGAGGTGGGGTTCTCCCCCCCACCTCCCCTTTCCTTCTTTATTTTCCCTTCCCCGCCTCCCTCTGAGTGCATTTTGGGCTTTAATATTCTCCAAAAAATATAAAAGAAACCCAAACCCCCACACTCCCCCCAACCCAGCTCCCTCTTATGTGTGTGTCTCTGTCTTAGCAAAAGCCGAGGCAAAAGATCAAGGAATTCTTCCTTTTGTGCTGCTTTCAAGACCAAAGATGTGCCGGTGAAAAGGGGAGGCTCAGAGTACCAGGCACACACAAGTGTTAAAGGAGAGGCTTCCCTTTTGTCTCCAAGGCAATCAGCCGGCGAAGGGATCCACAAATTAATTAAAAATTGCTCTGTCTTGATTGAGTTATTCCTGCTCGCATCCCACCTGCCTATCAAAAGACTGGGAATGGCAGGAGGAAATTCCTATTTCTTTCCCAAACAGCTCAGACACGTACCAGGGACTGTCTCGCTCGCCTTTTATCCCAGGCAGCAAAGGAAATTAAAAAAAAAAGAAAGGGCTGGCACGGTATCCGAAGAGATCTCTCCCAGAGGATGCGTCCCTCTCCTGCACTAGCAAATGCTGTGGTATCTGGATGATTTGGAAGGAAAGTGAACGGATTTACATGTCACGCACGGGCCAAATTGTGGTTGGAACTCCATGAAGTTGATGGAGACCCATTGGAGATTAATTTGGCCCCAGGTCTGGCACTTGCTCCACAGGGAACAGGCTGGATCTCTGCCTTGGTTGAAACAAGAGTTATTCAGCCGGGTTTGTTGTGGCTGCGCTATGCCCAAGTGGTACAGCTGAGCGAAAATCCCAACTGGTTCTATCCCCTGTGCCAGAGCACCATAAATACGCCTTGATCTGTCAAGTTGAGCGCGATCTCTCCCGCGTTTACCACCGGGAACATGTTAAGGGGGCAGATTTATACATGGGAGCTGTGCAGCTCTTGTGCTTTGCTAAGGAGGCTTGAACTCCATCCCAGCATCCTGATGGGGGGAATACTTTGGGATATCCACCCAAACTGCGCCTGCGCTGGGCCTGAGCTCAGCCCAAGCCCAAGTGAGCCCAGCTCAGCTTGTGCCTGTGAGGGGCTCAGGCTGCATTCTGGTTTGGGGGAGCATTATCAGCCAGCACCTCCAAGCTGGATTCAGGGGATCAGCATGCTGCTTTGCAGTCAGGTCTTGCTTCCTCCGCTTTATTGTCATCTCCGCTCTTAGTCACCGCTCGATGCCTCACCAGGGGACACCGCTCCTGCTGCATTTATGGCAGCCACTAAAATTGTCACTCGGTGCTTGTGCTGTGATGGGGAGGGACACCGTGAATTGTGGTGTGGTCTCCACGACTTTGGCGTGCAGGGGAGCTGCAGGGCAGGTCGGTCACCTCATGGGTCCCCTGTGCTGGGTGGGGATGGACCTCCAGCTCTGCTGGGTCACATCCAGCTCATGCTGGGAGGTGATATGTGAGCAGTGCTGGAAAGGAGCCTCACCAGCCACCTTCTCAGGTGGAGATGGCCAGCATGCAAATGAAAATGAGATGCTCGATAAAGTAGGAAAGAATAATTAAAAACGTTCACGGCTGCCGGCTCACAAAGGTGTGGGCACTCGCTGATCCAGCGAGGCACGGCCAACCCCCCACCCCCCAAACACCGCGTCCTTCAGCTTGGCTGTCGCTGGGTAAACCCCCCACACTGCCTCGTCCTGTAATAGCATGTCCTTCACCACGCCTGTCGCTGTATGATCTATAGAGCAGGGCTGGCCTGTGCAAACCGTTGCCTTTCACCAGGCTGGCAACCGGATTCTCCGGAGGAGACTCTAGTCCTATCATAGCATGTCCTTCACCGTGACTGCTGCTGCGCGAGAGACACGGCGGCGCGGGGCTCTAATACCTTGTAATTCACTGTGACTGCCGTGGCAGGACCTGCGCCGCGCTGCGCTGCGGCAGCCCTTCAGACCCTTTGGCTTTTGCATCTGCTGCCTGGCTTCGTGGCAATGGATGGGTGGGATGGGAGATGTGGCAGGGGGACATTGGAGGAGCCCCGGGCTCAGAGCCTGCTCCCCAGATCCCAGCAGGTGCAGGGAGGGTGCTGAGCATTCCTGGGGCATGGTCCCATCCTGCCTCCTGGGTGGATTGTAGGGTGAGGTGAGGTCCCCATGGGGAGTCTGACCCTGCCCAAGCAGGGGAGAAATCCCTGTGCCAGTGTGCCAGGGGGAGACCTGGCTCTTTGGCACCAGAAAAGCACCTTCCTCTGGGTGGTTTTTGGGCAGCATAATAAATGTCAAAAGCCCAGTGCACACAAAGGAGAAGGGGACGTTTGGCTACTGAGTGTGTTTGTTCCAGGAGTTGATTTTCCTTGAAGATGTAAAGGGTTCTCTGATGCTTCCCTCTTCACCGGTTAACCCTGTTCCTCCACCAGTTAAGTAGAAATGCCGCCGCCATCAATAAAACCCTTCTGGAGGCTCCACCATGGACGTTTGCTGTGCTGTTCCCCTCTGCACAGAGGTGCCGTGCCAAATATCGCTCCCTCCTCCACTGATCCAGTTTAGCTCCTCCATGGGCAGTAGGTGGCTGTCCCCACGAACTTCTGCTGCTGAGCTAAAGCAGGAGTCCCCATGAGGGGCGAGGGTTTGCCGGCCGGGCAATGGAGATCCCCAGTGCTCACCGCTTTCCCGCTGTGCACAGAGGAGCCATGGTGCCACAGTTGTGCACGGCACGGGGCGTGTGTGACCACGGCTCAGCCAGGAACTGAATTCCGGGCTGGCATTTTGTGTTGCTGGGTTTCCTTTGCAGGGGAGGCAATGCAAAGCCACACCGGAAGGCTGGAGCCTGCAGGAAGAATAACCACGGAGTGCTGCTGGGCTGGGAGAAGGGCACGTTTGGCAGTGAGAGGGTCGAGGGGACAGATTTTTGGAGCCTGTGCTTCCCTGCAGCACGATGCTCAGCAGCAAGTGCCAGCGTGTGGTGTTATCAGAGGAGCTGTCAGCCTGACGATGGGAGCCCGTGCCCCGGTTTTTGGAAAGATGGGGAGGCTGGTCCCTCCCATTTTGCTCCCATGCAAATTGGGAGCAATGCTGCTGCACCAGCCTGGGCTGGGGAAGGAGAAATTTGGCCCAGTGGCTTTTCTTTCTCCTGCTTTCCCCAGCAGCCTGGGCTACGTATCTGCAAACAGCTGTAAGAAGAGCAGAGATCATTAGCTGGAAGGATCAGATGAGATAGTTTCTTAAAAGGATTGTCTGATTTCTCTATTGATCAGCCTGATTTAAAAGGGGGAGTTGGGTCAGAGGGCATAAATTATCATTGAAGGAGGGGTGAAGGCCTCAAAGGCTGTGCTGCACTTAGCTGCAGTGCTGAGGAATGTGTCTCTTGGTAGGGACGTGCATAGCTGAGCGCCGTGGCTGCCAGCCAAGTTGGGTCTCCTCTACGCTGAACTGGGAACCGAGTCAAGGGAAGTGCATTTAAACTTGGTTAAAGAGCCTCTCTCCGCCAAACTGGTTTCTGCAGCCCTCGCCAGTATTGTGGGGGGAAAGGGGGGGCAATGTTTGGGGTCGTAGGGGGAAGGGATACAAAGCGTGGCCCCTCTTGAAATGTTGGGTGCGGCAGTGGGTTGGGGGAGCCATGAGGTCCTGCTGGCTGCAAGCAAGTTCCCTTCCCCCGGGGAGAGGATACTCTCGCCCTGCAGAAACCTGCGACCTCTCCCTGGCTTTCCCCAGGCTCCCTGTGTGGTCTCCAGCGAGATGTTGAACCATGGGAGGTTTCTGCCTCCCTGACTATAAAATGAAGCTAATCTGCAACCTGAGGTTGCTGCTTTCCCTGTTCTTGTGATCGCTGCCCAGGGCTCCCACATCTCCTGCTGCCAGAGTCACGGGACTCAGCAGCCTTCACAGCACACACACCCCCACCCCTCCCCAGCCCTCCAGCTTACAGGAAGATGAATGGGAAAACATCCAGAGAAAATAAGATGCCATCCCCATTGATTGCAAAGGGTCTGGTTTGGGACCACACCGCATCACCCACACCAGCTTGCTCTGCAGCAGCCTGGATCCTTGCAGCACCCACGGAGCAGAGCTCCCTGGGCAGCCAGGGCTGTGGGAGCGTAATTACTATTCGCTCAGGGTACTGCTCTCGTAGCACACGGTGGCACAAGCCGATTACCACGGCGTCGCTGGGCAGCAGCGATTTGTATCTGTCGGGGTGCAGGGAGCACCTGTTTCTCTGGTGAGTCTCCCTGTCACTGCCTTCTCCTTCCCAGAGCTTCATCTCAGTCCCCACTGCCCCAACGTGGCATTTCCCCGAGCTGAGCGCAGCATGAGCCGGTTGGTGATTCTCGCTGTGCAGGTGCCTGGTGGGGGGTTTTTGGTTGGAGCAGGGTGAGGGATGCTCAAGCCTGGGGCTTTGTGTGAGATGGGAACTGCAGCACTGCAAGGTGCATGAAACCCAAGGCCATCTCTGTGCATCGCGCTCTGCCTTTCATGCTCATCATCATCATCATGGTGGAGATTCCTGTGCCCAGGTCAGCCTCCATATCTGCCTTCTCCTGGGGTTTTCATCTCGTGCTCCTGTCTGCGCTGGCTGGGGATGGACCACAGGGGTCTGTGGTAGGGTCATGCCATCACAACAAGACATGGCTGGGAGCCAGGGCAGGCTGGCTGGTATGAAGCTGTGGAAGCAGTTGTGGGATGCTGCAGCATCCCTCATTTGGGGGTTGTGCCCTTTCCAGCCGTTATGGGGTCTGTTCCCCTTTTACTTCTGGCAGCACTAAAAGAAAACCATGTGATTTCTGGAACATCGTCAGGGTGAATACAAGCAGAGCCCCTCCTGGGGGCTGTGGGCAGGGCTGGGGTGTCCCTGTGAGCACTGGGTTGGGGCATCTGCCCGGAGCAACCCCGTGGGGGAGGCTGAGACAGCCACACTGCTCATGTCCCTAAGCTGGCGACGTGTTCCAAAGGTGGGTCCATTTGCCCTCCCCAGTGCTGCCCCACACATCAGTGGTGCTGCTGGTGCAGCCAAGGCTGCTGCTCACCCCGTCGCTGCCCATCCCCATGCACAGGGGCTGTTAGGGACAGCGGTGCCACGTCTAATGGCACACGGCTTGGGGCTGGATGAGGCGAGCGAGGTTGTACCAGCAGGTCATCCCTGCCAGGTGGAGGGCTGGGCACCAGCACCCCGGCCTGGGGCACAGCCAAGCACAGGCAGCATCGGGCAGAGAGTTCTGATCTGACACAAGGTCAAGCCAGATGGGGGCTTGTGGCAGCCCCCCTCTCACCAAGAAAGGGAGCATCTCTTCCAAGCATCTGCATGGCACCAGCCTCCCGGCACGGCCACAGTAGCAGCCACCAGCGAGCGGCGGCTGGGCCGACATTATCCTGGAAATGTCAGCCGAACGCCAGCCCGCCGGTGAGCGCCAGGACGCGGCGGGAGGTGGTGACTCGGCTTGCTGGCATTGGCTACCATTTTAGAGGGAATGTGGAGCGGCGGGTAATTATTTCTCTTTCTTAATTGAAATTTCAGCCTCAGTGGTTTGCGGGAGTGGGCGGGAGAAGGAGCACAGGCGAGCGTGACTCGAGCGTGGGGCGCATCGTGGGGCGAGGGGGAGCACGAGCGCGCTGAGCTCGCAGGATGGCAAAGCATCTCGCAGCTCACGTGGGGTCCGGCACTACTGGGAAGAGATTCCCACAGCCTGCAGCACAGCTTGCTCACGGTTCCAAATTAAAACCAACCCCCAAAACCACAGAGATTTTAATTTTTTTGGGGTGGGGTGGGTGGAAAGAAAGATGCTTTATTGTTTCTTTATTCCTCTATTTCTGTTTTGCTTTGGATGGAGGGCCAATTAAATGAAATTACGCGCTGCAGTCTGGCACCCCGCGCCGGCTCGAAGCAATCAGGTGTAACGCAGCATGGCTGATGAGAGCCAATCAAGATGTATAAATGAGGTGTTGACATTCAAACAGCAGGTACCCGCGCCGCCCAGCCGCAGCCGTGCTCGCTGGCTGTCGAGCCCGCGCCACGGATTCAGGCACGGGGCCGTGACAGGCGGCTGAAGGGCCAGTGCCCAACGGGGCAGGCGGAATCTGCTTGTCTTCGTAGTGCTTTGTGTTAAGTGTGACGGTGGGGACACGCTGAGCAGCCCGTGCCAGGGGTGGCAGGCACAGGGGTGGGTGGTGGGCATCCCCACTGGGGTCTCTTTGCGAGCAGCCCCTATTCCCAGTGCCATGCGTCCCATGGTCAGGGAGATGTGGTGACGGCCGAGACCTTAGCACGGGCAGTGGTGCAAAGTGGTGCAAAGTGCCTGGAAACTGAGGTGGGGGGCAAGCTGGTGGCACGCAGGCAGCTCTCCTGGCTGTCTCCTGATGCGGTGCCCTCGATGGGAGATAGGGGCCAGGGAGGCTGGTGGTGTGGCAGCTCCTCACAGATCGGAGGACCTTGGAGGCCATCCGGGGAGGAGGAGAAAGCAGCGCCGTGGTGAACAACCTCATCAGCGTTTCCTGTCTCACGATGGAGAAATCGCATGTGGTGAGAGGCTCTAAAAATAGGCTCAGCAAACTTTTTAACCACATTTGCAGATGTTAAAGGTAAAGCCAGAGCAGCCCTGGGGGGAGAAAACATCCCCGGCCGTGCCTCCCTGGCGTTAACCCATGGCGTTGCCAGCCATGGCTCAGAGCTGGCATGGCGATGGGGGAGCGGGATGGGAGGGCAGCAAACCCCCTGGGTGGGCAGCGGGGCTGAGCTGCCATCTCTCCACGCTGCTCTCCTCCACGTCCCCATTACGTGTGCCGGGGAGGACATTAGGAGCAGGAGCACGTAGCAGCAGGCTCTGTCTAACAGCTCTGCCGCCTGACCCTGATTTGTAGCGGGGCTGAGCGGGGAGGTTTGCTGTAGCTTTACAGCTCTTCCTGTGGTAATAGCCGGCGAGGCGTCACACGCACGGCGCTGCTGGCGGCACGGGGAGGCCGCGGCCACGGGGGCGGATGGGGTGGAAAGGAGAAGCTGCCGTAGCTGAGTCGCGGCGCTCTGGCTTGTGAGGAGAAGGAGAGGGCACAGAGGGATGCACGCTGCCGTGGCATGGGCAGTGTTACCGATGGGGTTGCTTGTCTGTCAAGCAGCGGTGCTGCTGCCCGGCCTGGTGGCAGGAAGATGGCTGGATGCTGCCTGGCCACATCCCCACCAGCGTCGTGGCTGGTGGCTCATCCTGCACACTGCAGTGCTGCCATCCTCTTGCCCATGGCGCTGCCATCCCCTTTGCCGCCTGCCCCATGTCACACTGCGGAGCCATGAGTCACTTAGGGACTGATGGCACCCAGGGGACCTTGTTTCTCCTCCCCAGCTGCAGCCAGGAAAAGGGTGAGAAGCTGTCGGAGGGTGGCTGCCATTCGCCTACCAGTGCCATGCTCAGGTGCTTGCAGCAAGGTCCCCATCCACCCACCACCCCTGGACTGGGAGGGTCTCTGTGTGGAGACAGATGTGTCCTGTTCGTCCCCAGGGACTTGCAGAGGCAAAACTATCCCCAACAATGGAATGGAAATACAAATCCCTGAGGGTCAAGCCAGGCCACAGCAGTGCAGCCCATGTCTGTGGAGGGGCAATGTGCCCATCAAAGGTGGCAGAGGCAGCACTGCCTGCGAGCATCGCTTCATGGTGCCACGGTCCCCAGTTCCTGCACCCGTCCTGCAAACCCAAAGGGGAGAGAGCGAGAAGCCTTTAACCTTGCCAGCCTGGAAGGTTGGCTCAGACCATCAGGAAGATGAAAGAGCCAGAAGAGAGGGAGTGGTTAAAGGGAAGAACACGAGATTCCTCGGTTTACCTTAGCTGCCCACTGCCTGATGCGGGCGGCTCACAGGCCCTTGGTACACCTCACTCTCACGGCTTTCTCTTCAGGAGCGGGGCTCCCCAGGAGTTTTTAATAGTTGTTGTTTGCACGATGGCTGGGAGCATCCGCATCTTTCTGCCTGGGTTTGGGCTGATGGCTTGGATCATCCTGAGCCTTTACCTGCAACCTTGGAGGTCAAGAACTGCCCCTCAGAGTTTTATTTAGCTGATAAAAACCACCCAAACCCAACCCATAGAGAGGTGCAGCTTGTGTGGTGCTGTGCAGCCAGGTGGCTGGGGTGTCGGGCAGCAGTGCTGGTCCCCAAAGGGCTTTGTGGCTGTGGCAGGATTGGTGTTTTGGCAAAAAGCATCACCTTGCTAGCAGGAATAATAACCAGGAGGGGGAGGGGACCAGGGCAGGCAGACAAGCAAATCCGTTTTATCAGACGCCGCATATTTTATGAAAGCACATTTCAGCTCTTCAGCCTTGGAAAGCTTTTCATACCCTTTAATTTTCTAATAAAAAGGAATTACGTTTGCTGAAAAGCCAGTAACAAGATTCACTGTCATTGTCTTTTGTACAGACCGTAATTCCTGGCTTGGTATCCTGCCTGTAGCCCCGTTGTGTGGTCCTAGGTGTGGGTCTGGCACGCTGGCAGGGGGGCCCAGAAGGCCCGTGGTTGTGCTGGGGAGTGGTCAGGGGAGAACTTTGATGGCTCAAGCTCGTGGCAGGCATCTGGGCATGCCAGGGATGAAGGCGAGCACCGTGTTCAGCTGCAACCTCAGCCTCTTGGTGCCACATGCTGAACACGGCTCCCACACACGCAGCATCTGGTTTCAAGGCTCACTGAGGTGATTCCCACTGGCTCAGGGTGCCGGCAAGCCATGCTGGGGCAGCTCTAGAACCGCCGGATCTGCAGAGCCCTTCGCTTACCCTGCCGCACTGGAAAGGCATTTTGTGACCCCCATAGGATGGGGATTCGGGAGGAAGGGAAGGACAAAACCCAGAGGGGAGCAGTTCTGCACCGACGGGGCTCTGGGGGTTCCCCATTCCCAGCAGCCTGATGACAGGCCGGAGAGCTGCTGGTCTTCCCATCATCCCACCCATCACATTGCCCATCACAGGGGTTTAGTCCAAGGCGGTATTTGGCTTTATCGCGTTGGGGAATCAGTACGGCGCCCTCCATCCCTGATCCCTCCTTTGGGCACCCAGGGGGGCTGCTTGCGCCAGGTGATGTCAGGGGAGCTTGTGAACTGTTGTCACCTCCCGTGGGCCCGAACATGCTGGAGCAGCTGCTCCCCTCTCTGCCTCACACTGGCTCCCCTCTGGGATCACCAGCTCGTGCTGATGCCCTGCCAGGACATCCCTCCCTGTTTGCGGCTTGATGCAGGGTGACTGTCCTGGTCCTGTCCCCCGTGGGGAAAGCCACCCCCAAAATCAGGGGACTCAGCAGCCGCTCACAGGGTGTCAGGGGAGGTGTAGCACTGGCACAAGCTTGCTTCCCAACGGCTTCGCCTTGGCAAGGGGCATGCTGGTAGCGTGGCAGGTGGCACGGCTCTTGAACCGAGATTAACAGGGAATTTAATTGCCTGGTTGTTGGCCTTGTAACTGCAGGTTCAGGAGTGGTGCAGGGCCCGGGCTAGGCTGGGGGTGGGACTAGCTTTCCTGGTCTTTACTGTGGATGGGTCGGGGCGCAGTTGCGGAGCAAGTGGGTGTCTTGTCAGGCAGCTGGGGACTCAGGCCCAGCATCCCCCAGCTTGGCACTGGCACCACGGACCCAGCAGGTGAACAGGTTCAGCTGGGTAGCTGGTGCTTCGGGGTCATCCCCCACCCCCAGCATCCCTCCTGCAGGGCACAGGATCTGGTGTACGAATGGTGGCCGCCGCACATGAGAGCTTGGCGGGCCCCGGCTGCCCAGGGCACCCTGAGATCCCACCGACTGTGGGCAGAATGTGCCTGGGTGCTGGCTGTGGTGTGGTGAGCAGTGACCGTGCAGCACAGCTGGAGCCAGCATCTAGAGCCACCAGCTCGTCCCAGCTCCCCCTCCCCAAGCCATGACATACCCCAATGATGTCAGGAGCCCTTCACAGACTATCTTGCTCCCCGGTCTCCTCAGGGGGTGCATCTCTCTCCAAACACTCGAGCTGCAGCTCTGCCTTTGCTGCACAAGCTCCCGGCCGGCTGCCACGTGGCGCCGGAGCCACGATGCCGCAGCCACCGGCGCTCCGTCTCCCTCCGAGTTGCTCATTTGAAGTTTCAGCTCACCGGTTGTTTTCACGCAGGAGGGACGCAAAATCAGCCCTCAAACACCAATAAATATCTTCTACATCCTCCCCCACCCCCCAATTCTCGTTTTCATTCTTACTTCCCAGCTGGTTTTGGGGGGGAAACGGGTTTTCAAAGCTTTCCGTAAACGTGTGTAACAATAGGAAGCGTTGCCTTTTAGCCTGCGGCCGGCACAGTTTTAAATGAGGTCCCAGGTAGTCATGGTTACCTCTCCTCTTCAGTAAGAGATGACTTTTATTTCCTGCCTTTTGTATTTGCACATCTCAGATATACATTCTCCTAAACCATAATTGGTATTCACGGATAGACGGGGACGCGGGAGCCAGCCGCCGCGAGAGGGGAAGAGCCAGATGGACGCAGGGGGTGTCAAGGTCTCCAAGCCCCCAAACATCAGGAAATCTTAATTTCAAGCCATTTTTCCTCCCCTGGCAAGGGCAGGGAGGCAGACCTGCCTCTCTGCAGCCTCAGGGCTTGTCCTGATCCCACCTCCTTTGCAGCATCCTGGTTAGCCTGGATGCTGCCCCTGGGTTCGGGATTCACCCTGGCTGTGAACATCAGTCCTGCTAGCCTCTCCCTGCGGAGGGGCTCCCCTGCATCCCACATCTCCTCCTGAGCATCCCTTGGTGGTGCCGAGCTGTGCTGCCTTGTCCCCCCCACCCAGCCCTAAGTAAGGTCCTGACCTCATGGGCACTGTGAGGGCTCACCCAGTACCCTTTGATTTTTGGAGATGAGGAAGGAAGATGGAGCTGTGGGGCTGTATGCTTGCAGCGGGCACGGCCCAGGAAGCGGGCGCGGGAGGGAGAAGCGCTCAGCAATGATTGATGAAAGATCATAGCCTCATTCCACAGGATCATTGCTCAGAGTGTGGGCAAAGCTGCACGTCCCAGGGGGACCATCGCCGGGATGCGTGTGAGCCTGTGTTTCAGGGCAGAGGGGTTGGAAAGCCATATATTTTATGCCTCTTTTTTTTTTTTTTATTTTCCTTCCCCCCCCTTTCTCTCTCTAAAGCACCAGGAAAACAAAAACCCAAGCTGTCTAATCAGAGACAAGCAGATTCCACCCACTTCCTTGGAAAAACTTGCATTCGCTAGGAAATCATCTAGCTGCATTTACAGCAAGCAGAGTGCCCCAGCGGTAGCTCGTGCCTTTCTGGCAGGATGATAACCAGCACTGAACAATTATTGCGCTGGAGCGGGAGCAGCAGACATATTGGCTTTTCTCAGCCAGCAGGAAAGAATTTGCAAAACTAAGCAGGCGGCTGGGAGCAGCTCGGATTTGCAGCGCTGGATGCGCGGTGCCGGGGATTCGCAGCTCACCAGATTTGCTGGTGGCAGCATATCAGGGGCTTGCACACCGCATGCACCTGGGCTCATATTTACATTTGGGGGTTTTTTTTTGCAAGGGAAAAGGGATGGTTTTGCTGCCTGGAAAATGCCCCTGGTTTCCATCTCCCCCCACAGATCTCAGCCCTCCACCCCCCGCAAAGGTGTGCACCAGGGACGGTGGGGAGAAGTTCTTTGCTGCTTTATTATTATTATTATTTTTTCCCTCTCTTTAATGGGAAAAATGTGTTCTTGTCAGGGAGGTTGTCCTTAAAAAATACAGTGCTGGGAATAAAGGCAGCCGCCTCTGTGACATTTACCTCTGTGGGGACACAATTGATGTGCAGCACCTGGGAGCCTGCCCTGTGCCAACCCAGCTTCCTACAGCATCACTGGGAGGAGCAGGGTCAGTCTTGGGGCTCCCAGGGGAAAGCCTCCTGGGGTGCAGCCCCAAATCCCCGCTCAGGTCAAAGCTCCTTTGTTCGGCTTTATGTCCAGGTGGGGATGCATGGGATTGCTGGAGTGACTCCTGTCCCACAGAGGCTTTTTGGATATTCCCCAGGGACGACTCTTCCGGATTGCAGGTCACACACTGCTGCATGAGCTGGGCACAGGGGAAGGAGGCAAAGAAACTGCTTCTCTACAGCCTTGTTGGGTGGGAACCAGGGTCTGACCCCGTTGCCCTCTGCCTGCTCACAGTAATCCCCTTCCCAGCTGGAGTGTTTCCGAACGGGATGCTCCAATGCAGGGAAGTGGCACAGCGGGGTCTCAGCCTGGATTCAACCCTGCTCCCACCATGGGTGCCGCCAGGCAAGGATGGTGGGGCAGAGCCTGGCCCAGGATGCGCTACCCGGCCTCACTCTGGATGCAAACTGCACATCAGTTGCAACAGCAGCTGATGGAGACTCCAGTATATTAGCAGCATTAATTAAGTTACAAAAATTATGCATGTTATCAGTTATGAGACGACCTTTCATAAACTCAGTTATTAAAGCAATAAAGCATGACCCGCTGGTCCTAACCAGTTTAATGGCTGGCTAAGAGTGCGGTTTTTCACATAATACTTTTAGCAGGTCATTAGCTGAGCAGTAAGATAACATGGAGAGCCTAAGTGATGCGTGCGAGCGGCAGCAGAAGCAGACACGTCGCTCGATGTGGGGGACACGTGGGGCTGGGGCTGTCCATCCCCCTGTGTCACTTGCATGGGTGTGCACAGGCTCTGGTGGTGGCCACAGCGGGCGACGGTGGTGGGGTGGGCGCTGCCAGGGCTGCTCCCAGCCTGGCTGTGCCATGCCAAGACCCCAGCATCACAGGGGATGTGCTGCGGTGTGGGTACAGGACAGGAGGGATGGGTGGCCTGGGTTCCCCCTGCCTGGGCAGTCTTGGTGTGTGCATGGTGCTAGTATCGGCGTCCGGGTTGTGTTGGTCTCTCTGGGCTCAGACCTTGATTTGGGGGTGTCCAGGTTTCCCACTGTGCCCACTGCAGCACCCATGAGGATGCCTCACGCATCCAGAGCCACCCAGAAGAAGCCTCCAAGCCCGAGCTGCTGGGTCCTGCTCCCTCCATGTGCCGCTGCTGAGTGCACCCGAGCTGGGTGGCCGTGCTGTTCCTACCCATGGTCACGCGTGCCCGGCCTCACTGAGAGCTGTGCTGTACCGCTGGCACCCCCAGCACCCCCAAAGCGCCTTCCCCCTGTCCCTGCCAGCCGTTTCCAAGCACTGACCCTCTCCATAAACAAAGGAGAGGGAGAGGGAGGGTGGCTGGCATGTTAATATACTCTCCCCCCCCTCTTTTCCTCCCTTCATCCCTCTGGGAAAGGCCTTTGCAGATATAAGCAAACCTTGATTAAAAGCTGCCTGACAGGCAACGGCAGCAGCAAGCAGCAGGCAAGGAAGCTCTCCAAGTCCAAAGGGAGCTGCTTCTGCTGCTGCCGCCGCTGCCTCCATTCTCAGATGTCCCTGATCCTTTAATCAATCACAGCCGCGGAAGAGAAGAGCAAACACCCGTGCCGGGGCAGAGGTATGTGCATGCATTCGTTCCAGCCGCAGCCGAGGCAGCGGGGCGGCCGCACGCTCTCGGCTGGAGGCACAGAGCCATCCCCCAGCCTGGAGCTGCCCTGTCGTTTCCCAGGGACAGCAGGGGCTGTGTCCCCCTCCTTGGTATCTCTGGCATTCCTGCAGGATCTGGCAGAGATGGTGGGCAGCAGGATGGGTGCAGGCAATGAGATGGGTGTGGGGAGGCTGTTGCCTGTGTCTGCCCCCTCCGTGGGTGCTCCAGTGCAAACTGTGTCCCTGGGGAAGAGATGTTCACAGCTCCCATCCCATGGGCTCCTCCATGCCGGTGATCACGTGAGTGGGGAAAATGGGGTGCTTGCAGATGGGTAACCTGTCAGGGAGCTGCCAGGATGGGGACAGCCCCAGAGCAGCAGCCCAGGCAATGCACCCAAGGCAGTGCTGGCCAAAATCCATCCATCCTTCAACAGTCAACTGCATCCGGGCACGTGGTGCTGCGCCTGCAGCTCCTGGTTCAGCAGCCCCGAGGATGGCTGAAGCCAGGAGCAGAGCCCATCCAGGCTGTGAGAAAGGGGTCTGCGCTTACCCCAAACCAGCAGTCAGCGTAGGGTTCAGCTCCCCTGCAGCGTGATCCATAACCCAGCCCTGCATGTCACCGTGGGGCCCGCTCCTCGGCAGGGCTGCAGATGGGGCAGAGAGGAGGCAAAGACATGTCTCTGCTTTGATAAAACCCAGCAAAATCCGCTCCTTCCCGCTGTGCTTCCCCAGCCCGCGTGCAGCAGCGGGGGCTCTGCCCGCGCGAGGCCGGCGAGGCCAGGCAGGGGCTGTGATTTCCTTGCTTATTTTTGCCGTTCACTTATTTTTAGCGCCGCGTCTTAATATATTGTGACAGTGCCCTGGGACGTGCTGCGCCTCCGGTCGTATGGGAAGGTGTCTGGGGCAGAGACGCTTGATGCCGCAAACAAATCTCAGCCAATCGCCGGCACGGTGCTGGCTAACGAGGCACCCGCCGCTAACGGGGGGTCCCCGGGGGGGAGGAGGGGAGTTTCTGGGGGGGCTGGGGGGGAGTGGCAGGGATGAAGTGGTGCACGGATTTGTCGGGGCTCTGTGGGGAGGGATTTCCTCTTGAGGGAGTCCTGGGTTTTAAACTGGTTTATGTTTTTTTCTTAATAAAGGCGGTTCTGGTAATGAGGGGCTGGTCGTGGGCAGCCATGGTGGCGGCTGAGCCTCTGCCTGGTGGGAGAGGTGACTTTGGTTGGAGCCACAGTAGAGAGCGGGTGCCTGCATGGGTGGGGACATCCAGGGTCGGACTTCGCGTGTACAAGGGGATTCTGGAGCCGCACTGGCCTCAATCTCCCTTCCAGGAGCTGCTATTTGGGAAGGGTTGAGTGGTTTCCACACCAAAATGTGCCGTGTGGTTGCATTTTTGGACCTGCAAGCGGTTTGTATCGCAGGGAGGCAGCCAGCAGAGAGATGGGAACAATCAGGATCACCCACCTGTGTGGGTGCCCACCAAGCTGGAGGTTGCCAGCACCAGCTTAGCTACGGGTGCAAATCTGGTGGGACCCCGTGGCTGAGGGAGAGCTGGGCACGTCGTGGTGCTGGTTTTGGCAGTGGGCACTTGCACGCAGGTGCTGCCTGCTCCTGAGCCCATTAGTAATGGGTCTTTGAGGAATAACCCCCCTCTTTAAGGCAAGCTACCCTGTGTGTCGAAGCAGCTTTGTAAAGAAACTCTGCAGGGCTCCGGCCAGGCTGTGCGGGTGTAAATGTGGCCCTGAGACCTCGCAAGGCAGTTCAGCCTGGGATCCCCCAGTGTTCCCAGTCCTGGGGGGACCAGAGGCCTCTGGAGGGGCTGAAGCGTACCAGTGGTGGGGGACATGCCCCAGACACCTCACAGGGCCTGGCAGCAACCACAGAGCTATTTAGGGCTGGTATGTCTCCAGCTGTGGGTACTCCATCATCACCCTGGCTTCAGCCCCCTCATCCTTCCCACTCTGAGCCCTCCCAGCAGCATCCTGCCCTCTGTACTGCAGCAACTTTCTTGGTTTGGGGGAGCAGAGGAGAAAACCCCCCTCTCATCCACCCCCTCCCCACAGTTTTATGAAGGCATTGCTGCATGCCCAGCGCTGGTAGCAAAAGCGTGGGGTCCCCCTCTGCTCCCTCACCTTGTGCCGGACCCAGAGCCCCATTGAGCAGGGATTAAACCCTCCTGATCAGACACCTTGGGAATGATGGGATGCTCCAGGGTTTGGGAGAAGCTGGAGCAAGCTGCCAGAGTTGCAACCAACCCAAACATTGGGCAGTTTTGAAGCCCATCAAGGGACATTGAGGAACATGCTGAAGGACACCGAGGGACACTGATGTCCCTCGCACGGTGCTGTCGCCCGCACTGGCTGTGGCTTTCTGGGGCAGAGAGCTGATGCGTGGGGTGCAGCACACTCACCCCCAGATCCAGCCACAGCATCCCTCCGTGCCAGGGCATCGATGCCTCTTTGTGCAAGCACGGCAGCAGCTCGGTGGGGAAATAAGGCCCTGCTTTTTTTTGGCAGTGTGTTGCTAATCAGCACGACCCAGCGCGCACCACCACGGGCGCACGGCTTGCTGCTATTTAAGGAGCCTACTTGAAATACACCTGCAAGAGGGGAGAGGAGCGCCAGCAAGTAAATAACCCAGCAACCCGCCGGAATAAAAACACTGGCGGGGGCGCGGGCAGAGTGAGGAGAGATGCTGCAATTTTTAAGGAAAAAAAAGAGAAAAAGGAAGCACAATGTAGGCTCAGTCCCAATCATGCCCTGGTTTCCAGCAGGGATGCTCCCTGGTCCCTGTGCTTGGCAAGGAGACCTTGTCCCAGTGGCCACAGCAGGGGGCTCACCCATGCTGCTGTGGTGGGCGGGCGGCTCCATCCTCCCCACTTGGTGTGTTTACCACACACTGCCATTTGGCTCCTGCCTTCCTCCCCCCCCACACCTTTTCCCCTCCTTTTCTGAAACATTATAAATCAAACGGCTTAAAATGTAAAGCATCAAAAATTCTAAAACCTTCATCTATTATTAACTGTGACAGTAAATTCCACCTCTGAATGTTTCACATAGCAACTGTTACCAGGACTCAGCATCCGAAGCTGATGTTCCAGCAACTTTCCATCATGCCGCCACCGCTCCGGTGATGCTGAGACTGGCCTGGGGAGATGCACTGCTGCTCCCAACACCTTTCCATGAGGTTGGGATGGCGAGAGAGAAAGAGCAGAGCCCAGCCGCACTGCTGAGATTAGGAAAAGAGCTTGTCACCTGTGTGGTGGGTGTGTGAGCTGGGGATCCCCCAGCATGGTCCTACCTCCCATGATGCTCATGTAACCCCCCCAAACTTCAGTACTTTCACTGTCACATTACAGAGCACCATAAATGAGGATGGGAATGGAGCGGTTATAGACGGATAGAGATGCTTCTGCAGGGGATGATCTTTACTTTTCTGCCACTGCTTTACCTTGTTGCTTGTGGCAGTGGTGCCCCTGTGGGTGGTGAACCTTGCCCCCCACACGGGCAGCGGACCATGCTGCTCCCAGCATCAGGCTCGCGGTGAACGTGCGGTGTGCTGGGTGCCCCTGGCACCAGGAGCTGGGCATTTGCCTATGGTGCTTGTTTGCCTTCCCAGCGTGGCATTGTGGCTGGGCACTGTGGCGTGGCTGGGATGGCTCTGGCGGCACAGCCGGAGCATCTTGGGGTTGTTTGGGTTGTATTTGGCTGCACAGCAGCACAGGGAGCCTGACCAGAGGTGTGAAGATGCTGAGCCTGGTAAACGACAACTCAGCCGGCACAGCAGCATCCCCGGTGCTATGCCACAACTGCAGCAATGCCAGCATCCCCAACCACCCAAACCCAAACCGACCCTGCCAGGTCATGCCCGGTACCCCCAGACCCTGGCACACACATCCCCACCATCCCTATCGCCCTGGCTGCTCTGTCTTCCCGCCAGCACCGACGGCTTCCCGGGGATCTCTGCTCTGCTGGGGCTGCGGGGCTGGGCGGCAGCGGCTGCTCCATCGCCTCCCTGGGGACAGGCAGCAATTTTCCTGCTCTGAAGAAGCTTGTGAAGGTTTGAGTGAATCTGGGAAGCAAATCTAATTGGCAACCTGGTAATTCCTCACGGGGACATGTACTTTGGTCATATCTAAGTACATTCCAGCCAATGTTTAAGACACGCTGAATCCAAACTTGGACAGTCAAATACCAGCAGCTCTAAGCTCCTTATCTATTTCAGGCAGATTAACTCCTTAATCATCCCTTTTGGAAGTTCCCTGCCCCAAATTCCTCTCCCCTCTTTCCCTCCCCCTGCCTGTTTTTTTTTTTTATCAGGAACAAAAGGCACGGGCAGATTTTGTGGGGTGCAAAAGGTTGGGACGGCGCCCACAGTGATTGACAGAATCAATAACCAGGAACCAGGAGAAGGCCTTCGGAAATCTGCTTCCTCAGTTCACCTGCCTCACTATTTGTCTTTGGGATTTGGAGCTGGGGAATGTGTAATACCAAAATAATTTATCACACGACATCAAACCTCAGTTTATTATTTTTTTTCCCAACCCCCTTTTATTCTATTTTGGGTTTTTTCCATGGGATTCCTGCTCAGCTGAGGGGTACCAGCTCCCACCGTGCCGGCTGGGGAGATGTGCCTCACTGCAGCCTCCAGCCCCGCTCAGGGCAAGGGGCTGTGCTGCTCATTTCCCCCGTCTCTTTCTGCCTCTGGCAGGCTGAGGAGGCTGTGCCGAGCCGCCGGGACGCAGCCGGTGCTGGCCACTGTCACTCAGGGGAGTGTCGGAGCATTACGCTTCATTACCGAGCTGTCTGCTGCTGGCGGGAGATGACTTAGAGGGCAGAGCCTGGCAGCGGTGCAGCCGAATTCGTCTCCGGCGGACAGACCTGTCTGTAGGCAGACGTCGAAGCGTGGCATCCATGGGGTGCTTGTGACCGGGGGGGAGGCGCAGGGTGGGGGTTTGCCATCCTGGTAACTACCAGGTCTCTGGCTCGGGCAGTGCAATTTGCCTTGGTGGAGCAGCTGCCCCCACAGCAAAGGCAGGAGGTGCCATGAAGCTGGACCAGGGGAAGGCAAAGGGGGATGGGGTAACACATCCTGTAACCGACAGTCCCTGGTGAGAGGTCGCCACAATGGCACTGGGACCACCGGTCCTATTTAATGGTGCTCGTTTGAAGCTTGGGCATAAATGTCCCCGCGTGACTGCCAGCGGGGAAGGGACACGGCGTGGATGGGGGGAGCACTGGTCGCCTCACACAGCGTGGATAGGGGGGCACTGGGCACCTCCCAGAGAGGGAGCAGGAGCGTGGGAGGGGGATGGGGCACAGCCTGGTGCCAGGATCCATCCTGTGCCTGTCAGCAGCCATCCCGCAGCAGCCAAGTGCCTCCTGGCTTTGGCCGCCGCAGAATTTGCAGAGCCTGACCCCCAGAGCTGGAGGGGAGGGACCCTGAGGTGTATTTGGAAGAGCTGGAACTGTCCTGGGGGTGCTGGCCACCCATTACATTCTGGGGGTCTTCAGTCTTGCTGGAGATGAAGATACCGGTTGGGGAACGAGGTCCAGGACCCCAGCACAGGGCCAGGGCATGAGCCTGCTCCATCCCCATGATCCCAGCCCAGCAGTTCCCAGCCCAGCAGTGCTGGCTAGGGATGAGCATACAAACAGGAGGGGAATAAACTATTTAAAAGGGCAGATAATGGCAGGACAAGGGGGAATGGTTTAAAGCTGAAGGAGGGAAGGTTTAGATTGAATATTAGGGGGAAGGTTTTTACAGAGAGCGTGGTGAGGTCCTGGAACAGGCTGCCCAGAGAGGTGGTGGATGCCCCATCCCTGGAGGTGTTCAAGGCCAGGTTGGATGGGGCCCTGGGCAACCTTGTGTAGCTCCAGGCCTGAGGTTGGTGTCCCTGCCTGTGGCAGGGGGGTTGGAGCTCTGTGATCCTTGGGGTCCCTTCCAACCCTTGCCATTCTATGATTCTATGATTCTATGACCCCTGACACCGCACACAAACATGGACCACCCTGGCAGTGAGGAAACTGAGGCATGGCTAGAGAGCAGCTCCACCCTAACCAAGTTTCCCATATGGGGTACAGGGTGGCTCCTAGTCATGGTGCTGGGCAGGTGCCTGGGTCCTGCCATCAGGTTTGATATGGTTTTTCCAGGCTGGAGGGCATCCCATCCCATTCCCTAGGGAGCACACCCTTGGGTGTCCAACATCATCAGCTGTCTCAGGAGGCAGCCACATGCAGAGCAGGTCCCGGTGGCCAAGGATCCATTTGCTTTTCCCATCCTTGGGAGAACTTTTATTTGCTTTTATTCTTGCTGCCTTAGCATCACTGGAGAGCTGCCATGGGGGCACCCCGCTTTCCTCACCCAGCGAGGGAGGGGTCCAGCAGCACCTCAGGGATGCAGCACCCACTTCCCTCCCAGTAACAGAGCAGCATCTTGTTTATATAATGTCAGCGAAAGAGCTTGTCCGGCTGCCGTGCCAATGAGCGAGCAGTCCGGGGGCAGCTCCGCGGGGAGGGTCTCGCCGCTGATTTGCATACGAGCAGCACATGAAATACTGCAAGCAATAAGCCAGCACCAGCCCTGGGTGGCACAGCCAGCAGCCAGCCCATCTCTGGAGAGCCACAGAGCCGTGTTTCATCATGGGATGGGGGTCGGGGGGGATTGCCAGCATCGCTCCGGTTGCTCTGCTCCCCCCACCTTTCCTTACAGGGATGCAGTTTCTTTCTGGCTTCAAGGGGAAACTGAGGCAGGGGGGCAGAACGGGGTATGGGAGAGGAAGGGGGTTTGTTCTTAGTGGTTGCAGTAATGATAGGAATGGTTAATTATTATTGGAGTTGAAGTGAGTCGCGCCAAAAGTGGGAAGGGAGGAAGGAAGGGAGGAAGGAAAGGAGGAAGGAAGAAGGGGGGAAGGAAAGGAGGAAGGAAGAAGGATCCCGACTCATCAGGCAGAAAATGAGTGGAGAAGGAAAACAGGAGCGTGCCAAAATCTGGCCCGGCTGTCGCCCCGTGCTGACTCCACTCTGCTCACTTAAGCTCCGAGGCGGCGGGTGGCTGAAGGTCACCATGGCGGTGAGCGGTCACCCCACGGACACCACGCTGTGCCCATCGGCGCCCTCGGCACAGGCTCCCATGCCCATCCTCAGCAGGCCTGCAGCAGGATTTAGGTGCAGAGGCTGGGAGAGCCGGGTCCTTCCTTAACCTCAGCCGTATTTCCAGCCTCACGACGGGCTTGTTTTCCGCTCCCCGCCAGCGCCTCAAGGTTGATGTCAATCCCTTGCTGGGGAGGCAGACACACTCTGCCCTCCCTCCATGTTACGTCCGGCAATGAATTTTGCTCTGGAGAGGGAATTTGCCCAGGAAGGCTCAGGCTGAGCATCTGCTTTGCTGGGAGCCTCCAGCCTTTTTTTTTTCCTTTATCTTTTTGTTTTTCCTCATACTTTTGGGGCTTTTTTTTTTTGCTTTCTTTATTTTTTTTTTAATTTTCTTTTGTCCTTCTTTCTTTTCTTTTTTCTTTTTTTCATTTTCTTTCCTTTCTTTTCTCCCTTTCTTTTTTCCTTCCCGCCCGTCCCCTCCCCCCCCCCCCCCAGCTTGTTCAAATCCTTCCTTTGCCAACTTGCATTTTCCAGCAGCAAGAAGAAACACACCGACTTGCTCCGACCCTCAAAGCCTCCCCCATCCTCCCCAGTCCAACCCTCTGCCAGCCCCTCCCCCCCCCCCCCCAACTCCCAGCCCTCACATCAAGGACCCAATTCTCCCCCCCCCGCCCTCCCAGTAAAGCAGGGAAAACCAAAGGCAAAGAGGACAGAGCTGGCAGATGAGCCGGATTTCCATGTGAGGGGATGAGGTTGGGGAGGCCACGGGCTTCCCCTGGCAAGCACCGGAGAAACCGGGGCCAGCAGAAACGTTGAGTCATGAGTGCGGTTCTCAGGCAACGGGGGTTTTTTCCGGAGTAAAATTCCTTGCTGGGGAGGAGCAGAGCTGGGGAGGGTGGTGGTGTTTGTCATGGATGAAGAACTGTGCCCCTAAACAGGGCACTGAGCTGTTGATGGCGATGCACCCCGTTGCGGTGGGAATTCCCTTGGGCAGGTCCCCCCCCGTTCCAAGTGTCCCCCCCCCCAACTCCCCTCAGCCAGAGAGGGGGTCTGTGGCAGGGGGGGGAACGACGAACCTGTCCAGGGAATTCCCAAGCAGCTGTCTGGGAGGAGCAACATAATCTGGGGGGGCTGCAGGAGATGAGGACCCCATCCCTCCTCCTCCTCTACACTACCCACATCCGCCCACCCCCGCGCAATGGGCGGCACAGCCCGAGCTCCATTTATCATCATCTGCGGGCAAGTGAAGTGTGCAGGGAACAGCTGCTCCGGTCGGCTGAGCGCTGAAAGACAAGGGGGGGATGGACAGACGTGGCAGGGTGGGGGGAGGCAGGGGGTCTGCAGTCTGCCCTGTGGGTACCATCCCAGTCACTGCACTGGGATGGAGCGTTGGCGTTGCAGGAAACGGTGGTGGTGGTGATGGGGGCATTGGGAGATGCTGTGGTAATTGGGGGTGTGCAATGGAGATGGGGTGTATTTAAGGGGTTCATTGGAGGGAGGGTGCGTTGAAGGGGGTCACTGGAGAGGGGGTGCATTGGAAAGGGGATACATTAAAGGGGTTCATAGGGGGAGGAGCACTGCTGGGGGTGTACTGGGCATTAAAGGGGTTTATTGGGGGACAGTGCTTTAACAGGAGCTTTGGAAAGAGGGTGCATTGATGGGGTATGTATAAATGAGGGTGTATTAAAAAGGTCCATTGGTGCATTAATGGGGGCATTATAGGGTGCACTGGGGGGGGGGGGCTGCACCAACAGCTGTGCACCCATGGGGTACCCCTGGCCCCTCTGATCTGAGTGCCACCCTCCAGTGCCATGCACTGCAGGGATGTCCACAGGGACAGACAGACACAAGGGGTTGGCCCTGCCTGGGGCAAGCAAGCCCCGTGGGGATCCCTGTTCACTGCTGGAGGGTCTATCTGTCTGTCTGTCCATGCCCCCAGTTCCTCTCAGTCCCAGCTCCCAAGGGCAGGATGCCCTTTCCTGGGCTGTCCCACACACCCCAACACCTCCCAGCCTCCCCTTTGCTGTCGTCCCTTAAAAATAAAATTCTCTGGAGCAGTTTGTGGTGTGGCAGCCAGCCAGAAAGGGTTGCTTTAAACTCCACCAGCTCACAATTAAACAAACCCGGGGCTGACGCTCCTGGATAGGCTGTTATTCCCCTCTTATTCCCCTCCCAAGAGCCACCAATGGGCTGGGGGGGGTGGGGGTGTGGGGGAGTGTCCATCCCTTCATCCCTCAGCAGTGCCTCCTTGCCGTGTGGGGCTGCATCCCTGGGGGGGGGGGGAAGATGAGGACTGGGGGTGGGGTGGGGTGGTGTTGATGCGGGGATAATGAGGGAGCGGGGTTCAGCGGTGCCAGCACCGCTCTGATGGCAAAGCATCCCCCTGTGAGAGCACGCTGCTATTTTTAGTCGTGAGTCCTTGTTGATGGCGCAGCAGCAAAGGCGAAGGGAGCAGCCGGAGGAGCAGCAGGGCTGGGGACTTGGATCAGGCCCTGCGGGATGAGCAGCAGCTGGGGATTGGGGCGGGGTGTGCAGGACCAGGGGATGCCCACTGTCCCCATCACCGAGGTGTTGGGGTCTTGGGTGCTTACCGAGGGTCCCCTGCCACGGGACATCCTGGGATGGCTCCAGATCTGGCCCAGCCGTGTCCCTGTCAGCCGAGGGGATGGGAAAGGGGAAGGGAAAGGGGTGAAAGCAGGGAAGGAAGGAGGACTGGAGGGGGAGGGAGGAAAATAACGCCAAACCCAGCCACGCAGCACAAATCCTTCCGAGCAGCAGGCAGGCATCTGCAGCAGCAGGGCTGTGCTGGCCTGGCAGTGCCGCGCGGTGTCCTGGCTCAGCTCCCGGCAGCAGCCCTGTGTACCGCATCGCGCCGCGCACCGCCTCAGCCCTGTGCATCACACCAGCCTCGTGCATCACACCAGCACCACGTCAGCCCCGTGCACCATGTCAGCCCTGTTCACTGCAGCGTGGCCTCGTGCACCACAGCATGGTGTGGGGTCGTGCCAGCTCTGGGAGGTGCCACCTGTCCTGCACATCCCCAGAGGGTGATGTCAGGGCTACCCTGGCAACCGTGGGACCGGACGGACTGTCCACGAGTCCCTGGAGACTGAGGGGACAGGGGGCTCTGCGGTGGCTGCAGCCAGAGGTGAGCATGACCCCTCGGGTTGGGGGACAGGCTTGCATTGTCACCGTGATGTCCCAGGTCCCTACCTCCTCCCGTGGATGCCTGGGGGACCCCTTCCCCATCTGGGAGCCCTGGCTGCAGCTGTGGTGGCTTTGACAGGCATCCAGCCACAGCCATGTGCGACAGCTCCGTTGTTCATTCCCTGGAAACTTCTTTGGGGCTGGGGGAGTATGTCTGGCAGGGACATGGCAGGGAGAGCAAGTGTGCAGGGCCCCGGGGCTGCAGCCACCTCACCCCCCCAGGAAGGGCCGTAACCTTGCTGCTGTCGACAGCTTGATTTGATGCCATTAAAGTGTTTGCTCGGAAACAGCCCACATCAGGCAGCAACATCTGTTACGGTCCTTCTCCAGCAAAGCTGCAGCAGAGCTGAGGGCAGAGCTGGCCTCTGGCTCTGCTGACAGGTTGGGATGGTGCTGGTGGCAGCATCCCACTGCCAGCAGAGCCTGGGTGGCCAACAGGAATTGGGGGGGGAGGGAGGGCAGGAAAAGCGCCTTGGTGAGTGTGGGATGTCATCTCAGATGGAGAAGCAACGGGCAGCCCCAGTCACAGCTCCTGCCCAGCGGGCATCATCCAGCCCCGTGGGTTGTGACCCCTGTAAGAAGACACTCAGGGGTACAGGATGAGCCCTGGGACCCTGCCAGGTACTGGGATCTGGCCAAGGCTGACTGTTGCCATGGCCAGATCTTGCTGGGGACCGGGGCGGGGGGTTTCCCCCCACCCACATACATTGCACACCCTGCTCCATGCGTCCTGCAAGCATGCATCCCCCTGCATGCCCACCCTGCCCACATGCCCATCCCACATGTGCTCCCTCTGCACACCGGCCACTTTTGCTCAGCCTGACTTTGTCTCTGCAGTTGGAAAAAGCAACAAGCATTAATTAATAACAATAATAAGAGAGAAAGGGGGGGGGGGGAGGGGAGGGAGTGAAAGGCTCCCTTTAAAGCACCAACCCCAGGGTCTTTTCGAGCTGATTTCATTCTTCAGCCCTGCTTCCACGTGGAGCGTGAGGGGCCCTCTTCTCCCTTTAATTTTCTCTCCGCCACCCAGGGCTGCCCCAGAGGTCTGGCTTTGATTTCCCTGCCTTTGTTCCGGCAGCCCTGGTGCAGGACAGGGCAGCACCACACCCGTGCTGGGGTAGGGGCTCTCACACTGGCCTCGCTGGGGTTTTAATTGACCAGTCTTTCCCATGGGATTTAGGTTTGAACTGCATCCGGTTGCCTGTGCAGACTGTGAGATGCAGCTGCAGAACGGGGAAGTGACGTGGAAAGCATCTGAAAAAAGGGATGGGGGGGACGGGCGCCCATGTGTGGCACCGAGCCTGGCTCCACCATGCCACCCCTGCAGCCCTGAGCTGCCCCCAGTTTTGGAAATGCAATTAAATGAACCCCCATGCTCTGATAGAGGGTGCTGAGTGTCAGACATCACCAGTGCCCATCACCTAAATGAAGGCGGAGGGGACGTCACGGGCTGCACCAGGGTCAGCGCAGCACTGAGGGACCAGACCCTTGGGGCTGCTCTAACCTGGCTCCAAATCTCAGGCTGCTGCCGAAACAGGCTGACGTCTCCCTCCTCCCAGCATCTCCAACGTGCTGCGGATGGGGATGGGCACAATGAGCCCCCCTTCACATGGAGCCCTTCATTAGCCCCCGCAAGCCACTCGGCTGCCTCCAAGATCAAACCGGTGACCCAGGTGCTTCCCTGCACCTAACGCAAGCAGGGCTGGGGAACAGGGCTGTTTAATGATGGTGGCGAGGCACTCGGCTAATAGACGTCTGCTGGCGGGAGCAGACAGCTTCCAGATGGTATCGCGCCGGGGCAGGGGGGCTCGACTGGGGCCGGGGGGGCTGTGGGAGGCAGCAGCAGGCAGAGACCAGCAGAGCCAGCAAGTTGAAATTACTTTTTTCACAGCAGAGCTTGCGGTTCGGGCCCTCTATGCTGCTGCTTCCAGTAATTAGCCCAATAATTAAAAAGAATGGTAATAAGCACGGTGTTTGGAGGGGCTCTAGGGATCCCGGCATCCCCAGGGAGGGCGTGTGAGGAGAGAGGTAGGGTGATTTGCGGAGTTTGGGGGCGGTGGGTGAGTGAAATGCAGAGCACCGGGGTTGGGGGACCCCGACACGGTGCAGGGTGTCACTGTGCCGTGCAGGCTGGGCAGGGAGGGGGCTGGTTTGCCCTGCAAGGCTGGGGGTGGGCAGCAGAGATGAGGCAGGCTCCTGCAGTGGTGTCAGGGAGGACAGCTTGGACGCACTGCAGGTGAGGAGGAGGCAGCTAGCCCCCAGCCACCCCCCAGGTCATGGGCACTGTGCTGCCAAGAGGGGCGACGCAGCACGCAGGATGATGGAGACATGATGGAGAGTGATGCAAGGCAATGCAAGGTGAGGTGATGCAACGCCCCGCGATGTGATGTGGGGTGACACCGGTGTGATGCAGAGCGATGTGAGGGGATGCAAAGCCAGCTGCTGTGATCTAGGGCAGCACAGGGCGGTGCAGCGCAAGGTGATGCGATGCAAAATGACACGGTGCAGGGCAATGCGATGCTGGGCAAGTGCAAGGCAACCCGACGTGGGGTGCTGTGGCGCAAGGCGGCGCGATGCAAGGCGGCGCAGGGCAAGGTGAAGTGATGCAGGGCAATGTGAGGCGACGCAGGGCGATGTGAAGCGACGCGTGGCGGGGCAATGCGAGGCGATGCATTGCCAGGTGCTGTGCTACAGGGTGCCAGCCAGGCGCCGGCGGGGTGACGCCACAGTGGGCAAGGTGATGCCCCCACAGCGCATGGCGGCATTGCCCCCTCTCCATACGTGGCCGCGCTCCCCTGGCCCGCCACGGTGGCGATGCTTCATTTGAATTCTCGCCTCTCTCTCTTCGCAGATAACGAGCCCGCGCCATGCAGTCCTTTCGAGAAAGGTGTGGTTTCCATGGCAACCAGCAGAGCTACCAGCCGACTTCACAAGATACATCACGCCTGGAGAATTACAGGCATCAAAGTCAGGCAGGGCCGAACTGTGAGCGGCAGAGGCTGGTGGCGAAGGAGTACTACAGTCAGCAGCAACTGCCGTACTCAGGCTACGAGAACAGTGCCGTGGAGAAATACCACCGGGGAAACAAGCAATTAGCGGGGCAGCAGCTGCAAGGCAGGCCGGCCTTTTCCAATTACGCCGTGCAGGAGAACAGCCCCTACCCAGCCCGTTATTCGGGGGACGAGAGCTTACAGGCGTGGGGCGGCCAGCCGCAGGCGCTGCCTGGTGGCGTGGCCAAGTATGAGGACAACCTGATGAAGAAGACGGCAGCGTTGGCGGGTGGGCGGGCATACCACGAGCCGGCAACCACCCCGCTGCCCTTCCGGACTCACTTCCAGCAGCAGCAGCAGCAGCAGCAGCCGCAGCCACAGCCACAGCAGCCGCCCGCGCTCCCCTACCCCAAGCTGCAGCGGCAGAAGCTCCCGAACGACGTCTCCTCACCCATGCCCTTCTCACAGAGCCCCCACTTTGGGCAGCACTCGCAATCCTTCCCCGCCTCCTCCACGTACTCCTCGGTGCCAGGGGGCAGCCAGCCAGCACACTCCTACAAGAGCTGCACAGCACCCTCAGGGCAGCCACCGCTGGAGCGGCCCCTGGGCAGCGCCGCCAGCCTGGCCCCTGGCCCCCGGGTGCCCAACTTGCACGGCTACCAGCCCAACCGCATCGGCTACGAGCAGCCCCCACAGCCGCCACCGCAGCCCCCACAGCCGCCACCGCCACCGCAGCCCCCACAGCCACCGCAGCCCCCACAGCCACCTCAGCCCTTGCAAGGGCGGCATCACACCCCAGAGACCCTCCACTACCAAAACCTGGCCAAGTACCAACATTACAACCAGCCAGGCCAGACCTACTGCCAGGGTGACGCACCGCCTGTCCGGACACCGGAGCAGTACTACCAGACCTTCAGCCCCAGCGCCAGCCATTCTCCAGCTCGCTCTGTCGGCAGGTCCCCGTCCTACAGCTCCACTCCTTCCCCGCTGATGCCCAACCTGGAGAACTTCCAGTACAGCCAGCAGCCACTGAGCACCGGCACCTTCCCACCCGGTATTACCGACCACAGCCATTTCATGCCGCTGCTGAACCCTTCTCCAACTGACGGGACGAGCCCAGATGCTCAATCTGGGAACTGCAAAAACTTGCAGAAGGAGAAGCTGCCTGAAAACCTGCTGTCAGACCTGAGCCTGCAGAGCCTGACGGCGCTCACCTCCCAGGTGGAGAACATCTCCAACACCGTCCAGCAGCTGCTGCTCTCCAAAACAGCTGTGCCCCAGAAAAAGGGCATCAAGACCCCGGCAAGGACCCCTGAGCAGCTTAAGGGGCAGCACTGCAGCCCTGAGAGCAGCACCTACTCAGCAGAGCAGGTGGGGACCCCCCTGTCCGACTCACTGAGCACCCCTCAGTCCGTCCACGCCGAGACGCAGGATGCCGACTACCTCAGCGGGTCAGAGGACCAGCTGGAGAGGAGCTTCCTGTACTGCAACCAGAACCGCAGCCCTGCCCGCATCAACAGCAACTCCAAGGCAAAGCCCGAGTCTGTGTCCACCTGCTCAGTGACCTCCCCAGATGATATGTCCACCAAATCGGATGACTCCTTCCAGAGCATCCACGCCAGCCTTCCCCTGGAGACCTTCACCAAGTACGTGACCAATGAACGGGACTGTCCTCGGCTGCTCCTCAGTGCCCTGTCTCAAGAGGAGCTGGCTTCTGAGATCATTGTCCTGCAGGATGCCATCAACGAGAAGGCAGACAAAGCCTGGGCCAACTCGCCCATGCTGAGCAAGGAGGTCACCAAGTCCCCCTTCCAGCTGGAGAACCACCGGCCGTGCCTGGACTCCATGGTGAAGGGCACCTGGCCCAGCCAGGGTGATTCCAGCACGCTCACTGAGCCCCTCAAACTGGACAAGGCTTCAGGGGCCAGTGCAGGGAAGGACTTTGGCGAGGAAGTGTATGAGGGTCCCCAGGTAGAGTTCACAGCCACCGAGACCAAGGATGCGCTGAAGGATGCGGCCCCGCTGGCCTTCAACTCCAAGCCCAGCATCCCAGTGGCAACATCGAGTACCGGAGCCTCTGGCTACAGCTGCTACTCAAACACCACCGCCAACTCGGTGGGCTCTGAGAATGCCATGGAAAACTTTGAGTGGCCAGAGGAGAGCCTGGGTGAGGCGTGCCTGCGGTGGAAGGAACTAGGCTCAGGCCTGCAAGCCACTGACCTCCCCAAGGGCTTGTTCCCCAGCAAATTGGTGGGGTCCTGCAAGGAGAAAAAAAATGCCTGCGGCTTGGATCTGTGTGACGGTGAGGCACCAGCCAAGACCGAGCCAGCCCAGGACTTCAGCCAGCAGGCGATGGAAGAAGAAGAGGAGGAGACACTGACCTACGATGAGGCCACGAAGGCGGACAGCGAGAGGTGGTTGCAAGACACCCGGCACTGCTGCTCGACCGGGGACTTCAGTGAGATCCCCATCATCTCCTCGCCAGAGCTGAAGGAGTCAGACCTGGAGGCGGAGGAATACTCCTCACTCTGCGAGCTGGCCAGCTCGGAGCAGAAGTCGGTGACATACGATGTCATGCCACCCAAGCCCCCGGAGATGCCTGCCGTGCTGTCCTCCAGTGAGGTGCCCGTCTCTGCCGAGGAGACTGTCAGTTCAGTGGAAAAGGAGAGCTCGGCTCCCGCCACACGCCTCTCCGGCCAGTCTGTCATCCTGCTGGGCCCCGCTGTGGGCACAGAGACCAAGGTGAAGAGCTGGTTCAAGTCCTCCCTACCCCACATCCAGCCCAAGGAGGAGAGCGGTGGAGGGGAGACATCCCAGCCAGGGGTGGCCGATGCCAAATCCACCCTGTCAATAGCAGTGAAGCAGCAACTTGCCTCTGAAAACGCCCTGGGGAGGACGGAGCCTGTCTCGCGGGGCAAGAGTCTCCGCAACAAGAGGGTCCACTGCCGACTGCCAGAGGGGGACGGCCCTGGCAGCGCTGTGCCCAGCCCCTTCAGTGACTTGCCGACAGCCGGCGGTGTGGCCGGCACCTGCCTCGGGCCAGATGGCCAGGCAGAGATGCCAAGCAAGAACGTCCACAGCCAAACACCCCGGTTTCCAGCTGAGGGTCTGCCAGCACGCATGTGCACCCGCTCCTTCACTGCCCTTGCTGAGCCCCGTGCCCCGGCACCGCTGGAGGGGCTGAAGGCTCCTGCGCACCAGGAGAAGCTGGGGAAGAAACCTGCCTGTGGTGTGAAGCAGCGGGTGGCTTTCAAAGCCAGGAAGCGCAGCGGCCGGCCAGCCCCCAAGGTGGTCCAAAACACCAGTGATGCTACCCTCCTGGTGCCCAGCTTGGTGACAGCAGAGGAGGCAGCGGGGCCAACACTGCCAGAGGGGGACATGGTAGAGGCAGGGGAGAGGGACCAGAGGTCGATGATCCTGCGCTCCCGGACGAAGACGCAGGAGGTTTTCTACACTAAGAGGCGGCGGGGCAAGAGGGCGGCCGATGTCCGGCTGAAGAACTGCAAGGCACCCAAGAAGCTCATCTCCAACAACCACCTTCCACCTGCCTTCAAGCTGGCAGCCCCAGGCAGCCCCCACAAGGAGGGCAAGGTGGGTGCCCGGATGAAGCTGCCCAAAGCAGGGCCGGGTGTGGGGGGCAAGATGTCCGAGCGGCCCCTGCACTCACTGAAGAGGAAGTCCACCTTCATCTCCCCCATCCCCACCAAGAAGAGAAACCTAGTCCTACGGAGCAACAGTGGTGGCGTGAAGGAGGAGAAGCCAGAGGCGCCTCCCAGTCTCTTCAAGAAGATGCCAGTGGCAAAGAAGGTGAAAGCCAAGCTGCCCCCCAAGAGCTCCGGCGAAGCTGTCCCAAAGCCCCCCCTGCCCAAGGAGGCCCCTGACGTCTGCATTAAGATCACCTCCCGGGCAGCCTTCCAGGAGGCCACCAAGACCAAAGTGCTGCCTCCCCGCAAGGGCCGTGGCCTCAAGCTGGAGGCCATCGTCCAGAAAATCACCTCGCCCAACCTGAAGAAATTTGCCTGCAAATCAGCGACCACCGCAGCGGCCACAGCAGCTGCCTACGGCACATCCTTGAGCCCACCAGGGACAGAGAGGGAGCGGGTGGTGAAACACGGTGGTGTGGCTCCAGCAGCGGGCGATGCGCGGCTGCCCAGGCCGCTGGCAGCACAGAAGGCACCTGCCACACCGCCAACCGAGCAGCTCTGCCGAAATCCCAACAGCCGAGCGCCAAAGGGGAAGCTGGGCAGTGGGAAGAAACTCTCCACCGAGAGCTGCCAGGGTGAAGCCTGTGCCCCAGCCCCAGGGGTGCAATCCAGCTCCGCCATGGCAGCCAAGAGTCTGGGGCTCCTCCCCAAGAAGAGGAACCGCAAGGGCAAAGTGGTGGCGCTGGGTATCACTAAGGTTCCCCTGGGTCTCACACCGCCACTGGTGCTGCCCCGGGAGCGTGCGGCTGGCCCTGGCGGCGGGGAGGAGGTGCCGCGGGAGGGGAAGAAACCAAAGAGTGAGGAGAAGGAGGTGGGGGGTGGTGAGGGCCACCCTGAGGGACGCTCCGCTGCTGGGCTGGCACGGGGGCCAAAGCCGCGGGCCAACCACTCCAACTACAATGGCTACTCCAAGCGGCAGCGGAAGCGGCTGGCCCACGGCAAGGCCAAGGCAGTCCCAGCACGGTGCAAGAGCCGTGGCAAGCGGCGGCGGCAGACTCAGCAAGCCCCCCTGCTGAACCCCACTGAGCCCGAGATCCGGCTGAAGTACATCTCCTGCAAGCGGCTGCGGGCGGACAGCCGGGCCCCCCCCTTCGTCCCCTACGTCCGTGTAGAACGGCACGGAGAGTTCACCACTGCCTGCACTGTTGTCAACTCTCCTGGCGAGGAGGCACGGCTGCAACGGGGACCAGCTGGGCCGGCGCCGCGACCGCGGGCAGCCCTGCCCGCTTCCTCCACCATGCACATGGGGCCGGTGGTGTCGAAGGCGCTGAGCGCTGCCTGCCTGGTCTGCTGCCTGTGCCGCAACCCCGCCAACTACAAGGACTTGGGGGACCTGTGTGGGCCCTACTACCCCGAGGACTGCCTGCCCAAGAAGAAGTCGCGGCTGAAGGAGAAGGCACGGGTGGAGGGTCCGGGCGAGGACACCATCCCACCCGCTGCAGCCGAGCGGGCGCCCCGAGGGACAGAGGGTGGCTGTGGCGCTAGCAGCAAGGCGGCACGGCCAGAGGGTGCCACCGAGGCGGCTAAGCAGAGCACGCTGCGCTCCAGCCCGCGGGGCATGTTTCGTAGGCTGCAGAGCTGCTACTGCTGTGACGAGAGGACAGAGGGCGAGGAGGCGGCTGAAAAGCCCCGGCGTCACGAATGTCACAAGGCCGAGTCCCCGCCACAGGAGCCGGCGGGCGACACGCAGGAGCACTGGCTGCACGAGGCCTGTGCCGTATGGACCGCAGGGGTTTTCCTGGTGGCGGGGAAGCTCTACGGGCTGCAGGAGGCCGTCAAGGCGGCTGCCGACCTGGTAAGAGCTCAGCTGCCTGCCCAGCGTGGCATGACACCCCAGGGCAGCATCTCCTGCCAGCCTCCTTGGGCCAAAGCCATTCCCACAGCGGCAATAAGAATTAATAGGGTTGGCCCACCAGCATCCCAGCACAATGAGTTGCCCTGGGAGTGCGTGGGGCAGCTGTTTAGGCACCATGAGGCCTGCTAACTTCCCAAGAGATTTGTGCTGCTGTGACTTTGATAGCGCCTAAACCCCCCCATGCCCCATTTTAGGCGTAGAAGTGCACTTGTGACGTTGTGTCCTGGGAGGGTGGCAGGGGTTCCCTGGGACCATGAAGATGTTGATTCGGGTGGGTCGTATCCCCCAGCCCAGACATGTGTTGCAGGTGGTGATTTGGAGACAGGCAGACACAGCCTGGCAAAGGCAGGGTGGAAGGTGCAAATGGTTGCAACGTGGCCTGATGCCATGGTGATGGGCAGGGCTGGAAGGAATGCACAGCCAAGGGAGGGCACACCGTGCCCTGCTCTTCTCCCAGACTGAGAGAAACACAGGCACATTGAGCGAGTTAAATGGGGAGGATGCTGCTGGGAAACCACCATGGGCACACAGGGCTTTTGTGCTTGGGAGAGGGAGGGGACAGCCACCCACAGAGGCTGGGCAAGGGGACTCCAGCAAGCCCCCCCCCCCCAACACCAGGTTTGGGGCTGAGGACTTTGTAATCCCCAGGCATTCTCACTCCTGGCATGGCTGGCTGGAGGCTGCTGCCCTCTTCCTGTCCGCACTGGGGCTGGGGAACGTGGGGGGTCCTCTGCCACTGCTGCCGCCGAGCCCTAGCACGGTCCAGGCCATGTACCTTCCCCTCTACCCCACAGAGGGCGGCCGTGGACTCGGTGCCATCCAGGGGAGAAGTGCAGCGGGTATAACCCTCATGCATGGCCGCAGACAGCCGAGCGAGCGGCGCAGCATCGCCCATGACGTGCCAGCGCAGGAGGAAGGATGCTGCCTGGGGGGGAGGCAGTGTGGGGCTGGAGAGGCGTAGGAATGCCGGCGCATTCCCCTCATGGCCGGGACCATCAGGGTGCTTTGCTCCCGTGCTGGGCTCTGACGGGGTCTTTCTGTCTCTCCGCATCTCTCCTTCCCTGCTCCGAACTGGGTGCGTTCAAAGAAGTGCTCGAGCTGCCAGCAAGCGGGAGCCACCGTGGGCTGCTGCCAGAAGGGGTGTCCCCACACCTACCACTACGCGTGTGCTGTCGACACCGGTAAGCCTGGCCGCGGGGACAGGGGTGCAGGGTCCCCCGACACCCTCCGACGCAGCTGGCTGTGGGAGCCAGCTGCTCCATGACACTTGAGCCCATCCAAGGCCAGGGTGGGCTCATGGCTCCCTGCCAGCCAAGCTGGTGGTGCCCCCTGCACCAGCAGTGCCGGCTGGTGTCCTAAGTTTGTCTGGCCTCAGCTGAACCCTTCATGTGAACACTGTGGCTGGTCCGGAGGGCGGTGGGAGGCCGTCGGCCCGGAGGGTGCTGTGTCCCTGCCACGTGGGGACAGCTGCCAGCACTGCGGGTACTCCCCTGACAGCGTTTTCTGCTCTTCTTGCAGGTTG
This sequence comes from Laterallus jamaicensis coturniculus, assembly GCA_022605575.1. Lineage (NCBI taxonomy): Eukaryota > Metazoa > Chordata > Aves > Gruiformes > Rallidae > Laterallus > Laterallus jamaicensis. The sequence goes on along the minus strand of JAKCOX010000020.1, from coordinate 8,667,883 downwards.
CTTATTAACTGAAGAGAGTTTCTCTCTGAAATGTCCCAAACATAAGGTAAGCCCAGAGCCCTCACCCAGCCCCCCAGTGCTTTGTAGCCCCCTGGGGACCTACCTTTAGACCATGTCCCCCCAGATACACCCCAGGCCATGGCACACCTATTCTGGGCGCTCAGCCCCATGCAGTACGGGGCGTTGCAGTGGGGCATCATTACCCATTACCAGGCCACCTCAGAGCCCTCTGCTGTGGGGGCAGGCCAGCGGGTACCAGGTCTGGGACCCCCAGCCGGGCTCCAGGGGGTTTGTTGCCCTGCCCTCTGTGCTGCATCCCGGGTCGGTGCCCTGGTATTCGCGGGTGGGCAGGGTGGTTGCTGATGGGGACATGCTCGCCAGCCTCGGTGACCAGCCCCCCCCCCCCCCCCCCCGCACCCCCACCGGGCTGACGCCCCCTTTCTCCCCACAGAGGCAGCCGGTGTAGTGCTCTGCAGACACCCGCCCCGCCTCCAGCGAGGGACCGGCGGAGGAGGCAGCGCCCGGGAGCGGAGCGGGGCCGGGCCGCGCCGTACCGGGACCCCCTGCCGCAGGTGGGCGCAGCGCTGCCGCCCCGTCCCTCCCCTCCCCCGAACCCGTTCCGGGCGGGTACAGCCAGCGCCGGGTTTTCTCCCTAGCCGGGCCCCGACAAAACCCGGCCTGGCTATAAGGGAGACGGAACGGGATTCCCCCAGCCCGCCATCGCTGCACGGGGGGGGGGGGGGGGAAGGGGGGAGGGGGGTGGAGGGTAGGGAGGGGAGGGGTGTACAAGGCGGGGTGGGGGGGGGGGGGGAGGGGTCCCGGCGATGTTGTCTTACTGTGGGGCCGCCGGACCCCCCCGCGGGTCCCGGCTCTCCATATCTCACACTGATCTGATCTGAGATGTTGCCTTCAGCAAACCTCACGCTGTCTGTCTGTCTGTCTGTATATACGTGCGGCGGCGAAAAGGGGGAAAAAGACAAAAAAAAAAAAAGGAGAAAAAGAAAAAAAAAAAAAGGAGAAAAAAAAAAAAAAAAGACAAAACAACGGCCTGCTGTTTGAAACACCACTCTGCTTTATCCGTTTTGTTCTTCCATCATCTCCTGTCTGCTCCCATCCTGCCTGTACCGGGGTGCCAACCCCCTGCGCCGGGCTGCTGGGTCCCCCCTGGGGCGAAGGGCACTTGGCTGGGCTGGTGGGTGCACACCGGGCTTCCCCAGCTCCACTCACTCCCTCTCTCCCCCTGAACGCTGGCCCATTGAAACCACCACCCTCGCCCGTTTTGGGGTGCTGGTGCTGCTGGGACGGTGACACCTGGTCCTGCTCTCCAGGACCCCAAAACCCCACCCTGTGCCCTCCACTCGGCATCACCAACACCTCTGCGGCTCCTCTTGAGTCTCGGTTTTGACGTTCTGAGGCTTTGAGCCCTCCGTGTGTGCAAAACCCCATGGCTCTGGGTGCTGAACCCCATGGCTCTGGGTGCTGAACCCCACGGCTCTGGGTGCTGGGTCCTGCGGGCAAACCCCAGGCCCTGGGTGCAAACCCGAGGGCTCTGGTGCTGAACCCCAGGGTTTTATCCTGCCTGGTGCAAAGGGGTGCCAGCAGCCCAGAAATGGCTTCCAGCAGGGTCCTTGCCGGAGGAGGAGGAGGCATTTGTTTCCTCCCTCTGCATGGCCCTGGCTTGCTCCTTGCTGCCCTGGGTGCAGGGTTCGCTCTGCTCCTTCAGCTTTTGCTTCCCTTCTCTTCCCAGCTGCCTCGGGGAAGCTGGGGGGCTGCCTGGCACTGGGATCGGCCCCCCCCCGTGTCTTCACAGGGTGGCGTGACTCCCCAATCTGCGCACCCCCACACCCCCAGCCTTGCAACCCCCAGTGTGGGTAGGAAATAACCAACCCAGGGTGAACCATCCCCCAAATCCCATCCTAAAAACAGAGCTGCCACTCCCCTCAACCTGCAAAGCGTACTGCAAAAAGGATGGGGGGGGGACACAGCCCTGGCCCCATCCATTCCCCCAGCCATCCGCCACCACCCCATCCCTCCCCTCCCCCCCCCAGACCCTGCAGAGCCACCGTCCTGTGTCCCCGCTGGCTGTCGTGTCCCCTCCGTCCCACCCAGCCCTCACCCTCAAGGTTTGCTGGCCACAAAATGTCTGTTGTTTCAGCAGCTTGCCTTGGACACGGGAGTGAAAAACGCATTATAAAAAAATAATAATAATAATTAAAAAAAAAAAAAAGAATAATAAAAATAATTAATTTAAAGAGAAAAATAAAACTCCCAGTGTCCCTGGCAGCACTGCCTGAAATCTGGCTATTTTTAGTGACATCTTGTACATATGACTGTAAAATGGTAAACCGTGTGTATTATATATTGCCTCATTATATAGTGTATATATATGTATACATATACATATATATAATATATATGAAGACTGTAAATGTTAAGACTAGTGTTCTTATTAGTATATTGCTTCACACTGAAGATTGTGTGTAACAAGCTGTTTCTAAAAGATGTTTATTTTCCTTAAGAGTAAAAAACAGGTCATTGCATTCAGAGCGTCAATAAAGATACAACGATTGTTTTGGAAGTACGTGGCGCCCTGCTTGTGGCCTCTCTTCCTCCTGGGGGGCTGCTGGGGGTCCCCCGGGGTTGTGTCAGCCCCTCGCTGGCCCTTTGTCCCCACATGCAACTGATACAGGCGTCACGCCGCGGGGCTGGGCTGGGTGAGGTGTTGCGGTGGGGTTGGGTATGAAGGAGGGGGGAGTACAGGAGCCCCAGCTCATCTTGGGGCAAGGAGGGCATGTCTGAGGTCCCTGGATAGCCAGTGTCCTCATCCGTGCTGCCCATGTGCCCCCGCCCCCATCCCATGCAGCCCTCCCCTGCACAGGGAGGGCAGGACCCACAGTGGGGGATGTCCAGCCAAGGGGGATGTCCAGCTGGTGGGGAACTGGGGAGAGGGAGTGTGGCTCCTTGCCCCTTGTCCCAGCCAGGTTCTGTGTGTCCCCCCACGTTCGTTGTCTATCACCACCGCCCCAGTCCAGCACACACCAGTATAAATAATCAGCTTTAATTGTCTGTACAAAACTCTTCAACTATGAAAATACCATTTAAAAAGGCAAGGCAGGGGGGAAGAGGGGTGTGGGGTGAGGGGGGGGGGGCTATGTACAAGATGGGGTGCAGCAAGGGGACAGGGACACCCACCAGCCCCTCAGGAGCCCCGTGGCACCCTGCCATCTCATCTCTGATGAAAGTGTTCGGGCCTGGCCATGCCTGGGGGCAACGGAAGCTCCTAAATGGGGGAGTCTGGTCAGCTGGGGAGGGGGCTGTGTTGGAGGATAAACTGGGGGAAGGGGACCCTCTTTCCTACCATGGGCACAATGGGGGTCAGGGCCCTTAGCCACCACCAATCCCCCCCACAATGAGGGCAATGCCGCGGCACCCCAACCCCCTCCCCCCCCTGCATCGGGACCCACGGACAGGGACAGCAAGAGAGGGGGGCGAGGATGGGCATCCCCCCGCGCCGGGGCACTGGGGGTAACTGGGCAACACCTGGGGCCAGGCTGGCCAAGCATCCCCGTGCCATGCAATACTGGGACAGTGTCACTAGAGGTCCCCACGTCCCGCCACCCAAGCGGACCGGTGACGGGGACAGAGCCACGCCGCGACCGAGCCCACCCGGGGAGCCCCACGCGTGGCTGTCCCACACCGGGACCCTCAGCACCCACCGCCGCTGGCACCGGGCATCACCCCACCCCTCCTCCAGCTCCCACCCCGCCACCTTAAAACCTGCTCCCTACCCCATCCCAGAGAAGAGGCTCGGGGGAAACTGAGGCACCTGTCTCCCCCCACCCCCAAACCCAGCTACCACGCTCCCCACATCCCGGAGCCAGGGGGGGCTGGCAGCGTGCCCCCTGCCCCCCACCTAGCCCGATGTGACAGTGGTGCCGCTGCCCAGCTTGATGATCATCTGCTGGCAGTCATGCAGCATCCGTTTGTCGCCCAGCTTCTCCAGCGTGCGGGCAGCCTCGGCCAGCATGCCCACACGCTGGCCCGGCCCCGAGAGGAAGCTGGGTGGGAGGTAACAGCAGGCCAGCAGCAAAGCCTCGGCGTGCTCCCGTGGCGTGGGGTGGCTCTCAGGCTCGCCAGCTGCAAGAGAGGGAGAGTGGGCATCAGCCCCAAGGGTGCCCCTGGAAGCCACCGACCCGCCCGTGGATGCTCTGGCACAGTGACCGGGCTGTTTGTCTGCCCCAGAGCAGGTGCCACCACCAAAGCACAGGGAGGAAGCCCCTGCACCCCATCATGCAGCACTGCTGGGCCGCTGCAGTGGGGAGAGCAGGGTGTCTCACCCCACGTCCCACCTGTTTTGGTGCCCTGCACCCCTCTCCTGCGCAGGCTGCGGTCCAGCAGCTGGTGGGTGCGTGTGGGGCTGGCCCGGGCCATGAGCCTGGCAGTGGCTTCGTGCAGGAACACCTGGAAAGGACGGAACAGTGAGCGCGGCCGGGCTCAAGGGATGAGGGAACGCGCCTGGATGAGGAGAGGGGGGCTCACCCGGCGCATGGCGGGGCGCAGGGTCTGGGCCAGGCGCCGCAGGCTGCTGAGGTCCTGCTGGAAGCCGCGGAGCTCGATCGCGGACGCCTGGTAGAGGCAGCTGCGCTGCTGGCTGACACTCATCTGCTGCTGCCACAGGTTGGTGCGGGTGACGAGGAGCAGGTCGCAGAGCAGGAGCTGGACCGCCTAGGGGGGCGAGGGGAGCTGGGTGAGCGGGTGGTTGGGAGGAGGGATGGGAGGAGGGATGGAGGGAGGGATGGAGGGAGGGAGGGATGGCGAGGGGGCGGGGAGGAGGAGGTCCCTGCGGGCAGGCGTTGCTGCACAGGGCCCCCGCCGGGCTGCATGGCAGGGGCATTGCACTCCCAGTCTGACACATGCAATGCAACTACAATGCACCCCCGCGAGGGCCGGGGGCACCTCCCGCGAGGGCCGGGCGCTCCCCCCACGTCAAGGCAGACGGCCACCTTGCCCCCCACCCCGGCTCACCTTGTCGATGGTGCCCTTGGGGGGGCTGCCAAGCTCCAGGCTCTCCCGCAGGCAGCTGCTGGCCTTCTCGCAGTGGCTCAGGCTGGTCTGGCTCCCGTCCTGCTTGCTCAGCATGGCCCGGACAGCCCTGAAGGAGTGCAGGGCTGCACGGGGCAGGGGCTTCCTGCAAAGAGTTGGGGGGGGGGGGACATGGTCACTGCAGGGCCCTTGCTGGGCAAAGCTGTCCCACCTCCTCAGCAGACACAGCCACAATGGCCAGAGTGTGTTACAGGCTGTGCCAACCCAAGAAGAGGGGGAGGCATGCGATGACCTGTCCCCCCCCCAGCCCCAATGCCCCTGGCACTCACTCTGAGCTCTGCAGCACCCGAGGCATGGTCTCCACCAGCGGGTAGAGGCGCTCAGCCCCCTCCTCATCTCCCTGCAGCCAGTGAATAACTGTGCCAATGATGGACGCCCACCACTTGGACACGGGGTCGGTGCCTGTGGGGCAGGAGGGACAGGGGAGGGCAGCGTCCACCACCCCTGTGGCCCCCAACATGAAGTAACCCTGGAGAGTGTGGGGGGGGACGTGCTGGCCTCACCTGTGACAGCCGCCAAGCCAGAGCTGATGGAGGGTGCAGGGCCAGGTGCACCACTGGCATCGGAGCAGCCATTGAGCAGCTGGAGGTACTCGAGCGCATTAGAGAAGTGCCTGCCAGGACAGAGGCAGTGAGCAGGGCTGCCCCTGACATGGGGCAGAGGAAAGAGGGTAGCCACCCCAGCACTTACCCCTCTCCCTGGGTCGTGGGGCGCCTGGGCTCAGGCATAGCTACACAGCACAGTGCCTTCTCCAGGAGGTGCTCACGGAAGAGCTGGGTCACCTGCGCCAGTGGGTCCACTGCGGCACAGAGAGGGGGTGAGCAGGCACACCTCCCCCCCAGAATGATGGATTAGGGCTGTGGGGGCAGGGGGCAGTGCATTAACCTGGGTTGCCGGCAGAGCTGTAGATAGTTTCCCTCGGGACACCCTTGACAGCCCAGTCCCCATCAACGAAGAAGCGGTGGCCCAAGGGGTGGCAGAGCCACTGCATGGCGGGGGGCACGGCCCCACCATGGGACAGGGCCACGCGCCGGGCGCTGCAGAGGAAGGGGCGCTGCGGGCAGAGTGGAGGGCATCAGGAGGAGGGCACCCAACACCGGGTCCCAGGGGGCCCCCAGCCCCTCAGCAGAGCCCCCCACTCACAGCCAAGAAGTGGAAGCAGCGGTGCAGGCTGGCCTTGACCCGCAGGGCGGCTGCCACATAGATCTCAGCCAGGGCAGCCACGGAAACGGCGTCGCCGGCGCACTCGGCCAGGTTGACGGCGCTGAGCGCCAGGTTGATGGCCAGCAGGTGCCCCCCGGCCTGCTTCCCTGCGGGGACAACGGGGGGTGCTCAGGAGGGGGGCGACGAGGGTCTCCATACCCCCGTGTCCCCCCTCCCGCTGCAGCGCAGGGCCGTACCGGCGAGATGGAGCTGGTGCAGGCGGTGGTAGGCCATGGCAGCATCACGGGCGCTCTGCTGGACGTGTGCCGGCGGCGGAGGGTCGGGGCGCAGCCTCCCGGCGCGGGCGGCCAGCCAGCGGCCCACCCAGAGGCGCTGGAGCAGGTGCCGCAGCAGGCTCCAGAGCAGGCTGCAGGCCAGGTCCCCGTGCGAGGCGGGGAGGGGCCGCCCCAGCGCCCCCAGCGCCGTCCGCAGGTGCTGGGCCCCCTGTGCGAAGTCCCCCTGCGGCCCCAGAGCGGGTCAGCGGGCGGGGGGGGGGGGGCACACGGCGTGGGGGGCACAGGGCTACGCGTAGGGGCGGTGCCAGGCGCGATGGGCGGGCGGGGCTTGGATGGGAGAGGCCTTGCTGGGGCGGGGCGGGAGATGAGGAGAGGCGGGGCCGGAGCTGGGGAGAGGCGGGCGCAGGGCGGGGCCAATGGCGGGCGGGGCCGCTGCCAGGCAGAGCGGGCGCTGGGACAAAGGGCTGGCGGAGCCGGGGGTGTGGTGGTGGCGGGGCCGGTGCCATGGCGCAGCGCGGGGCCGGGGCCGGGGCCGGGGCCGGGGCCGGGGCCGGGGCCGGGGCCGGGGCCGGGGCCGGGGCCGGGGCGGGCTTACCCGGTCGAGGTCAAGGTCTGCCTGCCGGCGGTGCCGCCAGAAGAGGACGGAGGACTCGGAGTGCGGGCGGGTGACGGGCTCCCCGAAGACGAAGAGCCGCACCACCGCCCCCAGCACCAGCGCCGCGTTCAGCGCCCAGAAGGCCAGCGTGGGCCACAGCCACTGCGACCACCCCCACGGCTCCTCTGTGCAGGGAGGGGGGGGTCAGCGCCGCCCCAGAGCATCCTCCGCTCCCACCGTCCCACACCGCAAGGCCCCTCCCGACGGCCTCCCCCCATGCGACCCCAACCACTACCACCCTGATAGTCTCCACACCAACTGCCTCCACCCACGCAGCCCCCACCGCACCCCAACCCCAACACCCCACGCTCCGAAGGTCTCCACCTCAACAGCCCCCATCTCAATGGCCTGCACCCCACGCCCACCCCGACAGCTCCACCCCACACCTACCCCAACAATCTGCCCCAGTGGCATCCACACCCACAGACACCTCAACAAGCGTCATCCCAACAGCCTCCGCCCCATCCCAGAGCTTACCCACGGAGCTGGGCTCAGCCATGATGCTCCTGCCGGGCCCAGCAGTGCCAGGGCTCCCCACAGCACCTGGGGCACCTGAGCCCCGGAGGAGGGATGCCAGAGGGTTGAAGGAGAGGCAGAGGAAGACGAAGGCGCAGAGGGCCATACGGGAGCGGTCCAGCATGCCCTGGCTGCTGGGTGAGGGTGGCGGGCGCTCCTGCTTCACCTGCGTGGGCAGAGCTGCTATGAGCCTTGGGGCACAGATACAGGGTGTGGTGATGGGGCGCAGGATATAGGGCATGAGATACAGGGCATGGTGATGAGCCACAGGTATGGGACACAGGGCATAAGCATATTTTGGGGTACAGTGCATGGGTGCAGCAGCCCACTGCACACCAGGATGACCCCCACACTCCTCCCTCCAGCCCCAAATGACATGAGGAGCAGTGCCAGAGAGCAAAACCCGGGCTCTCAGCTCCTTTGCCCACGCTGGCATCTGGCACACTTTGCTCTTGACACCCCTGATGTGACACAGCAGATCCCCTGCCCCACTCGAAGCAGGGGGGTTCCCCCCAACAACCTCTCCCACCTTGCCATGGTCGCAGAGGGGACTGTCAGGCTCCGAGTCGCTGCTGCTGTTGCTGCTGCCCCCGCAGAGTGAGAGCGGGCTGCTGTGGGACGGCGAGCCCACGTCTGAGGGTGGTGGTGTTGGCATCTCCATCACCTCCGCCTTCACCACCTCCATGGGGGCCTCTGCTTTGGACCCTCCACTGCAGGTGGTCACCAGGTCCTTCAGGGACTCTGTGGGGAGCAGAGCAGGCTGAGGGGTGCTGGGAGGTACTGCATGCCCAGGGCTGAGACCCTCCTCCCTGAGATCAGCCCCTCCACTCACGGTTCTTCTGCACAGCCATCTTTAGGGCAAGGTTCTCCTGCTTCAGCTTCTGGTTGTTCTGCTGCAGGAATCGGATGTACTCGATTGCTTTCCTCAGGATTGCTGACTTGTTGAGCTGCCAGCAGACAGGGATGGCTCAGCCCAAATGCTGGGTGAAGCCCCCCCCTCGCTTGCCCCTGCCCCGCTGTCCCTAGGCTCTCACCTTGGCCTCTGTGCCCACCACCAAATCCTTGAGCTCCACAATCTTGTCATTGATGGAGGAGCGGTAGCGTTTCTCAATGGCATTGTGTGCCGTGCGCTTCTCCCCCCTGCTCTGCACCAGCGCCGGCTTCCCACTGGGTGCCAGCCGGTTGATGGGCAGCTTCTCAGTGTCCACCACGAGTGGCACCGTGGCCAGGATGGTCCCTCCGCTCACCAGTGCCTGCAGGGATGCAGGGTGGCATCGGTGGACATCTCAGAGTACCCCATCCCCTACCCTGGAGCTCCCCAACCGTGGGACCTACCGGCACCTGCAGTGGGGCAGCAGAGCCGCTGGTGCTGGTGGCCAGGGAGGTGATGCTGGAGGTCTTGGCATCTGTCTTGACGGCCGTCAGCAGCAGGGAGTCAGCCTTGATGAAATGGGGCTGCAGCAGGACCTGGGGCACATGGGGAGGGTCAGTGGGGCTGGAAGAACCTCTGGGACCCCCCCCTCCCTCCACCCCAGCTCTGGGCTTACCGGCACTGGCTGGATCTGGGACGAGACAGGCTGGGTGGCAGGAGCCAAGAGCTGCTGTGGTGCCACGCTCGGCACGGGGCCAGGCACTGACACGGGCTGGCCTGGCTGTGGGGCAGGCAGGGGGCTGGGCAGAGCCGGCCCCGCACCCCTGGGCTGCACAGCTGGGCATGGAGCAAAGGATAGAGTTATCAAACACCCCCCCGTAGCACCAGCCCACCCTGGGCAGCCCCATCCCACAGGGACACATTCCCCGGGTTCAGCAAGAGACCTCCCACAAGTCCCCACTCAGGGAGCCCCGATCCCCTCTGAACCCTCAAATCCTCACCAGAGAAGCTGTGCTGGTTCTGGTAGCCCACCAAGGGCTGGGGGCTGAACTGGCCAGGGGATGCAGGCACAAAGCTGGGTCCCAGCATCACGCCGGGCTGGGGCTGGCTGCTGGGCAGGGCTGCTGGCTCCTCCTTGACCCCCGGGGCTGACGCTGGCAGAAGTGGGGCGGAGGGCTGGGGGGTGAAGGCCGCCATCCCAGGGGGTCCTGGGTAGACGCTGTTGCTGGGGGTGGCGGGGGGAGGTTCGTTGGGTCCCAGGTAGGTGCCAAGGGTACCTGGGGCAGAGGGGACCCCCGGGGGCAAGGTGTTGTCGGGGGCACTGAACGGCGAGTCAAACAGCCCGGAGAAGTCATTGTCCTGTGTGTTGATCAGCTGGAGCATGTCTGCAAAACAGCACCCCCCAACCCCGGAATCAGCAGCTGCCCCAGCCCCACACCTCCCAAGGAGAGCCCAAAGTCCCAGGGGTTCCCTGGGCTGGCCTCACCCCGCAGCTTAGCACTTTGGGGATGGATCCCCATAACCCTGAGGGAAAATTCCCCAAGAGCCCAAGAACTTGCTGTGCCCTGTTCCTTGCAGCCTCCCAAGCCGTCCTGCCAGTGGGGAAACTGAGGCACGGCGCTTGCAACATGGATGCCAGGGGTTGGTGAGCAGCAGCCAGAGGTGTCCTGGCCACTCTGGGGGTGGGGAGCCAGATCTCTGCCTGTTTCTGCAGTCAAGGGGGGCAGAGATGGGCTTGTGCCAGCTCGTTCCTTTCCCCTGTACTGAAAACCCCAAAGCAGTCCCCTGTACCAAGGGCTGGGACAGAGGCATGGTGCACCCAGGATGTGCTGACCCCCGTGCCAAGGCTGCCTGCCCGTGGCACCCCCGGAAGGGGCAAGCGCGGGGTTAAACAGGCTCAGGGGTCTCTTCTGTTCAGGGGGACCTGGATGTCCCCATGGATGCGCCCCAACATCCACCCACCAGGGTGTCTCGACATGCCCCTACTGAGCTGTCCTGGGATGCTCCCATCCCTGATGCCCCCACCGCAGCCCCACCGGGTCGTGTCCCTCCCCTCCCCGAGGTGCACAGCCCCGGAGACTCCCACGCTGCGCTGCAGCCCGGGGGCCGCGGTGGTGACCCCGCCAAGCGAGGAGGAGGAGGAGAAGGAGGAGGAGGAGGAGAAGGAGGAGGAGGAGGAGAAGGAGGAGGAGGAGGAGAAGGAGGAGGAGGAGGAGAAGGAGGAGGAGGAGGAGAAGGAGGATGGCGAGCGGGAGGTACCTTCGAAGGTGCACTCCATGCCAGTGGGCACGGAGGGGGGGTCCCTGGCGCAGGCTGCGGCCCCCGCTCAGCCCCGTGCCGGGCCGCGCCGGGGCAGCGGGATATTTTAAAGCCATGTTCTCGCCTCCTCCCCGCCGCCCTCCCCGCGCCAGGCCTGGAGCTTGGCCGGCGATGGGGTGATGCGACTCGGCCAATCGCCGCCCGCCGCCCCCAGCCAGCCCCGCGGCCGCGCCAAGGTGAGAGCCCGCGGCGGGTTCCTGCGGGTTACTGCCGGGCGCCCCGCCGCCGCCCGCCCGGTTACTCCGGGTCAGCCGCTATTAACCCCTCAGCCCCCGCCCCCAGTGACACTCTGCGCCCCCAACAGACACCACACAAGGACCAGGGGCGTTGCATAGCCCCAATTCCACCCCTTCACCAAAGACATCCAGCCCTCAGCACCGCTCTCTGCGCGGGGGGGGTGCCTTCCAGGGGGCCTCCCAGCCTCAACTCCCCCTGCCTAAGGGACACACACCACCCACCCTCCCCAGGCTTCTCCATGGGCCATGGGCAAGAGGGCAAAATCTGGGGGTGCAGACAGGGGGTGCTCCCTCTTGGCCTCCCCTTCCTGCTGCCCAGTCCTGGGGGTGGGCATAGCTCTCACAGCCACCCTGGTGCCTACCATATATTTCCATCCTGTGGCACCCACTGCCACCCATGACATCAGCATGACATAGGCACCCTGTGGTGCCACTGCAGCCCCAGTCCTGCTGCTTCAGGCCACGGGAGCCCATGGGGCAGAGCCACACAGCTGTGGGTCCTGGTAGGTCCCGGTGGGCATAGGGCACTTGCACCCCTGGATGCACATCCCACAACCATGCCAGGGTGGGCACGGTGACAAGGGACAACCTGGGGCCACCCAGGGACCAGTGGCAAGCCTGCAGCCCATGGTGTGTCAGGCCATGTGAGGGAACCGTGGGGCACGTGGTGGCCCGGATGGCCAGGATGCAAAGCAGCATGGCAGAACCCCATGGCAGAACCCCATGGCAGGACACTCCCACACTGCACGGCCAGTCCCTGCTGGGCACTGCTCAGCCCTGGCAGGGATCCCACGGGATCCACAGGGACACCAGTACAGCTCCAGAGCACCACTCCTGCCTGCCTGCAGCTACCATCCTTCCCTGCCCACGCCAACACCTCCCTGGGGAAGGCACCTGGATCTGTCCTGATCTGTCCTGAGTGCCACCAGCCCTGAGATGCCACCTCGATCCCAGCTCCCGGAGGAGAGATCCCCCCCGGGACGCTGCAGCAGGGAAGGTGTCGGAGGGCTCGGCCAGCCCCGTGCCCGCCTCGCCACATGCTCCACCGGGTCTGCCGGTCTGTGCTGGTGCAGACTGGGAGAGCCGGTGGAGCATGTGGAGAGGCGGCACAGGGATGGCTGAGGGCTGGCAAGCCAAATCTTTCGTTAAAGCCAGCACCCAGCACCGGTGAGACCTCGGTGCCATGGCGGTAGGGAGTGGGTCCCCTTAGGGTGTAGGTCCCTTTGGCACTGGGGCTGGAACCCTTTGGCAGCAGGTCCAGGCAGTGGCAGCCCCTTCCCACGGACCCCCAGATCAGTGGGTAGGTGTGTTCCTATGGGTCCCAGCCCAGGGATGCTCCGCTCAGCCCCTGGGCCGGTGTAGAACCTCCCTCCCCGCGCTCCATCCCGGTTGGGTGGCTCAGGGAACCCCGGCGTCCTGGAGGGAATGACCGGGAGTAACCCCACCGGTGACGTCACGGGGCGGGGATAGAGACGACACGATGCAGCGGCCGGCGGGGGCCCCGTCGGGCCTGTCCCGGCACCGGCACCTCCAGCGCGGGGGTCCCGTGTCCTGCCCTCCCCCCACACCCGCAAGGACCCTGCTCCCCCCGGCTCCCTCGCCACGAACCGGCCCCCGGTAACGGAGCCAGCCCGAACTGCCCGGCCCTGCACCGGCTCCGCGCTCCAGCAGCTCCGTGTCCCCCCCACGCCGGGCCCGGCACCGAGCCCGATCTCTCCGGCTGTGTCCCGGAGCGCCGGCCGTGCGCCGAGCCCGCTCCCCTCAGCCCAGCCGCGCACCGAGCCAGGCTGTGCCTCCAGCCCCGGTTATGCACCGAACTCGCTCCCCCAGCCACGTCCCGGTCCCCAACCGTGCACTGAGCCCACTGTCACCGTGTCCCCCGGACACGCACCGAGCCGCGGTTATAGCTCCATCCCTGTCCCGGCCATGCACCGAGCCCCCGTTATAACCTCCGCCCGGCCCCGGCCATGCACCGAGCCCCCGTTATATCCCCGGCCCGGTCCCGGTCTCGCTCGCCGCTGCCCGCGCCGGGACGCACCGTCGATGTCGCTGAGCAGGGCCGTGTCGATGTCGCTGGCCCCGGAGAGGCCGAGGGACGGCGTCAGCCCCTCCAGGGCCGCGTCGTCGAAGGTGAGGACGCTCATCGCGGCGGCGGCTCCCGGGCGGCGGCGGCTCTAGTAGCGGCGAGGCCGCCCGCCCGCGGCCGCCATGGCCGCCCTGGCCCGGGGAGAGGGAGGAAGGGGACGAGCCGCCAAGTTGCTCCCGCGAACCGTGCCCAGACCTGCTACCGGGCAGGGAGGGCGGGAGGGAAGAGAGGGAGGCGGATCCGCTGCCGCGTCCCGCCCCGCGGCCGCCTCCCCGCCCCGCACCGCCGGCGCCGGTAACTGCCGCACCGCGCCGGGACCCCCGGCGGCACCGGACAGGGACCCCCCGGCTGCAGCGGGCAGGGGGCTGGTGCACCGGGACCGGAGCAGGGAGCAAGGCTGCCTGCGGTCCCTGAGCAGGGACACCAGTCCCCTGGGGAAGTCACCGAGCCCTTGGGACAGGCACCAACCGCATGGGCTGGGCACTAAATCCCCCTTAGCCCCGGGAGCCCACACGGGAGCGGGCGGGAGGGCTGGCGTGGGGAGAGGTTGGTGGCTGTGGCTGCAGAAGTGCCCAGCAGCTTGTCGAGCTTGGACCATCAAGTCACCTCTTGAGGCTCTTGCAGTTCCCCACCATCCCCATCCCAGCTCTGGGTTCCAGGGCATGTCCCAGCACTGCTGCCCAACCACGGTATGCCTCAGGGTGGGAGAAGCTCCCATGACCCCAGTTAGGGGGTGCCGAAGGGCCGGTGCTGCCCCGAGACCACCAGCTGAGCCCACATGCCCTCCCTGGAGCTGTGATATGTGGGTACCAGGAAAACCACTGGAGCCATTGGGGTCAGCCCGTGGGTGCCCATGGGTGGCAGGTCTCAGCGTGGGGGCTTCACACCAGGGCAACGTCGTGTTCCTGCACCACTGCGTGGTTCATCTTGCTGCTGGCAATAATTTAGGAAAAGAAACACCAAGCTCCATCCACCTGTGAATTAAATAATCCCAACAGCACCATACCTCCCCTCCCCCCAGGATAGTTGGTTACCCCTGTGCAATATGGGAGACCCTGCATGGCACGGAGCATCCTGGCGCAAGACGGGGCTCAGCAGGGACCACACAGAGCACCTCATGTGTGCACATGGTGGGTGGCAGAGCCATGGGTGCACAGCCCTGCCCATCCCTCTGCACTCTCACCCCCACTCGAGTGTCCTCAAGCTGGGGATGTTAACTTGTGCCCAAACTGGGCCCGAGCCCAGGGAGTCCTGGCTCAGCTCCGCGCTGTGTGCTCACCCACACACAGCCCCCCGGCAGCTGCTCAGACATCTCTCACCCACAGCAAACACTGCTGAAGAAAAACCCTGGGGAGATCTATAACCTGCTCAGGAAGGCTGTGCTTTGTCCCCCACTTTTTTATTCAGGTCACTGTGGAGATGCTGGGCTCCTTGGTGGCAGCAGGTTTCCCTTTGCTCTCAGGAAAGCCCACCAGCAGTCCATGTGCTGCAGAAGGCTGGTTTTCCAGGGGAGATGGATGTGCAGTGGCCCCACCAGGCTTCAGAGCAGCTTCACATGAGCATGAGGGCAACGCACCCGCAACGACCCACGCGGGACCCAGGACACAGCTTCCCCCTGAGACGTGGAGGGGGAGAAAATCACACGCGTGAGCACAGCTCTGTGTCTGAACAAGCCACGGGCACAGCTGGATTTTACAGGGTCTCTTCCCTGACCTAAAGCCTTTCCCTGAGCCTGGGGGGGGGGCGGAGGACGTGCGCCCGGGTGGACCCACACACGATACTCCGGGTAACCAAAGCGACCGAGCAGCATCCTCTGTGCGATGGAGAAGGAATTAAGCGCCCCAGCAGCTCCGTGGGATGAGTTTGGAGGCCGATGGATGCCACACGGGGTGGGGCTCCCCGGGGTAAGCTTGGTTGCGGGGTAGGGAAAACCCCGCCTGTAGGACCAGGGCCACGCAGCCAATAAGAGCGGCGGCCCGGAGTGGAGTGATTCTGCATCACGGCTCAGAGCCCGCGATTACATCATGTGGGTCCTGCGGGGATGGCGGCAGGGCCACGTGGTTGCTCTGGAGTCGCTGAGACGTTTTCCTGAGCCCAGGCTGGGAGGAAACCGCAGGGATGAGACAGAAAACATACCGGCCCCAGGATGGTTGGGCTCTGGACACTGAGCCGGCCGGGCTGGGCAGGCTTAGGTGGCTGCGTAGGGCTGCACAGGGCTGCACAGGGCTGCACAGGGCTGTGTAGGGCTGTGTGGGGCTGTGTAGGGCTGTGTAGGGCTGTGTGGGGCTGTGTGGGGCTGTGTAGGGCTGTGTAGGGCTGTGTGGGGCTGTGTAGGGCTGTGTGGGGCTGTGTGGAGTGTTGCCCTGAGGTGGCAGCGCCAGGCTCCTGGGATGTGCCAGAGTCCAAATGTGGTGGTGCCTGGCACTCTGCAAAGGAGCATCCCCCTTATCCTGCTGCCCCTCTCACTTGGCTGGGTGGGCTCCCCAAAATGCTGAGCTCCTGGGTGTTTGCTGTCTGCCAGCATACCTTATCCCCACGCTGAAGGCAGTGCTGTGTGCCCCAGGCTCTGCTGATATGCCCCATTCCTGGCCCGCAGCATCCCCCCATGCTCCAGGGTTTGTTTTAGCACGGCAGAGCACGCCATTAATCATTAATACATGTTGCAAACAGATTCAAAGCCTCTTCTCTCCTTCACTACCTGTAATTCTGCTCTGTCAACTATCCCTTCCTGAGCTACAGCTTGGGTAAACACACAGCCAGCCCCGGCAGCACTCCAGCGTGCTGTTCAGCCCCTGCTCGGGGTTACTTACCCCAAGGTGAAACGAGAAAGGCACATGCACGTGCGGTCACTTCCCATTCACACGGGGTCCCAAACTCAGTGCCCAGCACTGAAAAGCAGCAACACACACCCTGGCTGAGGCTCAGCCCACGCCGGGCTCTGCAGCATGCACTGTGCTCTGCAGCATGCCCTGTGCCCTGCAGCATGCACTGTGCCAGGGCTCGGCAGCCCACCTGGAGGGTAGTGGTCTGTGGGAGGCGCCCCCGCCACCCATGCTAGGAGCTTGCACGATCCCTGTGGGAGCCCAGGTGGGGTTGGAGATGAGAAGCCCATCAGGGCTCGCAAAGGCAGGGAAGATGCTTGGTTTTAGGGAGCCAGGTGCCACCTGGCTGGAGGGACATGTATACGAAATGACCTGCAGGCTTGTCCTGCTCTTACACTGCCCTTTGCACCCACTTTGGCCCTTGCTGGAGACAGTAAGAATCTGGGGTCAGCAGGATCTTTGCCTCATGCACAATCGCAGAGGACAGTGTGCCACAGCCCCTGGAAGGCAGCAGCCCCCCAACTCTGGCAGCTTTCCCTGGAAGGCAGCAGCCCCCCAACTCTGGCAGCTTTCCCTGGAAGGCAGCAGCCCCCCTACTCTGGCAGCTTTCCCTCCATGCCGTGCTGGACATGGGTGAGCCAGTGCTTTTTGTGTGATTTCTGCTGTCAGGGCAGTGGCAGCTCTGCACCTTTCTCAATGGAGCCAGGCCAGGAACCTTCTGGAATATATCAGACACAGAGTTGGGCACATGATCAGAGCAATGGTGAACAAGCCGGGGCAGAGCTGGATTTAAGGCATGCTGATCTACACAGGGGGCAACCCCATCTTTCAAGCTGGTCCACACAGGCCCCTTCCCCAAAGCTGCTTCTAAACCCCAGACCATTCGTTTTGATCTCCACGTGCAAGACGGAAGGCACCACTCTGACAAATCAGTTTGGTTTTGGCCGAAGTCATGTCATGTCATGTCACTTCTCCAGGGTTCCTAGATGGCTGCTCTCCCCTCTCCTCTCACCAAGCCCCAGAGCTGTCATCCCTGTGCCTGTCCGATGTCAGCCACAAAAGATGTGCCAAAGATTTTGTGGGGAAAGAATTGGCCAGGAGTGGTAACACACTGCCGTCCATGTACAGACACAAAGAGCATCTTCTGCTGGGGACAACCCTTCTCCCGGTGACAATACCAGCGCCTCTGTCCTTTGGAGGGTTCCCAAAAACCTGCAGTGTGTTTTGACATCTGACAGGCACCCAACAACAGCTGCAGACCGAGCGTGTCGTTCCCCCCCCACGCTCGCTCGTACCGTGTGTTCAGGCTGGGGCAGTGAAGCAGAGCGAGATGCCACCTGACAGACAGACGGATACCATCCTCCGGGTCACGCTAGTAGTGTATTTATTGGAGTATCTCACATGCAGGAACCAAAGTAGAGATGATTTCTGGAGCAAGTTAAACAATGGCAGATTAATACAGTTGTATTGTCCTCAACGTGAACACCTCTACGTGGATACAGCAACATTTTAGTGTTGGGTTTCTTTGCTTTTTGTGTGTTTTGTTTCTCTTGACATAGTCAGTCTCTTTAAACAGTTATGTCCCCCTTCTCCCCCTAACCCGTTCCCAAACAAAAAAATATCCAGTATCTTCAGTAAATAAATATTATCCACTTTTATCTGGAAAGCCTACAGCTGTAATATACAGAGAAGCTATTACATGGGTTACATTTGTAGGGTTAACGGTAGCTCGTAATAACATGTACAGAATGAGGAGCTCATACTCATAAAAACACAGAGCAGGGTGGGAAGTTGGGCAGAGGTTTGCCATGGGCTGAGGAGGAGCAGCACCAGAGCCTGGCACAGCTGGAAAGCCAGCCAGCCCTTGGTGGAACGCTTCTCCAGGACGGAGGAGCTGTCTGCTGTTGGTGGCTGGCACAGGGTTAGGAAGCCTGGGGTGGGCAGGCACAGCCAGCTCGAGGCTGTGGCTGGGAAGGGATGAGTGGAAGGTGCCACATGGGCACCAGCAACGCTGCCGGGCGAGGGGATTCCTGCCTCCTCTCCTCTGCTGGTGGGCAAGGGAGGGTGGGAGCCCCCCGGCAGCGGAAGGGTTACCTCCAAGAAGGCTGTAAATCCGCTCACTGATTGCCTGCTTCGTTATTTCTATAAAAATAACTGTCCTGAGCTGCTGTTTTTTTCCAGGGTAGGCTGGGCAAGCCTTGCGGTTAGCGTTCAGGAGGTAAACAATGACTGAGCTGGATGAGGTTGGCCTGGGGATGGAGATAGCACAAGCAGTTCCCACTCCACAGGACGCCCAGCAACCGCAAAAGACCTGACAACTCATCAGATGGAAATGCTGCTGGGTTTGCTCTCTTGGTCAGGAGAGCATCAAGTGGAAAGGACCAGGAACTGGCTGTGTTGGCCAGCATGCTGGGGGAGCGTGGGCCCAGCTCCTGCAGCAGCTTATAGAGGGGGACCATCACCCCAGCCCCGGGTCTGAAACCACCACCCGGATCTGGTCTTCCACCACTGGAGGGAAACATCTCGCCACCACAGCCAGCTCGCAGAGTCCTCCATTTAAAAGGGGAAACAGCCAACGTATCCCATAAAAGAAAAAAGCTGAATGAAGTCAGACAGACACACCCCCCTGCTCCAAAACCCTTCACCATGGAGGTGTAAAACAGCCCCAGAAATGGCAGAGCTGATGTGATCTCATTTCAGAGATGGAGGCTGTGGTAATTGGAAGGGAAAGGTGTGCTGGAGGGCGCCCGTAAGGACCAGTCTCCACATTTATGCTGTTCCCTTTAGAGACACCATGCTATGTTTTTATGAGCAGCTCTCCTGTGAGCCTCACCTACATACTGGACACCCTAAATGTCTGTACAGCACAGCGTTACCTATTATTACACCTGCCAAAGAAGCAGCTGAAATCTACACGTAACAATTAAAAACCCCGAAAGGATATATTTAAATAGAAACCATTCATTTCTTACATCTCAGCACATGGAGTTAAAACAGGTTAAAAAACACACCAGAAAGAAAATGTATCAACAAAATAAATATTTTAACCTAGGACAGGGTATGATTAGACCTTACAAAGGACCCCAATAATAATTTAGTGTCACTGAGTGTCGAGCTGCGATTCCTGTTAAGCCTAGAAAGCGTTGGGATATTAGTTTTTATGGGAAGTGGATCAGGCTGCAGCTCCATCCCTCTTTGTGCAAGTGTCGGAGCCACGCAAGTCCTCTGCCCACTTGCACAGAGGAAGCACTTAAGAGTGAAAGCAAAGGAAGAGTAAATGGAGATGTTGGTGTTCTGAAGTGAAACTCTCCTTCCCCCAAACAGTTTCCACCGCTCAGGCTTCCTGCAGACCACAAGAGGACAGGGAAGATGAGAAATCCTGATACAGGATATTAGGGAAGCTCTGGGGAAGCTCCTACACGTGTTAAAGGAGGTTTGGGCTAAACTGCCAGTTCTGCTGCACGCTGTCCCCTCTGGTGCTCCCAGTGCCAGTGTGCTCAGCCCCGGGGAGCCACATCTGTGGGATACAGGCTCCAAATTTAACTTGCTGCTGGGGCTGCACTTTTACTGGACCCAAAAGGGCGTTTAACCACTTGCCCCAGGCTGAGCACACCCCCCTGAGCCCAGGACGGCATCTCCTGAGCGCTGCCCTACTTCCAACAAAGCCACCGCTCGTGCCAGCAGCACCTGCCTCCCCCTGCGCATGGTGCCCTCGCTCTCCTGTGGGCAACGTGGGGCATTGGTGGGCACCATGCAGTGCCCGAGGTTGTAAGCACAGGAGTGTGCCCCTTGAGTGGCGCCAACACGTGCTGCTCGTGTCTCCTCAGTCCCAGCCTGCTTGTTGGAGGGAGCAGTCACTGACAGCTCTGCAAGGTTTTCCAGAAAGGAACTGGATTCTCTCTAAAGCAGCAGCTTGGAAGTCCCAGGACAGGTTTAGCGTGACAGAAAGAACAAGGGTTAATGCAGCCACCCCACACACTTTCTGCTTAGGGGTGGGGGGAAGAAGGGCCAGCAAATCCGCAGCGCTGGGACTCTGCAGGGCGGCTCGGTGATAGTGCTGGTGATATCCTTGCCACTCAGCATCATCTGACAATGTCCCTGTGCTTGAGCAATGCGATTATCTCCTCTGGCTTGGCAGGGAAGCTGGATTAACATGCTTAGAATCACCTGATGTGGCCATTTACAGGGTCAATGTGTTTCAAGGATTTAGCAGAGAAAATACACACTTAAAACACCCACAGAGCTTTTTGCATCGACAGGAATACCAACAATTCACTCTGTGCTGGCAAGACTGCTCAGGCAATCACCAGACACCGTCTGAAATCAAATCAGCATCACAACAGAAGTTTCCTCGGGTTCCTGGGAGCTGGTGGCCACATCTGACGTGTTGCAGCAAGGCAGGGTCTGGCCGGAGCTGGCAGTGTCTGGCAGCCAGTATCTGAGCACTGGGCTCGCCTTGTGTTAAGCAGCGAGGGCAGTGGGCAAGAGCAGCCGTGTACACATGCAACCAAGGTGGACTGGCCTGGCACTTTCTGTTAGCCACAGAGAAGAAGAAATAGAGAGAAACCTTCTGCAGACCTGCACAGAAGGGTTTCAACTGGGGCGAGGGCCAGCAAGTAGGGAGAAGATGCAGCTTGATCCCCAAGCTGTCTCCATCCTTAAACTGATCTTCCCCACCCACTTGCAAGCCACGCTACTTTCTGCACAGGGCAGAGCTGACAGGGAGCAGTGAGCTACAGAGCAGCGATGAGGTGCCAAGTCAGCACTGGGGAGGGGGGGGGGGGTGGCAGGGCAGCCTCACCTGGGCCCAGCTACCTACACAGGGATCTCGAAAGAGGATGCAGGCAGGGTGAGATAGTGTGAGGGGTGGGGGGGGGAGTGAGCAGGGACAGCACAGAGAGACATCTGACCTGGGACGGCCTGGAAATCCAGCACCAAACACGGCTTGCCTCTGAAGATTCATGTGGCTGCTCTCAAAGACCATCAGTGCTGCAATCGGGCCATTTGGCAAGAGGTTTTGTGTGTCACAACCCACCAAAGCGCAGCGTACCCTAGAGAGCCTGTTATGAGCTGAGATAACTGTGCTCAGATAAAAGCTTCGATCACTTTCACATCAGCTGTTTCTAGTGCAGCTTCTTGGTCAAGAACAACTTCTGAGAGAGCTCGACACACATCAGCATCCCGGGAAGCTCAGACATGCCAAGTCAGAACAAAGTGGCTGGCTGCCTAAGACAATGAGCGCCCCGAGGAAGAGGGCTGGAGTGCTGCTGCCTGCATGGGCGTTCATCTGATTAAATTTCCCTTCTGTCAGGAGAGAAGATCCTCCCTGACACACAGCATTCGGCTCTCTCTTTGATCCTGCCATCTTGCACCACTGGCTCCCTACCAAGGAACATGCTGGGGGACGTAGCGATGGCTGGAGCTGCCTGCTCCAGCTCTGCTTGTCAGTCCAGCAAGGCAGGCACACATGCTGGAATCCCTCCTGGCAACTCCAGGAAGAGCAGAACTCTCAGCCATGCCTCTGGCAAGCCAGAATATGCTTGTTTGCACAGACAGGAGGGAGACTGCAGCCCTGTAGGAGCTGGGAGTTAAGAAAGGGGGCAGAGGTAGCAAAGGACGCTCCAAAAATTACAATTAGCACAGCCACAGTCATCCAACACTTTCTCAGGCCCAAACCTAGAAAGAAGCATGGAGTGTCCCCCTCCAGCACGAGCAGGCACGGCTAATCCCTCCACCAGTAACCATCTCCCTCAGCATTTCTGTAAAAGACTCTGAGATTTGCCTCTTTTTCTCACACCTACCCCCAAGAACCAGCATGTCTATCCTACCAGGCATGGCACGGAATCCAGGAACCTCAGTTCGCACCCGGTCCGTGAGCAAGTCCCATCCATCTGCGTGGATGTTATTTACAACAGCTGAGGCAAATGCAGAGCTCTACAGTCACCAAAGGAGGAATCTAAGGTAAGAAAAAAATAACCTAGCTATTTTAAAAGACAAACAGGCTAGAAAGAAAGAAAAATCCTCGTGTGAGAATGCTCTCCCAAAGAGCAAAATGCTTCATACACTTAACGTTCCAGCATCCATTTAGCTCAGCGTTTTTCATTCTCGTCGACTGCCAGAGCTACTGGACATGGCCAACAGACTGCTTTCAAATTAGAGCAAGCCCAGATAAAACACAAGGAAAAAAATACCCTGTGAGATTTAGAATACGAAATGCTGCACAAAGTGGGGAAAAGCGACCACCATATGGTACCAGGAGATTTGTGAGTGGGAGAGTAAAGGATTTTAACTTGTGAAGCACATGTTGAAAGGGGAACAGTTGTTCCTTGCTGTCGAATCCAACACGAAAGCCAATACATTAACATTTTATCTAAAAATAAAGACACACTCCCCCTGAACATTCCAGCTCAGTCAATTACATGCTGATCGACAGAGCAGTCTAGTTGGCAGGACCTGCCTACAGAAGAGGATGATCCCTACGTAAATTGAAGGGCAAGGCTGCTCTCTCCCCTCCGGGCTTTTGTTTCAACACAGTGTGACGTACTCATGCATTCTAAAGGGGTTTTCAGCATCAAGAGCTGGTTTTGTGCAGCTGGGATAGGAAGGAGGGGATTAAGCGAGTGCTGGAGAATCGTGGTCTGGCAGGAATAGTGTTGGATTTAAATAGAAAGAGTCAGCTTGTGAGGGTGGATTGTTTGGGGAGGGGGGGGAAGAAAAAGCAATCTAAGAAATCAGGGGGGAAGGGGGTCGTTGTTAGCTGAGTACTGTGAGAGGAGGACGAAGTGGCCGTATAGTGACATTCACCGGCAGAGCAGGGGGTGGGAGGGAGGCTAAGAGCAATCTTCACAGTGCAAAGAGGGCGTCCTCTGAGCGCTCTTGCTTTTTCCTGCTGGAAGGATTTGTTGGAGGGGTGGGGGCTTCCAGGGGAGGGGATGGCAGGTTGGGAACCATCTCCGCCGCTTTGGCTCGCTCTTCTAAAAATTTGTCAAACTCTGCAATGAAAAAAAAAAGAAGGAAAAAGAAGGAAGACAAGTAAGAGCTGGAGCTGAACGTTTAGCAGGGACTCTAATTCCAGAGCCTGGCATCCCATGGGGCCGTGTTTGCAGGCACACACACTTGTACAGCCCCACTTCCTCGGGAAAGGGCGCCGGCATCCTTTGAGACACCCGAGCTCAGGAGCAGAGGGAATCAAACCCACACTACAGCACTGGCTGCAATAGAAACAGGGAAGCATCATTCCAAAGGGCTGAGCAACTTGGGGACACGCTCCTGCTGGCACAAACAAAATGCACAGTTGAGGAAGGCAGCAGGAAAACACAGCCAGGGGCGGGGGGCTGCTCACATCATATATAGGAACTCTGTGCTTAGAAAGAGTCTCCTCTTGCCTCTCTGAGTGCAGAATCGTTTGTAGGGGAACTTCAGGCTGGGAGAAATCAGCATCTCAGCAGGGATCAGAGCAGATAATTCAGTCAGTGCACTAACTGGAGAATGGCTCATAGCCACAGGCATCTCTCCTTACCTTCACTGGTCACTCCTTCTTCCAGTTCTTCTCCTTTCTGCAATGGGAACAAAAGGGCATGTGAACACACAGGCAGCACCTCCCCTTCACTATTATCCTCTGCACACATTTAACACAACTGGACAGCTTCTGCCACTCGTTTCCACACGCTACCTATGTGAGCAAGGTGACCTGGGGAAATCACAGGGCTCCCACATGGGGAGTCCAGCGGTGACCGACATTTCACTGTGCTGCAGAGCACCAGACAAGCGCTAGAGATGCTTCTGAGGACTGCCGGTGGAGAGCTAAACTTTCCCTGTTGGAACTGAATGGCAGTCCAGCACTGTTCCCCCTTCAGACAGTAGGCCTGGTCAAAAACTGAGCGGTGTGAGGTACACAGGCACTGTACAAGATTCCATCTTTTCTGTTACACAGGCCTTTGAAAAGTCAGGGCTGCGGTTTGCATTGTGTCTTCAAATACAATGTGCTTTTAGCTCACAATGGACACGTACCACAAAATAGTTTTGGGCCAGCGTTCCTCCTCTGGGAGTTCATTTTCAATTGTATATACAAACACTGCAGCTTTCCTAGCATCCATGCTGCACAAAGACATGCCTATGGTGGGCAGGATGCAGGGTACCAGTGGGCAGTTGGTGTCTGTCCATAATATACAAAGGCTGGGATGCTAGCAAGTTTCCAACAATGCTCTAGTAAGGAAATTAAAGGTCCAAGGATGTGGTACCCATGTCAATCTGTCAGGATGCTGAAGATAGACAAAAATACTACTACTTGAAACCTCATGTTAAGCCTGGTTTGAAAAAGAAAAGTGTTTTTCCATATTCTGGCTTCTTTACCAGGAGAGTGGGAACATGCTGATGGGCTTCACAAAGGTTTCTAATGCCTGAGCATTTAATGCCACCTGGCATCTACCAGCTTTCTACTGCACAGAAGTTTCCAAAGGTACCCACAGCAGCCACTGCTTCACACGCAAAGGTACTGTTTGTTCCAACGTACCCCAAAAAGGGTAAGGAAACAACTAACGGCCAGCTAACCTAATCTGTAACTTCCTCAGCTGGGAAGCAGAGAACTGAAACGAACCATTAACAAAAAAGGGAGGGGGGGAACCCAGAGTGAAACTCAAAAATCCTGTCTGGACTCTCTCAGGGGGCATCTCTGGCTGCTGCACCCACGTTTGGTTGGGATGGGGATCTGGGTACCCGGGAGAAGGGAACTCAACCACAGCACATGCAATCCCCAGGCTCGTGCAGCATTTACACAGCATCTGCTGTGCTCTTGCTGAGCGAGACTACCTAGGGGCTGAGAGATGGGCAGAGCTGCCTCGGTATCTCTCTGTAAGATCTTCTCTCCTGCTAAATTAATTTAAACAGCAAAGACAAAAGTTTATTGTTTAAGCAGAGTGGACATGCTATTTGCTGGGTTTCTTTAACAAAACAAGGCCAGTTTGCAATTAAATTTGAAAATGACTGCCTGAACTGCGGCCTGAAAAAACTACCTGCAGCTGAAAATCAGACAGACAGTCAACATGCCAAACTCCTGCACTGAACCCCAGAATCTGTTTAAGCACTTCAGGCAGCTTTGGAGAGCAGGAGCCTTTTCTTCCCTTCAGTACAGTCAGCTCCTCCGGTGCTGGAGCGAAGGCTGACGTGCTGGAGCGTGCCTGCAGCACTGCTGCCAGAGCTGGGGAGCCCAAACGCTGCAGCTCCCAGGCAGGAGCTGAGCAGGCAAAAGGGGCTGGGGGAGTTATCTAGGGACAATATTTGAAGGCATACGTAGTAATGGAAGGAGATGATCCTTAGGGCTATGGTGACTATAAGGAAAGCAGTTCAGTTCACTAAAACCATATTTAAAAGAACAGTCTGAAACACAACCTGCCACCCATCCCCAAAATGCACTTGGTTAATTTGAGTCAGATGCTTACATTAAAAAAGAGATCGGAATAAATGCGTACTAGCTGTACCAGTGCTGAAACCAAATGTGCACTGGTACAGCAAAACCAGCTCCAGACTGAAGGGAAAGCTACTTTTAGTTCTCTGCCTTTTGTTTGTTTAATAATTACCAGACAATAATCATTTAGGAGAAACTGAAAGTTATAAACATCGAAGAGAGTCTGTTATAAACTTTTATTGTTACTACTATGGAACATGTCAAGATTGCTTGCCAATTTAACAGAGACATCTCGACTGGAAAGGAATCTAAGCCCTGATCCAGCATCCCTTAAAAGCACGCCTCAATCTAAGGCTGTACTTAGGTCCTGTTGAAGCCCGTGCAGCTTTAAGCATGTGGAGGACACAGGTAAACTCCAGCACATGTTTAAATGCTGTCCTCTGCAGGGGACCAGAAACATGGGATGTCTGGAATGCACACTCTTCTGTGATGTTAACACGGAGAAGGGAAAATGAAACAACACCAACAAAACCCCATTTTGATTGAATTGCTGAACGCAACCTGTCTCCTCCTGCTTTGACATCCCCCTTGGAGGGAAATATGCTGTGTGATTTGGGAGCTTCACTGTCCCCCCGTTACGAGAAGTAACTCAGCAATGCATTGAAAGTTATCTGTACAAGTGCTATTGCCCGTGTGAAAAATGAAAATATAAAGAGTCTCACCAAGTCGGTACTGAGCCACTCCTCAATGTCATCCATGACAGAGGACTGTGCAACAGGGATCTAGGGAGTGCAGCGAGAGAACAGCAAGGCAGGCAAAAACCAAAACACATCCACAATCATGGCCACAGAGCGATGGAAAACGCCAGAAATAAGATTAAAAACAAAACAAAAACAAAGATGTAAGATGTGCTGGAAAGGAAAAAAAAACCAAACCAAAACCAAAAGGCAACAAAATATAAATGGCATTTCAAATAAAGAAACACTTGGGAAGGAAATTATGAACAACAGGGCTAAAAAAAACCAGGAGAGAGATTATGGGGAATGACGTAACTTGATGCCAGTGTAAGATGGGTAACTTCTCGACCACATATTAAAACCATCAAGATGGACTGATGATTCTAATCTTGATCGTGAAAAGCTTTTAAGGGTAGAATACTGGATACCAGTTAGCTTTTAAAATGTTAAATTTACGCCTTTTGTTTTTAAAAATGGGTATTAGCCACAGTGAAGGGTTAGCAAAAAGAGGGGCTCAAAGTCTTGAGGCAACACTCCTACGAAAACAACTTGATTTTCTCTGCAGGTGGAGGCAGGCAGAGCCCAGGGGACACAGTCAGGTTTCCTTCCAACTCCTCCTCCCACCACACCACCCAGCCTTGGCAAGCCTCAGCACTCCAGTTGAAAGCAAAACCGCTGCGGCTGCCCAGCCCCACTCTTCTGCCGAAGGTGACCCTCTCACAGCAGAACCCAACGTGTGCCAGTGCAAAGGGCAGAGTCTCAAAGGTGAAGGTGAGGAGGAGGATGGGGCAGAGGAGAAGGGCGCAGCATGTGCTCTTCTCAACTCCTGTCCCAGCACCGACAGTGCCTTGTGGTGCACCAGCCAGGCTCCCCGGACTGAGCCTGCCCTGCCCCTCAGGGCTCCAGGGATGGTTTAACACCACCCAGGGAAGGTTTATGTCTTCTCCTGTGCTAACACCGCTCATGTTACGCTGTGTGACTGTGACAGGCAGCGAAGACACAGGGAGCCGAGTGCAGCTATTTCACAAAGCAGGACAGTCAACAGGGGCAGGGAGGGGAAATTGCTGCATATTAGGTGTAGAATTTCCTGATTTAAGTACAGTGCTTAAATACAACAGAGGAAAATAAACAGGAAAAGCCCACAATAGATCTCATAAGGACAACCTGAAAAGCACTTGGAAAGCAATGTCAGGTGTGCAAGGCCAGAGCATGGCAGCCAAGCCGTGGGGCTGGCAGGGCTGGAGATGGAGGGCTGCAGATGGAAGCTCTCCTAGGAAGAAAAGGTGTCAGGGCTTGTCCAGAGCTTTGCCTGAAACTTCTCATGGGAAGAAGAGCTGATGGAGGTTTTGCAGATAAGAGTTGCTGGGAGATGTAGTTTTCTTAGAGACTTCTTCACAGAACTTTTTTGCAGTGAGGGTGAGGGAGCCCTGGGACAGGCTGCCCAGGGGGTGTGGAGTCTCCCTCCCTGGAGATATTCAAGACCTGTCTGGATGCCGACCTATGCAACCTGTCCTAGGGAACCTGCTTTAGCAGAGGGCTGGACCTAATGAGCTCTTGAGGTCCCTTCCAACCCCTATGATTCTGTGATTCTAGTGGATGAAGACAGACAGACACACTGGCTTACGCTGGCTGCATCTCAGCCTGACACCATTTAGCAGAGCTCCTCGAGACTTATTTTCTTCTAATCAAGTGGCCCTTTGCACTGAGGAGATCGGTTAAGTCCTTGCTTGAGGTGATGTCTACTACAGTGGGTTAGTCATGCCAAAGGACTGGAAATCTAGGGCTCGATCCAAAGGTTGGATGAGTGCAGCACCTCACACCAAAAGAGGCACCGGGAAGATGGCTTGGCTCCAGCTCTGCAGGTCGCTGGACAAAGTGCAGATGACAGATCCAAGAAGGGTCAGAAGTACAGGCTGTCATTCTGCTTTCAGTTAATGCATCAGGACTCCAAACAGAAAATAAGTCCCTGCAGTTTCTTTTGGAATGGACCAGATTTAAGATAACTGCCCCTTTTTAATTTGCAATGGAGAGCTGAATCATGCACGTACAACGCTAACGCAGTGAGCTAAAGGTGCTGCGAGCTGGCCCAGATGGCTATGAATGAGAGGAGAGCTCTGGAGACATCTTCCAACACATTCCTTCCCAAGCACAGGTTGCATCTTGTAGAACTGGCTTGTTAGTTTAACAGCTTTGGAAAACAGTAGCTTCAGAGATACAAAGCAGTGAATTTATTCAGCCTACAGCAACCTAAAACCTAGTGCAGTAGTTTCACTGCCGTCGCTCTCCCATATTGCTTAACACTGCGCACAATAAAAAAGGCTTTGGAAGGTGTAGCCTTCAGAGCTGTTGGCTACTTCGCAGCTCAGAATGGTACTTATGCTGCTTTAAAGATAAGAAAATTTGTATGGAGGGGAGGAAGAAAATAGCAGGGTTTTTTGCTTGTCTGTGAATAAAATAAGAGCAGCTGTTTTAAAAAGCGTGGCGGTGCTGCAGTGCCTGTATTAGGAGGAACAGCAATTCAAATCACAGTTATCCTGAAAGATGACCGAGTGTGTAATGGATTCCTGAGCATCATAGGGCTCTTGAGTTTGCAGGAGTCCTCCAAGAACAGCTCAGCAGTGCAGGAGTCTACGCTGTTGTGTTTTGCA
The DNA here is from genome assembly GCA_022605575.1 of Laterallus jamaicensis coturniculus. Lineage (NCBI taxonomy): Eukaryota > Metazoa > Chordata > Aves > Gruiformes > Rallidae > Laterallus > Laterallus jamaicensis. The sequence continues at coordinate 8,639,048 of JAKCOX010000020.1, read as the reverse complement.
GGATTAAAAAAAGTGAATAATAAAAAAGGCAAAAGCTTTCTACTTTCAGACAGACCTAATCCCCTAAAACACAACAGAAGCAAGGCAAAAATAAATTAGCTAGTTTACACATTAAAAAAGACAACAGTTTCTGGGAACAAACAGCAGCAACAGCCGCAGACTACATGGAAATGGCTCCAGAATGGGATACTGTCTTGTTAATACTTTGATTATACAAATATACACGGTCTAGTGAAGCTCTCAGTCTTGGCAAGACAGCTCCCTAGATACTCAGCGTTGGCCCCAAGAGCTGTTTGTGTAACGATATTTCTTTTTTAAAAGTCTATGCTCAAAGTAAATGGAAATTAAGTCACAAAATATTTTTGGGTACTTTAAGGAACTGGCTTTAATTAAAAGTTGGGCTCATTGTTCAAATTCCTTTTTTATTTAGTCTTTGGAAAAATCCTACAGATGGGATCATCTCAACAGTCCAGAAAGGGAAATGGAAAAGGATGGCTGGGAGAACAAAAGCGAGCATTCAATCCCACAAAGCCCACAGGAACCCCGAACTCGAGATCATACTTATCTAAGTTAGATTGTGTTGGTGTTCTCACTAGCAATCAAAAGCCAAAGAGTATTGCCAATATATTTTCTCAGAAGTCATAAAATCCAATATTCTACCCTTAAAAAGACAGTTTGAGGTTATTATCACATTTTATTTCTATTAAAAATGATCCCACTGGAAAAGAAGCAGGTATGAAATGACAATTCAGGTCTCTAGGTGAGCTCATTAATGTTCTTAAAACGTTTAACAAGGTTCATGCTAATTGTTGCTAGACTACTGCCTTGTAGTAGCGTGGTTAATTCCACTCCTTTCTAGATGTTTAACAGAGCTGACACCAATACCTAGTTAGCTGTTGTTCGCTCTGCTGTTAGTTAGCCATAGTAAAGAAGGGTCTGCCATTCCTACAGTAGCAGAACTAGAGAGCCAAGATGCACGCTAGAAGCCTACTCCAGCTTACTACTACTGCCTTACCATCTATTTAAAGCTGTTGTGATCTTGAAATAGCTGCCCGGCCTCAATATTAGAACACATGTGACTTTACATGTAAGGATGCAATTAGCTACTTGATTACTTGTAACTGTGTTTACTCATTGCATAGACGGGGAAGGCAAGAGCTCAGGTGCAGAATGTTCCCCAACACAGCCTGATGTGCCCGTACAACCACCAGACAATCTGGATCTGACAGACGTGTCTAGGCAGCAAAAGCCTTTGTTCATGGGGGGTATTGCACTGTCCTTGTCAGAGCTCTGTAAAATGCCATGGCTGGACAGGTAATGTAACCCACATGGTCTTCAGATCAGGGGACATACGCCTGACTGCCTTCAAAAGGGAGAGGGGGCCCTCCACACAGAAGAAACTAAATCTTCACACGCTTATTTCTTACATCCACAATCGAAGAGTTTCAGTCTCCAAGAAGATGATGTATTTCAACAGACTCATGTTACCCAAGTGATTTCCACATCTTAGATCCTATCTCTCTATTGAAGGCATACATAGCGGCATCCCACTTTGTTACTAATTAACATCTCATTTAGTCTTTACTCACGAATCTCTCCCTACAGAAAGGAATCTCCTCTCCAGCCAGGCATGCTGCCAGTGGCCAGGATGCAACACTCAAAGCTGCTCAGATCACTTTCTGTGAATTCTGGTTGGGTTTCATTCTTCCCCTGCCACTGTCCCACATAACATCTGTACTGACATGGCAGCCTAAGCAACACCTGCTTCTCACTTTCGTAACAAATATCCATCCAGCATGTGACTGGGGTGACATATTATCCATTTATCGAATTAATATATTAATGCAAATCTCAATAGCTACCCAGACACATGAGAAGGGAACTGGAACGGCCTGCATTAAAACATGGGGGTCTTATGCTGAAGTCTGTGCCTAAGCTGCCAAGGCAGATTGCTGTGTGACACCAGCATGGTCTAACTTGAAAGAACCCAGATCTTACACTGAGCTAAGCTAACACCCCTGAGTCATGCTTAAAACAGGGGCATTTTCTGCAGATAGAGTTTTGTAGGCATAGCTGGAACGGATAAAGGTGGGGCTTGTGTCTCCATGGTCCAGGCATCACCTTGAAAACAGAACTGAGCTGTAGACTGAGCTGAAATGGAAACAACACTGCCAAATTCACTGTGAGGGTACACACAGAGCCCTGAATGAATCTCCCTCTGCAAAGGGGTCTTGGTGAACTGGGGTGCACAGAAACAGAGTGGGAAGAACTCAACCCTAATACTCAATGTATTGCAGTTTAGAAAGGACATCATCAGGGCATGGGGGACGCAAGAACCACCCTGGCAGGCGGTGAATACCCTTTCAGTGGTCTCAGTGTTGTACAGGCACAGGTAACGGCAATGTCAGCTCACCCCTCTTTCCCCCCTCATCTCAAAAGTGCAAGAAGTTACCAAAGAACGTGCACATCAAATTCATACCTGGGGTGCTAGTTACTCCACTGGTATTGCAAAAGCTACAAAGTCATATTAATAAATACGGTTATGAACTACAGCCAGTTAAGAGAGAAACAGAGTTAATGATTAGTTTAGTTTTATTTTAGGTTTTTCTCTCTCATATTTAGCATACAAACAAGGTGACAGACTTGTAAGAGCAGCAACTGGCTGGACAGCCAGATCCCCTTCCCTCCCCAGATCCGTACGCCTCCATGAACGCTGCAGTATCCTTTTTCCAGACTGAATAACCACAAGCCAATGAACGAATATTGTGTTTGTTTTTTTAATAAAGCAGTGGTGTGAGTGGTGTGAACAGCAGGGGTGCTGATTTCATGCTTCCCTGCTCCTGTAAACAGTGGAAAGGCAAAGCAGAGGAACTAACTCAATCATTGGATTATTCATTATGGATGAACGTCTAACAGTGGCGTAGCACATCAGCTGCAACAGAGCCACCCAACAGCAAGAGCCTCTGTGAACCACAGTCAACAGTACTAGAGGCAAAGCAGGTGCTGCTCACTTTACAGCTTCTCCTTCTCCTGTTACGGGCGGAGGGTCTCTGACAAGTCCTGAAATGAAACTTTGGCTCCCAGAACAGGAACCTACACATGCACTGGCAGGCACAGAACAGCCTCTGGATGCTTGCACAAGCAGGCAAGCTCAAATATATATATATATATATATTTATATATATATATATATATACACGTATCCAATCGCTGAGGACATACCAGCCATGCAAGCTTCTGACAAACTCACAAGGTGGCCCCCAGAAATGTTCTGTATTAGCCCTAAGTCTAGAAGAAGAAACACAAAGTGTTTCAGAGAGTCTGTGCACTCGGATACTGCACACTCTGCATTTTCTCAACCTTGAACTTACTGGGATGTTTCTCTTTTTAAGCGCTGAACAGCATTGTCTGGGATACTCCAGGTATTCCAGTTCCATGGGGTTCCTGCTGCACAGCCACACTGGCTGCACTGCAAGCACACCCCAGCCCAAAGGGAATTCGACACCACACCTTTCCAAATCCAGCTGCCATCAGCCCTGTCTCACGACTCTGTACAGTCAGGTCACATTACTGGTACTAATCTCAAACACTGGAAGCGATGGATTACGTCGTCCAAAAATACAAAATTGGTCTTAGAACTTGGCTTTAAGGCACAGCTGAGGCTATTTTTTACCTACCTCTGACTTCTACACTTAAAGCGTGCTTTTGAACTTCTCTTGGCAGCATGCTGATGAAGGACAACTTCAAACAAGGTCAAAATGTGCAAAGATTCAGTGATCTTCAGAAGCTTGATTTTATCAGAGTACTGGCATCGCTAGAAACGGGAATTAAATCCTTAAAGCCAGAAACACTATTGTACCTTTCAGAGCCTGAATCCTAATGCCAGTGTAATTCCCTGACGGGGGTGGAAGATGTCAATCTGGGTAGCAGTTCTCCTGTTCCCTTCCTTCCATACAGAACTACTCCTACATTACTCAATTCAATTAGGTATGATCCTAAAAATTCCCTGTGTTTATTCCAGACCACAAAGTTAAACACTACCAGAAAAGGCTGCTTTAAAGGCATGTAGAAAGTGTCCTCTTTGTGAACAAGATCCATGAGACTTGTGTTTATCCCTCGAAAAGTGGATACTGCATAAATAAATCAAGACAGTATAAGGAACCGATTGGATCCCCAGGCCTCTTGCGAATGTAATGTGGGGTCCTACAAATAGTTCAGCTGGTTATGGGCCTTTGTGCTGTATAAACCAGAAATTGGTGCGAATCTTTCCCTTTGTCCCAGGTAATGATGTAGGTGGGAAATAATACTCCTTGTACTGTCTGATTTCAAGTGGTTCAGTAGGGTAGGATGAGAGGTGAATGGAGGATGGTTATTCTAGGTAAAGGGACTGGGGTGGGCAGCAGGAATCGCTTCACTGGTGAAGTCCTCACCATTCCTTGTGTAATTAGCCACTTGTCTATGGGTTCCATGTCTGAGTTCCCACCTTTACCTCTCCTCTGTGTTGAGAACAGAAAGGCCCATAAAGAGAGAAACCACAGCAACAACCCGTGATACAGTAATATAACAGCAGCAAGTTTAAAACTTCACACACACACACATACACACACACAAGAGAGCTGCCCATGGTAGCGTCTGGCAGCAGCTGCATCCCTCTCTGCTGCCTGTCAGCTCTGTCGGTGGAGTGACAGACCTCCCCCTGATCTCTGCACTTCTTACAGACAGTTCACAGAATTTTAGCACCTCCTCCATGCTGATATAATGACAATAATAATAATAATAATAATAATAATAATAATAATAATAGACTAGAAGTGAGGCTGATGTTTGTCATCTTCTTAGAAGAAAGAGTATAGGCTATACAACCTACTAAAACCAGTCAGACCTTACTGGAAACACTAGTATTATGCACTGTAGACTTTGCCTTGTTTATAAAGCTGTTAGTTGCAGCACACCCCACTTACCTCCTTGATCTCAGCAGACAGACTCTGCCTCAGACTCTAACAGTACGACAGCTCTAATGACAGCACTGAGCAGGAGGGTAAGTAACCGCAGTTTGCTGCAGTGTTCTGGCAGCCTTTCAAACTGCCCCTCTCTAAGAACGGCAGAGGTTAAAAGGGTCGCTTGATGCATCCAGTTCCCTCTGTGTGGGCTGCAGACAGCATGGCACAGCAATGCAAAGATTCTCAAGATGGCTTCTGGCCCTTCAGCACCTCACCCCTGAGCCTGGGTGCAGTGCGATCTCTAGCTCTGGAAGGGCTACTTGGGATTGGCAGAACACAACAGCCCTGCCAGAACTGGGCTAGCTCAGCAGAGACCCACTAGTGTGTTGATGTGCCTCCATCCAGACACCCACATATGTGGGAAACATCCTCTGTCCCCATTACCACAGATAATGGAGAATCAACTGTCATCTTTTAGGTCTTATCTCAGTACTTGTGCTGAGGAAAAAAAAAAGGGGGAAATCACTCCAGATTCATCTACTGTCTGTGTAACACTAGAGGATTGTTTCTTGGACACCTCTCCTCCCAGTTGTGACCACGCAACAACTCTGTGGCAACAAAAGCAATTCCCAACATGGAAAAGCAATATTAAGAAAACAGCATATTTTTAGCTCATCTTGTTTCCAGCTGCTAAATCATATTAAAAGACAGCTAATGCCACGTGACCAGCCATGTCTCTACAGAGTGTTCTGAGAATGACTACATTAGAAATGTCAGATGTGCTGAATTTTACCACTGGACAACTGTGCTGGAACAAGATGTGTGTGAAGAATGTGCTGCGAAGCTTTTGGCTCCTCCCTAGAGCTGTTCTTAAATTAGCTCTCTCTCCAAATTAACGCATGTCTTTCATTTACTGAGCACTGCCAGTTTTTTTCCTACACATGCTGGGGCTGGTAACTTTAGGAGAGTTTAATTTTTATTTCCTTTAAGAAGAGACACACACAAGCCTCACAACACTTGACAAAATGGAGCGTTTACCAATTACTGAAGGACTGCATTTCAAAGCAAGCTATTCTGATTACACGATACAGTCATCAGGACTTTAGAAAAGAGCCTGAAAGTCTCTACAACAGAGCAGAGCTCAAAGTTCCATAACCCATAAAGCGTTTGCCCCTAAAAATTTTGACTGCCAGATTAGCTTAGACACAGCCCTTTGAACTGAACACACATCGAGCAGAGCACAAACTACGCTGGTGTGAATGACACGTCGCACTGGCGCCTCAAGCAGAGTTGGCTGAGAACAAAAGTGTTAAGGACATGACCCTGTGGCTACCAGGAGAATACAGCCCCCCGACCAGTAGCTAAACGCAAGCCTCTTGTGTTTGGTTAGCCAGGAACAAAAAGCAGACTCTCAAAACCTTACCCAAGCACTGCCAATAACACATCTCAGTGATAGTGGGGGCTTGGGCTGTCACACTGGCTTCAGGAATTCCTCCCTCACCCCCTAATGCCATTTTGCCCCGTGTCCATGTGCTTCCCTCTTTACTCTCAGTACTGCTGGCATGAGGTTTTGGGGGCTGAGCTTGACGCTAGTCACAGGGATGCCCTGGGTTATGAATTACGCCTTTTGCAGGAGGGCAGGGACAGGAATGAGCAGACAGATTTGGGGGTGGGGGGGCAGGGGGCAGATGCTCCACAGGAAATCATGGCTGAAGCCTTGCTACCACTGAACCGTGGGCCAGGCAGGCAGGCAGGCAACTGTGATCTGACCCCAAGCTGGCTTCGAACGCAAATTCCCCCCCCCCGGCTCGGAGCACAAGCTGCCAGGCATGCCAGCTGCACTGAGCACTCCCATCTCAACTTACAAAGAGTCAGGGCGGGATCAGCCGAGGCCCGCCCGGGGAGGCAGCTCTCCAGGAGGGAGGGAGGGCCGAGCAGTGCTGCCCAGGCTCTCCCGCGCTCCGCCGGCTCCGCCATGCTCCCTGGTGGCCAGCACACACCTGGGACTGGGCTCGGGACATGCTCCTCACCTAAAAACCCGCGCACAAAGGAGCGGGATGGTTTTAAAAAGCAGGGGTGGTAGAGAGGGGTCGAGGGACCATCTGAAAGCTCCTTTCATTTCTGCCTTCACCCAGGTAGGCAGGCAGAGCCGGCCGAATTCGCTCTCTGAAATGCGTTTGTAGCATCAGCTGCCGTGAGGTGGGAGTGCGGGGCCTCCTCTGCCCACACAGGACAGCGGGGCCTGCCCCGGGACAGACAGGACAGACTGCATGCAAGGGCAGTTAAGGCAAGCCATGTGAAGCATTAAAAGCGACGTAATTTGTCTCCCTGCAACTTGCTCGCTTGCTCTTAGAGCAAAGTCTAATAGATTAAGACTGCAACAAGTTTCATAATCCAAACCAAACAAACGCACAGCAGTGTTTGAGGGATGTTCCCTACTTATTCTTTTCAGCAGTGATTCCAGCCAAAGAGCTGGACCCCCCCAGGCGAGCTGCAAGAACACAAGAGAAATTACCCACTATGATTTTGAAGTGTTTTAGGCTGGTGTACTGAGTAGCAGCTCTTTAGAGATCATTACTGAGCAAGTACTTGCTCCCAGATATCAATTTCAAAATAGCCAGTTTCTAGCATGTCACCAGAATACAGAATGAGAAGTCTTGCTCAAAGCAGCTGCCTACAGCTTGGATTGCACACACGGCTTCAGATCACATAACACGGAGCAACAACCTACCCCTCCGGTGTTCTGTTTTCGAACATCCAGGGCAGACGCTAGTCCTTTGACAGCCTGTGGGTCCTCATACGTCACGCTGAAAGAAAGGAACAGACCACAGAGCTAGAAGGAAGTCCAGCACTCAGCCATGCACAACTCACTTGCTACTCTGATTTGATCCCTGGAAATCAGAAAGCACATACCAAGATTTCAGGTGTACCAAGTGCATTCCAAGGAGTGTGCTCTGTATAACGACTATCCATTGGTTTCAGTAAGCATGTTGGAGCACAAAGAATAAGGCTGGCATTATGAAAGGGAGGCAAATAGGTTATGAGGCACCATAAGCATGTCCCAAGAGCTAGTGGGGGACTATGAAAAGAGGCCTGATTACAGATTATGTTTTGCAAAGCTTTGAAGCCTGAACTTGATGTGCATGTGAAGGGAGGCAGAGAGAGACTCGGAGACAGATGAAACATAACTAGCAGCTACAGTGAAGCATACAAAGTACTTCACCATTCACAAAGGTCGGATTTTTAAAAAGCTTCTTAAATTGCTACGCAAAAGGGACATGTAGCAGTTGGGTGACACAGGCAACAGCATCACTTCTCAGAGCAGAGCAGTGAACCATGAGCTTTAGCAGACACCAACACCTGCCCATAAATCAGCCTGGGAGGAGCCGCACATCTGCACAGGAGGAGCTCTTTCCCCTCCAGCGTGCTGGCTTCTCCTGAGCTCTGAGCACAGCACCCAGAGGCTCTCACCTACACACTGCCACAAGTCACATCTTTACTGCTGCTCCATTTATACGGTGTGCAATCCAAAGAAGAGATAGCAATCCTCCCTTGTGAAATCATGGCCTGATGCGCAACTCCTTGTTCCATTAGCTCACAGAAGAGGATAGAGGTGCAGTGTGGGAAGACTAGTTTGGCGCTTCATTTAGCACAAGAGACAGAGGGACCTCCATTACATCTCCCTGCAATGCATCTCCTTTCTGACTATACATTAGGGCTCTCAGCCTGAAATCTCTGGTGGCAATGTATGTCTCTACAGCAAAACGCATCTTCCCCACATTGGTACTACAGCTGAGGCAGTACCAAGAGCTATACTGATGACTGCAAATAAAAGATCCTCATCAATTTGCCACCTCAACTTGTCCAGAGCTGGCAAGTTTTCAATAATCTGCTAAGATCTGAGCTAAACTATGTAATGACGTTTCTTAGTTTGAGAGGAGACATTGGTGATATTCTGACTGCTGGTAGCCCCTACACCCTCTAGAATCTGAAACCAGGAGGAGGCAAGAAATAATATATGAAAGAAAAATACCTGAGTGTGCCTTTTACTGAACCTCACTTGACAGGCATCAAAGGATTTCTTAATAATTGCATAGATGTATTTTACATTAAAATAATAGGACCTGTTAAATATCCTTGAAAGTGCCAGATTTGCAGCTCTAGAGATGCAAGCCCTGTGCATATAAACAAATCAGGGCCAGCATGGCATCCATGCAGGCTACACTGCCTTGACAGCCTACGAGAGTTTGATTGCTGGGCCAAAGGGAGAATTTAACTGGGTGGCAATTCTGTTTCTAAGCCCTTGATGACAGTAATTCAGTCACCAAAGCATACCCATGACCTTCAGGGTGAAGGTTCCTTGTGCTCCTGCACCTCATACACTGGGCAGGTGGGTGGGATGACAAGCCTTTACAAGGGGAAGCATCTGCAGAAGTAACGGGAAGTTCATTTCCATGTTTCCAAGTGAGCTCATTAACTAAGGCAGTCAAATAAAATTACTCAACCAGTCCGCTCTTCCCAGCAGCAGGAGCTTCTCCACTTGCTCATACAAATAATGACCAACAGGACAGGGACTGGATTAAAAACAGAAAAACATGCACCGAAACTGCTGTAGGCTGGACCGAAGTCAAGAAGTTTCAGATTTATGCCCTTAGAAAAGAGCAATGCCATGACTCAAACAGCACTAAACATAAACACCAACATACTTCTTTCGCTGCTCAGCCAAGGAACTGCCTCTTGTCTGTGCAAACATGTCGAAGTCATCACGAGGATTACAGTGTTGTAGAGAGCTGAGTGTGCCGCTGACGCTGTTTGTACCCAAGTCTGCAACAAGTGGCAAAAAAAAGTGAACCAAACAGCAAACTGTAGGAAGCATCACTGAGAGTGTGTAGGTTACAGAGGAAGACATATCAGTGCAGGACAGTAGGTATCATCTAGTTATTAGTCGTAGCACTGAGCACAGTTCTGTTCAGAACAGGCTGGAGGCTGCTACTCATGCATTTCTAAAGGCCAAGTGTAGAGATTGTCTTATTCCTCCTGGAAGCACCCTACCTTAAGTATCCCTCATTGAGAAGCCAACATTTGGGAACCGGTGTGTACCTGCTGCAAATCGCATCCTGAGATATTTACTATTCACTAACTTGGTCCGAAATTTTGGGCACAGATACCAGGCTTCTCCACACTGTCTCTCAGCTATTGATTGTAAAACTAACAGTTTCAAATCAAGTGAGATGATATTGGCGCCATGCTGAAAGGGGCAAAGAGCCTTTAGTCAAATCAAGGGATCCTATCAAGCAATCCTTGGCTTAATTTAATGTAAAACAGCCAATAGTTTCATAAACCTCTCATCCAAAGATTTGAAATATTTGTGGAAAGGGAATCAAGAACATTCAGTAGACTGATTTCATGGAGTGCTATACCTTAAGCAGAAATAAAAGTCATAGTAGAAGTTTTACTATGGAATGAGAACCTGCATCCTTTCCTTCACTCTCCTCTCTGGTCAATCGGTCCCTCTGTTTGTGCCAGTCTGGTTCCAAATTACACATTGCTACAGTGCAGGGGAGTGGGACAGCCTTCCTTTGCCTGTAAGCCACATTCCCAAGCATTCCAAAGGCTATATGGCAACATTAATCAGGTAGCAGAGAGCCAGAGGTATCAGAAACTCCCTGACGCACAAGTGAAAAACATCTCCTCGTAAATCTCAACAGCCCACTGCACTACGAGCTTGCACTAGGTGTGCAGGTATGTCACAGGGACCTCAGCAACTGCTCAAACTTGCTCCCACAATCAGATAATCTGGATTGCCTAATAATCCTGGTGTGCTGTTCATGATCCACAGACTGGTGAGGCTTGAAAAAGTCCCTGCATTGCAGCCTGTTTAGATCAGGTACTCACCAAGCCCTGCGAGCTGCGAAGAAAGTGAAGATGGGGGTGCTGAATTTCCAACCATGGGGCTCACTACTGCTGGAGAGCCAGGACCCAAATCTATTAAGTTATCTTCTGTCACCTCGTTCAGTACCTGTTGGGACACAAAAAACACAGCAAGTTGCCCATGCCAGAAATCTCTTTTCACAGTGCAACATTAAACACCAAAGAATAACAGGTGCTGCCTCAAAAGCTCTCTCTTGCACACTGCCAAACAGACCAGCCTCTTGGATACTGTGGTGATGAGTGCAGAATATAGTCAGCCACCAAAAACCCTCATGAACTCAGATCCTGAACACCACAAAAAAAGTATAAGATATTTTTCTTTGAAAGAATAATTAGCACTCTTAACTCTTCAGCTTGGAAAGGGGCTGCTGAAAAAGGAGATGAAAGAGGTTCTTAATATTATGAATGGCATGAAGAAAATTAATCTGAATAGCAGTATTGTAAGATACAGTGAAGAAGAATTAGGTGAATCCAATAAAGATCATTAAGTGACTAGTTCAAATGTAAACAACATTTATTATGCATACTTACTCACATACAAATAGAAAAATGTGTAGTGAAACTGTGGAACTCACTGCTTAAGGACAATGTGAGTGCCTCAGTCTGCATGGGCTTGAAGGCAATCAAAAAAGTTAATAGAGGAAAGTAAATCCATCAGGGACTGTAAACACAGAGATGTTTCAGTGTAGCGTGTTCCTGAGCAAAACGTTGTCACTTGAGGTTTGTCACATTCTTAGGCTCTTCTCAGTATCCGCTATTAGCTACTACAGGCAGGACACAGGAGGGGGAGATAAAGTCTGATACTAGTGATATCAGTGGGGCTAGGATGGAGTAGCTGCTGGTACAAGAATAGTACAGAGTAGCTGCTGGTACAATAAATGGAGGCTGGTACTTACTCCATTGCTGGCATTTTGTGTTGAACGTCCCGATCTGTATCGTTCAAATCTGTTTAGAAAAAAACCCCAAACAAAACCAACATGAGCTATCAAAGCCACCAACTAACCACGAAAGACACAGATTTATAACAAAGTCACAACATGCTTACCACTGAACTTAGTTTTCATTGGTTCAAGAGGGATCCCTGAAAGCTTTAAGTCCAAGCCAGGACAAAAGGAGAACAGTTACAGAAGTTGCCTTCTTGGCAAAGGTGGATATTCAGTTGACTGATCTGATCTCACAGCATACATGTGCTTGGAAAAGGCTGTAGGATTTATTTGTTTTCTTTTCGGATTTGTTGTTCTGTTTTGGTTTTTTTTATTAAGTGCTTTGTGATAGACTATTCCACTAGCCAAGGGACAGGAGGAACTGCTGCAAGATTGATGCTCCCAGCTAAATAAGCTGAGCACCGCAGCAAGTCTTACTCCCCCTTAACAGCTCCCTCTTGCCGCAATACATGTAAATGAGAAGCCATATGCTAGCACAGCCCTACCCAGGCAGTGCACGGCAAGAGAAACAATGATGAGCAAATCCATTTCTTTAAACATTCTGGGTCAGACCATGAGAGCCTATGTTCAAACAGGCTGGTGCTTTCCAAGAATGAAAAGTAATGATGTTGGATAAAAATCCTCGTGTTTCTTAGTGAAACAAGTCTGGCTTGACAAGTCTCTTCTCTACTCCTTCCCCAACCAGCTGTACATCTGGGGCTGAAAACCTAACTCCAGCTTTCCTGAACTCAAAGAAGCAGAAGGAGCTAGATCCTCCCAAGGCCTGGCTGGGGCCAGCCTGATCTCCTTCCTTACCAGAAAAAGCACAAGATTTCTCTGAGGTTAGAGTTCTTCCTCATTTAAAAGTTTCACACGTAACCTCTTTTCAGTAAAAACCCCGTAATATTCATAGAATCCTGTGGGTTTTCTCCCAGATGGGCAAAATACAACAGGGAATCTCAAGCAAACTAAAATGTTTTCTTAATCTAACAGAGGGAAAATGTAGGCTTAAAAGGCAGCAAAACCAAATTCATCCCCAATTTTCAATTTTAGGAAACCGTGGGTGTCTAACTATTACTGGAAATCCAGTTCCCTTAGCTGGAAACCTAAGACACCTCCCACCTCATATTTCTCACCAAAAGGCTTATGAACCACACGTTCGTTTACACCCAGAGCTTCACAGCGAAGGCCAGAGCCTCCTGCCTGAGTCACCGACAGAGCTTGGTACCTACACTAGGAATCAGCATGATGAACACGGAGCTTTTGGGATAGCAGAGGAGGAACTGGAGCTTATTGAAACGCTCAGTCCAGAGCAGCTATTCCACTGCAAAAGGAGTTCACTAACCATCAGTGAAGTCACAGGAGGGGTAAATAAGGAAAAAATGAAGGGTGCCCAGACTAAGCCTTAGTAACAGTTATGCTCCACCACTTGCAGATCAGGCTGGTGCATGAAACACACACCGTTTCGCATGAAAAGCCAGCATTTGTTTCAAAGTTTGCCCCAATCTCCTCTGAACAACTAAATCAAAGACAAAATCGAGGTCACCGAGTCTTCTTTCCAGCCTTTGCCGCGACAGCTCAGATTCACAGATCTAGAGTCTAATTTATTTTTAAAGGCTTGAGAAACAAAGCCCTGTGCTAAGAGTAAGGAACAAAGGGTACTCTTTAGTGCCTCGCTCCTCAGGCCTGTCATTAAGGGGAAGATTAAACTTTCCCAAGACTGCTGTATCACGTGTCACCTCCTGCAGCAGATGTGGCTGACAGTGCCTTTGTCTAACATGTCGAAAGTCCTATGACCCAAGTCCCACCCCTGGGGATGACACCCACAGACCAACTCTTCAAAACCCCAGCTCTGTGCAAGGTAGGCTTTTTAAAAAGATTTTAAACGTTACTTAAAACCTTTACATGCAAGAAGCTCACACCCACCTGAGGCAGCTCCCCTTGCATTGGTTACTGGAACTAGAAAGCTCAGAGATGAGAAGAGAGCGAGAGCTCACTAGAGCCTCCCCAAGCCTGGAAGCAGCACAAGCATTTGTGCAGGGCCCCAGCTCACAAATGGAACTAGTGATCGGGGCTGTCGTTATTTTTGGTCACAGGTTCCTACATCTGTCCAGCATCACACAACAGGGACTTGCAGACTCAAAGAAGTTCTAGCAGAAGTTTTGCTAGTTCAGAGAGTTTTGCACAAGGTTACCCTGCATTCTATGGATATGGCCCCCCAAACCTTAATGGCTACGACAAAAATAAATAAAAAATCATAGTATTAAAGGAAAGAATAGAAATGGGAACGTTACCATAAAAAGGCTTTGCAAATGCTTTCTGTGGTTTGTTCTCTGCATTTTGTTATGTTGGACCAGCAGCCCAGATGGCTAACTCTTGTCAACTGACCTATTTTACACTTAAGTGAAAACCCAGAACAAATATAAATGGTTGATGGAAAAGCTGCCCCACCTTTCGTATCTGAGGAAGACGTTATTTAAATCATCATTCACATGCAGCAGTTCCTCTGTGACTTCTTCATTGGACACCCGTGAGATAAGCTCCACGATTCTCTGCTGCATAGCTCTACAGGTTCGGTTCAGTTCCTGGGAGGAATGCATTGTACACACACACATTCTGATAAGCAGCTAGCAATAAGGAGATTTAGTTGAGTTCTGTTCACAGCCAAACAAACCCAGCTGAGAAACACTAAGACAAGTCTATCTTTGCGTGATTAAATGTCACCCAAAAGCACATCTAATCAAACCTGCCTTTCAAGAGACGATGGCATAAAACCTTGAGAGCCTATTTACAATTCAACATCCTGATTCTTCTTTAACTGAGTACTTCAGAAAATAAATATCTGTATTTTAGTGATCTGTTTTTAAGAATAAAACATGTATTAATACAACAGCTTTCCAGAAGAGAGCTTTCAAGGGAAATTCAATCTGCCCTTTTTGGCAATATCATCCTTAAAACCTAAAAGATGCACATGGTGAAAGGAGTGTGGAAAAAAAAAGTTCACCAGAGCTACCACAGGTTGAGTGCATGCTAGGAAGAGAAGGGTTGGGGGACACAGACCTTACCAACTACTGAGAACATGAGGGAGAACACAAAACAAGGAGCAGGAGCATAAAAAAGATGAGCACAGACACTTCAGTGCTGAACTATACAGAGAGATGTTCCCTTCGATTCAGCAAGTCCACAGACTGCAGAAAGACACTGGGGAGTTTCAGGAGAGAATTTTCAAGAATACAGAGTAAGGGCATTTATTTTAGAAGTCTCTCATGCCAAGAAAACTAGATTTGAGTTTGCCTAAACCAGGAGTTCTCATGATTCCAGGACATCTCTTCCCTCACCAATTACTTAGCAGAATTCTTTACTCCTGAAAGGCCTCAAGACCAAAGGTCAAACCCAGTATGTTGAGGAGGAACTACAAGAAGAAACGTGACATATGGCACGGTGCCACTGATTAGGCCCACGGTTTTACTTCAATAAGCACTGACATTTCAACTAAAGCATGTCCCTCTGTCATTTTCCAACCCCCCCAGCTCCACTTCACAGCAAAAATTCAGCACTAAACAAGGATGACTTGTTGGTACACAACCTTCGGGATGAAAGCAAGAATGTGTTTGTTTTCCTTGCTTGGTCTGACATCCTAAGCTCTGGATAAATTTCACCTAGTGCAATCCAGCTGCCTTAACAGCTTGAGGAACGTGTTCTCCAATGTCGGTTTTGATCCCATCACTTTAGAAGCAGATTGTGACATTTCAGAGGTTTGTTTGCTGCCTTTCTGAGAGGGTTGACAGTACCTATCTATTCTGCTCAGAGCTGGCTCTCTAGCAAGCTGTTTACATTTGATTGTTGGAGAAAATGTCAGGAATTATTTAAGGAGGAGGGCTATATAAACCTCAAAGCACAGAGTCCTTGCATGCAACACCCTGCTCACAGCTTTCAAAAGACTAACCATCCTTTGTGATCAAAACTGGGTTCCTCCCCAGCTCTGTGATTCAGATTTAGGATGCAGCCCTCAAAGAAAGGAACCAGTTGGAATAAAGAATCACTGCTGTCACTCAATTTTATGATCAGGTTCTTTCACCTTAAAGCTATGCTGTAAGGTTACGCTGTCAAGATGTTAGTAGTTGTTTCTGAATGTAAGCAAACTGTTCTACGCTGGTTTGGTCTGTCATGGTTTCCTGGAAGCTCCTTTTGTTTTGAGCAGTCCAACCCAAATGGGCAGTAGCTGAAAGGCTCTTTATTGCAAAGCCTCTCATCAGCTGCCACGATGGCTCTGAGACAAACACACAATACCGCTGCATGGGAGAGACCAGTTTTTGGATGGATTTCAAGCTCTGATGTATCACAGAGAGCAATTCCCTGCCTTCCTCCAAATGTACTGCTGTGGGAGCCCATCCTCGCTGCTGGAAGATCAAAACAGAAGCCTATTTCTGAAGCTACAAAAAGGAAAATATCATGTTAAGGGCAGCAGCTGGAATGCTAGATCACAGTATTCTCCACTGCACTGCATGTGGTACTGTGTTGCTTTCCTCAGGCAAAAGGGCACCCTGCTACCACTGGCCTGGGGAAACAGGTATGAAGAGCTGTGAGCTCAGCTAAACTGAGCATGAGTCTTCCCTTTTGAGATAATAATGCTGTGCTGGATTGGGATTTTCCTGCAAAGAAAGCCCTTGTGACTACCCAGTTTAACCCTCTGGACAGCTTGAAACTTCATCCAAGTGCCTGCCTTAAGCCTCTACATTGAGGAGAAGCTTTAGCTCATCTTCTGGAAAGACGGTTCATATACAGCCCTGGGCTGGAAACGTGGAGTACTTCTTTCTTGCACAGTGACCAGGAATGTTTTGCCACTGTATGAGTGATGATGGATTTCTGCAAAAGAAGCAGAAATCCTCAGGGCTTACAAAGCCTATCACAATTTTAAGTTGTTTTGTGGTAAAAGAGGACGTTTATTAATCATGGAAAAATTCTAGTTACACAGAGAAGAAAGCACTGGGACAAGTTTCAAGAGAAGTAAGGAAATCCTTGTCACTGAAAGCTTTAACAAAGGAAGAATGTCGAGTGAATACACCAAAAAGGGGTCAAGGGCAGCCTACATTAATTTTGAAAAGCAAACAAACTAAGGCAGTGAATTCCAACAAAACCCACCCTTCCAAAGAAAATCAAGGATGGGAAGGATCAAAATCATATTTGCTAAGAAACAGGTACCTGGAGTAACTCAAGGTCTGAGGAATCCTCTTGCCCAGGTACCATTTCTGTCAGCATTTCAGACATCACTTTTGTATTCCCACGAACAATATCCAGTTCACTGCGCAGCCGGGCAATCTAAAGGGGGTAAAAAGACAGCAAAATACTGCATAATCTTTTGGTTTAAGCAGATCATTTTCAAGAACAGACTTTGTGATACCTCTGGTTCTGTCTGATATCTGAGGCTCCAGACATTCTAGCAGGGGAAGCAAAATATAAACATAAAAAGCTTACCCTGGAGAGCATTTTAGAAAAGCAACAGAGAAAGAAAATAACTTTGCAGAACTGCTCACTGTCGTCACAAACCCAGATGTGCTATGCTGGTATGGAAGGGAAGCATTGAAAACAGCAGCCAAAACCAGACCTTGGTTGCAGTACACCCTGCAAGTGAGGGGAAAGATGTACATATTTTGGGCAGGATCTTTGGCTCTGAAATCATTCTTTTTGCAGAGAGAAAAGCTCTTTCATTAGGGCAGTTGCAAGGGTCTTGCAGAGGCAGGCTTAAATCCTGTTAGCATGACTTCCTGCATCTGTAAGTAATTCTGTGCCTTTAAAGGAGGGGGCTAATGAGAATAACTGCTAACACACTGCACAGCCACTGAGCGGGCTGGTGCATCCAGTGGTGAGGTTTCCTAACTGATGCCATTAGGAGGCCACACACAAATCGAAAGCCTGGATCACACAGTATAATAGGAGGAAAGATTACTAAGGAGAACCAGACCTAGAAGGCAATCAAAGTCAAACAAGTTACAATGAAAGTTCCTCCGACACCAATTGGTTTCTAATTTGATCTGCTGAAAGTCTCACTCAAAAGAATCATCATCCCAGTACCTGTTCAGAATTAGCAGTGATGGGACCAGTCACATTCAGAGCTGGGGCCTGAGGAGCAGAATACGCCGTTGGGGAAGATGAAGAATAAGAACTGGTGCTCATCCTTTGCTGAGACTGTGAATTGTGCATATTTGAGGCGGGATCGACTTCAGGAACACTCTGCCACACCAGAAAGACAGAAGTTCAAACGCTGAGTTGTGACAGCACTTGCTTTGTCAGCAACCTCAGGCCAAATATGCTCAAATATAGAACATAATTGCACCTTGTGGAAAAAAGGTCAGTGTAGTTATGAGAACAGACTGTCAGGCCAGCCCACAAACAGACAGCTGCAAAGAAATCCATGCCCCTATCTTTTGACCCAACTCACATGTGTTTAAGTCAATTTACCTTTACAAGAAAAGTGAGAAGCAAAATAAAAACAAGGGACAAAGATAAATAATTATAAATTATTTTAAACTAGGAATTAAGTTGCACACTTACAAAAAATGATGTGATACACAAATATTGGATTTAATTAATCTCGACATGAGAATTGTTATCTTTTAGTCCTTGATGACTTGCATTTACCACTTCAAAGATTAATTAACTTCAGTTTTCAGCGTGAATAATCAGAACACCTGTGATCATTATGTTACTTCCTAGCAGCAGTTCTGCCAACTTTACAGATCAAACTTTTCAAAGGTGTAACGATCTCACATTACCATAAGATCAATGATCATAAGATTCAGACCCTGTATACCTTTAAAAATCAGAAGACCTTGGTTCAGGGTTATCACCAACAGAAACTACTGTACTTTTGAGAAAAAGAAGTAAATCTCAATGATGTATCTTGCTGGACTCTGTCTGAACAAATTAGCTGCATTTCTCTGGTGGTTTTGTGGTACAAGACAAGTGTACAAACCTCTTCCAAACTCTTTTCTTTTCAGATTGACTCAAGGGAGGAGACTCCATTAGCTTATCAGCAATTCATGCAGCTGCATTATGCTTCTCCTACATGCCCATTCACTAATAAAAAAGTCCTTCCAGGACTGAGAAAATAAGCCAAATTTGGAGAAATGGGAGAAGAATGACAGAGGACTTACCCATCTATTTACAGATCTCAAGAAAAAACCCAAACAAACCTGGAACTACAATGCTGCAGCTTACCCTCTGAGGTGTGTGTATTGGAGACAGAGCATCAAGATCTGCCATGGGAAACTCTATGCCTTTCCTCTTGAGTTCTTCATAAATATGCACTACTCCAGTTAAATCAGGGCTACTTCGAAAGGCATCAGCCCAAGCCTGGAAAACAAGAAACATTATCTATAAACCTTCCAAACAGAATTTCAGCTCCACCCTGACCCTAGATACTGACTACAAATGCTTTCATGTATTTCAGCTCCCAAGGGAAGCAAGCTGTAATCATGAGAGCCAGTCTAAAAGATCCTGCAAATATTATTAAGTCAATCACGTCCGCATTTATTCAAGCATAAAATAGACAGGAACCCAGTGCACAGAAGCTGTGTCTAGCCCCTGACATCATCAAAATCTGTAAATGCAAATTAAAGCCTGTTCAAATCTCCTCTACTTAGCACTGATTGCATGCTGCTCTTTTCTTGCTATTCAATGGCCAATGACCCACCAAGAAGAGTCAGTGTGAAAGATTACATTGATCTAAGCAAAATTCATAACATCATACAATAATCTTGGGTAATCTGAATTTACTTTGTGAAACACCCTCAGTTGTTGCCAAAGGAAAAACACGGCTGTCAAGTTTTCTTTGGTATTTGGAACAAACTTCAATGAAACAAGGAGTTTCTGAGGTTCTTATGCTGTGAAACAAGGAGTCCCATGAGCAGCAGAACTAACGAAGCCTGGGTTCCTACAGAGCATATCCAGCACTTAGACACCCCGGTGTGTCAGAAAGAACAAGTTTAAAGGGAGAATTTCCCAGAGCCAGAACACTCATAATGTCTCTCCCCCATGAATTCTCTCGTGTCTAAAAAGACTTCAATTCACATCTGAGCTTTGCCTTCAGCGGGGGTACTAAGTGTTTCTCTCTGCAAGCCAGCCTCCTGTACTCATGATGCTGCTAGGAGCATCATACCTAGAAAGACTCTATCCCCTTTCACTTTTGCTGGAAATCAGACAAGTATTAAAGATTTAGGGGAAGGAAAAATGGAAATATTATGCCTCAGAAAGGAAGCATTCCCCAGAACCCCACAATATGTGAGGCAGAGTATCAGTGCTGGATCCAGCACTACTGCGAGACGTTTGTGTGGGCTCTGAACTTAATTCATTTAGTCATCACTTTTACACTAGTTCTTTGACTATTTTTATTTTAAAAGCTGTTTTTAAGCACTTTTTATATTTGAGAAGAGAGAAATCAAAGGCAGCAAAACAAGATAAGAAATTGTATTAATATTTAACTTAAACTCCCATTCTGTTCAATCCTAAGAAAGATCATTTCCTACCCTGTGTGCCCAGGAGACAATCCATTATCACTTCTAAGCTAACAATTCTGGGTTTGCTTCTCAGCTTTGTTAAAGACTCAATCAACTGCATCAACTGCTCTGATGCAGCACAAGTCCAAACAGCCCTATTTGAGCCAGAGGAAACAGCTCCAACTGCAAAAAGCCATTCTGTTCCCTGGGCTCTGACCTTCCACACCATCCTGAATTCTGATGGAGGTATTAACTGTACAAGTAACTCTACCCTAGTGCTTTCTCTGCCTTTTCTATTTACATAAGAAGTCACTTGAATGATGCTTCTACATAATGGTGTCCCCCACTTCAACTCTACTTGCAAGTAAGGGTGAAAAATGTTGGGCAAGGGATGCTCTATTTAATAGTGTCTCAGAAAGGAGCTCAGAGGCAAAAGTATGCTGCGTTGCTGTCCCCAACTTTTAATGAGGCTTGCTTGCCCACCAGGATGTACTAATGCATCCTCTCTTTCACTGGCTTCCTACAGATTCTGTTGAAGTGAAGTCACTTCATTTGCACTCTACCTTTTTAATATATTTTCTCTTCTACAGTTCTCTTCCCTGGAGAAAGGAGACACTTTCATTAGTATTCTTCTTTGCCTGAGCTGGAAGCATTATCTACATTAGTGTGTCTCTCAGAGGTCACAAGCAGGACCAGGCACTATTGTCCTAAGCACTGTCTACACACTTTGTAAGACAATCCCTGTCCTAGACAGCTTACAGTTCAACTAGGCAACAGTAATACTAGCCCTGCTTTATGGATAAGGAGCTACATGTAGAGCTTAGGAGACTCACCTATTGCCCAAACAAGTGCATGACAGAGGTGGGACTGGTCAGATCTTCTAAGACTTTGGGCCAGACTATCAAAAGTAGGTACTTAAGGATGCTGCTGTATAAATCCCACTTGGCACCTCAGTGTGCTCAAACAGGTTAATTAACTACTACTGCAAATCTGGCCCCGACATCAGTGACCATCACAAGGCAATGGTTCCAGTGTCAGACACTCTCTGACACATGTACCCTCAAAAGAATTTGCTGTATCACTAGAAGTTTCCCCACGCTTCATCTTCCATGACACTGCTCGGCTACTGGGCAGCAAGGTGGTGTGACCTCTGGTGTGACCTCTGAGGTGATAGGCAAGCTTTTACCAGAGGCACAGCAACAAGGAGTATCTCCAAGGCCTTTCAGCAAGGTGAAGAAGGAAGGATAAGCAGTATGTAATTCATGCTAATGCACTGGGAAATAGATTGAGAAAGTGAGACACAGGATACCCAGCATCTCAGAACAGTCAAGTCTCTAGATAAGAAATTGGATGGTAGCTTCATCTCCCCTTGCCACAGCAAGGCCCAGGAGTACAAGCGCTGTATGGCTGAAGATACATGCTGTTTATACAGTTATTTTCCATGCTTTCAAGTGCTATTAATCCTCTCATTTCTGTTCTTCTTAATTCCCTGATATCAAATTGTAAAAAGCCTACAGAAGGGGATAAACGTTATGTTAGTGGAGCAGAGCTGAGAAGAGATCAGCCCCCCGGAACAGAGTTAACTCCAACTGTAGGGAGCTCTGAAGAGCAAAGTGGTCATGATGTACAGATATTTTGGGGAGGTGTGCCCACAGGGCAGCTGAGATGAGTGACTGCGGTTGCTTTTCCAAACTTGTCAGGCAATCTGGAAAACAAAGTCCCCTGCCACCTCCAGCTAACGAGACACTAACAGATCCCACCCACAGGCAACTTTCATAATTCTCAGGCTTTTTATACCAAAAGGCATTTAGTACCCAGAGTGAGGCTTTTAGCTGTCTGCACTAAGGCTCCTCAGATAAAGCTGGTTCATACACTCAGGCAGCGAATGCAGCTTTTTGGTTCTGTTACAAACACTTCTGTCTTAGTTGCTCTGATGACTGGAAATCCACTTAAATTCTGGCCCCAACATCCTCTGAAACACTGCAGCAGAGCAAGCAGCGTAGAAACACGCACAGTTTCTCTTTATGGCTCAGTGTTTAACCTCCTCTCCTGGTCACCGCGTGCATCAGCTCTCCCAGCACAGCAGGCTCAGTCAAACGCACGACAATTCATTTTAATAATTTCATTCCTTTTGTGCTATTTTATTTTTTTAAAAAGCCTTGAGATCAGAGACCAGAAATAAAGGGACCCCACAGACCCCAATGCAATTCCCACCTAATTTCCCCACCCAGCCTATTTTCTGTTTGGAAATCACTTATGTACATTGTCACGCTCTAACGATGTCCTATCTGTGTATCCAGATAACAAATAAAGCAGCAGAAATTCAGCTGCAAGCTTTGCCACAAAAATCCAAAGTATATTTGGAAAGCTATGCTATGCATTTGTAAATACCTCCCCACAAGAACCACTGCAGCAGGTTTATATCACTTTAAATACGCAGTGTCTTTTATTCTCTGGTGTACGCAATAGCCTGTAGGAGCTTAGTGATAAAGCTTCCTATAATTGTCAAATTTCCTCCAGGCAGGCACCAATGTTTCCTCATGTGTTGCTAATGGTTTGTGGAATTAACATGGCTGTTTATTGTTATGCTGCACAGAAGGAGAAGTGGCAGACAGGCCTATGTCTGAACTTACCCACTGCAGGCAAGGATCTGACAGTTCACTTTTACTGCACAATAACCAGAGAAAAGACACCAAAACCATTTTAACTCCTATATGGTCATTTACTTCTCTATAACCGACTTTAAAAGGAATTCAGAATGCTTTCTGATGGAGGGAAACAGCTTCATTTTATGGTCAGGGGAACAGACACAGAAAGGTAAGTGTTCTGCAACTGACAGCAAAAGCACCGTCCTCTAAAATTTCCTTGCCTCGGATGACAAGCCCATCACAGAAGCAGGTCTCCAGCTCCTAGATCTGACCATTAAATTGCAAAGCCATCCATTTATCTTCCATTAAGTCCCCTTGTTTTTGAGTGGAGTGGTATCTCTCTAACTGGAATCCAGACATCTCTCCCTGGACAAAATGTGTATGCATGTGCATGTCTGCTCTTCCCTGCCAGTCTGGATATACTGTTTGTTTTTACATATAAAAAACTTGCCACATCTTTAATGATGACAGCATGTTTAGTGATGCGTAGCACTGAAGCAGACATTCCTTATTTCAGGCAGCAACATATGGAAGAAGAGACAAGCTGTGTACCTGAATCAATGCTAGTACTTTATCCTGAACAATAGTGGGGGGATTATTCTTGGGTGAGATGATTTTCACCAGAACACCGTCGATGAAGTCACGGTTTGCCACCAAGACATGAAAGCGATGGCCACAGTTCTTCACACAGGTCTCCAACACCTACACACACAAAAAACCACATTCATTGTTGGAGCAAAGCTTGATCACACACACAGCACCTACCTGGTTGGTTTCTGATTTGGCTTTGTTTTGGTTTTGTAATTTTAAAACTTCTGACAGGAGAGAAGATAGAGGATAAATAATTACACTTATACTCTTAAGTTCTTTTTTTCTTCCCTCATTTTACCAAAAGGCATTCTCTCTACACACGCATTTAGAGGTGTCTCACCCACCATTAACATATTGGGCCACTTCTGTTTTCAAGGTAAAGAAATATAAAGTTTCTTCCTCTTCAAAGCAGAACTTTCCAACCTGCACGGCTGAACAGCTAAGCGCATCACATCACATCAAGAGCAGGTAAGACAGAGGACATCCTGTCACAGTGACATATTACCGTGCTGTGGCGCTCCACCATTTCCTACGTACCTGGAACACAGCTGGACCCCATTGCTCTGAGCTATAAGCCATGTTTTAGAGTTGGGAATTCAGGTGAATGATCTTCATTCATTCAAAACACTCCCTTGCGAATGCTCTGACAGGTTATACTTTGACACATTTTCCCCCTGCAACCTAGCTAGAGGCACCTTCCACTTGCCATTCAACTGCCAGGGAAGAACAGCTGTTGATTTTTCTCTGAAGAACATGATTAGCATGGAGATAAATCCAACGCGTCACTTCTCCTTACAGCCATGCCTAATAACCACTGTGACTCTCTATCTGAGGAGTCTGTAATTACTCTCCTACTTCAGCTACTTTCATCAGCCCCGATGACACAGACTTGTTCCTGATGAATTTCGCTCCTTCCTGCACAATGGATAATCTCATGGTTTGGTCTTTGGTAATCTGTCAAAATGACAATCCTGGGTAGGGAATGGCAAGAAGACAGAAAGCACAGTCATGCTTTGTCAGGGAGATGCAACAAGAGCTCTGAGAGAGAATCATACAGATCACCTACCTACAGCAGTACAACTCCATCTAGTTACTGCTGCTCATTCCTCAGGCTGCTGCGGCGCTGAGCCTGCCCAGCACCACGCTGCATTACCCAAGATACCCCTAGCTAAAGTCATCAGTAGGAAAGGTCACTGGCAAATTATCTCAAACCTTAGCAGTGCTGCCTAAATGCACAGAATATAATTTACACTTTATTGAGTGAAATTAGATCAGCATAAATTAGTGCAAGTCTCCCACAGAGATCCATTCACAAGGGAAATTGTGCATCAGCTACTTATGAAGCTGAAAATATGGGAAGTTCATCATCCTCACTTGCAGATATGCCCACAGCCACCGTCTTGGAGAGGAGAAATTGCAGGGCACAGGGAGATGTGTGTAGAAGGGAAAGCCCCAAAGGGTACACAGACCCATTTGGGC
This sequence comes from Laterallus jamaicensis coturniculus, assembly GCA_022605575.1. NCBI lineage: Eukaryota > Metazoa > Chordata > Aves > Gruiformes > Rallidae > Laterallus > Laterallus jamaicensis. The sequence goes on along the minus strand of JAKCOX010000020.1, from coordinate 8,614,041 downwards.
TACTTTAACTTTCCTCGGTCAGTACTTGGGATGAATAAGAGCCCAGAAAAAAGCAGAAATCAATTGAGTCAGAAAAACGCTATGCAAAGCTTCCAGTAACTCTTCCCAAGGAAGTGAGGAAGCAATTGGAGAGAAGAAAAGGTCAGAGCAGTGGCTGTTAAAGTGAAGAGTGTGTACGTTCAAGAGAGTGCCAAGAAAAGGAAAATGACAAAAGAAAAGGGTTCTGCCCTTTCAAGGCATTCCAGCCTGCCCCCACTCACCGTCAGCGCCAGCATGACCTCCCTGTAATTTTTGTTTCCATTCAGCCTCTTCTTCAGTGCTCGAATGGCATCCTTTGGACTGGGGAGAAACACACAATTTTTAAAACACAGCTTGGATACTTTTCACATGCCATATACTGTGAGAAAAGGAATCCTTTACCATTTCCAGCTGGACATAAGTATGCGTGTTATCTTTAGATCACTTGACTACAATCAAACTAGGGTCATGTAGAATTATGTGAGAAGACAAGATACCATAGAAGTCAAGGCCAGAGCAATGCCTGAGGCCTCCAAAAAGGCAGGATGGTGATCAAGCAGGAAAGAAAAAGGCCCAGGGCATAAGACCAGCAATCAGTCCTGCAAAATGCAAGCAGTATGGCTTTCCTGGTACTGAAGGAGATGTATCAGAGAAGCACTCTATTCAAATGGCTGAAATTAATAGCATTGCAGCACTGCAAAGAGATACGCCTGCTGAAAATAAGAACCCTGGAATTACAGACTTGGTACCCTCACCAACATTGTTTTTCATGACAGCCCTCCCAAGCAGAGACCGACCACAGGAAGTGCTGCATCATACAGTAGTTTTCTGAAATGTCCACGCTCAAAACTATGAGCATCTGCCCCCAGATGAGCTCCCTGCACGTCCTCACATGCAGAGTACAACTGGATGAAGATTGTGCTTGTGAACTTCTCAGTCTGCTGGAATAGCACATACCCTTCTTCTGTCTCGTTGATGATGTCACAGATCTCCATGTTAAGCGTCCAGTCTTCACTCTGCAGAGAGCCATCCGTGGCCTTTTCTGTAAAGTAAAGACAAATAGATCTTTTCACACGTTCCCAATTAGATACTTCAATCCATCTTCAGGTACCCTGAGCTTGAAGCTGTCCAGTCAAAGAAAGACAGGGAAAAAAAATGAAGTCCCCACTGATTGTAAGCAATGTCAAACTTTCCCTCCTGGTCTTAGGGATCAGCACAGAAGTTTCCAGACAGAATCAATTATCCCTCAAGCTCACTAGCTTCAGCCCACATAGATGGGCTGTTCGTCAAAGACTTCTGAATTCCTGGGAGAGTAGGAAAATGTCAGCTAATTCCAATTTAAACTTCTCAGATGCTGCATTGCTGGTAACTTATGAGACAGGAAACTCTCCCCAAAATCAACATGCCCTCCTCCCTGTTTTAGTAGGTAATACCTCCACATGAACAAAGGGAAGAAAACTAGCAGCTTGGAGACAGAATTCAAGGAAGTCCAGAATTTCAGCACAAAAAAGCACCACCAGCACATGAAAACATTCAGCACATGACAGCTCAGGTCTCAATACATTCATGGGCACTCCTTTTTGCGGTGCCTCCCTCCATCTCACGCTGTGTCCCCAGTCTCATCTCCATGCTGGGACTATGTTCATGTCTACTAAGCACAATTCACCTTCCTCCTGACTCCCAAATGCACCCTCACCATGTGCATGGCAGGTATCAGACTTCATTCTACGGGAAGGATGACCTACAGCACTGTGACAGTGGCAGATGCCAGCTGTTGGCAGTTTAATTTATAGACATCTGCAAGAGTAGCATAACCATAACTTCAAGTAATCAGTTGACAAGAACTATTTCCTCCTTGGGATTTCCTCCTAAATCAATATAGTTCTGTGTAGCAGTGCCTAGAACATCCCCTGAACTTTCCACTTGCAGCATTCAAACGCTACCTGTGTGGAACTACCTGCATTCTGAAATGCTGTCAAGTTGAACATAAAGCCTGTTGCCAGAGAGACCTAAAGAGAGGGACCTTTGAAGCTGAACACAACCTCCTCCTCCTCTAAATCAGTCTAGGTTTTTCTACCGATCCGTGGCATCCAATGTTGGAAGGCAAACAGGGTAAACAAAGGTATTTTTAAAATGTGAAATTAACAAAGAAACCAATCAAAACTTCCAAACAATTGCAAAGCAGAAGCAAAACCACAGGTACTATCTTATATATATTTAGATATATATTTTATTGATAATATTCTTTGGAATCAAGCATCCTCTCACCTTTACATCAGACCCCCATGTGTCCCCAGAACAAGGCAGATTTTGTTTGAGACCACCAGGCTCCAAGGACTTCACATATACCTTCTTCTGTTCACCATCACTGTTTTGCCCATTAGCGTTCCTATCACTGTGACTGAGGACATAGATGCCCACAGGCCATAATTATGGGATGTTATTTGGAGAAAGACTGTGTGTCTGGGCAATTCAAGTTTCAGTGACTTGTCTACACCAGAATTGTGGCTAAAGCAGCTCTACCAAGGACAGGAATCACTCAAGCCCAACACAAACCAGACAGCTATGTGAAATCCAAGCAGAGATTGCTAAAAAGGAGCCATCTATCTCCGGAATGGAGAGGACACCATGGGAAAGGAGGGGAAGGGAAAGGAGGGGAAGGGAAAGGAGGGGAAGGGAAAGGAGGGGAAGGGAAAGGAGGGGAAGGGAAAGGAGGGGAAGGGAAAGGAGGGGAAGGGAAAGGAGGGGAAGGGAAAGGAGGGGAAGGGAAAGGAGGGGAAGGGAAAGGAGGGGAAGGGAAAGGAGGGGAAGGGAAAGGAGACCATTCTTTGCATTCAGAGACACAGTGCTGCAAGGTGCACAGATCGCAGCACAGGGCACAATCCAGCAAAAAATCTCCAATAAATACTGGACAAGTTATAGAGCATTTTTAATTTAGTGCATTTTGACTATGTTAGGCAGGGATTTCTCTTAAGGAAGAGTGCAGGCAGTGCTTCACTGTTTTCTGGGATACAGGAATTCATCTTTGTGCAAAGCTGCTTGTAACAATCACTTTTATTAGCTGCATTTTGTTCCTGTACAGTACTTAAGGCTTTAGTGCTATAGAACCTGACCTGCCTTCACCTCCATATACTACTTGCTCCTTAGGAAAACATTTTATTTAACATTAGGGAAAAAACCCACCCAAACTCTTAATGAGAAATGGAAAAAAAAAATAAAAATCACTGTTTTGGAAAAGGTGATTCCCAAAGCTGCAAAGGATTTATCAGCACAGTGCTGCAAAATGACAGATCACACCTTAAAGAGAAGGTATACCTTAAGCTGGGCATATGATTTGTTTTCTTAATCAAAAACCTATATGAACAAATTTGTGTTTTCTTGACAGCATTTGGTATCAGGCAGCAACTTAGCAACGTTCCTACTCTCCAGCCTGCTATAATAACTTTCTATAAACGACTGTGGAAAACGCTGATCCTGCACAAAGCTGTGCTAGCAGCCAAGTCAGGCACTGGTCTTGTAAAACCCATTTAGTTAGGTTTATTTTGAGAAATTGTGTGTATGGCAGTACTCCACTGCTAAAAGCTGTGGTATTTTGGAGATGGTAGAGTCAAGAGATGCTGCTGCAGCGCTGTATGGAGTGAGACCCATCTGGGGTCCCCAGTAACCTTGTTCAGATTTCCTCTGAGATACACCAGGGAAAATGAAAACCTCTTTCTCCCAGAATGTTTGGTCACCACCTTTTATGTTTGCATTTCTCTTCTTCAGTTGGAGTGAGATGTGTTTGAGACTGTGTGGCTTTTAGATGTAACAGTTGTCTTTTTGGAGAATTAGTTCTTTTCCCCTTGGGTAATTTTTAATTCGAGTAAGAGTTTGAAGCTAATTTTAGTCTCTTCTTCAGCACCAAAGAGCACACAAGCACTTGTCATCTGTAGTCGTTTGTCCTTTGTTGGGTGTGTGACCCAGATTTGCTGCTGCAGTGCTCTCTGGACTGTTAGCAGGGAGTTAACTGACTGCAGGGAAGGCAGAGGGGGTTTGGTGTGATTTGTTTGAAGAGCAGTGTTACGCTGGGATGAATTGAAAGTCTGCAGAGCTCTTCCAGAACCAGAACGCCGCAGGTCATCAGCTCTGGATTTCTGGTGAAACAGCTCTGCCCGTGCTCTGCCCTAAGAGATTCCCTGGCCAAGACATCTAAAATGCATTAAAGATACTCAGTAACCTGCCCAGTATTTATTGGACATTTTGGAAGTCGTGCATCTCTGAGGCTGCTCCTCAAACAGCAAATAGATACAACTAACAAGATTAAACAGATTTTGAAAGCCATCGGAGAACTGCAAGGGAATGGCAGGCAAATCATGCAAATACCCTTTTTAAAAGTCACCAGTTCCTCAATTTCTTTCAAGCTCATTTAAAAAGGCATCTAAATGGCACTTATTCACACAAGGACTCTGGAACTTCACCAAAGGATTCCAGGGTGACATTAGAAAAAAAAAAAGTTAAAGGAGAGGTCCCTTCCAACCCCTACAATTCTGTGATTCTGTGAGCTAGGGAGCCTGCTTTGGCAGGGGGGTTGGACCCGATGATCTCTCGAGGTCCCTTCCAACCCCTACAACTCTGTGATTCTGAGAGAAGGAAAAAAGCATCAAGTAGGATTCTTTCCTGCTCCTCCCCTCACCAAACCAGAGTTTATGGTATAGTTTAATTGCGTGACCAAAGGGCTGGCAACTCCCAGTCTGGGTGCCAAGGGTGCTGTGCACAGATTCTGACCCCAGCACAACTCCACATGCTGGGTTATTGCTGAGTTTGTCACCGCAGCCAGGGCCAGGAGTCAGTGTCTCACACAGAGACAGGATACCACCAGTGACACTATCAGAAAGTCTCTCCCAGAAACAAGATGCTATCGGTTCCCACCACGCTTCCCAAATTAAAGCATAAATTCTGGTAGAAGGAAAGGCAATCTGGCACTCAGTGCCTGACATTCTGCAGACCTTGGACACTGCACATGTGAACATGAGCTTCTCTCTAGTCTGTAAAGAAAAGGAGAAAAAAAAAGTGTGCAATTTTTTCATGCACACATTCCATCTGAGATCTAACTCTCAGGGCTGTATTACCACACTCTGCCAAATGGCAATATCAGTGTTTTCCTACTCACACTGAAACCGAGTACATTTTATGGCATTCAAAAGGCGCTGAACAGTAGGGCAAAGTTGTCAGTGTGAAGGGCCTTGGTGCACACCCTGCCCCAGCCAAGCCTCCTCCCAAGCAACCTGCTCTGACCTACGAGATGTCAGCACAAGGAAATGAAGCCAGACATGCCCCTGTAACTGCCACACGATAAACAGGCTGTGCAGGGCAGGCCAGTAATGCTCTTTTAAATGCAGGGCAAAACCAGAAGAACTTTTACCACCCGTCTTGAACGCAGGTCAAAAGTCACCTAGCAAAGAAATGCTAACACCAGTTCTCTGAAGCTGCTCTCAGAGCCCTTTTCAGTCCATAATACTCCTGCTTCAAAGTTAGAGCTCAGTGTTGATGGTACTGTTAAAATTTGACTACTCTCACGTACAGATGGGGTAAAGCAGAATTCCACTCTCTTCCCTGCTTCCCCCTTCCAAATCTCATCTCTGACCATTACAGTGAACCCACCAATGGAGACAGCCTGAAGATTTTCATCAGGATTGGAACTGCACAAGTTGAAGCCCATCTGCTATTGAACTCACATACTACCTGCATGCTTACACAGCTGAGACTGAAAAACTGACTGCTCAAAGTACTGAGAACATCTACTCTGGCTGAATGATTGCAGCAAGTCTGACCAAGGTAAAAATTTCCCCAAGAGGTCTATCCATAAGCACCAATAAGTGGCTGTGGTGCTGCATAATGTTCTTGCAAGTAAAGCCAAAAGTGAAAGCTAGACAATGCTTCACTAGCCTCAAATCCCATGAAATGCAAATGGCAGCGCCATGCTGTTGTCTGCCTGAATACCAGAATCCAGTGAACGAGCGGATCTTGGTGCTCACAGAAGTCCCAGTTTTCTCTCTTAGGACATCTCCAGATGTTGCTTCAGAGACTCTTGATTCATGCATTTGTGAAGAACCAGACATGAAAAATCACCTTCTGTTTAGGCAAAAAGCACACAGACCACTGCACTGTGTTAGAGATCCCAAAGCAAGAAAGTTCCCATTCCAAATTTCTCCCCTTCCCTCCGACAGCGTCTGGTTTTCAAGCTGTACAAAACATCTGATTTGTTTTTTGTTGTTGCTGCTTGAAAGTTCATAAGATCTTAGATCTTTCTTGCCTCTGAACAGTCCACCTGCCTACCAGCTGTGCTCCAAGCCTGAAATTAGCAAATCAAACGGTCAGATGGGTTATATTTCACTCTGCATAATACGTGACAGAGAACAGAAGCAGCCACAGTATTAGCGAGCTCTTACTCCCAACTGACTGGTCCCCCTCCCTTCATCTCAGTGGAGCTCTCTCAGAAGCAAGGGCTATCAGCTGAGGTCAACTGCAAAAAGCTTTTATAGAATGGACAAAGGTCTTTCGGGGTGAGGGGAGCAGGGGGGAAGAAAAAGAGTTTTGCAAGACAATGCAAAATACATGAGATAGCTAGCTCACGGGGGAAGACTAGCTATTGAATGATAATGATAACATCTCTCCTCTGAGCTGTAGCTTATAGAATTGTTTTGCTTTAAAGCATCATTACATTTTGCTACTGCAGCTGTCTCTCTTGGATTCAACAAATCATCAATGACCTGCGTGGAACCATCAATGAGACCTGGGGAAAGACCATACAGAGGCCACAGAAACATATTTCAGCTGTCCAAGCAAAATGAAGATAAGACTAAAAGATCCTCAGCATTCACATGGCCGCTGAGTTCAAGATATCTCACTTGGAAGACAAGAGACACACTAGAATAACACAGTTGGATACACCTGGACTTAACAGTCTTTTTTTGCTTTCTCTGTATTTGCCTTTAGAAAGACAGTCACGGACACTTAGACATCACAGTAACCCACAGGAGGTTTTTTCTTTTTTATCAAAACACTGCTATTAAAAATAAATGTGACTCATTCAAAATTCAAGATCAAAACTCAACTCTGAAGTGACTTACTCATAAAAACCTGCCGGTTTCTTTGTTAGAAAGCACAGCTCCAATAGCATTTTTCAATTAGCCACCTCACTGCTCCAAGTCCTTTTTCTTCATTCCTTATTTCACAGGGCTCTGAAAATGCTGAGCTTCACACTTCCAAAGAAAAAGCCAGTCAGCTAGAACAAACGGGCTCAATCTGAACTGCAAGGCATTACAGAGAAACGTGATTTGGGTTGTTCTGCTGCAGCACCGGTCATCCACTTGGACCACTGTGGGTTTTTTCAATTGATTTTAGCTATGCTTGCATCAAAACATTTTTGGGATGAAGTCATTTATCCTCCATTCATTGTTCTGCCGAAGTTTCTCGGGCTGAATAAATGAATAATCATAGTTTATAATGACTGTGGAGGCTACATTAAAATAAAATAACAAGAGAAGCTGTGGACATGCCTATGTGCAATCATAACGTGTCTTTAGCTCGGATGCTGTTTGAAGACACACCAGCAGACCAGGAGCTGTCATTTTCTCCAATTAAATTTCACATACCCTTCTTTTTGAAGCTGCCGCCCAACTAACAACCTCCTTCAGACCTGCCTTCCAGATCACACTCACCTGCAAGCATGAATATGTAATATGCAATTACTGTGCCTTTTTAAAGGCCACGTGGTATTCAGAGTTACGCTACAACATTCCTGTGATTTAGATACGCTACAGAGAAGACATCACCCAACATCGCCTACAAATGCAGCAGGAAACTCGAGCTGATTAACCCAGCGTAGCTGCACAGCAGCTTCTGAAGCAGAGCAAGGTGAATGGATTAATACATATTAAACGAATATTAACAGCTGTGTAAGATTCTCCTTTCGTACTCAGATCAGAGCTTCACCTGCACAAGAACAAAACAGAAATCCTCATAATAAAATCAGAGCAGGCAAGAGAGCGTATCAGCCCGACTCACTTAGTTTATCACATCTCAGAGGTCTTGATGCATTTGCAGGTTGTAAAACCAGATGGACCTTCCAGTGCTACACTACTGAATCGCCCAGAAATGGCCTGGCAGGGTAACCTGGTCCTGGCAGTTTCTGTACTGGGATGTTGTTATCTCAGGCACAAAGGATGGTTTAGTCATAGTTCTTAAAAGCATTTGGAATCTGGATCCCAAGCAGCACGGTGTGTTTCTATACAATAAAGACTTTTGTTACAAATCTTCTCACTGCAGTTCCCTCAGCAGCAGAAATTGTTGCTGCTGACAGCATGCTCCGCTCAGCGACATGTGTATGTGAGTTGCTCTCTTTCAAAACAGATGGCAGAGACTACTGCTGCTTTAAAACAAAGTGAAATCCCTCTGATTTCACTTGCCTTCTTCATTCTATGTAGCTTTAAAAACACAAAAACCCCACCTTCCTCCTCTGCGCTGTAAACTCATTAAAGCCAACATGTTGACCCACGTACCGTAAATAGCTGTCCTTCAGAGCTAGGTCATACGGCAGCAGCTCCCAGCTCATCAAGCCATTTGCATGATTCAGAGGCACTTTTCCCTAAAACTCAGCTTGCACCACACGCTTCTTCACCTCTTTGAGCAGTGACCTTGGCCAGATTCCCCCATCTCACTGCAAACCCACGTTATTCAAACCGTGGTGCTCCTTTACAGCTGACAAACAAGGACTCGCTCACGTCAGAAATCAATACCCTAAAGCCTTCAATCAGAAATGTCAAAGCAGTTTTAAAATATACGCCCTGTATTAATGGATTTTAATGGATTCGAGTGGAGATGTTTACCGTGTGATTTACTGTAGGGGAGCAACAAATCAATGTTCCTTTATGACACGTCACATCTCATGACAGACCATCCCCTCACATTGTTGTATCGGTGGAGATGATGGCTTGCCACTAAGCAAACATCTGTGATCTATTAGGCCACACTTCCAGCAGTCTAATGTTATCACACCCTGAGTGTCCATCTTTCTTCGCTAGATGAGAGGCACAAAAGCGTAAATTAAAACCTTCCAGGTGACGAAGTGTCCTCCCTTGGATTTGCCTTTCCTAAATTTGACTGTGACTACAGCTTGTCCCTGTGACTCTATATGGGAGATACCATCAGCACAGCACTGTTGGAATGGGTCAGAGCACTGGGACAGTTACCTAAATCTCCTCCTCCTGTGAGGACAGAAAGGCAGCAGGTGCTGTATCCCAACTTGCACCGACATTCAGTCACTTCCATTGGCAGAACTTGGATTGTAGCCTACTGTTTGCCAAAGGGGTTAATTTCTCCAAGGAATTTAGATAGCTGTGAGGGGAAGGGGACTACTTCATTCCTTAATTTGAGCTACCAGTTCCTTAAATGAGAATCTGGGGTATTAAAACACTGACATACTGGATGAATACTGCTCACCAACACTAGAAATACAAAATTTCTTCATAGCTGAGTCTGGTTCTCCTCACCACCCCCCCACCCCCCCCCGCCCCCCACCCCCCAAAAAAAAAAAAGCCACACATAGAAACTAGCCAAAAACCCTGAAAAAACAGTTGTCTTCTCATACCCCTCAGTAGCTGGGCAGCTTTTCTCACCAGAAAGACAACTCACTACAGGCAAGCCCAGTATTCAAAAAAAGCTCTTAAACAACTAACACATAAACATGAATTTGTCCTAATGTTGAAAAACAACTGCTAAAACCATGCAGACAGCATTCATTTTATCAGCCTTAACTTACAAATCTGAGAGAGGGGGCAGCTGAAAGTAGCGATTTATTTCTCAACTTGTTTGTTAGTGAATATGCCCCAAGGCTCTTCCAGGGGCTGGTACTTTTAAGAGCGCTGGTATGACAGCTCCTTAAACAAACTGTTGCAAACTGCTTTTTAAAACGCTCTCCCCAAAATGCACAAAACCAACACCCCACATACAAAGCAAAGGATGTATGTGACCAAGGAGATACTAGCAGGAGGTAACGGAGAGAAAGATGAATATTCTGTGCATCCAGATGCAGTTTTGCCAGCCAGAACTGCTGGCAGCGCGGTGTTACCATTTGATATCCCAGCTGCACATCATGTTGCAAGCACTCTCAGGAGCAAGGCGGTGCCCTGCGCTGTGACTAGCTGCCCTGTTCAGGACTCAACGGCATCCAGTAATCACAGGTGAGCTGAAAAAATGTCTTTATGAAAAGTTATGGATGATCAGTGTGTCAGTGAGCTGTATTTGAAATCTATCAGCTCTTGATGGCTAATTTTGTACTACATGAGTAAAGCAAGTTCTAATAACTCACTTGGGACTTCACTCCAGTACTTACAAGCTACGTGCTTTTCATATTCATAAAACAAAACTAATTGCCTTTCATGGATGAAATGTTCTTAGAATTTTTAATCCACGTCAGCTGCAAACTCTAAAAATCCATCCCTGTATATTTTAAACTCCCCCTCCCACCCACTCACTTGTAAAATGCTGTTTGCTGCAAACAAACTATAAGGCAAAGATAATCCATCAGGCTCCTACATTAGTAATATTTATATTATTTTTTTTACAGGCTACCCCTAAAGTCAATTGCCCACATTCTCACAGTCTTAAAATAAACTGAAAACACTAATTATGTTTAGTGTGGAAGAAAAAGGCAGAATCTTTCATTCCTACAAAGAAAGCCATGACAAGAACAAGGTTACTCCTTAGTTGCAGCACGCTACAGCAGATTTTAAAGTAAATGTTCATACAAGATGAGTAAAATGTGTTATAAATTAAATTAAACAAATCTTGTGTTTGCCTTTTCCATGGGCATGCTCCCACACCCAGCACTCCTATGTATCTACAACTACAAAGGTGAGAGCTGCGTCCTCTGGAAAGCCATGATTATCCCACCCGTAGGAGAGAACTAAACAGTGAGGGGTCTGCAGCTTCTGAAGGCTGACAGCTCACATTTTCTAGTGTGAAATGCTTCACTTCGCTTTTCAATTTTGCAGCCTTCCCTCACACAGCTCTACACGATGACAGCAGGCTTGTGCATGAGGCAGCTAGCTCTGATCCCATTCAAATTCTCCAGTACCTCTGTGGCTTGAAATCAGTGTCTGGAATACACTAAGCGTTTTCACCACAGGAAGAGGGGAGAGCTGGCTCCTGTTCCACTAGGTAACAGGAATCAGTTTTGCCAACGCTGCTGTCATCAAAGGGCTCTATTGCCAGCTGCCCGCTCCCATAAGCCAAGCTTGCCATGCCTGCAAAAGCTTAGCAGCTAAACGCTTCCAAACAATCATCTTAGGAAACCTGAGTGCAAATCAGGCAACGATAACAAGAAGATACATGTGTGCAATTCTGTCTTGTGGATTTCTCGGTGTCTAACAACCCTACTAAAAATTCTCAGCACTTCTACAGCCCTGTTTCTCTGTGCTGCTGCCACAGATAAGCCTGAAAAAAGAAATAGAAAATGTAAATACCAGAAATTTATCAAGTATGCAAATACCTATTTCTGAGGCTGTCATCTTAATTTTCCTGTAAATCCCCATTATCCATCTTGTGTTACCTACTCATACAACTTTGCAAATTCTTTGGGTCAGGAGCTGTCCCAATACATTTCATATTCCACTGCCATCGCCTGTACTACACGGTGCTACTAGCATGGCAAAATTTAAAACAACGTAAATCTATCAGGGGACTCCAGCATACTTCTGGAAAATAACTATATATTGGTCCTTAGTTAATATTCTGACTAGAACACAGATTGTGAGCATGGCTTACGAACAGTTTGGCTTATTCATTGTATGGAGCAGGGAAGCAAATCCAAGCAAATGAAAAGGGCCCATCCAGGGCATTCTCAAAACTGCAGGTTACAGGTGGGAAGGTAACTTTCCCAGTGTGAACACACATAATCTTCTGGAATCTGTAGAGAACCAGCTCTCCATCTTTGCTGTTTACAGCTTGTTAATCAATCAAGCAGAAGTCAGAGAGGTCAGAGGATACAGAGTAACAAATACAAAACCTGTGAAGCCTGACACTGCAGCATGACACTGGTACGTGTTAGTATCACTGCTCCTGCTTGGGAAAGCAGGGAGTACCTGCCCAGGTGCTCTCCTGGCCCTGTTCACTTATGCCCAGCTCAATGACTGAGCTTCACTACACCATCCAGGCTGGGGTAAGCCTCTTGCAGGCGTTCCCTTATGCTTCTGGGTCAATCAAGACTTTCTCAACTTCTTTTGGGTTTGTGGTGTTCATGCACACTGGGCACGTCGTTCCTCTGAGCCAAGCAGCAGCCTCCTAAGCAACCAACAGTATAACGATGCCTTTTATGAAAGCGTGCCCTTTAGAGGTGTAAAGCTTGCCTGAGCGAGGCCGCACCATTTCAGCTCTCTTCTGGTGCTCATCAACAGCCTGGAGATGATTTTGCAAGCCAGGATGCAGACTAGGGTTTGCTTTAAGGGGTATTACATATGAAACACCTCATTAGCTGCAGCAAGACTCAAGGCCGATTCCCTTTAAGGAACCTGACTGGAAGAGGATTTTTCATTAGTCACTGGCTATGCCAAAGCATGGGCATCGATGGGGACTGTAAAGGCAGTTTTAATTATAGCAGTCAGAACCCACACATGATCAAGCTGCAGTGTCAGAAAACCACTAGAACTGAACACTGACCCATTTGGGTTGTTTGTTGAACTTTAATCACTTTCCAAGTCTGACAGCTGCTCAAACTTAATTGCTCATTACGCTTGTAAATAAAAACTGATCTCACTCTCTGATTAGCCAACCATCTTATAGTTGCCATAACAACTTCTTGTCTAATAAGTGATTTCAGATTTACCATTATTTGTACTAGCAGAAAATTTCACAAAGGTCTGAGATCGCTCTTTTCACCAAAATACCCTTCTAATTAGAAGAACCGAAAATCAGTAGAGAAAGGGCAGCTCAAAGATAATGAAAAAAGAAGCCATTTACCACAACAGCTTAAACCTGATAAGGGTACCCTAAACCAAAAAAGATATGCTGGGTCCTGCTTAACCCCTACCTTTCCCTATCAATCATCTTATTATCACACCTACACCCTATAACTGCTGCTCAGAAAAATACAGCACAGCACTCAGGTAATAACTGATCACGATGTGGAGACTGATTTCAAGACTGACTCCACAAGAAATATTCCAGTGAATTCACAAATGTTCTTTCCTAAACTTAAATTAAGAACCAATTAACCAGTTACATCCCTTAATACTCTGTTAACCGATAGGAATGTTTTACGGAGAACACCGAGGGGTTCAGATTCTTGAGAGAAAAGCTTTTGTATTGAGCCCAACAGATGTCCAGTGCATCAACTGGAATAAAAGATGTCTTGGGAGGAAGAGCTAGACTACAGCAAGACATCCAAAACTTACTTGAGGCTTGACTTTTTTGACAGAATTACTAATTAAAGCCTTGCAGAGATCTGGAAAAAAAAATAAATCTGTATTTAGTAAGCATTTGGTCACCACAGCTTCATAAAATGTCTCTATTAAAACACACAGATGTATTTGTTAGTCTGAGAAGACAAAGTGATGGGGAGCTATGAAATTCCACTAGCCTGTAAGCCTTCTGTAGCATAAAGACCTTCCAAAATTTGCTGGCAAAGCTGCTGAAGCTTGCAATTTGTTTAATCTGCTCAAGGTGGCTTTTTGTGTGTATGGGCAAGGAAGGACACCCTTTTCCTTCCAAAAGGAAAATAAATGCAGAAGGCTGTAATTTGAGACAATTAAAGGTGTTTTTTTTTAAAACTCAAACCAGCCTCAAGAAATACCTGCTTCTAAAAGGGATTTCTGCATTTACACAGCTATGGAAGAAACATGATTTTTTTGTTATGTGGGTCACATACAAAGCTAGTCACACTTCCTTCAGTAGATGTATCCCACAAAAAAAAGAGGATGCAATGCATCCAAATGAACAATATCCTCGACATTCCTGACCAGATTTAAGACATTACAAAGTCTCCCTTGTCTTAAGAATAAGAAACCAACACCCTGCAAAGTTCTTGGGGTTCAAACACAGTTTATACCACCAATCTGTGCCTTCCCTTTGTGTACATTTTCTTTGATCTGAATTTGAACAAAGAATTTCTTCCCAAAGTAATCGAACCCAGGCGGCTTTTGAGGACCAGCTGGGGAACAGGCTGGCTTACTTTCAAAGAACGTGCAGGCTTACAAGCTAACCAAACTTCAACTGGGGTCTCCTGAATATCTTCTCATTTTTGAGTCCCCTGATGCTCTCTGAGACTACGTTGCAAGCACTGAGCTGCCAAAGGGTTTCTGTGAACGGAGAGATACGGAAGCATGAGTAAATAGCCTGTACATCCCTGTGCCAGGAATTACCCAAACACAGACAGGGTATATACGTGCATTGACTTTTTTCTTCCCTAATCCTTGATTATGAAATTAGTTATTACATTATGGGGCCTACCTTATGATCCTGGCAGGTACAGAACAATCATAGAGTATACATTTAAATGCAAAGACAGTGCTGCCAAGAACAGACTCGCTGAATTTACTCCCCCTTCTTGAGCAATGGGAAGACAGGAAGATTGGAAGCCTGGCTCTCTGAGTAATGTAGATGTGTTTACCTGCAGCAAAGGACCTGCTCCTAAGGTGAGATCAGGCCCGAGCACAGCCTTTAGACTAGTGTCATCTGTGCTCAACAATCATCAGTTTTAAGACAGCCCTTTACCACTGACAATTACTGAAACAAACGAGCAAAACGATTGCAGAGAACTGTCAGCAGAATGACTAAGCAAACATGGAAGATAAGGCTTATCTATGCTAGAAAGGATTTTTATACTCAGCAACAAGTTTCTCATCATTCCCAGGAGGATGCAAATGAGAAAATGGAAAACTAGTTCTGGATGATGCGTGCAGACTCATCACATGAGGGAAAAACTGTTAGGCAGGCTGGTCTTTCAGGCCACTACCTAACTCCTCAGCACTCTTACCACAACTTCTTTCTCTCCTGTGTTCGCCAACCATTTATGCTTTTTATTGCCTACATATTGCACAGATCTTGAAACCAAAACACAAAGCGTGAAATGATTTCTCCAGAGCCAAATAACAAACACCAGATGAGGAAAGGGATTGCCAGGCTAACCCTGAAGAGCACCTGGCCTGCAGGGACTACACAGTGTCCTTCCCATGAAGACATTTTTGCAACTGCTGCTGTTTCTCCACTGACCATTCCCACCACTGGTACTATCAGATGTCTTGACAGCCTTCATCTTTACAAAGTAAAAATTGAAAGAACGCTGAATTATAAACCCAACATAGTTAAAGAAATCAAAGGGAAGCCTGACTAAATTCAAATTGTTCCTAATTCAACTAAGGAAAACACACAGTACCTTTTTTTAAAATGAAACATTAAATCACTTGGAAGGGTCCATGGGGGTTTTCTGTGTGTCTTCAGACAAGCATATTTTAAATATGCAGTTAAAATCTGCAGAGTACGTGAACAGAGCAGTATCAAACTGGGAACGAGCTGTCCTCACACTGCAACCTCTCACATATAGATTTCTATTAGAAGCATATGGAATATACATTTAAGCATACTGTGCCAGGAGAGATAAAACTGCATTACTCAAAAATACATGCTATAATACCTTCATGAACTACAATCTGCTTTTGTGCCTATAAAATAAATCCAGTCTCAGAAACCTAGTATTAAATGGCATTATACTAATTATCCAGCTTCACACACGTATGTAGTTTCTCCAAGTTGCCAGATTCATGACTCAGTATTTATTTGCTCCTTTAAAAGCAAAGATATCCATTTTCATATTTCATGGAGATTTCCTTACGACATAATCCATTGTCATGAAGGGAAAGCAGATCCAAATAATCTTATAAAACTAAAAGCATTTTATCAGACTCTCTTTTGCATGACTAGCACAATTCTATATGAACTAGGGGTGGGGGCTGGATTTTAAACAACTAACCAGCTACAGGAGTACCTAGAAATGTACTTGAATTCTGAAGGAGACCATTTTTTGTGCCCTCATTATGTTGAGAAAAGACAATTTTCACCTTTTCGGTGCTGTGGGCATCTGATAGCAAGAAAAGTTACAGGTACCTTGTACTGAGAGAAGCTTCCCTTAGAACAGGGCTCAATACTTCAGTGGTTACAGGTAATTGCAAGCATCTTTCTTAGGGCTTTTTATTTTATGATAATGCAATTAATGAAAATAGAGATGATTAAGACCCCAACAGCATGCTGCAAACATGTCATTTTATTCATACCAGACCCTGAGGTTACAGGGTGCTCTTTAAACACTGACTTCTGGGGTTGGGAAAAGGTTTGCCCTTAAAAAATGTTTTCCTTACAGTACAGCATAGTTGTAAGTTTACTCTGAAGGAAACTTAGACAAATTGTGCATGTGGACAAGAAAGCCTGGATTAATTCCTCCTGCAGGATGACTATGGACTGCTCACTGTGATACATCTCTCTCTTCCTGCATATAACCATCAACTCATTTATTTAAGAACCATTTTTATTCTAAGACTCATAAAAATCTCAGGATATAAGAAACTTGAAGAAAGGTCTTAAATGCTTCTTATGGAAGGGAAAATAAAAAGGTATTTATACACACCCCCTCAAGCTGAGGCATTTTCTCATTTAAAAACAGAAGAGGGGGAAATGAAACAGCATCTCTGGAAACAGATTCTGTCCAACATATTTATTATCCATTTAACAGCCTTGAATGGATGAATGCAAGTGCTTTGATAAAAATCAGTTGAAAAGCTGTCTGCCTTGCTGTTGCTTCAATAAAGTGCCTCTGTATCTTTTCCTGAAACCTTGTTTTTGTAGCCTCCTTAAACAATAATCTGTATTAAATCCCCATACTGTTCCTCCTCCATAAACAGACTCCAAGACAAGTGCCCAGACTGGCAATCCCCATCCAAACATCCCTTTACTAACGAGGACCAGGGATGTAAATCAGCATCGTCTGATCAACACCCTCCACCACCAGTTATGCTGGACACCTTGTCACTATATTGTTAAAAACAACTTTCAGGTCTCTCTGCATTTAACTCAAGTGCTGGACTTCTCTCCCTGGAGGTCTTTGGCTCCGAGTCGAGCAGACTTCAGGCTGCAGCAACAACTTCTGACTTCAAAAGCACACACAGCCCCGACCAGAGTCCTTACCAAAAGACACCTCAATGCTCCAGTCCAACACCCTGTGAGGAACCCATTTCACACACCACTGCCCCACTTCGCACCTGAAGGAGCCAGGGGCTGAGGGCAGCAGCGAGGCTTGGTTTGGATTCAAACAAATAAATGCTCTCCCGAAGCTTTTGCAAAGTCTCCAGAGTAAAAAACCCCACTACAAAATGTAACTGGCTTTCCTGTGTCCTCATGTGTAAGCCATATGGCCTGTATCAAATAAGCAGAATGAGCAAAAAAAAGTCACCAGCACTCCACATTCTTGTAATTCAATCAGCTTTAATCATCTAAGATGTTTTCGCTAACCTACAGTGAGGGTATTTGTTCTAATAACCTTGAATAGAGCGGTGACACTTTAAAGATGGCTCCCTTGAACAAAGAAAGATAAAAACGTAATTTATGGCAGGATGTTGAATCTCAAGGCAAATTCCTGCTACTGTAAATTGCAGCTTTTTCCCCAGGCCAGCCCCTCTTCGGATAGCAAGCAGTCTGTCTTTGCTGTTTTACTACACATCTTCCTGTACTTCTCCTCCTCAATGCTCAGCAGTATTCTTCAAAGCAGTCCTGCTCTAAGGATCTTGTCTATTCTACTTGTAGTGTCTGGTGGGAAAAGATTAACAGTTCAGTCATAAAAACAGGGGCAGCGCTCGATGCCACGAAGGATCTTGTCAGCCCAAACACGCAGAGTCTATGAAACCCACAGCACCCAATTCCACCCACTGCAGCTTTCACAAAGACTTTCACCTTCCCTAGAGCTGGTGGGACAAACCACTCAGCTGGCCAGCGCTGCACAGCTCAAGCTGTCAGTGACAGCTCCAGTGCCACCCTGGGCTCCGTGTCCAGCGTCACCCACAGTCACTGGCTTCTCCAAGCACGCAGCACCAGTTAAAAGCGTCAGCAGCACATCAGCCTCCACACAAGCCCTGCCCAGGGATCTTCTTGAGGAGGCCCTGTCTGTGGCAGGGAGGTTGGAACTCTGACCCTTGGAGTCCCTTCCAACCCAGACCATTCTACGATTCGATGAAGCACTGCCCACCAACAAAGGCAGCATTGTGAAGGGACCGTGAAGACATCGTGTAAGTCCCGCAGGATGCTGAAAAGCACCATTTGCTCACAGAGCCTTTGAGAAGTTATGGATCCTGCCACATAATCCCAGATGACATTTTTAGCTTATATGTAAAGTGGTGCTATTCCATACCTCCCTTCACTGTACCCTCTAGGTGAAAAGCAGTATGATATGAAGATGGTCAGAGGCCTGGAGCACCTCATCTACAAGGACAGGCTGTGAGAGTTGGGCTTGTTCAGCCTGGAGAAGAAAAGGCTCCAGGGAGACCTTACAGCATCTTCCAGCACCTAAAGAGGCTACAAGAAAGCTGGAGAGGGGCTGTTTACAGAGGGCAGGGCATGATAGGACAATGGGGAATGACCTTAAGCTGAAGGAAGTGAGATTTAGATAAGATATGAGGAAGAAGTTCTTCCCTCTGAGGGTGGGGAGGCCCTAGAACTGGGTGCCCAGAGCAGCTGTGGCTGCCCCTGGATCCCTTGCAGAGTTCTAGGCCAGGTTGAATGGGGCTTTGGGCACCCTGGCCTGTTGGAGTGTGCCCCTGCCCACAGCAGGGGGTTGCGATGAGGTGATCTTTGAGGTCCCTTCCAACCCAAACCAGTCTGGGATTCTATGATAGTAGGACTGGGCAAAATGTGTTTTAATTTCACCAATTGCCTAGGCACACGGCAGCAGCTGCCTGCCTTCCACACAACAGCCCTGTCAAAACCCACTGCCTTGCTGGAGACCTAAGGATAGTTCAGTGCCCACAGGTGAACTAACTTATTGAAGAAAAATTATGTGAGGTTTGTAATTAATAGCCATGGTGGTGTTTTATGCACTATCTGTCACTCGACTGCTAGAAACCAAAAAGAACTGACCACTGAAGCCTGCTGGCAAAACTCAGGTAGCTTTCAGCGATGAGGAACCTGGCTGCCATTGAAACCAGCACTTTAGATGCAGGAGACTCTATCCATCTCCATTACAAATCCTCTGAGCTCATCCTAGCATTACTTTCCCACATTAAGCAAAAGAGTTAACATAAAAAGCCTGTCTAGCTTCTGACATTATCCAGATAAAGAGAAGGAGAAAAGAGAAAATCTCTTGTATTACCTCTCTCAGCCCTCCCCAAACCTTCTCTGACATCTTTGTTCTTTCAGACCTGGCATTTATCTGAAGACATTGTCTAGCCCTAATTAAATCTTCATGTGAACCACTGCTACTTCCTGGCAGAGAACATGCATTCTTGGTGTGCTGATGGACCTACATAATTTTCTGCACTTCTCCCTTATGGTGAGTGTTAGGCCTTGCTTGAAAACATCACAACTGTGTTCAACACAATATGTTTAAACAGAAATACAAAATTATTCAGTTTCTTTTAAAGAATGAAGAGAAACATAAGTGAAAATTATATTCCACAAGCTCATTGAAAAAAAACTGTGGAAACACTGGGCAAATAGCACCGTCTGAGAACAAGGCATGCTTTTGTTTTACTGTTGTCTCAGAAAGGGATAACTGGCAGTGATACGACAAGCAGGAAAAAAAAATTCTTCCAAAATAAAATCTGCAACACTCTCTTCCCCCCTGGGGGTGAAAAAACATTCTTAAAGTTCGACTGAATTTTGCATTCTAAGCCCCTCACACACCCCTAACCTTACCTGATGAAAGCAGCTCCCTCAGAGCTTTGTGTTCGAACTCTCTAAGTTGGCACAGCAACTGCTGGTTCAAAGAGAGCAAGGGGATGCAAGAGTTCCAGAGAAAGGGGAAAGGCTAGAAAAAGCCCCTCTCCAAGAATTGTTTAAGGGAGCCCCTGTAAACCACTTAGTGATGCTAGAAGAAACTGTCAATAAATAGATGAGAAATTATTGCCTTTCCTTAACAACACTCATTGTAGAAGGCTTGTCCAAACAGCGAAGCAGCCAGCTGTCCTGGCAGATGTGGTCAGATGGACAAACACAACAAAGCAAATGCACTCTAAAACCATGTTTAACTTTCACAGTTCTTGTTATTATCCTCCATCTCTCAGCACTTCTCTCCCTAAGCAGAAGAAATAAACACCCCAGATGGCTAAAGAAAAACAGCAAGCTATACATATGCTCCATATTGTCTGACAAAGCAAGAGTCCGGCCATCTTCAAAGCGCAGTGCAAGACTTACCCATTTAAGGGCCTTTTAGCTCTGCAAGGGGGTGTCACTGCACATGAGGGTGAGGCAACTACTATAAAAGAGCTTCTGGGTTTTGAGGTCAAGACCAGGAACTCAGCAAAATTTTTTCCACTTTAATTTCCAAAGACACAAGTCCTCCATCATTCCATAAATTAATGTGGAATAGCTATAGACTAGGCTATATATAGCTATACATCATGCTATATATAACCCCTGAATAAGGCATTAGAATTACTGTTGCTTATGAAGTAAATCAGGGAACCTAAGAGCATGGTGTCACTGGAGAGGGACACTAGCACAAGTGCACTCAACTGAACATCGCCTCAGCTTCTGGGACCGTACGCCACAGTCCCTGCACTGCAGGACCCTGAGCCAGCCTGTTGTTCTTCCTCACCGCAATGCGAGGGATCCTGTATTTCTTCAGGGCCCCAGAGAAGAAAGTGGAAGGCAAAGACAGCCCACCCAACCACAGGCAAGTCAGCAGACTCCACAGAAGAGGCACCCAGGCTTTTTCCTGCAGCCCTGGCAACCCAGGCCAAAGCCAGGCTTGCCACAGTTGAGAGTGAACACATCTGTGGGAGGAAGGGAATCGGCACAGCAAACCAGGAAGGCCTCGGCTGGCCTTGCAGTGGAAAACACACCCAAAATAACCTGCCTACTGTCACCTAAGCATTAGCAAAACCACAGTTCAAGCTCTGAGCTGAAAGCAGAGCGCATGTTTGAATCTCAGGGCGCTCTCCTCATGTACGCACAGGCCCTGGGAGGTGACAAGGCCTTGGGAAAGGGGTGGCTGAACTGCTCCGTAGCACGGCACTCCCGTGAAGGAAAACGAGCTGGGGGCTCCAACAACTTTCCTTTTCCTTTGCCCACCAACCGCCTTGAAGCAGAGCCTCTCCTTCCCGATGGCAAACGGCCTGCCCGACACCACCGCTACCCCCACAGCCCTCTGCTGCCCAGAGAGCCCTCCGCAACCCGCCCAGAGACCCCCCGCAAAGGACGACAGCACCCCCGAGCCTGGAAACCACCCACCACCCCCGGGACACCCCCCTTTGAAAGCCCCGCTACCCAGAGCTCCCCCATACCTCCAGGGCACCCCACTCGCCTCCACAGCCGCCTCACCGCCTCCAAAGCCCCGCACTGACCCCTCTGAATGCCCACGGCGCCGGGGCCCGCCGCGGGCCCTCACAGAGCCGCCGCGGCCCCTCATCGATCGGCACAGCCCCCCGCTGCCTCCGGACCGCGCCGCTGCCTGGAGCCTCCCACTCCCTCCGGAGGCCCCGCCAGGTCTCCGCTCCCCCAGCCCCGGAGCCTCCTGCGGCCCGCGGGCCGCCTTACCGAGGCTCTGCCCCACCGGGGTGCTGAACGGGTTCCCCAGCAGAAACTCCATCTTGGGATGACAACAAACAGCAGCCCGGCGAACCCCCCCACTCCTCGCCCGCCCCGCCCTGACTGGCGGCCGCGAACACCAACCGCAGCTTTGCCTCCCGAGCGTGGCCCGCCTCCTTGCATCCTATTGGACAGCGGATGGACGTTCGGTGCAGTCATAGGTTGAAGATGGTGCCTATCACTGTCAACCGGAGGGTCCGCCCCCGCAGTAGAGCGGTCCATTTCCGCGCCCCCCAGTTGACGGACAGCAGGGGCACCACTACCGGTATTCTCCATTGGGCAAGGGCCAAACCATCTCTAATACCATTGGACAATAGAAACATCAATCAGGCACACCTTCTCCCGCCCCAAGGGCACGGTACCGGCGCTGATTGGCTGACACGGATTTCTCCCGCTCTGATTAGCAGCGAGCTTTCCCACCCACTCCCTGACCATTGGCGGCCGAGCGCATCACGTGGTCACCCTTAGCAACGCGCCTGGGCTTCCTTAGCAGCCAGGCCGGGGCGCGGAGCGGGCCTGGCGCTGGGGGGTGAGAGGCCTGAGGGGGTCGGGGCCTGGATCTGCGCTGGGCCGAGGGAGGGAGACAGTGAGGGACGGAGGGGGCAGCCCACCCGGAGCAGAGCCACCCTGACAGGCAGCAGCAGGGTCCCCGCCGCGGGCCCTGCAGGGCCTGGGGGTGCTGGGGACGTGGCGCTGGTTCCCAGGCCTGGCTGCGGCTGGCTGTGCGCGACTCGTGGGGTGACCGAGCCGCTCCTCGCCCTAGCGCCCACGTGTTGTGGCGGGATGCAGTGAGCGGCTGCTCACGGGAACCGACAGTGACTTTGGAAGAGAGGATGGGCAAAGGCAAGTGGGAAGCCGGGCAGGAAGGGATGGATCAGCCCACAGCCTGCAGCTCCTTGGGCTGTACTGAGCACACCCGTGGAGGGGTTTGGTTTGTTAGGAGGTCATCACAGGGAGAGAGCTCTCTACACCCAGATATTTATCCTTCCTACCCTCCAGTGCGAACTTCTTCCATAATTCTGGACATCGTACGCAGGCAAAACTTTGAAGACTCAGGTCCTTCACGCTGGTTAATGCACTGTGCAGAGTTCTAGGAGGAAAAGTAGTCTCATTGCCCCCAGGGCAACATCAAGGACATTTAAATGACAACCCAGGGCAGGAAGTTTTAACCGACAGAATTGCCTGTTCGCCAAAGCAAAGGTGTTTGTGGCCAGTTCTATATATTGACTGACCCTGATAGCCATTCCTATGGATCTGGATTCCATTTCCTATGGATCCTGCCTTCTTTAGGAAATTACTGTTATTCTTTATAAATGTTTCTCCTTCCTCAAATTTCTTACCACTTTTATTACCATGTTGGTCTTTGAAATTTAGTGAGCAGCTGTTAATTTTCCTATGCTATAATTACCCGCTGCTTACTCTGTAAATAAAACTTGCCAAAAACAAGGAGCTTATCCTTTAAAACTAGATCAGATAGCACACAGAGCCTTGAACGTGAATGAAGATGGGTTTCAGCAACAGGTGACTGCCATGTGATGGACCATTGCTGTTCATAGATGCTGCACAGGGACTCCTTTCCTGGTCTGTTTACCTGGCATTCTTTGTGGAAAACATTCAAGTGTGGTGGGAAGTTTGTGTGTGATTGTGCCCAGCTATTTTGCAGTGCTCAAGCTGTAAGGCTGTGCCTGGAGTCACATCAGTGATGTTGTGATGAAAGTCAAGTCTGTATTTGGTATCAGCTGTGAGGTATTAGAGGAGCTGGGCTTGTTCAGCCTGGAGAAGAGAAGGCTGCGGGGGGACCTCATTGCAGCCTGCCAGTCCCTGAAGGGAGCAGAGAAACAGGAGGGGAATCAACTTTTTCAAAGGGCAGATAATGGCAGGACAAGGGGGATGGATTAAAGCTGAAGGAGGGAAGGGTTAGATTGGATATTAGGGGGAAGTTTTTTACAGAAAGAGTGGTGAGGGGTTGGAACAGGCTGCCCAGAGAGGTGGTGGATGCCCCATCCCTGGAGGTGTTCAAGGCCAGGTTGGATGGAGCCCTGGGCAACCTTGTGTAGCTCCAGGCCTGAGGTTGGTGGCCCTGCCTGTGGCAGGGGGGTTGGAGCTTTATGATCCTCGGGGTCCCTTCCAACCCATGCCATTCTATGATTCTCAATGCTCAGCTGCTCTCTTAATTCCTCAGAACTGCCATGCCCCTTCGATGAACACTGGAAGTAGTAGCCAGGTGGTGATTTAATTTATTTTTCCTTTCTGTCCTTTAAGGCTGATACCATCTGAAAATGAGTCAGTCGTACAATAGCATCGAGCCAAACTTTATTGATGATGAAATGGTTCAGAAAGCCGTTGAAGAGCTGTGGCCAGAGGACACAGAAAAGCTTGCCAAACAGGAAGGTACAAACTTTAAAGATGTGACAGAGCTGCAGCTCAGTTTTAGAAGTGAGTATCGGCATATAGACTTTTTTTCTTCTTCTTTTGTTAGGGGGTAATAGAATTAAGCACGGGGCGGCTGGACGGCAATGAAGCGATCATTATTAGCTTGGGGTTCCTACGTGCAAAGTAACACCTGGACTCCTGCTTTCAGTCGTAGCTGTACGAATCAGCGTCAGTAGGAGGTGGGAGCTGTCGCTGAGGGGTAACCTCAGAGCTGCTCAGCCTCAGCGCTTTCCGCCTTGAACGTTTATATTGTGGTGACACCTACAGGCCACAGGCCTGCTGGGCCCTCTGTCCATGGGCAAGCCGAACCCCGGGGCAGGCTCTGCCATGGCTGGCCATAATGGGAGGGCTGTTTGGTAGATGATCCTGGGCTCCATCAGAAGAGGGGTGGCCAGCAGGGACAGGGAGGGGATTGTCCCTCTCTACTCTGCCCTCGTGAGGCCCCACCTGGAGTCCTGTGTCCAGTTCTGGGGCCCCCAATACAAGAAGGATGTAGAACTGTTGGAGAGGGGTCAGAGGAGCCACAAGGATGATTAGAGGGCTGGAGCACCTGCCCTACAAGGAGAGGCTGAGGGAGCTGGGCTGGTTCAGCCTGGAGAAGAGAAGGCTGCGGGGGGACCTCATTGCAGCCTGCCAGTCCCTGAAGGGAGCAGAGAAACAGGAGGGGAATCAACTTTTTCAAAGGGCAGATAATGGCAGGACAAGGGGGATGGATTAAAGCTGAAGGAGGGAAGGGTTAGATTGGATATTAGGGGGAAGTTTTTTACAGAAAGAGTGGTGAGGGGCTGGAACAGGCTGCCCAGAGAGGTGGTGGATGCCCCATCCCTGGGGGTATTCAAGGCCAGGTTGGATGGGGCCCTGGGCAACCTTGTGTAGCTCCAGGCCTGAGGTTGGTGTCCCTGCCTGTGGCAGGGGGGTTGGAGCTTTATGATCCTTGGGGTCCCTTCCAACCCAAGCCATTCTATGATTCTATGATGATGGTGATTACAGTCCAATTTGGTGGCTTCCTCCGGTCATTCATAGCATTATCACAGCTTGCCTCCTACTGTCAAACCGCTCATAAACTTGCATTGGAAAAAATGAAAAGGAAGAACGTTTGGCTCCATATTTGAGTATTTGGGGGGGTCTGTAATTTCAGGGGGGGGGCAATAAAACCAACCTGCTTTTGATTATTCATTGCATGCTCCATTAAAATAATGCACATCCTGGCTCAACGCCGTAGGACAGGCTCCCTGTGACCCCATCCTGCATGTACTTGATGGCAAATGGGAAGCACGGAACTGTGTGAATATTTTGGGTGTGTGATTCCTTGCTTTACTCTGTACTCACTAAACGACTGTAACAGCAGGGCAGCTAACAAAATCTTCTGGGAAGTCAGGGAGAGGGAGAAAGAGAATTTAGAGTGAGCATGTTCCCCATTTTCTGTCACCTTGGTCCTAATGCTTTGCTGTAGTGCCTAATGGTCTGCCCTTGCGATTCTGTTTTTGGAAAGCTAAATGCAGGGATATTGATTAGTTCTAAACTGCAGCCTTCACAGAAAGAGTAGACACCTACCTGCTCTCCTGTGCTGAGAATCCCAGGAACAAGGGAGTAATTTACAAAAGCAGTAGCTGGCCACCATTAGCCTGCGAACACGGAGAAAAGCAGAGTCTCATCCCAAACCTCCTTCTTGTAGCTGGAAAGGAAAATGAAGGTCAAGGCCTCTGGGTAGCAGATTTGTAAGCCACTCCTGACTGCAGGGCTGTAGTCAGCATCCCCTCAGCGACTCATTGGCATCACTGATGAGCAGTGTGCGCTGGTGCAGGACACTGAGGTTAACTGGGCTGAAATCTCATCCAGCCAGTGGACCTCTTGGCTCTCTAGGGCAGTCGTCACGTGCCGTTGTAATTCACTAAAAATCATTTTGGAGGTAAGATGGGACATGTTTTCCTTGTGCAAGATAGCATGTCTGCTAAACTGAAAGCTGTCTCACATGAAAAGCCATTTTCTTTTTTTTTCTTTTTTTTTTTTCTTGTGGCTTTAGATATTCTGCAGATTGATAATCTGTGGCAGTTTGAGAATCTGACTAAACTGCAGCTGGACAACAACATCATTGAGAAAATAGAAGCTCTGGAGAGTCTGGTTCACCTTGTATGGCTTGGTAAGATACAGGCAGAGGAGGCTGGATGCCTACGCAGGTGCAGAGCAATCTGTGATAAAGCCAGGATGTCTTGTTCCTTCTCAAACACGACTGATAGGAGCTTTCCCAGGGAAGGCTGTCAGCTGTCTGTGTTTCCTCATTTGACTGTCAAATGTCAAAATGCCTGAATATCGGAGCTGCAAAACAATCCTTCAAATGTTTAAAAACTGCTTTTAATACATTTGGTGTGGCAGGAGCAGGAAGCTGAGATTTCAATGTTGTTTCCAGGGTTTTTACTCATATTTGGAGGTGAGTCTCGGAAATTTTTATGGAAACACCTCTGTGATTTAGAAGCCTGAGTTCTGTTTTCAAAGGTAATGCTGGCATTTTGCAGACAAGAACCCACTGAAAGGCAATAGTGTCTTTACCCCTACGTGTGTCATTACTGTTGTCCCAAGAAGTGTCCATTCTTGTAGTCTTATATGACTCCTTTTTAACTAAAAACTTGGCACACTGACAGCAGCATCACACAGGGGTGCAGGCTGTGATGCTGGGCAGATCAGCAAGCTTGCTGCTACAATTTCATCGCTTAGAGCTTTCCCTGGGAGCTGTAGCCACACTGCTGGCTGGCACAGTAACCCTATCCTCAGCCACCATTGCAAACAGCACGCAGGGCTTCAGCTCATAAGCACATCTTGAAATGTCTGGTGGGTTCTTCGACCCAGTTGTCTACACTGTTCTGCTGCAGAGATAACTAGTGCACTTGTGAATCAACAGCTGATCCCCACAATGTAAGCGGCATGTTTTGAGGCACACTAATGGGGTTTGTTTGCCCAAAGCCTGCAGTGGTTCAGCAGCTGCTGCCTGAGTGTCTTAGCTGTCCAGGGGCTGGCATGATGCTGACAGCTGGTAACCACATCAACCCTCTTTGGACTCACAAATCACTCAGTTTTGGCCTGAGGGCAATTACTGCCCTTAGCCATGATGAATATAGGTGCTAGATAGATGTTCTGGCAGGAGAAGAGGAAATATCAATGAGTGAAATAGCTCAACTGAGTTTATCCAGTGGCAACAGGGCAATTGTGAGTGTGGAACTGGCATATGTTGTTCCTGTGGGAATGACCATGACCATGATCAGGCATTGGTGTGTCTGGCAAGAGCCTACAAGAAACAAGGCAGGGAGTGTCAAATTCACCAGATAAATACCCCTCTTTGGGGCATTTTCCCACTTCTTTTTTTTTGGGGAGGGGGTTTCCCCATAATACAGAATTTACTTTCAGATTGCGTATGTGAACTGCACATGGAATACCTAAACTGTTCCTCTCATTTAACAATTGCCTGGAGAGTTGCAAAGAGGAGATGGGAATGAATGTTGATTTAATGCTGAACCTTTCCTGTGGGACACTGAACACCCCAAGGAAAACAATGTACATAACCTCCTGAATCAAGAACTGGACTAAATGCAAGGTCTGAAACGGGGCATTCTCTTAAAAATAATTTAACTTTTGCTTGTAAAACATTTGATCTCAAAACTCTTCCCCAGACTTGTCTTTCAACAATATTGAAGTAATCGAGGGCCTGGACACCCTTGTCAAACTGCAGGACCTCAGTCTCTACAATAACAGAATATCCAGAGTTGAGCACATGGACACACTGCAAGAGCTGCAGATTTTCTCCATTGGAAAGAACAACCTGACCACCATGGAAGACGTGAGTGCTTGTTGTCTGCAGGTGTTCCCTGTCTGAGGATCAAATAATCTAAAACTTGTTTGCCTCTGTGTCTGAGCTCCTCCTTAGAGGAGAAAATTTTCTTTAGGATTTCACTGCCTCTGAGTAGTCTGAGTTACAGTTTTGGTAAGTTCTCCTGGTGTTAAGTGTTAGCTACAGATATTTCTTTTTTAGATTACTGACACTTGGGGGCCTGGTTCTGTAACTGCTCTCAGCCATGGCAAAATTGCTGATGGTTCCCATGAAAGCTCGAAAAGGAATAAGTAGCTACATGTGAGAAAAGGAGGCAGTGGAGACTAGGATTTTTTTGGGGCTCTTTCAAGGGCAGCTCACCAGTCTAAGAGCTGTGATTTGTCCACCCCATCCATCTTCTTTTACACCCATCATTTATATATTCACAATGTGAATTTAAGTGTCTCCTTTCCTGTGACAGCACTAGAAACTCACCGTTTAACAGCAACCATGCTTGGCAGCAGAGCAGGATCTGTACTGCAAACAGAACTGTAATAAGAGCAAAGAATTTACAGGCTGTGTGTTTCCCCAGCCCTGGGAAGTACAGCATCTCTTTCCCCTTTGGCATAGGTGATCTATCTCAGGAGGTTTAAAAACTTACGGACCCTGAATCTCACTGGGAACCCTTTCTGCGATGATGAGCAGTACATGCTCTTTGTCATTGCTCATCTTCCAGACCTGGTCTATCTGGATTTCAAGCTCGTGAGTGACACCATGGTAAGCATTTCTGCATTCCCTGCTTCTGAAACTGGGCAACGGCATCTTACAGAGCGTTGGCTTTGTTGGCATGCCAGCAATATTCTAGCATTCAGGGCAAGTTCCTTGCAGAAATTAGGCTTACAGAAATGTGCCGTGTTTATTCTGCCTCCACCTAACAGCTGTGAACCTGTAGGCCAAATTCTATCAAATCTGACAGAGAGGTAGAGGTGTCAGAGGCATGATGTCTTCACAGATTCTGTGAGAATCGGCAGCTGTGTGTGGGAGAGGGGCCTGCTTAACACGGCTACAGAGAGGCTGCAGTGTGAGTGCAAGTCTTCTCAGAGACCAGCGAATCCCGGAGGAGATCAGTCTTGAGACATGGATCCAAGGGAAAGGAGGCTCGTGGCCCTGCTGCTCGCTGAGCGGTTTGTTTCAGTGTCAGGCTGACTGCAGGTGCCATCGAACACACTTCCCACTCTCCATTTCTGAGCACAGGACAGTGCTTCGCACTGGTGACCCGCGGGACTGCTTCTTGATCCCGGGGCTCAAAGGAACAAAGAGGGATTTTCAGTTTGGGGTTTTGTGTTTGTTTTAAGTAACCAAAGAACATGATTAATTGTAAATGTGCTTGGTGCAGAGCAGGAGCTGTCCTTGGCATATACATTCCTCTTACCATAAGACCGGAAGGGTTTTCCAAGTCATTAAGTCCAGTCCCTGCTCACACAGACCATGCATCATAGAATCACACACTTAAATTTGCCAGGCTTCAGTTTCAAGCTAATTTGGTTCTTGCCCCTGCTACCACCTTGTTGTTCACTCCCCAGAAGAGCCCTCTCTTCCCCAATAAAGGTATTGAACTCTCTGATCTAATTGGAGCTCAAATTCTACAAGGACCAAGAAAAAAAACAACCCCAAAGATGAGGAAATGGAAGATAAACTTTTCCTGGGACTGAACTGGCTCAGATATATTGAATGCAGAGTCAGAGCAACATACCAAGAAAAAAATGGGATGAGGAATAGATTAGAAACTTCGTAAGTAGTTTAATAAAAAGCCCACAAAGAAACAGAGATGCAGATGTCACTCAGGTGCATGTTCTAGAAAGATCAAATGCTTATTCCCAGATTTGTCAGGCAGTGCTGGATAATCTAATACAAATATTTTCTTTGTGTACATTTCTCAGCGAGAAGTTGCTGTTTCAAAGTATCAAGATCTTACTGAGCCCTTGGAACATAAGGAGGCTCAGGCCCTGGCTCAGCTGGAGGGAAACCAGGCAAAGCAGAGAGAGCTGGAGTACCACAAGGTATGTTTTCTTTGGCTGGTTGTGTATTGTCTCAGGAGAATGAAGCACAGCGGATATTGACTTCTCTTTTACCTGCTTGAAGATTTAATGAGAGGTTAACATCGGCTGTGCTAAGACTAAGGCTAGGATTAATCTCTGTGATCTCTGAATCTCATCTTTTGAATGAAAAGAGGAGCTGCTGTGGAATACACATGACGTGGGGGAACATAATTCTTTTGGCTGAACAATGAAACTACAGATACAGACCCTGCAAACCTTAATAGTAAATCATACCTGAGGATCTTATCAGCCTGATGTGAGATTAAGAAAATTACAGGTCTGAGGGAGCTGTTAGCATTTTCATGGTGCAGTGACTTTTTTTTCTCCTTCACACTAAGTTAATGCTTTTCATTAGTTTTATGGTTAAACTCTTCAGGGCTTTCAGAGATCACTGCAGTCCTCTGAACAGACTGAAAACAAGACCAGGCAGAATGGTGCTTTCAGTTATGGTCTGGCTTGTTATTGCAGAGCTCTGTAAGATCAGCTTGGCTGAAGAGCTGTGGGTGGTTAAGTGACAGGGAGAACACCTGCAGCTTTCCCCTCTGTCCCTCCCCAAAGTCCACCGACTCCTTATCTCAAAGGCTTAACAGCCTTGCAATACGTGGTTGCATGTGTCAGTGGCTTATATAAGATTAAACAGTGTTTTCTATCCTTAGGCTAGAGAGTTCTAGCAGCAAAGTCACCAGGGTGGTTTTCACTCCAGTTGCACGGTGCTTTCATGCCTGGGCTGGTGTATCTATTGTGTTGGTATCACTCCGTCTGCACCAGTGTTCCTCTGCTGGTGGAGTGCTTATAGGAGAGACATATCCTCAGGACTGGCAGCAAGTTTGTGCTCTCTATTTTACTTTTATTGCTCTGATTCTCTTCAAAGGCAGCCTTTGTCGAGTACCTGAATGGATCATTCCTGTTTGACAGTATGTATGAAGAGGATACAGAAGCTGCCAGACTGGCTTACCTCCCTGGAGTGGATGACCTGCTGCAGGCATATCCTTCCCAAGTTTAGAATACCTACAGCTAAAATGTAAAGCCTTGAGTTAAGAAGGAGGTGCATCCACAAGGACTCTTTATCTGTTGCTTTTGTCCAGGGCTGAAAGCTGCACTGATCTAAGAAGATCTGAGACCATCTGTGTTTGGTTTTGGAATGGTACCAAAAAAAAAAACCAACCTCAATGCAAGACCATGAGACCACTGACAGCTTTAAGGTTTGCTGGCTCATGAAATATAAGGGCCACAAACAAATGGTTTATATTACTGGCAAACTGGCCAGCCCAGCTTGAAATGTCCCATAAGTAAAACTGCTGATTCCTGTCACCAACAGGTCAGGAGATTCCAGCGCTTTAACTTCTCACCGTGGTAATTACCATGTTCCTTTCCCTTCACTTGAATCAAACACCATTTCAGTAGCCTTCTTTGCTGACCCTTCCAGAATCAAGGCTTTGTACTTTCCTTAAGTCGGGAATCCACTTAAAGTTTAAAATGAGCTATAAGATAAATCTCTGTCAGATAGATTGTAAGAGCGCAGCCGCTAAAATCATGTTGAAATTGAAGTGGTAGGAGATAGGAACAGACTAATCAGAATGATATGAGTCGCATATCTCACAACCTGCCAGAGCTGGCAACATGAAGTTTTCAGGCCAGGGCTTTTTTCTGATCATTGCTCCTACACAGGGGATGGGGAAGCAGACACTTTCTTTTCTTTTTTTCTTTTCTCATTCAGATTAATAGAGCATTGTCAAGGCCAGTAACTTGACCTTCCTTAAAATTGCATTACACTGTTGGGGGAAAATGCATCACAGCTTAACTACAATAGACTCTAGAAACAATTCCATTGCCAAGATAATAGCAGAAGAAAAATTGACGTTATTTTTGTGATGCTACCAAGTCAGTAGTTTATTCTGTGCTCTGGCTGTAGGCTCCAGAGCTGTATTTATTAACTACACAGGCACTGTATTCACACTTGTGAAGACAGATAGGATTGTATGCTT
Organism: Laterallus jamaicensis coturniculus; assembly: GCA_022605575.1. Taxonomy (NCBI): domain Eukaryota; kingdom Metazoa; phylum Chordata; class Aves; order Gruiformes; family Rallidae; genus Laterallus; species Laterallus jamaicensis. The sequence goes on along the minus strand of JAKCOX010000020.1, from coordinate 8,581,885 downwards.
CATTCCACTGCTGTGTCAGGAAGGAATCAGAGAAGTATATGTATTTCCTTCTCCCCCACCACCCCTAAGGCCTTTTTTCCCCTCGAGTTGCCACAGCTTTCTCTGTACCCTTAAGGCAGCAAAATCCTATGCATAAAATGTGAACGGGTGACCCCGTCCTGCCACAGACAGAATACCTGGCAGCCTGCTCCCAGCAAGAACCACGAACTTTACATAACAGCAGCTTGTAACTCTCCTTGCTCAAATTTGCAGAGGTAGAAAGAACATAATGTGTTGCTCAACTGAACAAGCAAAATACCTTGACTCTGGTTTCACGTACAGGAAGGAGTTTGTCTCGGTTTGTGAGGAACTGTTTAACTATGGACTGAAAGAGTATGAGAAACGAGAAGCCAAAGTCTCCAATTTCTACAAAAGCCTTCAGAAAGCATTAACAGCCACCCATCAAGAATGCCAGAAAATAATCCTGGACTTCAAAAATCGGAACAAAAGGGTAATGTCATTTTTGTGTGTTCGATACATGGTATCTCTGTGTCATCTGACAGCTTTTAATTCTGTTGAGAACAAGGGTAACTCCATTAAAATTAGGAAAATGATTCTGGATTTACGTTCCTGTAATAGGAATCGGGACTTGAACCCTCATCACTGAATCACAGAGTGGTTGAGGTTGGTGGGGACCTCTGAAAGACACCTGATCCAACTGCCCTGATCACAGAATCACTGAATCACAGAATTGTAGGGGTTGGAAGGGACCTTGAGAGATCATTGGGTCCAACCCCCCTGCCAAAGCAGCTCCCCAGCTCATACTGCACAGATAGGCATACAGACGAGTCTTGAATATCTCCAGAGAAGGATCAAGCAGGGCACCTGCAGCCAGCTGCCCAGGACATGTCCTGAAGGCCTTTGAGTGTCTCCAAGGATGGAGACTCCGCAGCCTCTCTGGGCAGCCACTTTTCAGTGCTCCACCATGGATATTTCTGTACATGTTTGTTCCAGTATAAATCTATACCAACAAAAAAACATTGTGTTAGCTAATGACATAGCAATAGGCTGCCCAGAGAGGTGGTGGATGCCCCATCCCTGGAAGTGTTCAAGGCCAGGTTGGATGGGGCCCTTGGCAACCTTGTGTAGCTCCAGGCCTGAGGTTGGTGGCCCTGCCTGTGGCAGGGGGGTTGGAGCTTTATGATCCTTGGGGTCCCTACCTACCCCTCACCACTCTCTCTGTAAAGAACTCCCCCCTAATATCTAATTTAAACCTTCCCTCCTTCAGCTTCAATCCATTCCCCTTTGTCCTGCCAGTGTCTAGCCTTTTAACAAGTTGATTTCCCTCCTGTTTCTCTGCTCCCTTCAGGGACTGGAAGGCTACAATGAGGTCCCCTCATGGTGGGTGGGTTTCAGTATAAACATGATGGGTGGTTTTGTTGGGTTTTTTCACTTTTCTTTTGCCATCCAGAAAAGTTACCCAGCTTTAAGAAAATGGAAATGCTCAACCTTTTAGTTTTAATATTTTTGATGAAGTTGATTTAAACATGTATTTATTTATTAGATTTACTGCTACTCCCCTTCTCATTGATGCCTCCAATAGCTCTTCCTTGATTGAAAAAGGGGGAAGAAAAGGAAGGCGATTGCAGGGTATTCAGCTTGTTTTCAAGTAATTTTCTGCTTCGGTTCATTTTGTCAACAACAGCTCAAAGAACTTTGGGGGGGGGGAATAGTTAACATTATTGTAATGTATTTCTAGTCTTTTTAAAGCAGAAACTCTCTTTTTTATTCATCCTACCCAGCTACAGCCACCCATTGTGGCTGCAAGGGCGCAGCTTCTAGCTGGGTCCCTTGCTGACCACATATAATAGATGGATGATTATTTTGTTTCCACAGAAAAAAATAATGGGAGACACACACACACACACACACACACACACACACACACACACACAGAGACACAACTAAAGCCTGGTAACGCTGTCAGCTGAGCAGAGCAAGGCCTTGACAACTGACACCAGGCAGAGTCACGAGCGTGCTGGCTCCCTTTGAAAACCAGGTCACTTTTATTTAGGTGCCCTGTCACATGCTGGCAAGTTGCTGAGTCACTCTGCACCCAGGTCCTTGAACCTTGCTGACTCATGCTGGCAAACTGACTCTGTCAGCTCTACTCCAGACACCACTTTGCAGCCTTACCAGAAGACAACATAGAAAGCTTTATTGATATAGTCAGTTCATTGCACTTGAACTCCCAATATATCTTCCATTTAAGAAAATATAATCCACAAAATGCAAACATATAGCAAAACACCCCTAAAACCCCAAATCAAACCCAAAGAAACATAGGTGAGGCCAGATTTTGGCCCTTTGTCCGATGACCTGCAGGCTCAGCTATGGACTGAGCTGCAAGAACAGGACAGGGTGGTCAGCTTGACAGTTTTCATATAAATGCTGGAGGAGTTGGTGTCAAACCTGAACGTGGTACTTTAACAGCACCTCCCAGCAGGCTGAAACCTAGAAGCCATTTGTAGGGGCTGTTTGTCTTGCTGTAATCCTTCACCTGTAAAGTAACTCTGCTCTCTGAAGTTGGTTAAGGAGCAAAGCAGCCTTCCAGGCCTTGACCTTTGAAGTCGGTGCTCCCAGAGGTGCAGCTGGGGCAGCTGTGGAGCTTCTCCAGCCTCCTAACTTGTTTACATCAGAAGATACCTCGCTTTCCTCTGCCTCCCCTTTTAACACTGCAAAATGTGGGTAATCTAGTCCATCCACAGACACAAGTCTCAGTAATGATTTTGGTCAGAATTCTTTCCTTTAGCCAGTTCTGTTCCCTCTCAGGAGAAGCGGATACACCTTGAAACACATATTTTTTCCCCCCTCCTATTAATGTTTGGCTGTTACCTTATTTTGGGCAGACTTGAAAATAATACTTTGCTCAGCACAAGAGGATTTTTTAATTTTTTTTTTTCTGATCCAAGAAATCATAAATCTTGTCTGATACAAAACTGACGTCAATATTTAATTCTGAAGGGCAATAAATCCTTGCTGTAAGAAGAAGGCAGGCAATGATAGGTATTCCATATTCAGAATACTAAATCCTGACCCTACGGAAGTCAATCAAGATTCTCCTTGACATGAAGGGGATCAGGACTGAGGCCTGCATTTCTTTCTGTGCAGTAACTGTTAATCTCTTCTTTGTGGGCAGTGATGTCAAGAATCTAATTATTTTTTTTTTAATTTTTTTACTTGAAATGTGTGAGAAGAGGAACCAAAGTTGGAAGCCTGGGAGGGGCAAAGTCTTCTGCTGACTGGAGGATGAGGAAGCCTTTTCACTGATTTCCCTGCATTGCCCCTGGATCATTAACACAGTAGCATACCTCAGCACTGTTGAGTACCCAGTATGTAAATCTGGAGACTTCCTGAATCATCACATTCCATTTCAGCTAATCAGCAGCAGGAACTTTTCTCACATATGTAACAAGTTAATTAAATTGCAATGGAGTGCTGAACACAAACCATAAGTAATTTATGTATCTCTGTGTTTAGAGGCTGGATGAGATTCACAATGCCACTAGTTATGATATTGCTGAGTCTAAACGAGATGAGTACAAGGAGGACATACTTCAGCTGTCAGAAGCACTCATGACCTTGGAAATGCTGACTGCTGGCCAGATGGAGGTAAGGGTCAGCACGTACCTACATACCTGTGAAACCTCACATCCAGAATGTGGGGATGGGGATCATTTTTCCGTTGCTGCCCCCTGTGTTTAGTACCCTACTGCAGAAAGAGGAGGGTGTAGGTCTTGCAGTCAGGCTGTTTTGTCTCCACCATACTCTTTTTTTCTACTCAGAGCTGATCTGGGTGAGATCAGGGCCTGGACATTGGCCATTGCAAGGGATTTCTGTTCCTCAGAGCAGAGCTCAGTAAGTCCTTCACATCTATCCAAGCTGATTTCCTAGACTTTAGAGAAAGGGACTTGAGGTCATTCACTCATTTTATAGGTCTGTGTACAGAAGTTGCTGCATGGCATGGGCTATGCATTTGGGATTCTGGAGGTGTAATTCTTTGAAGCTGATCTTTGCTATGAATAAGATTACACACATTCCTGCTCAGCTTACTGCACTTGCTTGCATAATAGCTGCCTTTTTCTCCCCAGACTTCTCCTCAAAAACTAGGGCAGGGCTGCTAATGTGCATCTTCATTTAAATAATAATAATAATAAAAAAGGCTTGTGTTTAAAAATTAGCAGGCAGGAGCTGTGACCTGTGTGCAAGCAAATAAAGCAGTTTAGTTTTGTGAATGTGTGTGACAGAGAGCAGCAGCTCAAAATGGATTCCTCCCTGCCTTGGGATTGGGGGTTTTAAGTGTTTACTGAACTGGTCCTCACATAGCTGCAGTCCCTCAGGACTCTTCCCTGCATGCCCTTTGGGATTGGCAGGATTCGGGTGGCTCTGTATGACCCCTTGTATCAAGGCATGAAGTGCAAGACTGATTCCCCAGCAGCTGTTCTTGAGAGAGGTAACAGGCAGCAGCGATTTGAGTTTCTGAGGACTAAAAAGCCACAGTGAGCCCAGGCACTGGTTGTGCTCCTGACAAGGGGCTCTTCATATAAACCAGGGGACAGCAGCGTGGTGGCACATGGGAGTACAGCGCTCTCTGGGCATTACCTAGGTGGGGGTGAAAAGGGGGCAGCTGCCTTGCTTCCTGACACCAGGGAAAGGCATCATCCAGCCAGGTTCTCTCCAATGAGCTTGTTTGGATTTTCTGTCTCTGAATGAGGAAAGAAAATCATGGAATCATAGGACATGTTGTGTTGGAAGGGACCTTTAAAGGTCATCTAATCCAACCCCCTGCAGTGAGCAGGGACATTTCCACTAGATCAGGTTGCTCAGAGCCCCATCAAGCCATGCAGTGACTTCTGTACACAGACCTATAAAATGACTGAATAACCTCAAGTCCCTTTCTCTGAGGTCTAGGAAATCAGCTCTGGAGACATTCAAGGCCAGGCTTGATGGTGCCTGATTCCCTACCTCTCTGGGCAACCTGTGCCAGTGATCCACCACCCTCATAGTGAAGAATTTTTTCCTAATATCCAACCTAAATCTCCCCTTTTTGAGTTTAAACCATCACCCCTCATCCTATCGCTCCATGCCCTCGGGAACAGTTCTTCCCCAGCTTTCCTACAGGCACCTTTCAGGGACTGGAAGGCCACTATAGAGTCCTCCCACAGCCTTCTCTTCTCCAGGTTGAACAAGCCAAACTCTCTCAGCCTAAAATCTTACAGCACTTTCAAAATACTTTAAATGCTTGAGGCAGTTGAGTTTCTGACTGTGCTAATAACAGCAGAGAGTCCAAATTATAAGCAGTTGTAGACTCTTCCTAGACTCCCTTCTATGTTTATGCAAATTTTCATTGTAATACTTCCTCTTTTTCCCTCTGTTAAGGACCTAATAAAGGATTTTAAAAGAAATGTTGCTGTCATAGCATCAACATTCATTGAAAATGTTAAAGGAATATATCCTTTTCACAGTATGTTGGCCTGGACCTCCCAGTGCTGTATGTATATCTCACTTCTAAATCCAGAAATGAGCCATCAGTATAGAATTTGATTTGGTTTTGTGTTGGGGTTTTTTTTTTAATCAACAGAAAAGGTCTTTTCCCAGCTTTGCAAGAACAGTCATTTAAGGTGCATAGCTTCTTTCTGTGGAAACTAGAGAGCAAAAAAGGATCTAAGTTCTCCTGGGCTGAAAAGTCTGTAGGACTTAGCTTTCTCCCCCTTGGGAATCTTGCTTTCTTCTCCACACAAGCATAACACAACCCTGGGAAGATCTGGTTGGACTGTTTCCTACATGCATTCCTGCCACAGCAGCCAAGGAAATACCTACAGTTCTTCCTGAAGTTTTGTTAAATGGCCTTCATCTTTGTGGTGTTGAAGCCTTCTGGAGCAAAGTGAGAAGACGCTTCCAAACAGCTTTGGTGACAGGTCACGCTACTTTCAAGGCATACATCTGTTGGCCTTGTGCAAATAACTGACATGTTCAGAGCTTAGCTTGTATCCTGGGAGGCCTCCTTCAGTTCCCTACACAAACCTCAGCTCACTCCCAGCTCTGCCTAATAGAATGCAGTGAGGATGAGCCCCAATGTATGTGAAGTGCAATTAAGAGCAGAAAGCGTATATTCTGATATCACAGCACCTTCTGGCAGCACCTAGGTGCTTTCCTGTGCAGGCCTGCTGTGTGGACACTCTGGCTCTAGTTACTGGAGGTTATTTAATCTCTAGAAGCAAGTGCTGCAGTCAGTCTTTTCCTTAACCACCTTCTGTACAGTGAACCAGTGCCGGGACCTGGAAAACCGTCACCATGAAAAGCTGCTAGAGATCTACATCACCACACTGGAGAAATCAGCCAAGAATGAGCTTGATGAAGATTTGTTGGATGATGTTCGAATGGTAAGACCACCAAAACCAATCATCTTTGCCAGGGAGTTGGAAAGAAGAAGAGGCTGTGTCCCCTAGAAGGGACAGGATTTCTAGCAGGCTCAGTAGAGCCAGAGCCGTGCCAAAACCAGAGCATAACCTCCTCCCAAGAGGCCCCAGCCGCTTGGCTCAACTACAGTGCCACCAGCCATGGCTGCTGACTAGGGCAGAAGATAACTGCACTGCAGGTTTCCTTGGGTGCTGCCCGAGCTGGTGGCAGCAGCCCAGGAGAGGTGCTGAGCAAGGCCCTCTCCTGCTTCCAGCACCGCTCACTTCCCTGGCTGATTTCCAGTCAGCCCTGACCCGGACAGTGCTTGGGCAGCGTCTTAGCTGCACTTGCTGCTGGTTTTGTTCATTCTCCCTGCTCCCCCAGGAGCACTCAAGTGCTGCTCTGACTTCCTTGCACTGGGGCTCTGTGTGCCTCAGTGATTCCAGAAACCCTCCCCTGATCTTCCTGCCCCGTGAGCTGATCTGGAGGCAGGACATGACATTTCAAACAGGGCCCTCCATCTTGCTGTAATACCAAAGATCCCATGAGCCTTTCTGAAAGCACAGCGATCATTGCAGTGCTCCCATCAGCAACACTGCTGACGTTCTTGCCCTCCGTTATTCCTTCACTTTGCAGCTAGGTGATTTGAGTTTTGCATTCGCTCTGGTTTCACTCTGTCTGCATTATCCCAGCCCCTCCCATTACTCCAGGTAATTGAGAGCTGACAGACACAGAACCAGACCCCTCAGCCCCCCAGGGGAGCTCCCTGCTTTATGGCCTGTGCAGATGGCCGCTGTTTCGCGCCGCTGCTGCGCACCCATTTTGCCTCACTGCCTTCCATTTCCACAGAGAAGCAATCTTCATTTGTTCAACAGCTGCAGTGGGCTGCAGGAGGAGAGTCATTACGGGTTAGCGAAGCCACCCTCTATTTAGAGCCATGGGGGAAGTCACTGCTTCGATTAGAAACTGGGACTCTCCGAAAATGAAGATTTACAGCTCGTGCCACTAGTGGAAGAGACCCTTCCAAGCGTGATTCCCCTCTTCCCACACCCGCTGGGCTGGGCGTGCTGGAGCATATGGAGCCTTGCTTCAACGCCAGCTGCCCACAGGCCCTGTGGTGTGCTATGAGGCAGTCCTGCCAGCAGCTCCCTGCTCCAGCAGGTGAAGATGAGTGCACTGCCTCAGTTTCCCTACCTGTACTAGGGATAATCCTCTGTTACACCACAGCAAGGCCCAGACACATCCTGATGACTAGGGCTTCGTCAGGCTGAGACAGAGGGCTGATTTCTCTTCCCCCAAGCATCGCAGTTACTGTGCTGCTAGTTCCGAGCTCTCATGCTTTTGCCATGTGTCTAAACCCCCCTCCTCATCCAGTCACATTACCTCCCAGCTTCTTATGGACAAAAACACCATTGTCAACGCAGCCAACGTGTCCCACGGCATCCGCCTGCTGAAGATCAATAAGCGGGAGTGTGACATCTTCAGCAACACCTACTGCTGGCAGGCCTCTGTGACAGAGAAGGTAAGAGACCCTCACACACAGGGGAATGGGGGACAGATGGGTCTGGCCCAAGTGACAGGGCACTACAAGGAAAGATGCTCCCTAACCTTTGCTGGAGCCCCCAGCACTCCAGGGATCCTTGCCAGGGTCCCTGACATGCCTGTGGATTTGCTGCTTTTGGTTTCAATCCATTCAGGCTTTCCAAAACGAGATCAACAGACACCATGACTGTGTCAAAGAGATTGTTCACTACATTGACAGCCTCCAGGAGGAGCCGGATAACCTAGAGACCCTGGAGCTGACCCTGAGCTCTGTCATAGGCCGGGCAGCTGCCCTAGCTGGGGGTACTGAGGGCACTCAGCCCAGCGGCAGCACACCCCGTGGGGACGGCTGCCTCTCTGCACCCACACAGCCTGGGATGTTTCAGGCCAAATGAAATTCCCACCATCCCACTATAAACTGCAAATAAAAGATACCAACTGACTCTGGGCAAGCATATGGAGCTCTGTCTCTTCCATCATGCTGGCATAAAGCCCGTGCATACAGAGCTCAGACCTGGTCGCAAGGGGTTACGGATCAGCTGTCGGCTGATTGAACCAAATCATCGTAGCATATCACGCCTGAAAGCTCTGGTACCTGCAAGCACAGCGCAGGAACCTGCGAGCCACGGGCATGCTGCAGCAGCCTGGGAGAGGAGTGCTCTCCATCAAACCACCCCCGAGGTAACAGCAGGTTTCCAGCTCAGCAAGCACAAGGCTGGCAGGGGCTCTGCGTGCCCGGGAGCCTTGTCTTCTCACCGCCTCTCGCAAAAGCAGCTTTCTGCAGCGTGAACAGAGCAGCCCCCAGCTAGCAGGGAGGGAAATCAATGGTTCCACAGGAGCTCACACGCCGCCGCTCGCCACAGCCAAGCGAGGAGTCATTAATTCCCCTCCTTGCTCGGTGACAGCAGCTGCTACGCTCGCTTGTGGGCAGCTTCTGAGGAACGATGCTGGCCAGGCAGTATTGCTGGAGGCAAGCAGCAAGGAGAAAGGTGGCAAGGTTAAACGAAAGGGTGTTTCATAGGCAATCCAGGAAGAGACCAGGTCTCTCAGAAAGCCCCAGGGCCACCCATTCTGCAGATATAGCTCTCAGTGCCCAGTGCTTTTCAAGATGGGAAGTGCCCATGTTCTCCCCAGTCTTGCTCCAGAACTGTATAGTCCTTTCCCTGCTACTCCTTGGCTGCAGTGACAGGGCAGCTAGCGCGAAGAAGCTCACACAGAGATGCAGAGAGCGCAGATATTTTTGCCTGGTAATATCTGCTCTGCTCCACAGGTTTTTTTCCTCCCAGCACCTGTCTGGAGCCTGGCAGCTCAGGACCTACACCACAACTTAGTGATTAAAACAAAGAAATACTCAGCAGCATTTGCTTTCAGTATCTAGCAGGGGCGTGCCTTTAATCAAACAGAGAGACCCTGGTGTTACATGCAGGCACACTGAGGGATGAACAACAGATGCAATGGAGTCTGTTTTCAGATTTCCATAACAAGTGTGTGTCAGGAGCTGGCAGCTATGAAGACATGTGGCATATGCTGGGTATGTCTGTGCCGTGCCCTGCCCGTTTCTTTTCTGAGAGCTCCTCTGACGAGTTACAGACACTGGCAGCGGCCAGAGCTGCTGTCTCAGGGATGCAAAGGAAGCCCACCTTGACCTTTCCTCCTTGTGGGCTCAAAACTGCTGGCGCTGCACTGCAGCAGGCAGTCAGAGTGAGGAGCTGCCCTGCACAGAGTCACAGCTCCTCAGCAGGAGGCTGATCGCAGGGAAGACGTGGTGGCAGGGGGATGGTCCTGTCCCCAGCCTCACGCCAGCAATTCACAGCTGGGCATTTTTCACCTGCGCCCAGTCCTGCAGCCTCAGTCCTGCAACAGCTTGTGCTTTACAGTCGAGCTCTCCGAACAGAGGTGAACAAAGAGAGTCCCAGCTGCTGCACGAGCACGCAGCTCACACAGATCATAGTCATGGGCCCATTCCACATTGCCCCACCGCTGAATCTAAAGGAGAGGAGGAATGCAAGTCAGTCCAGAACTGGATTATATATAGAGCTGCTCAGCAACTCTCAGCCTCCCTCCTCATGGTTGTGAAACATGGGTATACCCCCCCCAGGAACTGTGCCAATCACCAGCTGCATGGGTAGGGAGATCAGATGAGTATGGTGGAAGGACATGCTTCATCTCTAACTGGCCTCTGAGGCAAAGCCCCTTAAATGGAGGACAGAGATTCCCATCAACTTCATCCACTTCTGGGTCAGGGAGAGCTTTGTGCCGGACCAGTTTCTAGCAAGCAAGTTACCAGCTCAGTGTCTAGCCAGAGACAGAGATAAAATAACCCACAGATAACCCAGAGCAAAAGAAGCCAACCACGACTCTGCACTTCAGATTGCAGGGAGGAAAGCAGCCATCTGGGTTCTGCAAAAGGAAACTGGCTGCCCCAGGAGCACTCTGGGCTGTTGCGCCCATGAGGTTGCTCTACAGCAGCACACTCCAAACTCTCTCAAACAGGGAGACTGGTGGAGTGGAACCTCTCCTGCAATAGCAGGCACTTCCCCTGCCTGTTATTTGTGGTGGGAGACACATTTGTCATGCTGAGATTATTGCTATTTGAATTATAGGGCTGTTTTGTAACATCATTTACCTGGTATTCTTCCTCGAGGCGAGACAGAAGCACAGCTTTTTCTACTGTAATGTGCCTGTCAATCAGACCCAGGGACAGAATCAGAGATTTCAGCTGGGTGATCACATATTCTATACCTGGAAGAGAATAACCGAAAACAAACAAGATTTGTGGTTGTTTTCTGCAGCATTACAGTGGCATCTTCACAAGATCTGAACACAGTCAGGGTGCAGTACCTCCTCAGGGACAGCAATACCTTCCACTTGCACCTGGGCACTTAAGTGGCAGATCTGCCCATCAACAGCAGACAGAAAGGTGCTGTTCTAGCCACTGTCACCACAGTGACGAAGGCCATGCCTTGAAAACTACCTCCTGTAACTCTGCCACAAACCTGCCCTGTGCAAAGGGAAGGGATGTGCATCCAGGCCTGAGCATTCTGGTACCCAGCTGCAGGTCCAGGGTATGAGGGGCTCCTACACTGTTTGGTGCTACAAGAGCTGCCCACATTGATAACCACCCCTAGGAAAGCACTGCGCAACAGTGTGGGTCATGCTGTGCTCTGGCAGAACTGTGTTGAAGGATGCAGCTGCTGGGCTTGGCCAGTGAAGCAGTAGAGCTCTTTCCTGCCATGCCACCAGGTACTGGCCTGCAAGAGACCTTCTTTGGGGGGCTGCAGGGGGGTGAGTGTCCGAAGCCTGAGGGACCTGGGCAAATCCCACAGACACACAGAGCTGGGAGGAAAGAAGGGCTCAAACCTCCGAGCTGCTGGAGCTGCCTGTGCATGGACAGGCTCTAAGGGAGGATCCAAAGTCAGATTCGTCCCGAGCTCCAGTCCAGACCTTGAATCTCAGGTCTAAAGTTGACCAGCTGCCCAGGGGAGGTGCACACACCTTTCCCTTCCACCCTGCCTACCTCTCTTACAAACTCTGAGGACAAGAAATGATTCATCTGAAAATATCTTTACAAGGGGAACAGGAAGGCTTTGTGATTCCTGTCTGCATTAACTTCCCTTAGCTGCTCAGCCAGTATCTTCTGTGGGTTTCACTATCTGCTGCTCATTCAAGTTTTACATTTGAGGACTTGACCAAAGCAAACATCACTCCCTTTCTTTATCATTAGGTGACATTCACCAGCATAACTGGGGCTGGAAGGGTGAAAGAGTGAGGACAGTGCACAGAACCATGGGCACGTGGAACACTAAACCCCATTTCTCTTCCCAGTAACAAAGCTGGGGACAAAATCGCTATGAAGCCTGGCATTAAAGAAGTTCTTTGTGCCAGGGTAGAGCAGACAGCTCACAGGACGCACAGTGAGACCCTCAGCACTCGTGGCACTAGAAGAGTCTCTACCCATAACAAATTACAGCTAAGGGACTCGCCTGCAGATTTAAAACATCAGCCTCAACACTCTGATTATCTCAGCATATCAGCAGGAGAGGGAAAATATTACAGTCACTTCTCTGTCCCATGGAGAGGAACTGCATCCTCTATGGGTGCAGTCTGAGCAGAGGGCTCCCCACCTTGCAGGGCCCACATGTTGTAGGACGCCAGATGGCTGACGAAGGTCTCCTTGGTGCTGGCTGGGATGTTTGGCCCCAGGATACTGGTCGAGGAGCCAATTGCCACGTTGTACCTGGAACGATCATCCAGCCCCTTACTAAAGCACAGGGCTCGTGGACATCACTACTCTGATAGTCACACGTGCTGGAGCTCCTGGGCTCAGCAGGGCAGGGCATAAACAGAAACACCTTTAGCCTCTCTTACCTTTTCTCAGCCCAGGCAACCACGGGATCCCATTCACTCTTCTGCAGCTCTGCCAAGGCAGCTGGCTCCTCCACACGATAGCTGGGAGGTTGTGGAACAAAACCAGACTGGGTGTTTGCTCCCAGACTGCCAGAGTACTCCCTGCCAGGCTGGGGACACCGTTGGGAAGGAAGCTGCCCCCCACCAGGCTGTGGCAGGGGAAGAAGGGCCCTCTGTCCACCCAGGCGTCAGCAGCAGCAGTGACTGGGAACAATCCCCCTGCTCTTCCCAAAATTCAGAGCTTTTTGTTGTTTTGGGAAGGACCATTCTATCTTACTACAAAACAGAGCAGAAAACCATCCAACAGAAAACTGCAGGTAGCCCCAGGCCAGCCACAGGACACAGAGAGGTTTAGCAGTTAGAGCAGGAGACAGATCCCACTGGAATTCTTTATAAGAGGCTACTCCTCCTGCCTCACCTCAGGACTCCCCACTGCCAGCCTGACCAAAAAGGCAGACGGGGGAGTGCCATTCCCCTCTCCCACAGGAACTGCACCACTGCCAACAGACACCTCCAAGGCTGGGGCTGTGAGACAGGAGCCTGGGCACAAACCAGCTTGATCCTGCAGTCCCCAGGGATTTTGAGGAACGAAGAACATTTTGCTACTGGTACAAGTCTGACCTCCCTACAACAGGTTCCCCCAGCTGACAGATTTCACAGCTTCTCCTTTATGCCCAAGGAGTTCATTTCCTGCTACTCCCACCCTTGCCCAACAATCCAAAGTTCAAGAGAGGGGCAGATCCCTGTACACCCTTCAGATGCATGGACTTTCACTAGGTGGGACTGGCCTAAACGAATTCAAACCTTGGGGCCAAAACCAGGAGAGATCAGATCCCTGCTATGACTGAGTTACTGTAGTCCTTCTCCCTCACTTCCCACGACCACCCTCCCAAAAACTACCCTGCAACAAGATGAGCTTGCCTCTGGGCCAGCAGGGCCCCATCTCATACCAGACTGTGTCGGTCTCCAGGAACTTCACAGCCGCACGGATCAGCTGCGTTTTGTTCCGCTGCGTGGGATTGTCCAGCGCCGTGTTGCACAGTGTGGTCTGCAGGACAAAGGCAGTTTAAACCCTGGGGAAGCAGAAGGCTCCACTGCACAAAGCCAAGAAGCAGAGGAATTTGTGGCAGACATTCCATTCCTCATGTAATGGGAATCTTCTCACTGGTTTCAGAAGCCTCCTTCTGGAGCAGTCCCATCAAGCACCAGGGGAGAAGGCTCACAGACTGCTCCAGAGCTCATCCCATTTCCTCCTGCCCCTTGCTATCCCCGAGGACACTGTCCAACTCCTCAAGTCCCCCAGTGACACAGGTTCTGCCCCAGACAGTATCTAACTGTCCTCACAACCCCAGTGTTCCCACAGTGCCCATCCAAAGTCCTGACCTCTTGTCCCTGGTTCCAGGACAACGTGCTCTCTCCATGTTCTGCATTTGGAGACTATTCTCTTGTCTACACAGCTGCCCCAATTTTAGATTACACCATGCTAGTTCTACTGCAAGTACTCTGGAGAGCTGTGGGACACAGGAGGAGGCATTCCCAGAAGACACCCCTGGCACAAGGCTTACACCCCAAAGTGTTTCTCAACCCTTGCTCTGGGGTGCCAGCTGGCAAAGCCCTTGCCCTGTGGCAGTGGCCCAGCAAACTCATCTTTAGCACCCAGCATTTTGCTTCCCAGCCTTTAATCCTGACTCCCTTGACCTCACCGCTCCCAGCACACCACGTTTTGCCCTGCTGGGGTCTCAGCATCCCAACCTGCCGTGCTCACCAGGTGCATAGTGTAGAACTTGATGGTGTCTTTCTGGGAGTCCCACTCTGTTGCCACAGCAATGGCCAAGGCCTCATTGGGGACAGTGAAGAGCTTGGCCTGGGGTGTTTTCAGCTTTCGGTGGTCCAGGTTTATTTCAAAGCCTCCTGGGGAATCAGAGTATAAATCCTGGTAAATCAAAGAAGGGCAGGTACTAAGGAACAACAGACAACCCCACAGCAGGGAGAGATTCAGAGCCGGAACTGAGACTGGCATCAGGGATACTCAGTTTCCCCTCATGACCATCACCTTGACATACCTTCCCCCAGGCAGTACTGGGGTGTGTTTCCCCATCACACAGCTTTGCTATAGTAGAGGAAAGGGCACAACAGGCTGGTAATGAACCACCCCCACATACAGCTTGGCCTATGGGTATGCCATACTCTCACTGAAGAAGTGTGGGCTGGTAACACCCCACTGGGAACCAGCCCCTCAGTCCTGTGCCAGCAGCTGTACTCACCTTCTCCTTGAGAGATGCTCACGTTCTGGTAAAACCGCTTCCTCTCTGGGGGCAAAACCAAAGTCAGTCAGAGGGGCAGTTGGAGGAGGTTTGGCTGCTTCCCCTGCTCCCCATCACAGCCCAGAACAGATGGAGCCCTTGGCACTGTTAAGGCCCAGATGGCCTGGCCACAAAATCCCTGCCCCTTCATCCGCAGCTCCCAAGCACTCTGCTGTTTCAGTGAGCTCCACTCAGCTGGGAAAGTGCCATGAAACCAGTGAAAACCAGAGCGTTGCTGTCAAGAGAATGTGATCAGCTTCACTTCTGCCAGGCCAGACTCTCAGCTCCCTCCGACCTGGCCTGTGCTGACCTTCCAGAGCCTGGCAGGGGCAGTTTCCAGAGCAGACCTTTCTCCCTGGGATCAACCTTTCAAGATTCTCCCACTGCGACTGCATTTGACAAGTGAGTCCCTGAACCATCCTGGCTGACTCTCTGCACTTGCTCTGTCTCAGAGCAACAAGAAACCCAGCAGAGCTGGGGCAGAGTCAGAACAGGCCACAGCAACCTCTCTTTCCACCCCTGCTGGCAACAAACCCAGCCAGTGCCAGACCTGTGCGCTCCCCCTCACTGCCTCTAGCTCATCCTCTCCTTTGACCTGCAGCCAATGCACTCGCTGGAGCCACAGCTTGGAGCATGCAGCAGCAAGGATGCTGCTGTTCCCTCCACTTCAACCGCCCACAGGGGCAGGTTTGTTGCAGGCAAACAAGGTAACAGCTGGATAGTGCTGGGGACATGTCACACACGCTGCAGCGATGCCGTTGAGTCACCAGGGAAGGAACCACCTCCAGCAGCTGCCTCCAGCCCACACATCCTGCTCTGGCTCCGGAGTACATCTGCTCCACCAGCAAGGTGAGCCTGAGGGAACTGTAGGTATCTGTTTTAAGAACAGCTTTCTTTCCTACCTGCACGTTTTCACACGCTCCCAACACCTGAGAGCTGGGTGTTGCAAAACCTCGCTCCTCTCATGCAACACAGGAAGAATCTGCAAGCCATTCCCCTGACCACAGCAAGCAGGTGATAAATCCCAGACCCATAAATCTACCTCGTGAGGGGTGAAGCGAATAGGCCAGGCTGCAGGTCACTTAGTCCACACCCCAAACCCATGCACATTCCTGCTGGGGAGAGGGAACAGGATTTGCCTGTGAGCTCCAGAGCCTCAGAAATGCCACCCCGGGTGAGGCACCGGTCTGAAAAGCCTGAGACCGGTGTACCCCAGAGGGGTCCTGAGCCACGCCTGCCCGTGGGCTCCCGGCACGCCGCTGTGAGTCACCACAGCCTCACCTCGGACACTGATTTTACCGCCTTCAAGCCCACGCGTTTCCAGCAAAACCCGTGGAAGGGACCCACAGCCCGGAACCTGCCCCAACCCCCCGGCGGGGCCCGGCCCCCCGTTCCCTGAGAAGCCAGCCCCGGGCTCGGCCGGGCCGCCAGACACTGCCCCCCCCCCCGCTAATGCCAGGAGGAGGGCGCGGCGGGGGGAGGCCCAGCACGCAGCCCCCAGCCCCGCCGCAGAACGGCCTGAGGGAGCC
The DNA here is from genome assembly GCA_022605575.1 of Laterallus jamaicensis coturniculus. Classification (NCBI taxonomy): domain Eukaryota; kingdom Metazoa; phylum Chordata; class Aves; order Gruiformes; family Rallidae; genus Laterallus; species Laterallus jamaicensis. The sequence goes on along the minus strand of JAKCOX010000020.1, from coordinate 8,565,666 downwards.
CGGGCCGGCAGCGCCCCGCGGGGGCGGACTGCACCGCTTCCCACGCTGCCACCCGCCCGCGGGCGCCGGGCGCGGCCTTCCGCGGGCCCTGCGTGAGCCTGAGCGGCGCCAGCTGCGGGGGGAGCCCCGGCAGGGCAGGGAGAGACCCCGGGCGGGCGGCGCTCCCTCACCTGCCGGCGGGGCGTAAGCGCGGCCCTCGCCCGGCCGCCCCGGGCCGCTCCACCCGGTGACGAGAAGCGGCGGGAGGAGCCGGCCGGGCCGGGAGCGGCCCCAGGGCAGCCGGCTGCAGCCGCGCCACATCGCGGCGAGGAACCGGCGGCCTGGCGGGCGCCGCTGCCGGGACCAATCCGCGCCGCGAACGCGGTTTGTCCCCTCGACCGCTCCGTCCCCGCCGGGGGGGGGGGGGGAAAGCCGAGCACTACGCTTCCCAGCAGCCCCTGCGGCCGCGCCTGCCGGGAGGAAGCGCGTGCTCCGCGCCCGCGGCCAATCCGCGCCCGGTACCGCCTCTCCCGCAGCGCCCGCGAGGGCCAATGGGAGCGCGCGGAGGCGCTGCCGGGAGGCCCTGAGCCAGGCGGCGGCGGCGGCGGCGGCCTCGGCGAGCGGGGAGCAGAGCGGGCGGCGCCCCCGGCCGCGCTCGGCCCCGGCCACGCTGGCGCCCGGGGACCCTCCCGAGATGCCGGTGCGGAGCGAGCGGTGCCGCTCGAGCGGGGCGGCGGGCTCGGCCTCCTCGCCTCCCTCCGCGGCGGCCGCCAGCAGCCTGGTGCCGCCGCCCCCCATCAACACGGCGCAGCCCGGCGTGGCCACCTCGCTGCTCTACAGCGGCGCCAAGTTCCGCGGGCAGCAGCGCAGCAAGGGCAATGCCTACGAGGTGGAGGTCGTCATGCAGGTGAGGGGCCCGCCGCCGGCCGCCTCCCTCCCCGCGCCGGGGCCCCGCTTTCCTCAGGCCGCGGCCGCCGTCCCTGCCCCGCCGGGCCCCTCGGGCCGCGAGCGTCCGGTCTCCCGTCCTCTCGCCTTTTCTCCTCGCCCGGTTCCCCGGCTGCTGCCGTCCTCGCCGCCCCCGTTCCCCTCGGGCCGCGGTTACCGGCTCTGGCTCGGGTCGCGGTGTGCCATCCCCCAGTCGCCTCGGAGCACCGGTGCGGTGTGTCCCCCGCAGCCCCTGAGCCCCGGTGAGGCCTGTGGCTGAGGTGGCAGAGAGCCCTTTCCCGTAGTCCCCGTGTCTCTGTCCCACTCCTGTGCCCTGGGGAGCTGTGCCTCGGGGGGCCTCTCCCCCTCAGACCTGGAAAGGCCCGTGGCCCTCCCTGCCCTGCACCCCCACCGACACAGCAAACTCTCCCTGTGATTCCCCTGGTTCTGTCAAGCCCAGTAGTGGCAGCAAGTCCTCGGGCTCTGAGGGAATCTGTCCCCTTGTGTGCTCTCCCTTTCAGAATCAGGGTAAGGACCCTGTCCTGCTCCCCTTAGGCACAGTGAGGCCCAAGGCCACCTCCTTGCTCCTTTCCCCTCAAACCCTCAGGAGCATCCTCAAGCCTTTCCCCCCACCGCCGCCTCTTTGCCCCATTGCCCTCAGGCCGTGGCAGGGTTACCTGGAATCCATCCCCTGTTCCCTGAAGGCTCTGGGGTGGCTGTGCACCTCTGTACCACAGGGTGAAAGGTTAAGAACTCAGCTTAGAGTAGGTGTTGTCTTGGGAAGTCCCTGCTAGTGGGACAGCCTGTGTTTTAGGCCTGGCTGGAAATCAGCAGGGATCCAGGCTGCAGTGTCTGGCTGGCACAGCGTGTCCCGGCTGGACCTGAGACCTGGGGTGTCCCATTCCTGGGGTGTCAGGAGACTCCCCCAGGCTGAGCAAGGATCCTGGGACAAAGTGCAGTGATTTGTCTGTGGTAGGAATGCAGCCAGACAGCTGTAGTGCCCAGCTGTGCTGGGCATTCGGGATGCTGGCTGGAGTGGCTTTCCCATTCCTCTCTGCAGTCATTGTCACCCTGCCTGCTTTATTTTTAGTCCTAGGCATTGGCGGGGTGGCTTTGGGCAGAGCTGGCGAGGTGTGAGGCTGTTAGTACCCAGGCAAGCCAGACATCTGATACACCCTTTCCTATAGAGCACCCTGTGAGGCAGTGCTTTCTTCCCAGTTTGGTGGCACGGGATCTGGGGGACTGTGGTCAGATGTGTAGCGAGCACAATGATGAAGCTCGATGCATGTGTCAGCGTCGTGGAAAGCCCCGGGGTCAGCAGATGGGGTAGCGTTAGAGCCTGTTTTCACGTGCAGTCCCTCCCCTTGTCAACAGCACAGGCGTACCTGCTCCGGTTTGCTGTGGTGGGGACATCCGATGGCTGATCAGCTTCACTGCACGCTGCCTTCTCGCAGGGGCTGGCGGTGGCTTTGTGCTAAAAATGCTGCTGTTCTGCATGCGTCAGCTGAGAAGAGGTGGCTGCCTGCTCTCCCTACGCTGAGAGCAGGGAATCATTGCTTTTCTTTGATCACAGGTGGGGAAGATCCATCTCCTCACAGTTGATGTTTGCACTTCCCCAAATAACTTGCTTCCTGCTTTGAAGACTGATCTGGAGATGTCAGGGAAAAGCTTGGAAAATCCCCTGGCTTTAGAGGCGCTCAGAACAGACGCAGCCCCCTGCCTAGCTTCTGCACAGCAGAAGAAATGAGATGCAGCCCTGTAACTCAAAAGAAGGGTGGCATAAAAGCGTTGGATCTGGGAGAAAGGCCTCTTTCAAAACGAATGGGAGATTGTCTGGCTTCTGAGCAGGCTTTGGTGTGCACTGTGCTGCCAGGCTGGGTACAAGGCAGAGAGTACGGGTAGCGTGTTAGATGTGGGTCAGGCCTCTTAAATAAGCAGGTGGTGAAGCTCAGGGCAATGCTTTCTTCCTCTAGCCTGAATTTTCTCCAGTAAATAAGTGCTTTTTACTTTTCTCTCACCTGAACACCAGTTTGCTGGTAGCGATGGGCTGGGAAACGTGTGGGCTGGGTGTGTGGGTGATGCTGCTGCTGGTGCTCTCACTTGGAGAAAACTGTGGGTCAGCTTCCTTCTGGGTTTGTTTCCCATCAGAGACCTCTGGGCAGAGGGTGCTGGCTAGGTGTGGTGGAACTGGAAGTGGGGAGAGGGGCATTGTGGGGCCTCTGATGTGAGGACTGACAGAAGTGAGCTGTAAAGACCTTTCCAGGTGGCTCCTAGCTGTGGGAAAGAGCTGCCAGCGTGAGCATCGGGCAGTAAGGTGGGGAGCCTGTACCAGCTGAAGCTGAAATTAACCCTGGAGGGGTTAGAAGCTGTTTTGGATTGACTGGGTGCCTTGATGCCTACGCTTATGGTTGTACTTTGCACTCTTTTCTAGCATGTGGATATGGAAAACTCCTATCTCTGTGGATACTTGAAGATTAAAGGCCTTACAGAGGTGAGTGTTAGCTGCAAAACAACAAGAAAAGGTGCTGTGTAAAGGCTTTTCTTTTTCCTGGTGGGGTGGGAGAAGCTGCCACCAGAAATAGGAAGGGGAGGGGTTGAGTGTACAGTCCGTTAGACCACTAAATAATTTAATAGCTTCAGTCTGTTGTTCTTGGCCTGTTGAGCAAGCACGGTGGGCCTCGATGGGAGTCTTGAATGAGGGAGGCTTATCTGGCATCCCTGGAGGTCTGAGCAGAACTGAATCTGACCCTGCAGTCAGCTTCAGGTGCTCTACCAGTGGTGATGTGTTCCTGAGAGAAAACAGTCACATCGTTACCAACTTCTTCCTCATCCATCCTCTGAGATCTGCTGGTGGTGTCAGTCAGTGAGAGCTGTCTCCTGGGGGTGATGCTTCTCCTGGCTGCAGCGCATCACGTCTGTCATCACACAGGAGCTCTTGGAGGAGCTGGCTCACCCCAGCTGAGCTGGAACTTCCCCACAGCCCAGCTCTGAAGTGGCTCCTTCTGGTTTCATGTGAAGAGAGAGAGGCTGGAGGTTGAATGAGTCGGCATTTAGGTGTGGGGCAGGACAACTTGGGCTGCTGCGTGAAGGGATGGGACCACCAGCCTCAGATTGCCCAGAGTCCTGCCTAGGAGATGATGCTTTTGATGAGTATGTGCACCTCTGTCTGTGCTGGAGCTTCTGTCTCTAGGTGACAAGCCTTCTGACCTCTTGTTCATCTCTCCTAGGAGTACCCAACCCTCACCACTTTCTTTGAAGGGGAAATAATCAGTAAGAAGCACCCTTTCTTGACACGCAAGTGGGATGCTGATGAAGATGTGGATCGTAAACACTGGGTAAATAAATCTGAGGGGTGGATGCGGGTCTGTTGCAGTCCTGGCTGAGCAGCTGGTTTGGAGGTGAGATGCAGAGTGTGCCCATGGAGGAGCTGTCAGAAGGGTCTGGAAAAAGCTCTCCCTTTTGGGTGCCTCCCTCCTTTACCACCGGGATCTTTGCAACCAAAGGTGCCTTCAGCAGGCTCCTGGCTCTGATCCAGGAGAAGAAAGGGGGGTGTCTTTCCACTGCCTGGCCCTGTGGTTGGAAGGGAGCAGGAGCAATCCCATCTCTTGAGCTCCCTAGGAGAACACACTCCTTGTTTTGAAGGATTTTATCACAAAATGGAGCGGGGAAGGGGAGAGGTGACCCTCCAGCATAGGCTGAGCTGCTTGTACCTGTGTCTCAGCCACCTCAACCCTCCTGTCTGGGTAGGGCGTGTCTGCTGCTGTGCCCTGGATCAGGGCCACAGCACCCAGACGATTGCCTCCCCGCCTTGACCTTTGCTGTTGTTTGCCAGACTTTGATGTTTACTGTGCTTCTGTCACAGTATCTTCCTCCCCAAGTGTTGGAGCTTCTCCACCCAGGCTGGACGTGGCTGTGAGCATCTGGCACTCCTCTGTATTCCCCTGTGCTAGGCCTGAGGTGTGTGTTTAGCACCGCTCCAAGGGAAGAGCAGCGCCTTCAGTTAGCAGGTCCTGTTCCATAGCAGTTCTTCTCTCCTAAATAGCAGCTGGCACTATGGAGCTTTACTCCTGGAATAAGCATCCTGGGTTGTTTCTTTTTGTGTTTCAGGGGAAGTTCCAGGCTTTTTACCAGTATGCAAAAACATTTAACTCTGATGACTTTGATTATGAGGATCTGAAAAATGGGGACTATGTCTTCATGAGATGGAAGGTAAACTCCATGTGTCGTCTCCTCTGATGCTTGTAAGCAGCTCCTTACAAGTGACTGACAGAGGCTTGTGGTGCCTGAAAGCTTCTTCAGCTACACTGGTTTAATGAAAGATCTGACCCTACCAACCTTACAACCCACCATACTTGCAAATTCCAGTGTGACTCTTGTTTAGCCAGCTAATTGCATCCTTAAGGGCTGCTGTCATGGCTAAAAACACAACAGGAAAATCTTGCTTGGTGATGATCCAGAGGATTAGAGCATTGATGTCCTCAGTCTCTGTGTGGGGCCTGCGTGTTTGATGCAGACAGGCCAGTCTGGACCTTTCTGCCCTTCAGCTGGATTGATTCCTCTCTCTGTACAAGCTTCGTGCAGTTGTGACAGGGGGAAATCAGAATCACAGGAAGGTTCTGGTTGGAAGGGACCAAGATCATCTAGTACATGGTCCCTCCCCTGCTGTGGGCTGGGATATCTTGTGGTCATTTAAGCCCTGACGAACCTGGTCTTGAACCCTGTCAGGGATGGGGCATCCACAGCTGCTCTGGGCAACCTGAGCCAGTGTGTCACCACCCTCACAGTAATTAATTCCTTCCTTGAATTTAATCTAAAACTGCCCTCTTGTAGTTTAAAACCATTGTCTCATGTCCTATTGCTACAGGCCCTGGTAAAAACTCTCTCTCCACCTTCCTTATAAGCCCCCTGTAAGTATTTAAAGGCTGAAGTAAGGTCTTCTCAGAGCCTCCTCTTCATCGGACAGCTCTGAATCCTGGCTTTGCAATTGGCCTCTGATCTGCAGTGGGCAGGTGTTGAGCTGAAACTATCTTGTTTACTCTTTAAAACTGGCTCTGCTCTCAGTTGTCAGATACCCTGTAAGGTGCCTACAGCAGCATGCTGTGAAAGAACACACTGGTCCATGGCCTGGGCTGCTGTGGGTGCAGGGAAGGCTCAGCCAGGAATGTCTTTGTGTTACTGGGTGCTGATGCTCAGTTTGGGAGGGCAGATAGGAGGGGGGTAGTATTTGACCTGCATTTTAAAATACAGTCTGTATTTGTGTGCAGGAGCAGTTCCTAGTCCCAGATCACACTATCAAAGACATCAGCGGTGCTTCCTTTGCTGGTTTCTATTACATCTGCTTCCAGAAGTCAGCAGCATCTATAGAGGGCTATTACTACCATAGGAGTTCAGAATGGTAAGGAAGATTCCTTCCTCCTAAGGACTGAAGGGTGGCTCTTCAAACCAAGCTGTGACTCTTGCTTGTCTGCAGCCTTGGGAGTGTCCAGGCAGTGCTTCCCTGGGCTGGGGAGGGAGGTTGGGTCTGGTGGCTGGACCTTGGGGCAGAGGGGAGGGTGTGTGCATGCCGTGCTTGACCAGGGCAGGCTAGTGCAGCCTGTTCATAGGGGATAAGTGCTGCCCTGTCTGCATGGCTGGGGGTAACTGGGCAGGTGGGGGAGATCCGAAGTCTGGAGATGTGCTGCAGCCCTGTGAAGCAGTGGTCTGGTGGTCAGTGAGGTTTGTCAGGAGGCAGACGCCAGCTGTGGCTCACTAAAAACATCCCCCAGAAGCCTGGTCTGCAGCCCAGATGCTCGTGGGGCTTGTCTGCTCCTGCCCTCCCATGGGGCCAGGCAGGTGTCAGGCAGCCCAGCCTCGTGCAGGGCTGTGCTCCTTTGGTCTGTGCTTTGCTCGGTGATTCAAGCTTTGAGCTTCTCTCTGCCTTGGCCCTTCAGAAGAGGTTGGAGGGGCCTTTCAGAGGGAGCTTGGTGCTTTCTCACATAGAACAGCTTGGCCGTTGCTCCCTTCGGGCAGAAATCTTGCTAGGTCAGTGCTTTGTAGTCCACAGTCCTTGTGGTGTTGCTGTAAGACATGGGGAACAGTCAAAGTTAGTTGGTTGGCTCCTCGTTAAAGCCATGTGACAAATAGCTGTGGAGAGCTCTCTCCCCTCTCACAGCCCCTGATGCTTGTCATGTGCAGCAAGTGAATCTGTGGGGTGGCTGGAAGCATTTGGGGGGCGGGAATGTACCTGGGAGGCTTTCAGACAGACCCCCTGGAGCTAAGCTTTGAACATGAAAGTTGTTGAACATTAAAAGGTGTCCAGAATCCACCCTCAGCCTACCTCAAATGCAGCCTGGCTGCAGGTAGCTCAGAGGAACGGGAGTGGAAATGAGGAACGATGCCTAGTCCTCCTGGGATTTTGGCAGCACAGGTAGGTGGGTGTTGGGTGCCTGGACACCTCAGGCTGCAAAGGGAAGAGAAGAGCCAGCTGCCAGGGTGTCTGCTCTGTGACCTGCCGAGCGGGCACTGCTCCTGCTGGGGGTGTTCTGTTGGCTCTGTGTGACCTTCCTGCCTTTTTCCTCTCTCCCAGGTATCAGTCATTGAATTTAACTCACGTTCCTGAGCACAGTGCTCCTATCTACGAATTCCGATGACAGCTGCCCAGAACTGATACCGTACGGAAGCAAAGCGGGCAGGAGAGCATGGCCTGCCAGGAGAACTGTGTCCCTGTCGCAGCACGGGAATGCACGCTTCTCTCCTGCCCCTCGGACTCGAGAGAGAGAGAAAGAGAGAGAGAGAGAGAGCCTGAATGTTAACCCAGCCCAAGGAGCGTGGCTGCTGGAGCTTGATTCTCCCTCCTGTCGAGTGGCGATTTGATCTTTAATCTGGTTTTAAGCTACCTTTAAATGCACTTTCTTATTGCACAGCTAGTTTCTCTATCACTGAAATTCCTCCCGGCTCTCCTCTGGAAGCTGTTTCTCAGTAGCTGGAATCAGTGGTCTGTCCTCTGAGTAATAAGAAAATATAAGCTCAGTGCTTATATTTTCCTTGTTACAGCCTGATGTGGGTTGAAATCTCCAGGACTTGGGTTTCTTGCCCAGTTTGCCAGCTCTGATGTTTCCTGAGCCGGGTCCCGTGTGTGAGGCTCTGCTTGGCAGAGAGCTGCTCAGCTGCAGAGTCTGTTGGGGGGAGTGTTGGCTGAGACAAATAAGGCTTGAAGGAGTCTTTGCTTCATGCTGGCTAATGAGGTTAGCTGGAGCTGCAGATCTTTAAGGAACGCTGGCCCTTTGGAGCTGGGAGTTGTTCCGGTGTCTGGATACGCCACTGGGAATTAATTTGATGTACAGACTTCCAGGCTCTCAGTAAAGTGGATCTGAACTCTGCTTATAGGTGTATATTTGCTCTTTACTTAAGTTAAGGGTAAAAAAAGACAAAAAAAAAAAAAAAGACAGAAAAGAAAAAAAAAAAGAAAGACTTTTATTAAAAAAGAATATTTTTATGGTTCCTTTTCCCAAGGACCCTATGGCAAGTGCACAAGTGCTCGATTTACATTTTACAGTTTTCACATTGAAAACCAGGAATGTCTGTTTAGTTTTTATATACGTGTCTGTAATCAGCTAGCTGCTTTGGGGAAGTGATGGGAGTGGGAGTGTTGAGCAGCATCGCAGGGACAGCTCTGGGATTGTTCATCATTTGTACTCGCTCTTCATGCTTCAAACACCACTGCTTGATACCTTTTTACAAGGAGAAACTAAAAACCCAACAAAAAAAAAACAAACCCAACAAACCAACCAACAACCCTCCCTGGTAGCTCTCTTCTGACTCTGAAATGTTTCAAGTGATATAACTTAAGGCTTGTGTGCCAAAGTGTGTGTGTGTATGCGTGTGTGGGTTGTTTTTTAAAAGGTGTTTTAAAAGTTGGCCTTGGTTGTATCTTTACTGTGACAGTCCCACACGTGGGGCTTCCCTGAGAGTTTAGTTTGAGGTTTTTCTGGCTGTTTTTAAAAACAACCCCCTTCAAGCTGGCTCACGTCACGTGCTATCCAGGTTGGGTGTTGAGAATGGGTTTGCCCCTGGGAGAAGGGGAAGCAAAGCCAAGGTGGTTTGGGTTTTCATTTTTCTGACTATCTTCCTTTCAGCAGCACGTCTGTCTGGTTCTTTGCAGCAGCTGAATTGTTAGTTTAAGCCTTAACGCTGAAGTATTCGGGTCTGGGTGAGCAAATTTCCTGTATTTCCAAGTCAGGATCTTCCATGGTCAGAGCAGTGGCTGGGCTGGTTTCAGGAGGTGATGTGGAAAGCACCCACCTCCTACATGCTGTGCTGTTGGTCAGGGGTTGAGTCTTTTTTCCCCAGCACAAATGGAGATAGGCTTGCTTACAGGAGGAGAAGGGAGAGCTGGTGGAGAGGGGAGAGCTGGTGGGAACCCCACCATGATGGAGGAGGCGGGTGCTGTTGTCCTGGCTGTTGTGGGTAGAGTAGCACGATGGCAAGCGGGAGAGTGATGGGAGGCGCCAAGGGAGAGCGGCTGCGAGCAGAGCGCTTGGGGGAGAGACTCCTGTTTTATTCTGCTTCTCTCAGAGAAGCTCAGCCCCTTTGGCAGTGGGGAGAGAGGATTCCTCATGGGCGGTGCTGGCAGGTGTCCTGGTTTTAAGAGGAAAAATGCTGGTGGTGCTGTGACCCAGCGCAGGGGTGAAGCTTCTTCTGGGTGCTGTACGGGCACGGGGACCCAGCTCTGCCGGCTGTTTGCAGCTCTCCAGAGCTGTCTGTGTGCAATATTGGTGGGGTTGCTGGTCTCCCTGTGTTCCCCAGGGCTCAGTGCCAGCATGGCACTTGGGTTTGATGTGGTTTAGTTGAATTACCACTGTGGTTGTTGGCAGAAGTTGGGTTAAAAGGGGTCCTGGGGCTGTTTAACGTGTATGACTACCCCAAAACCTCTGAGGTATTTTTACTTTGAGACTTGATATGTTGTGAGAAGAGTGGGGAAGGAGCTTCCTGCTCTCTGCCACTGTCCTGAAGCCGCTTTCAGCTGAAATCCAAAGCTGCCAGCATGATGCTGTCCCATAGGGTGTGTGTGGCAGGTACCGAGCAGGTTGTGGAGAGGGGCTGCAGGTGTTGGAGGGCTTCCCTCCTCTCAACCCTTTGTGTTTGGCTTTTCTCTTTCTTCAACTCGTTTGGTGAGCTAAGTAGAGATGTTGGGTATGTTGTTGATGGGCTTGAGAGAGAACAGACCTGGGGAGGACCTGGGGCACGGAGGTAAGAAGTGGGGTGTCTGGACTGGGAAGAGGTGGTGATGTCTCTCCCGCCCGTGCCTGTGAGCGGGGGGCTGAGGTGGTGTTTTGCAGAGCGGTCAATGTCCAAATTAAACATGAAATGTATTTAAGGGGCCTGTCTCCGTGTGTGTTTGTCAACCAAAGCGTTCCTCGGTGCTGGGGGAGGGTTGTGCTTGTCACCCCCCCCACCCCCGAAGGTTTCTCCCGGAACCCAACAAGCTGCTGATTGCCTTAAACGCAGGATCCGGCCCTTAATTAGAGGAGCGGGAGAGGGCGAGGCCCGGTGCGGCGGCTCCCTCCGAGCTTTCCCCGTTAGCCGCCGCCTTTCCCGGGGAACCGGCGGGCGGCCGCTCCGGGCCCGAGGGCGGAGCGGGCGGAACCCGGATCGCTCGGCGCAAGAGGCGGCCGGGGCGGCATGGTGGCTGCACAGCACCGCCCGCCCGGGGCCGGCCCGGACGCTTGAGGGGGACGGGAGGACGGACGGACCGGCGGCGCTTCCGGTGTGCGGCGTGCGGGGCCTGGCGAGCGGGCCGGGCCGGGCCCCGCCATGGGCATCCTGGAGAAGATCTCCGAGATCGAGAAGGAGATCGCCCGCACGCAGAAGAACAAAGGTCCGGGCTGGCGGGGTCGGGGGCTGAGGGAGCCGGGGGTGCCGGGTGGGGCAGAGCCCTTCGGGGGGTCGGGGGCTGTGAGGGGCGGGGGGGGCTGTGGGCTGCCGGGTTATGGAGCGAGGGGGGGGCGCTGGGAAGGGGGTGCGGGGGGAGACGTGGCGGGATGGAGGCGGCTCGTGAAGCAGAGTCGCTGTACGAGCGGCGGGATCGGGGTGACCGAGGGGCTAGGGGTGACCGAGAGCCGGGTGAGCACGGAGGCTGGGGGTGTGTACCTCGGAGAGCCCCTCCTGGCAGCCACCCTCGTTCCTCGCTATTGATGCCCCCGCAGGTGGGGAGTGGGGACCCGGGCAGCGTCCCCGGGCTCTCCTTGGAGCTGGGCCGAAGGGCCCGAGCGCTGCTGGGCCGGAGGCTGCCTGCCGCGGGGTCCCCGAGCTGGTACCCTGGCATGAAGAGGGGGCTCCGCTCCCCGTGGCTCTGCCCAGCGCCGCGCTGCTTCGGGGCCTTCAGGCTGCGGCCGATGATGGAGAGGGAGAGCAGTAAAACCCGTGAGCTCCCGGGTTTGGGCCTTTCTGGGTTACGAAGGGAAACAGCTACTGCTTTTCTTTTTTCCTCTGTGCGAGGTGTAAATGCAGGTGGTTTGCTCAGAATAAGTCAGTAAAACACTTTCAATTCCACGAGTGGCACGTTATCCGTGCCTTTAAAAATCACTAAGAGTAGGGCAAGAAAAGCCTGGCATCTCTGCTGCACTGACTGGGTGCAAGGAGGGATCATCCCCCTGCAACCTCTTCCTCCGTAACTGTCCCCCTCCACCCTGCTCATTCCTGCACCTGGGCTCCCTCTGGCTTGCTCCTTTTACCCAGGAATTTTTTGGCTGCTTATTTCCCTCAGGACTGACTTTCTGTGCAGGGTACCAGGTCTACTCTCAATGGCCAAGACTTTGAAAAGTTACAGAACCCCTGGGGGGTAGCTCATGTGTGTGGTAGTGGTCAAGATGTTAACCAAGACCAGTAGTGGGTATTTTTTTAGGAAGGTTCTTGTTTCTACAAGTGAATTATCAGCAGCTTCTTGTCAAACAGCTGTTGCGTTTGTGTTATTCCAGCCACTGAGTACCACCTCGGCCTGCTGAAGGCAAAGCTTGCAAAATACAGAGCTCAGCTGCTAGAACCCTCCAAATCCTCGGCTGCTAAAGGAGAAGGCTTCGATGTGATGAAATCTGGAGATGCCCGGGTGGCGCTGATCGGTTTTCCTTCAGTGGGTAAGGTCAGTGAGTGTCTAACGTTAGCCACGCGGCGTGTGGCGTTCCAGGCTTGGGGCTAGCACAGTGGCTGTAGAGCAAATATCTGCCTTCTCTTCATCTTTCACCTCATTGCCACGACTTCACAGACAGTGAAGCTAGGCGAGGTGCTCCTTGATCTTGTGCGTGGTGCCCTGTGGTAGCAGCCTGGGACTTGGCCTTGCCCAGTGCTGCTGGGAAAATAGGTGAGAGCGTGGGACTTACCACTGTTTAGTGACAGTGCCGACTCTCCCATCGCTGCTTCAGCCCCTGAGCCTGGAACAGCCGTGACACGACTTCCAGAAGCTGAGGAACGCTTTGGTGTTTGCTCCTTTTGCTGGATGTTCCCTGGTGCTGTTTGTGATCATCTCTAGTGATGCTGCTCTCTTGCTTTTCAGTCCACGTTTTTGAGTTTAATGACCTCAACTGCCAGCGAAGCTGCGTCTTACGAGTTCACAACCCTGACATGTATCCCAGGAGTCATAGAAGTAAGTAGGAGTCTCCTCCCTTCAGCATAGCAGTAGTAAGAAACACAGCCATGTAAATGTGTCCGTTCCCACCAGATACACTTGTGCTGGTGCTAAGAAGGAGCAGTATCCAAAGGACTCTGCTGACTTCTGCTTTAAACTTCAGGTGGTCTTAAGTGCTGTGGTATCAGGTCTTCTGCAACCTGCAGTGCTGATTTAGCACTTCCCTCTGCCACATAACTCTTCAGGATTGACGGCCTGAGCAGGGTTTTGTAGGCTGCTATTGGACTGACCAGAGCAACACGACAGTTCTCAACTGAATTTTTTATAACAGCTATTGGCACCATTGACCAGATGGCTGGAAACCTTGACAGATTTGTTTTTAATGAAGCTTTAAAAGAGGCAATCTGTACCGTGATCAATTTGGAAATAAAATACAAGCACTGTCCTTGAGGAGTTTTATTAGCGGTGGCCTGAGCATCCATCAGGGAAAGCAAATGGCAGAGGGCATCAAACTGAAAAGTGCCCCTGAGTAATGAGAAAATCTGGGTCAGAATTGAAAGTGGAGTTAAATAGTGAAAGTAGCTGTGTTGGTGTTAAAACCAGCCAGCCAAAGGCAGCCCGAGCTGCAGGCAGCTGCTAAAGCTGTTACTGAGGACTTTGCCACAACAATAGCTTGAAAGCTAATGCCCCACAGGCCTGATGAATGAAAGGCTCTCCTTATTGCCCGGTGCTGTAAGAGCTGCAACACATCTGAATATTCTGATCCATCTCAGCAAGGGATGTTGGCATTTTCTTGTTACAGTGCTTTCTTGCTGGACCAAGAATGTTAAGGGTTGGTTCTTTTCTTCCCTTTCCATGTCACCAACTCAGGATAACGCTACTTTAGTACTGTGCTGTTCTCCTGGTGCTCTGTCAAACTGCAGCCACGTGGTGCTGCAGGAGGTCAGGCCCTAACCTACCACAGTATGTGGTGTTGAATGCAGCTTTTTAGGAAACACTCTGGAGGTTGCCTTGACAAAACAGAGCCATCAGCTTTGTGCAAAGTTGTCCTGCCCTGTCAGGGTCATTCAGTTCCACTCTGCAGGCTTTGGAGCCCAGCACATGTTTTGGGGCTTTCAGGGCAGCTCAGGTGCCCTGTGTGAGGCTTTCAGCTTTCTGTCTTTCTGTTTCCTTTTTCAGTACAAAGGAGCCAACATTCAGCTGCTGGATCTGCCTGGAATCATCGAAGGAGCAGCACAAGGTTGGCTGATCTCTGCATTCATGTAAAGTAGGGATTTGCCCTCAGTCGTGTACTGGGCTGTCTCAAACATTAGCAGGTTTCCTGGGCCAATAGTTCCCACATTGGATTTCCAAATTTTAGAGTCCTTGATCTTATGTGAGGCACGATTCTTATCCCTGAGCCCACGTATGGTTCTATATGTAGCAGAAGGATGCTTTTCTGGAGGTGGGAGCCAAAGCAAGCCAGTCACTTCTCACCTCCTTGCGTGAGTGTTATCTTGCTCATCTGTTTTCTGGTACAGAGGAAATCTAAAGAAAGATGCTGGAGGGGTGGAGGGGGAAATTACAGCTAAACAGTCACCTCTTTTGACTAATTTCCTGAGTGCCTGCCAGTCCTTCCATGACTCCCGACTCTGGGAAGAGGTGTTGGCTTTGCCCCTCTGCTTCATTGTTGTCCCACTTGGCTCGTCATGTCATAAAAATGCCTTAAACTCTGGGAAATCTCATGGTCTTTCCTTGGAGAAGTGTGGCCTGCTTAATGAGTGTCTCTCCTTTTTGACAAGAAAGTGTATGTAACACCTCTGCACCGGGCCCTAGGACTGTTGTGGGTGAGCAGCCCTGCTGCCTGGAGCTGCTACTGCAGCACAGGTTGGGGGATGTCTGTCCTGCTGTCAGCATTGCCACCCCTGCAGCCATTCTCTGACAGCTCTACACACGCCACTTGGTGTAAGCTGCAGTGGAGGAGCAGCAGCAGAGAGTGTTGTTAGGGCTTGTGCTGGGCAGAAGACACTGTGGATGGACTGGATACGCTCACTCAGGTCCCCCAGCAGCTGACTGCAGCCAGTGCAGGATCTTTTCCCTCCCTTCCAAGCAGCTGTGGAGGGCAGGAGTCCCCCCACCTGTCTCAGAGCTCGTAGCTGGTTTCTCTCACTGATCTGCAGCCATCTTTTCCCAGGCAAGGGCCGAGGGCGGCAGGTGATAGCTGTGGCCAGGACAGCAGACGTCGTTATCATGATGCTGGATGCCACCAAGGGTGAAGTGCAGAGGTGAGAGTGTGCTGCTGGGCGTGTGGAGCTGTGAGGTGGTGGGCCAGCTTCAGGGGTTCCCACATGCTCCAAAAACATGCTAGCACCCTGAAGTGTTGTCCTGTGCATTTGGGAGGAACCAGTACTAAAACTATTGAGTATGAAGGGGAGGTTGTACTCCATTAGAAGCATGTTAACTAGCCAGCTTGGGCTTCTCAGCTGGAGAATGTTTCCCACAGGATGGCTGTTCAGGGGTGGGGAGTCAGCCTAGTTTTCCACCGCAGACTCTCCAGCGTTAGCTGTGGCTTTCAGGCTGCAGTGGAAGCTGATGTCAAAGCTGTATGATAGCCAAAAGGGGAAGGGGTGTATGTCTGCTGCCTGTGCTCAGTCTCATGGGTGCTGATGTGCAGTGTGTCCCTGCAGGGCCCTGCTGGAGAAAGAACTGGAGTCTGTAGGAATCCGGCTGAACAAAAGCAAACCAAATATCTACTTCAAGGTGAGGTTTCCTAGGCAGTTGCAAGAAGGGCTTGTGTCTAGCTGTCTACTCAAAGCCAGGGTCACTCTGTGCTGCCCTGAGGCCCACTGAAGGGGTGGTTATGGATTTTATGGACTGTTCTTCATTTCCTTTACTGCCTTCCTGCAGCCGAAGAAAGGCGGAGGCATCTCCTTCAACTCAACTGTCACGTTGACTCAGTGCTCCGAGAAGTTGGTGCAGCTCATCCTGCATGAATATAGTATCCTTTCCTAAAACCAGGAGACCCTTAAGCCATCAGTAGCTTGTGAGCTGTGCTACAGCACAGTCTTGTTGCATCTGGCTGCTTCCTGGGTTGAGAACAGGCTTTTGCAAGCGAGCTCAGCCCCTTGGCTCTCAGCAGTGTGGAGACCTGTCAGCGTTTGGGCCTTGACAACGTTCACCTCAGAAATCTTCAATGCTGAGGTTCTCTTCAGAGAGGATTGCTCCCCTGATGAGTTCATTGACGTGATCGTAGGCAACAGGGTCTACATGCCGTGCCTCTACGTGAGTATCTCATGAGCAGCCTGCCTTCTGCTGCACCGGGAAGACACCGAGGCTTCCTCATTCCTAAAGCAGTACCCGTTTGGGGTTTAAGAGGTGCAAATCGCAGCTCATCAGGGAGCTTTTTTACAAGCGGCTGAGCTGGGAGCGTGTTCCCTGTGCCCTCTTGTGGCTGGCTGCCGTGGAGCAGCACCGGCTGCGTGTCCCGCTGGCGCCGGGTGTGCTCACGGTGCCGAGCCTTCCATTCCTGTGCCACAAGCATGTTCGAGCGTGGTCCCTTGTGCCAGAGGTCACTGGACGGCTCTGGTAGCGACTGCACCTGTAGTGAGATCCAGGATGCTGGAGATGTGTTGGAAGTCACCCCAAAGGGACAGCTTTAAAAAGCCCAAATTCAGGCTTCTGAGTTTTGACCACTTTATTGCAGTAAGAGCCTCAGCCTGTCCTCTTGCAGGTTTTTTTTTGTTTCAGATGCTGGAGCTGCCTCATGACACCTATACAGACACGTCTTCACTGTCTTGCAGTGTTGGCAGCTTGACTTCCTAAAGAGTGTGTTGTTTTCCCTTCAACATAGGTTTATAACAAGATTGACCAGATATCTATGGAGGAAGTGGATCGTCTTGCTCGGAGACCCCACAGTGTTGTGATCAGGTAGGGACCTCCCACGCTGCCCCATGTGCTGACCCAGATGGTGTGGCAGTTCGCTGCCTGCCTCTTTCTCCAGCATCTCCTAAGAAGGGTCTTCTAGGACTATCTTCAGCTGCTGGGGGGAGAAGCAGAGCTGCTGTGCTGCTTTCTCGGGGCTTCCCTTCCCTGAAGGCAGCCTGCTTGTCTTCTCCACACCTTCTGCAGGCCAGAGGAAGCCAGTTAGGCTTGTTTCCTTAGAAGTGCTGGTGTACCTGACTGGGGCTTTGCTGCTTCAAAGCTCCTTGCCCTTCTGAAAGCACTTTATTTCACCTCATTTGTCCTTTACTGGCTTCATTAAAGACCTTTCCCCGTGTTCCCTAGCACTCTAATAAGATGTTTCACCTTGTTCTTCTGGATCTCTAAATCACAACAGCAGTAAACATAGAGATCTTCCTGGTGTTTTGCAGCTGTGGCATGAAACTGAACCTGGACTACTTGCTGGAGAAGCTCTGGGAATACCTGGCACTTACCTGTATCTACACCAAGAAACGAGGACGTAAGTGACCATTAGCTAAAGAGAGGATTTGAAAGGCACAAAGGGCTGCTGCTTATCAAAGGCAGACAGGCTCCCAGTGGGGCTTGGATGTCTGCCTGACAGTGACCTCCTGTCTTGTGCTCTTCCGAACTGCCTCTTGGCTCTTGGGGAATCCTGGCTGTTCCATCTGATCCACCTGCCCATCTCCCCCAGCCTCCTGTTCTCTCTGTGGTAGAAGAGCTGAATTTTCCTAAGATTTCACAGGATGATATAAGGAAATAAAGTTGGCAAGTTTGCAGCTTTCTCCCTTATACACACTGTGATGAACTGTTCAGCCCATCACTACCCAGGAGAGGTCTCCTGTTCCTGCTGTGAGAGTTTTGGTGATTCCCATGCCAGGCTCAGAAGTGCCTTTGATCCTCCTCTTGCTTTATAACTCGTTCATAGTTGCTCCCAGTGATGAAAGTGTGCCTGTACTTCGTTCCTGTTTGGCTGTGAGCAGCTGTGACTGGACTTGGGTGGGTGTGAGGAGATGAAGGAACTTTCAGTGAGCTTGTGAAGCTGTGAAATCTGGGGGGGGGGGTGGTGTGTTACAGAAAACTACAGAGTGGTTTGGGTTTACTTGAGTGTTTTTGACTTGGGGGGGGGATTTCCTTGTCCTAAATGAAGTATTTGGAGTGGGGTTGGAGTGGGTGAATTGTGAGGAAGCAGTTGACTGTGGCATTGGTGACTACTTGAGGGTACTTTGGTGCTTTCAAGTACCCAGGTGCCTGTTTAGCCTGGGAGCTGGCAAGCAGGATGGGAGGGGACTTTGGGAACACAAGACAATGTGAGATGGTGTCAGCACACACTCAGTGGAAGTCCAATGCTTTCTTGTGGTTTTTCCCCCCCCTCCCTGCTTCTCCACAGAGAGACCAGACTTCACTGATGCCATTATTCTCCGGAAAGGGGCCTCTGTGGAGCATGTGGTAACTTCTCTGCATCTTTTCCCTTTCCTTGTCTGTAGAAGGCAGGTTCCTCTTGGACCTTGCTGTGATTTGTGCTTCATAAAGCTTGTGACATGTCGGTGTTGAGTTGAGCTCCTCATTTTCTTACCTTGACTGATTCCACCTGCCTTGGGTTCCTTTCCCAGCTGCTGGGACAGGTTAAAAAACAACAATTACTTAATGCAGTCCAGTGAAGAAGTGTGTGGAGGCAATGGGGGGTTATGTGGTGGTCCCTGTGTGTCTGGTCTGTGTTCTTCTGAGTGCTGTTAACTGAATCACAGAGCCACAAGGTTGGAAAAGACCTTTAAGATCATTGAGTCCAACTGTTCCTGTCCTGTGCTAAACCGTATCCCTGAGCACCTCATCTACCCAGGGATGGTGACTCAACCCCCTCCCTGGGCAACTGGCTCTTAAAGTCACTGTTGTGATTTCTGGCACAGACCTGAGTCGCTTCTAGTTCCTGGGTATTAAGTTGTTTGCCCAGCAGTGCCATTGAGCTGCCTCACGTGCTGTCTGTCTGTCTGTCCTGCAGTGCCATCGGATTCATCGATCGTTAGCCAGCCAGTTCAAATACGCCTTGGTGTGGGTAAGTGTTGAACAGCAAATGAAATACCCATCCTCCAGTGTCTCTGGTCTTCTCCTCACCCTTCTCCTTCTTTTGCTTTGAAGGGGACAAGCACAAAATACAGCCCTCAAAGAGTGGGCTTAACCCATATGATGGAGCATGAAGATGTCATTCAGATTGTCAAGAAGTAACCCTCTGTGCTGGTGCCTGGCCTTGTCTTTAATCACTAGAATTGGAACTGACCACATAAAAGTAAAACAAAACAAGAAAAGGAAAGGGGAAAAACAAAACAAAAAAAAAGAAAAAAAAGGGAGAACGTGTTCCAACAGCTGGGAAAGCAAGAAAGCTTCTGTGAAGCTCCTTCTCTTGGAGAAAGGCAGAAAACAAGGCTACTGTGTTCACAGGTGGGGATGGGGAAGACAGGTTTCCATCTTGCAGCATTTCAGGTGAAGAATTGTTTCTTAAAAATAAAACAAAGGAGCCAGTTTTTCTAGGACACAGTTCCCACAGCCAGGAACGTCCTGCCTGTAGTAGGGTCTGCACGTGGGTCTGTGTGCCACCTACCAGTGGCTTGCTTAACCAGGGGGGAGTTGATGGGTTTGTGGAACAGCTCCAGCCCTGTGCTTTGGGATGGGGAAGCCAGGGCTGAGAGGACGTTGCTGATGCTTTGCTGCTTATCCACTCACTTAATTTAAGTGTTGATCTGAAACAGATACAAAGTTCTCCCTCCCTTGCCTGCCTGACACATTGTCTGAGCAGCTCTCACCCATGGAGGCTTTGGTCTCTGCAGCTGAGAACAACCCCTGCTGAATTTGTAGTGTGCCCCTCCCCATAATTAACGTCAAAAGGTGGCACTCTGTGCCTCCCCTCAGCTCTGCAGTAGGGTTCTTAGGGCATCCTGGCCCAGCTGGTACTGAGAGATGAGAAGTGGAACTCTGTTAATGAATGCTTAACCTGGCCAAACTGCAGCAGGGTGCGCCCAGAGCTCAGTCTGTGTTGAGGATTCACTTTGGCATATCAGGAGCTATCTTGGGGTTTTCCTCCTTTGCTCCTGTCCTGCCTGTTAGTCCCCAGGAGCATTGCTGGGTATCTCCTTTCTCAGTCACACCCCTAAATTCCAGTAACAGCTCTTTGAGCTCAAAGTACCGTCCCATGCCACGGGGTTCACCCCAGCCTGGTTAAACATTCTTGCTTGTCTGGGTATTTTTCATCAGGAAAACTGAGGTTTTTCTAATCCTGCTTTTTCATTGAATACTGATGCTAAACAACTCAAGAGTGCCTGATAGAGGACAGCTCTTTCCTTCGGGGATCGAGAGTTGCCAATAGCTTTTTATTTTCTTTCATTGAAAAAAGGCTTCGGTCTGATGTGGATTCTTAACTGTGAGGACAGGTCTGGTAGGGAGCTTGTCTGAGCAGGGCTCCTTCCCCCTCCTCTGTGCTCCTCCCCGCTCCTCCCCACCCCTCACAAACCCATCGGGCAGAAATGGAAGGATTATTTTATTTGAGAAAATAAAAGTTGCTATTTCATGTGAACTGTAGGTGTCTGTCTCCAGTGGGTAGATGGTTTGGTATGTTTCCTGACTCGTTTTCTTTGGCCACCTAAGGAACCCTGGATGCTGGGGGGGGGGGTGGGGATTAGATTGTGAAGCAGCTGCAAGAGAGGGCTCTGGGACTGGAGGCGACTTGATGAGCTGTGATGGGAGATAAATAGACATTTTACACAAAACCCAAGCTAAGAAGGTGACTTTGAGCACTGCAAGTTCCATTCCCTGTCCCTGGCTTTGTTCACAGCTGGAGTGCAGAGCAAATCCCAACCACGGTGGCGGCTGGTGGAGAATGAGCTCCAAATTAGCCGCGTCAGGCCGGGGCTGGCTGTGGAAACTGGGTGGGATGCTGTTCCAGCACATTAACTTGCCCTTTCCATTTCCTGTGAAGGTTGCACAGGCAGGGTTGCCTGCACAAAGGGTTCTGCTGGTTTCGTTTTTGTCCCTGAGTTTCTGACTTGTCACTCCAAACACAGGAGCCTGCTGAGTGCTGGGACACCCAACGGGCAGCCGGAGCTGCCGACTGGGCTGTGGCCTTCAGCTGGGTAGCACATTGGAGGTGGGGACATGGCAGAGGCTTGCAGGAATGCTGAAGTGCACAGTGTTAGCTGCTAAAACATGTCCTTGGCTAGTGAGTGCCTACCTTTCAGCGTGTTCAGCTTTCAAATGGGCTCCTCTAGCGTGCCATCGTTAAAAACCCCTCTGTCTAATTAGCTTTACTCTTCACTTAGGAAATGGGGTGGTTTATCCTGTTCAGGATGAACTGATGCATGATTAAATTTGGGATGGGCCTGAAGTGAAAAATAGTCAAGCCAGGGAGAGAGCTCACTTCCTTTTTTTAGTGAGAGCAGCTTTTTTTCAAGCATGTTTCCAGCAGTGTTTGGAAACGCATGCCTCTCATTGCAGCACTCCTTCCACACAGCTTCTCTAATTGTTCTGCAGTAATGTTAAAAGCTGCAAACATGGCAGTTCAGTGCAGGAGCAGCTTTGCCTGAGGATCTCTCAGATTCCTGAGAAAACAAGGTCCTAGGGGCAGCAAGGGAGATCTGCTGCAGCATCAGCATTGTACCGGAGCTGCCTGAGGTTTGTGGAGGTGGTCAGAGACCCCTTGTTAGCTCCAGGGGGCAGGTAGCAAAGGGAGGTGTCCTGCTCAGAGCATCCTTGCTGAGCGTGTTGGGAGAAAGGCAGGTCCTCTCCTGTCTGTGAGGATGATGAGGGGGGGGAGGTAGGTGGTTGCAGGCAGGAGCTGTGGGTTTGCCCCCACTCCCCCAAAAGAACAGCACACTGTGTTTTCTCTGCTGTATGAGGGAAGGTTGAGCTGGATGATTGCTCCAAGAAAGCCACCCTCAGCAGCTGGGCTGGTGGTCGGCTCTTCCGTGCTGCAGCCCCCTGCCTTTCCTCTGTGGGAAAGGATCTGTGGCTCACTCTGCTTTCATTAGCGCCCTACCCAGCTCCAGGGGGGCTGCACTCATCCTGCCCTGCCCCTGGACCCACTTTTCCCACTGAGCAGGGCCATGCATCGCTGCTGAGCACCGCTCCAGGTGTGAAGCCGGGTGGATCGGCTTCGACACAGTCCATCAGCCACCCTCCATCTAGTCCTGGAAGCAGCGACAGCCCGAGGCGTGCTCTGTTTAAAATGCCTGTTCCAGGCAATCAACCAGGTTTGATTGGCTGAACACTCCTTTTATAATTTAATTTAGTCAGGAATCGTTTGCGAGGTAATAAAAAGAGACTCTGACTCTAAATACATTCATTTAATTCAATGAGAGACAGTTACTGCAGCGGGCTCGCCTCAGCCAGCTTCCCTCGCCCCATCACACTGACATCTTAAAGCGCTGCTCAGGGCTGTATATAAGAGTCACGATCTGCAGTGACAGCTTAATTGTTTCAAATGCTGACAAGGGTCACCCCAACCAGCCGCCGCGCGTGGTGCGGGAGGCTGCGGCGAGGGGGGATTTATGGCTGGCAAATAGTTTTGAATTCCTCTGGTTGCGCCTGCTAAATGATGAACCTGCCCCTGGGGGATTGGGGCTATTGATTGTAATTTGCAGTTAAGCCCTCGCTTTCTGAGGAATCAGCATAATAAATACCCACCGCAGTACAGCGGGGAGGTGGCTGCTCCGAGGAGGAGGAGGAGGAGGAGGAGGAGGAGGAGGTTTATCCCGGTGCCTGCAGTGGGATGCTCTTGCTGGCCCTGGGTTTGGGAGAGTCATGGGCTCCATCCCTGTGGTTTGGTGTGATGCAGGAACCCGGAGCTGGATGGGTGGGAGAGGGTGAAGCTCTGAGGCTCCTTGGGCTGCTGACCTGGGGGCTCTGTGAAGGTGGGTGGAATATGCCCTGCTTGGCCCCAGGAGGAGAGGGCGGTCTGGTACTGCCAGGGTTGTGGGTGGCTAGAGCCCCTCTCTGTGCCCAGCCCAGGGAGCCAGCTGGCGGGGCTCTGCTTTGGAGGGGGAAGAGATATGGGGTGTCTGTGTCTACCCCTATGTCCCCGTGATTTCTCCTATGCTTTTGTTGGCTCTGGGGCAGGAGCAGCCATTCGCCAGCTGTTCACATCTGGGGTTCCTGTCTGGTCTGGAGGGGGTGTGAGTCTGCATCCCGGCAGGGAAGGAGCTGCTTGAGCGCCTGGCTGTGGCACAGGGGGACAGGGACTGGAGCTGGCTGCCCTCACCCCTCCAGCTGCTCCCTCCCTGCCCCTCCCCAGCTCTGCAGAGGGAAGATTAGCTCTTGTCCCTTTGCTCACAAGCAGGGATGAGAATAATAGCAGTCATCAAATATGCATCGGGTAGCAGCAGCCTGCAGCTGCCATGCAGCAAATATGGTCCTGCGGCTGCCGAGGGAGTGACGGTTCCCCCCAAAGAGCGAGGCCACGAGCACGACGCTGGAGGAGCTGGGGGCTTGGGGCAGCATCAAGCTGGCCTGGCACCATGCAGGGGAGCTAGGCTAGCCCAGGTGAGTGGCTGTGAGTCCCCTGGATGGGTGGCACATCCCTAAGGCTCCCCACAGTGGGAAGGGCCGGGGAGGGAACTCTGTGTGCGATGTTGGTCCTTATACACGCGCTGCAGCATGAGGCTTGGCTCCTCTGGGTAAGGGCCTGGGGTGTCGTCTTATTTCTGGTTGTCCTTGCCTGCTTGCTTGCTGCCTTTAGACCCATGTTCTCACCTTCCAATTCGCACCTTCCCTACAGTCCCAGCGTTCCTGCTTGGCCCCAGAGCAGAGCTTCCTCCCCTGAGTATCCTTCCTTCCCTGGGAGCCTTTGCCCCATCCCTCCTACTGCCCCTTCCCCAAATCTTTTCACCTGTTTGACACAAGGAAGGCTCTGTGGGGCCCTGGTCTTGGCTGTGGGGCCAAGACAATGGCACAGGGCTGTGACCTGGCCCCAGGGCTGCCAGCCAGCATTCCTGGGTGCAAGCCAGCGCTGAGTCCAGGACACGGCATACTCAGCTGCTCTCTGCTTCCAGCTTCTGCTCCGGCCTCTCTCCTCCCCATAATGCCTCCCTTGTGGGCAGCTCTGGGGCAGGCAGGGACACAGTGTGCATCATTTGGGGGATTCTGAGCAGGGAACCAGAGGACGTTGAAATTAGCCAGTTCAGGGGTGTGATGGGTGCTGGGGGTGGGGGACAAGGAGAGGACACCCCCCACCCCCCCCGGTGCCTTGGGGGCTCGGAGGGCTGTGCTGCTGTCACATTGCTGCAAGGGTCCAGCAGGTCCCTGTGCTCCCAGCATTCCTACAGCTCATGGCTGGAGCAGCACAAGCTGGGGCAGAGCTGCCCCACCTGCCCACAGTGCTTCAAAGTGGGCACACAAGGATGCAGGACTGATGATGGAGAATGGGATGTGACAAGAGACGCTGCAGCCAGGGCTTGGTGGGGTTGGGGTGTGCCAGCGGTGGGGCTGGCACAGTGTGGTGGGGCTAGCATGGCACGGGGCCTGGCTTGCCCTGGCTGTAACTGGAAACAGGCTGTAAGCGGACCCGGGGCCAGCTGGTGACCGCAGACCTGCCTGGAGACAGAAGAGCTGCCGCCCTGGGAGCTCTGCCCGCTGATGCCGGTGCTCCAAAGGTACAGTCCCGGGCAGCTGCGCGTCGTGCCGGGCTGGGGTGGGTGTAGCAGAACCCTGGTGACCAAAATCTTCCTCCCCTTTCTGCACCTGACCCTGGCCTGGCCCCGACCTTTGGTGGTGGGAACCAGGGCTGTCCCTGAGGTGAGTGAGGTGTCCATCCCTGGCTCGGACACGTGGCTGAAACTGATCAGGAGTAATGGGGTCAGAGGATGCTCTGAGCATCTTCTCTTTGAGCCCCCGTGCCCATTGCCACCCCAGGGAACCCCTCACTGCCAGGGTTTTCACACAGTGTCCCTCCCCCTGATGTGGCCGTGCCCAGACACCCTGGAAAAAGCTGCCAAGCATGGGTGTCCCACGGATTAAGGTTCATGGCTGTGGGTTCCCCCTCTGACTCCCAGCGTCTCTCATGAATGCCCCTTCCCCAGCTCTGCCATGCCACAGGCAGGGAATGCTGTGCCCATGGCTGAAGAACCTGGGAAGGTGTGCGGGTGTCCAGTACGGGGGCTTGGGATCATGGAAGGCAGCCCCTGTGCAGGGTGAAGCCCACGGAGCTTGAGGCCAGGCTGCCTGCTCCCTCTTCTCTCCCTTCCTCCATGTCTCCTCTCTGAGAACCCTTATGGGTCGGCACCATGGGCACGGCCATGGCAACAGTGTGGGGAGCCATCCCAGTGCCTCCTTGGCTGAGGGCAGCAGGGACAGAGGTCAGGACTGCTGGCAGCAGTGGGATGGAGATAGGGATTAGGGGGGTGGGACAGAGCTGGGGAGGTGTCAAGGGTTCCTGCCAGCTGGAGGGAGGGGCTGTGTGTGACCCCGCTGCATCACAGTGCCCAGCCATTGCTCCATGTGCCTGTGCCAGGAGGGATGGGGTGATGCTGTGATGTGGGCCAGGGGAAGGGCAGGTTGTGTCAGCCCCATGATGTGTGGCACAGTGGGGCTTCTGTGAGGTGACATTCCCCGCATGGCGTGGGCTCTGCTGATGCTGATCCTGGGTTTGTGTCACCCCACAGATCCTCTCTGGAGACCTGCTGGGTCTCCCCCCAGCTCTGTTCCTCTGTTCCATTGCTCCCTCTGCACAGACTCCACTGGGCTGTCTCCAGACCAGAAATTAATGCGTGGAGGCAGCCAAAGCCCCCAGATCCAGGCTGATACCTCCCCTGTGGAAAACGTGGCAGGGAGGAACCGGACTGGAGGGACAGTGGTGCCTTGGGGGCACTAGCTTTGGGGATCTCCTGGTCTGGGTGGGGGCTGATGGGTTTGGTCCTTCAACTGTTGCTGGTTCTTGGATTCCCCCAGCTGCTCCACAACTGGATGCTGCTGCCTCCCCCCGGGTCTCCCCAAACAACCCTGCGAGGGAGTGGAGAGGGTGCTGCCCCTGCCCATGCTGGTCCCACCATGCGGGGCAGCGAGTTCCCATCATGGCTCCTTAAACTTTCATGAACCCTCAGCCACGGGAATTCAGCCTGGCATTAACATTTGATGTGGTCACCCCGCGCCTGAGCATGTGTGTGAGCAAACGCGCTGCCAGCACTGCCACAGGGCACATGTGGCACACACAACCCCCCTTGCCAGCTCTATGTGGGCACATGTGGCACCCTGAGTGTACACAGGGGGTGTCCCCATGGGCTACTGACTCCGCTACCCAGCAGTGCTCTAGGATTTGGTCTGGCACTGGGTTCCTCCTCCACGCCGCTCCCCTTGGCCCTGTTCCCAGTGTACCCTGGGCTCTGCAAAATCATCTCCTCTGTCTTGGTGCTGTGGTCTGGCTTTGGGTGGTCAAACGGGTCCCTGGGCTTCCTCGTCCTTCTCCTCCTCCACGCTGGCTGAGGGAAGAGGCTGATCCCCCAGGGAAGAGCAGAGGGAGCCCTGAGGCGTGGGGAGGTGGCAGGGTCCGATTTTCAGGAGGTGACGGCGTGATCCTCTGCAGCATTGTCCCGGTGGGATGCTCCCTGCCACGGCGCCCTTTCCTCCTCCTTCGGAAAAGTCTCGGGGCTGGAGCGGCGCATCCCTTACATTATTCATGGTGCCACCAGCCCGGGCGGTTGGGTTACAGCCAGACTCCGGCTGTCAGCACCGTGCTGCCTAACTGGCGGGGCGCCGCGGGAGGCAGGAGGCAGCTCCCACGGACTGCCGTCCCGCTGCCCCAGCGCCATGCCAAGCTGGGGGCCACCAGCGGCCCAGGGAGCCACGCACGGGCACGTGCCTCACCAAAACCGGGCACAGGTAAATACCCTCCCGGGGCAGGCTGCGGGGTCAGAAGCTGGACGGTGTGCTGGAAGCTGCCTCATACCGGCACGGGGCATCATCTCCCAGGGCCCCGCTGGGGCTGGAGCATGAGCATCCACCGCTGCCAGGATGGTTGGCAAGAAGGGGGAGCCCAAAAAGGATGCAGAGGCCAAGGGGAAGGGGGGCAAAGGGAAAGGGAAGGACGCCAAGAAGGGCAAGAAGGAGGAGCCCAGTGAGTCGGAGGAGACCTCGGATGCAGAGCTGCTGAAAGCAGAGGAGAGTGAGGAGACGGAGGTGGTGGCAGTGGAAGAGGAGAAGGATGAGGAAGAGGTGGCTGTGGAGGAGCCCAAGAAGGGGAAGGGGAAGGAGAAGAAGGGGGTGCTCAAGGGGGTGGTGGCAAAGAAGCCAGGCCGGGGGAAGAAGGTACAGCTGGAGCCAGAGGAGGAAGAGGGTGAGAGTGATGCCGCAACAGGCAAGAAGAACCTCAAGGGCACCTCCAAGCTGGTGATGGGGCTGACGACCGACAATGCCAAGAAGAAGAAAGGGGCCAAGGGCGCGGAGGCCAAGGGCCAGCCAAAAGCATCTGCAGAGCCCGGCCTGGCCGAGGAGGAGGCGGTGGCAGTGCCGAAGGCCCGAGTGAAGCGGAGTCTCCGCAGCACCTCGAAGCTCTTCCTGGGCTTCAAGAAGCTAGGGCTGCGCCGGCCCAAGAAGGGGCAGTTCAAGAACACATCCCGCTTCTTCTGGGGGCTGCAGAAGCACAGCACCAAGAGGAAGAAGAAGAAGAAGAACAAGGCAGTGCTCAAGTCCACCTCCAACCTGATGGTTCGCTTCAAGCACGTGGGCAAGAAGAGGAAGGAGGAAGCCAGCAACTCCCCACCAGCAAAACCATCCTTTCTGCTGCTGCGGCGGGGCGGGCAGGTGGCCGAGGACGGCGCGTCCCTCTTCCGCCGGCGCCCGGAAAGGAAATTCAAGCCACGGGCACAGGTGCTGAGCAAGGCGGCCGCTGCCACAGGCTGGCTGGCAAGGAAGGTGCTTTCCCGGCGCGGGCGGCTGGCGGGGGGCGGCCGGGTGCCTGATGCGGCCTGGCTCTCCCGTATCGGTGCCAGGAAGCTGCCATTCCCTGCGGAAGACGAGATCCTCAGGCACCGGGCCAACATGAAGCGGATCCCAGGCGGCAGCGGGCTGTCGGCACCCAGTGTCGCGCGGCATGGACAGGAGAGGCACGGCAGCATGGTGCGGCGTCCGTCCCGGCGGCACTCCCAGCATGCGCCAGCGGAGCCGCCGGTGCCGCGCTATGGCTGGGCCCAGGAGGAGGATGGAGCCTACAGCCGCCAGCGTGGCTATGCCAAGGAGGAGGATGGAATCTACAGCTCCCGCCGCAGCTATGCCAAGAAGGAAGATGGAGCCTATGGCTCCCGGCATTGCTATGCCCAGGACGATGCAGCCTACGGTCCTTGGTGTGGCTACACCGAGGAGGAGAATGGTGCCTACGGGCCTCGGCATGGTTACGCTGAGGAGGAAGACTACATCCAAACCCCAGCCTATCCGGCGCGGTATGGCTTCGAGGATTCGGTGCCGACCTCCTACGTTGACTACCCTGGCTACGAGGCAGAGGATGAGTATGGCTTCTATGGGGGCTTTTGGGATGAAGGTGACCCACCAGGGCACCCCTATGGCTACGCCGAGCTTGAGGATGAGGGACCGTTTGGGGGCGGGTCCTCCCTCGCCCTGTATGACCCTTATGGCAGCGACCCAGAGTATGGCGAGGAGGCAACGGGGCCCTTTGGCTACCAGGGGGATCCCTATGAGGATTTTGGGGAGCCCTTTGCCGGCGGGTACCCCAGGGGCGAGTACCCTGAGCATCGCATCCAGTACAGCGAGGGTGGGTGGGCGCCGCACGCCCAGTCCTCCTGCAACCCCTATGCCCTGGCCCTGGAGGAGATTGCCGAGGCCGAAGAGCCCGAGGAGTGGGAGGAAGAGGAGGAGGAGGAGGACGGGGACTATCCCTTCTCCATCCTCAGTGCCTCCTCGCTCCGGGGCATGCGGGAGACACTCTCTTCCAAGCTTTCCCTCAATAGGAAATTTAGGCTCTTCCCCCGGCCCCAGGTCAAGCTTTTCGGCAGGGACCGCCTGGACGTCCCACTCCTGCCGTCCCCACACCTCCCCGCCGCCCGCGACGAGGATGACTACGACGAGTACGAGCCGCCGGCGGCAGCCCCCGGCCCTGCCGCAGCCCCACCGCGCCGGGCGTCGGCGGCCCGGGCGTGCGGCAGCCCGCTGGGGCAGTTCCTCCAGCGCTCCCTCTCGCAGCCCTCCGCCCGCCCGCCACGGGGGGCGGGGGGATTTCGCGACCCCCGCCCGCCTCGGCACTCCTACAGACGCTCCGGCCGCGGGCTGGCGGGGACGGAGAGCGCCGGCTCGGGGGGTCGGGCCCCCCCGCCGCGAGGATCTCCGGCCAGGGACCCCTCCCCGCCAGCGGGGCCCTGGGGGCAGCCCCCTCCCCGAGAGCCGGGGGCTGCGCGGCAGACGTCACTCCGTAACCCCTTCGCCAACCCCGGTCGCTCCCCATCGCCGCCGCCGCCCGCCCGGCAGCGCCCCGGCAGCGCCCGGGGCGAGGGGCCGCGACGATCCGCTTCCCTCGGGTCCGGCATCCGGCGGTTCGGCCCCGAGCCCCCCGCCCCACCGCCGACAGCCCCCCGCCCTCTGGGGCCGGCCGGGGGGCGTTTGGGGGTGCCCGCGGCGGGGTCGGGGAGACCCTTGACCCCGCAGCCGTCGCGGCGGAGCAGCCCCCCCGGGCTGCCGCTCCCCCAGGCCTGGCCCCGGCTTCCCGAGCCCCCTACCAAAGCCGTGAAGCCGTTGCAGAGAACCCCCTTCGGGGCACCTCCCTCCCGCCCCGGCAGTCGCCGCCTAAGCCTCCCCGGCCCCTCCTGGGACGAGGAGCTTCCCCCCTGGCAGGGTGCTCCGCGGGGTCTCTCCGGAGTGCCCCCCCCTCCCAGCCCCGCTCCCGGCACCCCGAAAACCTTCATCCAGCGCATCGGACAGCCTCTCGCTGGCATGACCCCCCCGCTCCCCCCCGGGGAGGCCGTCTGCGGCCGAAGCGGGGGGCCGCAGTCCCTCCTCGGGGCGCTCGGTGGCGCAGTCCCTGGCGTCGCTGCTAGTGGGGAGCATGGCCCCCGCCGAAACGGCCCCCTCCTCACCCTCCTCCCGCCGTCCCACCCCCCGCTCACCCCCGTCTCCCCGGCGCACATCCCGGCGGGACGGGAGCACCCGCAGATCCCCGAGCCCCCCGGCAGCGCGCCGGGGCTGGGCGGACGCCGGGCCCCCCGTCCTCCCCTCCTCTCCGCGCAGCGACCGCAGCCCCTCACCGCAGCGTCGCGCCGCTTTTCCGGCGCCCCGCGGCCGAGCCCCCGGCTCTCCGGTTACCCCCCGCCACGGTTCCCGTGTCCCGGGGTTGGCGGAACCCGTCGAGGTCGACGGGGCGGCCGGGGAGGAGGGCGCGGGGCGCTACGCGGTGGTGACGCCGCAGGTGCAGAGGCTGGGCTCCTTCCGCCGGGCCTCCCGCATGTACAAGCAGCACTGGTCCGCGCAGCACGTCGTGCGGGTGCGGGAGATGCCCGACGCCTGGACGGCTGAGCAGGTCCCCCCCAGCCCCCGGCAGCCCTCCCAGCGCGGGCGGCGGTGGGCGAGCCAGCGGGGAGCCGACATCGCCCGGTACCTCCTCCGGCGATCGCCGGCGGGCGGCTGGAGGGACCGGCACCCCTGGGCGGACGGGTACCTGGGCACCAGGCAGCCCTGGCGCAGCAAGGTAACGCCGGGGGCAGCCCGCCGCGGGGGACGAAGATGGGGGGGACGGAGCCGGGGGGCGGCCGGAGGGACCCGGGACGGGGCGGCGTGGTTGAGCCGGCCGCCGGCTCGCCGGGACGCGGAGGTGCCGGTGCCGGGGGCAGGAGGAGGGGAGGGGATGTGTGGGTGCCCCCCGTGTGTGTTACAGCCCCCGGAGTTGGGGGGCGAGTGGCCACGGGGTCGCCGGGTGCTGGCAGGGGTGCTGCGGTGGGGAGCGGGCTGGAGGGGGGCGGCCACTGCCCGTTGTGTGTGTCCCCTTTCCCCCTCCCCTCCCCGGGACACTTGACTCTCCCGTATGGAAATGCTGAGACCCGATCTCCGGCTGGGGCGGGCGCGGGTGGCGCGGTGACCCCACGGGTGTCCGCTTTCCCGCCTGCTGCCTGGCCGCCCGCCAGCGCGGGCTCCTCCGTGCCACCCGCCCCGCGTCACCTCTGTGAGTGGCCGTGGGGCACGGCTGAGGGGAGCAGCCCCCAGCCCCACAGCTCGCCCCTATTGCAGCCCACTGCCATCATCTCCCATGGAGGTGCCACCCTGCCTGGGGATCTCCATCACCTACCCCTGAACCCCCCATGGGGTTGGGCTGAACCGTGGGGTGCTGGGCTGGGGGCAGCGCAGTCGTCTCCACCTGTTCCTGTTGGCCTATGGCGAGCAGGACTGGGGGTCTCCAAGAACAACCCTTCCTAGGATGGTCCCTAGGGATGTCTTGGTGTCCCCTTGTCCCCATTTCCAGCAGTGCTGCTCTGCTCCGATGTGTGACGCCTGCCAAGGGGCTGTGGGATGCTTGCTTAGGGTCCCTGCTGTCACTGGTCAAGAGCTCCCCACTTTGGGGATTTGGACTGGTGGGAGTGACTGGGTGGGATGCTGGGGGGGGCAGCATGGCCCTGCTGATGGGGCTGGGCTGGTTTGCTCCTTGCAGATGCAGTCACTGTGCAGCCTGCCCATCATGCGATACCAGGAACCGAAGGAGGAGGATGGGCTGGAGGACATGACCCAGCTGGAGTGAGTTTCTGTCCCCATCCCCTTCACCACCCACCATGACCCAGCACCATACGGGGGTTGACAGGGTTGCAACCACCCCTGTGTACCACATGGTCCCCACTGCTCCCTACCCCATCCCTCCCAACGTGGGGTCCTCTCCAGTCTCCTGGGGCTGCTGAGGACATGCCTGGGGACAGCAGACACCTCCTGTCCCCCTGCCACCCAGTAACGAAGCCTCTGCTCCATGCCAGGGACCTCCAGGAGGCCGCGGTGCTGAGCAACATCCGGACGCGGTTTGAGCGCCAGCTCATCTACGTAAGCTTAGGGGCACACAACATCCCCTGAAGACCCTGGGCATGGGATCTTTGGGGAGGTCATCACCCTCCAAGCAGTTGCAGCCCCAAACCTCTCCCTCCCACAGACCTACATTGGCAGCATCCTGGTGTCAGTGAACCCGTACCGGCTCTACAACATCTATGGGACGGAGCAGGTGCTGCAGTATGAAGGCAGAGCGCTGGGTGAGAACCCACCGTAAGTACTGGGCTGTCCCCAAATCCCCTAGGCAGGGACACCCCAATCTGCCTTCACCCACCCCTGGGCCCTGCAGCAGCCCCCAGGTTGGGTGGTTGCAGGGCTCTAAGGACGCTCAGTCACAGGGAGCTGGAGCAGCTGTGTGGGATGCTCAGGGTCCCTGTGCCGGGGTGCCATGGTGCTGCCCCCCCCACCTCTGCTTCTGCTTCCCCCTCCCCACAGGCACCTCTTTGCCATCGCGAACGTCGCCTACTCCAAAGTGATGGATGCCAAACACAACCAGTGTATCATCATCAGGTGGGACACAGCTGCCCCCACCCCCCCACCCCCGGCCCCTAATCAGCCCCACCCTAATTGCCAGGATGCTGCCACCAGCCCAACCTGGCCCCACAGCTGATGGGTGCCTCTGGGTATGGGTGCTGGGTGCGTTTGGGGTGCATGCATGCCCCAGCCCCCTGCTTGGCTGGTGACGGCCCTGGCTGTTCCCCCACTCTGCATTTCAGTGGGGAGAGCGGCTCAGGGAAGACTGAAGCCACCAAACTGATCCTGCGCTACCTGGCAGCCGTCAGCCAGAAACGCAGCACAGCCCCACAGGTAGGGTGCTGCCCTGGGGACATCCCTGTCCCCTTGTCCCACCTGCCTGCGCTCTCCTCCACGCTCTGCTCATGGCTCCTGTGTTCTCTCCTTGGCTGTACCCTTCCACCTGGACCATGGCAGATAGAGGTACTGGGGGGAGATGTGACATGTGTGAGCTGGGACAGATCAATGGGAAGGAGCATCGTGGTGTCATCTCTGTCACGTCACCTCAGTGCTGGGGGTGGGGGGAGGCAAGGCAGATGCATGTGCATGGGGTCCTTGTGCTCTCCCACATCCTCATGCGATCCAGACGTGGTGCACACCTTGGATTTTGGCACCCATGGGTGTCTGCACGGGGCAGGAGGTGGCGGGGAGGGTGTTAAGGGTTAGGAAGGTGTTAAGAGGGGTCCCATAGCAATGGGAAAAGCCAGTGGTGTGTTGGGGTGCTCGGGCTGACTCTGTGGCTCTCCCCATTGCCACGGCAGATCCTGGAGGCGACTCCCTTGCTGGAGTCCTTCGGCAACGCCAAAACCGTGAGGAACGACAATTCCAGCAGGTTCGGGAAATTTGTGGAAATCTTCCTGGAGGAGTAAGTAATGCTGAGCAG
This sequence comes from Laterallus jamaicensis coturniculus, assembly GCA_022605575.1. Lineage (NCBI taxonomy): Eukaryota > Metazoa > Chordata > Aves > Gruiformes > Rallidae > Laterallus > Laterallus jamaicensis. The sequence goes on along the minus strand of JAKCOX010000020.1, from coordinate 8,532,835 downwards.
TGTCTGCACGCCCAGCCCCCCCCTCCCCAAGTGTCCCTCTGCCCTTGGGGTGCCCCCCTGGTGCCCAGCCCTGCTGCTGGTCACCCCTTGACTCTGGGGTGGGACTCACGCAGGGACATTTCTGGGGATAAACTATGGGGGTTTGGGGAAAAAACAATGGGAGGGGGTACCAAATTTCACCCTGGGATGCAGCAGCTCCAGGAGCTTGGTATCTCTCCTTGCCCACAGATCGTAATGGGGGATACCTGGGGGCTGGTCACCGACACCCTGTGTGTGGGGGCAGCATCAGGGCAGGGGAGGGCACGTGGGGGTGGCACAGCCCCTGCCTGTGCCAAAGGTTTCCAGCCAGGTGCTCGCTCTCACCCCTGCAGCGGCCTGATCTGCGGTGCCATAACCTCGCAGTACCTGCTGGAGAAATCCCGTGTGGTCTTCCAGGTGGGTAGTGAGGGGGTCCTAGGCTCTGCCCCCCCTCAACACTGCCCTCTTTGCCTCGCCCACCCTGTTTAGTCCTCTCCTCTCCAGGCCAAGACCGAGCGCAACTACCACATCTTCTACGAGATGCTGGCAGGGCTGCCCACCCATCAGCGGCAGCGGTACTGCCTGCAGGGTGCAGAGACCTACTACTACCTGAACCAGGTAGCGTGCCCCATGCCCAACCTGTCTTTCAGGGGGCTGGCCAAGCTCACGGTCCTGGTGTGTTCCTAAATCCCCCTGGATTTAGTGCGCAGATGGGGAGGGTGCTTGGGTCAAGGTGAAGGGGGTGATGATGGTCTGGGTGCTGCCCCCTGGGACCCACTGATGGAACTGAGGGGGTCATTCCAGGGTGGGAACTGCGAGATCCCTGGCAAGGATGATGCAGAGGATTTCCGTCGGCTGCTCAGCACCATGGAGGCGCTGAGCTTCAGCGTGGAGGAGCAGAACAGCATCTTCCGCATCCTCTCCTCTGTCCTCCACCTGGGAAACGTCTACTTTGAAAAATACGAGGTACCCCAAGGGGAGCAGAGCTGTGCTTCTCAGGCTTGATTTGGCATGTGGCAGAGCGAAGGTCTCACCGCATCCCACCACCTCACCCTGTCCTGCAGACTGACTGCCAGGAGGTCGCCACTGTGGTGAGCGCCACAGAGATCCGGACGGTGGCTGAGCTGCTGCAGGTCTCCCCTGAGGGCCTACAGAAAGCCATCACCTTCAAGGTGACGGTGAGTCTGGGGGTGCACAGGCAGGGGGAGGGTGGTCCCTGGTCTTTGGGGACCAAAGCTAGTGTGGCTCAAACTCCATCGCACTGTGGGGTTTGTGCATCCCCACCAGGAAACGCTACGGGAGAAGATTTTTACCCCACTGACTGTTGAAAGCGCCGTGGATGCCAGGTAGAGGGAAGGGGTGGGGGGGAAACCAGGACTGTGCTATGCGGGGGCATGGCAGGTGTGTGGCTCCATGGCATGGGGCAAGAGGTGACGTCCCAGGCTGGGAAAGGGCACAGTTGAGTCCCTCAGTGCAGATTAGGTTCTCCAGCGGTTAAAACCACAGCCCCAGGGGCTGTCCCACATGCTCATGGGGCTGTGACGGGTGCTGGCCAGGGCAGGGGTGTGTGTGTGTGGCACCGTGCCGTGCCAGTGCTCCAGTGCTCTGCTTGGCTTGCCCATTCCCAGGGATGCCATTGCCAAGACCCTCTACTCCCTGCTCTTTGGCTGGCTCACAGACCGCATCAACAAGCTGGTGTACCCACGGAAGGAGGCCCTCTCCATCGCCATCTTGGACATCTATGGCTTCGAGGTGAGCAGGACTGACCCCAGCTCTGTCACCCCACCCGCCAGCCCCAAGACCGAGGGGTACAAGGCTCTGTGGCGCTGCCTTCTTGCAGGACCTCAACTTCAACAGCTTCGAGCAACTCTGCATCAACTATGCCAACGAGTACCTGCAGTCCTTCTTCAACAAGATCATCTTCCAGGAGGAGCAGGTGGGCCATTGAGCAGCACCGGGCCCCATGCCTGTGCCAGGCCTTGCCATGGGGCCAGGGCCGTGGGGCTGACTGAGTGCTGGGCCCGCAGGAGGAGTACATCCGGGAGCAGATTGAGTGGAAGGAGATCCCCTTCAGTGACAACCAGCCCTGCATCGACCTCATCTCCCAGAAGCCCTATGGCATCCTCCGGATCCTCGATGACCAGAGCTGCTTCCCCCAGGTGAGAAGCTGCCTGGTGCAGTGAGGTTGGCAGCACTGGGTGTTTACCATGGCCTGAGTCTGTCTTGGACGACCTAGGAGACCCCACACCCCTGGGTTTCTCCAGGCTGGGCAAGCCCCAGGCAGTCCCAGGTCAGAGCCACCAGCACAACTTGCCCCAGATGACCAGCTTTTGCAGGGATTTCTGAAAAACTCCTCCCAGCTGCCCTATGTAAGAGAAAAGGGTGGTTACACCCTCTCTGCTGGTGGGGAAACTGAGGCACAGAGCAGCAGATGCCTATGACCATGCAGCTGCTCAGTGGCAGAGCTGCGAGCATGGCCTGGCCAGTTGTCCAGGCATCCCCATCCCAGTGCCTACACTTCTGGGGCTGCTGAACTGCCTGAGCCATGTCTCACCCCAAATCTGTCCCCAGGCCACCGACCACACGTTCCTCCAGAAGTGTCACTACCACCATGGGACGAACCCACTGTACACCAAGCCGAAGATGCCGCTGCCCGAGTTCACCATTAAGCACTATGCAGGGAAGGTGACCTACCAGGTGTGCATCAGGGGGATGCTTAGCTGGGGTTTTGAGGGGGGCTAAAGAGGAGGTTTAGGGAGTTGATCCTATACTGGCATGAGGGGCAGCCCAAGAGGTTGGGCTATGTCCCCCCTCATTCCAGCCTGGAGCACCCTCCCAACCCCACTGTGCCACCAGGCTCCTTACTGTGAGGTTTTTGTCTTTGCCAGGTTCACAAGTTTTTGGATAAAAACTATGACCAGGTCCGACAGGACGTGCTGGACCTGTTCATCAGCAGCAGAACCAAGGTAGGGCCCTGCCTGGCCCTGGCTCTGGTACTGGGGGGGACGCTGGGTGCAGATAGCTCCCTTCCATGCACACTCCTTTTCATGCCCCCGTGTGTGCCCCCATGGCTGGTAAAGCTCAGGAGGACCAGGAGCAGCGCCTGCCTCCAGCTCCACTGTGTTCCCACTTCTCATGGGTCCTCTGGGCTTTGACCCCTCCCTGCACATTTGAGCTTGCACAAATGGGCATGTGGGCTGCTCTAGTGCTTCCCCATCCCTGTGCCCATCCCCATCCACCCCGGAAACCCAGCCACAGAGAGGAGTTGTGACTTGCTCAGGGCTGGACAGCAGGGCAGCAACTGGGCTGGGAAGATGAGCTAGGAGAACTGCACTATCCCAGCCACCTTCCTCCTCCCTAACCCTTCCCATCTCCCCAAGGTGGTGGCCAACCTCTTCTTCGGCCATGCCCAGGTGGTGGCCCGTCAGAGGAGCCTGGTCAAGAGGAGCAGCACCAGGACACGGCGGTACAAGGCCCCCACTGTGGCTGCTCGGTTCCAGCAGTCCCTCCTGGACCTGGTGGAGAAGATGGAGAGGTCAGGGCAGGCAGGACAGTCAGGGTGGGCAGGACAGGCAGCCAGGTCCTGCTCTGGGCTGTCAGGAGGAGGATGACAGCCAGACCTGGGCACGGGGAGGCCAGGCTGGCTGTGTACCCTGTACCTGGTAGCTGACATGGTCTCTCTGATGCAGGTGCAACCCCTTCTTTGTGCGTTGCCTCAAACCCAACAACAAGAAGGTGAGAGCTGGCCTGGGGCTTCCCTGCTCACTGCAATGCTAGTGCTGCCGGTGGGATGTTCCCCTCCTCACCAGCCCAGGGATGGAGCATGGTGGATGCGTGGTGGGCAGGTGCTGTCTGTGCGGCTGATGAGGCTGCTGCCCGTCCTTCCCACAGGAGCCAGGGCTCTTTGAGGCTGACGTGGTCAGCAGCCAGCTGCGGTACTCAGGGATCCTGGAGACCATCCGCATCCGCAAGGAAGGCTTCCCCATCCGCATCCCCTTCCTCGTCTTCATTGACAGGTGCTTGGGGGTCACCACCATCCCAACAAGGGGGGACACAAAGTCTGTGGGTGTTTCAAGGGGCAGCGTTTGGCCTGGGGGGGTCCCCCACAGTGGGAGCTGGGAGTCCCCCCCTGTGGTTTGCAACACCAGGAGAAGCTGCTTTCCCAGGTGCAGTGCTCATTGTCCCGGGGAGGGTCCATGCCGGTGTCCCGTTGGGGTCTGATGCAGTGGCAGTGATGGTGTCTGGCTTTGTCCAGGTACCGCTGCCTTGTTGACATGTGGTCCAATGTCATTCCCAATGGGGCCAACTGCGTGGAGATGCTGAGGAACCTCTGCCCTGTCAGCCCCAGCATGTACTATGTTGGCGTCAGCAAGGTACAGTCCCAGGCAGAGGGCTTGGCTCTGCCAATGCCTGGGTGGAGATACGGCTGAGTCAGGGGGCTCATGGCCCTGCCCTGCTCCCAGCTCTTCCTGAAGGAGCAGCTGTACCAGGCGCTGGAGAGCAAGCGAGCCCGTGCCCATCACCTGGCCGCACTCACGCTCCAGCGCTACGCTCGGACCTTCTTCATCAAGAGACGCTTCCGCTCCCTCCGCCGAAAGATTGTCCTCCTGCAGAGCCGGGCACGGGGCTACCTGGCCAGGTGGGGTCCTGGGAGAGGGCGGTGGGAGGCACCGCGGGGGGGTGGCAGAGGGTGATGGGTTCCCTCCTGCAGGCAGCGGTACCGGCGCATGCGGCACACGCTCATCAAGTTCAGGTCACTGGTACACATCTATGTGAACCGCCGGCGGTACCTCAAGGTGAGGTGGGGGCTGGCACATCCTGGGGGGGAAGGTCCAGGGCTGCTGCATGCTCAGTGGTGGGTTTGGAGAGGGCACAGCGACACCCTGAGCACCCCCAGACCCCATCTGGGGCATGGGTATTGCCTCTTTGGGGTGAAAGCCTGGCAATGCTGGGGGTTCAGTGGCACCCAGGAGGGTCCTGCTGCCTCTGGGTCTCCTTCTGCGCTGGCAGGGGCTCAGCACGGCTGCTCTGCTTGCAGAGGAAGGAAGATGCCCGCCGGCGGGCGGAGGAGGAGAAGGAGAGGATGAAGCAGGTAATGGAGCACAAGCGTGCAGCACTAGGGGTGCATGCATGTGTGTGATGCATGTGCATCCCATGTTGGCGTGCCCTCGTCCCTGCCATGTGCTCACCCAGCCCCGTGCTGCCAACCGAGGCACCCATGAGTGCTGGGGCAGGAGGCAGCGTGGTGAGGGGCTGCATCTCTGTGCTGCACTGGCAGGAGCTGACAAGGAGGGAGGTGGTGGATGTCACTCACCTGGAGATCCCGGCTGAGCTGATGGGGCTGCTGGAGGCTGCCGCAGGTGAGCGGGTCTTGCACCGCTCCCGGCACCATTCCCAGCCCCTCATCCCCGTCCCTGGGGCTGTGCCATAGCTGCCTGCTGTACCACAGCCGCCCGGGAAGTGAACGCTGGCTGCGTGGTCCTGGTGCCGCCGCCGGCACTGCAGCCCGACTCCCAGCTCACCCTCCCCCTCGACATCAACAACTACTCCATGGCCAAGTACGTGCGGGGCCACTTCCAGGTAAGGTGGGCACCGCAGCCCGGCAGCGGGGTGCCTGCCCAGCAGGCAGCTGGCTTTTGGGGTGTCCTCAGCGCTCCAGTCATGGCTGAGCGGTTAGGTTCAGGGTCCCCGTGGTGGCTCTGCCTGGCAGCTCTCCGCACCATCCCAGCGGGGTCTGTCCCGGCTTTGGCCCCAGGGATGATGTGGGGTGCAAGAGGGGCTGGATCCGGGGTGGCTGCGGTGCTGCAGGGAGCCAGCCACCGCCTCCCTCCCTCCCCGTGGGTTCCTGTCGTCTCCAGAGGCCGGGGGGACCCCGCTGAGGTTATCGGAGAGAGACCCGCCGAGCCCTCCTGGATGCCCGACGTGGGGCGGATCTGGAAACGCTGGGGCGGGAGACCAGGTTGCTTTGCTCCTGGGACCCCAGCCCCATCCCTGGTCGCTTTGCCCCCGTCTTCATCCTTGTCCCGTATTTTTTCCGTGTGTTTCCCATTCCCTGGCATCCTGAACAACAGTGCCAGGGCTGGATCCTGCTTTCAGTCTCGCAAAGGTTCTGCCAGCACAGCCCGAGCCCATCCCTCTCCTGCTGCTGGGAGGCTGCCAGCCCCATCCTGTGCCCCAGCCCCTTCACAGCCCCACAGTCCCCAGTCAGCATCAACGCCACCGTTGGCACCGTGGGCCCAGCCCCTTGATGCTGTCCCCGGGGCCCAGGTAGCCACGGGTGCGGGTGTCACTGCAGGAACCAGCCTTCGGGATGCTGACGGCCCCACTGGCTGCCCCCCTCACCCGGCTGGACGAGGAACTGTGCCACGAAGCGCTCAGCCTCTTCCAGCTGGTAGGTGGGACAGCATGGGATCCGTCACTGTGGTACCTTCCCTGCTCCCTGCCTGGGGCCAGAGGAAGGACCTCGTTGTCCCCGTGGCAGATCCTGCGGTTCATGGGGGACCCGGGGCTGGGCGGCTCACAGGAGACCCTCTTTGGCAATTACATCGTGCAGAAGGGGCTGTCGGCGCCAGGGCTGCGGGACGAGCTCCTGGCACAAGCCGCCAACCAGGTCTGGCGTAACACCAACGTCAACAACGAGGAGCGGGGCTGGCTGCTGCTGGCTGCCTGCCTCAGCGCCTTTCCCCCTTCTGCCGCCTTTGACAAGTACCTGCTCAAGTGAGCTGGGGCTGGGGGCGGGATCTGGGGACCGGGGCTGGCTGTGACCCTCGGGGACAGCCTGGCACGAGTGCCCAGGGACACTGCGGGGGCTCTGTAGGGGGGTCTTCAATCCAGCCTGGCATGTGCCCAGGATGCTGCCCAAGTCCCTCCAGGGATGCTCTGAGGTGCCTCTGTGGTCCCCGGGGTCAGCCCTGCCCCCGTGCCTGGGGATGCTGCTCGGGTCCTTCCTGGAGCATCATCCCTTCCCTGCAGATTTGTCTCTGACTACGCCTTTGCTGGCTACAAGCCGGTGTGCCAGCGCAAGCTGATGCACGCCATGGCGCGGTCGCAGCTGGGCGCTGCAGCCGCCCGCGCCTACCCGCCTTCGCTGCTGGAGTGGACCGCGAACCGCAAGCAAGCCAGCATGGCGCTTGACCTCCACTGCTTCAACGGTGCGGGGTGGCACAGGGTCAGGGGCACAGCGGTGGGGAGGGACAGTCCCGGCTTGGCCACCCTGTCACTTGTCATGGGGAAGGAGAGGACCAGCGGGACCCACTTATCACTCGTCCCCCCTCCCCAGGTGACCAGTTCTCCTGCCCTGTCCACTCCTGGAGCACGGGCGAGGACCTGGCAGGGGATGTCCTGAAGTACAGGTACCCACCGGACCGGCACCCATCCTCCCAGTGGGGCAAGCTCGGGGCATTGTATCACCCCAGGGACATTTTGGGTGACCCCTCCCAGGAGATGGGAACTGGGATGCCCAGCAGGGTGACCCCTTCCAGGAAATGGGAACTGGGATGCCCAGCAGGGTGTCCCCATGGAACCAGGGCACCACCGGCAGCCCGTGCCCATCCCCAGTGTCCTGCTGTTGGCAGGGGGCTGGTGGAGGGCTGGCGCGGCTGGTCTGTGGCCATGAAGGCAGGTGCCCAATGGGCCGAGCTGGCTGGCCATGACTATGTCCTGGACCTTGTCTCTGACCTCGAGCTGCTCCGGGGCTTTCCCAAGCAGAAGTCCTGCTTCCTCGTCGCGTGGGAGGGAGCTGAGAGCCGCAGCAGGGACAGCCAGGTGTAGGTACCTGGGCAAGGGTCTCCTACCACGGGGCTGGTGGGGAAATGCTGGTACTGGGCTGGATGGGTGCCAGCAGAGGTGTGGGTTGGGGTCCTGGATAGGGATCCGGCACCCAGGGGGTGCAGGATGAGCACATCCTCCCTCCCTGCAGGGTGCTCGGACACAGCTTGGATTTGGATGAAGTGCCTCCTCCTCCGGCTGTGAAAGCCCCCACGCTGCCATCCACAGAGGCGTACCCTCCCCAAGGTAGGTGAGCACCCCCTCCCTTGCCCCCTCGATCCGCTGGGGGGTGAAGCCCTGCCACCAGCGGCTCATCCCTCCTTGTTCCTCAGCAGATGGGGAATTTGGGGAGCCCCGGAGCCAGAAGGGTCTGGACCGGTACCTGGACAGTCTCTTTGACCCCGTGCTCTCCTACGGCAACGGGGTGAGAGGGGTGTCCCCCTGCCTGTGGCAGAGTGAGTGCAGCATTTGGGGGGTGCAGGCAGCTTGGCCTGTGTACCCTGATGCCTTGTCCCCCAGGAGCTGGAGAAGCCAGCTGCCATCTCACAGAGGATGAAGGGAGGAGGTGGCACTGGAGGGGGGGACAGTGGCAGTGCTGAGCGGAGTGGACCCCCTATGCCCACAGAGACACGTCAGCCGAGGGGTGAGCACCCCAGGCACTCCTGCCTCCTGACCCAGTTCCCTGCCCTGGTGTCCCCACTCGATCCCTGGTGTGGGTGACATCTTTGCACCCAGCACAGGATGCTGAGCTCTCCCCTTTTGCCATCGCAGGTGCGGAGCCAGCCCCATCCCCGCAGCACCGGGCAGATGCCAAACAGCCACCTGGACCCCTGGTCAGTGGGGCAGGGCTGGGCGGAGGCAGGAGGGGTCCAGTCCTGCCCAGCCTCTGCTGCAGAGCAGCTCACTTGGGTGGCTGCTCAGGGTTGGGGGCAGCTGGGCTGCCAGATGCTCAAGGCACGGTCTCCCTTGCAGGGCAGAGCAGCGGAGGGGACACCAGTCCGTACCCCTCAGCCCCGACCCTACTTGCAGAAAGCCGGTAAGGGATCCCAGTGCAAAAGGGTGGCAATGGGGGCTCGTGGCACCGAGCCCCCCCATGAGCCCCACATGGTCCCATAGCACCCATGGGCCAGCGGTGGCCAGGTGACCTGGTGCAACATTCCCGGCTCAACTCGGAGCACTTCCCACGGCCCACACATGACATCCGCAACATTATCCGGCAGTGCCAGCCGGCCCCGCGTGGCTCCCAGCCCCCCAGGTACCCACCCTGGTCTCCAGCTAAGCCACGGGCTTCTCTTGCCTGTGGGTGCATGTGCTGGCCCCAATGCCAGGGTGCAGGCAATGGTGGGCTGTAGGAGATGCCAGGTGCAGGTGGTGAGGGATGCAGGTGATGTGGGATGCAGGTGATGTAGGTGGTGTTCTTTCTCTACAGCAAGCTCTTTGGGAAGAAGCTGGACCCCCATGAGGAAGCCATGCAGATCCTGAAGGAGCAGCTCTCAGCAGCCCGGGTGCCAGCGGGCGCGGTAGGGATGCAGCCACCCCTGTGCCCCCTGTGCTGGACTGGGGGAGTCACCAACCCTGACCAGAGCCCACTCTCTGCCTCACAGGGGCCCAAGGAAACGGCCACAGTGAAGCCGGTCACCAGCGGCAGGTACCAGCCGCGAGTGCTGACGGGGCGTCCGGCAGCCACCCGCCCCCCAGGTATCACAGGGCAGAGCTGTGACACTGGGGGGTCAGGGCAGAGCCGGGGCACCTCATCCTTCCCAGCACTGGGTGACACTTGATGCAGCCAGGTGCAGGTCTAGCTCTGCTGCATCCTCATGAGATAACTGCTGTGCCCAGCTGAACGCTCCCTGCCCCACAGCTGGCCTCATGCCTCAGTTTCCCCGGGGAGGGGCCCGTTGGTGGTCCCTCACAGCGATGTGCAGGGCTTTCTGTCCCTTTGCAGTCTCTGTGTCGCGGGAGCTCCCATCCGAGGTGCAGCAGGTCCAGACCCAGCTGCACCGGAGCTGCAGTGAGGACTTCTACACCTACCACAACGTGCCCTGGAAAATATACATCCGCAAAGAGGTGCTGGGTTTGGGGGGGACAGGGATGGGATGGTGTCATGTGCCATGGGGTAAAGGGGGCTCTTCCTTGAGCTCGAGGCCCTGCAGAGTGGGTGATGCCATATGGCTGTGCTGGTCTCTCTCCTGGCAGGTTTTCTACCCCAAGGACAGCATCAACAACCCGCTGCTGGTTGACCTCATCTTCCGTCAGGTGAGGTACTGATGTGGCCCCAGAGCCCACCTTGGGGTTCCCCTGAGGGCTGGGGTACCCTCTCGCTGGGGTGAGGGTTTACTCACCTCACCATGACCATCCTGACTTGCCCAGCCAAGCTGCTGTGGGGGAGTAAGGGCTGTCATCATCTGCCCAGAGCCAGGGGGTCTGGGTAGGGCAGAGGGGCTGGGGGGTCATGCCGCTGTGCCAGTCCTCACCCCCTTCCCCAGATCTTCAGTGACACACTCTCCAACACCTGCATCCGGATCAGCCAGGAGGAGCGGCTCCGCTTAAAATCCCTCTTCGGTAAGCTGTACCCCCATATCCTGCTGCTCCCGGGCTGGGGGGCTCACGCCTGGGGTTGGGGGTGGGCCCTAAACCTGGAGGTCTCATGGCCAGACACTCCAGTACACATCTTCATCTCCTGGGCATCTCCAAGCCACAACCAGCTCTGCCTAAAGCTGGGGTAGTTTTGCCTCCAAACACAATGAGCCCCCTGTGAATTAGTGCTCCGCAAAGTCACAAGTTGTGCCAGGTCTCAGCTAGGTTTGCTGCATTAGGGGGTGCCTGGCCAGGGGTGTGGGGTTTGCACCCATCTCTCCATCACAGACCTGCTGATTTGGGAAAGGGACGAGCATCCCTGTTCTCGCTGTGATCCTTGTGTCTGGATCCAGCCTGGGGAGGGGGGATGCTCACTGGGGATGTTTCTCCCTGCAGCGGAAAACAAGTTGGACTCCTTCAGCCCCGTGGCCACCGAGAGTGTGAAGAGGGAGATCATCGCTGCAGCCCGGGATGGGTGTGAGGTGTATTTCTCACGTCTCTTCCCTGCCACGGTGAGGGTCTGGCCATGGGACGGGTGAGTGGGGAGGATGCTCCGGCCCCGTGCCCCTGGCTGAGTCATCATCCCGACCCGCAGGGCAGTGTGGGGACGGGCGTGCAGATCCTGGCCGTGTCCCATGCTGGTGTCAAGCTGCTGCGGCTCGTGAAGGGCACCAATGTCCCTGGGGAGCAGCTGCGTGTGCTGCGGGCGTACAGGTAGGGGTGAGGAACCCTGGGTGGTTGGGGTGGGATGGGTGCTGTGGGTGCCTGGTGTCTCAGCCTCCCCTCGTCCCTCCCCAGCTACGCCGATGTGCTGTTCATCACCACCCCATCCAGGAACATGCTGGAATTCAACCTGCGCAGTGAGAAGCTCATCCTCTTCTCCCCCAAAGCTCCCCAGGTCAAGGCCATGGTCGACCACTTCATCATGGAGCTCAGGAAGGTGGGGGTGGGGGGGATGCCTCAGGGTCAGGGGGCTGGCTGGGGACATGTCCTTGGGGCTGGACCTTGCTTGTATGCCCACGTTTGGGGGGGCAGGGTGGGCAGTGGAGGGGACCCTGCAAATGGGACCATGCCCGGGGTGAAGGGGAAGGTTGGGGAGGGCATGCTGGGACCATCCTGCAGATGTGGGTGCTTGAAGCACCTGTGCTGGGTGGGATGTGGGTGTGTGAGGTGTACATGGATGTGCATTCGTGTGTATGGATGTGCATTTGTGTGTCTGCGTGCATGAGCTGTGCTGGACCCCTGTACCCAGGACTCCCAATACGTGGTAGCCGTGAGGAACTACAACCCAGAGGATGGGGGCAAGCTCAGCTTCCACAAAGGGGACATCATCCACCTGCAGCCATTGGAGTGCCCGGAGAAAGGTGAGCAACCCCTCTTACCAAAACACCCTTGATGGGGGGCACGGGGACGGTAGGACTGATGGCTTAACTGGCCCTGGAGGCTCTGGCCTTGCATCCTGTGACATCCTGTGTCCCCATGATGTCCTTCCCCACAGACTACTACTATGGCTGCGTGGTCCGCAAGAAGGTGATGTACCTGGAGGAGCTGAAGACGGGCACCCAGGATTTTGGTGGGTGCCACGCTGTCTCTGTGCATGTCCCTCACTGCCCTGAGCCATGTCCTCTCCTGGGTTGGGGCAGGATCTTGCCTCTGTCACCCCTCAGCTGGATGCTTTGGGCTCTTTTTGGCACTGACCCATTGCAGGGGGATGCTCCCCCAGGGTTCTCACTGGGTGCTGCCCCATATCCCTGTGGGTGATGGGCTTTGTGGCTCCATGTCTGTGCCTGTACCTCTAGCAATGCCAAACCGCAGCCATTGCCAGCCAACACCTGCAGCCAGACTCCTGGGGAGGGCTTGGGGTGCAGTGGGCAGGAGGGAGCAGAGAGGGGCTTCTCAGGAGGTGACCCCCAGGGCTACCAGCCTGAGGCCAGCCCCGCCATCTGCCTGGCACAGGGTGGAAGTTCGGGGCCATCCACGGCAGGTCGGGGCTCTTCCCTGCCGAGTACGTCCAGCCTGTCGCAGCCCCCGACTTTGTCCATTTGCCAGCGGAGAGGAAAGAGGAGCCCAGGGACAAGCAGGGCAAAGTGGCAGCTTCGGCGGCCGTGGCCGTGGCCGTGGCCTCCACTGCTGCGGCCCAGGAGCTGGACCGGAAAACCGAGGTGGGTGCTGGCCTGGGGCCATTGCTGGGGTGGTGCTGGCTGTGCCCAGCGCCCACCGCCCCGCTCTGCAGGTGTCCCCCACCAGCACTGCCTTTGCTGAGGGTCCGGAGGGCGACAGCGGAGGGCGGCTCGGGGATGGTGGTGCTGGAACCTGCCCCATGTTGGCCTTCGCCCGGCAGTATTTCCGTGTGGCGCAGCAGGGGAGCATGTGAGTGCCTGGCAGCAGGATGGGGGCACCCTGCAGTGGGGATAGCCATACCCACCTCTTCCCTCACCCCTCTCCCAGGGACTCTTGTGGAACAAAGACCAAGAGGGACATGCCTGATGTGCTGGAGATGCTGATGTTCACCAAGGTATGGGGAATTGGGGTACCTTGGGGTGCCCCTGCCCTGCTGTCACCCATGGGTCCTCCTGATGTCCCAGCATGTCTGGGAGCTTCCAAAAGGACACCCCAATACATCCCTCTGGCTGCTCTTGGGAGCTGACACTCTCCCCCCACTCCAGATCCCCATCCAGGAGTCACTCATCAAATTTGTGGATGGTGGCATCAGCAAACTGGCCACTGAGGCTTTCCAAGGTAGGTGGGGGGGCACAAGTGCCCTGATCCCTGCCCGGTGGCCATCCCCAGCCCCATCCTTGAAGGGGGGTGGGCAGGTGGGATGGCCTGGAATGGGGTTTAGCTCCTCTGGTCCCACTGCCCCATGTGCCCGTGGTGCTGCCCACACCCAGGGCAGTGTCTCAGGGTAAGGGATGGGGCGAGCTGTGTCACCACATGGCTTTGTCGTGCCCAGCTGTGATGAAGTTCATGGGTGACCACCCTCTGAGGGGGCAGACGGAGCTGGATGCCATCTGCACCATCCTCAAGGTAAATGCCCGTGTGGGGCAGGGAGTCCCGGTGGTGGCCTGGGCAGGACGGTGGCAGCTGGGGACATCCCCAGTTGCAGAGCGAGCTGTGCCTGTCCCCCAGCTGTGTGCAGAGCACGAGGTCCTGCGGGATGAGGTATACTGCCAGATCATCAAACAGGTTACCAACAACACCAGCTCCAAGCCGTGAGTCCTTGCACCCGTGCCATCCATTCTGCCTGGGACAGTAGAGGCTGGCACTGGGGACACCCATGTCCCTGGCCGGGCTGAGCCACCCCAATGTGGGGGGAGACCCCAGGACTCCAGCCTCGTGCCGCTCCCTGGGGCAGCGGGTGCCGCTGCAGCTGCCATGGGCACCCTTGCCCTCCCCAGGGGCTCAGCCCTGGTTCCCCCTCTCCCCCCGGCAGGGACAGCTGCCAGAAGGGCTGGAGGCTGCTCTACATCCTGGCTGCCTACTACAAGTGCTCTGAGGTGCTCAAGCCCTTCCTCCTGGCCTTCCTGCAGGATGCTAGCAGGCACCCGGAGCTGCCTTTCCAGGGTAAGGGCTGTGCACACCCCAGGGTGCTGGGTACACAGTGGGGAAGGATGCCCTGGGGTGTCATGGGGCTCTGGAGATGTGGCTCAGCCTCATCCTTCACCCTGGTCCCCATTCCCACCAGGCATCGCCAAAGCCTGTGAGCAGAACTTGCGGAAAACCCTGCAGTTCGGTGGGCGCAGCCTCTTTCCCAGCAGCATGGAGCTCAAGGCCATGGTGGTGAGACTGGGTGCTTGTGGGTGCCTGTTGGGCAGGGCTGGTGCCGGCTTGAGATCCCTTCTGGAGGTTCTGGATGCCCCATGGGCTTGGGACACCCCCAAACTGAACTGATGACTCCTTGTTGACATGGATAGCATGGTCCTTTTTGGGGTCTGCTCTCCAGGGGCACTGCTTTGGGGGTGCCCTGAGCTTTCAGGGGTCGCCAGTGAGCATGCAGCTCTGTGCACATGGAGCAGGGGGCATGATGGTTCACATGGGCAGGATGGGCAAGATACAGCATAACCCCCATGGGATGGTCCCTGTGGGATAGCCTGGGGATTGGGGGTGTCCTCTGGGGTCTTGCTGTGCTAAGGGACCCCCTGCACCCCAACACATCCTCCCCATGCAGGCTGGACGCAGTGCCAAGCGGCAGCTCTTCCTCCTGCCCGGTGGCATTGAGAAGCACCTCAAGATCAAGACATGCTCGGTGAGTCTGAGGAGGCAGGAGGCTCCGTGCACCCCAAGCTTGTGGTGACCCTGCAGTAAAGGGTGTGGATGTTCGGGGGGCTGCAACCTTCAGCTGCCCCTCCAAGCTGGAGGACTTTGAAAGGGAGACCCCTTCCCTGCAACCCACATGGGATGAGCCTCAAATCAGGACCTGTTGGTGGCCCCAAACGCATTAGGGGGACGCGACAGCATCCCAGCTGCCTGTCCCTGTGCCCAGGTGGCTCTGGACGTGATCGAGGAGCTGTGCTGCGAGATGGGGCTGCAGCACCCAGAGGCTTTTGATGAGTACATCCTCTTCGTGGTGACCGACAGAGGTGAGGGGCTGGCAGGGACAGGGTAGCTGTGCTGCCGGTGGGTGCCACGTGTGGTAGTCATGCTCAGGCTCCCGGGGTGGCACAGGGCAGAGCGTGCGGCCACTGACCCGCCGGGAGTACGTCCTGGACGTGGCCGCCGAGACGGAGCGCTGGGACACCAGCTACACTTTCTGGTGCCGCCGCGTGGTCTGGAGCCAGCCCCTCAAGTTCGACAATGAGCTCTATGTCACCGTCCACTACAATCAGGTCAGGCCACTCCACCAGCCTCCTCTGGCACCACCTCCCTGCCCATCCCCCGGGAACATGCCCCGTCCCCAAGCCGTGTCCCTGCGCTCTGTCCCCCCAGGTACTTCCTGACTACCTCAAGGGGCTGTTCACCATCCTGCCGCCCGCAAGGCCAGGAGAGCAGCAATTCCCACACGTGGCCAAGCTGGCCGCCCTCCAGCATCGAGCCAAGGACCGCCACCACCTCCCCACTGCGTACGGCTGGGACCTGGGGGTGGGGGTCTGGTGTGAGCTCGTCCCATGGGGCGTGGGACCTACTGTTGTCTGGCGCTGACCCTGCTGTCTGGCTCCCCGCAGGCGGGAGGTTCAGGACTACATCCCCCCACAGCTCTTCTGCCTGCTGAAGGCCCAGTCCTGGCTCCACATGGTGACCCAGCACATGCAGCAGGCACAGGCGCTCAGTGCTCACCAGGCCAGGGCACAGTTCCTGGGTGAGTGGGAGCTGGACAGGGATGGGGAGGTGATGGAGGTGCCCCTGGGGCTGCAATATGCAAACGAGGATACAGTGCTAACAAGGATGCAGTACTGCCTGGGATGCAATGCTGGGTGGATGCTCCACAGGGAGCCTGGGAAAGGAAGACCCTGGCCCTGTGTGGAGCTTGGGGTTGCTGCACTGCCAGCAGGATGCTGCACACGGAGGGCAGGGGAGGCTACTCTTTGCTCAGCCACCCCTTCTCCCAGCAGGCTCCAACAGGGCCCCATGGCTGCTCCTGGGTCCAATCCTGTTCCCAGATCTGGGAGCCAGCCCGGCTCGTGCCAGGCACAGACAGGGATGGGACCTCCAGCAGAGCCCCTGTGGGTAGGAGTGGGTGATGGTGGGCACTGAGATCCTGTCCCTCTCCCCCAGGGCTGCTGAGTGCCTACCCGATGTTCGGCTCATCCTTCTTCTACATCCAGAGCTGCAGCAATAATGCTATTGTCTCGCCCTGCATCCTGGCTGTCAACCAGAATGGCCTCAACTTCCTCAGCAAGGAGACCCACGTAGGCGGGGGGCTGCGTGGCGGGAGGGTGCACAGGGTCTATGGGCACCACCCGGCTGGGAGACCCTGTGCCAGGCCACAGTGAAGTGTGAAGGTGGCGTGGGTGATGGGGTCCCCGTTTTGGCCCCAGCAGGCCATGTCTGCCTGCCCAGGGTGGTGCAGCTGCATCGCTGGCACCCTCCATCCTGCTCCCGTCTGCACCCGCTTTGGCCCTCGGTCCCCTGGGTGGGGTTCCCGGATCCCTGGGGCCGGTGGGTCACCCTCCCCCGTCCCTCCCCCACCCAGGAGCCCGTCGCCAAGTTCTCGCTGAAGGAGATCCAGTCGACGCGGACGCAGCGGCCGACGGCCGGGTCCAGCTACCCCTACGTGGAGATCACGCTGGGCGACCTCCTGGCCCAGGGCATCACCCAGCTGCAGCTGGAGCAGGTAGGGGGCTCGGGGGGGTGTGTGTCGGGGCTCCGGTGGCCGTGGCATGGCCACTCACGGCGTGTGTGTGTCCCCACCCCCGGCAGGGCCTGGAGCTGTGCCGCGTCGTGGCCGTGCACATGGAGAGGCTGCTGGGCGCCCGGGAGAAGAGGCTGACGCTGCCGCCCAGCGAGATCACCCTGCTCTGAGCCCGCCGCACGGCACGGGGGGTGACGCTTCACCCCGGGGGCGCGGCTCCAGCCCTGCCGGTGCCCGCCGCGCCCCCGCCCCGCCGCCGGTTCGCTGTCACTGTCGCTCCCGGGGTTCATACACGCCCCTCAGCCCGGCCCGACTCGGCCTCCGTGGTTCTGTGCTGCGCTCGCCGCCGCGGGGCTGCTGACACCCGTGCCTCAGTTTCCCCACTCCACCGGCTTCCCCCTTCCCGTGCCTCCGCTCTCCCCGTCCCCGTGCCCCAAGCTCCCCCAGCCCCGTGCCTCCGTTCCCCGTGCCCGCGCTTCCCGCGGGCTGCCCCGTTGCCGGGGCGCGCTGCCCCTGCGTGACCCCGGCCGCTTGTCCCGCCCCGTCCCGGGCCGGGCCGCCAGGGGGCGACCGCGCCCAACGGCCGCGCACCCGCAGGCACTTCAGTGGCCACCCCGGCTCTTCACCCTTCCCACCCGCCGCCGCCGCCGCTGCGCGTTAGGCCCCCGCGCTGCCCGTCAGCCGCCCAATCGGCAGCCGGCTCGGGCCTCTCGCGCGCGCCCCTCCGGCCAATCAGCGCCGAGGCGAGGGGGAGTGGGCGGGACGCGTCGCCGCCGCTATCCGTTCGACGCCGAGGCGGCGGGCGGGGCGGAGCCGGTGTGGAGCCGTACGGACGTACCTGAGGGGCGGGGCCGAGGGAGGGGGGGGCGGTGAGGCGCGTGCGCGGCGGGGCGGGGCGGAGCGGGCGCGGGGGGCGGCTCCGCGGCGATCCGGGATGTCGGGCTGGCTCCTGGTGACGTAGCGCGCCGCGGGAAGGGCCGCGAGAGACCCCCCCCGGCCCTCGCCGCCCGCCCGCCCGGCCGGGCTCGCCTCACCTCACCCTCCCGGCGCCATCCCTCCGCCATGGGCAGCGCCGCGGCGGCGGGAGCGGGCTGGGCCGGCCGCCGCGCCGGGGCCGCCGCTGGGCATGTGCCAGGCCCGGCCGCCGCGTGAGCACCGCCGCCGGTACCGGCAGCATTGTCCGCGCCCGCCCCGGGGCGAAGCCGTGAGTGTGGCGTCCCGCTGGGCCGCGCCGTTGCCCGCGGGGGTGGCGTCGCGGCGGGAGGGAGGGAAGGAAGGAGGGAGGGAAGGAGGGAGGGAGGGAGGAGGCGGGCGGGCCGGCGGCAGCCCTGCTGCCTAACGGGGGGGAGGGTCCTGTCTCCCCGGGGTGGGGGGGGCGAACCGGGGTTCCCCAGGCGCGGTACCGGAATGGTGTGGGGGGTGGCGGGCGGGGGTTGTCCCGTCCTCACCTCCCCGTCCCTCCGGGGCTCTTCCAGCAGGGCGGCGGGTGCCATGAATAGCAGCTGCGCGTCCCCCGCCGCCCGCCGCCGCCTGCAGCGCCGGGATCGATAGAGGTGGGGGCTACGGGCGCACTATGGCCGGCAGCGGCTACACGGACCTGCGGGAGAAGCTCAAGTCCATGATGCCCTACCGGGACGGCCACAAAGGCGGCGGCGGCGGCCTCCCGCGGGATCCCCCCGACCCCCCCTACGATCGCAAGCGCCGGCACCAAGAGGACTCCGGCTCCGAGCCCAGCGACTACGAGGAGCAGAAGGAGGAAGAAGAGGCCCGGAAAGTCAAGAGTGGCATCCGCCAGCTTCGCCTCTTCAGCGCCGAGGAGTGCGCCAAGATCGAAGCTCGGATCGAGGACGTGGTGTCCCGGGCAGAGAAGGGGCTCTACAAGGAGCACACGGTGGACCGGGCGCCACTGCGGAACAAGTATTTTTTTGGGGAGGGCTATACTTACGGGTCTCAGCTGCAGAGACGAGGCCCTGGCCAGGAGCGCCTGTACCCACGGGGGGAGGTGGATGCCATCCCTGAGTGGGTGCACGACCTGGTGATCAGGAAGCTGGTGGAGCACCGGGTGATTCCGGAGGGCTTTGTGAACAGTGCCGTCATCAACGACTACCAGCCGGGGGGCTGCATTGTCTCCCACGTGGACCCCATCCATATCTTTGAGAGGCCCATCGTCTCCGTCTCCTTCTTCAGCGACTCCGCGCTCTGCTTCGGGTGTAAATTCCAGTTCAAACCCATCAGGGTCTCGGAGCCCGTTCTCTTCCTGCCCGTGAAGAGGGGAAGCGTCACGGTGCTCAGGTAACTCGCCCGCATTGCTGAGGCCTCCGCTAACGTGCCGAGGCTCGGTTGTGTAACGCTAATCATGAGGCACGTGGATGCACACCCCGATGGCGGCTGGGGCTTGATCTCACCCCGCCTCTAGGCGTGCAGGGTCTCGCTGTGGCGGAAGGGGGTGAAGGAAGGGGTGGTGGGGTGGTGGCGGTGTCCTGCTGCCATGGTGGATAAAGATTTGGGTGGGTGATTGATTTTGGGTGGTGCCCCTTCCAGAGAACTCGAGGCGAGTCCTGTTGGGAGCGCGGCCACTCGCTGAGCTGAGCTTCACCCGGGCTCCTGCAGACGGTTAAAATAACACATCGAGACACAAAATGGATCCTGTGCCCCAGAGCGGTCAGCGCGAGCAGCTGGTTGGGATGGGGCTCCTGGGTCTATTCTTAGCTTGGCCGGTGCCTCCTGACCTTAAGCGTTGAGAGGAGGTGTGAGGGCCCCGTCTTCCCAGTCTGTTAACTGGGAATCCTAAACCCTCCCCTGCTCAACACCAGTGGGGACACCAGAGCGCAGATCCCTGTGGGACTGCTGTTGGTAAGCGTGGTGGGTCACAGGCATGAGGCGGGATGTTGCCTGTCTTCTTCCAAGTGAGGGAAGAGCTTTGGAGGTGAAATGACCTGCCCAAGGTCACGCAGCCGGTCGGTAGTAAAGCTGGGATTGGCACCAGGAGACGCCTGCTTCCTAAATCCCCCTGCCTCCTGGTCTGCACTGGGCAGGCAGAGCAGGCAGGCAAGGGGATGGGCAGGGTGTGTGCAGGCCGGTACGTATGGACCCAACACCTTCCAGGTCTTGGGGAGGGCGACTCAAAGCCCAGCACCAGGGCTGCTTGACTTGGTGAGCAATGGTCCCTTGTGTCCTGAAGGTCAGACCGCTCCCTGCTAGGAGCGGGGATCACCCTGACTCTGCCAGCGTTGCTCCAAGCTACCAGCTACCCTCATTTGGGGTGGGTTTCTTTTTTTTTTTTTTTGGCCTGGTGGAGGTCCAGGCTGGTTTTCAGGGCTCCCAGGCTGTAACACAATCCCCTGCTTTGGCTTGTAAAGTGATCGCTGCAGGGTTCAGGAAGGAATTTTTTCCCCCCACATAGGCACAGCCTCGCGCCGTTGACTGGTGCATCAATAATAAATGCTGAGATCTCGCGTAGCTTTTATCTCAGGAAGGCTGCACAAACATTAACTAATCCTCACCGTGCCCCCTGCGTTAGGGAACTTCTGTGGATTAGTGAGGGAGGCTGTGGAGGGGAGCAGGAATGGCGTTGAGGACGTTTTGTCATTCTCTGGTGGGTCAGCCGGGGCGGGAGGGCAGAGGGCAGAGCCATTTCGTGGAACAGGACGAGGAGGGACCCATCCTGCCATGCGTCCTTTTACCACAGAGCAAGCTCCATGTCTGGGGATGGAGACTGCTGGGCGTGAGGCAGCTTCTCTGCTCCCTGACTTCTCAGACACGAGGAGGGAAACTTTGTACCCTGATTTTCCTTCTG
The DNA here is from genome assembly GCA_022605575.1 of Laterallus jamaicensis coturniculus. NCBI lineage: Eukaryota > Metazoa > Chordata > Aves > Gruiformes > Rallidae > Laterallus > Laterallus jamaicensis. Next base: position 8,512,388 of record JAKCOX010000020.1, on the reverse strand, counting down.
GTGATGTGAACCTCTGCTCCAGCCTGCCTGGGGAAGGGCAGTAAATAGCAGTCCTTCCTTTCACAGCTGGAGGGTTTTTGGTTTGTTTTATTTTTTTAGGACAAATGAGAGTTTGTTTTGTTGCTTGGAGCATCCTGGCAGAGCTCTTGATGCCCGGTCAGTCTGAAACGTGGTAGTCAAAGCCACTAGGAAAGCTGATGGATGGTGAGAGGAGGGAGGAGTGCTTTTCTCTGTGCCAGGATCAGTGAATGTTGTTTTCTTGTCTGGGACTCTCACTCTTATCCCAAAACTGCTGGGAAGAGGCTGCTGGCTTAGAGCTCCCTGGGATTAGGACCGGGTCTTTCCCATCCTGTGCCTTTGGGTTGGTGGGCAGCAGTGCCTAGATGCCCTTACCACTTCCTTAAGGTGTCTGAAGCAATCCAAGGAAGATACCTTTTAACTCTGACTGGAAGGGTTGGTTTCTGACTGACCCATCATGGCCTTAGATCTTCTACTTTCCAGCAAATATTAGATTTTAAAAGGAGAGTTATTCCAGTTTCAGTACAGCAGTTAGCACACGCTTCACGCTCGCTCAAGAGAGAGTCTGCCGAAGTGATTGTTGTGGGGTGAAATGATCCTGGCTGGGTTGCTTGTTCCCCACCCTGGCAGATCTGTCTCCCCTCTAACCCCAGCAATTTGAGGGGAGCAGGGAGAGGTGCAGGCCGTCCCTAGGCTCTCAGGGGTGTATCTCCAAAATCCAGCCCTCAGTGATGTTTAAGTCAACTCACCAAACTTGGCTTTTTCTCCTCTCAGTAAACAGTCGCTGAAGGCAGTTGCCCTGGAGATAGGGAAACGGCACAGCTAGAAATGGCATGCTTGTAATGTCTGTGATTCAAATATTGCTGGGTCAGTGGCTGCCGCTGGCACGCCGCCTTTCTGGGGAAGCCAGGGTAGCCGTGTGCCTTTGCTCACCGTGTGGGTATCATGAGGATCTAAAGAATGCTCTTGGATCTCTCTTTTTGCCTCCACGTTGTTCTCCAGCTCTCCCCAGATCAGATCTGTCCTGTCCTTGCTCTCTGTATCCTACTCCAAATTTTCCTCCTGGATTTGTAGCTGCCTACCTCTCAAGGAGTCTGCAGAGGGGCTTTCCCTACCTTTATTTGCCTGCTGTGAAGCAGGCTGTGGTGTTTGCAAACACTGAACCTGCGTCAAACTTGCTGGAAAGCCTTCAGACCTCGGGCTGCAGGTTAGTGTTTGAGGTGGAATGGAGATTCTCTTGGCTGGGCTGCCCCTCTCTGCCAGCAGGACACAGGCTGAGTCACCCTGTGACCTGCTGCTGAGCCCTGTGCTTCTCCAGCAAGGCTCTTTTTCCTCTCCTTTGGCTTCTGCTGTGAAGGGTTGCCCTTGTAGGTTCTGACATCCAGAAGACTACCTTCTCCAGTGCCTTCTTCTCCCACAGCCCCTGGAGATGGATGCTCCTGCAGGATTATCCTGCTGCCAGCCGGGCTGAGAGGAAGTGGCAGCAGGGCCTAGGTCTCTGCTGCTCCTCTCGGGCACTTGGACTTAGGCTGGAATTCAGTCCTGGGGACCATCAGCGTGCTGGGGGCTGCTGGCTGCACCATGTCTGTGGGTTTGCTTTTTTTTAACCATAATTTGATAAGCATCAATCGATAGAAACAGCGGGGAGGAGATGGAGGAATTTGCCCATTCATCTGGGGAACACATGCTTTAGAAAATGCTTAGGCTGGGAGAAAGAGAGGGAGCTGGGGGTGTGCAAAACCGGCCCGGATGGGTGGTTCCAACCAGACCCCTGTGCCATGCTGGGCCCCACAGTTGCTGTTGAGGTGGCAGATCTGGGCACTGAGCTGGCTTTTGGTCAGTTGATGGGTATTGTGTCTCGGCACTGTGGCTGGAAAGTGTGCAGTTGGAGTTAGTCGGAGAAATAAATGGCCAAAGGTGACACTTCCCAGGTTCTGAGGGCTTTTATGCTGTACAGGCTTCCCTTCCGCAGCTGGTGGGTGCTTCAGGTTGTCTCCCTACCGTTTGTAACAGCCATGGAAATGGTGTGATGTTTGTCTCCCCTGTTGTCTCAAGGTGTGCCTGGTGGTAGCGTAATCGGAGCTGGTTGGAATCTCTGGAGGATGAACCTGCTTTCTTCCCAGCTGGAGGAATCTCTCCACAACTGCCTGGATTAGATGCTTTTCCAGAAAAGTCTGATCCCTCAGAACAGGCTGTTGGTGTGGAGGAAGTTCTGCCTGTGCCAGCGGTGATGAGGCAAACGGGTTTGTTCAAGCTCTGCTTGAACTGCTTGGTGCCACATCTGGGGTTTGCAGCAGCTTTCCTGAGCCACGAGTAAAGCCTCAAGCTGCCCAAACCCTGTGATGGGCCAGTGTATGAGGTCCCCCTGCCTGTGAGCTGGCCTGGCTCTCCTCAGCCCTCTGCAGAACCTCAGGGCCTCCTTTCTGGTGGTGTTTGTTCAGAAATTACCCGCTTTCATCTCTGCATGACTCAGTTGTGTCGTGGCTCAGCAGGAGCTCTTCTAGGCCGAAAGAGCCTTGGGGGCGAGTTGGGGGTAGAAGATCTATCAGGTTAGTTAGGACTTGGGGGAGCATGTGGATAGCATCAGCACTGCCCTGTTCTCTGGGCTGGAGACATCATGCTCATATGTTCTTGTGGGCAGCAATTTGGGGTTTTTCCTTACCAAGTTATCTCTGACCTCGTGCTTTGGGTTTGTCCTCAGGGCAAGGAATCTCAGGGTAGACTCTCAGTGTTGTTATGGGTATTTTGTTGCAGCATCTGCTCTTCACCCACCGCCAGGATGTGGCAGTGGGTGAGAAGTTCACGCTGGCACGACGCAGAACAAGTGTGAGACAAATGAATAATCTTATTCTTCGATCTCTGCCTGGTGCCTGTGTGAACCCCTTTGCTGGGAGGCCGTGCAAAGAGATGCCGTCACTATATCCAATATGGTGTGAGCTGTGTTTTCACGCATCAACATGGCACTGGGGCAAACTGATGGGTCCCCATGAGGGCCTCAGACTGGAGTTATGGGGGTGTTGCTTTGGTGCTGCCCACATGCTTCTGGGACCATGAGCTCTGCCTGGTACCAGTCTGAAGCCCAGCTAGAAAGCGGGTTCCTGCCTGGGGTAGTGAGAGCGAGTGGCCAGGCTGACGCCTCACAACAGAGAGTGCAGACCTGGAAGCAAACCTCTTCCTGATGTTCTGAGGATGTGCTGAGTTGAATGTTAACGTGGGTGATATTAATGAATTCGCTGGAGCTTGACGCAGAGATTCCTGGAACATAATAGAGCATCATTATAAGCCCCTTCGCATAATGCTGTCTTGTTTGGCAGTGCCTTGGAGGACGGAGGGAATGGACGTTTAACTGAGCAGGTTTTAGACTCTTAACTCTCCTCTCAAAGCAGTAAATCCATCCCCAAGAGGTGTGCGCTTCTTGGTGAGTGGGTGGGTTATCTAACCAGATAAAGGAAACCCGGTCCCATCCCTGGAGAAGACCTGTGTGTGGGTGATCTGCTCTGAGCCTCCAGGACAGCCTGCACGCCAGTAACCCCAGCTGTGCTCCCAGAGGGGCAGCTGACAGCCTATGTGGCAGCAGCTTCGCTGTAAAGCCTCATGGGGAGAGTGGGCTTGGTGACTTCGGCTTCAGGTTAAACTAACGTGGGGGTGCGCTAGCTTTGTGTGGTGCAAACAGCCTTCGCCCAGGTCCCTTCAGTGGTTTTTCTGTCCTGGCCAGACATTTTGGGAGGCTCTGAAGGTGTTTACCTTCTCTTTTCCCCATTGTATCGGACCCTAGAAGGCCTTTTTGTGAGCATACACTCTCCAGACAGCAGGTAGAGGCCAGACTTGCCTCTTGGACCTGCTTATTACACCTGTGTGAAGGAGGAGGAGGAGGAGGGATGGCCTGTGTGTCCAAGCAGCTGTGATGGCCGCTATCCTCTCCGCACACCCGCTGTGATCTTGTGCTGTGCCAGACCCCAGGAGTTGTGCTGAACAGCTGAAGCAGCCACAAGAAAAAGGCTCCTGTATGGTGCGGGTAGCTGGGCCCTTGTTGACTGTGACTTCCTGCTGCCACCAGAAATGTGGAGGGGGTGAAGTCATGTGCAGTGCAATGCTCTCCTGCTGAGAGTGGCGGCCATGTGGCTGCTCCAGCCTGGTGGGGTTTTCCTTGGCCCAGGTAGTTGTCTTGTCTCATGACCCCATGGCAGGGAGGTTGTAGTAGCACGGCTTGGATGGTGGGTCTGAGCTGGAAGTTTGCACCACGTACGTTGTGTTGAGGCTGGGGTTAATGGTTGTATCGTGGCTGGGGATGTGCCATGAGGGGCGGTAAGTGGGGAGAGGGGCTGTCTGTGCCCAGGTGAGACACCCGACTTTGACCAGTGCTGCCCCACTTCCTGACAACAAACTTCATCAGCCCTGGTACATGCTTGTGTCTGGGTCTGCCATGCATCGCAGCCCTAAGAGGTGGCTATTCTCAGGGATGCCCGTGAGAAGGTGCTTTGGAGCAGTGTGCTGATTTCTTTCTCCCCTTCTCTGAGGTTTCTTGATTGGCTGAATTTACACTCCACAAACTCCTTTGCTGAATGTCTTATTTCGCAGTGTTGTGGCAGGCGGTGTTTACCTCTGGTGTGTGCTAAAAAGGCTGAGTAAAAAACCCAACCAAACAACAAAACCCTGACCTCATCCCTTCCTGAAGTTTCTTCCTTCCTTTAAGCCTAGCTCCTGTGTGCTCGAGGGATGGTTTTTGGAGGAGGAATTCCTAGTGGAAGTTAGGAAATGACTGACCAAATCAAGTAGTTGGGGTTGACATCTGCTTTCTGCTTCTGCCTGACATCTTTCTCATGGTGGCTTTTTTGTTTTTGTTGTCAGTGGATATGCAGCCGATGAAATTACACACTGTATTCGACCACAGGACATCAAGGAGAGAAGAGCTGTCATCATCCTTCGAAAGTAAGTGTTGAAGCCCTCTGAACAGTCAGATAAGCTTGTGTGTGGTGTTGTGATAAGGTACTTTTAAAGAAATGCTTTAAAACTGCCCTGCTTGTTAATTTTTTGCCTTGATTTTACATCTGGATTAGTTGTCACTGATATTCACTTGTTCTGTGCTGTACCCAGTACAGGCTGGTGGAAGTAAGTGGAACTCGTTACTGCAGCGTTAATCACTTCTGGGCTCCATGCAGTAGTACCCCATTGTAAAGCCTGGCTTTGCAAGCACTGTTCATGGCCAGGCACCTGGCTTTCATCTGTGACTCTGACCAGCCAGGATGTCCAGCCTGCATTGGGTTCTGTGTTCAGGTGTCTGATCATATGATACCCACATGCGTGAGTTACCTGGACATTCCTTTGAAGCTGATGTGTAGAATGAAGGATCCCCTATAAAGCGGATTAGTTTTCTTGGGATCATGACTTTAATTTCCTGGGGAGAGGGAGGAAGATCCTTTGAAGGGAAGCGGATGCAGTGAGTTTATTGATTGCTTTACAGAGCTTGTCCTTCAAGGTGGTGGTGGAAAGCTGAGCTCTGTAAGCTGTGTTGCTTGCTTTCTGGTTTAGAAGATGTGCTGTCTTGATGGCATTTTAGCAACCGGTGCCTGTTCCTAAAGCTCTTAAGAAAATGGAGAAATAGATAAACTGACCACACCCCAAACTCCTTCAGTACAACCTCTTTTTGTGCCCAGAACTGTCCTCCCTCATCAGTCCCTCTACTAGGAGACCAAAAAATGTGACTGCTGTGCACTGACCCATGTTGATTGTGCCTTAGGAGGTGTTAGCAGTAATTCTGCTGTCAAGAAATCTCTTTGCAGGTGACTTGAGTACTGAGTGACTTGAGACACATGACTTGAGTACTGTAAACCTGGAGGAAAGCATGGGGGTGTGGTGGCCCCAGCTGGCATAAGGCTGGCAGGCAAGAGGTCTGCACTCAGACTTGTTGAGCTTTCAGACAGCTTAGGAGGTTTCAAAACAAGTCTGGCAATGTTGTGAAGATGTGGCACAAAGCCAGCGGAGTGGAGTTGGACATCTGGTTAGAGAGACCCATGAAACCAAGGCAGGAAAAACAGCCCCGAGGTGTTAGTCAAGCAAAATCCACATGGACCCAGGGCATCAGGGTGCTCAGCATGGACCCAGGGCGACAGGATGAGATGTGGCAGGTGATTGAGTGGGGTGACAGGCAGATTAGAACCAAACCACCCCATGGCTGCGTATTGCCATGTGAGGCTCGAGGGCTGCAGTTGCAACTGACCAGCCATTACGTTCATGTTGCTGGTTACTGCAGCCAAAGAAAAGCCGTGTGAGTGCTGATGAGCTTCCCTGAGCCTTGTAACAGCTTTAGTTGGGCTTTGGGTTAGAGAAGCTGCCTGTCCTAGGCAGCAGTGCCCCTCGAGAAGACAGACTGATAAATAACCTAAAGCTGCTCAAACTGGTGCAGATGTCTAACGTGCTTGTTTGAACTGGCTCTACGTCCTGCTTCTGCCGGCCTCAGTAAGCTGGGGGTGTTGAGTTATTTCAGTCTTGCCTGCCTGGCCTCAAAGTACAACGGGCCAAGCATCTAGCTGGCTGAGATGTACCCAGCTGACCTAGTGCGTCACTGCTGAACGTGCTAGCTCCTAGCAGAGCCGTATCGGCTGTTTTTGCTTAGCCATCCTTCCGTAGCTGCGTGTCCTCCTGCCGTCCCCTGATTTCAGGGGCCCGATTTCTGTGGTGTTAGAGCAGAAGCCTCTCTGCCCAGTCATACGCAGAGAGTGTTGGGCTGCCTTGCCTAGCAGGCTGAATGAAACCACCCCTTTTCTTTTGAGCAAAGTGGAAACCCCCCAGTGATTATTTCTGTATAATCTCCATAGAGCTCAGAGGCCCTGGCGAGTACGTGGCAATTGCCTGTTTGCCAAAGGGTGCGCTCTGATTGCTGCCAAATAGAGCTTATTAATTGCTGCTTATCCCTTGTGATGGCGGCAGTCTCCTCGCTGAGTCCTGCTTGCACACATGCATACACAGCAGGGCTGCAGTGACCTGTCTGTGCTGGTGTCCCCGCAGCGTGTATCGCTGTGAAGGGTGCTGTTCCCTGCTCCTGGATCATGCAGCTTTGTGCAGTCTGAAATAATGTGTTACGCAACCAGGAAAGCAGCTACTTCCGTTGGGTCGTGGAGCAGCATAAACTTCACTGCAGCTTGGAGCTGGGATATCCAGCTCGGAATAGGCTGCCAGAGCCTGCTGGGTCCCAGACGTTTTTAAGGCTGGATTTGCTCTTGCCTCTACACCCAACACGTGGTTCTGGAGATGGTTTTTGCTGGCCACGGCAGGAGAGCAAAGCTGTGTGAGCTGGAGAAGCGACTGGGTTTTGCAGGATGCTTTAGAGCAGTGTGGTTACCAAGTAGGTCATGAAAGCTTTGGTGCTGCAGCCTGATAATATTTACAGTGTTTCCTGAGTATCGGAGCGCGGGACTGCGAGGAGCCAGTGGGGTTGGGAAGTGCTTTGAGCAAGCGGCTTCTGGGGTGGTGGTGGGGAGAGGAACAGTGGTCTCAATTTCATAAGGTATGGAAAAGAGGTAACGTGGGAGGTGGGGGTAGAAATGAGACCTATTTGAGTAGGTCTTGAAAGTGCTTCTAGAGTGCTTCTAGAGGGCTTGTGCCCTTTGTAAGCAGTTACATCTAAAAGTTACTCAACTGAACTTGGGTGGGTAGTGTGCTCTCCATTTTAGTACAGCCTCTCCTCATACTTGCTCCTGCAGCTCATGCTGGAGCTCTACGGACAGAGAGCGTGGCTGCTCTTTCCTCGCAGTGTGGTTTGGTGGTTTTAATTGCAGGCCTGGCCTGTAGCTGCTGTTGTGTTTGTTATTTAAACCACCTCACTTGTCCAGGGCAGGATCCGCAATGCCTTTGGTGGTGTAGCTGGACTGGGTTCAGTCCTGGAGCTGAGAACCACTCGGGATGATGGTGCTGTGGACTACTTGCTGGCTCCAGCCTGCACCCACCTGCAGAAGTCTTCCTTTTTTCTGCCATGCCATACTGTGCCTGGCTCCCTGTGTGCCAGCCTAGCATTACCTGGGTTAACTGAAGGGGCTTTCCCTGATGGCAGAGAGGAAGCTCAGCAACTTCCTGGGTTTTAGGTTAGGATTCTCCTGGGGAAACCTCCCTCAGGAGCCGAAAGTTCAGCACCAGAGAGCAAGTAGTGATTCTCCCTTCTGTCACCCAGGCCCCTGCCATCCTCGCCCCTAATCCCGAGGAGGGCGATAGGCTGCAGCAGCAATATCAGGGTCACTTTCCTTCAGGGAGTTGGCTTGGATCCTCCTGAAATCAGCTGCTCTGGAACATGGGCACCACCTTTTGTGCGTTTTAACCGTTCTTAGGTGTCAGTCTGTGTTTTGAACTCGACTTCAGCAGTGCTTGTAAGTTGAGCCTGGTAACTGTGCTGTGTTTGGAGGCAGTGATAGTGCCATGATAAGATGCTGAGCCATCGAGTTTTCATTCCTCCTTGGCATGTGCCTCCCTCCACGTGTGTGTGGCTGCAGTTGTGCCTGGGCCAGCAGCAGTTCTGCTCTGGGACAAGCTGTGCTTGCTCTCCAGGGTAGCTTGAGCATGTACTGTGCTGCTGGAAGGGATGTGGTGCAGCTTCTGTTTGCTAGACCTTCTCCTGACTTGTACTTCAACTCCTGAAACCTCTTAGTCAAGCTGAGAAATGCCTGACCCATGAGATCTTGAGGCAGTAGGGAGTTTCCAGATAGAAGCAGTTATTAGTGTTGTAGGTGATGATGAATTTTCCTGGGCATCTCCCAGGTGACTTCACTGGAGCTGTGAGTTATTGACGAGTCACTGTGATTTCATAGGATTTCACAGGGTCTCAAACGCCTCTGCACTGTGTCCTGTAACTGGGATCGCAGGGAGCCCAGCGCCCCGTGGCTATGTGTGTCCCTCTGCCCTCTGATGAAGACAGCAAAGGTTAAAGATGAAGCTGCAAGTACCAGAATGTTTCAGCTTGTTTCCCTGCAGAGCATGGTAGTCCTGACCCTCTTCCTGAGCTGTGTGTCTGGAATTGAGGGGTTGGCTTCAGCACATCAACCGTCTGCCTCAGCATGATAGTGATTCTGTAGAAACACCTTGCAAATTCTCTTCTCTTTAAATATTTGCAGAACAAGACTAGATGCACCTCGATTGGAAACAAAATCCCTGAGTAGCTCTGTGTTACCACCAGGTTATAACTCTGACCGTCTGTCGGGAAGCAACCGGGACCAGATCCTGAAACCCAAGCGGTCCCATCGCAAAGCAGATCCCGATGCTGCTCACAGGTAGGATGATCTCTCCTAAGAGCAATGTTTTGGATGGTATCTCTAGGTCTGCACGCATCTGAGATGCCCTCTGACATCCTAGTTTGCACCTTCTGGGTGCTTTCTGTGGCGTGCAGATCTGTTTTTATCGGAGTGAGGTTCTTTATGCCTTCCTCCTAGGCTTGTGGAGGCTAAGCTCTGGCTGTAAGCAGCTTACACTGTTTATCCTGTGAGTGGCATAATGAAGAAGCAATAGGTTTGGCTGGCTCTTGATAATGCAGTCATTCAGAACAATAGTTTCCCTGCAGCTAATTATTTTTGACCTCTATTGCCAAGCAACCTGTGCAGCTGCATTAAACTATGCTATGAAGGCAGCCTTGGGAGGGAACGTGAGGTTTTGTTATCTGAGAGAGGTGAAGGCCTTGCTGGGAAGCTTCTCAGGCCTGTTTTGGTTTTGGATGCATGTGTATATTTTTGTTTGTGTCACCAGACTGTCCGAATGCATAAACTTGACCTTCGCTGGAGCTCCTTGCTGAGGTTTCACACAGCTTGAGCTCTGCAGCAAGGCTTCCCTTAAACACCACCTTGCTCCATGTGAGCGTACGGTACCCGTGAGTGATAGCCCGTCTGCCAGCTGTCACACAGTATTTCTGGGAGTCTCCAATCCCAAAGCTTCCCAGGGATTGAAACTGCGCTCTCTGTGCATCGTGTGAAAACCCAGAGCTGGCTTGGTCCTGGGGTTTGGCTGCTGTGTGGTCCCAGCCCATGTTTCAACCTGTCCAGGAGGGAGGAGGGTGGGGATGTCTTGTTTGTGAGTGGTGTTCATTCACCTGGACTCAGAGTGGCTGGGAAGGCAGAGCAAGAAGAGAAGCTGGCTGGCAAAGGAGAGCTCACCTCTGAGCATGCAGTGGGCTGGGGTGTGATTAGAGAAGCAATCATGCAGGGCAAATCGGAAGATCTGTGAGAGCTGTTCTTCAGCCTGATGTGACCTTGTTAGGGTGAGGGCACCTTGCTTAGGCTCCTGCAGCAGATGGGTATCAAAAGCATGTTTCTTCTTCCTTTGACTTCCAGTATAAGGGGGAGGCACCAATCTCCTCTCTTTGGCAACCAGGGAGAGAACCTGAGGGAACAGCAAGAAGCTGCACCAGGGGAGGTTTAGGTTGGATATCAGGAAGAAATTCTTTACTGAGAGGGGGTTGGGCATTGGCACAGGCTCCCCAGGGAACTGGTCACAGCACCAAGCTGGGCTGAGGTCAAGAAGTGTCTGGACAATTCACTCAGTCCCATGCTCTGACTGGGCTGGCCTGTGTGGAGCTGGGAGTTGGACTCAGTGATCCTTATGGATCCCTTCCAGCTCAGGAGATTCTGTGATTCTCTAAGATAGGTAAATAGCACAGATAACAGATTTGTGGGATCTTAGAGGAACTCTGCAGTTGCCACCTCAGATAGAAGAAGTGGTCTGTGCAGCCCACCAGCCCAGCCCTGCTGCAGAGTGATCACTGGTGAGAGCAGAGGCAGCCCTGCAGAAATAACTGTACCATGCTAATGTTTGAGAGAGTTCGAGAGAGGACACGGGGGTTGGGAGCTGTGATTTGCTCCTGCACCATAAGCACCCCAGCAGCTTAAAAAGGAGCTCAGCTCTGTGCTGTGAGTTCTGCTGTAGGAGAGACATACCCCTCTGCCCAGGGGATCTTTCTTGGGGCCACAAGCTGCACTTAAAAAGAGGTGACCGGGCTACTTGGAAGTGTTCCCGATGGAGGTAAAGACCAAAACTTGCCCTGGGAAGGGGAAGAACTTGCACCATCAGATACCAGGTCCCCAGCCTCCCATGGGAGGTGCAGCTGGGTGATCTGCTCCTGCTCTGCTGAGTGCCCAGTATGGGGAAAGCAACTTGGGAACAGTCGTACCGCTCAAAGCGTTCAAGGTGCCGGGTAGTGTCTGCACAGGAACGTCTAAACCCTGCCATGAATGCGCTCTCACTCCCTCTTTCTCTCTCTCTCCATAGGCCACGTATTCTAGAAATGGATAAAGAGGAGAACAGGCGCTCAGTCCTCTTACCAAAACACAGGAGACGGAGCAACTTCAGCTCCGAGAACTATTGGCGAAGGTCTTACGAGTACACAGAGGACTGTGACGAGGAAGAGGAGGACGGCAGCCCAGCCAGGAAAGTTAAAATGAGGCGACACTGAGGATTGCACTTTCCAGGCTCGTGGAGCTGATGAGATTGGCCTCCAGTCTGTGAAAACTTTCTCCTCCCTCTGGCTATCTTCCATCTAGCTTCAGTTTTGGTTTTTTTCCTTTCAGGCTGAAGAGTAAACAGGAAGGATCTAGCAATTTGTTTTTTATGAATGGAGGAATGCTGAGACGTATGTAAGGATGGAACATGTCCAGTGCACATGGTGTCCTGAGTCATGGGTCACACGGGCATCCCTCCCTTAGGAAGCAGATAAAGTTATGCCAGGTTGTCTGTTGGGATTTCTTTTTGAAAACACCAAAAAGTTTAACTGTTTCATTGCGCAAGATTCAAGAATTGTATTTTTTGTTTTTTGCTTTAACTTCCTTCCTTTCCAAATGTTCTAAATATGATGTTTGACCCCGGGAGCTGAAATGCTCTGTGGTGGCCTCGTGTTCCTTCCTTCACCAAAGGGTTCCTTGGTCTGCTCTTACCTAGTTGTTGTTGGGTTGTGTTTTAAGGGATGCCCTACAGTAACTGGAAGTTTGAAGCTTTGCAGACCCGTTTTATTTGCGTTGGATTTCAAAGGGTTTAGGACATTTTTGTTGCACTTTAGTACCAGTTTTAAATGCCATAGGTTTCCTTTCCAGTCCCTTTTCCCAAGCCAGTGTGGGCTCACAGCTTTGTGTCGCTGTGCTGCCCTCTCCAAGAAGAATGTACTTGAGCTCTGGTTTCTCAGTGCTGGTCTGACCAGGGGTATATTTTGGTTGAGGAGGGAGGAGATAGGGCCAGCTTCAACTGAGGCTGGCCCAGTATTGACCCGAGGTCCATATTGGAGCCCCGGGGCTGCTGAGTGGGTGACTGCATTGAGTACATGCTGCTTCCCAGAGCTGGAGATAGTGAAGAGTAGGAAAAATGCTGTGCTTGTGAGGGTGCTTGCCTTGAGACCCCTTGAAAAGAGCTGTCCTTGGCTACAGGGGGGTGGGGTGGGGGAGAGCTGGCTTTTGTCCCCCTGCTTCTTTTAGCTGGAGAGAGTTGAGATGACGCAGCATCCTGAGGGATCGGCTGTGCCAGAGCAGGAGCAGGCACTGCCGTGGCCTCGGGGAAGCCGGGCAGCTTGGCTGCGGTCTGTCCCCTCCGAGGCTGGCTCTGGGAGCAGGGATGCTGCGAGGCCCCAGTTTGGCCCCAGTTCAGTGCATTCAGTAACTAGTGCCGCAGTGGTTGCCTGCCGCCTCCTGGCTTATTCCTGCCTGTATTCCCAGGGGAGGGAATTTTCTAGTTGCTGAGAATTGGGCATTTGGCCCCGCAGAGTTAACGTTAGAAAGTCTGCTGCCTTCCTCCTCTTTTCCTGACCAGTTTGTGTTAGCTCAGACCGAAGCCTCCGTGTTTTCAAGGTTTGGGGGCCCAGCACCATATTTAGAACTGTACTTTTAAGAAACTTCCTCCAGTTGATTCTTTGAACCCAAGTGTTGGCAGTTGTAAGGAGTAGTCTTCTTTTTAAATTTTTACTGCTTTGCCCTCCCTCAAATTGTAGTTTTTCTTAGTGTTGTGTCCCCCACACACTTCATGGTCTGCACGCTTGGCAATAAAAAGATGTAATATATTTTGAAACCCGTTTGCTGCTGCCTTGAGGGGCTCCCAGGCAAAAAATGCCCCAAAACCTCCGCACCAAAACCTGTTGTTCCCCGGAGTGCCATCCCTGGGTGACTGAGCACATTTGCTGACATCTGGGTCTCAGTGTCCTTTTCCTTCACAGTGACTTCTGCAGCTTCTGCCACCATCCTGTTGTTGGGGTTACTGCTCAGGCTGGATCTAAGGGTCACATTAGTGCAAAGGAAATTACTGTTGCCTTCAGCATTGCTGATCTGGCCGGGGGGTGGGGGTTGTTGGTGAGGCCCGCGGTGCCTGTCTGGTTGTCTTTGTCTGATTTCTTTTCCTGGTAAGAGACCCCATCAGTTTGGCACGGAGGTATGGGCACAGCCTTGCAGCCAGCCTTCAAAAGACCTGTCTTATCTGCCCAGAGATCTGAAAGGTCACAGGTCTGCTGCTTCTGAAACCCTTAAAAAGCCATTTTCAGGCCACACAGTGTTCGAAATGGTGTTCCTCACCCTGCCAGCTTTCTGCAGAGGTGCCAGCCCTAGCTCTTGGCTATAAACCCCTAGTTTGGGAAAAGCTTTCCATTCCCCTGATAGCCAAACCGCATGCAGGGAGCAGTGATCCCTTCTTAGGGCTGGTGCAGACATCTCCTGCAAGCTAGAGACCTGCTAGCGGGATGCCTGGCACCGACCGTTTCTATTCGTTTCTATTTATCTTTCTGGATTCATCCAGGACGTACCCTGCACCCTCCCCAGTGTCAGGCTCTGCTGCAGGTGCTGCTGATGCTGGCAGTGGTTGCTGCTGGAGGTCTCGGCTCTGCAGAGCCTGCTCTCCCCCCCTCCCCCACCAGCTCCCAATTTTACTCCTACTTCTGCAATATGGATACTATACCCCAGTGTCTCGACTCGGAACGAAGCTGGAGGCAACTTGCCTTTGTGGTGCCGCTTCCCAGAGCAGGACTCCTGTGGGATGAAGCGTTGGGTCTGTCCCTGCTGAAGGCTGAACAAGGCATCCTGAACTCTTACCTGGTCCCAACCACCACCTCATCCAGGTCCTTGTGCGTGTGTAGGTATCCTTTGTCTCCCAGTTTGTGTTGGTTTTCCTGCATGCTGCGGTCAGAAGCTTTCCCATCCTTCCTTCCTCCCTGCCCCACATCTGTGTGGTGGGTCTGAGCTGGCAGCCATGGCTGGAGGGACTGATGGAGCTCCTCTCCAGAGCAGATCTCCAGTTGCCAACTGTTCTTGTGTGTGTTTGGTTTTCAACCTGACTGGTTGGGGGTTGTCACCTTGGAGGGAGTGGGATGCAACTGGTCTGACCCATAGCATCTCTTGGGTAAGGAGTCCCCAGTGCGCAGGCAGGCTGTCCTCCCACTGTACAGACATTTTCTATACACACAGATGTATATGTGTAGATAATGTGTTTTTTTAACTCTTTTGCACTGAACAACGTGGAAGAGAAACATTGGTCTGAAACCAGAAGACACATTTTCACATGGGTCTGTAGGTCTGGATCCCTTACGAGCACCTGTCTGGTGAAGCTGTGGCGCCAAAATGCTGGTGGTGCCTGTACCTGTTCTCTGTCACCAGCTGTGTCAGGCTGGCAGCATGGGTCTGCTGGGGAGGATTGAGGGTGATGAGCCTCAGTTTGGAGGCAAAACTTCTCCCCACCCACTCTGTGGGACCGGCTGGTGCACAGACCTGACCTGGTCAGCTTTGTCCTGTCTGTCTTGTCCAGCCACATGGTCCTCTCCATCCACCAGCAGCGTGTGGTTTGTGGAATTCCAAGCAGGAATAAGGCTGTGATGACCAGACCTGCAGCCCAGACCCTGAGAACTGTCTTGCCTGGGGAAGGGGAGGAAGGTGGGGTTTGTTCCCAATTCTCTGCAAAGAGCAGGAGATGTTGGGTTCTGTTAGCTTCTGTTACTGAGTCTTGGGAGGTCTTGGAGATCAAACTAAAGCTTTTTGCGCCGCTGGCGTGGGCTGCAGGACGGGAGGGAAGGGCTGTGTGCCGGCCTACGGGGTGAGCTGGCCTAGGGAGGGGCTGTGGGGCTGCCGACGGGTCCCTGCCCAGGCTGCCTGCGGCGGGGCAGCCTGGCTTGCCACATCTGGCTCTGCACCTGCTCAACTCTCAATCCGGCTCTTAGTCAGGCTGGAGCTGTGACACCCAGGAGCTGCCATCCCAGCGCCAAGGCTGGGCTCATCCCGGAGATCTGGGGTGATGTTGGGACGTGGGGCTGCCAACCCGCTCTCTGGGGTAACCCAGCACCAGCATGAGCTGATCTCTGCTGGGGTGAGAGCTCAGACCTTTGGCTTTCGGCACCTGGCACTTGGCTCTATGTCTCTGAGCCCAGGGGACTGAAACAGCCGCATTGCTTTGAGGATGGGGCGGGGGGGGGACCATGGTCCAGACCCCCACAAGCAGCAAATAGTCTTTTATCTGCCCAAAGCGTTCCCTTTCTGGGGCAGGAGAAGAAATGCTGGGCCAAGAAGTGTGCCTCATCTCTCTCCCCCACCCCTGCCCACACTTACAAGTTCTGGCTGACTTTAATTTTGGTTTTTAAAAGATCCTAAAGTTTTTAGGGTGGGGTTTTTTTGTTTTGTTTTGTTTTTTTTTATGAATAAAAACAAAAAAGGAAGTGGCAATATTTTTTTCTGGAAGCTTTTCCTAGGAAAAAGCGTGGTTTGTAACAAAGTTGTACAGTTCTGAAGTTTGAGATACGAGAAGTACTGTGTGAAACGCTGTAAATGGGGCAGAGATTATTTTATGTACAGTCTGACACAGGGGAATCTTTTAATCCTGGTTGATTCTTAGGAAGAATTTGGTTCTTTCGTTGTCAGGGTTGGGAATTTCATAGTTTTGGGGTTGGATTTTTTTGTTTTGTTTTTTTTTTTTTTCTTTTTTTCTTGTATAGATCGCTGCATTAATTGAATAAAAGCAAAAAGCATCATTCTGCCTGCCTCTGTCATGGTGCTGATGGCTGGGCTGTGTGTCTTCCTCATCCTCCCCCCACACCCCCAGCAGAAATGAGGTTGCGGGGACCCGTTTCTAAATAAAGGGAGTCTGTGCTCCCTGGGGCTGGGGCAGCTGCATGCAGTGTCTGTCCCTCCTGCACTGCCCTAAAAAGCAGCAATGGGGCTTGTTGCCTTCATCCTCCTGCTCTTCATCCCTGGGGTGCAAATGTATCCTGCTCTGGCTCCCACCCTGCCCCCGTCACCCAGGTTTCCAAACCTGGTTCCCCAAACGAATGGGGTGGGGTTGTGTTCTATGCTTCAGCCTCACATGAGGCCCCTCACCCTCCCTGCCCTGCATCTTCCTCCTGGAAGAGGGACATGGCAGTGGATGGGGTGTAGGGTACCAGAGAGGGGATGGGGGGTGCTGGATGGGGTCTGGCAGCCTTTCTCCCCTTCCTTTACAGCTCCAGCCTGGCAACACCCCATCGGGAGGACACCACAGCCACGGCCCCCCTGCTTAACCCTTGGAATTTTCTTCCACCCCAAAACCCGCGTCACCCCAATGCGGCACCTTCCCCGGGGCCGCGGGTTAGTCAGCAGGGAGGGGAAGCCCTGCCCTGCCCGGGGTGACTCACCCCAAACCCGGGGTGCAGGGCAGGGTGCCCCAACCCTCCCCAATGCTAATGCTGGGAGTCTGCGGGGGGGTGCTGAGCGCGGCGGGGGAGCGGCTCGGCTCGGCTCAGCCCCCCCTCGCCGCGCTCAGCACCCTGCCGCGCAGCACAGCCCTCGGGATGCCGCCATATCCTTGAGGCACCCACGGCTCCAGGGGCCGCGGGATGGGGTGATGGCAATGCCCGATACACCCTCCCGCCATAGCAGGGGGCGGCCGGTGAGCAGGACCAACGGCCCCTCTGGGGAGGGGCGCTTGCTGCGCCCGGCCCTCCGCCGCGGGCAGACAACGCGGAAAAGAGGGATAAAGGAATAAAGAGGGAGCCCCCCCCCCCAGCCTTTCTCCTCCTCCCCCATCCCCCCCTGGAGGACTACAAGTCCCGTCAGCCCCCGCGGCGGAGCATGCGTAACGCGGGTAGGAGGAGCCGCGCCGCGCCGTGAGGGCGTCCGTGCTGTGATTGGCGGTACGGGCTGTCCTTCAAGGCTTTCGCCCCGCCCCGCCGCGGCGGTGCCTGCCGGGGTTCGGCGCGCGGCGCTCGGCGCGCGCACCGGGGGGACCCGCACCGGGGGACCGGGACCCGCACCGGCACCGCCCCCTCCTTTCCCCCATCCCTCCTCCTCTTCTTCCTCCTCCTCCTCTTCTTCCTTCTCCTCCCCCCCTGCCTGGCTCCCCCCCGCCGGGACCAGCGCTGCCCCGGTACCGGCCCCGGGATCGCCGGCCCCGCCCGGTCCCGTGCCGCTACCGGCCTCATCATGATGAAGTTTCGGTTCCGCCGGCAGGGTGCCGACCCGCACCGTGACCGCCTCCGGCACGACCTCTTCGCCTTCAGTAAGGTGCGGCTGGGCCGGGGGCTGGGGGGCGCGGCGGTGGACCTGGGGTGGGGATCACCGGCAGCCGCCGTTGGTCCCGGGCAGACCCCCGGGGTGCAGCTCCGGCTCCCTCCGGGCGGGATGCCGCCCCCGGCGAAGGGAGCAGCCATCGGAGCGCCGCCCCGCACCGGGAACCGGGGTGCACCCCTGCGGTTGGGAGCCGCGCACCGGGATCTCCGCTCCCCGGGGAGCGAGTCTGGGCCCCGGGGGGGCGGCACCCCCCTGTGCAGGCAGTTGGGACACCCCGGGGAGGATGCGCCCCTGGGCATCGTGTAGCGGGGACCCCCGGGTGCAGGATGCGCCCCGGGGGGTTGGATGGGGCTCTGCCCTTCCCCCTTGGAATGCAGCGGACACCCCGGCTCAGGGACACCCCTTCCCACCTCCGGAGGACACCCTGGGGCAGGATGCGACCCTCTCACCGGGTGTGCCAGCCCCGCCAGGCGGAGGCTCTGCTGAGCACGCCGGTTCCTGTGTGGCCCCTGCCCCGTGGCTTGTTTCGGGGTGTCTTGCAGCCCCCAACCCTGCCTGGCCCTGGAGCATCCCCAGATGTTGTCCCCATGCCCCATGTGGGCACTCAACCCCTCACCCCAACCGCCCCAGGGGTAGGAAGTGTCACCAGGAAGGGCTGTGGCAGTGACTCCTAGGGCTCGGGATCCCCTGTGTCCCCAAACCTGGGGCTGGGGGCATCAGAGGCCCAGAGCTTGGCTCCCTTGCTGGCAGAGGGGAGGTTTCCCCCTTGGCCACCTCCGCTGTTGTGGGGGAGCCCCCGAGCTCATCAAACAACTAGGGAGCACTTGGGTGCTGGACCCTTCCCTCGGTGTGTTGGCAGGATGTGCTGTGCCAGCGGGCACCTCCTGGGTTCAACTCACCCCGTCCTGGCAGCCCTGCAGTGTTGGGACTGTCCTCCTGCCCTGTCCCTGGGGGACAGCCTTGACTCCTTGGCTTAGCCCAGATCCCCTCTGTCCGTCCTTTGGCAGCATCCCAGTACCAGAGTCAGTTGTTTTCCAGGTGCTCACCCAAACTCATGGTGGGGACCCCCAGATCGCCTCACAGTGGGGCTGGGCAATGGAGTGTGTGCTGTGGTGGTGGGTTCACAGCTGGTACCCACTGCCCCAGCACAGCCCCATCCCCTCCAGGCTCACTGCTGTGGGCCAGGGTGTGGGGCTCAGCCCAGCCAGGGCCCCCCTGGATGTGGGGAGGATGGTCTGATGGCCGGATCCTGCCTGAGCAGGACTCCTGGGGGGTCTGTACCCAGCAGGGCATCCCTGGGGGGACCAGGGAGCAGCCCCGCTCTGTCCGGCCCAGCTCTGGGGCTGCTGCCTGCCCACCTGCCTCCCATTAACGGTTGTTTTTCCTCCGGAGCTCCAGAGCTGCCTGGGATTTGCTGTAATTTGGCCAGGAGCGCGCCTTGGCCGGGCCAGCCCCGCTGCCATGCGGGAGGAAGGGCTGTGAGCTGGGCCCCCCATCCAGGGTGTGGGTGTAACTGGGGGCATGCTTTTGGGGAGAGCACCAGGGGGGTCTTTTCTGAGATCATCATACTGGTCCCAGGCCTAAAGCATTGCTGTGGTGTCCCCACACTGCTATTCTCCCAGCTCCTGCTGCTGTCCTCTGGTGCAGTGTGTGTCTCTGGGGGAACGTGGGGTGACCCTGTGTGAGGCTGGTGAGAGGACCAAGACCACTAACTCACGCCCTAGATGGGCTGGGACCCCCTGAGTGAGCTGGGGGCAATGGCACGCTCCTGAAGGTGGCCCTTGGGAGGGCAGTGGAGGTGAAGAGCTGCCTGGTGTACCTCTTGGCCACCCCAGACAGAAGGAGCGGGATGGGATCCGTCCAGTCTGGCTCTGTCAGCCTCCATATCATCTGATCGCGCTGTCACTCCTCAGCCGAGCTGCCCCCGGGGCCCTTCCCTGTGGTCCCCTTGCTGTAGGCCGGGGTGGCAGGTGCCCCCTGCTTCCCCCCACTGCCAGGCGGGCAGCCCCTCCCCAGCCAGCGAGCCCAGGCACGCCGCTGCAGCCGGGACTTCCTTGGGAAGGTACCCGCAGGCGGCAGGAGGCTCCAGCAGGGACGTCCCCGGTGCCAGTGGGTCCCGCTCACCTGGTTCTGCCGCCCGGCACCATGGACCCCTGGGGATGTTGTGGTGGGGGTCCTGCTTGCTGGTGGGGCTGAGTTGGACCTTGCTCACCCCTCCTAGAGCATCCGTGCCTCGGGCAGGGGGTTGGGGTGGGGACTTCCCATCCCAAGGTGTCAGTGGGTGCTGAGGCAGTTTGTGCGAGCTCAGACCTCCCTCGTCCCTTGGGGTGGCTGTTGGGTCTGGTCTGTTTCGGGGGGTGTCAGGGTAAGGAATGGTGTCTCCCCTCCCCAAGGATTCCCTTGGTGGCACTGGGGGACAAGGGAGCATCCTCATGCTCCTCGATCGCCAGGATGAAGCTCAGGCTGGTGTGGGATGAGTTGTGAGGGCGAGTGGGGGGCTGTGGAAAGTTTGGGGGTTCCAGGGGATGGGAGTTCCAGCTCTGATATGCCTGTCCCTGTGGCAGACAGTGGAGCACGGCTTCCCCAGCCAGCCCAGCGCCCTGGCCTACGACCCCACCCTGCGTGTGATGGCTATTGGTACCAAGGCAGGAGCTGTGAAGCTGTATCCTTTTCCCTCCCTGATGGCAGGAGGTAAGGACCCTCTCACCCCCTCCGGCTGCCCCCATCCCATGGGGTGCTGGGAGTCGTGGCCGCCCACTGATGGCTCATCCGGCAGCACCTCATCCCCTGGCTCTGCCGGCGTCCATCCGTCCAGCTGGGCTGCAGCTGGGCCGGGAAGGGGGGGCCAGAGGAAACTCCTGCCTTCTCTGAAATGCTGGGCAAGCAACAGGGTTCTGCTGTCCTGGGCTGGGGGTGCTTCCCAGTGTCACCCCGCCCCTTATCCTGGGGGGCTCCTGCTTGCCCTGGCCACACTGCTTTTATGGGGGCAAAGCATTGGCTGCTGGGTGTACCCCGCGAGGGGCAACAGGGCCTCTGACCGGCCCGGCACTGGCGAGGGGGGCTGTGGCGGGCGCGTCGCCCGGTCCCGGGTGGGGGGCCCGAGGGGAGGGGGACGACAGTGCGGAGCCCGGCCGGGCTTTGTTGCCGGCGGCGTGCAGGGAGACTTCAGAGGGCTGCTGGCGGGCGGCCAGGGCTGGATGCGGCCCGTGCTCGGGGGGCCCCGTGCCGCAGGAATGTGGGGTGGGCGTAGGGGAGGGGGGCGTGGGGGCGGCTGCGTCCGCATCGGGGTTGAGGTCAGGGCTGTGGGGGGGGTGCTGCTGCGCTCCCCCTCCCCCAGGCTGGCGGCTCGCTGCCTCCCGAACACAAAGATGGCGTGTTTTTTTTCTGCTGGGGCCGCCTTGGTGCCAGCCCAGCCGCGATGTCGCCGGCTGCTCTGCTCGCCACCCTGCCGTGGGGTGCTGTCTCTGGTCACCCCTAGATCAAACCCCGCTGGGGGCTGGGGAGCTGCTGTTGTGGGGGGTTGTGGTGCCCTGAGCATCCTCTACAGGGATGTTTTGGGGTGGTACCCGGCTCGGGGCTGGCAGCAGGGTGACACGGTCCTGCCCATGGCACTGCACCTGGTGCCGGCCCTGCTGCTCCAGCTGCCACCGAGATGCTTCTGGAGGTTCAAGGTGCTGGGGGAAGCTGGGGCCGGGTGAGGCAGCAGCCGGAGCTGGCCTGACTGGTGCTACTGGTTAGTGGGGGCACCCATGAGTGCTGCCTGGCTGGGCTGGGTGGATCTAGCTGTAGACAGCCCAGCATCAAGGGGCTGCTGTAGCTTGTGGGGTCCCCTGGGGCAGCTGGGTGTCCCCGGCATCAAACCCCCATCGCTCCGGTGCCACCACAGCTTGCTGGCTGCTTGCCCCTGGGGTGCCCGTCTTTTGCCAGGGTGTCCTTTGGTGGGTAAGCCCCCAGGATGAGGAGGGTGGGGGGTGGCACTCCCCATCTACAGAGCTCCCTGCATGTTCCCCCCTTCATCCCCCTCGCCTTCCCTCCCCAAAGCCTCTGTGGTTCTGGCCTGGCCTGGCCAGCTTGGTGTGCCCAGCACTGCCAGACAGCTCCTGCCTGTCTGTCCGGGCAGAGCCACGCTGCCAGTTCTCTGTGCCCAGGGCACCAGGGGGTGAGGACCAAGGGCTGGCAGGCAGAACTGCCCCCCTCCTGCTCCCCGAATGTGCTGTGCCAAGCCATAGCTGCACTGCGCATTGCTGATGCAAAGCTGGGGGGAAGCAGCTCTCTGGGTCCAGGGGTGTCAGGGAGGCGCTGGGTCAGGGTGCGTGGTGCGGTACTGAAGCCGCCATGCTGGTCCTGCCCCGGTTCCTGCTGAGCAGCGTTGCCGGTGGAGGAGCCGGGACCAGTCGGGTGAGTGAGGCTGTGCTGGCGCATGCCGAACCCCACCCTGCCGCCGGTGCCTGCCGGGCTGCCGGCATCTCTGCATGGCCACGGTGGCCCTGCCGCTGGGGAAGAATGGGGTGGTGGAGGACAGGGGCTGGCTGACCTCCCCCATCCTGAGCTGGGGCATCCTGGCTGGAGGTGCTGGGTAGATCCCAGCCAGCCCCAGGGACCCTGGGAGCCAGGCGCTGGCAAGGGGTGCTGCCAAGGATGCTCAGCCCTGGCACTTCCCAGGGTCCTGGAGCTAAACTGGCTCCTGCTTGCAGACCCATGACCTGGGTAGAATTTGTGGGGGTCCGAGTGTTTGCTGAGGTTGGGGGGGCTCTATTGTCGTTGCTTCTTTGACGACTCCCCCAGATATGGTGCGCCGGGTGTGGAGCTGACTGGCTTGCACAAGGAGACTGCCACCGTCACCCAGCTGCACTTCCTCCCCGGCCAGGTAGGTGTGTGTCCCTGGGGGGGCCCAACTCAGCCCCCCCCAAGCCCTCAGCCACCTCACTGTGTCCCCCTCCCAGGGCTGGCTCCTCTCCCTGCTGGATGACAACACACTGCACCTCTGGGAGGTCTGCCAGAAGGATGGCTGCTCCCACCTGGAAGAGACCCGCAGCTTCGGACTCCCAGGACGCCCAGGGTCCGACAGTGCTAAGTACTTGCCTGGGAGAGTCCCCAGCCACCCCCCTCAGTGGGGCTGCGGCCGGGAGTGATAGCGCTGCCGTCTGGGAACGGCGTGTGGGAGCTGCCATCCCTGCTCAGGGTGGGATGGCAGCCAAGGTCCCCTCTGTGGTGGTGTTTTCCCTGCTGGGACACTCCTCTGATTCCGACTGGGATGCTGTGGGGGGATGAAGCAGCCCTGGGCTTTTTATAGTTGCTGGCAGGGCCCCGGGGTGATTAATGGCTCTAATTGCTGTTAGCATGAGGCTGGCCCTGTCCTGGGCCAGTGGGGATGGGATGCAGCATCAGGGCAGGGAAGGTTTGGGGTGTTTTCTGCCACTCACCAAGACCCAGCACAGGGCTGATGTGGCTCCTCTGCTCTGTCCCCAGCTGCTCGCCCGGGATCACGCGGGTGACAGTGGTCCTGCCAATGTCCACCTGTGTGGTGGCTTGCCTGGGCACCGAGGGTGGTGCAGTGTACTTCCTCACCCTGCCCACCCTGGTGCTGCTGGAGGATAAAACTCTCTTCCCAGATGAGATCTTGCAGAGGTGAGTGCCGCTGCCCTGTGCCCCGTCCACAGCACCTCCAGCTCCCCTTTACCTTCCTCTGTGTGTGTCCCTGTCCCCCCTGCAGTGTCCCCGATGAATACCGCTGCGGGAAGGCGCTGGGGCCAGTGGAGTCCATCCAGGAGCACCCTCGTGACAGCAGTCGGCTCCTCATCGGGTACAGCCGGGGGCTGGTGGTCCTCTGGGAGCAGAGCACACGTACAGTCCAGCACCTCTTCCTGGGGAACCAGGTACCGGGATGTGGGGGGCCTGGCGGGGCTGCCGCCTGTGTGTGTCCCCATCCCAGGTGTTGAGCCCTCCGTGTGCCCCCACAGCAGCTTGAGAGCCTGGCCTGGGAGCAGAGCGGGAAGACCATCGTCAGCTCCCACAGCGATGGTGGGTACATGGTGTGGGCAGTGAGTGGCACCGGCCAGAAGACTCAGCAGCCAGTCTCATCCACCATCCCCTATGGTATGTGGGGAGGGAGGCTGGAGGGGGTCGTGGAGTTGGAGGCTGATCTCCCCATCCTGGTGCTGCAACCTGGTGCTGATATTTTTGTTTCAGGTCCATTTCCCTGCAAAGCCATCAGCAAGATCCTCTGGCGGACCTGTGAGTCGGGGTACGTCCCCATGGCATGAGGGGGGCTGCTCTGGCATGAACCACCCCCCCCAGCCAGGCTGGGCTGGTGATGATGGGGTAGACGGGACTGTGGGGAAGATGCCCTGCGAGGTCTGGGGGCTGATGGAGGCTGTTTCATTCCCCCCAGGAACCCCTTCATCATCTTCAGCGGGGGGATGCCCCGGGCCAGCTATGGCGACCGGCACTGTGTCAGCGTGCTGCACGGCCAGACCCTGGCCACGCTTGACTTCACCTCCCGTGTCATCGACTTCTTCACCGTACAGAGTGCCGAGGTGGCTGAGGGAGGTACGTCCTGCTGGGGTGGCCCCTGGGAGAAGGGGGCCATGTGGGGTGCAGTGCTTTGCCGGCAGCAGCCATCTCCCCCTCCTCAGGCTTTGAGAACCCTCGTGCCCTCGTGGTGCTGGTGGAGGAGGAGCTGGTGGCCATCGACCTCCAGACACCGGGCTGGCCCACCATCCCTGCCCCATATCTGGCGCCGCTTCACTCCTCTGCCATCACCTGCTCCTGCCACGTCTCCAACGTGCCTCTCAAGCTCTGGGAGAGGATCATCAGTGCTGGCGAGCAGCAGAGCCCCCGGCTCTCCTCTGCAGTGAGTGATGGGAGTGGCAGGGACACCCCCAGGATGGGCTGGTGGAGGGGTGACGTGTGCTCCTGCTCCTCACGGGTGGGCTCAATCCCCTGCTCCATCCCTCCCTCCAGGCTTGGCCCATTGACGGAGGGAAGAACCTGGCACAGGAGCCCACGCAGAGGGGGCTTCTCCTCACTGGGTGAGTAGTGTGGCAGTGGGGAGGGGGGCCTGGGAAACCTGAAACATCCTGGGGGGGGGAAATGAAGAGGGGGGACATGTCCTCAGCCCCTTTGGTGGGATGGTGCGGAGGGGGTCCAGCCACTCTGGTGGGGTGGGCTGCTCCCCCACCATGTTCAGCTTGTGCCCTGCAGCGTGTCAGAGAGTGTGTCATCTGCTGCACTGTCCCTCGGGCTTCTGGCACCGTGACTGCCAGCACACAGGCAGCTCTTGTTAGCCGGGCAGATGTCAGGGCCCTGCACTAACAAGGCCTCCCCGTGCCCCCCCGTCAGGCACGAGGATGGCACGGTGCGGTTCTGGGATGCCTCAGGGGTCTCCCTGAAGCCCCTCTACAAGCTGGGCACTGCCAGCATCTTCCAGACGGATTGTGAGCACAACGACAGCCTCAACCAGGCGGGTGAGGAGGAGTGGCCACCTTTCCGCAAGGTGAGGTCCCCCCAGCACCCCCCTGGCTCTGCTGGCACTGAGGGTGGGTGGGGTGGCGGGGGGGCAAGCTCAGAGGCAGGCATGGATGGCGCACCTGCTGGAGCCATCCCGGCTGAGCCCCGGGGACGTGTCCCCCGGCTCGGGGCACAGCTGTCGTTGTGACACCCCACAGGGACACAAGGGACACTTGTTCCGCATGCACCCGTCTGGTGGGTCTGCCCCAGTGCGGGGGGAGAGCTGGGGGATGGGGGGGGGCGCGCACAGACCTTTCCTGGGCACGATGCCCTGTGCAGCCCATGCACCGCAGCTGGTACCCACTAGCTGTGGGGGGTGGGAGCGCACTGGAGTGCTGCCCTGTAGCTGTATGAAGGTGCCCACCTCCCCCCTCCCGCAGGTGGGCTGCTTTGATCCCTACAGCGATGACCCGCGCTTGGGGGTGCAGAAGATTGCGCTCTGCAAGTACACGTCCAAGATGGTGGTGGCTGGCACGGCGGGGCAGGTAGGGCTGTAGGGGTACAGGAGGGGCTGCTGAGCACCTTTCGGCTGCCTCCTTGGGGTGACATGGCACAGGGTGGGGGGGTGTAGACCCCACCGACCCCTGTGCCCATCTGCGAAGGGCTCTGACCTGCAGGGTTTGGCCCCAGGCTTGCAGCAGGGTGGCGGTCCTGGGGATGTCCAGTGTGTACCCCCCCCATCCCCACTATCTGTGCTTGTCCCCTACAGGTGCTGGTGATGGAGCTGAGTGACGAGAAGTCGGAGCACGCAGTCAGTGTGGCTACGGTGGACCTGCTGCAGGACCGCGAGGGCTTCACATGGAAGGGCCACGATCGGCTGGCCCCCAGGAACGGGCCCCTGCCCTTCCCCCCTGGCTTCCAGCCCAGCGTGCTGGTGCAGTGCGTGCCCCCTGCTGCTGTCACTGCTGTCACCCTCCACTCTGAGTGGAACCTCGTGGCCTTTGGCACCAGCCATGGCTTCGGCCTCTTTGACTATTACCGGCGCAACCCCGTGCTGGCCAGGTATGGGGGGGGTGGGGGCTGGGATCTCGGAGGCAGGGACCCCCTGGAATGACGTATGAGGGCTCTGGGTGCTGAGTGGTGTCAATGCCTGCAGGTGTACGCTGCACCCCAATGACTCGCTGGCCATGGAGGGGCCTCTGTCCCGCGTGAAGTCCCTGAAGAAGTCCCTGCGGCAGTCCTTCCGCCGCATCCGCAAGAGCCGGGTGTCGGGCAAGAAAAGGCTCAATGCCAGCAGCCCCTCCAGCAAGGTGGGTGGGGCGTGGGGCCACCACGGCTGCTCCTCATCCTCACCAGGCTGGGGCTGACTCCCGTGTCCCCTTCCCCAGGTGCAGGAGGCCAACGCGCAACTGGCTGAGCAGGCGGGACCCCCCGAGGTAGAGATGACGCCCGTGCAGCGGCGGATCGAGCCCCGCTCGGCTGACGACTCGCTCTCAGGGGTGGTGCGGTGCCTCTACTTTGCTGACACCTTCCTCCGAGATGGTGAGACCCTTCCCCACCTCCTTGGGAAAAGCCTCCGAGATGGCTCTGGCTGGTGCCGTGCAATGGGGAGGGGTGTCTGACGCTGCTCCCGTCCCCACAGCTGCCCACCATGGCCCCACGTTGTGGGCAGGGACCAACTCAGGCTCGGTGTTTGCCTACGCGCTGGAGGTGCCGTCGCAGGAGAAGTTTTCGGAGCGGGCGGTGGAGGCAGTGCTGGGGAAGGAGATCCAGCTGATGCACCGGGCACCCGTGGTGGCCATTGCCGTGCTGGATGGGCGGGGGAACCCACTGCCTGAGCCCTACGAGGTCTCACGGGACCTGGCCAAGGCCCCTGACATGCAGGGCAGCCACTCCATGCTCATCTCCTCTGAGGAGCAGTTCAAGGTGAGTGTGGCACGGGCTCGGTGTACCCCTGTGATGGGGGTGGGACCCACCACTCACAACATGTTCTCTCTGGGTGTCCCCATTGCCCTGAGTACGGGGACAGGCTGCAGGTGACCAGCCAGGTCCTGGGACACTCCTGTACCTATCCCCAGGGTGCTGGCTGCGAGGGGAAGGTGCTGCCCTTTGCCGAGGGCTTCCACAGTGGGAGGCTGCTTGGAGTGCCCCCAAAACCCCACAGGTTCCTGTCACCCCTGGCACTTCTCCCACCCCCTCCAGGTCTTCACGCTGCCCAAAGTGAGTGCCAAGACCAAGTTCAAGCTGACGGCGCACGAGGGCTGCCGGGTGCGGAAGGTGGCCCTGGTGAGCCTGGCCAGTGCTGGCTCTGAGGAGCGGCTGGAGAACTGCCTGGCCTGTCTCACCAACCTGGGTGACATCCACATCTTCACCGTGCCGGGCCTGCGGCCACAGGTCCACTACAGCTGCATCCGCAAGGAAGACATCAGTGGCATTGCCTCCTGTGTCTTCACCAAGCACGGCCAGGGTGAGGGCACCAGCAGTGCTGGGGGGGCGATGTCCCATGTTAGGTGGATGTTGTCTCTGGCTGCAGCCCCACGAGGAGTCCCTGAGGATCTGTCGTTGACCCCCTCTAGGTTTCTACCTAATTTCACCATCTGAGTTCGAGCGCTTCTCGCTGAGCGCCAGGAATGTGACGGAGCCACTGTGCCGGCTGGAGGTTGCCCGGCTGCAGGACTCTTCCTGCCTCAGGTGGGATATGTCCTGGGGACGTGAGGGCCCAGCTACATCAGCACCCCTGTGTGCCCTGGCACCTGCTCCAGCAGTGACCCCTCCCCGTGTGTCTTTCCAGCAACAGCTTGACAGCAACACCGAAGCTGCCGCAGGCGAACGGCACCCACATCCCACACAGCCCCGAAGGCCGACACTCCCCCACCAGCAGTGACCGTGAGTGATCACCCTGTCCCTGCCATGTGCACTGTGTCCCTGTGGGCCCCACTTCGCGGCCAGCCCTGTGTCACAGCCACTCGCCCAGCCTTCCCCTCACCTCACCAGGGTCCCCTGAGGAGCACCCAGCTGCCTTCTCTCCTGGCCCCATCGACTCCCCCAACAGCAGCATGGAGACCCCGCTGGACACCACGGGGGACATCACCGTGGAGGAAGTGAAGGATTTCCTGGCGTGAGTTGGGGTGGGACACACACACACACACACACAATGACACAGGGACAGACCCCTGTAACCAGCCCCTGAGGGGCTGTGGTAGTGCCCCTGGCTGCATCTCACCCTGTCTCCCCAGGTCCTCGGAGGAAGTGGAGAGAAACCTGAGGAACACCAGCGAGGACGAGGCCCGGCCTGTGGGGATCCTCATCAAGTGAGGTGAGTGAGGGGCTGCTGGTCCCCAGGATGGGTGTGGGGGACAGGTGCCCCCATGCCGTGGTGGGGACGCAGCTCTGGATGCAAATGCTGTAGCGCTGCAGGGTTCAGGGCAGGGACCCTGGGATTCCCCCTCTCCACCTTTGGGGGCAGACAGGGCTATGGTCCTTTGTGGGAGGAGGGAGGCAGTGGGGCAGTATGTTGAGGGGCTCCCCAGTTGTCCCCTTCTCAGGTGCTGTGTTACCCGTAGGCATCGCCGACACCCGCTGCCTCCCCGGCCCATCTCGGTGCTCGGATTCCCGGGACGCACGACTCAACTGGACCCCCCCACACCCCCTCCCCACGTTAACGTAGACTCGCCTCTTCTCTAACATCTGTGCTGGCTGCCGGTGCCCCGGCTCTGGCACGCTCCCCCCGCACCTCCCTGCCCGGCCCCTGGCCCTGCCAGCCCCGTGCTGGGGCCGTGGCCCACAGACTCTTCCCGGGGAAGATCCGTTTCTCTTTGATACACGGTTGAGTGTCACCGTCCCCTGCTCCAGAGCCCCCTGCCCGGGGGATGCTGTTGGCTCCCTGGGGAGGGCCGGGGCTCGTGGATTCCACCCCAATCCCTGGTTTTGGTCCCTCATGGGAGGTGGAGGAGGCCAGGAGAGCCCAGGCACGGTGCCCCCATATCCAGGTCTGTGTTTACATGTCTGGCTCCCTGCAGTTTACAGCCCTGTTCCCTGCCTGCCAGGAGGGTCTGGCTGCTGCCCAGGGACTGTCCCTGTCCTGGGGGGAGCCCAGTGTGGCTCCCCTGGTTCCCAGGTGGGCACCAGAGGGCTTGAGCAGCCTGGGGAGGGGGTCACAGGTGGCCTTTTTCTCTTAGTGGCTTCTCCAAAGGCTGTTCTCCAGGCTGGGCTCCATGCCTGCTGCTCCTTTCTGACACTAATTCCTGCCACGGGTGGGTTTGGGATGGGGTGAAGCTGGGGGTGGATGGCGCATGGGGCTGCCCCAGGTTGGGCTGCCCCACCCCGGGGGTCTCACTGTGCCAAATCCCCCCCCACCCCTGGGCATCCCAGCCCTGCCTTGTCCTCACTGGGGCTGTGGTGACACTGGCTCTGTCCCTACGAGGCTCTGGGGCTCAGCCTGGCACCTGCCCCTCTCCTTTTGGGGATCTAGGGCCATTTTGGACCACCCACCCCGGGCTCTTTTGCGGTACATGTTTGGCTGGGGGGGGGCAGGTGAGGCAGCGCTGCCCTGGGCTCCATCGCTGCCTGCTGGGGCTGTAGTGTCCCTGGTAGAACACCCCTCACCCCCCCCACCTCATCCTTGTTTTTGGTAAGATGAATTTAGCATTGTTTAGTTATTAAAAATACTGGTTTTTAATATTGAAAATAAAGCATTTAATATCAACTGCCCAGGCTGCAGGTGTTTGGGGAGTCTTGGAAGGGGGCTTGGAGGGGCCGGAGGGTGCCACAGCCCCCTGAACTGCAGTGTTGGGGGGAGACCCCTGTTTGGGAGTGAGATTGGCGCAGTCAGAGCCTGGTACGGCCTTAGGGTGAGAAGCGTGGCCTTTATTGATACAGGATTGATGTGCTGGGCCCTGCTGGGGGAATGTCCCCCCCCTTCTGGGACAGTAGGGCTGGCTGTCAGGCCCAGCACTAAGCCCCCCTCACTCCCCCCACCCCTCACCCCAGTGCTCTTTAGCAAAGCATCCTCCCGCCCAAACTGGGACACGCTCCTGTCCCCCAGTTGCAGGGGGAGCCTGGCGCTGGTTTGGGGCAGCAGAGTCCCCAGGCAGGGTGTTAAAAGAGCCCACACAGCCCCCTGCACCGCGCCTCCCAGGAAAGGAGACGGCTGGACTGCGCCTTGTGCTGGGTTAGGGTGACAGAGGGTCAGCCCCAGCGCTCCCCGCTGGCCCCAGTTTGGGGAGAAGCATCTCTGAGGGTTGATCTTGCCTGAGAACAGGCGTGTGCGGCAGTGCAGGGTGCTGGGGGGGTCTGTCTGTGCCGTGGGGCTGTAACCGGAGCGCTGGGTGCCTCGGCCCTTAGGCGGGTGGCTTGCGGAAGACGCTCCAGGCGTGGAAGCAGCGGGTGAAGGGCCAGGGCTCGTTGCCTTTCCGTACCAGCCGGAGCTTGCGGGGATGGGCCGCATCCTTGGAACGCATGTGCTGGATGTAGACCTGGGGCAAAGCACAGCTGTGGGGGTCCCTGGCCCTCTGCCCACCTCCAGGGCTGGTGTCCCCCAGCCTAGGGGCTGCTGGAGCTCTGCACCACCATGCTTGGGGCAGGATAAGGGAAGACCCCAGACCCCAAGGGGAGATGAAACCCAACCCCCCTCCACCCCCAGCAGCAGGAGCCCCTACCTGGCATGCCTTGAGGCTCAGCTTGATCTCCACCTGGCTGGTCTGGGTGCCCACCCACATGTAGACCTGTGGGAAGGATGTGTAGCTAGGCTCAGCCACTGGAGCCAGGGGCAGATCCTGCCCCTGGACACAGGACAGCTTCCTGCCCCAGCTCACCTCCCGCCCGTTGTCCAGCAGCATGATGTCATCATCAGCCAGGTCATCCTGGCAGAAATCAGAGCACTTCTCTGACACAGAGAAATAGCCCTTCTCGTTGGAGCACCTGCAGGGAGATCCAGAACAGGGAATGACATCAGAGACCTGAGTTGGCTAGGACTCAACTCATGCAGAAGGGAGGTGACAGAGCTGCTGTTTCAGCTGTTTGATGCCCAGGGATGGACAGAGATGGGAAGGGGCTTTGCTCATGACAGGGAGCTGTGCCCTGACCAGCCTGGGAAACCCAGCATGGCCTAGGGCACTGCAGGAGGATGGGGACCAATACAGAGTGGAGCAGCCCCTCCTGGGCTAGGACCCACCTGAAGAGCCTGGAGTACTTCATATAGTCGGCGTCTTCATCGTAGGGCTTCTGGCTCCCAATGCCCACCCAGAAGAAGTTTTCAGGCTCTTCTCCCTCATTGATCACCTGTGAGGTTAGGAACAGGGCTGAACATGACCATCCCCTGTCCCAGCAGTCGCTGCTACCCAGGTAAGCTGGGGCCAAGCTCCCCTGTGCTCCCCAACTCACCTGCTTGCTGTAGGAATCATCAAACATGTGGTTCATGATGTCCTCAGCCAGCTTGGCCTCATCGGGGTCAGCTGCCCGGCCCACCCAGGTGTAGACGATGCCCTGGTTGTCTGTGCTCTCAAAAGGCACCTGGGGGGGTGGTACAGGGAGTCAGGGCTGCCCAAGCAGGGAGGAGGGCAAGTGGTGACCCCCCCCCCCCCCCACCTCAGGATGCTCAGCCTTGAGCAGTACCTTGAGGATGAAGCAGAACTCGGAGTTGAGCAGCCCAGCATCCGTGTTGATCTGGATGCACCTGGGAAAGGCGGCCACAAGGCACAGTCAGCAAGAGACCAGGTGGTTGTGCCCACTGGCACATACCCTGTAAGGAGCCCAGCATCCATGGGTGCTGCTGGGCCTGGAGCAGCCCGTGGGAGAGCTGACCTGGTGCAGAGGGCCCCGCCATTGGTGCGGATGTGGTAGAGGCTGGGCTGGGGTGGGCTGGCCCTGTCCTTCCGCTTGCCTCGGTGGATGACAAACCTCCTCTTGAAGTGTGAGAGGAACTTGGGGTTCTCCTGCTGCTGGGTCATGCGCACGACCTGGCCAGGGGTGGGTGTCAGCAGGGCCATGGGGATGCCCCAAATGCAACCTCAAGCCCCTGCTGTGCCCCCCCCCCCCGCCAGCTGCTATCCCCTGCCCTGAGCCTGGGGGACAGAGAAGGGCCTGGGGACAACTGAGGCAAGGGGAACCTGGTGTCACCCCTCCCCCCTCAGGAGCATGCAATGTGGTCACCTCCAGCTTGCCGGGGAAAAGACTCTCAAACTTCTTCTGGAGGCTGAAGGTGAAAGTGAGCCAGCCCATGTTGGAGGCCTCCCGGCCCTGCCAGAAGTAGACAATGCACTGGAAGTCTTCCTCAGGCTGCTTCTCCTCCTCCTCTTCCTCACCCTCCTCCTCGCCTTTGCCTTCACCCTTTTTCTTCTTCTCCTCCTCCTCCTCATACTCCACTGGCACCCAGTACCTGAGGGCAGGAACAAGAGGTGGTGTGAGGGATGAGGTAGGTTGGGGGTGGTCTGGGCAGGGAGTTGGGGGGATAAGGTGGTCCAACAGCCCCAGAGGGATGATGGAGAGGGGTGTCACCTGCAGAGGAAGACGTAGCAGTCATGGGTGTGGAAGTGGCCGAACTCCTCCTCAGGCAGACGAGCAAATTTCTTGCCCTCTAGCACAAAGCCCTCCATTCCATCCAGGTCCTCGTTCCACTCCTCCATCAGCTGCTCTGCCTGCGGCCCCATATTCTTGGTTAGCTGGTGGCCACCCAGCCCAATGCCACAGGGACATGCACGGGATGGGCCCCAGCCCTACCTCACTCAGGGCCATGGGGGGCTGGCGGGGCAAGAAGAGCGCCGTGAGGTCAGCCTTCATCTGGTCCTTCTTCTCAGCATCCTTGCGGACCTTTCCGGTGAGCCCGCCCTCCTGCAGCACTGTCTCGGCGTTGCGGGTGTAATCCACACGCAGGACATCATCCCAATTCTTGAACTTGGACTTGAACACCTAAACCAGGAAGCAGGTAACGCACCCCAGGCCGCAGCACTCTCCCTGGGGGTCTGTACCCCTTCTCCCACCCCAGCACCATGTCCGTGCCCGTTCGTGGGGGCTGCCCCACCTGACACTCAGTGCCCTCCAGGTTCCTGGTGACCATGGCGTGCTTGGGCCGGTGCAGCATGCCGCACAGCTCCTGGCTCAGCTTCAGCGCCGCCGCCCGCACCAGCCGCGGCGACTTCCTCCCGATCCAGATGAAGACGTCAGACCAGCAGTCCAGGATGTACACGCTCTTGGTGTCCAGCAGGCTCTGCAGCTGCGGGCAGCGTGGGGAAAAGGGGTCAAGCACAACGCCCTGCCTGCTCCCACAGGACAGCTGGGGAGAGCAGCCCCAGGCCAAGCCCCACTGGCTGAACCTGCCTCTCCCAGGGCACAACTGGAGGCAGAGGGGGCACAAAACTGGTCTCACTGGTCAGACAGGGAGAACCTCCCTGCCCCATCCTACCAGGCGCATCTCCGGCATCAGATCAGCCTTCAGCCTCTTCTTGTGCTCTACTGAGAGCTTGTAGTTGATCTGGGGCAGCTCCAGGTAGCCCAGGCCCAGGCCCACCTGTGGGGGAAAGAGGGAAGAGGACATGGATGAGATGGGGGCAGGGATGAGGGAGGGGCTGCAGGACCCTTGCAGCACCGACAGCCCCACAGACAGCAGCTCCCCACCTTGTACAGCTTGGGCTTGTGGGGCTGGAAGTCATCGGGGACGCAGGGCCGGATGTCCTCTGGCTGCCCCCCCAGGGTCTCCCAGAACTCGGGGATCTCCTGGCCCTGGGTGAGCAGTGTGATCTCTGCCTTGCCTTTCCGCTCGTTCTTATTGATCTTCTCGGCGAAGAGCCTGCAGCAGGAGCGGGTGAGATGGCAGGTGGGCTCCCTGCACCCCCCAGCCCCCTGACCAGCCCTACCTGGCCTTGGTGGTGCTGCTCAGCGTGGCCTGGCTTCCACGCCACACAAAGAGGTTGAGGCCATGATCCAAGAGGAAGACAAACCTGGATACAGAGGTGAGAGGACAGTGAGGAGGGAATGGGGTGTGCTGAGCAGCCTCCCCACCACAGCAGTCCTTGCAGAGCTCTGCAGCTCCC